>MXAW01000011.1:1417884-2835769 GCA_002554605.1 Helotiales sp. F229
GGCTATGGGCTCCACTGGTAGGGAAGAAAGGCTTGGGAAAAGCTTGAGGAAAGAATGACGGCAGCACGGGTTTATACATGAACGGGCTTGACTTGCGCCGCATGCAATGTAACCTCAAATGCTTGCCTACATGTCACAAGCGGTCATAGATATTTGAGTTGGGGTAATTGTGGTCTTCAACGTTGATCGGAAATAGAAGTGGTGGAGTCCGAGATCAACGGACAACGGCGAGAACGGCTCCCAAAACCATCTAGATTGGCACGGAGGGGCTCGGGACCGAAGCAATAAGTTCGTTCCCGAGACTCATCATACATAATGGACGACACGCCAGCGTCAACCTTCCTTTCTCATTTCCTAGGAAATAATAAGACGGGTATATACCTCACCGTATCTTTGTTGCGCAGTGCTGAGTGTTATTGACACATGCATCGGGGTATTCTACAAACCCATATGAAAGGTACTTGTTCAATACGAGACCTTCGCACATTTCTATCGCCCGTGTCCAGTCAGCACGAACGCCACCACCTGCAGCGTTCAGGATGCAACAGGCTCAAACTCCCGACACGACGCCTAAAATCACCAGAGGCCATTCGTGCATATTATGCCAGCAGCGAAAAGTGAAATGCGATAGGCAAAAGCCGTGCTCGAATTGTATCAAAGCACGTTCAGAGTGTATTCCCAGTGCACCGCTCCAGCCAAGACGGCGAAAAAGAAAGCTTACGGAAGTTGATCTTGCTGCTCGTCTCCGGAAATACGAGCATCTGTTGCGAACTCATGGTGTGAAGATTGATCATGAGGACGAGACTATTCCAGAAGCTGCTGAGCGGTCGAATGGATCGACACATTGGCACGAGCCAGGTGCCAATGGACTTTCTCTGAATGTACCGAGAGCTCGAAATGTGGATAGAGGAGCATTGTTTGCTGACAAGGAAAATTCACATTACGTTGAGAAGTATGGACATCATACCCATTGAAGGTATTGAGGCTAAAAGTAACAGTACACTTTGGGAGAATCTACGAGACGAAATTCAGGATCCAAAAGATGCTCTTCAGGAAGGCTCCTCAGAAGATGACTTTCCCGAGCAGGGTGGATATCCCACGCCAGAAGGATTCCTTTTTGGATCACTTGGAGCAACCTCGCGAGACCTCGTAGACCTCCATCCACCTCCTGTGCACATCTTCCGGTTGTGGCAGACATTCCTCGTCAATGTCAATCCCATGGTGAAAATGTTCCATGCTCCCACAATTCAGCAAACGATATTGGATGCTAGTGGGGATCTCGCGAACGTACCACGGCATACGGAGGCGTTGATGTTTGCCATCTACTTCATCTCGGTAATCTCTCTCCAAGATGTCGACTGCAGGTCGATGTTCAATGAGTCGAAAGCAACCCTTCTGGCAAAGTATTCTACTGGTGCCCAGCAGTCTTTGGTTAATTCGAGGTTTCTCAAGTCGCTGAATATCCTGACCCTGCAAGCTTTCATTCTTTATCTCGTAAGTGCCATCCACTCTCGCAGCGTTATTTTATTTTATTGAAAAGAGACTAATAATTTATTTGCAGCTTGGGGTACGACAAACATACGATCCTCACTCACTATGGGTTCTGAGTGGCGTTGCTGTTAGAATTTCACAACGTCTTGGTCTGCATCGTGATGGTGGACACCACCAAATCTCTCCCTTCGATGCAGAAATTAGGCGACGAACGTGGTGGCAAGTCGTCTTCCTTGACGGACACTCTTCGAAGTTAGCTGGTGCTGGATTTCCTGCATGGCTAGCCAAGTTCGATACCAAAGTACCACTGAACATAAGCGACAGTGATTTGAGTCCCGAGATGACAGACCCTCCACAATCAAAAGAAGGAGCAACAGAAATGATATTCTGCTGCCTGCGATACGAAACCGCACAAGCGCTTCGAGGTGCAAAGCCCGGCACCCCATGTAAAGAAGCAACTGCACGTTCCTCTGCCACCGGACCAGAGTTGATTCCTGAGAAAGACAGAGCTATCGATGAGTTGGAAGCAAGGTTCCAGAAGCAATTTCTCCGTTACTGCGATTCCTCAATTCCTCTCCACCTTCTCACCATCTACGTCGCAAAATCCGTGATCTGTACCATGCGGATCATGGCTCATCATCCTCGGCAATACCCAGACAAAGGAGCCAGCATGCCACAAAAAGAAAAAGACATGCTCTTCACCGAATCCCTCAAAGAATTAGAATTTGATTCTCTAGGTCACACCAACAAATGTGTACAAGGCTATCTATGGCACGTAGCATCACACTTCCAACTCGACGCCTTCATCTACCTCCTCAGCGAACTTCGACACCGCACATGGGGCGAGCTCGTCGATCGAGCCTGGCGTCAAATTGAACTCTCATTCCAGAACCGCCCAGAGATGATCAATGACACAAAGAACAGCCTCTATGTAGCCATCGGCAATCTCGCCCTCAAAGCCTGGCAAAAGCGGGAAGAAGCTCAGGGAAACTACCAAGTGCCCCCACCACGATTCATCTCGCTGCTGCGTACCCAGCGTAACATCTCAGAGGCCCCGAAACATATTGCGCTACCTAATTCGCCCCCGTCTGCGAGCCATTATATGGGCTCGAATGGGGTGGCAAATTATGCGAATAATGTACCCCAGGGTTTGACTTACAATAATATTGCTGGAGGCGCGAGAGCACAGGTGCAATGGGCTGGTCTTGATGCATTGGGTTTTGATCCAAACTTGCCTGAGATAACACCAGTAGACTGGGAGTACTGGCAGACACTTATGGATGGTGATTTGCCAGCCTATGCTGGAGGGGGTCCCGGGCAGGATTTCTTCGGGTGAACGAAGGGACCGAACAAGTTATCTCTATTTCAACAAAGCAAACGAATGAGTGAAATTACTGGCTAAGTGGAAATAGTAAAACACCTAGCACTTTTGAGAAAGTATCGAGAAATGCACACAGCTTTCAACACTCCATTATCATACTCCACCACAAGAATCCACACCAACTCTACTTTCCGCACAATGCACCTTCCACCCAAATCCCATGAACTTGCACTTTTCTACCTTAGGTGCGTCGCCCACTTTGTCGCATCTCAGAAGTACGTCTTTGGATGTAGGACATGCTGTGCCGGATACTGGCGGGCCGGAAAGTGATTTGGTCTGTGGGCTATTAAAAGTCGGTGGCCGTGGTGTGGATTGAGGGGCACAGAATGGACCAGTGGTCATGCAGATGCATGGTTGAGTTGCGGCTGGGATATTTGAGGGTGATTGCGGGGATAGATGTAACTTTGGTTCGGGTGCGGGTTGTGAATATGACATGGCGAGGGATGTAGCTGGTGTTGATTGTTGTGTTGTCGAAGTCAGTATGGTGTGAGATGAGGATGTGGTGATCGACGCTGTATGTTGTGAAGTCTCCGATAAGACAGGTATAATAGATACCCTCGAGCTTGCTATATCCAATGTATCCAGTCTTGCGGTTCGCGTTGCTGTGTTGTTGAGAAAATCAAGTGCACAAAGGGAGGCAGCACCGGTGCACTTCACGGTTACGGTAACGATTTGGGCTGTGAGGAGAAGAGGGTACAGCAAAGCGATTATGAATATGTATTTTAGCATTTTTGATGCCTTGTATTGGGATTTAATCTCCTGTAAGTGGAACGAATGGTGCTTGCGAGCCTTTTGATGATGTTTTGCTCGTATTGAGCGCTTTGGGTGCTGCTGCTATGGTGCAGTGAGGTCTTTCTTTTACACACATTCAAGAATTGCAAGTCAAAGGTGTGTTTTTATATTCTGTTCAGCTCTTGAGTTGACTCTTCGATATTTAGGAGGCTGTGAATGTCCTCCTTGCTCAGTAGCAAACTGTGTTGACTCACGGCTTAGGGGGTATGGAAATGCTAAGCGAGTCTGGTCGAGATATGATTTGCCGCCCGACTTTCTTTCGAGACGGAGTATCCTTCTCGGACAAAGAAAAAATCTTAATCACTGTACTAGAGAACCTAAGAAGAAACTAGTCGTTGTAATTCGATAGGAATTTTTTTTCAGGTGAGTGATTGAGATGAGCCTAGAAAAATGAGGAGGAAACAAAGCAAGCATTCATCAAAATTGGGCAAAGGACAATACAATAAGACAATGAAGATCACTAATATTGTAGAGCCTTTAGTCTAGTATGCCTGAATAACTGAGTATTCGTGTCATGAATGCATATAAATGCTTCTCGTGAAAACTAGATTCTGCGTTCAGTTTCCAGGAACAACCACCGACACCTTCGAACGAACACAATTCGATTTGAAGGGACCCAAAATCTTCAGATATAGACACCAACACAGGAAGCATCAGGATATCCCAACTGCCATCCCAATGCAGAAAGGTCCGAACCTCCAACCACAAAATGTTCAACCCAACAGCCCTCCTCACCGTCTCCCTCTGGACGATCCTCACTCTCGCAAACCTCACCATGGCTCACCCCTCACCACTCAATACAACCTCTCTCCTCGAATCAAGATTAGACCCATGCACCTGCTCGATGGAAGGTAGATTCTGCGTGGGTCTCAGTCCCGGCCTGAATGGTGTCTGTCCTGCCAATGCGATCATCACCTGCAAGAAGAAAAATTTCAGCAAAAAGCCGAAGCTCGTTCAGTATTGCAATGCATCATGGCTATTGAAGGGGAAAAGTAAATCGCAAGGAGAATGGGAAGCTTCGTTGTAGCTGAGGGGGATAAACAAGATGAAATATCGAATTCTCGAGTGAGTGAGTGAGCTACCTTCCTTGGAGGGACTGCGAGGGATGCGTGTTAATTGAAAAATTGCCTCTTTTCAGGAATTAAATTCGGTTTCTAAACTATTCGGTGTTTGCAATGACACAGTAGCTAACTTTATATTGTTTATGTCCCAAAGCTCGCTTTATATTGTTTATGTCCCAAAGCTCGCTTGGTATTCCAGGTGCGAGGCAGCACTAGGTTGAGTTCCTCAACTGCGGTGAGCTGAAGACACACATGCTGCCATAAAACCAAACTACACGATATCTCCCAAATCGCTTTCATTTACTGTATGTGCCAATAACGCTGATTTGATTGAAAACTCACTGGAAATCCAAAAGACGATGCAAGTCACGTGAAAGATGATCAGCCAGCTGACTAATAGTCTATCTCTCCTTCAACAGGGGGTGTCAGAATTCCGTGCGCACGGGCCAAAATCATCAAAACCTCAAAATCGCGCTTTTTTAGATATCATAAATAAATACAACATTTATAAGTATGGGCCGCCCAACGCGATTAGATCCTTTTTGCTCACCTACCCTTGAATTTTTACATAATAAAAAAGCTATAACTACTCAAAAAAGTCGATTCTTTAATGCGTTGGCGCATAATTCTGGGTTAATATTATTACGCGCTATTTTAAAAAGCAACTCGATTTTGAAGGCTTGCGAACGAAAATAGAAAATACAATACAATTAGCTAGGAAGCGCTGCAAAAAAAAGAATCAAATCAAAATCTGCAATATTTGAATAAAACTCAAAAATTACTAAATCAATATGCAAACTATTTTGTTTTTCGACTCAAAATCTTATATGCAAACACCCTTACAATACACAAATCGCATTTCATAATCTACTAATCAAATCATGTCAACTTTAACGCAAAATAAAGAAATTTATTAAAAAAAAAGGTTGATATATAATAGCATATATGAATAAGATTATTTCAAACAAGAATTATGCTAAAAGAGCATAGTACGATTCAGATCATATTTAAAAGCCTTTTTTTAAATTTTTTGATTATATTATATATACAAATAAAATGCACATCGATCTTATAGCTTAAACACGCAATCAAATCACTCAAAAATAAAAAACACAAAATAATCCAAAAAATATTAAGAAAAGGCCATCATTAAAGGATGTCCAATTTTACATTGCTGCATGAATCAATTGATAAGGGAAATCAAATAAAGTGGAGTTTTATAACAACAAAAAGGACAAGATCGAGCGACCTCCTTACCCTAAAAAATCTTGCCATCGCCCAAAAACCAAAACTAAAGCCGAATATTATTGTTGAATATAAGAATGGGAAGCTGGGAAGCCTCATAAGGTCAAAATCACAATACAAGGTAACGCCATGACTCAAAAATATTATATAAACCAATTTCTACTTATTTACGTTTATGTTATTAAAGCTATAAGGGAAATTAATGATAAATTATAGCTTTTATAAAAGGATAATAATCTTTCATACGATATGCGAAAATAAGGCCTTGCATAAGAATATAAAAAAGCTTATAATATACAAAACTTATACCACCCTGCGCAAAGCCTTGATTGTAACCCTATTGAAGGTGTTTGGGCTATTCTTAAGCAAAAATTATGGCAAAAAGTTTTTGATTTTAAGAAGAAAATAAAAAAGGCTATTCAAAAAAAAAAAAAAAAAATCATGATACAAAAAATACGGCACCGCATTGCGAATATGCCTAAAAAATGCGCTAAGCTGCAAAAAGCAAGTGGCAAACCCATTAAAAATAATAAATGGTAATATTGCGTTGTAAATTAAACATATAATACTTTTCAACCCCCTCTAAAATTTTGGTAATGCTGGCCCGTGCGCACGGAATTCTGACACCCCCTATTGCTTGGAATCTTTGCTTCTGTTTAGGTTTCTTTCATCATTCGCCGTTTGTCTCCAAAATCGCAACTTAGTTTATCTGACTTCGGACACACGGTCAAGATGGCACCTCGCACGAGAGAAGAACTCCTCACTCTGGGAGTCATGGACCCAGCTCTTTCTGCGGTTCTAGAAACTCGGCCGGCGATCCGGCCCCCAAAACCATCCGACCCATACTACGGTCGAAACGATCATTCAGCACTCCGGGAACACAGAGCGACAATGTTAAAAGAGAAATGGCATCTTCGTTATCTCCCCGGAACTATTCCCGAAGTCTCTGAAGAAGATCGCAAAATTTCTGTCCGCGATGGATCGGAAATCACAATCAGGATCTACAAACCTGTGACTAAGAAGGAGGGCGGGAGTCCTTTGATCGTGATGTTTCATGAAGGTGGTTGGGGGATGGGGGATCTGACTGATGAGGAGGTGAATTGCAGACTGTTCTCGCGAGATTTGGGAGCTGTTTGTATCAATGTGGAGTACCGGCTCGCTCCAGAATATTCCTTCCCGACTTGGATAAATGATGCTTGGGATGCTCTTCAATGGTGTGCTCAGAATGCGTCCAATCTGGGAGCTGATCCCGCGAAAGGATTTGTGATCGGAGGAGGATCTGCTGGTGGAAACATCACGGCGGTGCTCGCACACCTGGCTCGGGATGAACAACTGTCGCCTCCTCTCACAGGCCAGTACCTTGGTGTCCCTGCAATTATGTGTTTCTTGCCGCCTTCGCATATACCCAGTAAATACCGGTCTGAATACTTGTCACACCCGTTCATTACTCCGAGTCAAGACCCAATCCTCAACGTCGCTTTGGGACCTGCAGGCCCTTGGATTACCCCAATTGTCAGGTCGATAGTCAGCTTGCTGCCCTTGAAAGTACTGGCGAGAATCTTCGGTGTGGCAGGCATGCACGGAGATATGTCGAGCCCTTTATTCGTGCCTTTTCTTTATGGAAAAGCGGAACGAGGACACAAGGACTTGCCACCGACTTATTTTCAAGTTTGTGGGCTAGATCCCCTTCGTGATGAAGCATTGATTTATGAGAGAGTGCTGAGAGAGGAATCTGGTGTGGAAACGAAACTTGACGTTTACAAAGGACTTGGGCATTATTTCTGGACGAACTTCCCGGAATTGGAGATGAGCCGGAAATTCGTCGAAGACACTGTGGAAGGAGTGAGATGGTTACTAAAAAAATAAAGCTAGCATGCTATCAACATTATAGGTGATAGACCAGAGGGAAGCACAGTATGCACCAACACTTGGTCCCTAGGTATACAGTAATGTCAAGCGAATGGAAATATTGAGCACACTTCCTTCCCGTACTTCGCTTATGCACCAACTTCAATCGAATGCAAGTCATCGAGACTAATGGAGGTACAGACCAAGCCTTTGGATTTCCGATCCATGCTTGTGAGACCATGTCCCACCAATACAGTTGCTTAATTCGACCCCACTCGGCAGCAACCACCGCAAACATCTCATGCAAGCCACTTCCAACCAGATCAAATAGAAACACATTCCACTCACATCATAGCAACCCATCTATAGCTTTGTCAAAAAAGACCCCGCCCAAGCTGTATCCCGACGACACCGCGTACGAGCCAGCTCATGCAACCTTTATCGCAGCCGGGCGTCTCACTCCACCACCTTTACCTATATCTCGTTGCCTCGAGCTGAATACAAAATGAGAATATTCCCAGAGCCTTGTCGTCATGACACTTCTGCTTATTTCCCCCAAACCTGAGAGACATTATTGATAGAACTTTCGACTCGATGGCACCTTTGCGATCCATCCTCGAAGCTCAGCCTCGTCTGGAAATAAGACAGAGCGACCCTCAGCTCAGACCGATCACCCTGACTGTGACTCGAGCTACAACCACATTCACGACTGTCGTAAACCTAGGCGGAGGAGCGACCAATGTTCCCCCTCAAGAGACAATCGCAGTACTCACAACTCCCGTCACAAATCCACGTCCGATTGTCGCGTCCGGCTCGAGTGATCCAAGCGACAATACCGGTATTGTGATCGGTGCTGTGATCGGGGCATTGGCTGCAGCCTTACTACTTATGATCATTATCTGGAAATGCTGTTCTTACCGCAGTGCTGCTGTAAGTTCTTAGTCCAGTGCACATCAAATTGAGATCTAATAATCGACGCAGCGTTCTGGAAGCAGATACTACGACTCTGACACCTCCTCGTCTTCATCTTCCTCGCCATCATCTCATCGACATCGTTCTGGAGCTGGGTACAGTCGGCGCAACGAGACGGGATATCGTGTTGCGGTCCCGCGTAGAACTTACTCGAGGCGAGAGAGGAAGTCAAGTCTGGGGAGCTCGAGTGGAAGTCGAAGTGACAGTTCGTGGATGAGGAATAGGAGGAGAAGTGGATGGGGCAATAGCCTGTTTGGCTGGGTTACTGGAACGCATGTGAGGCGGGTGAGAAGTGTATATGAGAGCAGGGATAGTGGGAGTGGTGGGAGGAGACCAGGAGAGCCTAGGTTTTCTGTTGATGATTAGGTTAGTGGGATATTATGGTGAGTACGCCTGTTGGTGTTGGATCGTGGGTGGGATACATATCGCACTGGGTGGTTGTTGCTTGCTGTGCATTACTGGTAATGTTTGTACGATTTCATGGTTTATGACGGCTAACGATTTCTCTCAACACATTTAAAATTTGCTTTGTCAACATTCCAGATACTGAGACTCCAATACTACATATATTCAACACAATCATAGCCATGTTCTTCAGTCGCCTACATAGTAAGCATCTTCAGCGTATAGATGCAGACCAATCCCGGCTTTTTCGTCCCAAAATAGACAGCCTAGGCGAGAAACTTGCTTGGATTGCCATGCTCCTTGCCACCAATTCATCTGCCTTTGGGAATGGAGTCTTGGTCGGATTAAGAAAGTGTATTAGCCTTCGGAAATTCAACCTTCTCGAAGCTGAATACCTCCGCACCCGACTGCACTCGGTTTGCCGCCTCACCTGTTCTGACTTCATGGCCCGCTCGCTTAAGCGAGATGGCGATTAGGTCTTACATGAGTACCCACATCGTCGTGGTCATCTTCGTGGCCAAGGTGCTTGGTTGGCGACCGCTCATGGCGGGATCTCCTAAGTTAAAGTCCAGAATCCCACAGTTCCATACATATTTTTAACGTGAACAATTACTCCAGTCTTGCTTCCAGCACCACGGCTTGGCTCGATGAATCTTTGAACTTGTTTCTTCAAACGTTCCACTATGACTTCCACGCACCTAGACCTGGCATCTAATTCAAAGTACGATCACTATGACTTTCCCACGACTGCTCCGACCAATCAAAGTGGCCATTCCGGCCATACGACGCCAGAGCAAGATGCCAAGGTGCATCAATTGGGTATGATGCTTGAGGCAAATGGGCATTCTGAACGGTTAGATACATTAACTCTCGTGAGTTAATTCTCGACTAGACTAAGACAATCCCTCGAAACTGACATATGGCTAGCTACGATTTCTACGAGCCCGAAATTTCGATGTTCAGCTTGCTGAAAAAATGTCAGTTGCCTGTTCCGTTTTGTTGACCAGAAAGAGGTACCAACGTTCAGTTAGGTTCGTGGAATGCGAGCAATGGCGCAAGGAGATCGGGCTAAACGATCTCGTCCAAAACTTCAAGTATACAGAGAAACTTCAGCTCTCCAAGTACTATCCTCAATATTATCACAAAATTGATAGAGTAGCACCGCCTAACTCCACAGTATCACTTGTGCCGAGCTGATCTGAGTAACAGGACGGTCGGCCATTGTATATTGAACAGCTGGGTAACATTAACCTGACCGAGATGTACAAGATCACGACCTCGGAACGAATGTTACAGAACCTCGCTGTGGAGTACGAGAAAGTTGGGGACCCAAGACTACCCGCTTGCTCTCGGAAAGCTGGCTATCTTATCGAGACCAGCTGTTCAATCATGGACTTGAGAGGCGTGGGACTCAGCAATGTCTCTTCGATATACTCCTACGTCAGACAAGTCACCACAATGTCCCAGAACTATTATCCCGAACGACTGGGCAAGTTATATCTCATCAATGCTCCTTGGGGGTTCTCGACTGTGTTTGGAATCGTCAAAGGATGGTTGGACCCTGTTACTGTAGAGAAAATCCATATTCTGGGAGGCAATTATCAGAAGGAGCTTTTGGCTCAAGTGCCGGCTGAAAACTTACCGAAGATGTTTGGTGGAACTTGTGAGTGTCCTGGTGGGTGTGCCTGGAGCGATGAAGGACCATGGCATGATCCTGCATTCGCCAGGACTGGAGTGGTAGAGGGTGTGGAAGAGAAGAAGGTTGGTGATGTTATTGACAACTTGGACACAAATCCAGGGATTACCTTTGTACAAAGCGACTAGAATATTTATGACAACTGCACTTCTCGTGTCTTTCTGGCGGTAGTTGCGAACCAATGAGAGTCAGTCTAGTCTGCCTTCGGTTTCAATTTGTATTCAATTTGTAACAGAGGCAATCGTCGAGCGCTTCTCAGCTCCAGAAAATGTAGCAGTAACTGCGAGCCAGAAGTCAATTGACTCGGCTAGCGAAAGGGGGCGGGGTGAGGGATTGGCACGTGATGGCGGGCGAGCAGGGGCCAGAGACGCTAAGATAATTGATAGCAGAAATAATTTTGGAGAGCAAGCGCATGAAGGCATTCCGAGCACAATCGCTGGCATTCTACCCTCAACAATCGCAATGGTCAAGAAACGAGTAGGCGCACTTGATAAGGTGGATGCAGATCTGTCAGTGAGATTTCTCATGCCAAACTTACCCCCGCTGACAGTTTTCTAGGTCGAGTCTTCAATATAAAGTCCGACGAGATCCACGGTGAGCTTGGAATTGCATCCGCTGGATTTAGACATTTGCTAATTTTGCTCAGGTCGTACCGCGAAGACTTTCAAAATCAGTTCGAGCAATATGTCTCCCAGCGCGACATCTTCCTGGTCTCACCCACCACCGCCCCTTCTGATGGCATCATATCTTTCCACGACCTGATTGACTTTATTGCGCACGTCTCAGACTGCTTTCCAGAAGCTACAAAAAGGTTCCCGGACGATTTGAAGACGATGCTTACATTACACCATGCGGAACTCGACAGCGAACTGCGAGAGAAGATTGTGGGAAGCTTGGTTCTGTTGCGCAAGAAGGACATAATCGATTCTGCGAGCCTCCTCAATACTCTGTTTCCTATTTTGGTGACCACACCCAGCAAGACTTTGCGAACTCTGCTGTTTTCGAGAATTATATCGGATCTGCGAACCTCGAATTCCAAATCTATCAACCATCGATTGAACCGAACGATCCAGACGGCACTTCGCAATCTTCTTACAGCTGACCGAGCATCACAAAAGGGCATATGGGCAGTCAAGATTACTAGGGAATTATGGAAGCGCCAGATTTGGACAGACTCGAAAGCTGTGGAGATTATGAAGGAGGCTGCTTTGGCAGACAACGAGAAAGTCATTGGAGGTGGTGTCAGATTCTTCCTGGGAGGGGACAAAGAGCGTGAGGAGGCACTAGAGGATGACAGCAGCGATGACGATAATGCAATTGATATGGGCAAATTGAAGCATCAAGCCGGTATCAACAAGAAGAGCCGGAAAACGAAGAAAAACCTGGAGGAGGCAGCGAAGAAAGTTAAGAAGGTCGAAAAGAAGAAGCATCAACCGCATCCTCTCAACTTCTCGGCATTGCACCTGCTACACGACCCCCAAGGATTCGCCGAAACCCTCTTCTCCAAGCATCTCCAGAATTCGAAATCAAAGCTGAATTTGGAGCAAAAGCTGCTGGTCCTACAACTTGTTTCTCGATTAGTCGGCTTGCACAAGTTGACTGTCATCTCGTTATATTCATACTTCATCAAATACCTTACGCCTCGACAACCCTCTGTCACATCATTCCTCGCCTCTCTTGCCCAAGCCACACACGACCTAGTCCCACCCGATGCCCTCGAACCGCTTGTCCAAAAAATCGCAAATGAGTTTGTTTCGGAAGCTTCAGCCTCGGAAGTTGCTTCGGCAGGCTTAAATGCCATCCGTGAGATCTGCGTCCGACAACCGTTAGCGATGAGTGATACCCTTTTACAAGATCTGGTCATGTACCGGAAGAGTAAGGACAAGGGCACGATGATGGCCGCGAAGGGTTTGCTGTCACTGTACAGAGATGTTGGTGCTGATTTGCTGAAGAAGAGAGATAGAGGCAAGAAGGCAACTATGGGAATCAAGAGCGGCTCAATTAAAGAGCGGAGATTTGGAGAGCAAGAAGCTGGTGGCATCGAGGGTCTCGAGCTCCTCGAAGAGTGGAAGCGGAATGAGAGAAAGCGAAAACGAGAAGAAGCCGGATTGCCAGAACTCGGAACAGACGAGGACGACTCGGATGAGAGCGAAGAGGAAGAGGGCAAGGGTTGGGAGAACTGGGATGCTGAATCCGATGCTAGTGACGACTCTGGCGGATGGATCAACGTGGAAAGTGATGCTGAGATCGAAATCAGTGACAGTGAAGACGACAAGCCGAACCCGAAGAAAGCGAAGCTAGACGCCCAGGTATCGAAAGAAGAAGAGAAAGAAAACGAGGACAAAGCTCTCGAAAAGAAAATCTCGAAGCTTGCAACCACGAAGATTCTTACTCCTGCTGATCTTGCCAAGCTGCAAGAATTACGTCTAGAAGCTAGTCTTGATAAAGCCATGGGGAAGAACACTAAGTCCCACACCCAGCGCCTGAAGGAGATTGCGGATCGACACGCCGACGATGCCTTGACAGCTGATCAAATTGAAGGCTTCTCCAAGTTACGCAAGAGTACGAAGGAAGAGATGATTGCATTAGCGAGAGAAGGCAAGGGCGAGAGAGGCGAACATAAGAGTACGCAGGCTTTGAGGAGACAGAAGAAGGACTCCGAAGGCAAGAGTACCACGAACAAAGAGAAGTCCCGAAAGAAGAATTTTCTGATGACGCTTGGAAAGGCGAAGTACAAGCAGAAGCGGAGTTTGGTGCAGACGAAGAGAGTGCTGCAAGGGCATATCGAGAGGAGTAAGAGGGGTGGAAAGAGAGGAAATGTGGGAATGTAAATGTTTGTCGGTAGTTTTATCAAGGTCTCAACCATTGCTGTGCAGCTGCCATGCCAATTTCGAAAGCCTCACATGCCTCTCAAGGATGGGCTCGTGAATCAAGATTCATCTCATATTTGGCACTTTCGATACCCGGTTGCCATCTTGAGAACCTTGAAACGCAAGCCGCCGATTACTGCATTCCTGGCTCATCTCTTCCACCCAGAGGTCTCTGCATCTCAAGCACATTCGCTTGAGCGGAAAAGTACCAAGGTGTCTTGGTCTCTTGACCACTTCAACCTCCCGCCCAAAAGTGGACAAGGCAATTCTATATCGTTAGACTGTTCTTTGTATGTTTTAGAGATGGGTCCAGCACCGTGATCAAGGCCTTGAGGGCGTTTGTGTATGCCTTGTCGGCGGTCTGTACCGGATTTGGATTTCCCGGACTTTCGGCCATGTGGCTATCTATCACGAATCCATATTTTTGCTTCGGCGCCAGCCCCGTAAGGATCTGCTTATGAGATTAGCATATGTTTACAGTCACTACCTTTTTGGTCTAGAATTACCATGTGTGCTCTATTCATATGAATCGGGATGAACAGGAAATCTAAAGTCCTGAAATTGGCAGGAGTACATTCAATCTATTGCAGTATTTTTTCGAGTTCGCCCTCAAGCTCATAGATGAATTGCTTGGTTGGGTGTCCCAGTTTATCCAATGTGAGGATCTTTGCGAAGCGTTCCTCGGATATTATTTTGCAACTTATTGGAGGTGCAGGCGGAGTAGGAGGCTCGTCTCTCTTGATGTCAAGTGGACTCCTATCTCGCACACATTTTGACTTTTCCCCTCCAGGGCTGGGGCTGCGGCTCCGACCCATCCTCTTCAACGACTCGAACCTTTCTCTGCCCTCGAGTGCAGCTTGCACCTCGGCATCCTTGATTGCTTTCATCTCTGCAAAGCTGGCTCTTTCTGTGTTCACGTGCTCCACCACCATTCTCAGATACTCATTCACAATACTGGAATAATCAGTGTTCATTTCATCACCTCCATATCCCCACCCCCCAGCGTACTAAAGTCCCATTTAGTAATCTGTGTCCCTAGTATGGCGATTTCTTCAACACTCGGTCCATTTCATAACCCAACTCTATCATTTCTTCATCGTTAATTGGTTCGTCGGAGTCGCAGATCTTGTCACATTCTTCTTGCCATTTGAGAAATCTTTCAAGGTCCTCTTCGGGCGGTTCTTTGAACTGTTCCCGCTCGATGAGTTTGATGTATTTCTCATCGCACTCATCTGGCTTCCAGATTGCCATTTGTAGAAAATGAAAAGACGGGATTCTGCGGTTGGATACCTTTTTGCAGCCCTGTTAAGCTGGTCATCTTCCTTTCTCAAGGATACAATAGCAGTAAACAAAGCCAGTAAATAAAGATCCCAGTCAGTTCAAAGGAGGTAAACTCTGAATGAGGGATATCTACACCAAGATTCTGGAAACGGGCATTGTCTTCTGGCGAGAAGCGCGGTCAGCCACTCAAATCCTTTGTCCGCTGCCATAGCACTTTAAGCTTAATTGAGACCCCCCGCATATCTGCCCTCCTCGCAACTCTTATGGTATGACAAACTCACATAGCGCCTCGAAATCGACGAGATAATTGAACAGTGGAGAATACCTTAAATTTACCCTAGAACATAACATGATGGCTCGCAGCTGCACAATATCCATGCCAACTCAGTTAATTTGATATATGGATGGCCTGCCCAATTCCACCCAGACTGTATATCTCACCAGTATTCAAATGGAGGGTCTAGTTTAGAATCAAGACAACTCCCGTTGAAGGGGTTGAAATTCAACTGAAAACTTATCAGCCTGATGTACCACTGTGCGATCCTCGGTATTGATCCCTGGAACGGCAGCCTAAGGTAGTGAGTTCGGTGGTAGAAGAGTCTATTCTGTAACAACGGTGATCATGCGGAGAAATTGCTTTGCATTGAACGGCCAAGACAGCACGGCGATTATGTTTGTGTTAGCAGGAGGAAGATTCATGCGTTCCAGGCGATTACTGTTTCCCGTTTTTAGCGAGACGCTGTGTTTTGAAAAAAGGGTACTCGCTTAGTAAAACGATCCTTCGCAACCATCAACGAATATGAACTCTTGATGCTAGGTAGGGTACAGTGACAATCCTCTGAAACTGAAACTTCTGTCATGTTCAATTTTGCGCGTGTGATCATTCCATGTGACCATGAGGAATTAGAGACCTCCTACACCTTTTATGGGGCGTAAAGTGCTGCACCCTCTTGGCACTTCTTTCTACCTGCTCTACTGTATCCGATATATTGCCAACGAGGGTTATTGCAAAATTGAAATAGCCAAAGACCTCCTTTTGCCCTGAGCGTATCCTGCTCTCATATAAATCAAGGATCCACCGTATGTAGAGAATAATCGTGCCGTTAGAACGGCAGCTTTTTTCCCTATAGTGGGTGAAACAAAGAGTTTCCGTGGCATTGAGTGTAGCTTCTTGGTAGAGCTCTGACTACAAAGAGAATTCTATCTCAATTGACCCCTGGCAGGAGGTCTCAAGAGTATTTGGAGCCGTCAGTTGTTTTCACCCCGCACTACCCCGCTCTGAGAAATGGCGACAGTCGATTTTGGTTAATCACGAAGAACACAATCACAATGAAAGCAGGAAATTTCAAGACGGCTGTTCAAACTGCAACGCCAGCGAAGCTTCCATTCTTCGCCCTACTCACTGACTAACACTACATTCACACGAACCCCAACTCACATCCCGCTTCTCTCCCCAAAAACCCCCGTCTCCACCCAAAGTGGGAGTTGACTTCATAAGAATAGAAATCCATAACCAAGAATTTAGTCCTGTGACAGGGGACAGAGTTCGGACTAGTGTAGAAATGCTCTCGAATATGCACTTATGCGGTGGATGCATCGAAGCTCAACTTGGTGCTGGGTTGTCCTGCGGCCTTTGTGTCCAAGGCAATGTTGTTGGCCAACTTCTTTTGCTCAGCAGCAAGCTTGGCAGCGGTGTCCTCTCCTTGAGCAGCCTTGGCCTGGAGCTCGATGACGGTTGCCTCGAGCTTGAGAACCTTGTTCTTTATCTTGCCGTTTTGGAGAGCGGTCTTCTCGTCACCAGTCGCTCCCTCGAGGGCGACGTTGAAGGCATCGGTCTCGGCGTCGTTGGCGATGTCATTGACTGATCCGAGGAAGGCGATGTCGGCAGGGTCGACATTGGCCAAATCGTTCAAGTCGAGAGCTCCGTTGTTGGTCAAGACAGCGATGGCCTCAGCTTCGGCATCACCAGCTGTTCCTCCAGAGATAGAGATACTGAAATGAAAGTCAGTATTTGATATGGAGTAGCAAGAGGATGGGGAATGCTCGCTCGTCGTAAGTCTGGGTAGAGAGAACAGCAACACGCTTGGCTTTCTGTCCAGTAGGAGCAGCGATGGTAAGAGCCGCGAACGTGGCAACAAGGATGGCGGAGAACTGCATTTTGAAGGAGGTGTGGTGGTTTTGGGTGATTATTTGAGATCGAAAGAAGGGATTGACGAAAAGTGTTCGAAAGAATGAATGTAGTTGTTAAAGTGAGTAGGTGAAGTAAGACAGCGCAGCTGTGTAAAAGAATGAACAGTAGAATGGATTAATGATTGTGATTGAACTGGAGAGAAAAGAATATTCAAACCTGGAGAGTCGGTTCATCTTATAGGAAACGAAGTTCGCATATGATCTGTCGAAGATTGACGACGCGAGGACGAACCGCACCATCACCGGAGCAGATCCGAAATGCTACCAGCATCAGAGACAGGGAGGCGCTCTTGGTTACATTCAGACCAGACTGAAAGAGGGTATTTCTCCTTGGCTGTAGGGGCCGAAAAGCTTGTAAAGCATGGGTTTTGGTGTTATTGATCTGAAGATGAGCTTGGCAGCAGCTGGAAATCTCTTGGACCTTCTTGGCTGCGACACGACCTGCTCTTTATGTATTCCGTACGCTACGATATGGCTCTCAAAGTGGGCTTCTTACACTTCAGACGACAACGCAATCGGGTTTCAAGCATCGGATCAGTCGATTTTCCACCAATCTGGTTAGGATGACCTCGCGAGGCGCTGGAAATAGTGTCAAACATGCCGCCAAGGTCCGAGCCGGAAAAGGTTTCAATTTTTCGCAACGTCTGAAGTGTGTACCAAACGAGCTACTTTCCCGAGAAATTGGGTGCAAGCGACCTGGAGTTCGTCATCTGAAGGCTCGATTGGATGAGATTGGGTCTGTCGGAAATGAAAGCTCGTGATGCCTGGGGGGTGGGGGGTGGATGCCATCTCCGTGTTCTGGCGATGTCAGACAAGGGTTAAAGTTGTCAAGGTCCGCCAAATAAGGGTTCGTATCGGGTTCAATTTAAACACGATGCTTGAATGCCCTGCAGATGTTAATTCGATAGCTTATTCAAACGCTAAGTATTCAAACGCTAAGGCTAGCAGAGGATAGTAAACACATGAGCAAGTAAACAACGAGGATGAGCCCTTCCAACGTTGCGATGGCTGATCTGTGAATCACTTGCACCACTTGGCTGAGGTTTATCCGGCACCAACTTCCAACGCAAAGAACTCCAAGCAATATCTCACACGGTAGCGATCTCATCCTATCCTTGAAGAAGCGATGGTGGAACGTTCAAAACGTGATCGTCTTCTGTGACCGACTGTTCCATTGTGAAACCCGCTTGGCAGTAAGACTAGCCGCACTCTGCCCCTTTCCAGTTGCGACCCACAAATACAACCGATGAGGCTCTCTGACCCCGAGAACATCTGATATTCTGATCGAACGAATATCGGATGAGGAAATGTTGGAGGTGCTGGTATGTAAGAAAAGCCCTCGTCGAAATGTCTCCTTGAACCCTTTCCAACCGGAACTTGTTTGGTATTGTTTTTCTACAGTTCCTTTCACGCTCATTTGAGTTCTGGTCTTGCAATCGAATGGGCTCGAGGCACAGCAGGCTTGAAACCCCAAGCTTTCCAGGTGCATTCGGAGCGGACAGCTGCCGAGCATGCCAATATTTCTCATCATCGCCCAGATGCTCGACCATCCACAGAAATGATGGTCAGTTCCCGCCAGCCAAGCCCATCTCCATGGGGTTGTCAGTCGGATGAAACCTTTCAACCTGCCATCTGAATTCGCCTCGACTATGTTCTGACCTAGGCCCCTCAGCCTGATGTACCCATAATTAGATATTTGTGTTGTTCACTTCCTTTTTTGGCCGTGAAATCCTCGCTTTGCGGACTTTGCCATCTGAGGCGCGTTCCTGGAGGAGTTCGAGCCTAGAGTTACCCCAAACTTGGCAAACATGAAGCAAAAAGAGAGTCTTGTCATTAACTTGGCATGTTCCTGCCAGCCGATGTTTACTGAACGCTTGTTCATCGGTTTCCTTAAAGCAGAGGCTCTTTCCTTTCTCTCCTGATCTTCTTCTCCATACTCTTCTTTCGCTTCGTGGTTGACCCATTCGTTTTACCTTTACCTTCTTACTTTCACCACCGGCTGAGCCGACTTTTACACATTCCCAATCTTCTTTCATTCAATACGCTAGAACCACTCTTTTCGAACTTCATCGACTCAATCTACCGTCATGCGTTTCTCATCCGTTTTCATCTTAGGCGTCCAGCTCTCAAGCATCGTTGCTTTGCCTGCTCATTCCGTTAAGCGATCCCAAAACAATGCCATCTCGTATCCAGTGGTTCTTCGCAGCCTTGGGGGATCAATAGAGACACAAGTCAAGCGTAACAAAGAGGCCCAAGGGGGTAGGGAGCAAGCTGATGGAGAGGGAAGGACGGAGGCAGGCAAGGCAGGCAAAGCTGAAGGACAGGCTGGCGAAGCAGGCAATGCAGGGAAAGAACAAGCCGGCGAAGCAGGCAGAGCTGGCGAACAACAAGCTGGCGAACAACAAGCTGGCGAACAACAAGCTGGCGAAGCAGGCAAAGCTGGTGAAGGAAACGCGGGCGAAGCAGCAGCTGGTGGCGAGGCCGCAGCTGGAGAGGAAGCAAAGCTGGCAGGAGGTAAGCACTACGTCTCCGACATGACTTCCACCATCTCCCACACCACCACCAAAGACTTCATGTGAACAACTTATTGACCTGAGCTAACTCGACACAGAGAAGGAGCTCGCTGGTGTTTTTGGAACAGCTATCGCACTGGAAGGAGTGAGTCTTCTCGCGTTCGATACCGAAGGACATCCACTAACCAAGTCAGGGTGATATTAAGCAAGACGCCGTTTTCACCAAATCCGTAAGTCAACCCAATGGTTCCCTATATACGCATACTAATAGACTTCTAGGCCGTCGGTGCATTCGAGTTCGAATTCCAAGGCCCAGCCGCCGATGCACTCACTGGTAATTGACAACACGAGAATCTCGCTTATTCTTTCACTAATAAACATCACAGTCACCGAGAACAAGACACCCGCAGCTGCACCTGCTGGCTTCGTTGCCATCGAGCCAAGCTCCTTCCAGGTAGCTTTGGGCGTTAGCAAGGGAGCTGGCTTGACATTGTCCAAGATTGACTACATCTTCGATGGTACCAGTATGTATCTCTGTCCATCGTCGTGGACCTCGCTAATCCCAACTCCCTTCTAGACGCAGCACTCGCCGCAATGGACTTGACGCAAGCAAAGGTCGGAAAGCTCTGTACAGACACTGGATCTTTCGTCATTGAGGAGACTCTCGGCGAGCTTGAGTTTGAAGCCGCGGAGAATGAAGTCACTTTGAACCTGAACAAGGCTGTCACTGCCGAGGGAGAGTGGGGTAAGTCATCGTTCCTAAATCTGTTCTGTACCAATTCTAACCATTTATAGGTATCTTCTTGCCCGCTGCTGCTGCTGGCGTTGCTGCTGGAGGTGAAGCAGCTGCTGGTGGAGCCCAAAAGAACGAAACTGCTGGAGGTGAAGCCCAAAAGAACGAAAATGCTGGAGGTGAAGCCGCTGCTGGTGAGGCCAACAAGGAAGCACCAGCCGCCAATGAAGGAGCTGCCGGTGAGGCCAAGAAGAATGAGACCGCAGTTGTAGCCAACCCAGTTGAGAAGGTAGCCGCTCAACCCGCTGCTGGTGAGGGAGCCGCAGGTGCTATTGATTTGCAAGCTCTCATCGATTCACTTCGCAGTGGAAGAGCCTCCGTTCCAGGCTTTGCTGCACCTGCGAGACGCTGAGTTGCTTGATCCTTGACCCTTTTGCTTTTTGTGTATTCTAAATGTCTATTCTGGTGGAAGGAAGTTGGGAAGGGAGTTTAGATTTTGGGTAGAGAAATTATTTCTGGAATTGATAATAATCATTGAAACATGTCACGTTAAATGTCCAGATACTTCGTTTCTCTTGCGATGCTTCATTTTATTGTATTGTTTATGGTACATTGAGATGAAGCTTGATTTTGCATCTCAGATAGAAATGCGTCTCCTCTTCGTCAGTCTCGTCCTTCGTCTGTATCAAGTCTTCACCGGTGCCGACGACTTATGCGTGAACATAGCGATGTGTCATCAGATACTCATTGTCCTCGCCCTTCTTCACAACAACGTCCACACGATGGCGACGTGCTTTGTAGAGAAGATCCTTCATGGGAGGTACTCCGTAACCACTGGGGTTACGCAGGTTGGTGACGTTGGCTACCGTCAGGCTGAAATCAATTCCTCGTGTCATCAAAACACAGTTCTGTCCCTTATCAACAGTGGCTCCAGGATTGGTTGTACGAACGGGAGAGCCGATTGGAAGAGTCGCACCGTTGCCCTGGAACGTGGCAGTTGTGTGAATCGCTACTGTGTCGAAACCCTTGCCAGGAAATTCTAGGTTCAGCTTCGCGAAGGCTTGTCGGAATATTCTCTGCTGAGCGGTGTAATGAGTGATGACTGGCACATCCTCAGCAGTGAAAACGCCTTCTAGAATACCCTTTTCGATGATGTTAACGATCACCGCAGCCTCATCAGGAGAGTACCATGATCCGGTATGACGATCCTGAAGCTCGCTTTGTCCTCGGAGGTCGATGAATCGTACGGGAGCGGTGTTGGTGCAACTTGGAAACATATTGACGAAGAATTCACGAATGGATTCTGTCTTTGGGTGCGCGCCTGGTAGAAAGCAGGATGGCGCATCACGCATCTTGCCGTTGTAAAACATTGGGGAGGCGAGAATACCGATATTAGGAGCACCACGTCGTTGAAGGAAGAGTGTTGCGCTTGGCCAGAAAGATTTACGAAGGTAGTCCATGAAGGATATTCCCAAGTCTTTGGTGCAACCAAGTGGGCCATTGACAAACGGAGCCTGCGGCCCATATTGTCTGTTGTCACCACTAACGATCCAAAGACGACTATCCACAGCAGCAGCAATCATACTAACGTCGGCAAGATCGATGCGACCACCTTCGTCGATGAATACAGCATCGAATTTGACACCGAGACCTTGTTGATGAGATGCGATACCTAAAGCATTGATAGTCGTGGCAACGACGGATGCTGAACCCTTGATGGCGTTGAGGGCAGGCTTTAGATTTGCTTGTAAGGTAGCCATATCTTCCGCGTTCATGCTTGAACCTTCGTCGCAGTATCTCTGATATAGCTGGGTGATACCACGCAGTCCTGGACCATTCTCTGCAACTCTGAGGACTTGTTTCGCTACGCTGAACTCGGCTTGTTGGAAGCGTCTATCCTTGACACCGTTGTGAGGGGGGGCGATCTGGCAGTTGTATGCCTCTACCATCTCGATCGAAGTATTCAGAAGCTTCATGTCTTCGGTGATGGAAATATTGTTGAGGTTGACAGCATCGTTCTCAAGCAAGGGACCGAAGAATTCAAGCTCGTTGCCCTCGCCCTGCAAATCCTCGTCAGACAAAGCGACGGCCTTGTCATTTCTACTTGCTGCAAAGTTGACACGATGATCGCGGATATCTTCAGTACGTCTATTGCCTGTGCTATTACTGATAGAAGCGAAGGAGTTGTCTATCTTTGCTGGTGTAGTAGAATCCCGAATCGCAGCAGGCGTCTCGTCGTCGTTGTTTGAATTATTGGCTGGAGAAACAACAATAGAGACACTGTTACCACCGTGGTCCTCGTTCTCGTTCTTTTTCTCTGTGGTAATAGCTGTCGGGTGATCTTGGACAACAGGATCGAGCAGTGAAAGCTTGTCAACGAGCCTATGGGAGACAAGCTTACATTTAGCCTTGAATTTCTCACTGATCTCCCCACCGATGTTTCCAGCATTTTGCCTGGCGGTATTTTCTTGATAGTGCTTCTCTGCAAGACCCAGCATAAACGAAGTTTCAGCGGCGTCGTTATGGAGTCGAACAGCGGTACAATTTTCAATCGTACGAAGGAACTCTTTGTTCTCATCCTTGGCTGCCTGCATCGCAGAATTGATCTTCTTGATGATCACATCGACGGCACTGTTTGCACCAGCAACAACCAAGATTCGATGATCTGGATTATCCAGTAAGTGAGCAGTGATGAGCTTGGCAAGGAAGAATGTCTTTCCTGCACCTGCGAACCCTTTGATGATCGCAAGAGCATTGCCAGTGCATCCGATCGGCGTATGACGAAGATACTCGAGAACCTCAAGATGGTCTTCATCTATCAAGTCACTCAAATATCTGGCACCAAGTCCATCACCAATAAAATCCATGGTGGAGTAAACTCGTGCATCCTGCATCAATAGCCAGCGTGCCCAAGCACGAAGAATAGGGCTGTCTTCTCTACTAGGGCCGCCAGGGACTCTTTCAGAATTGCGGAGAGGTCGGCTACCGTTACACAAGACATTCATAGCAGCAACAGCACGAGTTTCTGACTTGTCGGAAGCAGAATATGTGATTCGGCATTTGATGGGTGTTGCCTTGTCAAAGACGGAACGGGCATCTGCCATCGTCTTTGCTCGACATCGTGCAATAGGCAACTTGGTCTTCTGGTAGGGACGAAAAGTATTGCGGGCAATGTGATCTGCTCCATCCCTAATTGGTTCACGAGGACGGACAAGTACACCGGCAAGTTCGCCTTGACTCAACCAAGTAAAAGGTTCGATTACCGTAAAGTTCCAATCATCATCCGGTGTATTGTTTTCGAGCCGAAAGCTTACTGTCAATTGGTTACCGGGGGAAAGGCGGATGCCCTTGTCGATACCACTGAAGATACCAAAGTACATAGCATCTCCAGCGCCAAGAGCCTCCAAGATTCTGATATTGGCTATTGCATTGTTGATAGCCATAGCTCGAGCATGCATATCCTCAAGTGCCTCAATCTTGGCGACTCCCAAACGAGTCGTGAACTCAAAGACGCTACGGAAAGACGTCTGCGGAAAGGTAGTCATTTTCGGTCGTAGCTCTTTTGGCTTGAGCGTATTGTGGTGGATGTAATGAGGCTCGTTGGCGATTTGAAGGCGTTGGGTATAGAAATGTCGGAACGGATTGCCATAGGCGATCTCGTGACGGAATCGAGCAAAGGTCTTTTCGGCAGAATAAGTAACAGGGTCTCGCTCTTCGTTACGAAGGTAGACATCGAAGGTAACATTTCGTTGACAGAATATGTCCCGAAGAATGTAAAGAGCGCGATTGCTGGCTTCATCAGCAGGGAAGTCGACGGAAGTGAAGACATTTTCGGTAGTGATGAGACCGAGGCTGTTGTCTACGACCATTCGCAGCTTGTAGATTGATCCGACGACCTCAGCGAACTTCGGGGTCTTGGAAACAATGGAGGGAAGATTTTCGAGAGGCATGATGGGCTCACCAGTCTCGTTAGCGATGAGCTTGCGAAGATTATTGCTGGTAGTTCCCTTCAGGTTCTCTGCCCACATCTTGACCCTCAAGGTTAGGCCACTGCCGACAAGGTCAGAATCGAGACCTGCTGGATGAGCCTCCTTGGGAACGATAATTCTGAGCATAGTGCTGCTGCACTGTTCGGGATGCTGTGCAAAGCCGATCCATAGACCAATCTTGTCGTTGGGTTGATAGCCAGGACGCGAACGAGCAAGTTCTTCTCTAGCGCTCATGCCTTGTGGAGCAACAATAGGATTGATGGGAAGACCAGTATTACTATCTAACTCTTGCCGAGGAGGAGTTGTGTTGAAAAGTGCACCGATGGGAGCCTTCAGATGTCCGCTGAGCGTGATGTAGTCCAGGCCACGCGTGTCGAGGACGGCCCGATACCACCCTACTTTCTCAACATCATCCATGGTTAGTGAAAAGATCACCTAGAAATCTTGCATTAGCATCATAGCAAGATGAAGAGTGCGATTGGCAGCTTACGCGTTGGTGGATGCCTGTGTTAGGATTCTGTTGATAGATCGGGATGGAAGATGGAGAATCTTTGTTTACATACATGTTAGCTAAAATATGATCTGGAAGGGAGAGGGAGAGGTAGTATTGATAGTCGGCATACCAACATAGAGTGCCGTGAAAGAGGCTGTTTGTAGAAGATTGAATTGTTCGCGACGCGAAAGGTTTGCGGTTTGGAAGATGAGGTTTTGTTAGGGTTGAAGAAAATTTCGTTGTGGCAGAGTTCAGCATTGTACGCGAGGTAGTCGAGACTGAGATTCGGAAAGCTGCAATCGCGTCGCCGATAGTATGACGTCGTCGGTAGAGCGAAAGCGAACAGAGAAACCAAAACTTGACGCGCTGGACTGGCCAAAAAGTGGAGTGGAATGAGTGCAGACTTTGGTTGTTGAAATTGGATGCACTGGACTGGGGCCAGGTGGGGAGAAGAAGGATGACATGCGGAGAAAACCAGCTTCAATACGCCATGAAGGAAACTGGGAGCCTTTTCATGTCCTGCTCAGGACGATTCCCTGCTATTGTTAGGCTAATATCATCAAGAATCCTGTCACAGAGATGCAGGAAGTTGTCCGTTTATCAGAAATTACTCCATTGTATCTATCTATTGGAACAGGCAGGCATGCTATAAATGACCAGCCTGGAGCTGTGATTGTACAGTACATGAACCTTCTTCAACGAAGGCCCAAGTCCATCTTTCCCGCCTGGAATCTTGTCCTGCCACAATTCCTCCACGGTATTCATGTAAATCCACAAAGGCGAGCCACACTAGAGCAGAATGTTGCAAGAGTGAGGAGGGAGGGTTGTTGACAGAAACATTGCAGTGGACGTGAATGGAAGCCTTCTGCTAGTGTGTTCTTAACGTAGGTCGTTTGAAAGGGAGGGAGGGAAGGAGTCCTAACATATTAGCAGAGCACGGCAGTCTGGAGGGAGGGCGCTGGAATACCAGTGTTCTGAGGCGATTGCTGGGACTGGGCGGCGCAATAGTATAGATTGCTGGCTTATATTTTTTGGCAGGAAGGTACGAGACCTTTCCAGATGGACTGGCTGCTTTTTGGTGTTCTTGCTGTTGTTTGTCTGATGATGGTGGCGAAGACCGAGGAAGGAAAAGAAACGATGGTCTCGCGTATTTAGACGCGAATTTGGGAGGCAGAGCAATGAAAGAATGACCTGCGGTTTTATCAACCACAAAGCCCAAAAGACTTGTTATATTACCACCACCGCGCGCTGCATGAGGGTCTTCGTCTTCTAACCTCACCTGACTTTAGATCTCCTAAGGTCTAAGCCCCACCATTCAAGTGAAGCGATGATGTTAAACTGTGAGAAGATCAGCGTAGAGTTTACAATATTGGGGAAAATACACAAGAGCGAGGGTGGGGGGGTGGTGGTGGTGGTGGTGGTGGGGAGTTGATTGCAGAGCGAATGCGAGGTTCTTGGTATTTGCTCTGTGTTTGTATGTGATAGATGAGGGGTCGTTGGGGAAGAGATCGGGAGAAAATTGATATGTTGACTGAGGTTTGGGAAATAGTCGATTTCAGCCACCCATCCAGCATCTCACCCCCCTTCAACACGGTCAAAATTACATTCGGAAGCTATCCCAGCGTAGCAATCTACAACGCAGGAGCATACACTCTCCCCCTGATAAAGACAACGTATTATCGGTACCCGCGAAGAGCCTAGTGGGTGATTTGAATGTCAATATGATTAGTCCGTATGTGGCTGTGCAGGAGGCTGTGAGAGGATGGAAGTATATTTGTGTTGATGTGTGAAAGGCGTGATGATTCTCTTTCTTCGCCCAGCTTACCAAAACGTCTCAGGATCTCAAGAATTCAGCGTGAGAAATGGAGCAGAAGACTCGGGTCTTGAGCTGAAAGTTCCCATCTTATCCTCAGAGCATCCCTGAATCTCGAGTTTGCCGATGCTTACTTCGTCGTGCGTTGGGGAGATATTGCCAAAAGATGTGAGGAAGACGTTCATCTACACCGGCAACTTGGCGAAGTTGGATATTGTTCCTTGGCCGCTTATGTTGACGGCCGGTAGAGGGAAAGCAGCGAGTGCGTTTGTAAGTTATTCGGACAATTGCCATTTCCCCTGATTGAGTGTCTCGAAGTGCTTTTCTCCCCAAAGCACTCCTGCGACAAGCGAGCGGATTTAAGTAATTGCTAACTTTCCGACCATCGCAGGAATTGATCAAGCACAAGAATACGAAACGCAAGGCTCAAGGAGAATACAAAACAGATAGGAGAACTTGTATGAAAGAAAATGAAGCAAATTGTAGCACCTAAAGAAATCTCCAGATGTTTGATGCAGAGCAAAAGGCACGCAGCGGATTGAGCGACAGATGGAATGATTACGATACCAGCAAGGATACTGTACTTGCGAATGGCTTCCTTTGGTACGTGAATTTTGAATAGAAAAGTTGAAGGATATAAACGGGGTCTGTGCAAAACTCACTACTTCGACGACTTGCCAAACACATCGAATCCAAACTGATAGTGTCACGCAGTAGTCACATGACGCAGATCTTCTCCCCCTTCCAGGTTCTCGCCTCACCATAGCCTTCCGCCTTCTCCTCCTCCCTTCTTAAGATCTTCAGCCATCCAGACCACCAGATCGACAACGCCAAGAACACAGCCTAGCCACCATCAGACCTCGTTTCCCCACCACCTGAAACCGGTCCCCCCTGGGATGACATCAGACATCACCTCCGAGTACCCACTCAAAATAAAAATAGAACATAGGTGCTTCACTGATCTTTCCGATAGGAGAAAAGAGGGAGGTGAAGTTCTCGTTCGGAGGACTCGGGTCCACATACTGTATCGAGCCTCCCGCATGGGGAAGTGTGAGATGGAAGGTTTACGCGTGGCATGAAGACGGTGGGTTTGATGCAGATAAGCTTTCGAGGGCTCGGTTTGGGTTGGTTCGGGGAATAGAGATGGAGATGGATGTCGATGTCGATGTTGATATTCTTTTAGAGGTTGTGGGGTCTGTTGACATGGAAAGTCATTGATTAAGGTCAAGTCAAGTATGTAAAGTTGAGCCATCAAATTTCATCCAGTCTTTTCAAAGTACAAGTCGTACATGATCGACTGACGTGCTTGATGGCGAAGAGGTTCTTCAAAGAAAGTTGAGTGGTAAGAGGAAGTATATCTATCATTTTCATACCGCACAGGTCAGCAAGCTCAGCCGATTGTTAACCTTCAAAGGGGAGAGCTCTTCTTGATTTGAATAGTGCTGAGGGTTAATTGCGGAGTGATATTCCCGGTTCGGATCTCGGCGTACGGACTTTACTTCGAGAGAGTTTCTCGGCGCGGCTGTGTCTGCCAGGGAGAGCCAGGACATGATCGTATCCGGGAATCCGGGATGGGATGGGATCACCGGATGGGGCTCTTTATGATGAGATAATCTCTTTTGGCTTTTGGCTTTTGGCTTAATGTGATGTAGTCGATGCCGAGTTGAAAATCGAGATCTTCGAATGCGATCTGTTGCAATTGAGGAAGTGAGGACAAGAAGTACCAACTGAGACTGGAGGAACTGTTTTAGTTGATAGCACCACTGCCGACACTCAAAGTGGACGTGAAATCGAAGAAAGCATTGTGTATTCAATTATCCACCATCGCAAGGTCAGACTCAAAAGTCGCTCACCTCTCATACCGCATATGAAGAAGACCACATCATGGCATGAAGTTACCGTTCGTTGACGCGCAGAGCCTTCTTCTCTTTCTATTTTTGCAAGCGGAATTGCGAATTCCGGAGGCTGATTCTCATCCCATGGTGCAGGTGGTGGAAGGAAGTGGCAGTGAAGCCTTTGAGGAGGCGTCCTTCAGCTCTGCCGGGATGACAATTAAATCCGGAGGAGAAGCTTGATGAGGCTCGGTACCGAAGTTTGAAGTTCGGATTTTGGAGGCGATGTTTGGTTTGCTTTGCTTTGGTTGGTGGTGAGTTCATTGCATGATAAGGAGTGATGAGCTTCCGTGGTTCTAGATGTCGGATCCCTGGTTTCT
This sequence comes from Helotiales sp. F229, assembly GCA_002554605.1. Taxonomy (NCBI): domain Eukaryota; kingdom Fungi; phylum Ascomycota; class Leotiomycetes; order Helotiales; species Helotiales sp. F229. The sequence continues at coordinate 1,446,870 of MXAW01000011.1, forward strand.
GGATGTGGAACGCGGGAAGGGCAAGGTCAAGGTCAAGCTTTGGGAGAAGTTGGGATTACCTCCCTAGTTGAACTTCGGAGGTTTCGCGATCGTGGTGGGAAGATCTGTCGTCTGATTTTTCCATGAACTTTGTGTCTCGTGTTGTGAAACGGGAGAGGATTGGGTATCGGCAGATACTGTAGAGAAGGGTTTGTTGTTTTGACCGGATTTTGGACGATTTCATCTCGGTCCGAGTATGAAGTCTCAAGCTGTCGCAAGAAAACAACAGAGAATTCACCGTTTGTTTACCTAGGACACAACATTTCGCGATACTGGATCCCCTATTCCACTCTTATCGACCCCTATCCTCAATCTCTTGCTTATCATCGGAGGATTTCCCTGGCCGCAATGCTTAAAATATGCAATTCTCCTCCGTGCCCACAGCCCCATCCCATCAGTAACGGGATTTTCCATCTGAAAAAGTTCGAAAAGGAGGTCATCATCGACGGCGACTTGAAACGTGAAACAAAAAGTGGTGATATCCGTGCTATTTCAGTGGACGTCCACTTCAAGTCAGGCTTGATAGGGCAAGTCGCTAGAAGGTCAAAAGAAGAGAGGAAGAAGGCCTCCACTTGCCGATGTGTTCTTGGCAGGAGACTTTGCTCAGTCAGCCCGTTTGTCCAATCATGAAAGGAAGGAGGTGGCTGAATGTCGGGCATTGATTTAACTGTTTGATTCTGAAGTTCCTTTGATTGGGCGAGTCGCTCCAAGGCCTGTTGTGTTGTTGTCCTGGATGTGACTGGATGTTTGAGTTTGGCTGGCAAAGCTGGTCCTTGCCACGCGGCAGATCAGGTCTCTTGGAGCGAATTCCGAGATATAAGCAGCTGTGAGTGGTCAGTTCGTTTCACTTGGGGCAGTGCACTGCAATGCAATGCATTGTTGCTGGCTGCCAGTCCAGTCCAGTGCTGCATGACCGAAGAGGCGTCTCAAAACTCCAGCCAGTAGATGCAGCCAATCGGACAGTTCAACCTTTCAATCCCCGACTGTCCGACTGTCCGACGGGGCTTCCATTCGATTAGGATTCCACACCTCAACCTCAAACGTCGCCGGTTGCCTTTTCCTCTTCAAGCCAGCTGCTCGCACCTTTTGAACTGCCTGTTCTCACTCAACCTTCGCCACTCACCACAAGACATCATCAACATCATCAACACCATCAATACCATCAATATCTACCTCACAAGTAACCAAACACTGCAATCAATCCTTCGATTGAGTTGCTCATCTTATTATTTATCGCTCAGCCCCATCCATCCATCATCTCATCACGCTCTCCCTGCCAAAGCTGGAATACGAAGGAAAGCCGAGAGGTGCTGCGGACGGATTCAAGACTTTCTCGCTTCCACCGGTCGGTCTCTGAGCATTGGCGCTTCGCAGGCCACGCGTCCCCTTGTCGAGCCTGACAAGCTGCATCAGGCACCCAAATCCCTCTTCTCCCCTCGCTTCCCAAACATCTTCACTTCCATCATACCAGCCAGACCTTGCCCACCAAAACCCACTGCCTCGAAGAAACAGTCTTCGAGAACTCACCGAACAACCGCGATACCTTCGATATACCCTTCTCACAGGCAGCAATGTCAACTCAATCACAACAATCGACTTCGATGTCGCATCCCAACTCACAGGCGTCTTGCCACGATCCCTTGGACTCGCTGGTGGACTTCTCCGAGTACGATAAATTGTCCTATCAGTCCCCATCCATCTCGCCATCGGCCAACAAGAGCCAATTCACATCTAGAGCCGTCTCGAACACTCCGGCTACTCTCCCATCAAGCAGTCAACCGGATCTCAGCGGTCCAAGTCACAACTATGGCATGTACAAACAACAAACCGGCATTCCTCAGGGAGCCGTCGCCAGCACCTTGGCCGTCAACCAGATGAACCAGTACAACGGGTATACGGATGGTTATCTATCGGGGTTCAACACAGGTGATGAATTTGTCGACTTTGGAACTGCTCCAAACCAGACCGGGTTCGCCGATATGGATATGGAGTTCGATTCGCCAAAGCAAGAACCAGCTTTCTTCTACCCAGAAGCATCACCGGAGTTCATCAACCCTCAATCCACCATCTCCACACCAGCTGTTCTCCCAGCCCAGACAAGCAACGTGGGTCGTCTATGGCCTGGTATGCATCAACAACAAGCTGCTCTCGCCAAGGCTCAAGCCCAACAGAAGCAACAGCAACAAATCATCCAACAACAACGACAAAACGCCACGGCCGGGCAACAGAAGCAACCTCAACGTGCTAGGGGATCTACAGTCACCGACCCGATTGTCGAGGAGAAGATCTCTCAACTGCTGAACTCGATGAGACACAGCAGCGTTGGTAGCGACGAGACCTCGAATGGTAACATATCTCATGTTCAGCGTGCACGAAAGGATGAGGAGGATATGGATGAGGATGAGAGACTACTTGCTAGTGAGGAGGGAAAGAAGCTCAGCAGCAAGGAGAGACGACAACTCCGAAACAAGGTTTCCGCACGCGCTTTTCGTTCAAGAAGGAAGGGTAAGAACACTGCCATTAATTGAATCAACAAATGCTAACTCATCGTAGAATACATCGGCCAACTTGAAGGCGAAATTGCTGTCAAGGTCAACGAGAATACGGATCTTCGTGCGCAGAACAGAGCTTTGATGGAGGAGAACACCCGCCTCTCGGATCTCACCCGCATGCTCTTGTCTTCCCCATCATTCTCCGGCTTCCTCGACACTCTTGCATCAAACCCAGCTGCCGCTCAAACCGCACAAGCTGTCCGACAACAACCCCAACAGGTCGAGCAACAACCACAAGCTCAACGCGTGCGCAAAGACCCCAACCCATACGCTGCTCAACAACAACAAATGCAGCAACAACACATCGGCATGACCATGATTCCAGAACAATCCATAGACTTTAGCACGCTTGACCTCAACAACACATACTCCTACCAACCACAAGTCTTCTCCGTGCTCAGTCTCCCAGAGACCATCCTCGACACCGAGACCTTGTCTGGAAAGGGGCCCTTCTCCCCATCCACCTGCGATGCGGAGAAGGTCGAGGTTCCAAAGATCGAGCGTATGCCTGTCTCCGAGCCAGAGAAGGCTGAGCCCTCCGTCGTCGTTGACGAGGAGTTCGATGCCGACCCAGCATTCGCTCTGTACTCCGCCCCAGTCTCCACCATCGCCCCGGAACCCAAGCAAGATCTCGACCTCAGCTTCCTCGCCAATCTTTCACTTAAGCCAGCGCAATACGAACTCGTTACCAAGACCGACGACGCTACTTCGGACGCTGCGTACCGGCGCGTCGAGAGACTCGCGAGGGATATGGATGCCTGTGTTGAGCGACTAATGTCCTTGACCATGCACCTATAAACTCTCCAGTCTCTTGTCTTTTGCTTGCTTGCTGCGTTTTAGCGTGGGGTCATCTTTCTACGTGCCGTCTTCAATGACGCACATCGGCGTTCTATCAGCACATCACATACTCTACTTGCCACTTGTGCTTGTATTCTTATTTTATGTGTTCTTGACCAGGGGATGATGGTGGATTGTAAGAATGATTGATTGGACGACAGGAGTTTTTTGCTTTTGAAACGGATGGGAAATGGGATGGGTATGGAAGGAAGGAAGTGAGCGTTACAGACGGGCAACAGAAGTTAATTATCTTCGACGCCAGTGAATTCTTCATTTTCGTTTCTGCCTTTCAATGCGCATATACTTATAGAAATCATCTCCCTCTTCCTCTACTTTGAGAAGATTCGATTCTCGATCCGGGAACTTTCATTACAATATCAAAAAGAACAAAAAAAAACTTCTAAAATGATGATGTTCAGCCTTTTACTCTCAACATGTGATCCATTCTTTAGATACAATTTGATTAAATTTCCAAACGAAGGAACTTGTCTAGTCCAGTCTAGGTCTCTCTCAGGTTGTGTTTATTGAAATGTTTCTATTTCCGTCAGCCAGCCATAATCCAATAATCTATGACCCCCCCCCCCTCATCTTCTCTCATCTCCGTTCACTATGCAAATCATCAAATCATCAAATCATGCGAGCCTACTAGCCTAGCTACCCCTGAGGAGCTGAACCTAACTCCTCGGTAAATGGGAAGTGGCAGGTGTGATGGGTTAATTAATCAATCAATCAATAACAAGACCTCTCAGCACCAAATCAAAACATCAGATTGAGGAGACTGAACGGGGTCTGTTGCATGTCGTAGGCTGGGTAATCTATCTCTTTGGGAATTCGGGGCGTGCGTGTGGAAGGGAATGTGGAAATACGATTGTTTGTTTGTTTGTTCATTGGCTCGAGGTATCGTATCTAGCTATCTAGCTATCTATCTAGCTGGAGGACTCGAGAAACGTTGATGGGGAGAGAAAGGATACTTTGTTACATATCGCATGCCAGGTAATTTATTTCCCTCTCTCATCTTCTTGGTCGCTTGATTGATTGAGATGGCGATTTGGTTCGAGTAATTAACATTCCTATCCTTGCTTTCTGGTCAAATACCGCGGTAAGTAAGTAGGTATGCAACCTACCTCCCCCCTCACGACTAGAAAGAAACGGCTTAGATGGGCGAAGAAATGGGATCTAGCAGGGAGGGAAGATGAAGACGAGGAGTCTTTTCTGTAAATACAGCCTCCAAAGATTATTGACTTGGTTTATTGACAGGCTGACTGGCCCAGTGACCCCTCGCTTTCCCCGGCCCAGCCTCATTTCAATGAAGTTGGAGAGTTGGCCGAGTCAGGAAAAAGGAAATAGAGAGAAGTATCTTGTTGCATATCGCACTCTAGGCAATCTATTCCCCCTCCCCCGATTTTATAGAGCGTTTATATATTTTGGGTTGGTTTGGTTTGATTTGATATTGACTTTCATTGCATGAAGTGAGAAAGGAGAAGCGGAGATCCTGTCCTGAAATGTGGAAACACCTACCCCGCCCCGGCCCCTTGTTTCTCCCTGATTACTAGTTTTCTTAATAAACAAAACAGAGAGGAGGAAAACAAGCAAGGGAGAAAGTAACAGCACTTTGCTGCACATCGTAGACTGGGCAATCTATTCTGCTCATCTTTGATTTGCAGTCGTGGGCTTGATATGTGGTAGTGGATTCATCAAGGACTAGAGACTAGTAATTAACAACCCACTTACTTGAGCTTGCCTCCTTCAAATATACCCCTCCCCCATCTTAACAAGTCAAGCGAACGAAATAATGAGAAAAGCCAGAAGAAAATGATACTTTGCTGCAAGTCGTAGACTGGGTCATCTATTTCCGCCGTCTGTGCAGTGTGTAGTAGAGTATTGATTCCACATTGCTTTTTAAGTTCAGTTGCCGTTTATAGAATGGGAAGCGAGGTCGTGCACTTGGAAATCCCCCGCCTTTTTGCTTCTTTTAAATTAACAAGAGGGGAAAGGAAAGGGGTGACGGATCTTGTTGCATATCGCATTCTAGGTAATCTATTTTCTCTTGTTTGTGCTGGGTCCTGATTTGTTTTAATTTGGTCTGGTCTGATTTGAGTTGCCGTTTTGGGATCGGTGCCTGTCCTTGAAGAACCCCGCCCTCTGCTTCTCCTCAATAATAAATGGATGAAAGATGGAAGGAGCGAGATGTTTGTTGCACATCGTAGACTGGGCAATCTATTTTCCCCGATCTTCTTACCTTCTTGCTTGTTCTTAGTTCGATCTGTTTGATTTGGTTTGATTGAATTGGCAATGCCATTGATACAGTCCCCCTCCCTTTCTCTCAACAGGGTAGGGTACGCGAACTTGCCATGATAAAACAAATGCCTAATTCATACCTTACAAGCAAGAGAAGAGAGAGAATGAAGTCGTATGTTGCATATCGCATACTGGACAATCTATTTTACACTTATGTAAAGAGTTTCGGTTTATGAAGCTGGAAGGAGGAAGTGGAGTAGTTCGTTACCCCTCCTTTTTTGAATATAGTACACACCTTGGAGCCGTGTCGATTTCTTGTGTCTTGTGGATGAGGGAGGATGTTGGTTTTTGGATGGAGAGAGGAGAAGATTGCTGGGGGAATATATAGGCTGGTGATTTGAACCTGGACTGAGCTAGTGATGAGACTAGATGCCGCCGTTCTAAACTAGTAGTAGTAGATAACCATGTATCTGATGGTGTATAGGGTGTATAGGGTGAAACCTGATCCAACTTTCTACAGAGTAGCTTGATAAAAAGCTTCTGACTCACTTGATTCTTGAACAGGAGCAGGCAAGCAGAAAACAAATGCGTGAATTAGCATGATTGATGAGCACTAAATACATGAAACTTGGGAGATACTAGATATCCTATAATCTAGTCAACTAAGATAGATCATGAAAAGTATCTCCACAGACATAACTAACATCGTCCAACATCATATTTTGACAGCCCTCTGAACTTCACCACCAACCCCCACCTCGTTCCAATCACCACACCGTGAAGCTCACAAAACTAATAGCTGGAAATAGCCTTGGCCCTCAACCCCTTCCCATACCTCCACAAATACAACGGCGGCGGAATAGCCAACACTAACCCCAAAATGGCCAACATCGTATTCCCCCACCCATAACCCACCACCCTATACATCTTCGGCGCAAAGAGCGGAAACAAGAACGCAGCCATACTCACAACGAACCTCATCGCCGCCATAGCACTACTCGTATGACCTGGATACGAATCGATGATATAAGCCGTCATAGCCATATCACCAGCCTGCATCCCAAAACACACAACGAAAACAGCGACATCGACCACTACCCAATGGACCAAATAATTCGCAGACCAGCCATAAAACAAAAGACCTGCTGACGCGATGATGACACCGGGGAAAGACAATGGGATCCTAATTTCAGGGTCCTGGCTGTGGTCGCTGTTCGGATGAAGTGTTTGGCGACGTCGGTACAAGTAATCCATTAACGGCCCTCCAAGCTGCGAAGCTGCTATCTCGCCTAGGGAGATGGCGATGTAGTGCAACCCGCTGATTTCGACGGATTGGTGGTATTGAAATATCCACATTTCGGAAAAGGTGGACAGGACGATGTAGAGGAGACCGTAGTTGAAGCCTTCGATGATGGCGGCGATTTGGACTGCGGGTACTAGGGTCAGCAGGTTATCTTAATTCTCTAAAGGAAAATATTTCGGGGGACGAGGAGTGTTTCTTGGGAGAGGGAGGAGAATAAAGAGAACAGGGAATTTCTGCTGATACATACTGATGGGATGGAATGCGAGGAGGCGGATGGGACGGGAGATAGTGCGGGTGATGATGCGAAGGAGAGATTTCTTGCTGTCACGCTATTCCTCGACGGTTTGGTATGTATCATTGCCAGTCTGTTTGCGCAATTTTTGGGCGCGGCGATGGAGGATGAGAGGGCCGTATGTTTCCCGAAATGTGAAGAATGATACGACGATCATGACAGCTTGAAAGATCGATGTGGACCAGAACATCCATCTCCAAGTCGTGCGAGCGGCCATGAAACCACCGATAATTGGTCCTGTTGTCAGTTAGCTGAGTGAGGAACGAAATATTTCTTCAAGAAGTACGAACCGATACATGCACCAAGTAAAGGAATGAGCAGATAAATGCCAAGCGAGCGACCTCTCTGCTCCGGTCGCCAGACATCACTCAAAACGCCACCAGCAAGAGCATATATCGAACTCGCTCCAAACCCCGCCAGAAACCTCGAAGCAATAAGTAACTCCTTATTCTTCGCGAACCCACATGCAATATTCCAGATCAAAAACCAGACATTCGAAGCATGCAGCACGACTTCTCGACCATAAACCTCGGAAAGAGGACCTATGAATAGGGGACCAAAGGCAGTAGCGAGGAGATAGATGGAAAGAGCCATTGCTGACTCAGTAGGTGTCATGTTGAGTTCAACAGCGATGGTTGAGAGGGCTGGTGCCATGATGGTTGAGACCATGATTCTGTTGAAGCCGGTTGCGGAGAGGACGTCCGTTACGGTCCATTTTCTTGTGGCGGTCCAATCGAGTGGGTTGTCTGCGTCGTATGGGAGATCAAAGGTGACGAGAAATGAATCGATGGAGGGCTTTGTGGTGGAAGTAGATTCTGAGATCAAGGTCATCTCAAGTGCTGGGGCTACTGTGACTTCGGACATCGAGTTGTCCAGGGTGGGTCTTGAAGACATTGTAGATGTCGAAGGAACTTTTAGAAAGTGTGATGAAAGACTTGTAGTCAAGATTATATTGTATCCCAGAGCATAGCGAACAGGAACCGGAAGAAGTCGAGGAAGGCTCAGTATATAAGCAAGAACTCAACTGTGCCCTGTCGTAAACATGACTTTCCCTAAAGAAGCTAACAACACCGAGATGCTGATTATCTCTGGATCAGATAATGCAGGTACCTTACTAGTTTTCTCGTCTTTTCATGACAAGCTCCTCGTTTCCAACCTTCCACGTTCTCTCACTGGACAAATCTTGATGTTGAGTCATTTGCTCGCTTTGAGATGATCTGATAAGATTAGGTACCAGGACTCATCCTCCGTATCCGAACTCCGTACTTGCATGACTTGGCGTTCAATATCACAGTGCAGAACTCCAGTGCAGATATTGAAGAATCGCCTGAATAATCTGTAAGGTTACAAAGATATCACGGCTCTTACTAGTGGCGCGCTCGGTGATATGGTCCGCGTGATGGTCAGCCTCGTTTGGCATTCAGTTATATATATATACCTATATATTGTTCTTGCGCATATCAAGATGGGGGGAGGTAACAGTCTCGGCGCCACGTGATGCTCCACGTGCGCGAGCTTCATCAAAGCTCCGACCACGACCAGCCGCGAGCCCTCCTTCTTATTATACTCGGCCATCGCGTCACAACACGTGAATTACACAAACTCCTGCGACGGCAAAAATGAACAGCATAGATGTTATTGCGAATGTTGAGAAACATGCTGACGGGATCCTCCGAGTATGTTCATATCACCGACGAGACTTTGCCCTCGTCGTCGCCCGTTCGCGCCCACACGACATGCAGTCAGCCCAAGCATCTCTTCAGGCAGCCTTCGAGACATTACCGACCGCTGAGCTTGGGGCCTTGGATCGTCTTCCCGTGGAACTCATGTCGATGGTCCTCCGCAAGCTCGACATTCGTTCTTTCTTCCACTTCCGTCAAGTCAACCGGCGAGCTCGCGTCCTGTCAACCGGACTCCGCGAATATGAACTGGTCTCCAACCATGGCTTGGAGGGCCTCCGAGGTTTATTGCGCGCCGAGCTCGCTCACTTCTTCACCATCGACGACCTTTACCGGACCCTCGTAACCGATAAATGCTCGACCTGTGGGGCATTTGGAGGGCTTTTGTTCCTCTTCACCGCGGCGAGATGTTGTTTCGATTGCCTCCAGTCTTCGGCCCACTACCGCGTCCTCCCTCCATCTACTTTTGCCAAACTCGCACATATATCTCCGAGTCGACTCGAGCGCCTATCGGGACCACGTTTGCGGACCGTTCCTGGCATCTATAACATGATGGAAATACCAGCGAGACGACCAAAGTATCTAATATTTGAGGAGAAGGCCACACAAATGCTTCTTGCCACCAAGATCATTAAAGAAGATGCGACTCGAAATTTGAGAAGCCGGAGAGAGCAATCGGACCAACGCTTTATGGCAGCTACGGCATATCCGTGCTACAGTGTGGAGAATGCCAAACTCGAACGTGGTGTCAGCTGCAAAGGCTGCCAAATCGGTCTAGAACTTCTTCACGGTGATTGGGATGATCGAGACCGGGCTTTTTCTACACGGGGTTTCTTGTCTCACTTCTCACAATGTGTCGAAGCACAACATCTCTGGGCTGAGAGTGAAGGGGGAACGCGACCTGTCAGTGAGCCAGAGCTCACTCGCCGCTGTGGTTGTTTCAAGCAGCTAGGTTCTGACGGGCTCCCTGCATGAAACTTTGGAACGTGTTCTTTGCAGCTTCTGGATAAACCAAGTGTCCCTCACAGTAGTTGGTCGAGAACCTTTTCATCTGCTTCTTGATAGGCTTGCACTTCACATTGGCCCCCGAATCTTTTGCCACCTGACACTGCACAAACTCCGATTTCTTCACACAGTCGCATAGGTATTTGATCATTATAAAATGGCACATAGTGCTGTTAAAATGATCAGCCATCAAGCTCATCTGGCTGTTTGACAGGGATACGGGATACTTACAATGACTTAAGTGCGAGTTTCTAGGCAGATACCGGGACAGGTCGAGATCGTGATCTTGGAACGTGCTCTGTGCTTTTGTGAGCTTTAGGCCTGAAGTATTCCGCTCAACAGGAGCACTCACTAGGATTACTTCGGAGTCGAGTCTTGGACTTGAACACGGATGTTGATGCTTCGCTTTCTCCGAAGAGCGTAGCTTGAGGAGCGCTGCTAAACCTGTATCATCTCTGGTTATTGACCAGATAGGCCCTAGAATAGCCCTCTGATAACCAATGGATCGGGATTTGGGGGTGTATCGTTGATCGGTGGGCGCATAACCCCAGCGCACTCGGTGTTGTTTTTGATGGGGGGGGCTGGGCGGTTGAACAAGCGAGAATATCTAGTAAACATTATTGAATTTGAAGCCTTACAACTTCATAGTTATAAATGACTTCAGTTTCATTTCTACCTATATAAGAATTGTTTGGATTTACAAATAAATAAAAAAGTCGATTTCACAAGGAAAGAACTGGATTTATATTTCAAGTAATATTAGGCTTTGGTTCTCAAGGTGATTAGCGTTGTTTCCCCATCAAAAGTCACGCGTCTTGTCAGGGGCACATCACCGAGCAGAGGGCGTGTCTCTCCTGACGGTCTTCAATTAAGGCTACTATGCCGTTTGTTAGCCGAACTACGTCCTCTCATATAACCATCTCTAGCCACTTTAGTTTTCGTAGAGCTCTAAGTATTGAACCAGTCAATAACGACTGTATCTAAGAAAGTCCTGGTTTCACTGGGCAGGCCTTGAATCTCATTATGTCTTTGTCGCCCAGTCACAGCACTTCCTCGCTTAAGTGTCACTTGATTCTAGTCAACAGTGACGGTAATGTTATTGATTGTATTGATTGTGTTGATGGCACGGTGGACATAATGGCCGGAAATACGGAGTAACCAAATTTGGACTAGTGGCACATAAGCTGCTATTTCTGGATTTGGTCCGCCCTGAGAGGTGACCTGGTGGGGCGTAAATTTTTGTTGCCTACCACTGTAAAGTCCATTCTCCGTTGCTCTCACTCAATTTCTCATTTCTCATCGACTGTATTGCAGCGAAATTGACGGTTCTCACATCGAAGATGCCGTCGACTATGGAGCCGCCTCGTCTGATTTCCATGGAAGTCTCCACGAATGGCAGAAGCGACTGCTACTTTCGCATCCTGGCCAACCGAAGCGTCAAGTACATCACCATCAAAGCCGGGGCTCTCGACGCCGAGTCGTTGGACGACATGCCCCTTGATTTCCAGAATATCCTCCCTCCTCTTCCCTACCAAGAAGATACTTGGAAGTCAGCGTGTATCACTCGTAATCCCTCGTCCCGTCAACTGGAAGCTGCGCTGTCGTCGGCCGATTTGCCCAGTGTGGAAACGATCTGGCATCCGCGGATGATTGACCATCTTCACATCGAACGCACTGGACATCTCACTCTGTTGACTCAAGAATGCAAATGGAAGACGGATTCTGCACCAGAAAGAATGGTTGCCAAGATGGCACGCTTCCACTGGGAGATCCAATACATGGAGTCCGAAACCCGCATGTACCAGGTCCTTGAGGGCCTGGGCATCGCTCCCAAATTCCTCGGGCATATCCACGAGGCAGGCAGGGTCATCGGTTTCCTTTTGGAGAAAATTCTGGATGGGCGGTACGCCGAGCCAGCCGATCTGGAGATTTGCGAGGCGGCCTTGCGGCGCTTTCATGTGCTGGGGTTTGTGCATGGGGATTGTAACAAGTACAACTTCATCATACGCCCGGATGGGCAGGTTGTCCTCATTGATTTCGATAAGGCGAAGACTTGCACCGACCCAGCTCTGATGGAGGCCGAGATTGCGAGCTTGGAGGGGCAATTGGCTGAGACGACGGGTCGTGGTGGTGGGCTTATGTCATTTGATGAAGGAAATGGTGACACGGAGTAAGAGGAATAGACACTAGATGACGACTTGCTAGGTAGTTGGCGGTAGGCGTGAGGAGACTGAGTGATCTGATTCTCCTAATAGCTAATTCGGAGAGAAGATGGGGTTTATTATATACACGGTGACGCGTAGTCTCGGGGGCAGCCTCACAAGTCTTCCAGCGACGGGCAGGTCGTATAATATGGCTGGAAAACCTCGTCGACCGTTATATGGCGAACGCGGAGGTTTGTTTACTGGTTTGAAAATAGGTCTGGCTCCACATTCTTGCCATATGTCATGCAACACTGCTTAAATCTGCCATGTTCATTTCATATCAGAGCACATTCGGTTGTTACTTTACATGGTTGTTTGTACAAGCGGCCTCAAGCTTACTTGCACAGCATAAGCATCCTCACATGTGCCTCTTCAACCACTCATCCTCTTTGAGTTCCGCAGCGGAGCTCCGTTTGTGCGGGTCCCATTGTAACATCTTCTGCATCAGTTGCAGGAACAAGATTCTGTCTTGACCCTCAAGGGAAGTCTCCTTCTCCTCGAGCGAAACCCGGGCCTGTACTGGAATTCCGGCACAGAAATCACCTACGTAAAGCCTCAAGTCAACAATAGATCCATAAGTTCTCGAAACTACGAAGGGTCAAGGTGTGACTTGCCTTCATTTGAGAAAAACTTATGGCTTGCGGTTCCTCGAGCAAGGAGACTAGATGGCGGGGGGCCGAGAAGGGCTATCATCTCGGCGAGGTGAGCTCGGCTCCGGTAACTGTCGTGTTCTGGATCGTGGCCTGTAAACAAGTGCCCGCCTTCGAAAATGTCCCAAATCTATAATTTGTGTTACAACAGTGTTCAGGTCCATATGAACTGATTTGCCAACTTACCATGCATCCCACATTCCACACGTCAACGCTATACGTCCATGGTGCTTCCAAGATCACCTCCGGAGCCCGGTAAATATTGGGTTGGATGTCTTCCAAATGCTCAATATCACCAGGTATAGCTGAGCCAAAGTCGCACAGTACAGGAGCACCCCATTCTTTAGGCATCCTGAGTTCTCGGGATACGTAGATGGTTCTGCCGTCTATCTCTTTCCTCGGACAGGGTGTTTGGAGCTCCTGCTCCTCGAAGTCATCGAAAACTGTGTCGTCTTCGATGCCGAGCATAATGTTGTCGGCCTTGATGTCTAATAGTGTTTCTCAGTAAGTGGCAATAAATAGAAAGAAGCCACAAGATTAGTACATACCTGCATGAATAACTTTGCAGTCTGTGTGCAGAAAGTCCAAAGCTAAAAAGAGGCGATAAAGTACGAAGGACAGGACTGGAATTGGCAGTCTCCTGACAGGGTTGCGGTGCAAGAATGTCAGAACACTCTCCCATAGGGGAGGATGAACGAGGCACCGATGTTGTCCCTCAGGTCCATCAACGTCGAAGGAGTCAAGTAACGATCGGACGGCATGGCGCCCTGGGTGATTCTTCGCGCCCTTGTCGATGCGTTTATATATGTTAAGCTCGTCATCAACCTGATTGCCCATAGAGGCAGAATGAATAAAGATTTTGAGGGTGACATGACGACGGCAGCTATGATTTCGTGAGCGGGTTGATATTTGAGTGGCCTTCTCCATCCTGGCGACTTCCAAAATGCTGTAGAAATTCTCACCTCGAGTCACGTGCAAGCCATACGGTTGAGCTGGATCCAAAACCCAGTTTTCCTACGACTTGATACCGGTCTCGAAGCAGCTCTCCAATCCGAGTAGGATAGTAACGAGAGGCAACATAGTCTGGAATGGTCTCCTCTTCAACTTTTTGATGTACAGGTATTCGGATGAAGTTCGGATTGGAAAACGTGAGTGACTTCCAGGTACGGCCAAACCGGGGAATAGAGCGTAAACACGACGGTAACATTCTGCGAGGCGTGATTGGTCTAAGTTAGCAGCACGGAAAGCTACAGTCTAATAGATGGCTCTAGAAATATAGCTTTAATAGAAAAGTTGAGAAGTTCAGTAACTCGACGCGTAGGTTGGGTAAATTAACACCCTTTTGCCTCATAAAATTGATCACGTGCAAATGTTCCGGATTTACGCTATGCTAGGCAATAAAATCACTTTTTAGTATAAACTAAAGCGAGTAAATGTAGAGAGAATCGGGAGGTAGTCGAGAAATGTGATGCAGATGGTCAATTCTTTCAGAAGAGAGGCGAGAGCAGTTTCCTTGCAGAGCGTCGACATGTTTTGGAATAGGCTTAGATTGAATATCAATGGCATCCTCTGCTCGATTTTGGTACCCCAAAAGTAATAGTACATGAGAGGAATCGAATATTTGTGAGAGTTAGCCACGATCTCTGAGAACATCACGTAAGTAGAGGTTATGTCAAAATAAGGTAGATTAAAACATAAATTATGCTTTCTTTTGAGGCAATGTGCATTCTCCAATAATCCTACAACTTGGCGCGGGATCCACTATCATGCTTCTGCAAAACATCGTCAATAAATGCCATTGCTTGATACAATCTTCTCTCCTGCTGTCTCGGCGCTATCACCTGTACCGAAAGCTTGGTGTTGAGGTAAATCTTCCTGTCGGTGGTTTTCTCGTCCCCTGGTCCCCCAGCGATTAGTGAAATGGTAATGGTAATGGCATTGGGTAAAGGTCAATTTGCAAAACTTACACAATTCCCTGTTGGCTTTATCCCACGGGTTTAAGGACTTGCCACCTTCGATTTCCCCCTCCATGTCCTTCTCGTTGAAGTCTCTCACTGGCAAAGTACCAGCAGGATAATCCATCAGCACGAAGCTGCTGGTATACCCCAGTGCATTCCAGCGGTCAATCGGTGGCACAGGATGTGGCGCAACGGGACAAATCACTGCGTCTACTTGCCTTCCTGTCTTTGGATCCCGCCAAATCTTCAACATCTCAGTCTCCAGCTCTGTTCTCTGGGCCTGGATATCCATCAGTCGATCTATTGGCATATGCTTGCCCCTCCGCATTCGAGTACTCAACCAGCTAATCAATGGCTCGCCTGTTGATTCGAGCAAGTCGAACACAGTATTTCCACCTTCGATACCAAAGAACTTGTTGGCAAGAGACTGTGTTTTTTGGAATGCTGGTGCCGAGATCTCTACAACTTCAATACCCGAGGCTCGGAGAGCAGCGACTGTTTCGTCCAAGATTTTGATGATTGGAGGGAGGGGTGATACTACACCATCTGTCCGAATAATTCCCAAGACGGGCTTCTTCTGCATGGAACCTTGCTCGTCCCATAGCCCATACGCAAGACTGGGATCTCTATCCCAAGGCCTAGCATTGGATACTGCTTGGAGAAAGAGCTCGCAATCTCGCATGCTGACAGCTATAGGTCCAGCACTGGCCGCCAGACCAATTCGGCTTACCCCCTCTCTCACACCACTTTCCTGGCCTACGATGGGAATCCGTTGAGCGCTTGGTTTGATACCATATAATCCATTACACATAGCAGGAATGCGGATGCTGCCTCCAACATCTGTCCCAACTCCCAGAAGACTTCCACGCATCCCGATCAATGCTCCCTCGCCACCAGAACTGCCACCGGCAGTAATCTTCCTATTTCTAGGATTCAGCACCCGTCCAAAAACATTATTGTCCGAATCGAGCGCCGCCAGCGTTTGCGGAACATTTGTTTTGCAGTATAGGACGGCTCCCAGTTCCAAAAGTATATCAACCAACATCGAGTTCTCTGTCGCCGGTTTTCCTACCAGGCTCGCAATTCCAATACAAGCATCATAGCCCTTCACTTTAAATGTATCCTTCAACGATATCGGCAAACCGTGAAGGGGTCCCACAGGCTTTCCTGTCCGCTTATATTCTTCATCGAGGAATTTGGCGCGTGCAATGGCATCTTCGAAGAATATTTCTGTGAGGCAATTACAGACTTGTTGGGCTATGGCTGTGCGTTTGCAGAATGCAATTGCGACTTCTTCAGCCGTGAGGGACCGAGATCGAATTGCTTTGGCCAGAGAGGTGGTATCGTGAGAGGAGGTTATAGAGAGTTCGTTCGAGTTGAGGATGCCGCAGGTTTGAGGAATTGAGCGGACATCGAGGATATCTGGGGACGGGGGAGACTTCAGGAGCCACGCAGAGGGGATTCGGGATTGGAGTTCCGCACGTTTGCGCTGGGCAATTACTCTCCAAGGAGCTTCGGAGGTCATTGTGATGGTGTAGGAGGATAGAACAAAGAGAGTAATGCAGTCGTAGGGAAAGGAGGACGGAGATTCATCTTAAGAGGTCGATGAAGCTGGGGAGAGCGGGGAGCGGGGAGCGGTTGAGAGAAAAGGTTTGGCGAGGTAGTTGCCGAGGCTGAGCTGCCGTTCCCACTTCCACGTATACCCAGGCTACCCGAGCTACCCGACCCGAGCCCGTTTCCTAAAACTGCTATTCTGTATTTCATTAATTCAAAATCGAGTCCTGCAGTACTATTGATATGCATAAGAGTATAGACGTGGTCTCAAGATTGCGGCGGTCATGCTGTGAATGTATGTTCTTGCTCATCCAGTTTATTCTTCCTGTTCCCAGGCTCTGGTGGCTCTACTGGCTTCAGTATCAGGTTTGTCTCTCCAAGAACCGATTTTCATTTATTTGTTTTTCTATCTAGGTTAACAACTCTCTCCGTTAATAAAATACCAACATCCTCCAACAAGGCGCTGAAAGACATTGCTGCGTCTCCTATATCGGGATGGAAGTGTAGCTCTCGGCATCCACTCAAAAAGGCGACCGACACAAGCAGGGCTCATCCAATATTCGGCCATACACAATCTTTACGTGTATTTTTCCATTCTTATTTTACGAACAGCTATCTTCCTCTTTGCGACTCGATTGCTCGTTATAATGTTTGGCGACTGGCCCATTCTTGATTCCTCTGGAGAAGATGTGAAATGTATGTTTGTATGCACGGGAAAAATGCCTCGAGAGATTATATGACTTGTGTTTGCCTAGCGTGAAGGATAACCGTGAAGATGCAAGGTGACAATTCCTATTTGACGAGGGCGTTGCTGCGGGAGCTGCCAGCGAAGGTAGATGAAAGAAGCTGTGGACTCTGCCTGCGACAATATAAATTTGAAACTGCGGTATGATTTGGTTTCATTAATTTTTTTACAAGTCTATTCTCACACTCACACTCAAAGACCAAACAACTTCCTCGCATTTCCCTCCCAAGCCTCTTTTTTGACACTTTCCCCCTCCGCACCAAATACACTTTCCTCGTCACCCCCAAAGCCAACCTCCATCCTACCCACCAAGCCTTTGACTGCCTCACCGGGCGTGAACGGGAAATCACTCCCAAACAGCAACCTGCTCCTCGCTTTCTCCCTCCCACCCAGCATCCTCACCAATCCAAAAATCTGGTCTGGGAACGGAACCCCAGCTAGGTCAAAGTAGAACCTCTCCTGCAACAGCTTCTTGAAATCTCGCGAATTGTCACCACGTCCGTTCACGATAGCGTCGAAGGCGCCGATGCGGTCGATGATTGGCGGTAGAGTACATCCGCAATGCGACATGATGAATGTGATATTTGAGAACCTGAGAAGTGAGCCTGAGTATAAGAGATTGGCGATGGTGCGTGTCTCGTCGAACATAAATTCCATTGTTGGCCGTGGGTAAGGGAGCACTTTCACGACCTCAACTTTATTTCCTCCTGTTGATGTATCCGGGATGATGAGATTGCATGACGTGGGATGTAAGAAGACGATTGCTTTCCTCTCATTGAGCTTCGCCATCACGGGGTTGAGAGACGGATCGCCGAGATAGATTCCATGAGCATTCGACATGAGCGCAAACCCAACGGCACCTAGAACATCAAGAGCATAATCGATCTCTTTCAGAGAATTTTCAACAGATGGCAAGGGCAGAGAAGCGAAGAATCGAAAGCTGTCAAGATGCGCAGCACATATCGAAGCCAGCTCCTCGTTTGTCTCGCGCGTGATTTGAACCGCGTCTTCGGATTTGCCGGGACTGAGAAATGTGCCTGGTGAGGTAATGCTTAAGACTGAAATGCTGATGTTGTGGGCCTTCATTAATAAGAGATGCGATTCGGTTGACCATGGCTAAGAGAATGTGAGTAAATGTTGGTTTTGCACAACGGACTCTGGTTGGGGAAATTGAGACATCGACATACTGGTATCGCGGGCATGCCGTCCGGATTCTCATGCCCGTTTTCTATGAGATGCTGTCGGTATTTTGGAGGCACGGCATGGCAGTGGACGTCTATCTTCTCCATTTTAATGTTGTTCCTGTGACTATAAATGGTATTGTTGTGTTGTGTTGAAGTGTTGTGTTGTGGTTTAGATGAGGGGTAGTTATGGCGGGGTTGAGAAGGGGAAGATCCGGAGCTAGAAAAGCTCCGGTGTTGTGTAACATTGGAATGTCCGAAGATGCAAGGCACTATATACAGAAATGGCCCTGTTCAAGGCGGATGAAAAGTAAATGAAGCCAAGTATAATTTCTCTTGAAGAGTTGAATTGACTACGTAACGCTACCCCAAGCATCATCATTGACCTGTTATGCAAACTCCAGACTTTTAGCACTGTACAGTACGACCTAAACAAAGTTAGTCCCCTGAAACCCCCCATCATATCAAAAACATCGCTCTTGAGCCTAGCTACTCAGTAAAGCAGACAATTGAAAGGCAATGGGAATATCTTCGTACGAATCATAGAAGGATACACCAATGTTATCATCTTGAAGGAGCTGAACGTGCACCCGAGGTGGAGAAATATTAAGACAAAGATATATGGGAATCACAATTCCTTTGTTTTGATTTTCGAATGCTTAAATATGTCTACTAGCTTTTCCTTCTATAAAACGCATCGGAATTTGGCTCCCATCAGTCCCTTTGCTCTTCTCTGCCTCCTGGTGGTTTGCTGCGCACGAGGGAATCTACCGGTTTCAAGGCATTCTTTGAAAACTGCCTTCACATGAGGGCCATCATATTCCATTTGGAGGAGGACTGTACGTATACCCCGAATTTGCACATCCACCTGCCACCTGCTGGCATTGTTTACTGTTGTCTTCCTTACCGCCTAGCTCAGGGGCTTAAGCGAGTGAACCCCTTGTATCACACTGACTGCGGCCGCATCGGAGAATTTAACCAAGGAAAGAGGCGGGCATGAGAAGATTAATCCTCTAATCAACGTGTCATATATCTCAAGTCCAACAGATAAAATAAAGCGTGCAGATGCGCTGAATCGAATCTATGTTTGCACACTCTTCCATGCAACAACACCTTGGGTGTAGCGATGCGGAGAATCAAAACACACTGCGCTTAAAATGTTACCTGTGAGCTTCATGACTTATGGCCAGGATGGGGCAACATCGAAGGCGGCTCGGCAGCCCCAGTCCCTTGCTTTACCTCGGTAATCTTGGTTATCTAGTCACTTATTAGATGTCTCTTAACCCAGATCTTGAAGCCTATGCGAACTCCCAAGAACAAACTCGGAGATTATCATATCGGAAACGGGAATCCCCCTAGCCTGGAACAGAAGCCCTCGAATTTCCGGCGACCTCGCAAGGCTATCTCAAAGGAGGTAGCACCTTCGTCCCGGAATTCGGGCCTAAACGAAGTATGAGAAGGGCTAGAGATGGAAAGGTGATCTTCTTGCCACCTGAGGAAGCAAGCAGGCATCAGGGAGTGGAAGGTCCAGTTCATGGACGCTCCAAAGACATCACAACCCGGGATCTCTCCACCAGTGGACCCAAAAGTGCAAGAATTTTAATCTGATAGCTGGAATAAGGTTAGACCTTTGGTTTTAAGGGTCCCGTGGTCCCATAGTAGCGCGTCTAGCTCATGTCAAACTTACCAACATGATTCATTCAGACAAAGCAAGAACGACAAAGCACGTCCACTCGCACAACTGCCGCGCCGCTCAGACATTGAGCACGGATGTTGGGATCGCCTCCGCCATCAAAATGGGCCGAGACCGAGCAAACGCCTCATCCCAGACCATCCCAAGCTAAAATGGAATCTTTAAATCTTTGACACCTTGTTCTTGGCTGGCTGTCTCGGATGCTAGACGCCCGTTTCTACCCCAGATCCTAGCACCGTCGCGTGGAATTGAGGGATGCTGATCTTAAACTCTATTTCCTCGACACTGGTCGATATCGCCACGTCTGGCTGTTGCGCCACACTCGTACAATCGTATGATCATAAATGTCTATCTAATGAGGTGGATCGTCTTCATGGAGATATGATGTCAGTGATCGTCAAAGGCAGGAATGCATTTCTGCGAGCCGAACCTTACCAGTCTCATCACTTACAAGACCCACCCTGCAAAGGAGACAATAACAGCTATCCCAGGTGAGACCCGTGTGCCATCTTCTCGAACAAGAGCTGGCGCACTCGCCACACCTGGCATTCGTGGGGAAGCCATAGCATGGACGCCTTAGTTGCGACTTTTCCAGCCTCACCTCACATCACATCTGTTGCCCTACCTCGCTTCATATGCCGAGAATCTCAATGTGGAAGAAGTCTAGAAGCCGTGGTCGCGTTTTGCCCCTCATGCTCTCCTGCACCCATCCATATATACCGGTGTCCAACCGGATGTCCAACCGGATATTTCCCATATCAGCCTCCTCATTGCACCTGTGCTACCTAAATTTTACCACTACCTCAGATCACACCTGACAGTAATAGAACTGCCTGAACCAATCCAGGCCGCAAGTTCTCCAGGCTATGCCACTCCGCAAAAAAGCGTTTCCGAACCCCACACTGCAACGTAGCAGATAAACTTGGTAAAGCACAGAATAATACCACCCTGCAGTAGGATCCCAGGTTCGTATCCCAGGTTCCTGTCAGGAGACCTGGCGAACTAGAAGGGGGAGATCCGCCGAGCCTTGCATTTAGGCACTTGCCTGCCTGCGCTTTCTCTGCCATCTCGCAATCTTTGTAAGATCTGACAAGTGATTCGCGAACTGACTTCCCTCACCTCGGAAGGATTACGCCGAAAGTTCAATGGCTAGGGTTAGAGATTCTTCGAGACTTCCATGAACCACTTGCTTGAGTTAAGTGAGATGTGAAAAATGCAGTACAAGCTTAGTTCCTCTTTATCATAGCCTAATGAATGGCATCTAATATATTGGACCTTGAAGTGCCTGTTGATTTGTTTGCCGGCCCTCTTCTATCGTTCGGACCATGCCAACAACGCCTGTAAGAATTCGCTTGCTTCCTTCTGCGCTCATCCAGCCCAGGCCCCGAACTTCGTAGGCCCGTGATATCCCAAAAGATTTTTTCCAACCTCCCACCATCCCTTTCACTTCGGAACCTGCCCATGATGCTACACTATGTACAGATTTATCCCCAGTTCGGTATGTGCTGGCCAAAACTGTCCGTCCAGATGCATTCCCGCCAGTTATCCAATGCCCAACCCCCGTGCTCCAACCGTACAAAGGGAAAATGCGAGGTGTATGCTCCATCCAGCTATCGTTCTCCTGCCAGTCTAATGAAAATCAAATAATGTTCGTGATGGCCATGCGTTCATTACCCCTACTCCTCTCCTGGCTTCCTGGCCCAGCTCCCGCTCCACCACCCCGGCTCCCAGACACGGGTTGTGGGTAGAGAGGTTGTGCATATCCGCCTTGTTCCCTTGCTAGAATCCCAACAAGATATTCCACCCTTTCCCAACCTCCCCAATCTCTCGCTTCCAAGTCTGTCAAAACAGTAGTGCCTTCAGGACCACCCATCAAAGTTGGGCTGATTCCAATTTTCCCTCCAACTGCGCTGCCCGCGATATTCATGCCCGTTTCGCTACCAGCCCAGACCCAACTGTTCTCTGTCCCTGCTTGTAAATCCCCTGATACGTATGCCAGGAGTTCTTCGTCCAGTTCACGCTCTCCCCGATATCCTGGGCTCCCAATCAGACATCCAGCCCGGCGCTTTTCTATGAGAACACCAATGAAGAATGCCAAGTAGCGCCCACATGCAACATTGACGTCTCGTAGAGTGGCGATGTTGGATGAAGCTCGGATACAAGTGAGTGCTGCGTCGAAGTGGCCACCGTAGAGTAGGAATAAGGTGCAGCGCCAAATGTGAGTACAAGTCATAGCGTTTGCGGTGGGTCCGAACGGTGGTATGGTCGGATGGGATGGGGAAGAAGTCATTGCTCGCGCAAACAGATTCGTAGAGTCGAGCGCTGCCCGTATGCATTGCTCAACAGCATTAGCTCGTATTTCTGGAGGGCAGGAGGTCGTTAAATTGTGGCGATGGAGGATGAGGCGTGCATTCATGAGATGGCAAACAGGTGCTAGCATCCGTGGATCCAGAGGTTCTTGGGCGCTGAGTTGGCAAGAAGGAGGAAATGACGCCATGCAAGCACTGAAATGGGTATCGAAAGTAGCCAGAGTTGAAGGCGAAATGATGGGTGATTTTAGTGTTTTAATGAGCTGCGAAACAGCACGTACGACGTGAATAATAGGTAGGATGAAATTCGTCAGGGGAGAAACGCCGTTTGGGACCATCATGCCCGCGTCATGAATATAATGGTCGTCAATTGCTGCCGGTAGGCTGACATCGCAGTCCGCATCTTCGATCAAGAGAGGTCGTCCAAGCTCCAATGACATGTGCCGATCCCAAACGTAAATCCCCCACCATACTCGACGGCGCATCTCACCCTCAATCATCGGCCATGGTCCCGTCTCGTTATGCAGCCCGATATCCTGCGAAATCCGAACCGCAGAAGCTAACCACGTCCATGCTGCAGATTTGAGATTTATCTCGGTGAGAAATATGCTCACCAAGATCGCTGATCTTGCGTGATCGATTACCTAAATCACAACAAAAATCAGCCTAATGGTTCGTAGAGTCTGGTAACGGAGCCCAATGTCCGGAAGGCACAGAAAACAACCAATCGCGACATCCTGCTCTAATTCAAGTCCAGGAGAATTCTGCTCTCGAGCCAAACTTACATATTCATCGTTCCATGTATCTATTAGCATACGGGAGATTTCGATATACTCCTTTCCCTTGTGAGGACGGTGAATGCTCACGTCCGAGTTGAAAAGTACCCCCACGGCGAGGACAGAGAAAAACAGTGAGCTCCATACTGGTGGCACGCCATGCAAACTGCCGGCTTTGTAGACAGCCTCGTATTCTTGCTCGAAAGTGGGCCAATGCAGGATCGGAATCAGCATATGTACTGACGCATAGTAGGAACCAAGCAAGTGATCGCAGATCGCCTTTGGTGGTAGGTCCGGACGAGGAGGATTGAAGTGTGCCTGTGACCCTATTTGACGGTAAGGTGCAGGTGGCTTGAATATACCCCGGCCAAAGTTTCGGATGTTCGAACGCACCCGCGAGAGGTCCTGAGGGGGTGGTGGTCGTCCTTTTCTCTTCGGGTTCGACCCGATCTCGGGCAGCTGGAGTGGCATTTGCTGAGGAGCATCGTTTTCAAGGTCCATTTGTCCCTCTCTCACGTTCAACATTGACCGTAAGTGCGTATTTTCCCGTTTGACTTGTACAATCTGCTTCTCCAAATCCTGTACCTGCTTAATAGATGACATGCGTCGATTCGTCTCCTTTGTGAACTGACATTTCACATTCCGGCTCGAACATTCCGAACAACTGGTAGTTTCTGTTGCATCGCATTTGACTTTTCGTTCCCTGCATGCGTCACAGCTTGGATCCTTCCTCCTCTGACGATAGGCTCTCTTCGCCTGCATGTTCGCAGCCGACATTTGTCCACCCGAGGCGCCCGGAGTGCCACTTGACGATCCTGTAGAAGCCATGGAATCCATTCCTGGAGGTCCAGGAGAAGTTGTCGCTGAGTGATATGGATTTTGGAACGAACTATGGCCCATGGATGCTCCTGATGGCAAGTTCATATGCTGCTGCGGAATGTGCCCACTCATAGGGCGTGGGGAAGCTCCCATAAGCCCACCGTCGTATGGCCCCGAAGTTCGCGGTGATGCTGCTGAAGAGACCGAAGAAGAGTCGTAGGAGGCAGTGGAAGGTATCGGAGATCTCGAATAAGTAGTCTGTGTTGACCCCGCCATCTTATAGGCCCGAAACCGGCTCTTTTATCCAAATAGACCTAGGGGTTGTCGATGGTCTGAGATAGAAGACTGAGGAGGTGGAGGTGGAGGTTGCTTTTAAAGTTCCAGCCTCATTACGGGATTTTTACAGGCCTGCCAAAAAGAATCGATGGAATCAAAACCAGCCACATACGCAAATTCGATAGGGCGAGTCTTTAAGGCTCAGAGAGCACGATAAGCAGACTTTTGGGTCCGACAGAAGAAAGGACCATTCGCCAAACGATGCTGTGGTTTCCTTGCCCCAAGAATATGATAGATGCGCGACACGCCGCTGGGCTGCAGTCTAGTGCAACTTCAGGGCTGCTATGTTCCGACAGCGTGGCCGGCCTTGGATGTTTTCCCCACTCTGCACTCGAGAACACAGGTACCAGAATCGGCAGCTGATCCGTACCGGGAGGGGAATGTCAATCTGTGATAGGCGTGGTCAGCTAGGTGCTTTGAGAAGAGCTGCGGTTGGTTGCGGAAGAAGAGCCTGTATTGTATGGTGTGAGGAGCATGTTGACGCGGCAGAAAAATGTTGAGAGAGATAGAAATGCCGACAATGAGCGAGTGATAAGAATTTAAGGGAAAGGGAATTTCACTGGTGCGGGCTGATGAGGAGGGTATATGACGGGAGCAAGCATAGGCCTCCGCTTTAAGGCTGATTGGGAGATCTGGAGGCATCCAGTGCCAAGAGTAGCATTACAAGCATTTGAAGCAGATGTTTGCGAGATGAGGTGGTCGTCAGCCCCGAGCTCCTGCCTATCTACAACTGAGCAACCTGGTCGATGTGCTCAGAGAGTAGCGATGGCGTTACTGGCGCTGCTGAAAGGACCCTTGCTCTTGTACGTTATTCCGCCATTTTCGACAGGGGAGAATGATGCGTCAAAGGCGAAGGGAAGATGTTACAACACCCCTTTAGTCATAGACAGGGAGGCATCGCTTCTTCGGAACTACTTCAGGACTTCCTTCTTGGGAGGCACAAGGTAGTTTGCAGACCTGCAGCTTGACTGCCGAATCTCTTCCAGAGAGCAGGACATGATTCGCGCCAGGAACTTGACTTGCAGAAGTAAGCAGCTCGGTAGGAGCAGCCGGCCTGGAGCTGTTCGAGATGCAGGGGATGATCACCAAAATAGATTGAAGGACGTACCGGAAAGTTTTGTTTGTCTGCAAACCTCAAGTCGCCTAGGTTATTCAGGAAGTGGCGTATGGGGGCGCTTCTTTGACGTTCACTGCCTGCCTTCCCGGAAGTCTACCATCGGCCTCGGCCCGTTGATAGCAGAAAGGGGCTCAACGGTTCGGATGTAGCGTTTGTCGAGTCGAGCAATAAGTTTTGACAAAACCAAAGTTGATGTGTGGTAATGCACTGAGAAGTCTGAAGAGATTCTGTCTTTGCTCTCGACTCTGCAGTGACTGTCCCGTCTCGTCTGTACGTAAGGATATGCAGCAGCACGTGTACAGCCCTGCGGAGTGGATTTCGAAAGTCGCGGCAGTAATGGGAATATAATAGAGCAGGAGGAAATGTGCATCCCAGCAAGCGGTCTCGAGATAGTTAGTGGCAAAAGTAGCTTCACCCTCAAGGAAAATTAATTAGCGATGCCGTGTTGATTCCTAGTTGCAGGAGTGATTGCTGGTACTTGGATTCGGAGAAATGGTCGTAAATGGTACAAGAAGTGGCACCTGCGACTGCTGGATACAGTAACCTGGGACGCGATGTTACCATGGGCCAGGGGGGGTTCGGAGGACGTCTCGACGCCTGTGATGCATGATAATATTATATGCAAGGTTTCTTGGACTGCGTCTGCGTCTTTTTTCTTCGGCAGGACCCTGACAAGACGAGCTGTTAACGACATGGGAATAGGACCCATCTCATAAGGGTTTTAGATATGGCTGTCTCGTCCGGCTCCCTCTCCTTTCCTACGCCGTCGTCAAGAGGGGGCGGCCAGACCCAGCCCGCGAGAGTCCCTGTGCCTATTAGGGAAGTCGATAAACGTTTTCTGGCGTTTCATGTTTTTGGGTTTTCATCTAACAGCCACTTGCTTGATGGGCTTGCTGCGCTGGTACGCCTCCGCACTGCTTGTCCCAGACTAGCCGTTGAGCGAGGATCAGATCTGTCTGACTGGTGTCCGAAGCCCTGGAAGTTTTTTTTCCAGTGCCATCCATTCCCAAGAGGAGGGTGATCGACTGGAGCTAGTAATAGCAAAATGCACAGTTGCAGCAAAAGAAGGTCCAGTAAATCTTAGAGACGGGACGTCGTAACCTTATTTCGTCATTTGCCGAACCCATGGGAGAGGTGGAGGCAGAAGAACCAGCATCTTCTCGGCTTGTTTCAAGGCCATCCAGAAAACCGCCATGGCATGTTCCGGACCGGGTGGGATGATGATGCTCTGCGGCAAGATGCACAGCTGCATGGGGTGGGGATGCGGGAGGGAAGGTTGATGTGGCTAAGACGAGACGGGGGAGGACCCTTGGTTCGTACTCAGTCAGGATAGAGCTGTTCGGATCCCGGGGCGGACAGTAGGGATGTAGGTAGATATGCTGAGCAGTCGCCGAGAAAACTGAGGGAGAGCAGACGGCCACCATACATGTTCAAGAGAAGCAAGGAGGTCCGTCAAGTTCAAAGAAAGAAGCTCACCAGTATGTTGAACTGGATCTGTGGACAGTGTGGTGACTAAGCTTTGTCTGTACGGAGGCTTGAGCCCGAGAACTCGCCAGCTTTTCTTTTGTTTGTTAGACAGACAACAGAGAGCACAAGGAACTATACCAAGACCTACAAGACCTAGCTAGCAGCAGCGCCGGAACTAATGAGGACGTTCGTATTTCGTATGCGAATTGCCGATCTCTTGATTGTCTTTTTGGACTCCAGCACCTGCCATCTGTACCTAGCCAGCGTCTACCTGGGATCGGGCTGCCAGCACTACTCTAGCACAAGCTACAGATGCCAATCCAGACAGTGAGCCGATTGCCGCGAGCCTGTCAGAGATCGCCTGTGCCCTGATGCTTCCCATGCAGTGTCACCGCAAGCGACATCGTATCATATCGCCTCTTGTATAGACCGTACCACAGGCTTGAGACTATGGGAAGCCTTCTATTTTGCCGAATGGCACGCTGTATATTGAGAATGGCCATCTGTCGAGCGCACGTGGTCAACTTCACCTGATATTGCTATTCCTTTTAATTCCTTTTGTAGTGCGTGATTCGCTGGCCCTGAATTGCAAAATCTGATAAGCCCTGGAACGGTGGGCGGGGTATCGCGAAGTGGTCCGCATCCTTTGTTTCCACCTCGTAATCCCCCACCAGACCCTCCGTGAAAAATAAATCTGGGGACGACACGCGTGCTCCAAGCCTATTGAGCCTCTCTCGTAATACCGGCATCCTGATAGAATTGTACTTGCTGCTGCCGACATTTGTTGTTGGTTCTCTTGGTCAGTTCCAAGAGTCGAAATCATGGTGCAACCAGTCATCCTATTCCCACTCGTCCGCAGCGTACCCCATTACGGCTCTCGTGGGGGCCAAATCCTCGGATGAACACCCGCCGCTCCATGCTTTTTTCTTTCTTTCTCTGGAAGGGCATTTGTTAGGAAATGGGCATTTAACGCATGAACCCGAAGTGCACAAGTCCAAGGGACCGCCGTCATGTTTCAGACTTCCAGCAAGTGGTCCTCAGGCGAGTTCCTGTTGCCATGGTGCCTGTTCTGCATACTTTGCGACCTTTGTCAGCAGTATCAGCATATGTGAGTGACCGGTATTTCAGAGTATATGCTTTTCCTATAACATCGATGAGTATCAGGCCACAGGCATGTGTGGCATCAGCCCAGTTATTTTGTCGTTCAAGCTGCAGGGCAGGAAAGCGAGGCTAAGCGAGCTTTCATACAGCCAGACCGATACATGAAGATCAGCAAGCGTTTCTTGATTTCAACTTTCTACAAAGTATCGTAAAAAGACTCCTATCCATGTCGTGTTAAGGTTCGCTCTCCTGCAGCAGTAGAACAATGCCTGGTGATGCCATGCACCCTGAGCCGATTGGGGAGCTATGGCCGAGCCCTGGACCTTTCAGGAACACCTTATCCCGCTTCCGTTCGGGGGAAACCCGACCCACTGAGGAGGCAAGCCTTTAAAACCTGGTTCCGACGGCCGCAGCACTGTTAGAGTACTCTTGGAAGATATCAAGGCGGTGGAGTCTATCGCAAGCCTTTCAGAAAGTTTTCAGCGTATGGGAGTTTTCCAACCCAAAACGCCGATCAAAACTTTAATCCGTTTAGGCTCATGGTTCTTCGGGTGGAAATGAGCTGACAGAGCGCTGAGTCAGATGAGCCTAGAAATTTAAGCTGTCTTGTCGATTGAATGCTGGCAGGCCTCAAGCCATTCGAAGCTCGCCCGAAAGTGCAAAGAGCCGTGTATCAACATATCTATGACACATGTATTTGAGGTGTGACGGATGATAGGGGCGGCTCAAAGGAAAGTTGACGGCGTTGAGCGCGGTTGCAAGGAAAAGTTAAGAGTGCTGATCTGGTGGACGATGAGCTGTCACAGATAGAGAAGTTATGGCGCCAGACTCCAGAGACACGTGGAGGGATAATCAGTTCCATGTCAGATTCGATCAGCACGACGAGGCGTTAGAGCCACAATCTTTATTCGTCGCTAGTGAAATAGACTCGGAAACTTCGCCTTGGTTGTCGGTAAGTACTCCGTTCACCTCGGTCTCGTTGTCGTCCCTTTTGACCACCGCAACAATACTTGGACTAAGACGGTTGGACAGAAGCTTCTCCTGGAAAATTTAGCAGAGGAATACTTCAAGCTGCATTTCCAAAAGCAATTCGGCTAGTCCAACGAGCCATTCTCAGAATATTGACTTTATCCTGGCTTGGGGATTTTGAGAGCTTGGGGTTTGACCCATGCGTAAAAGATGGCTTGCCGAGCAATAGAACCCGGATCTTGGGAATCTCATGGAAATTTGATGCTTCGCAGGAAAAATAAACATCCCGCAAGGAGCTTCCCAGCACAACGAAATGTCACTTCGACAGCGGAAATCCCCAGGGGTTCAGTCTCCAGTGCTCCACTTTCGTCGATCCCGAGCCTCGACTGGAGCGGGAATTACCCCTGTACCCCCAAGCCATATCTGAAACGAATTGACTTATCACATCTGAACAGCATTTGTCCCGTTGAAGTCCTGGTTAGATCAACCCTGCGAGGGGCTAGAACTAGGAGCGGGGCGTTCTCCGAATGTCAACACCTCGGAACTTGACCGATGGAAGGATTTCCTTCCAGATGCAAACAAAGTTGCATGGGATGGATCAAAGGACCAGCACGCTCGCTGCTGGATAAGATGGCGGGGTTGATAACACCTGTATCAAACGCCTCATACACCTCCGCAGAACCACTTTGCTCCGCGGAGTCCATAATCAATATCGGAATGTCCTTGGTCTTAGAGGTCGAACGAGGTTCGTTCTCCGTGATCCTTCTGTCGCAAATATCGGACTATAGGCAGGTCCAAGAATAAACTCAATTCAGCATTGTGCGACTCGAAACAACGATGATCCTCCTGTAGATCCGATTCGCAAACATTACTGAAGCTGTATCGGAAGCCTGCCAGGAAAGGAAGCTGTTGACTGGGGGCTGCACGAAGACCGTCCCTCACGTGGGAAAGATGGGCATCACTTGCCTCAGGAACTGAACTGACAGGAGCTGGCGGTGATGAAGCATCGAGATTCGAGACGCTGCAAATGTACCCTCCAACCCCTGAGGGGCTGTTGTCATATGGAGGCAGTTGACAAATAGTGCCTCCATATGACAAGTGAAGCATGCAGGTAGGTAGGGTTGGGGGTGTCGGAAAACGCCGATGTCCTTTCACCGCCTTTTGCCAGGCAGAATAATATTCTTGGATTTGGTCATCATCACGAAGTTTCGACGAAGAGAATTCACTGGAGTGCGTGTCTCAATGTAAATTCACCGGCAACAGTCCGATAAATACATTTCGAGTCATTATAACGGTATTTTGATTCTCAGTATCTCATACAGTCAAGCATTCTTCCCTCCTCCTGCAGTTCCACAAGTTTTGTTTGAAGTTGAACAACACCACAGTTCTGCGGTGTACAGTCATCCAAATTCCAAAGTCACAAAGGCACAGAGAACTTGCCTGGGATTGCAGAACAATTGAAGACACGCCAGCTGTCCACACTCATTTATCCAGCATATCTCGCCTCACTTTCAACTGCTCATCCAAGGACTTTCCATCCATCATTCTCTAACCCTTCTCACTCTCCAACATGCTCGACTCCAGCATTCAGAAGTGTCTCCATGACCTACCAAAGTGCGAGCAGCATCTTCACATTGAAGGCTCTCTGTCACCAAGTCTCCTGTTCCGCCTCGCAGGAACCAACAAAATATCTCTCCCGTCCACCGAAACCGACCCCTCATTCGCCTCCCCCGACGCACTCGAAGACCGCTATACACGCTTCACATCGCTCAATGACTTCCTCCACTACTACTATATCGGCATGTCTGTGCTGATTACCACAGCCGACTTCGAATCTCTTGCTTATGAGTACTTGGCCCGAGCACACAAGGATGGAGTTCACCATGCCGAGATTTTTTTCGACCCTCAAGCCCATACATCGCGAGGGATTGCATACGAGATCGTAGTTTCAGGACTAGGTGTAGCGCAGAAGCGTGCAGAGAAGGACTTTGGACTGACCTCGAGGCTGATTCTATGTTTCCTGCGCCATCTCCCAGCCAGTGACGCGAAGGATACATATCAAGCTGCGGAAGCTTTGGGACACTTCTCCAGCGGTGTTGTTGTCGGTATTGGGCTCGATAGCAGTGAAGTTGGGTATCCACCAGAGCTATTCAGAGAAGTTTACGAGTCTGCGACAAAGTCTGGGATTCGGAGGACTGCTCATGCCGGTGAGGAGGGCGATTCTACCTACATCTCGCGGGCGCTGGACTTGTGCAATACAGAAAGAATTGATCATGGAATTCGGCTGGTCGATGATGAGGCGCTCTTGAAGAGAGTTGCGAAGGACAAGACTCTGATTACAATGTGCCCACTCAGCAACGTGAGACTGCGGTGTGTGACGACGGTTGCGGAGCTGCCCATCAAAAAGTTCTTGGCGGAGGGCGTGAGATTCAGCATCAATAGTGATGATCCAGCTTACTTCGGTGGATATATCTTAGACAACTATATCGCGGTTCAGGAAACTTTCGGGTTAAGTTTGACGGAATGGAAGTTCATTGCTGATGGTGCAATTGAAGGAAGCTGGTGTGATGAGGAGAGAAAGAAGGTTTTGCTTGGAAAGGTTCAGCAGTGGGCTGAGGCGTATAAAGGTATTCTATGAGTGCGCCAGGTGAATAATCGCCACAGTTCTGTATTGTTATATCCCACGACTGCATTGCACTAGAGTTATAGAGCGCATTGCTTTGCAGGCTGCTGGCAGAATATCTGCTGAGTCGATATTAAACTTAGAGAATAGACGCGACAGGCTCGCTCGTTGTTTTCAATCACTCTGCTTGTAACTTTCTCCAATCACTCTGCTATTAACTTTTTCCATGCAATTGTTTCTACTGCTTCTGAACAAGCAGATTTGTGTGAACTTCCTTACTTACGCAGAACACCAACTTGGAGGCAGCCCAGAAAGGAGGACTGCAACATTCTTACTCGATAGACTCGTTATCAACCGCTAGTCCAATACACATCTCCTAAGTAATAAGATGACCCTGCAGGCTTCACGAGATTGCCACACCAACTCCTTTGATACCAGTAATCTCTCGTGATGCAGGTCTCGTTCGTACTTGGATTGACACCGAGACGATACTGTCTTCCCTATGTTACGATATTTGGTGGCATGATGAATTGCTTGAATTGAGTGGTTTCCTACCTAGGTGCCCATGAAGCTCGCTGTGGCACACTTTTTCGTTCCCAGAAATTCTAGTGAGAGGCCATCATTTCAAGCTAAAAGTTAGTTTGAAAGTCCTCACAGATGGACTACAATACCTCATCCACGTCACAGTAGAAGTGATTCAACACATTTCGGTCACGTAGTATCTCTCCCACAAGGCTGATTTAATTGCACAAATAAGCCCACATGAGATGCTAGCAGTCTTCCCATTCAGTGGTTCGTAAGGTCGCTTATTTTTTGGCCCCACAGCATCACAACAAACGCAGGTCAGGTAGCCTCACTGAGATATCACGAGCATCCTATTAAGCGAGTCACTTAGCCAGTCCATTTTATAATACGCTACGGTAGGTAGGTAGGGAGGTCAGTTCAGATGTAAATCGCACAGTGACGCTTCATAAGAAAAGAATTCCGCCGTCAATCCTGACTTCTCCTTCCTCACACAAGTCTTCAATATCTCCTGATCCTTCAATCAATCTTCAACTATCGTATATACCTACCGTCTTCTATCACTAAATCACAGTCTCAGCTTCAATCCAAATATTCTCCCCCTCAAAGCATACAGATCAGAACGACTGGTCTCAAGTCGTCAAAGTGTCTTGGGAATACGACAACGAGGACTCTGACATCCTCCACTCGCAAAAGCCGTTCCAGGATATGTTGGATTTAGAAAGAGCCCATATGAAGCAAGCAAGACAAGAGAAACCGCACTACGAGGGTATAACCTCTATTGCTCCTTCTGGCAGTCATGAGCCACGGACCAGTTTCGCTCCTTCCTCCAACACCTTGCGTGACAACAAATCCAGCGCGCAACGAAACGGATTGAACTTTGCCAACAGAATAATATCCAGTGTCAGTCAACATTCTTACAAAAATATGCTTATTAACGGAGACCAAGAGACGACAAGCAAATCCGCAGTCAAGGAGACGCCGGCTTGTGATCCACGACACCTGAGCTATGTTGGTCATCCCGGTCGATGTGGCAGATCGGAGCCAAAGAACGACACACCTGTCTTCAGCCATGGCCCATATTCGGTCTCACAAGCATCTCCATCTAGACTGGAACATGCGGCTCAGCATTTAGCCCATACTATAGAGTCTATTGACTCTCAAGAAAATGCCAGCATATTGTCGATGTCCCAAACATCACTCTCGACGACGGTCGATAATTCTAGAAACGGATCACCAAAGTCACAAACAACCGATACTGGTTATTTCCAAAGACCTCCCTCCAGCCTCTCACTGTCGACGCAGCCAACAGCAGAGGCGACAGTGGACCATCCACCTGAAAATCCAGCTCCCATTTCTGAGTCCAGCAGTCTTCAACAAATTGCTAGGAAAAAGTCAACGTCAGCAGAATTATCGCCAACATTGAGCAACCAGTTGGAAGAAAAGGCTTCTGAGCCTGAGGCAGAAGAATCTGCGCCAAATAGTGATGCGCTCCCCATCCTAGCAAATTCAGACATAAATTTCGAGGGTTGGATTGGCTTCTCAGCGGGGATTAGTTTTGATAATGAACCGACTAGCGATGGGTCATTAATATTGTCAGGAGGACAGGCGATAACGAGCGACGACTACAGGGACTTCTCGTCAAGTCTCGGTGAATCTGCTCTCGAATTTGAACAGTCAAACGCAGCAGGAGGTCTAGCACCAGTAAACCAAGATGATGGAGTACTTCTACCAAATACCAACTTCTCCAATCAAGTATCACACGGCATGTTACGATCACGGAATTTTGCCGCAGATTCGGATTCTGTTTTGCAGAAGAGTTTCACTGGGCGATTGAAAAGAAAGGCCGAGGATGGCATCAAGACCGAAACGACCCAAGGACAAATCAAGAAGCAACGAGGAGGCGCGAACAATCAGTCTTCTGAAGGCCATATGGATGAGCTGCAGAAGACTACGACTTCCTCCAGTTCAAACCAACAGTATCGCAGTCCATATCCTCCGCTCCAGAACCGGCAAGATTTGCCATTCACTGGAAGCCTCCCCAAAGATGACCAGCAGAACTTCACGAACTCGATGCCAGGCTCTCAAAATCATGGCCCTGGCTCTCAGTCTTCGAATCCTGTCCAAGCTCCAAACCCTGTGGTGGACCCGATAGGGTTCGTAGCTGATGGATTCCCTCATGTGGCACAGTCCGTTCATCACTCCAATCAGGGCAGTGTTACAAATAACTTTGGACCTGTGACTAATATCGCTGTACAGAACCAGTACTTCTTCGCACCCCCGCAGCCAAGTAGTTCTCAGGGACAATGGAGCCACCAGCAGCCTCCAAATCTGTTTACACAGACTCAGCAGACTGGTTCCGACCCTTTTGGAAATCTGCATTCAACCAACACATCGCAGCATGATGTTCAACGATGGGACGTTGACATCCAGTTACAGCAACCCTTTCCATTGGGAGCCGATAACAGGGGCAACAATGCGCTCAGCACATCTTTGTCTGTCCCAGATGGATCTCGAGGAACAAGGGCCCACTTTAAAGACAGGCTCCAACAAGGAAAGATCTATCAGCAGTCCAATGTATCCGGTGCCTTAAGCGACTTCGACCCTGTATTTATGGATTATTCGAATTGTTCAGGCGAACCCCAAGACATGTGGTGGGATCAAACTATGGACAATGTCTTTCAGAAATGGTGTGATAACATCAAACACCACACAGAACAATTGACAGAAGATTTGATCAAGAATCTGTATCGACACACGCAGAACAGCATCGCCCCTCAGCCTAGAAAGGTAGCTGCTGGAGTCTCTATTGATGGATCCTTTCAAGACAGCAATCAAGCGAATATTCCTGGAAGCAAGCTGTCTCTCAACCTCAAAGAACCAATTCAGCTCAAATACACACCCGATTATAACGGTACATCGAATCCAATGGATATGCCGTACCACATATGGCAGCAGGGTAAAGACATAGTCCACTCAACTTGCCGGAGCCTCAAGACACAATGTGCGTTCTCTCAGGAATCAAGTATTCTAATACGGCTATTCGACCCAGACGAGCTGAAGTGGCTGTTACGGAAAGCTAAAGGTGGGATGACTAGGGATTCAAACAAATCGGATGACATTTCCCTCGAAGATTTGACAACCGAATTCCGTCAAAGATATTGCTGGAGCTTCGATCCCAATCTCAAGTGGCGGCTCAAAGATATCCTTCTCAAGCTGCAAGAGAAGAATAATTACTACCGAGTAGGTCGTGTTCAGAATATGCAACCTTGGGTCATTTCAAAACGCTGGCAGACAGTCTATCTCAGATTATTCCCTGGCACTTTTGATGGTTTTGTCTTCGATCATGTGTACCATTTCGAGAGGAGTGGAAGATGGAAGGTTTCTTGTGTCAATAAGAAGCGTGAAGCGGATCTTAAGGAGTATAAAGACAGAGTGGGATTGAGAATGACTAGCGGCAACCGAG
This sequence comes from Helotiales sp. F229, assembly GCA_002554605.1. Taxonomy (NCBI): domain Eukaryota; kingdom Fungi; phylum Ascomycota; class Leotiomycetes; order Helotiales; species Helotiales sp. F229. The sequence continues at coordinate 1,482,305 of MXAW01000011.1, forward strand.
CTTGGTGACGCGAGCTGGTTAAATGGATGGTACTTCTTGGGTGTTTGGGGACTTGTCGATGAAAAAAGTGAACTTTGGAGGATGAATCCTGGCGCTGGACTAAGCTAAGTTGAAGTAAGACTTATAAGGGCAGGTGGTAGTATGGGTACTGGGCTGGAGAACAAATTGAGAACTCGAGGAGACTAGCGGCATGTGCATACATTCAGAATTAAAGCCTTCAAATCTGAGCACATCGAATAGCATACTGTGACGCTATCTTCAACAAGGGCTGTAATAAATGATGTGGTCACGACCACTGTCAAAAGGTGTCTGGAAATCGAGGACAACAAAGGCACTAATCAACTCTTGAGTCAACTTCCAAGCCGACGTGGTGCTGTCACGGGTTCCTAAAGTAAAGAGTGTATACTTAAAATGACATGGCTACCTGAGCTAAGACTGCATTGCCCCTCTACCTGCAGATATCCACTAAATTTCAAAACCTCTAATATGTTTGTACATCCAAATAAGCACTTCTCATCCAAGTCAGCTGTTACAAAAGCGTTTGTGTAAGTGGTTCGCCAAATCATTTTCACAACAAAACTAACGATCTGCAGGGTTTAGTGGTAAAATCCATCGTTGCCATTCATCTCTTGATCAATTGAGAGAGATAACAACTTCGATGGGCCCCGGGGTAAGCAATATCACTCGACTTATAAAAGTCTCAAAACTGACAACGAACAGTTCGATTCCCGGCGAACGCAATATTCCTTTTTGGCCTTTTTGTTCGACTCTTTTTGATGGCTCAGCGAGAGTTCTTTTTATGATCACTCAGAGCTAGAGACTCGGGGCTGGTTCCGTGAGGGATAGATTCGAATCAATCATCTGGTAGTATTTTAAAGAATATTTATCTAATGTCATTTTTTAAGTGTGCTTTTGCATTTTTTGAAGCCTACTTAGAGGGGAGACTAAGTGAGAAGTGAGCTGTCCTATTGTTCTCTGCTGCCCTTTGAGCTGGCAGGAAAACAGTTGATTAAATATCAAGGGGGACGCTCTTGTGGTGCTGTTATAATAATCTCTAATAACTTGTAGCTACGCTCTCTTTTGAACCCCAGGAAAGAGATTGGGTTTGCTTTAAAAATGCTGGACAGTTCAGGACAACGTCGGCGAGAGAACACCACAGTTCAGGGACTCCAGATCAAGGCAATATGCTTACCAAACCACATTTGATTTCCCTTGAGTCTTTTACTTGATATCATGGCTGCCTCAATTGTTCAGGCTCGGACAGAAAATTCTTCGGGAAGAGATTTTCAAAGTGGGTCACCCCGCAACTAAGTCACACAAGCCATACCTTCGGAACGACAAAAGTATGTATGAACTCATTATCTGAATGTATTTTGACTTAAAAGAGTAAAATAATACTAATCATAAACGGTTGATCTGGGTGAGTGCAAGCAAGTGAATCCTCAATTTGAACGGTGGTAGGAGGTAGTAGGTACAAAAGATAAGTCTCTTAAATCGCTATTTTCTCAAGTTTGATCACAAAACCAAAAAAAAATGAGGAGCTCCAGGTATACATACACTTGGGGACATGAACTCAAGAGATGCCTCTCTGACGGGGAGTCGAACCCCGATCTCCCGCGACTTGTCGAATGACAAGCGGAAATCATGACCGTTAGACCATCAAAGATGAAGCAGTTTGAAGCTGATTGGAGGAAAGCTGCTTAATTGGCTCGATAGATCAGTTAAGATTTTGTTAGCGAGATCCATTTCATGCTTGTCTAGCCTGAGAGTGAACCTGATTGTCGTGGCAAAAGGCGGTGTAAAGCCAAGTGGGACCCCTTCTCTGATGCCATGATCGTTTCTCCCTCTGGTGTATACAGGTACAGAAAATGTTACTTTAGACAAGTAACATGAATACTTCTAACTACCCATAGTTGATGCAAGGCCCGCATTCAAAGCATCAGATCAAGTTGTGGCTTCCTGCACAGTGTTCTGTTGTGGGTGGGTCATCTTGGAATGACCCCGCATTTAGGAGAACTTAAGCGAGAATGTAAACAAATAGGCCACTTGGCATATTTGTTGGGTTGGGAAAATCGTGATAAAGAAGTCTTGCATTAGTGTTCGATACTATCTAGCCTTTTCAAGAAGATGCGGATCTTAGTATTAGTTTAAAGTAGATTTTCTTTCACTCAAGAGCAATTTAAACGATGTCTCGAGAAACGAGCCGCAAGCTAGTATGAAAACCCCAAAGCATGAAGACAAAGATCCACAACTCAAGACTAACCCTCCCCAGTTTGAAATCATTATATATGTCAAATGCTGGAGTTGAAGCAAAACAATAGGGAGAGTTGAATCCGAAGTACCAGTGGCATCTGGTGCTTTGACTCGCCACCACAAGAAAATGAATATCCAAGTTCCAAAAAACATAGCTAGTCATACTGTGAGTAGGGGTTGCTTATCCCCAAGAAAGTAATCCTTCGTTAGGAAGTAATGAATTGCCCTCCACCCAGTTGCCAGCAGTGCTTTGTTGCCTGACCAGAGTGAATGCCTGTTTTTGTAAATACGTGAATCGAATCGATAGCCGTGAATTAATAAAAAAATCGCCGCCTAAAAGAACAGGTAGTAGCTGTCTTTGCATTTATTGGATTTTACTCATTCGAAATCGACGTTTCGAGCGAACTCGGAACTTGCACCCATTTCGGCACTTCCAGCAGTATATCCTCCCTGCCAACACGCCAACATCAAAACCACGCACAGAAATCTCAAGATCTCTCCGAGTCACATCTCCAAACACTTGAGCAAAGTACCCCCGATTTCGACGTATGCTCAAATCACCCGCCCAGGGCTTCCAAGGCTACACAAGCCAGTCACCACAGTACCAAGCCAATATCCACACCTCCTACCAGCCGCCAACCACCTCCAGAATGTGAAACTACATTACTCTCACCTTCACACGGTGCAGCTGCCAAGAAGTCACTCTCGACAAACACTGCAAGCGCGCCAGACAAAGCAAGATGGACTGTACCTATCGACCTCAGCAAGACTTCAGTTCTGGCATTAGTGGTGGAAGAGGTGTAGGGGGGACTCCAAGGAAAGGAAAGGCAGGAAGATGGCGAAAGAGTGACGGCAACGAGGGAGGGACGAGATATAGATTGGTACACGGGAGTTGTGAGTGGTGCAGTGGGGCGTATTGGGCTTATCCGGCTTGACGTTTGGGGACCCGTTGGGTGTGGAGGGGAACGGAGGGGCAGGACAGGGGGGAGCGTTGTTGGCATCTTGAATCTGGATACCTGAAGGGTGGTGTCTAGGTGAGAGATTGGCTACTGAAGGCAATTGTTTCAGGTAACCTTTGTTCTCTCGAAGATCTCGGATACGTTGCGGCTGGGCTGAATACATGAGTTCAAGATCGAAGGGCGCCTTGAGGTTACACAGTTCTGAAATTAGAGGCCATGGATAGGCAATCGACTCCAGCCATGTCCCTCTCATTCGCCATCTTCCATGGCTCCCAAAATCACAACATCAAAGCAACATCAATTTGCACACGCATGTCCCATACACAAAAGTTCATCCCATCTCAACAACCTTTCATCCCTTCACCTATCATCGGGCCCTCCCATACAACCCGCATGCATAAGCAACATTAGTCTCCCGAAGTCCTAATCACTCTTCATCTTCTCCCCTCACCTGCACCCTCCTTTTATCAAACCTCTATAGCTCGTTCCATAGAACCGTAGTCGTTTTAAAGATGCAGTAGGCCTGTATCACAGTGAGTATTTACCTCCGGACTATTCTCCGACATGCCAATCACAACATCAGCTAGCGAGACGGCCACTGAATGCCGCATCGAACGCCAGAACAAGCTTGGGGCTTCTTTTGAACTCGGTTTTGGTCACACAAATAATCGCACAATGCAGAGTTGGACATGGTAAGGGCGAAATGACTTGAAACTGAACCATAAAGGCTGGATGGATATTAGGCAAACGACATTGTTGTCTGTTCCACACCAAATCCAATATCCGTCGCTCTCCCAACGGCATTGGAGTCTTCAACATCATCGAGCTCATACTATCAAGCACTTCCACCAGCCGCCGAACTCGCCCCACAGCACTATTCATGCCACGAAGTGTGTACGAAAAGTGGTTAGAGTGGGTCCAAAAACGGATCAGAATACGTTCTGCAAGGAACATCTGAGAATTTCTAGGGCCTTGCTGGTAGAGTCATAATGGACAATGTGATCTTTTTTAGCAAGATACGGGGAAACTAATGTACTATAACTAATATCCCTTCGTCCGCTGAGATATGGCCCGCGCTAATAGGGGTAAGCAAGGGAAAGGGGTGGAGGAGTGCATATGCATTATTTTATGTACCTTTATATATAAATTTCTTAATAAGATACATAATGATAATGAAATCGCGCTCTTTAATCACTTTTTGTTTATTTTACAATGCAACTGGATATGCGCCAGCCCATCAAAATAAAGCATCCATTTAATAACGCCAATTCTAATAATTTTGAAGCTGCACTTCTTATAAAGAAAGTAAAATTAAAAGCTTTTAAAGCTATTTTTAATAAATTTGGACCAATTACAAGCATTTCTTTTAAGCCTTTTCAATGCAAAACTCCCTAGCCGGCAAAAGCAACACTCCCTACCAATTTCCCTCCTATCGCAAAGCCATACAATTACTTTGCTCTATTCTTTACGCCTTGACTTTTGCAAATTATTATTGCTAATACAAATTAATATGCAAATTAATAACAAATACAAATCAAACAAGAAAAAACAAAGCAATAGCGCAATTTAATTATAAAAAAGCTTTTTATATTTATTAAAATATTGGTTTATATAAAAGTCCATAAAAAGCCTCGCATTAATATATATTAAAATACAAACAAAAAAAAAAGCCCAATACATACAATTTCAGCTCATATCACACTCAATTATTATAAAAAGATTAAAAGATATTATCATATTTTTAATATTAAAGATAATAAACGCCGGGGGTATCACTTGCCTATAAATTCAATATGGTAATATAAAGTAAAACTTTTGGCTTTAGAATTACAAGTCTCTTATTAAAAGTATTATTCTCCATCATTAAAAATTAATATTAATAAGCTTATGATACATTGCTTTAACAAATAAATTACCCCTTTTTTATTAATTACCCCGCAATTAATAATTTTTATTAAATTTTCACATACTTATAAAATGCCAAACAAATCAATTAAGCAAAGGTACAAAATATTTGAAATTGCAAACCACAACTACATATATAATTAAATTTGGAGCTCTTGAGCAAAAAAATTACAGGCTTTTTTAAAACATTCAAAGCTTACACCTACCAACTTTTTTATATAATTTCTTATATTCTCCTTATCACAAAAACAATTTGCTATTTACCTCAATAACTACTTTATCTCTATTCCTCTTTTTAAAAAGCTCTAAACGTGTGGCTATAATACTATTAATGCAACTCGCCCCTACTTACAATTACCTACAAATTTCAAAACCCTAAAAACCCAATATGCAAATGCTTTGCCATAAAACACTTTAATTGCTAAAATAATAAATAATACGCTATATTTAGCTTGGCAAAACAATAATATCATTTTAGCTTTCAGCAATATACATACGATACATTAAGCAAACAATTTCAAAACCAAAATACAAAAGCACCTTGCAAAAATATTAACAAATAACCATATTATTAAATATATTTTTAAAAACAATCATACAAAAAAGCTGCATATTCCGCGCTTTATTAATAATTATAACCATTATATAAAAGGAATTGATTTAGCAAACCAATATAAAAAAGCTTATAAAACTCACCGGGCTATACAACAAAATTAATGGCCTCTCTTTTATTAGCTAATAAATATGGCTTATATTAATGCATATAAATTATATCTCCTTCATATTAATATACAACAGCCATTAAATCACTTATAATTTAAAATCAAATTATATAATATATTATTGGTATATTTTAAGAAAATGCAATTAACTCAAATATATAAAGATTTAAAAGAAAAAAAGCTCTTCAATTCTAATCTATATATACACTTTTGGGCAAAGCTACCTATACATAATCTTTATATATAATGTGTATATAAGGGGAAACGTCAAAAGGCTCTTGAAGAACCACAAAAGCCTTTAAAAAAGTCGTACGAAGAATGCACATTTTGTATTATCCAAGGGGCTGCTGCCAGAAATGACTTAAATTAATCGCACGGGCCATTCGACTAAATCTGACCAATCAAAAAATCACATTTCACTTAAATATATTGAAATTCTGGCTATTCTTTATGAAATTGTATAAAACAAGGCCTTTTTTTGCATAGGTAAATATTGCATTGTTTATACCTATATATAATTTGTTTCTTTTAAAAATTGCGACCCTTATTTCTTGATATTTCATTTAATGCAACCCTTTTTATAAGCCAATCCTCAAACCTTTCCCCTTTACATGCAATATAATACCTTTTTATGGCCATTTTTATTTGCTAATGAAAATATGGAAGTCTTAAGTTAGCTTTGGCGCTAATAATAAAGACTTTTTTTTTTGGACTTTTATAAAAGATCTTTTTTGCTAGCAAAAATAGTTCAATTATAAATATCCAGCAAAACTTTTGCTAGCTTCAAAAGGTTAATTTATGTGATAAATTTATTTTAGCATGCTTAACTAAAAGGTAATAATTAATAAGGATAAGTCGGAATATTTAGTGCTTAATAGCTTGGTGGCCGCCTTAATGTATTTTTCATAAATCAGGTTTTTGAGCAATTAAATGATTGCCTTAATTAATAGCTTTTATATTATAATTATACAAATTGGCAATAATAGGAATAAAAAGTGTTTTAATAGCTTTCTTATTATTAAATGGTATTTTAAAAGTTTTTGCTTTTAAATTAATAGCTTTTGGGCGCTTTTTTTTATGCTTAATGGTTTTATTTGCAAATAGGATTAATATTATAAAAAGAACAAAAGCTTAATTTTTTCACCTAATTTAAAGTGTTTTGCTATTAATTATAGGAAAGGCATAAAGCTTTTCCTAAGGGATAATATTGTTTTTGTTCAATTTTTTTAAATTCAATAATTTTTTAATAACTTCGAAGTTTGTTTAATATATATTAATGATTTTAAAATCAAATATTTTTGCGTATATTACAAACTTTGCCGACATAAAAAGATTATCAAAAAAGCAATGGTAATTGTAACCTATTAAAGGTTGTGGGAGTTTTTGAAGCAATTTGAGAATCATAGCTTAAATTTTATTTCCACCTTTTTCAACTGCTTTAATACCTTCAAGTGCTATTAGCATAAGCGTATTAATAGGTCTCTTTTTAGCCTTAAATATATGCCAATTTTAATAAAATATAAACCCAAAATAAGCGATTGCTTATATTTTAAAACCTATAGGTATTAGCTTGTTTAATATAATTATAGCCTTCTTTGCATGCCTCTCAAATTATATTATACACTTATTTACAGCAATATCCCGGCCAAAAATATATACAAAAAGATTAACGTTTTGAACATGTTTTGCAAGCTTATCTACCTAACAAAAATTAATAAAAACTATGCCCAGCATTAAATATTACTAAACTTACTTTTTTATATGAACCCGAAGCCTTATCCCCCGCCAGTTTCACCCGCATATAAAGCTTTTGAAATCTGTCCCGCGCTATTCGTTTAATAATATTATGATAGGCCAAATTCTTTTTATTTTTTCAATAATTAATAATCTTATGCTAAATATTATAAGTCATATAAATCCGTATGCCAAAATAAACATAAAGCTTTTTACAGGTAATAGGATACCAAATATTTAACCAGACATATGATATTAAATCGTCCTTTGGAACCCGGATGTGTTTATTCGTTTTTTAAACTATCCAATCCATTATTTCAAAAATAAAATACATAATAAAAAAAAACAGCAAATCGTTTGCATTTACGCCTTTTGAAATCCGGACTTTTAAAGAGTACCATAGCAATTTCATTAAATAATATTCATCCCCATAACTTTTGAGGAATGCAATATCCGGTTTACGGGTTCCTAAATCTATAGAATCGGCAACTATATCCTTTGGCATTATGATGATAATAAAAACATCGATTTCAAGTACAAATTACAATTTATTTACATATCAATAATAGCCTTAGGTTTTGGTGTTCCTTCAAAATAATGATTATTGCGGTCCCGATCAAGGGTCCGGGCAAGTCATTCCTGGCAGCAGCCCCTTGGATAGCTTTATATCAAAAAGGGAAGTATTAGGAGCGATTTTATTATCATCATATACCTTACTAAGGAATTTGTATATAAAGGTACATAAAATAATGCATATGCACTCCTCCCCCCTCCCTTGCTTACCCCTATTAGCGCGGGCCATGTCTCAGCGGACGAAGGGATACTGTTTGGAGATGAACGAACGAATGGTTTCCAATTATCAGAAGGGCATGGTGCAGTTGCTTGTTGCAGCTTGGGTTTCTTTAGAAGGTGAGGTGGAGCATAGGGGGAGTAAAGGGTGAGGTCGCGATCGGAAGGTGGTGAGTGAAGGATGAGAGGTTAGAAATTGACTCAATGGGGTATAATCCAGTAGGTTGAAGGGACAGAGGAGGTGCTGTTGAGATGTTGAGGTGTGAGCAAGACCCAGCGAGGAAATCAGACGATGGACTTGAATACAGCAGCAATCTGATATGTCTGGAAATTGAAATCAGACCTGGCATTTTCCCACCTTGGGGAAGGCACAATGCTAAACAGCATGTTAAATTTATTTGGGCGCTATTGAAGTCATTCACATTCATCGATCGAACCAGCCCCAATGTTGAAACACATCTCAGAATTCTCAATTTCCATTCCATTTCATTCAATGATCTGCCTAAACACCTTCCGACGAATGCAGTGATGCATGATTTAACTCGCTCTTGCGCGCACGCTAAAATTTCGAACATAACAGCCTCCTTTGCCTGCTTGCTTGCATTGCTTGCTGAAGAAATGAGCCCTGACATATGACAGGATATGACAGGACTGTACAGTAATTATTAACACAAAAGGGACAAATTTTGGTTGTTTGATCGACGAGATCTGGTATCTGGGTGGGGGGTATGGTGGAGGGAGAAAGCGCAAGAAATTATATATGCAATACAGGTGGTTGGAAATCCAAGGTTGTCGTGAGACTGCGTCGGGTGTGTAGTGAGAAGGTGTATGAACAGGAAAAGAAGTCGGTATATGACATGGTGTGCCATGAGTCTTATGTGGTGTAATATTGCGAAGAGTGTCGGGTGTGGATTCATTGACCATAGGCGGCCCAAGTTCGATGTGCTTCTTGCAAGACTATAATCTGGTTAGCACGAAATATAAGGAGGTTGTTATAGGAACTTACTGTTGAGAATTCTGCCCTGGCCAGCACGATCCTCACATGCAACCTGAAGTCCACCACCCTCAGTGAAGTCTAGCACGACACTGTTCGGTAGCTCCTGCATCTCCACATCCGGGATAGATGGTGTTCTGAATTCGTTTAAATGGAATCGACGAGTGGCTCCACCGGTGGCCTTGTCCCTTCCGTTTCCATGAGCGCTCAGTGCAGGTGAGATGATGAGGAATCCTTGCGAGTCAAGGAGCATCGATCTTCGCTTCCAGAGCAGGCTGTCTGGAAATTGAACGTTGACATCGCCAATATCAACACTGCTAGACAACATAGAGTTGTTTGAGGGGTATGATGAAGTCATTGACTGAGCATCACTGTTGTGGAGAGGCTCAGACTCTTCGCGAACGGTAGGGGAAATTGCATGTGCAATGCTTTTGCGACTTGCTGATATTCCAGAAGACATTCGCCGCATCATCCGACTTGCTCTGTTTGACTTCTTATCGGCCTTTTCGTCGCCGGTGGATGATGTTGAGCCCGCTGTGGGTGGTGGAGAAAGGGATTGCGCTGGATCCCGGCTGGAGGTTGACACACGACTACTGACAGACATTGGTCGTTGGTGTGCTGGAGAAGCATGAACTGAAGGTGGGCGAGATGACGATCTCCCTGATGGGGATGGTGCTGCAGTCTCGATAGTGACTGACCGACGTCGTTCAGAAAAGGAAGATCTTCTGTCGCTGATCAAGTCTTTGATTATGGTTATCGAAGACCGCCGTTCGTTCGTAGTAGTCGCTTTGGATGACGTTGATAAGCGTCTCTCTTTCGAAAGCCGTCGTTCTTGAATTGTCTCTTTGGGCGGCTGCACAATCGCCTTTTGGTGATCTATCACGAGGGGTGACTGCTTCAAGTCCAAAGGAGCGTAATCCGAAGGATCCTTTCCAAGTTCTGGTTTTGATGGGAATGGTTGTGATGGGTCCCGTATGATGCGTGCAGTCACAGAGATAGATTCCGGGCGTGATCGAGCAGGCGAAGTCGTTGGAATTCCCCCTGATGTGAAGGCATCTAGCCTGCTTCTCACTGAGCCAGATCTATCCCGTGGCTTAATCGTTTCTGGTGAAGATTCTGGAGAATTAGAAGGGGAATTCCTCGTCAACGAGTTCGCTCTTTCTGCAATTGATGGTGACTTGCCACGCACGCTTGCCTTGCGAACCGAGAAGAAGGCGGGCGATGAGCCTGGTGGAGGTCCCGTTGTTCCAGTGGGAGTCGCGCCAGGTGCCAAGCTTTGTAATTTCTCCAAAGCTTTGATTCTTTGCGAGATTCCAGAGCCTAGGTTGACCTTCTTGGCCAAAGGCTTACTTGGCTGTTGGTTGATGCGATTGAGGTACGCTGCACCAGCGGACACAGACCTTGAAGGTGGGCGGTCACCAGATGGTGGTTCCAAAGTATCGGATTTCTCCTTTCGCAAAGGGGTCGAAAATACGCGCGAGATCCTGCTCTGCTCTTGTCGCTTCTTTGGACTTGGGAATACAGGACTGACGGGTGATTTCGAGACAGATATTGGCTGTGCCTCTTGCATTACTGCTGAAGACAACTCGTCCATAAGATCATCGTCCGAAGAAAAGTTAGCCTCAGAGTTCGAGCGGCTTCGACCGACAACTTCAAGATCTGTCCGGATAGGCTCAACAAGTCCTTTGCGTCTCAGTCGCTTAGAGTGATGAATATCTTGGCTCTCATCGCCTGTTGAAAAGGTGCTACCAACAGGTGACTTCTCTGGTGGCGTGACCTCAACATCGTGAACCGGCGTAGGTACTTCTCGACTTGGGACCTCGGACTCATTTTCGGAATCCTGAATATTAAAACGTGATGTCGGGATTCTCATCATTCTCGATGGTGAAAGTGGCTCGTGATATTCTTCTGGCAAAGGCTCGGAAACTGCGCTCTGGTCCTGATTGTGTGACTGGTCTGTGGGTGATGTCAGAGGGGAGCTGACTTCGATTTCTGGCGTACTTGAGGCCGGAACAACCACTTCGCTGTGGTGTGTTGCGTGCTCTGTCGTTTCCTGTATTTGCTGTGCTTCTGCCGTTGAATGGTCTTCCATCACCTCTTTTCCTATTGCCGGTGTCACAAATTCTGGCGCCTTCGTCCACGTCTGTAAAGGATTGTAAACTGTAGGCGACAGCTGTTCAAGCTGTTCTTCCGCAGGTTCTAAGGAGGTTGAGAGAATATTGCTATTAGTAGTTGGCGTGGTATCCTCGCCATCTGAGTTGACTTCTTCCAACTCGTCTTCCCCGTGCGGCTCTTCCAGAATAGGCTGTTTAAGGGTATTATGAACTGTCTCGTCAGTCGATTCCGATATGGACGAAGCCCTGGTCGATTCGGCCTTCTCCGAAGGACCGACAGGAGAGACCGGATAAGAATCTGATCGTGTTGCATCCGATTCGTCTGTCCTCAAAGTTGAACTGGCATCAAATGCAATTCCTGAATCATCCGCCTTCGCAAGCATGTCCAGCGTGGATAAAGTGTCATCAACATCTTTCGGCGCTCCATTTGACATCGCATCATCTAAACTAGTTGGGCTCACTAAGGCGTCTGTTTGTTCTGAAGAAGTCGGCTCAGATGGCTTCACGGCCTCCATTCTCTTCTTATTCCGAAGTTGCATTGCCTTCATCAATCGCGCCTTCTCTGGCGTTACTATAGGTTGTCTGGGACCTGTACTGGCGGTGGGTGATGTTAGGGAGGATGGCGACGTTAGAGATTCCGAACCTGTACTGGGTCGTCCACCACTGGTATGTGGCCTCGTGTGTACACTCTGCGTTGGCAAAAGCATGGAATCCTCCATAGGAGGTGGCGAAATTGTCATGGTCGGAGGTTCTGGGTTGTGGTCCGATTTAGTTCTATCTTTTTCCTTCTTAGATCCTCTCGAAAACAATTTCAGTCCGGCAGGGAGTGTCGACACTGGGCGATAGTACGAAGCAGCTCCCGAAGTATGTGGCCTCCCTCCAACATCCAGTGATGGCCGTGGTCCTAACTTTATTTTTGGTCGTCCGTTTGAGCCGTACGACGACAAGGTATAGAGGTCCGGTCGCGTAGACTGTGAAGATTTCCGTCGTTCCGTCGGGGAGTATGGCCTGGTATCGTCTCCTTGGTGGTCCTTTATTGGAGAAGCATATGACCCAGCTTCAGAGACCATAGAATTGAAGCTAGTGGATGGCGGAAGACCATTTGGCAGATCTGGCTGCAGTGTAGATTCTGGCAGGGGTGCTTGTGTTCCTGGGAGGGAAGTTGTTGTTTTCGCCGTGGGGGGTCGTTCTTCAGGTACTGTCGATTGCCTTTTTGCTCGAGTTTCTTCCTCAGCATCTTCCGCTATTTCCATCAATCGTCTCCGCCGCAAAGAACTTGTAGAAGAGGATGTTGATCCGGAGGCCGTATGGAGAGAGCATGCGGCAGAGAGAGTTGTGTCTCGTAGCTCCTTCGCCGTGGTGATCGGGAATATAGTGTCATGGGGAGAGAATCGTTCTGTGACCGCATTGAAGTGTACGGTAACTCGAGCTACGAAAATGTTTAATTAGCCCAAGGGTTGTATGTTTCACTTTGAATAAAAAAAACTCACCTTGTACCAATCTGGAGCATTCCTCCGGTACGTATTTAATGACCACATTTCTCCTTCTGTATCGCAGAAATCCGAACAATGGGGAAGGTTCCTCGAACTGTGCAATTGCGTTTCGAATTTCAACGATCCCTCCATTTCCTCGCCCTGCCAATTCTACCTCGTCCCTGGAAGCGTACTTGAGGAGGAACCTGTAAAATGTGCATGTCAGTATCTGGCTGCTGTTTGTACAGCACGCCGGTGGCAGGATTGAAACTCACCATCCTCCCGGTTCTGCTACCGCCGCATCATGGGCCTCTTTGATCTTCAGATCGTCTAACCCATTCAGCGACATTGCCTTGCGGTTGTGTTCTAACGTGGAATATCGTGTTGCTCTGGTTCGATCTCAAGCCCGCTAGTATTTCTGATATGGCTTTCAGGGGTAAACATTGATACGGCGAGGGAAATCCAGTTCCTCTGCCACCGGCAGACTCTGGATGTGAAATATCCAAACAAAGGACAGTCAGTCGTGTCGTGGAAGGAGCGTGAATAGACGACAGTCGACTGTCTTAATTGCGATGCGGTAGTCTTCAACGGTGAAGATGCTCCGGCTCACTTTTTGTTTGTTCCACTTGGAAAGGGAACAATTGTCCAAGTGTCGGGGCTTAGCGTCGGAGGAACAGGGGCGACCCTTAAATTAGGTGGGCTAGCCGATGTGATAGAGACGACGCCTCGTTTGTTGACGCCAACGACAGCGCGAATATATATATTGAATTTGTCGGTGGTTTGACGAAAGAAGGACGTTTCTGGAGGTGGGTTTGGTGATGATGTTCTGCATAAGAGCCCGTTCGTTTCACACAATCATGCACAGCGTTTTCTCAGGATGCAACACTCGGGCGATGTCAACCGCTTTGACCTCCACCCTTCTTCAAAGCGCACAAATCTCACCTTCCAAATGCTCATACAAGCCAATAGGAGAGTCAAGTTGAGGCTTCTGGGCTTCGAATCGACCACGGACCCTGTCAATCGGCAGCAGTTTGATCAGGTGAAGAAGCAAGTACCGTTACTTCTCTGTGGTTCGGACGATAGATTGCTTGTAGGAAAATCAAGGGTTGAAATCTCAAGCAAGGCCAGAGTCCGGGGTCAACAAAAATAAAGTTTATCTTGATCTTGAAAGCGGAGTAGAAGTTTTGAACCATGCTAATCTTTGCCGAGCCCAGTCACCAAGGTTTGAATCAAGAGCGACTTTGTGATCAAGTTATAATTCCATCATGCGAGCACCCGCAAAACTACCATACCAATCGAGAACAGGACCAAGAAGAACTTTTGTTGGGCATGACGCGATCCCTAGAGTACAATAAAATATCCGGGACACTAAAAACAAGCATTGCCAACTCAACAGCATCAAAATTTCTCGAAAATCCAAGCATGCTCCCTGACCAAGTTTCCAGCACCACGTCTTATTCAACCTAACCGCACAATGCAGCTCGGCAGACAAGGACAACCATCTCATGTCAAATCACCATCCTCCACCCTCTATTGTGCTTCGGGATCAACATGCTCATCGCAAGGTGGAGAGCGAACCTTGAGTCCCCGAAACAGCATTCTTTCATGTAGCCGCACATTAAATAACCTGATAAAGCATTGCCCTTTCGGCTGAAGGTGATGGAGCGAACTGCTTTATCTGCATTCAGTTGAGTTTCGCCTTCTCCCGTCTCATGGCCACGCCATCGGTACCGCCAGGTTGGTCTTCATGCTGCTGGCTTGTCGTCAGAACACAAATAGAAAGCGTGTTTCGAATAATTTCCTGCATCATCCCCGGTAATTGTGGGTACATCTCCATTTGATGTCGTCGTTCTCGCCAGTGTCTTCTCGCTTGCGCTTTTTGGATAGCTCCGAGCCCTTCCCAGACTTTAGGACTGTAATTGGTCTCTCGAATCTCATGATTTCTCCATGCCTCTGAAGTTGAACGCGCCGTATATTTGTCGTCTTCCATTGCGGCTCTCGTGATACACGTTTAACGTCATAACATGCCATTCCATTGTTCCTCAATTGCTGGTCAGCTTATCTCGTATGAGCCTCGAATATCCCAAGATTTGCTGGCAGTTGGCTTCACGGTTGACTCCTCCGTATTTATTCAAGGCAGCTTATGATAGTCCGGAAACACGTTCCTTCTGGCGGTCAATTTGGTCTTAAACCCTTCTGGTTTGAGAATAGGACCCATCTGTAACGGTGATCTCATTCTCGGAACTGTTTTCTGCGAAGTTCAGTTTTTCGCTTCTTGCTTAGCAGATCTGGAGATTGGATTGGGCTTGGCCTCGTTCTTAAGAACGAATGAAGAGGTTTTCTGTGCAGGCTTGGTCTCTTTCTTACTCGTGGCTGCTGGCTTGGGCGGCTTTGTTGGCTTGGACTTTGTCTTCTCAGCACCGAAAGCCTGTTTCGATCTCCCGACTTCTCGCCCAATGTCCCACATCTGGTTCCAGACAGCGTCTCTCGTGCGTCCAATGACAACCCAACGGTCCGGATTTGGCATCTTATTACTCGTTCACGGCGCATCAACAGATACGGATTCCAGTCCCATTGCTTTCGCCGCATTGGCCATCAGCCCCAAACTTCAGTACCACTGTAACCAAGTTCGCAGGTCGACCAGAGCCACCTTTAGGGAAAGTCTCATTTGGGCACTTCTTCGAGTTGGTCATAGCTTTCTGTTCGACGGGTCTGCCACTCCATGAGTTCTTTCTGGCAACGAGGTTCTGCTTCTTAAATTCCTTGTTCAACTCCGTCTCAACGCTCTTAAGTGGTAGGATTTTCTTCTTTGCTTCTCGCAATCGAAGCTGTAGATCAGCAATAGCGACTGTCTAGTTCAGACCCCGGAAGGCACATTGTGCTTCCAGTAAGCTAACGGCTTCTTCTCGACTTCCTTTGGCGCGCATTTGGTGTTCTTAGGGGGAATCAACTTCTCCGTATGAGAATTGTAAAGACAGCCATCTTGCAAAGACCCTCGCCGAACAAGCGAGCTTGATAGACTTGTAGGTATGCTCCATGAGAGAGATGACAATTGGGTGAAGATCTCCCATTATTAATACCTCAATTCAGCAAAATCTTGTAAAGTTTGGGGCGCGGAAAAACCTTGCTATCCTAGATATTGAGGCAGATGAAGCCTCTTCTCTTACTTCAAGTCCTGTCCGACACCTAGATCAATTGACTGAGGATCTCGCGTCGAGAGTTGCAGAATGAGGTCCAAAGATGATGTGCCAAAATCGGATCCTTGAACGGCGCGCGAGATCACGAGATGCCAAGACTTTAGCGCAGCGCAGGGGTGGGCCAAAAAAGTTGTCGATTCCAAGCTCAAAGGAGACATCTGATTTAGTACAAAGCATCAACACTCACCTCCATCAACCCTTCACGAACCATCTACACCTTACACATCCTCCTAATACACCTCACATACCCATCGCAATGGTCGAATTAGTAGAAGTCGAGGATGAGTCCTTCGAGACTAAGCAAGCTGGACCATCCGAAGAGGACGACTACTACACCGACACCGGTTCGTCAACCCGCTTACTACATCGCACACCATCTACTAACGTTCACTGCAGACTCTGAGATCTCATCCGATGACGAAGATAACATCGCCGACGAAGAATCATTCGCAGATCGCCTCCTTGCTCTCCGAGACATAGTCCCTCCGACCACACGCTCCTATATCTCCAACAAGGTCGAGACAACCACCAGCTGGATCAAATCGGGTCTTCTGTTCAGTGGCAAGACGTTGTGGGTTGTAAGCACGAGTGCGTTGTTACTGGGTGTGCCATGGGCGTTGGCTTTTGCGGAGGAGCAGCAAATGGTCGAGATGGAGAAGGAGATGAGAATGCGTGAGGCGGGTGAAGGCGTAAGCACCTTTCCATGACCACTCCATACACCACAGGTTGCTAACTATGCGATAGCTTCTTTCTGGCTCTGCTGCTGGTAATTTGAACGCTCAACTCGGTGCGCAACAATCGCAGCCAGCTTTGTAATTATGGGGTGGATTCAGACTAAGGGGAACTCATGGCAAGCTAGGTACGCACTCCTTGTTTTCCATCCTCCTCACCCCTTGCTATGATGATAAACTTTGAGAGATTCCAATTCAGACGGCTCCGGCCTATGTCGACTTCTCAACTGTTACACATTCCCTGAGCTCAATTGCCATTACACACATCTGTTCCATCCCTTCTCACGAGGCCCCGGCTAACAACAAGGCCCAGACATGGACCAAATGGACGGATGAAATGATTGTATTGTATATCAACATGTGTATTGATGGAAGGATGGAAGGCTGCATATCAGGAGGGTATGATTTCGAGGCTTCAAGCCTATGTTGTAATTATAGATCTCTCCTCACGAACAATAACGTTCTACGAAGGCATTAGTACAAGGAAACCCACCTAAGTACTATCAACTCTACAAACCATCAATTCTGTGCAAATAATCCTCTTCCGATCTTGTGTCACAATTCCATCCAATCCCTCAAAAACAAAATTCCCGACCAAATTTCTCCAGTCACGCACGACCTTGTTTCAGCACACCCAATCCAATCCAATCCCAACTCGCCCCCCATTCTGTGCCCTGGCCAAGCAAGGCATGCAAGGCTACGACTTCCTTTTTTCGAACCTCTAATACATCATCGCAAGCACACCGTCCCTTCGACCACAAATCCTCCCTTCAAGTCATGGAAACAAGACCGTTGTGACACAAATTGTTCAAGATGCCTCTCTCGTTCTCACGTCGGGTGTCTTTACTCCCCAGGAGTTTGGTGGCAGATTCGACGAGGAGGAGACAGACTACTTAGTGTGTATTCCTTCCAGCGTGCAGATAATGTATGAGAAGAGTATCTTTCTCAAAAATGACTTTTCTGGATAAACACGGTTCGATTGAAATTGTTGCTGCTTGTGGTGAGGGATTGAGTTGCTGACTCCTTCAAAAATAGCCCCCTCGCCAACAGCTCACGCAAGAAGGATAGACGGTCAGAACCCCTTTCTGATTTACCCCCAACTCAAATTTCGCAACCACGGATTCACAGATGAATCAACTGTCATCTATTTTCTAGAGATAGAAGACTGACTACTAACTAGATGGCCGCTGGTTCTCCGTTTCTGGAAAGGTTCCATCCATGGCAGTAAGTCCCGCCCTTCAAGTCCTCAACTCAGAATTGACACAAATTCAGCAATCCTCTTTCCAGTCTTCGTTCACTCAGTCCTCGCCGCCTTTGTCGTTTATGTAAACCAACATATCAACAGCGATTTCAACTTGCCGAGCAGCATCGTAGGTCAACGTTCCCTCCAGGTGTTGCCTCGCCTTTCTCCCCTCATCCCCAAACCATTTTCACTCCAACCGTACCCGCCGGTCATATTCATAAAATAAGCAAAGTCCAAACTGACAACCTCGCTAGATCCCTTCCCTCTCAATAGTAGTCGGTCTCATGCTCGTCTTCCGCAACCAAACAGCCTACTCACGTTTCTGGGGCGGCCGATGTCATCTCAACACAGTAACTACATCCATACGCTGCCTCTCCCGACAAATCCTAGTGCTAGTCCCCGCCCCCTCAACATTCGGACTGCAACTCCACTCCGTCGTCTCCAATGACTCTCTCCTCCCCAGAAACTACTCAGCAGGTGCTGGTGCCAAAGCATCCAAAGACCCCGCCGTCCCCGACAAAAGCGCTTTCTCAAACTCCAGGACCTCTCTTGGAGCAGGAAATGGATCTACAGGTCCGGACGTAAACGAAGGCACAGTAACATTAGCGAAAGCCGATGAGCTCAAGACCATCGAAACAGTCAAGATTCTCATCGCTATGCTGTATACTATCAAGAACCATCTGCGTGCTGAATGGGGTGTGGCACTTAGTCCTGGGACGATGTTGGGTCCTGATGGGCAGGAGAGTACGGGAGATGAGTATAAAGATCTTTTACCGCCAGGATTGAAGGGGTATGAACATCGTGGGTTGGGATTGACGCTTGAGTTGGCGACGTTTGTGGAAAAGTTCATTGCGGTTGGTGTTAAGAAGTGAGTCTCCCCTTTTTATATATCACAGGCAATCGGGTTACTTCGAGACCTGTGAAAAGTGATTTGGAACTTGGGGTATGATTGAGAGTGAAAGTTCGATCTAAATGTTAACACTTTTGTAGAGAATGGTTCCACAACGCAGCATCTGCTTCAATGCTCTCATCCTTAAACGCTCTCACGTCCGCTTATGGAAGTATGGAAGTCATTCGGCTCGTCCCTATTCCAGTTGCACATCTGTAAGTATCTTTCTCTCTCACATCACTATCCCAATACAAATATACCAACTTAAGAAAAATAGAATCCATCACAAACAAACATTAGCATTGTTCTGCGGTATCCTCCCCTTCGCCATGGCTTCCGAGATGGACTGGTGGGCCGTCCCACTCGTTGCATTCGTAGCCTTTACACTGTAAGAAAACAACACAATCCCTTCAACTGCACTCATCTTACCACCTTACCTTCTCTCATCTCATTTTTTACGCTTCCCCCATCATCGCCCTCAGACCCTCAACTAACCACCCCTTCCCGACCAGCTACGGCATAGAAGGCATAGCCCAAACTTACGAGGACCCCTTCGGCATCGAAAAGATCGACATAAACATGGACGACATAGTCGAAGACGCCCGCAAAGAAGTCGAAGTCTTGCTCACAGCCTGGCAAACACAAGGCCCATCCACCTTCACACCCACCAACAATAACGGCTCAATATTCCGACCACGCATAGGCGGGTTCATTGATACTCCGCGCTCGGGCGATGAAGTTGACGAAACAACTAACACAAATAGCGGGCAATTCTACGCGGGAGAGGAAGGGGGATCGAGGAGTCAGGTGCGCTTTGTGGTTAATCCTGCGGAGAGAATGAGGAGGGAGGATAGTGGGTTTAGTGCGTATACGGACGATGAGCCGGTGGAGATTAAGCAGAGGGGGTCGAGGTTGTCGATGGCGGTTAGTCCGGGGTCTAGTAGTCCTGATGCTGAGGGTGGTGGTGGTGTAGGTGCAACGGGGAGGAAGGGCGGTGCATATTTTGAGGGTGCGTGATCTGCCACCTGCATGTGAATGAGAGAGATCTGCTGAGTGTAGTCGGGTGGTGCTTGATTTCGCATTGCATAGCGTTGCATACCTAGCATAACACACACAGCATGTGGAATCGGGACGCGAGTTGGTGGGGGAGATAGATTTTTTACTATATGGCAACCGAGCGGGCAGGCATTGGGAGTGGAGTTTCCTTCTTCTTCTTTTGTATTTTTTGTTCTGTTTCTTTTTGCTTAAAGTACTTTAACGCATATATATGGCATAGGTCGTCTTGATCCCTGCCTTAGCATGAGAGCTCGCACAGTGGGAGTAGATATAAACGAAGCGTTTCTCTTTTATAGAATACCCGATATAATGTGGCAAATGCAAAGTTGTGAAGGAAGTCGAAGAGCGGCAGGAGAGAGTGGTGTCTCACCTTTCCCTGAGAAAACACTTCAGATTCTAGACGATTGGGAAGTGGCTGAACACAAGATATTTCCGGCAAGCAAGAGCCAGTAGGTACATCTTCAAAAGTAGAGAAGACAGATCAAGACGAGATGGAGTGAAATTGGTACAATGGTTTCATGTTCCCACGAGTTCTACGCCTTCTATGATACAGTAGGTAATTTAAGAAGACATAAGTTCCGAAGAGAGGAGAAGAGGGGTGAGTAGGTGATCTGATGTACAATGGCGATGCGGGAAGAGCTTCAACCCACCAACCAGCTACGAGGCAAGGAAAACTCCACCAGCTTTTTTCCCATATCCCAGCCATCCATCCCACCCAAGTCGCTGTAAAGCGAGGTTATACAAAGAAGCTTCGTCTTTTATCTTACCATCGCGACCCTAACCATACACTCATCTCATCCCGTTCATCGACTTTTCTAAGCAGAGAAGAGAGTTGCTCTACTTGATGATCCGCGTAACCAATCCAGTAGCGACAGTTCGTCCACCCTCGCGAACGTTGAATCTCTGTCCGACTTCCACGGCAACGGGTTGATGGATCTCACATCTCATCTCAACGTTATCACCGGGCATAACCATCTTCGAATCCGCATCCTCAGTTCCCTCGGGCCAGAAAAGCGCAGCTGCTTCATCTGCCGTTCTCAGGAAGATCTGCGGTCTGTAGTTCTGGTGGAAACCAGTGTGGCGACCACCTTCCTCCTTCGTCAACACGTACATGGAGACCAAGAACTCCTTGTGTGGCTTGGTAGTTCCTGGCTGCACGATGACCATTCCACGACGGACATCCTCGCGCTTAATACCACGGAGGAGAAGACCGGAGTTATCACCTGCGCGGGACTCCTCGCAGGACTTCTTGAAGGTCTCGATATCGGTAACCTTTGTCTTGATGGGGACATCGCCCTTGCCAACGAGTTCGACTTCCTGGTCGCGCTTGAGGGTACCACGCTCGACTCGGCCAGATGCAACGGTTCCACGGCCGGGAATAGAGAAGACATCTTCGACGGACATGAGGAAAGGCTTATCGAGATCACGGACGGGGGTTGGGATCCAGGAGTCAACTGCTGCGAGCAGCTCATCGATCTTGGTCTCCCCAATTTCAGGACGACGGCCATCGAGGGCGCAAAGAGCGGAACCCAGGATGATGGGTGTCTCATCACCCTCGAAACCGTAGGTGGTGAGAAGCTCGCGCATCTCCATCTCGACTAGCTCCAACATCTCGGGGTCCTCCAAAGCATCGACTTTGTTGACGAAGACAACGATCTTTTGGACACCGACCTGGCGGGCAAGGAGGAGATGCTCGCGGGTTTGAGGCATTTGTCCATCTGAAGCTGCGACAACAATAACGGCTCCATCCATGTTGGCAGCTCCTGTAATCATGTTCTTGATGTAATCGGCGTGACCGGGACAGTCGACGTGCGAGTAATGACGGGCTTCGGTTGAGTATTCGATGTGTGCAGTCGAGATGGTAATACCACGCTTTCGCTCTTCGGGGGCTTTATCGATCGAGCCATAGTCAAGGAAGCTTGCGAGACCCTTCTCGGCTTGACGCTTCGTAATGGCAGCTGTGAGGGTAGTCTGCATAAAGACCAATTGTTAGTGGATGCAGTGTAAATCGCCTCCTTTTTCTCCAGTCCAGGTTGTCCTACCTTTCCGTGATCAACATGACCAATTGTACCTGCAGCACGTTAGATGCAATCTGCAGAAGAGTTCAAGAAGCATGGACATACCAATATTAACATGGGGTTTCGTCCGCTCGAATGCAGTTGCGTATGATCTCGCCGCATTCAACACCGCGGCACCTCCATCTCGACGTCGCAGAGCATGTTGCAACGGGCTCACGGAATTGCCTTGTTGCAGAGCAGACCTAGCTGTCCGCAGGAAGGGAGTGAGTGTTCGAGAAAATGCCGGCATTATTATGTGTGTCGGAGAGAAGGAAAGACAGCAGAGATGGGGATGCAGAAAGGAGAATGTCTCTAGGTCAAGGTCGAGCGAGCTCGAGATAATTTTTAGGCGGGAACAGGGATGCGAGGGCACGTGATGGCGTGGTATTGACAACGCCAGAAGTTGGCGCTCTGCTGCACTCGATTCTACGTATCATTTCTGTAAAATTGACTCCATATCGTATATTTGTCTGAGCTTGCTATTAGGCGTCCTCGTTGTTAACCCTGGTCGAGTTTAGTTGATTGTAAAAACGATCACATTTCAACTATTCCAGCCCTCAAATTTCCCACAGGTGCCCTTTCAAATCGACGACCAACTAAGTGGAAATCATGGCGAGCAGAACGAAGCAAGAAGGCCGCAAAGTATAGCAGCAATCTCACACATGCTTCATTATAACGTCCTCCTGGAGCGGGAGTAACTCCACACATCAATCAGCCTTTTCCTTGTCCTCCTCAGACGGTCAGACCTAGCCTTGGACCCAATATATACCTGGCAGACCACTCAGCGCAAACTCGGCATGGTCCTCAGCCAAATCCAATAAACCCACAGTGTCCTCTATCAAGGGCTCATTCTGCTCATCGGCAATCACACCTTTGAGAGGTGTTTGTGATGTATAAAAGGATGACATATGGCCAGTACTTTCCAATCAACTCTTCATACGATTATTGACATCTACATAGGATAGTTGGACTTTCATGTGTGTGAGGTCACAGCCGATTGAACAAGATCAACCCCACGTCCCGCCCCGAAAAAGCCGTCTCGTGCTTCGTTTGGCAGAAGCTGCATATGGGTCGTTGACATGGGTCAGCTGCTTTGTATTTATAGGCCAGTAAACGATATGTGTAACATTTCCCCTCTCATAGATGCGCTTATCCGAGACCCCGTCCTCATCATTGTACGACCAGAGGGTCTTGTCACACGTGGAAGAGAAAACAAACAATTCATTTCATTGACGTTCTATACCAGCAGGGAAGAGATATCTATCATTGAAAGAAAACAAACACCAGCATTGTACAACCCCACCCGCTCTGAAGGTTAATGACGAGAAGCTAGAAGAAGTACAGGCATATGGTATGCTCTGATCCATCCACACTGACTTAAAGACTGACAACTTAGTCGCAAGCCGCTCCAGTACTTCTATCTATTCTGTACACGCTCAGATATGACCTGCCCCTCTCAGAAGGAAACGCCAAAACAGATCTGAACAACTAAATCTCTCATTTTGCAAACGGGATGGCGTCAAGCTATTCTGCTGGAACAACACTGGCAGCGCTCCTAGTCACGCTCGCAACACTTCTCATCCTCAAGATCCGCAATATCGGCAGCAGAGACAAAGTCCTTCCACCTGGCCCAAAAACGACCGCAATCTTAGGGAATGCACTAGACTTCCCGACGGGCTTTCCTCATATCAAGTGAGTGACAGACAGCAAAAATATACAGTATCTAGTTAGTCAGATTCAATGTCGCTCCTGCTCACAATCTAGATTTACAAAATGGGCGCAAGAATACGGGGATGTCTACTCACTCAAGATCTTCAATCGCACCATCGTCGTCCTATCTTCCGCTGCAGCCGTCAAAGAGATCCTCGATATCAACAGCGCTTTCACAGGCAGCAGGCCTCGCTCCATCCTTGCGCAGCGTGCCACGAATGGTGCTATGTACGCACTGGCAAACATGGACAACCGAATCTGGAAGCACGGACGGAAAGCAACCAGCAGCTTTCTCAGCAAGGACAAGCTAGAACTCCAAATACACGCTCAAGGACTTGAGCGTCTGCACTTCATGCATGACCTTCTCGAGGATCCCAGCCATGTTTACAAGCATATCGGACGCACTACTTTATCCATATTAACGAGTCTCCTGTACGGCATTCGCATCACAGAACATGAGAGTCTGGATCCATCGACATTTTTCCACGCCACGAATCTCCTGAACGAGAGTCTGGACCCCGGGGCACACCCTCCAGTTGATATCTTCTGGCCATTACAATACGTACCCAAGCGGTGGGCGTACTGGAAGCGATGCACCGACGCGGCACGTGGGGTTCGAGACGAGCTGTACAGCTCTCTGTATGCAAGGTGTGAGAGGGCGATCGACAGTCAGAAGCCAACAGGGTGTTACATCTCGACTCTGATATCCAAGCGCGAAGATCTCAGTCTAAGCCGCAACGACATCATCGGCTTGGGCACTCAGATCCTCGAAGCAGGTGTCGAGACCACGACGTCATTCCTGCAATCATTCATCCTGGCTCTCCTCAACAACCCCGAAGCGCAAGCAAAAGGACAAGCAGAGATCGACCGCGTCGTTGGTCCCAACCGCATGCCAGAAGTAGACGACTTCGACAATACACCCTACATTCGCGCCATCGTCGACGAGGTCCACCGTTTCCGCGCCATCTTACCTGTTGGCATCCCGCACCTCAGCACGGAAGAAGTCCACTACAAAGGCCACCGCATCCCACGCGACTCCATGATCTTCATGAACGTCTACGGTCTATATCACTCCCCAGAGTTCTACGAAAAGCCCGAGATATTCGACCCAGAACGATTCATCGAATCCGAATTCGGCACGAAGATCGGTGTTGACGAGACCGGCTATCGCAAGAACTTTGTCTTTGGAGCCGGCCGGAGGATCTGTCCTGGCGAATCAATGGCCCGTCGGACGATTGCTTTAAATACCATGAATTTACTCTGGGGGTTTACTTTCGGGAAAGATGGTTCAGGAACGGGTGGGCATGATATGGATTCATATTCGAAGGTAGCACGTCTTGTTTTGTCTTAATTCACACAGCTGTGACTGACTATTGTTCGTCGCTTTCTAGCCAGGTATCGAGTTAGCCCCCAAGCCGTTCACTTGTGAATCGAAAGTCAGGTCTGAAGCGAAAGGACGGATGATTAAAGAGAGGTATGCGATGGCTGTTCCAGATGAGATGGGTGGGTCCGAAGGAGCTTAATTACTAGAATGGGATGCCGATGTTCGGTAATCCCATCCTTCTTGCTCTTGCGTGGGTGACAGATAGGACGTTCTTCCTGATAGTGGGTTATCCTTACACCTTTTTGCTACCCAGTAAATACCCAGTGAAGCCCGGCTTTATATTCCAACAGCCGACTGTGCAAATCTCCTTTTTTTAAAATGGCCTTTCGAGTCAGATGGTAGAGTCAAGGGGCTCTTCGAGGTATCCAGCCAATCCGAATATGGTGTAAGACTGAACCTCCAGGCGACGGAAAACTCCAGGCATATGGACGAACGGGTCATGCTAATAAAACGCGACGTTTATTTTCTCAAAAGAAATTGCCATTGGCGAAGACATCAACGGGACAGGAAAACTTCAAGTATATGGAGCTTCCAACTCACGAGCATTGTAGCGCAAGACCACCAATGGAGTAAGTACTGTACCTATGCAACATACCATGAATCTAGCGTACTGGGCCGGGGGACAGCCAGACACCGCAAGCTACCACCTAACGCATTCCTCTCTCTTCCGAAATGACAACAATATGTCTCCCCACTTCATGATTGTGAGAAATGAGGAATTGAAAGAGTAGGGTATAATCTTGAAGACGACTGTAAATTACGGACAGTTGATGCCGCGTTTTCGTCAGAGGAACATACCTACATATTTCAGACCCAAAAGGTTCAGGCTGCTCCAGGTCACAAAGCTACAACCCGGCGAGAAACCGAACACTACCCCTGCCGAAACATATATACTATGACTATTCCTATTCCTATTCCTATCACTTTCACTCAGCCATCCAAGAAAGAAAAGAAAGAAAAGAAAAAGAACAAAGGTAACGAGCAGCTATTTATTTTGATCATTATATACCCGACTCGGATCCGGCTACTTTGTCGTCTTGAAGGTCCCCTTTCGTAAGACTCTTGGTGTCTGTCTCGAGTAACTGTAGCATTTTCTCTCGATCAGCCAATGCCGAAGTCGTCAATCCAGAAGTCGAGCGCCGCTGATCGAGTAATGTCAATTTTCGCACGAATGCGGGGTTGATTCTCGATATTACCCGGTTCATCACTCCTGCACATGTGTTAGTTTATTATCCATTTATGAGCATCAGCATACAAGCCTCCTCTCATCTTATGTCATCTCATCTCATCTCATCTTCATCCTTTACCGCAAGTGTGCCCCGCTAACTTCGAAAGAGCTACATAGGACAGTAAGCGAGGGATTTGTAAACAAGCAGCTAACAGCCACAGCCTAAAGTAAAGTAGCACTATCGAAACCAGCCACAATACACAACTATGTTTTCCCTGATCTCACTCTATGCGAATGGGGAATACAACCAGTCACAATCACTTTCACAAAACATGATAATCGTCGCTGAAGGGTTTTCATTGCCGCTATTATCCTTCGTACCAACAAATGAAAGTAATTATCTGTCGCTGTTGTTGCTCGATCTGAGCATTTTCCTCACTCCCCTAACGGAACCCCAATCCTTCTGTCACACCTCGCTGTAAAGAGAAGTTCCCAAAGAAACTAATTACACAGGGTACTTGTGAAATGCAATCGCATCGCAAAGGCGTCAGAAAATAATCCCCCATTACCAGACTTGGTACGACTGGTATACGCGGTAGTGGTATCATAAAAGCATCAAATCCTCATGAAATAAAGAACAGCCGGTCCAGAACCATACTATCGGAGCCCATCAAGCCGATTAAACGCTTCCCGTCAAGACAGGGTTGTTAGAGCCGAGGCTGGTGTTACCATTGGCGACCTTTCCGGTGCCGTATCCATTTCCATTGGTAGTGGAAGTGTGACCGTTGCCATTAGCAACAGGGTTGAGTGCCTGGTCAACTTGGTTTCCGAATGAACTGCCAGTCGTGGTTCCAGCAGCTTGAGCAGATGGCTCATGAAGCTGGTTGGTCATGGACTCAGTGTTGCCGACATTTTGAGGACCACGAACACCACCCGAGGTGACGGAATGTTCCTTGCGAGAAACACTTGGAGCACTTGGAATGTCGGAAGATGCGGAAGCAGATCCCAACTTGAAGATTGGAGAGTGCCAAGTGTCACCCTTCTGGCCAAGTTCCTTGTACTCCGTTGCCTTGGAGGAAATACCACCTGGCAACTTGATGTTGGGGAAGATGGAGTCTTTTTGTGTCATGGCAACATTGACCTTCTTGTCCGCAACGGCAGCCTCTGCCTTCTGCTTTCCTTGCAAGATTTGCTTCTGCAGGGCATTGACATAGCGTTGGTAGATGTTGGGAGCGTTCTCGGGGTTGTCCTTGGCCTATAGATTGTTAGAGCAGTCGGAAGCGGTGAGTATACATTGCTTACCTCTTGGACGGCACGGTCGGCCTCAAGCTTGACCTTGTACGCCAGAGCATCAAACTCGTTGAACTTGTCCTTGATGATCTTTTCCAATGCCTTTTGAAGAGCTGGGCGCATGACCTTCAGCATCATTGGCTTACCAATGGCGAACAAGACCTTGTGCTTGGATTGCTTCAACTTGATATTGAAGTTCTTGACGTCAACATCGACTTTGTCAACCTTGAAGAAGTTCTGGCGATCCTTCTTTTCGGCAGTGGACATCTTCATCTTGAAGCTGAGACCAGATCCACCAAGGAATATATCAGCAACACCGGTATCGGTGAGAGATGGGAAACCTTGCTTCTTCTTGATGTGGAAGGAGACATCGCGGAGATCCATCTGAACGCCGGCAATGGAGAGCATGATGCTGTGGGCACTCTTGTTGGCGACCTTCTTTCGGCCCCATCTGAAGTAATTGTCTGGGAGTTTGTTAGCAGGCTTAACTTTAAATCTTTGAAATTGCACAACTTACCATTAGCGATCTCGAAGACATTTGGCATCAAGTTGTCGCTCTCAATGACCAAGTTTTCGATGACAGCATCCATGGCTGGGTCAGAGTACTCAATTCTGGGAATTGGCACATAGCGAACCGATTCGAAGATACCAGGAAGGATGACATCGGTGAGATCTTTGACCAAGTGAGGCTTGAAGGTTGGCTTGCCATTCTGGTCGTTGCCCAAATCGTTGAAGAGCTTTTGAATGGATTCGGCGAAACGCTTGTTGACAGGGTCCTTGTCAAATTGACCGGCCAAGAACTTGACCTCATCAACAACACGATCGGTGTGGTTGCGATAGCGGTCTCTGAGAAGGAAGTTTCCGCGGTCATAGAGAGCATTCCACTCCTCAGTGGCAGCATCTTCCAAAATGTAACCTTGTTGTTTAAGACACTTTCGGATGTAGGCGTCAACGTTCTTGAACCACGACTTCAACTCGGGATCCTTGTCAGCATCACGGTAGATGTTGTTGATAGACTCGAAGAGGTCATCTGTGGATGTCCCATTGGCCCATCTTTGGATCAAAAGGAGCAAATCGGCTTCAGCCTTCTTCAGGGAATCGTCACCGTGAGCACCCTTGACGGTTCCAGTGGCATGGTTACCGAGAGTGTTGGCATGGCCAGCATAAGTCTCTGCAAGGTTGAGGAGAGTCTCAATGGCTTGCATATAGTCTGGATGACCTTGGCACTCAACAACAAGCTTCTTCAGGCGCCAGATGGTCTGTTCACGGCGTTCTTCTGGCATCTTCTTGCTCAAGTAGTTCTTGGTTTGCTCACGAGTCTTGCGACCCTTCTCCTTGGTCTCCTCAGGAACGTTTTCGGAAGCACGTTGCTTGAGTGTAGAAGCAGCATTCTGAGCGCCAGCGTTGGCGTCGAGTCCAGAGTTGATACCTTGTTCCTGGTCGCGTTGAGCAAGAGCAGCTGTGTCCGCTGGGTCACGGGAACCATCTGGGTGGGCAGCTTGGCTGGCGTCACCAGCAGCTGCGTGCAAGTCCTCCCGGTGGAGAGGAGTTTGCTTGCTGTATGTAGACTTGACCTGCTTCTTGATATTTCCAGCAGACATGTCGGGGACATCGTGCCAAGTATTGTCGTCAGCTGGCTTATCGATCTGAGCTAGGTCATCCTCGTTGGGGTTGATCTTGTTGGCTGCGTTCGAAGCTGCATCACCAGCAATGTCGCGAATGAGAATAGTAGCATCGTTCACTGGAAATCGTTAGAACGTGCAACTTGATTGAAATTTGGAAGACTCACAAAGCTTTCGGAATTGACCATTGGAGATGATCAACGTGCCGAGGGTTCGAAGACCCTCCAATGCCTCATTTCCATGTTGCTTGGCAGTATCCTTATCGACGGGAGCACCTGGAAGTGCAGCATTTCCTCCACTGATCTTCTGAGATTCCCAAATGAAATCCTGCAGAACGTTTCCCTCGTTCTTGGTAAGAAGCATGTATTTGGCCTGCTCCACAACGTCGCGGAAGTCGGCAACCAAGGCGCGTCCCTCGGATGATAATTTCTTGGAAGGGTTGGCCATTGGGCGGGACTTCAGGAAGCTATTGAGAGCGATATCGATCTGCTCGTTCTGTTAAAAAGCCAGTTAGCCTGCGTCATTGATAGCTGGAAGGGGATTGTAGACTTACGGATGGAACTTTGCCATTTTGGAAAGCTTCGCAGACTGTCAGTTTTCGATCTGGAATGCGCGATCGAGCGACTTACCGGTAGCAATGCCATAGAGCTGGAGCTTTCTGTTGACATCCTCCTCCTTGGCCTTGATATTAGTTGGTCTGTTGACTCCTGTGGACGACATGGCGGCTGAAATGCGACTGGTGGGTATCACTGAATTAAAGAGAAAAGGAACCGGAGCGAATCTGGAGCTGGCAGATGCTCGCAGACAATGTATTTGTAGTTTCAAAGAATCGATCGATCCTCGAGTGACTCGATGGAGAAATGGATGTTGGAATGGATGGGAATGGGAGTGCGTTTGTGGATGTGGATGTGGATGGCGGTTGGGTATCTTGATGTGTGGTTTGATAGAAGGGGAAGAGGGAAGAGGGAAGAGAAAGGAGGTGCGCGGGGAGGCAGAGGTCTTTGTGTTTTCTCGTTGGGCGTGCTTTCTCTTCTCAGCTTGGTACGGGTATGGCAGTACCACTTCTCCAGGTTGGGTTGGCAGAGCAGAGAGAGCATGCCTTTGCCGGCCAACCTCTAGCGCGTGTTGTGTTCGGCTAGGTTGACGCGAATATTCGTCGACGTCATAGGCATAAAAGCTCCCTCCTAGTAAAGGCCCCAAATTATCCTCGTCTCCCTTTCCTCCACGTTGCTGCACACTTCTCATTGGTTATCATGCACGCTGCCTTCGGACTTCATCCATCTGTGCTTCTGAGCTCTCAGCTAAGCTCTGTGGCTCCCTTCCGTGGCAAGGCAAGATTTCCCCAGTGCCGGTTCTGATCCCTGACCCTGGTGTAACTCTTTGCAGCTTGGTGGAGCAGAGCTTGCTATCACATCGATATATTGGATCATCCGCGTCACGGCAGCCTACTTAGGATATGCGCGTCACGATTCAGGGGCTGAAGTTGTCAAGCTTCATCTCTAGAGTTTTACTTCGCACTTCGTATCTTCAAATTTTCACCCTTTTCGATCTTGTGGAAGAGGTTTGGATGTTGTTGACTTTTCATGGCATTCGGGTTTCCCATAAAAGCTCTGACGTACGGACGGGAATCGTATCCCTGTGCTGATCCGTGCATTGCATCTGAGACATCCACTCTGTGTTCCCAGCAACGAGAAAGGACCACTTTATCATCATCATCACAGGTTGGGTACACGGCTACACGCATACTTTTGCATCACATATCTGTTGTAACGGCTCAGCAAGAAAGCAAGCATCACCAACAACCACACGACAACCATTCATCCATCATCTGCAACCAAGAAAACCTGACATGGCATTCATGACAGCGGCAGGAAATCCTCCTCCTTAAATCTCGATCGATGATGACTTCATGAACCCCGAGACGATCTCCTGCAACCTCGGGAATTGGGGGCTACCTTTAAAATCATCAACCAAGGAATCTAGCGTATAGACAACAGAGTCTAGACTTCTTGCTTTGATTTGATGCTCGTTTGACTGACGAGGCGGCGCCATCTAGCTGCATTGCATGCGCCACCAGTTCCTGAGTGGTTTGTGGGGAAGCGACGGTGGTTGTGGCGGTGCCGAAATGAAGAGATGAAGGAACTTCATGGAGCATTTCTTCCGATGAAAATCTCCCGGTTGAAGCATTTGATGATGACGTCATACTATCAAGTATCTGAATCTCTTTGGAGTTGGGATACTCGAAGCTTGTCTGCTATGGAGAATGAACCGAGGTCAATAGACAGGGCTAGGTAGGTAGTTCAGGGCATTATGGTCATGAGTCCTTCGCTCTATGGTGTACACCCCGGTTTAATCGTCTAGCTCTGTCGAATACTCGGACTTGTAAGAGATCGAGCCATCAAAAGACACGGTCTCAAGAGGCCTATCTTCTAATTGGGGACATAATTTTGAGGTACAGGCTTTGAAACACAAGACAGCAATGTCCTAAAAAGACGCTAGTCAATTAAACTGGGGAGCATTTGTTGCCATCGCCAGCCACTGATTGTCAACCGAGGAGATCAATAAAAATTCCTTCTGCCTCTGCTCGGAAATCTGGGGATGGTAATCCCTTCCCTGACAACCTTGCTCTCTCACCAACCATTTTTCAGCAGACCTCAGAAAAAGTGATTACTGGTGTTACAATCACGGCACCAACAAGAGCTACATCTCATACTCTCTACAGGCTCAATCTGCGTCTAATCTCAAGTGGAATATTGAGCCTGTCCAACGTGATTTCAACGCCCGAGATATCAAAGAAATTACCTCGAGCCAATCGACATACTCGCAAGTTTGCATTTTATGTTAGAGCAGCTTCCCCTGTGCCTTCTTCAATCGCAGCATCTTCGAATGATGAAAGAGAAGCATCCCATCCAGTGTTCATGGTACTATATTCGCAATCATCAACAATCTTTCTCAGTAAACAAGTGCGTCTCATCAGTCACCACTAAACAAAACAAATGCTGAGCGCCCTTCATCCCCTCACAATTTCTTTCTTCAAAGTCATCTTCGTCTCGGTCAAGTCAAGTTTCTCTCTCTCTTCTCTCCCATCTCCCCATATCCCTACATTCACCATTTACTTTGCCCCCTCACCCTTTCCAGCCTCCGCATCCCTCAACCTCTTCTCCTCCTTCGCAACCGCCAACCGCCTCAACTCCTTCCTCACGCCTTCCTCCAGTCTCTTCCTCAACTCCGGTCTATACCCCAACTTAAACAGGAGTTCCATCCACACAAACAACGGCGCTAGGAATAATGCCTGTACGAGGTTATCAAGCAAGGCTGGTGCGCGTCCCTCGAACTTGCCGTGGCCGACGAATTGTGCGATCCACTGTTCGATATTAGTGTTGGAGATTTCAAACCTATCGTAAGGCGTAAGGATCTCGCATCTGGAAGACGAGACAAGTCCCAAGTCCCAAGTCCCACTGCCCGACTTATCTCCATCCCCAAACCACAGATACAAGAAGGAACAACACAATAAACGACAACCAACTTACGCTCACAGCATGCACCAAAACACTAATCCTCGTAGCCTTCCCACCCCACCTAGCCGTGGCATTATTCGCCAGCGCCGCGCCACCCAGTATAAGCGGCGTAACCGCCAATCCAGCAACAGGTTCGAGCACGACGTAGAGGCCCGAGTAGGTTATTGCTGCGAGGGTTGCCAGGTTGAGGGGGAGGGAGCGGAGGGCGAGGAAGCGGGGTGTTTGGGGGAGGGAGGGCGTATTGGATCCCTAGAAGGCGGAAGGGTATGAGTGAGTAGTTTGAGGCGGAGGGAAGGAGGGGGAGGGAGAGAACGTACGAATTGGAATCCTGTCAGGAGGAGGATAGGTACGCAGACAATGTGGATGCCGACGTTGACCGGATCATGGTGATATGCTCCATACTACAACACACAACAATTAGCTAGCCACACAGTCAAAATCAATATCAATCAAGATAGCAAATCACATCTCCGTCTCCATCTCAACATCTCCCACTAAAAGATATTCTCCGCGATCCTGTCCTCCCCCTCGATCACCCCGCTTCTCCTTACGCAACGACGCAAGAAAACAAAAGAGCCACTCATGATAAGAAGGGGCGCGAGAGTATGAGAAACAAACAAACTCACGAAAAGAAGCTGTTTCTCCAAATCAAACCCCATCTTGCCTTGCCTTGCTCTGCCTTTCTCCTCTCAAGAATCCCTCAACTGCGCAACTTGGGTAATAACTCGCTCCTTGGGTATCGTATCGAACCACAAAACTTCCGTACACGAGTATCAGCTGACTGATCGTTCCTTATCTCTCCTCGATCCTCGCAATCACAATCCTCGCTCGGCTCAAATTCAAAAGAGTCCCCAACAGCCCTTTCTCTTCTCAGAAAACGAAGAAAACAAACAATGGGTAGAAAGTAATTTCCACAAGTTTCTGACCTCTGGCGAACGCGACGACGCTGGGATAACTTCACGCAGCTGTTCAGCGAAACTTTATAACGACGTTCAAATAAACGTGAGACTGCCAGACGGAACATCGGAACATCGGAATATCCCCCCAACCTCGGTCCGTCCGTTGATCGGGCTGATTCGAACCCGCTCCGCTTTTCACCCGCCTGCAAGCAAGCCTGCCTCACATGTTCTTTCTTGGTCAAGAGCAGAGCCAAGAGGGAGGATTTCTGTTTTGAGAAGTCTATGGCCGAAGAAGTGTGGAGGAAGGAGACGGTGAGTGGATGAGGGAGGGCAGGGCAGGGCTGGATGGGGTCACCGCAGGGAACTTAATGTTTCAACGGAGGGGTAAATTATGTTTGGGATTGAGTAAGGAAGCGAGGAGGGAGGTAGAGATAGATAGACTAAAAGTTGAAGTTAGAGATTGAAGATTGGAAATTGTAGAATTATTTGAAGTTTTGATTTGCCGGAAAATATCTGCGAAGAGTCCGTTTCAGCCCATACCAACCTGTGTGTCGTAAAGTCATCTAATCCATCCATAATCATCGGCGATGCCTACGAATCCGCTGGCTTTGCAAAACGAGGACCCGGTTAGATCTAATTGCTTTGGGCCAGGACGCGTGTAATAGCATGCTGGAGAAAGTATTAGTAGAGGTTGGTTTTTTCTTATCCCGTTTGTTTTTGCAATCGGACAGATGAATTGACATGGCATGGAAGGAAGAGAAAGATTCACTTACAGCGAAAAAAGCATATATCAATCGTTGGAAAACTTAAAAGAGAAAGAAACGGGTATTCCAACAGTACTTTCTACCTTCGCAATCATTCGCCAATCCATCCAAAGCACCCAGTTTGCTGTGTATGCTACCATATCCTGAGCGTCTGCGACTCGGAATAAGGACCTGTAGGTGACGGGTAGGGACCAAATCACTTCCAGCCACCACGAGCTTGCGCCTTAAGTTCTCTTGCGGTTTCAAGCTGAGCTTTGAAGTCGTGATACAGGTTCTTGATAGTCCTATCAGCGTCCCATGCGTCGACGACGGCATTTGCAAGCCTAAGAAGATATGTGGTCAGTATCTCGAAGCATATACAGCATGAAAGATATGCTTGCTTACTTCATTCTCTTGTTTGTGGTCAACCTTTCGCGAGCGGCCAATTTCGCTGGGCTGAGATAGCCTTGTTCTTCGAGATTACTTACTACCCAGTCGTTGAGATGCCAGCGCCAGTGGACCAGGGTGTGAGCTTGTTCGGCGTTTTGCTTGCAGACACTGCGAGTATATTGTCAGCCAGAATTCCTTCTCTGATCCAGAGTCTACCCTACGCCGGACGACGTCCAAAAGTATTAATAAATAAAGCCGGGGAAAATACCTTCCAGACATCCAAATCTTGTCCATACTTGGTAACTTGTAGCCTTTGCTATTGAGGGATGCTTTGTCAGAGTCTTCGTCATCATCATCCTCCTCGTCTGAAACCTCGCTCTCGGTATCGATTTCCTCCAGAGTGGCTTTGTGGTAGGCTTTCCCCGTGAACTGAATGGCAAATGATGGTTTGTGGTTACGGTGATTGCATGGCTCGCATTTGGCTTCACCTAGAACGCTGATGCCTTCACCAGGAGCGAGTTTGGTGATGAGAATCGTGGGTCTAGCATAAACTGCCCGTGTGAACTCGGGCGTCCATTGCGTGGACACAAACTTGCTGTCCGCCAAGCCGAGATATTCCTTGTCCCTGTAAACACAGTTAGCAATTTCAACGAATGAAAGATAAGAATCTACGTACAGTTTTTGGAAGGCCTGATTGTAGACAGGATCATTCCAATTAAAGCCCGGGTTCAACTTGTTTTGAACCATCCACTCCACTACGTCCCTAAAGTGCTCTTTGATAGGCTTGTGTGCTGCTTGCGTAAATTCCAAGGGTATCAGATGCCCATAGTCAGTCGGAACTCCTAGAGGACAGTCATTATCCTCGATCACGAAGTCTGATTCTCCTGCTTCCTCATCGCTACTGTCGCCTCGCTGGCGTCGTACTTTCAACTTTGCCTTCGAGGATTTCTTTGGCTGCTCTGGGCTCTCCTCCTCATCATCGAATTCATCAAGTTTCTGAAACTCGTCGTCATCGTTAGTATTTTCGTCTGACTCCGATTCAGTCAGTTCCTCAATATCTTCGCCGGCTCTTCTCCGCTTCAACAATTCCATCTGCTTTTCTTTAGCAGTGCGATGTTGACGAGTTGTTGCTTGTCTCGTCCGCATAGGAGTCTCGGGTGGCTCGCTGGGTGATCTCGCTCTCTCCTTGCCCTTTCCTCTGCCCTTGCTTCTAGATAGCTCAGCAACTGACGGGAAATCTTCACTATCGTTTTGTGACTTTCTAGCAGGGCGGTGCCGCTTCAAAGGAGAGGCGATGATTTCATCAGAATCATCCGATTCAACGACTGGTCTGGCCCGCTTCAGAGGAGATATAACAGGCTCATCGTCGTCTTCATCTTCGTCGTCTTGCAGAACCTTTCTCACTTGCCGCCGTTTGGGAGGAGATGATCTAACATCTTCTTCTAAATCTGAATTAGCTTCGGAAGACTTGTGTAGCGGTCTTTGTGATCTCTTCGGCGAGGATACAATAGGATCATCATCGTCATCATCTTCATCCTGAATGTCACTCTCAATCTCAATAAACTTGGGTTTTCGGATTCTTGGTGGTCGAGCGGCAGCTTTTGGCTTTGGCTTGCCCTTTCCATTCTTCAACTGTGGAAGCTGGAGCTCATCTTCTGAATCGGACAATTCAATGGGCTTGGAGCGTCTGGCATTTTTTGACGTGACGTTCTTCTTCATTGGTGTTGATCTCGTAGCTTTTTTAGAAGACTCTCCTTTGCTAGCTTGACCCAGTGAGCGTGTAGGTTGTGGCTTGTAGATCTCCTGGTCACTGTCGGAGTCCAGTGTGATGACCTCAGGCTTTTCCGGTTTCTTTCCTGCAACTCCAGTTCGGTGTGCCTTTTTCTTCGACGGTGTGAGTTGCATGTCTTTTGCTGGCGGTCCATCAGATAAATCGCCCGCTCCATCAAGCCCAAGGGTACCCTTCTTCTTCTCGTTAGACAGAAATCCGGAAACTCTTCGTGCGCTTCGAGGGGCCTGAATATCACTTTCACTTTCGGAATCGTTTTGGAGAGTCTCTATGTGGCTTGTCAGCAGAGGTAGAGAGAGATAGCTAGATAGAAAGCAGCAATCCGCGAGCAGGGGAGAAAGATATTGATCGTCGAAGTCTTATGAACATACCCGTAGAGTGATCCCTTCTAGCTTGTGAAGACTTCGCTGGTGTGGGTAACGTTTTAAACAAGGTCTTTGCAATATTCCTCTTCCCAGTCCGACTCCCAATGCCCGCCATTGAATCTACTTGAAAACCCTCCTTGTCCTTCGTAGCAGATCCCAAAACCTCATCATCGCTATTTTTGTCTTCGTCATTAATGACCTTGTTTGAACTCGACGACGGCGTGTTTCTCTTCCCAACTGATTCGTACCGCACATGGGCTGGAGACATGTTTGCCTGCGCTGGGGAGCTGCTAACCGGCTCGAACGTGAGGCGCGTTTGTTGTCTGCGACGTGCTTTCCGCTCGAGATTGGAAGAAGACATCGTGCTCGGAATAATGTTCTATGGTCGCATCGTAGTAGAGGTGGAGTGGTCTTGTGGGCTAGGTCGGGCTCGGCACGTCGAGCTCTGGAAGTAGATGTGTGGTGGGGTAAATCCGGGGGTTGCTCGCAGAATCAAGACCGCTAGAAGTAAGTATGCAGATTGACTATATCCTGCAAGTTCTAAGTTGAAGATCTGTAATGAGTTGCGACAAGGTGGAAATGAAAAGTGGTGGAGAGGAAGGGTGAAGACGGCCGGAGGTAGGTATTGTAATAGCTCGCGAAACGGGAGATGAAAACACGAGCTCACGTGCAGCAAACAATTAATTCACTAATTAGTATAAATAACAGTGTAGCCTAAGGGATTGAATGATGCGACACAATGGATTTTGCATTTCAAATTCGAGATCAATAGACATTGCCTTTCTTTGTTCAACGAATGTTATGGTGTATTCGGAGCAAACATTTCCTCATGCTGCCATTAATCGCCTCTTGTAGACATGGGCACTGGATCTTCGAATCATTTTTTGACAGCATGAATGGTGTCGCTTGGTGGAAGGTATGTAATATTCTTTGCCTAGATTGGGCAAGGAGTGGAGATTTCCGAGATGTAAAGACTGTGCATAACCAAATGTCTCCAAGAAGGAAAAGACCTATGTGCTTTTCGTGTACTAGTACCCATTTCCTAGCATCGATGCTTTGATTTTGCAGTCCACTGAGCCCATCTGTCCTGGTTCTCAAGACCTTGAACCGCAACGCCTCGGCATCATCATGTCCAGATCAAGAGCTTTCTCTTGCCCCCAAGCCTTGATTTTTGTGAAGACATTTTGCACATCCTTCATTGCATTCAAACTGTCGATCTCCATTGCCGCCTCGACACTCTGAGCATTCATGATGTTCCCCTCGAAAGGATGGAAAGGATACTCATCAGCGTCACATTTGGTCCATTTACCATCAACAAGCTCCCGACCCTTGTCGCCTTTGACAGGATGAGGTGGTACTTTGCCTTCCTTCAAATAGGCTCTGATTTTACCGATAGTGCATTTCGAAACAGCTGCAATGCTACAATGACCCATTGAATGCTGTTCGATGAGACCGGCGTCCAAGAATTTGCGAGCCATCTTGACGCCTGCAGCTAGTGGAGTGACAGGATCCGCCGTGTTGCTGATAAACAGAACAGGGAATGCTGTTTTGATAGGATCAGCCTTGTGTGATGGATGATCGTCCCAACGCATCGGTGGATCAACTGCTTTGACTGGGTATGCATCGCAAGAAATCATGATAGTCATCCAAACGTCAGCCCAAGAAGACTCGTTAGCCATGTTTTCGAAGGTTTTCTGAAGTTCTGGGAGAGAATCGTTGAACTGCATTCGGTCAGTATGTGTAGCTTCTAGGATGAGACTATAAGCTTACTGGATATCTTTTATCGCTGCACATAATAGCAATTTGTGCCTCGTTGGGAAAGATTTCAGCTGGTAAGTTTGCAGCACAGAAAGGTTCTGGCTCAGGTAAGGCGAAGATCTGTCCCAAGATCTCATCGTTGCCGCGTGACAGCAAGTCAAAAATCCATGCAAGGCTGGAGAATCCTACATTTGGGCTGTACAGGATTGAAAACAAGACCATCCTGACATGGCTGTGGGTAATCACAGCTGGCTGTTTGGATATCGGATGGATCAGCGTGATTGGATTTTCCTTGATCCTGTCTATCACGGCTTGGAATCTGTCTTCGACGTCCGAGACTTCATCGCCAGGTCTGTATAATGCACATTTCTCTTCTGCTTTGTGGCAGTAGTATGAGAAGGAGGTAGAGATCTTGTCGGCATCTTGAATGC
Source organism: Helotiales sp. F229 (assembly GCA_002554605.1). Taxonomy (NCBI): domain Eukaryota; kingdom Fungi; phylum Ascomycota; class Leotiomycetes; order Helotiales; species Helotiales sp. F229. The sequence goes on from MXAW01000011.1 coordinate 1,521,487, forward strand.
TGCCTCGCCAGACTGGAGAAACATAATGATCGGCATCGACCACACCATCTGGGAAGAATTAGCAGAATTCATAAAAAATCTGTCTCGGAATCGTACCAAGAATGACACGACCAACTCGGTCCGGAAACATGGCAGCAAACGTGGCTCCAAGTAGGGTCTAAAGCATTTAATAAGCACTGAATAGGTGGACATATCGAGGACTGTTACGAACCCCATAAGAAAAGCCCCAATACACCAATTTTCCCTTAGTGTCCAAGCTGGTCGTTGGCTGATCGGCATCTCCGTCCTTGCGAGGTTCAGGTTCGTCGACTTTAGTATCATCCGTGTCTCCGATGCGTTCTCTCCAGTCATCCCAAGCATCGACGATGCTCAGCATGTCATGTGCAACACTCGGAGTATGGACATACTTGAGAATGCTATTGTTGCCATACACAGCATCCTTCTCTCCGCAAAGCTTTGCTATTGTCCTTGCTCTGGTGTCAAGTTTCTCTAGAGTGTCTGAGCTTGAGTTGACGTTTCCAATGTCTCTTCCGGCTGTTTGCCACATGACTCTGTGGAAATTGCCTCGGATGTAGTCCTCGCTACTAGCTTCGGATGGATCGCTATTTGACCCATCCAAGGGGTATGCGAAGCAATCTGCTCGAGGGGTTGTAGCGCCAATACCACGGGGATCAAACCCGATGATATCTTGCTCCTCTCCGACAATTCTCTGGAGCATGCTGCCCGCCATCATGGCAAATTGAGCACCAGGACCACCAGGACCACCAGGATTTATAATCAGCGGTGAAATAGATGCGTGTGGCCTGGATCCTGTGTGTTTGCCTGGGACTAGAAGTAACGCGATATGGACCTTTGGGTTGTCTGCTGAAGCATTTAGTGGGCGATTGTAATCCATGGGCACTGTAAGTCTTGCACATCGCATCTCATCATAGAAACATGGCTCCCATTCCAATTTCTCACTAGGAGTAATCTATCTGAAATCAGCATCGGAACGTCATTTCCAAGATTGGGTGGCGAACGGTATCGAAGCTCATGTGTCTTCCTTGTGTTCCCTTCGTGACGGTACTGTCGTGCCATTTGAAGGGGTTCGGGATGCGTTGAACTGAACCCCATAAAAACACCACAAGCAAAAGATATCCAACCGTTTTCAGGCCTGACCATCTAATCTGCTTGAGATGATAATTGCACACGACGTGACGTTCATGCTCGTTGCTAGGAAGATGACATTCATCGTCGAGAAGGCCAGCCTTCTCGTTGAAGCACATATCCTGATATTTCTGCGATTCCATTGTCGATTGCTCCCGTATGCCACTTTTATGAGGGGTTTCGATCATTCGCCTATTGTGTTTCGTTTCCACTTGTTCCAGGAGTCTCTGATATTGAAAAGTTCAAACGGTGGTGGTGAAGAGAAATAGATCATATACCCAGTATCTAGCCTACGCGTCGTGATGATGTCAAGTCAGCAACTAACAGGCAGCCTGATATGAAGTCGGGTCATATCTCTCGCCGATATGCACCTGTTCGTAAATGTCTTGATGCAGCGCTTGGAAGCAGCTGTGCCGCCTCAAACCCCCGCGTTTGTTGTCCTCGGCCACGTCACATGACTGTTTACGAAGCGAAAGACAATCGTATTCGCACCAGTATCTGGGCCGGCAGGCCGGAATGCCCGAGATAACCTCAATACAGTACTTGCCATAAAAGACGTCTCTGGGTTCAACAATCGGCTCTCTACAGTAAGTCTTATATGCTCCAGCTGCGGCCTCACCTGCGTACCCGCATATCAATTACGGCGCAGAGCCTGCCACTTCCTGATTGAAAATGCCGAGGTAGTTTGGGGTTCACGTCGGGGCAGCTTCAGGGCTTCAATACAAGGATAGTGAAGAGGCAACGTATGCGCGGCGTTACCTATCCTCGCATCACTCACATTCTTCTTGCGCGGGTTCGAAGAAGACAATTCCCCTTCTTTCATCATTGCTTATCATTTCGCTTCACAACGGTGTCTAATTATCTAGATCAAACATGGCGGACCCTCAACATCGAACAATATACCCCAAGAAGCCCCTTCTTCAACGAGTTCAGTACTTCCTTCGAGTTTACATCCTCAAGTTCCTCACCACCATATACTTCCGAGCATTGAACCTACCTTTTATCCGCGACAATACGATTCTTCCTACTTTCACGAAGGTGTACCCTTGCCGACCAACCCTCACCAATCGAGTCTTCATACCGAAATCATACAAGCCCGACGATGCCCTCCTCCCTCTCTTCCTCGATATCCACGGGGGTGGGTTCTCTATAATGGCGCCTTGGAGCGACGACAAATTCTGCTCCGAGTTTTCAAACCGGCATAACATCATCACCATAGCCATCGACTATCCAAAGTCTCCAGCACATCCATACCCTGCCGGTGTCAAAGCCGTGACCGCTATCGTAAATGAGATACTGGAGGATGAGACGTTGCCATTCGACAAGAAGAAGGTTGCGATTGGAGGGTTCAGTGCTGGCGCGAATCTGTCACTTGCCGTTAGTCAAGACGAAGCCCTCCAGAAGAAAATCGGAGGTGTTGTGGCATATTATCCTCCAACCAATTGGACCACTACCGTGGAGGAAAAACTTGCCACAAGGCCAAAGGACGCACCAGCGGACATCCTAGAAAGTAATGGCGCTGCGTTCGACTGGGCATACCTGCTCCCAGGAACAAATCTGGAGGACCCACAGCTCAGTGTTGCGTTTGCGGCCAGAGATAGATTACCCCAAAAACTGTACATCATCGGATGTGAACTAGATCTTCTTTGCGGGGACTCTGAAGTCATGGCCGAGAGATTGGCAAACATTGGCACTGGTAAGAGAGTCGGCACAGAACACGTTTGGCAGCAGAATGGGGTGAAATGGGAGAAAGTCTTGGGCGAAGAACATGGCAAGTGTGGAATCTGGGGTAAAGAGAGAGTTGCTAATCATCTCAGCTTTTGACGTTACCCCAGCTATTGGCGCCAAGAAGATTCGAGTCACCAAGAGGAGGGAGAAGATGCATAATGATGTCGCTGAGTTTCTCTTCAGAGAGGTGTATATTTGAACTACCGTATACAACGCCAAGGGTGCGAATTGTAAACTTACAGACTTGCACTCCTCCGCGCGGAATATCCTACGATTACCGGAAATGCGATTTATGTGCTATCAAACACACTACCTGGCATGTGTTATGATTGGATGGTGGATGATGCGACTCTGAGTTGTGTCTTTTTCCCTTAGCGTGCTTTTTGTCTCGTCTCAACTTGCGTACCAACAGCGTTTGAAGAACAATCTGGTTATGATTTGCTATTTTCATATTTCAGTTGCCCCTGTTTGAGTCGTTTGCTGGTTCTCGGACTTTGATACATGTTCCCAGTCAGACTTTTTGTAGACCCAACATGCTTCCTATCGAGATACCTTGAAAGGCCCACAAAGTCGCAATCTTTTATACTCCATCTCAAATCTCTCATGCCATTCTATAAGACCGTATAATTTCCTCCCTCGGAATTTGCTCTTGTCATGAAAAAGTCTCTTGACGACTATTTCATAGATCCGTACGGTTTATACCTCGGTCAAAAGCAAGACTTGACGTTCTGACTAGTTGGAACTTGGAAGTCGAAACAAGGGCGAAATTGTTGTGGCTGCAAAAAAACCTTCGAGACAAACATCTTTTCACAACGAGGTCTCGAGCACGTCCACGTGATGGCGCCCCTCTTTAACTGTTGCCAAGTTGATTTGATAGCTGCTGAAGCCTTTCCAAGAAGCCAACCAGATCTCCAAGCAATTTCTCCAGGATTTCCCCATGGGCAGCTATCCAAACTCCAAAGTCCCAGCGATATGTCTTAGCGAAATATCAAGCAATCCAAGAAGAAGTTGAGATCGCCGAGATACGACTTGTGCAATTTACGACTCCTGACTGGTAGTTTCGAGTCCTGGCCAAGTCTTGGGAGACATGGCCAAAACCTTTGTATCGCAAGGGGGTTTTCAGTTTTCGACTCTTCGATTTAAACCCCACTTTGCGAGTGTCTAAAAATGGGGACAATCATCATTTTAGGCCTCTCTGATAGGTCGATTTCAGTGTGTTTTTCTCGGCTGGGGTCGGGGGCTGGCTTAGTCGAGGAAGTTGGAGGCGACGCTCCGACCTCCTCACGGAATATCGCCAAATGATCATCCGCCAAGATATTGGCCGTCTCAGAGCCTTCATTTCTGCCCCTTTCTGCACCATGTGTTGACCTTTTCCAAACATTGCCGCGACCTCGGTTCAGCAGCCAAGTCTCTTTGCAAAGGCTTAACACCAATGCTGAGACTTTCGATCCACCTTCGTCCCTCCCCCTGGCAGGCATGGATCGTGTCACTTGGCGTTTCTTAAAACATCTCAGACAGTCTAAAGTCACCTTCACCTTATCACAGACATGTCCCAGGGCCAAGATATTTCCTCTCGTGGCAATCCCGGTCGAATTCATGGGGGTGGGTTAGGCCGTGCAGTAGAACGGGAATATTGTATTCGGCACTAGTGCCCAGCCAGCTCCTCTCCATACTTTTATATAAGAGTCTTCCATACCTTCTCAAAAAAAAAATTGTATCTGCAGCTGCGCTCAATACTCTTCATTTTGTATCCACTTGTCATCAAAAGCTTGACGCTCTCTATCCCTTCAGCCCTTCATAATCCTTTAATCTTGTCGTCCATCCAAGCACTCGCTCAACAACGTCAACACCAGCAACCATGCATTCAAATTACCTTCTCGCCGTCGCTTTCTTCTGTGCGCGTCTCCATGCACTTCCTCTCAATATCAATCTCGGAGCCTATTCACCTGCCCTGGTAGTCGGTGATGGAGAGATCTCATTCGGTGGTAAGCAAGACGTATCAAATTTGATGAACGCTCTCCAAGGTGCCGCTGTTGCAGGAGGAGCCGCCGCTGGTGTTCCTGCTCAACCAGCCCCAGCAACGGCCGCGATTGTTCAACCCGATGCCTCGACGATCCAATCCGTCCCTCTCGAGCAAGCGGCCCAGGTCACTTCTCTCCAAGGCATGGGCAAGGAGATCGCTCCTCGTGTCGTTCAACTCCACCAAGCCGCGGCAAAGAGAGACCTCCAAGGATTCAACGCCGCGTTGAGCTACGCAACTGGTGCCCTGAAGACCAGTCCTGAGGTTCAACTCGGTACTGGCGCGGAAGGATCAGGTGTCGGTATCCTTCAGAAGGCTGGTGGAACACCCTCAGCCGCAGCTCGATCTGCTAGACGGAACGTGGGCGAGAGAGATTTGTTCTCACCGAAGATGAAGACTACTGTCACGACTATGTTTGTTCGCGGAGGCTCTTTGTCAGCATCAGGTATGTCTTTCCATCACTTCATAACAGCACATCACTAACATCCACACAGCACGTAGCGAAGACTCGTCCATTAAGAAGCGTGAGCCAGTCGTACCAAGCGAGAAGCGCGAGCCATCACAATCAACAATTGATGGTGTGAACCTCAACATGGCCGAAGGACAAGTCGCAGAACTTACCTTTGTCGAGACCCGGGAGATAGAAGATGAGGAGGAGAAATGAGTCAATGCAAGCATTGAAGTGATGAGGATGGGACGGGATGACTAGGACAGACTATTTACTAAAAGGCTTTTGGGATGTATGCACAGTTTTGTAGCGCCTACATTCTCTTCTTTATTGTTATTCTTTTCTGTATTGTTGGTTTATAATGTTGGTCGAGAAGTGTCTAGATATGGACTTTGTACTTAGATCTAGATGTATGAACACCATTGGATGCCTCAAGGGCATTCATTTCTTTTCATATCCTCCCACATTTCTTCCTCCCAGTTTCCATACCACATCACATTCGTCGCCCCCTGCACTGACGTTGCACTCGCTTACTTCCCCACTAATGCCCAGCACGCCCAGGTCTTGTCATGGTCTTGTCGAGATCTTGTCAGATGAAACAAGCCTCCATGGCGATGGACAGGGTACCCCAAGCGACCCACTTCATGCGGGCCAGCTCCCATATCATCTTTGAGACTGTTCGCTACAGAGCTGAAATCTTGCCAAGATGTCTGGAAGGCTGGAATGATGGTGGATCAATGTCGCTTTCATGTCCACCACACACAGAAGCTTGTATGAGGCCCGATGAACGCTCCTCTTCGGTCCTCATTACTCGTTTGAGGAAGCTATGGATGGTGGACTTCCCGTACAGAGATATGTGATTAAATACGTTCCGTATGCGAAATGACCGGGAAGCTACTACATGCTTTGCTGTCCTGTTCTTGAAAGCTCTGTCTTCCAGGGAAAACCAAACGACCTCCCAACCCCGCGATACTCGGCATTCGAACTTCCACTTGGCATTGCGTACGCTCTGCTTCCTCGAATATTGGAGTATGGGGATAGGATCTCTTGGCCGCCTGAAGTCAGAGACAGAACACCGGTACAGCTTGGCTGTGGGGGGAGACAAGAGATACGGTGGTGCCGAAAACTGAGCGACTGTGCGAGGTAGAGGCGGTGACGAAGTGCAGACTTGACGTTCAGATGCGATTGGGAGGCCAAGAGATTGAGCGGATGGTTGGTTCCTCCTTGGCTTCATTTGCTAGGTGCGACTTGTCTGAAGTATTAGAATTCTGGGCGTGGGGCAGAATTAGGAGGAAATGGGATTTTGCCTAACGGAGTTCAGGTGATCATATATTTCAGTCAGCCATGTTTTGATTAAGAAGCCAAGAAGGCTGGACTGTTTGGAGGATTTGAAAGGCTAGGAAGTGCCTTCCATCTGAAATACTGATCTATTTCTGTCCTGTTCAGCTTGCTTTGTTTGGTTTTGCTTCGGCTCACAGAAACCTCTTCCCACCAGGGACTTGCCATTCTTGACATACAGCGGCTATGCTTCCACCTCCTTCACCCACAACGCCTACGATCTATCCTGTGACGATTAGACCGTTTCCAAGGATGCAACTACTTGATACTCACTCAAATATCGCATTTCTTTCAGCAGGAAAGACGATGCTCCTGCTGAAGTAGGACCGACATGCATGGAAGCATTCCGGATGAGTAGCGCATTCGCTTGGAAACCCGCATTTACATGCGTGTAAATTGCGCGGTAAGCAGCTCTTTAGATACTCGTTTCAATGACGGTGAGGCCGTTACTTGTCATGAGAACCTAGTTACGACAAATGTCAACTCAACATTTCCTATTTAAGGAACGTTTGTGCAGAGAAAGATTCTCGGGACCGGACTGATGAAATATAGTTTGAGTTTAGGTTCAGCCCATGTTTCGAGATGAGAACAAAAACACGGTGTCGTTGAACTTATGACGTTGTGGTCGTGGCTTGCTGAGCCTACTTTCGAGAAATTTGATGTGAAACTTGAGCCGAAGGTTTCGGAGTTGACAAGCATACGAAGTATCTTGGTCACTTGGTCTATAGAGGGTTAGTATTTCGAATGTTGGACGTGGTTTCTGGTTTATTTGTGAGCTGGATGTCAATCTAAGACAAGATGGCATGGGTCAATTTATCTAGAAAACCTGCCATGTGGAAAGTTGGCTCACGGGAGTGCCACTCATCGTGTAAGTCAATACAGCATCCGAATGGCTGGGTACTACAGTGTTGATGTGCGGGAATATTTCGTAGATCTCACTGTGGACAGCCTTTTTGGAGCCTGGATCGACTTCACATAAGTTAGCATTCCTGTTTCTTCTAGTTGACAAAAGATCTTGGTGGTTCTGGATTTGATTTGGAAGGAATTGCACTGATCAAAAGAGGAAAGATGGCAATGTGTTTAGCTCTTTCGAATTGCATAATGGAAGGAAATCACCTTCCACGAGAAGCTTCTGCGACATAATACTGGATAAGATCACATTCAGAGGATACCAAAGCCGGGGCTTTACCTCCAGGCATGAAAGGACATCAGGCTTCTCAGGATATCGGAGAGAAACGTGACCAAGAGGCATCAACAAGATTGTGACATTGAAAGATGCTGTTTACAGGGAGGAGGATTTCGCGATATTTCGAGTTCGTTCTGGCTATATTCGTTGTAAGAATTATATAATCACAACTCGAAAAGGAGATACTGTAATCGACTTACTTCTTTTTTACGGTGCACTACCTAGCGATCGAACCTGGGTCCCTGAGCCAAGCACGTGTCTCTTTAAGAACCATTACTCATATAGTGGCAGCGCATTTAATAGAAACCCTTATTACATAGTGGTTAAATAGGATGAAGCTATATGAAGCTAGAATTTGAGTAGATTCTGACGATCTATTTACAGTCACAAGATTTTGCCAAGCGGGTTTGACCCCGAGGGCCCAGCACTTGTCAGAAATTCTCGCTTCCCAAATTTCTAAGTAAACAGAGCGGGCGTACGTGATGGACGAATTATGCGAATACGACGAAGCTCATTTCGAGACTTATGTGGATCATTAGGAAATTGGCCTACTGCTACAGATGGTGGTCGAATCTCCCCTGTCTATGGTTTTATAAATCAAAGCCAAGACATAAAGATGACATAGAGATTTTGCGGTGCTTTTAAATATTAGGTTTTCATTGTACACCACAACTCATTTTGCAGGTTCTCAAATTCATCTAATGAGCTTGAGGAAAAAATGGCACCTTCCAAATTTGAGCTGCAGGTCGGGTATTCTGTGGCGCTTAGTCAGTGCTCCGGAGATGGGCTTAAACCGGATTTTGGCCGACTGTCGAATATATTTCTGCAACCTTCATTCAGGTCAACAGAGGGAGAGTTAGAGCTCCGCGCAGCATCCAGCATCCTGGGAACTTCAGTTTGAATCGGATCTCGAGCATGTTGTTCTTACCTTCCATTGAGTATCCTCCTGCCGGAGATGGTTTCTGGAGCCCTGTTACCTCAACATTGAACTGGTGCGAAGAAGTACATTCTCCCCAGCTGTGCATCCGGAACAATTATTAACTGGACACAGGACTACTATCTCACTTTCTACTCGGCCGAAATCATTAATTCGTTTACGAACCTCATCTTCGTATTCCTAGCTTACAAGGGGATTTCAAGCTGCATCCGGTACAAGCACGACAGCCTCTTCCTTGCAGGTTACATCAGCTATCTCATCATCGGCCTGGGAAGTTTTTGTTTCCACTCAACGCTGAAGTGTATGTTATGATCATGTGACATATACGGCCAGAGACTTACACCCACAGATCCAATGCAGCTAGTCGACGAGCTCTCGATGATATACACCACCTGTATCATGTTCTATGCCATCTTCTCTCATGGGCGATCTTCGCTCGGCTGCACCGTTCTTTCTTTCTTCACGATGTTCATCGCAGTCTTCATCACGGCATATTACCATTACTTGCAGAATCCGGTCTTTCACCAGAACATGTTTGCACTTCTTACGGTGATCGTGGTGTTCAGAAGCATGTATGTCATGGAAATGACTTTACGGCCCTCGCGAAAGCGACAAGTGCAGTCATCTGGGAGTCCTGGAACAGTACACGGCGTACAGGAGAAGTCACGGGCAGATGCCAGAGATCTGGCGATCCTACATACGATGTGGAGAATGATCTACTGCGGCCTGGGATCTGTTGCCTGTGGATTTCTGATTTGGAATTTGGACAATGCATACTGCTCTACACTGAGGCGTTGGCGAAGGGAGATTGGGTTGCCTTGGGGAATATTCCTTGAGGGGCACGGATGGTGGTAAGTTGATCTAGCCATTTTCCTGTGCTACGACTCACCCTGCATAGGCATATCTTCACAAGCATTGCTGCTTACTTCAACCTCACCTGGGCTATATGGCTGAGGTACTGTCTTGATGGGAGGCAAGATGAGGTTGAGCTGCATTGGCCATCGGCACTGACTTCCGTGCCAGTGGTGATTCGGAAGTTGGACAAGAATAGGGCAGAAAGGTCGTCCAGAAGTGAGTAAAGAATGAGCGGTAGTGTGGATTTCTTAGTATTTCTCAAGGATGCAAGTACGCTAGATTCGGATGGTGAATAGCTGAACGACCTTCGTAAACAATCAGAGCCTCACGGAAAGTGGCCCAACATTCAAAGGACTGAAAATAGAGCATTTCAGTTGACCTTCTTCTTTCCAGTGCATTGTCAAGGTGTGTGTTATATGATAACTTTTGTTTACAGAATTTATTGAAGACAGGGATGCAACCAAAGCGACCCAACTTCGTCCACAGTGAAGCGATCAATTTAAGCTTCCGTTTCTGCGCTGATTTTACGATACGGTCTTGATTAACATCGTCAGTAAAAATCGAGCAAACAGAAGACCTATCACGATAACACCATCACTCAATTGTCAGATGGTTTCATAAATTTGTTGTTGCGAAAATAATTACCTCGCTTAATAGTCGTTGTCCTTCACTGGTCCCAATGTTACGTGGGCCGAATTGGACGGAACTGATCAGCCGAGACATCACGCGATTTCTTGATGATATCTTCCAGCCTTCTCTAGCTACCTTATGGGTTCTAGCATTTGAGAGTTCTTTCCTGTATTCTCGGTACAGACACCTACTCAAATTTATATTCTCAGCTCCTCAAAAATGAAATAAAGTCCGACGGCGAGATGCGAAGATACCATCAAAAGATCTCTGTTTGGAGGCCCAAACCACTCTCTTTCAACGGACGATGCCCAGAAGAAGAAGGTGCCTCAAGCCTACCAACCTGATACAGCAGGCACGTACAAAATTCACTTGATGTGCAGAGCAGACGCACAACCTCAAATCGGATGTCAGGTCCTCTATCTCACAAGTTCTTATTCCTCAGAGCGGGAGTTCCTGGAGATCGTTGTTGGATCATCACCCTGTCATTTGACTGCCGATCGGAGGTAGGGATTAAGCATCATTTTTAGCCTCATCTGGATGCGTCCTTTAATCCCGTGGTGGACCAATTGAAGAGCTAGGAAGCTTGCAAGTACCGCGGTTGTGAGTTATTCGCCTTCTGTGTTTGGAAGTTTGGATGGACTGGTTGCAAACGAAGTGGTGCACGAGGGAACGGATCGCTCCTTATCCACACTAAGCTTTATGATGTGTGGAGAACAACGAACGGACTGAGATGAGCTTAAATATGGCTTCGATCCCTTTCGTTTTTTGGCTGGAGGGATTCAGATTTTGTTTCTTGTCTTCTCAATCAAAATGACTTTCTCTGTTCCTGGTTTGGCGCTGCTAGCCCTGCCAGCAGTTTTGGCGATTGGTACACCGAAGACTTGTGCGAATCCGCTGACGAGTTGTGGAACTTCAACCTCCACTGATTTGTGTTGCTTCAATTCTCCTGGAGGTCAGATGCTCCAGACCCAATTCTGGGACACAGATCCAGTAACCGGTAAGCACCTGACCTAACCTCCTTATTGTCCTTTCTTATGCTCTTAGGACCTGCCACAAGCTGGACAGTACATGGATTATGGCCAGATCATTGCGATGGAACTTTTGATGCAAACTGTGACTCTGCCCGGTATGCCTTCATAATCACAAAGTTGTCTTCCATCCCTGACTTCAAAACAGAGCATATACAGGCATCACCGGCATCCTCCAAAGTTTTGGCAAGACAGATCTCCTTTCGTACATGCAAACATACTGGAAAGACTATTCCGGAGACGACGAGTCATTCTGGCAGCACGAATGGGGTAAACACGGCACTTGCATTAGTACTCTCAAGCCTACTTGCTACTCAGGCTATACAGCCAAACAGGAAGTCGTAGATTACTTTCAGAAAGCAGTTGATCTGTACAAGACGCTAGACAGTTACACAGTACTTTCACCCCCAAATACCTTCCAGAAACCAACTAACTCTCCACAGTTCCTCAAGAAGGCAAATATCGTCCCATCAAGCACCGCAAAGTACACCTCCGCCGCCATCCAAGCAGCTCTCAAGACCGGATTTGGCTACGCAGTCACCATTCAATGCAAATCCGGCGCTTTGAATGAAATCTGGTACTCCTATGATGTGCGCGGTTCTGTCCAAACCGGCACCTTCGTCCCCGCAGCTCCAGTCGGGCAGACAGGTTCCTGTCCCTCAACAGGCATCGAGTATCTACCCAAAGGAGGACCATCCGGCACGCCAACTACTACGGGTTCCGGATCTACTCCCACAGGAGGTTCCTTCTCTGGCACAGGATACCTGAACGCCGTCACAGGAGGAGCTGCGAAGGGCTGCATGATCAGTGCTGGGACTTGGTATGCTAGTGGCACTTGTGCTACTATCACTGCGACGGCTTCGGGTTCGGGGTTCACGTTGAAGTCTTCGAAGGGGAATTGTGGGATTGTTTCTTCGACTTTCACTTGTGCGTCAGATGTGACAGCGACAGTTTTTACTGTGAGTTCTCAATTCACTAGAAAAATCGATGATGAGGTGTTGTGAATTGTACTGACGGGTGAACAGGCGAGCGGTGGAAAGTTGGCGTATAACGGAGCTACTGCTTTCTACGCTGCGGCTGTACCAGCTGGATCTACACAGCAGACTGTGTATACCACGACCAAGTCTACAGGTGTGACGTTCCAATGGGCGAGTGCGTGAGCTCGAGGGGAAGGATTTTGAAGGGGAATAGAGAGACGGGATGAAATTGGTCAGGAAACGGAAGAACAAGATGATGAAATCAAGATTCCTAGTTAAAAGTTGGAAACCGTTTCAACCAGACTCCCACCAATGCAAAACTTAGCGAATGCGTACCGCAAAACCCAGTGCAGTGACCCAACACATCGAAGTACACATAACGAGGCTTCAAATTTCCTCGACTTGACACGGCTTCTGACAACGATTTAACTTCCTCACCAACGCCTCCATCTCTTCTGTCTTCCCCAAATTCCTGTTTTCAACATCTCTATCTCAAATCCTCCTCTGCACACACAAGCTCCTGACCTCCTTCTTCAGGCTCGCCGGATTGCTATGCAAATAACTCCACAATTGGAACAACATCAGATCTTCGCCCTGTATCATGAGCCTCTCGCGTATTTCGACTCCTTGGTTTCGTCAGACGTTGATGTGGATCCAGACCCAAAACCGATACAAGAGAGATAGAGACTCCATGGGGGAAGGGCAGCCTTGAAGTGGTTTGGAAGTCGTTTAGATCTTGGAGATTTTAAAATGGATGATGGGGGTGAGTGATTCTCTAATGTAGCGGTCGAGGGTGGAGAGGATGGTTGAGGAAATTTTGGGGATGGAAGGTGGCTTCTGGACTGTTTGATATTGGAATCTGGGGAGAGGTGGAAAGCCGGAGGAAAGACGATGGCCGCATACCTAGATAGAGTAACCCTTACAGCCGGCGTAGCTTGAGACTGTGTCTAGCCTCTCCCATGTACTTCATAGGTATGCCGATTTAGACGACACTTCAGAAGGACAAACTTGCTTGAACACAGGTCCATGAAAACACTGTGCAATGTACTGAATAGCGCTGGGACAATAAGACTCAGAGATAGAGATTACGGGTGATATAGTAACATGCTGCGAACTGTCCCGAATGCCATTCTGAAGACAATGTGAGAAAAAGACAACTTCACCCAGAAAACCGCAAGTTGCCTTCCCCGAATGTTCTAAATAGTTTCAGGACATTGAGCTCATAATTAGAACCTGACAGAATGAGAGGGAGGACGAAAGATCCTGTCAAGGAACTGGCCAGAACATGATATTAGGAGTGCTTGCATTGATTGCCAAATCGTGATTTCAATGTGCCAGTAGATTCAAGACATTGAAGTAGCTGCTGGTTGTGGAAAGCCAACCTCCGAATTTTCGAGACAAGGTTGTGAACCAGAACGAAGGAGCCACTTTACGCGACTTCCGCCAAGCAAAAACGCGTCTCACTGAATATCTCAGGTCAACACCCAGCCAACTTCATCTTCTTGAACCATCATCCCATTGTCGCAAAAACAACACAGGACATTCAAAATGCCGCGCAAATCAAAGAACGAAGATATCCATGAGGAGAGCGAGGAGGAAGAGGAGGAAGAGGAACTCGCAGACGAACCTCCTTCCATCGAGCCTTACACTGTACTGGGCATCGAGAAGAGCGCGACGGCCGACGAGATCAAGTCAGCATATCGCAAGGCAGCTTTGAAGCATCATCCAGGTATGTGCGTATCGTACATAGCATTCTCCGCATTCTGCAAGCCACAAATGTCACTCAGGACATAGCTAACTCGCGCAACAGACAAGGCAGCACCTCACCTCAAAGACGAAGCGCACACCAAATTCCAAGAAGTCGCCTTCGCATACGCTGTGCTGTCTGATCCCATCCGTCGCAAACGCTACGATAAGACCGGCTCGACCTCCGAATCCATGGACGTCGACGGCGATTTCAGCTGGTCCGACTTCTACTCCGAGCAATTCCGCGATGTAGTCACCGAGGACGCCGTCGAGCGCTTCGCAAAATCCTACAAGAACTCGGATGAGGAGAGAGATGATGTCGTGAAGGCGTATGAGAAGTCTAGGGGTTCGTGGAGAGGTATCTACGAGACTGTTATGCTGAGTGATCCGCTGGAGGATGAGGATAGGTTTACAGGGTATATCGATGCGGCGATTGCGAATGGTGATGTTAGGGGATTCAAGATTTATACCGAGGAGAGCGAGAAGGATAGGGAGAAGCGTATGAAGCGGGCGAGGCTGGAGGCGAAGCAGGAAGCTGAGGAGGCAGAGGTTGAGGCGAAGAAGATTAAGGGGAAGAAGAAGGCGAAGAAGAGTGATGGTTTGGGGGATCTGGCGGCGCTGATTCAGGAGAGACAGGTTAATGCCGGGAGTTCGTTTCTGGATAACCTGGAGGCCAAGTATAAGGCGCAGGAAAAGGAGAAGAAGCCAAGGGCGAAGAAAGGGAAGAAGAGGGCTTCGAGTGAGGACGAGGATGACGAGCCGTCAGAGGAGGCATTCCTGGCAGCGGCAAAGAAGTTGAAGACTGGGAAGGGGGAGAGTGAGGGCCGGAAAAGCAAGCGTGCGAAACGTTCATAGGTCTGGATCTGCATATTTGGAGTCTGGACTGGACGGGCAGGGGCGTTATCAGTGTATAGGATAGGAAAGCCAAATGATTATTTCACATTCTGCATTTGGAATGTCCGTCGTCCATCCGGAGATCGCAGAGCTTCGGGACATCTCAACATCTCAAAGTCTTCAATTTCTTTTGGGAATTTTGACAACAAACTTCGAGTCTCCGAGCATATTGATACCAAAATCCTTCGGTACAAGTAAAGAACACCCAGCTCCCGACCAGGAACGCTACATTCATTAATTCCCAACAGCCCCCAAAAGAATACAGGCCATCCACGTGATCTTGCGTCCCCAAAATCCACGCGTCTTATCTCGTCGCGTCACCTCGACAACATCAACACAACTACGACACATCTCTATCCAAGCCAGCTGTGCAATCTCCGCTCGAAATACACGTCAGCCATGCCATGACATCTGCTCCTAATACTATCTACCCGGATTACTGCCACAGCCTGTCGCCGACGATCGGGAAATGGTGTCCGCTGCTGGCGATCGACGTGCAGAGGTTGCGGACTGTGGGGGTGTTTTGCGATGGTATGATTACTCCCTACATTGTTCTTTCTTTCGTATCTTCCTTTATTCTTTCAAATCCTCCTCTTCTCTCCAGTCATATAGCTTGTAGATGGAATATGGATTAGATTACATGCTGACATGTTCCTGCGATCAGAGCGCGCACTCTACCATTTCGACAACCATCCCGTGAAATGGGTGCGTGTCACTGGCGTCGTTGTCGCGGTCGATGAGTTTAGGGGCAAGAGGGTCTACACCGTTGATGATAGCAGTGGGGTTTGTATCGAGTGTACGGCTGTTGCGCCGCCGCCTCCGACGACGACTGTGACTGCGAATGATGCACCGATGGTGCCGAGGCATTTGAATCAGATTGCGTCGCTGATGCATGGACGGATTACGATGAGTAGGAAAGGTGCGGATGATAAGATGAAGGGAAAGAGAGAGGAGAAGAACGGGGGGGGAAGGCAAAAGAAGGAGCAAAAGTCGTCCCCTCCGTACAAAGCCCCGCCGTACCATGGGACGAAATCGACGTCGGCTCTATCGTGAAAGTCAAAGGACGAGTCGGGAACTGGTGGGACACGATACAAGTGGAAGTTATAAAGATCGAAGTACTACACTGTACAGACCAAGAAGTGCGATGCTGGAACGAAGTCCTGACTTTCAAGAGAGAGGTGTTGAGTAAACCGTGGGTTGTCAGTAAAGAGGAAGAGGATAAGTGTAGGAGGGGGAGGGAGAGGGAGTTGAGACATGCGCGGAAGGGGAGGGTGGTTAAGGGTTCTGGAGGTAAGGGGGAGGTGGGTGAGGATGGGGAAGAGAGGAGGGAGAGGAGGGAATTGGGGAGGAAAGAGGAAGATGTGAAGTGTAGGAAGGCAATAGAGGATGAGAGGTTGAAGATGCAGGCGAAGGCGAAGGTAAAGGCGAAGAGTTATCCTTCGATGGCGGTTCTGAAAGCTGCGAAAGGGAAATATGATGCGCTTGGGATTTGAACTTGCGGTTCCCAATGTTCTCGGAGGAGGTGATGACCTTACGAGTTCATGAGTTATGATACGGTTCTGGATAGACAGTATACATACTCTCTCAATTAGTGTCCATCCGTCATCCTTTGGAGGTCTTGCCAATGTCCTAGAAAAGCCTGGTTACTTTGAGACGACGATGCTTGGATTCTGGACTTCTTCATTGTGTACAATAGAATACGTACTTGGTTATTAGATAACCAGGAAAAGGGTTTGTTCATAGACGATGTCCATATCACTTCTTGTTGACATGCTCACATTCTGATTCTTGTACAGACAATGTCCTCCTCTGATTAATTCGTCCCTGCCAAGCCTACTCTCGGGATATTTGACCAGTGGATCTTTTTACTGGGGGTTTGCCTGCCGGGCCCTTCTCATCCATCCATCTGCAGGGTTATCATGATCGCCCGATGCAAAAAAAACCGGCTCTTGTCCCGAGTTCCGCATTTGAACTTTCCCAACCTCTCGATTTATATCTAGCTATTCCGCTGCCGGATATCTGCAGATGTCCAGATGTCCAGTACGTACCAGTGTCCTGGGCACATCTTGTTTTGAGCTTGGCCTGTCGGGCTGTGTTCAAGATTCTCGCTCGCGGATACTTGTATTTCCTTCGTCCATTTGAGCCTGTGTCGGGTTGTTGACGCTCCGACGCTCCTGGACTGCGGTGCAACATACAGTATGGAACTGGCTCTGGCTTGCCCAGAGTGGCTGTGCAGGGCGGAGGGTGCAGCTGCAGGCAGATAAGCGGGGTGATGCGCCAATACGTCAGCGCGGGACAACGCATGTTGGCTGGTATTTGTTGGCCAGAGCTTCTTTGGAGTTATGGGTAGCTGTGCTGTGCTGTGTGTGTGTGGTTGTTGAAGTTTGTTTATGCTGGCAAGTAAGCCGTACGGAGTTGAGTGCATGACATGTTGGCGATGAGGTGAGGTGAGATTAGATTTGGTAGTGAGAAGTAGACGAAGGGATTGAAGGATAGGTGAATGTTTTGCGTTGACTGCACAGCAAGATAAGCTCCTCCCTCACCTATCTATGTCTTACAACATAGAAACATGCAGGCGCCGTAACTGTTGGTTGAAAAGCCCCGAGGGATGGAGAGCATGAAACGGAACGTACCTCTCCTCTATCTTCCATGTTTGGTACTATCTATGTACGGGCTGAGAATCAAGGTTATTTTTGATGTTGACGGCATGCATGTGAAGCCGAATGACTATGATGACTTTACTTCTTTTATATCTCTCTCTCATCTCATCACCATCCTGAACTCTTCCACTTTCGAAGGTTCTGCTTGCTTGCCTTGATTCTGCTTGGTTTTTATAACCGCGGCCAGGCCTTTTGCCATATTGTTTTCTTCGTCGACCCCCTTCTTCTATCTTGATTGGCCTCTTGTTGACAGTACAGCACAAGTTGATACCCGCCAACAAACCCAACCAACGTTAGAGCTGTATCAAACAGAGATCTGCGCCATAACTAAAGAAGAAAGACACGAGATTGTCGTCCCTTCTCTTCCCTTCCAAATTTCAATTACCGCCCACCAAAGCAAAACAGACTGATCGCGCTTACCGTCAGTTGTCAAGCCACCACCAGGCTGTGCCGCCTTCCAGATCCTAGCCGAGATCTATCGTCACTACCACCTCTCACCTCACCTCGCACCTTCACCATCACACAACTTTGATCTTGTGCGCCTTTCGGTCCCCGACTTTTTAGATCTTTTGCCCAGCTGCACGAATCCCCGAGTCCGATTGTTTCGATTGGCTCATCGTTAGATCGCCCCGAATCTCGGTAGGTTGGACGATTCTCTGCCACTCTCGAGCCACGAGCCACTCTCACCGTAGTCCACTTATCGAAGGGGGCGCAGCTCACCACCTCGACAGGTCGCCCGAAGTCAAGTACGGAAGTACAACAAACAACGCCTCGCATCCCATCGAGCCCACCTCCACCCAGCCAAACTCAGAAAAGAAACCCACCGAGCCCACTTCAGAACTGCCAAGATGGTTTGTAAGTTGCTCCCCTTTCCCTTGTCTGGCTTGTCTGGCCTCTCTGCTCCATATAGCCCAATCACAAGTCCTTTGCACGTTCTCTATTGCCCTTGGCAATTCAAATTGCGCCTAGCCTGCCACGACAAGGACCTGCAGCTCTTTTTCCGCCAGTACAGTGCTGGACCTCTCTTCCACACCTGCACTTGCACTTGCACTCGCACTTGCACCATTTCTTCCTCTTCATACAATACGCTGGCACTTCCCCAGCTTCGTCTTGCTTCGATACCCCTTACGAACGAACCGTATACTCTCTCTGCAGTGCAGTCAGACCGTCGCAAGAGCTTGATGCCGGCGACACTATATTGAACATCGGCCTTCCCACTCCTCGACATTCCTTCCGTCATTGTTCGATCAACACACAAGAACCCAGAACCAGCACCGCCCATTGGCCAAGACAGCACAGAAAAACTTTCTTTGACCAGACGGACTCTTGGGCTGACATCGAACGTTGTCTTTCAATGATATATAGCAGGACCGCCATTCCGCAAAGAAATCCAGCGCGCGAAGTCGGGAGGTTTTGGTAAACGCAATAGCACAAGCAACAATATGACGAACGCACCGAACGGTACGGCGACGGAGACCACGGGTCTGGTGAGCGGACGAGAGAATGGGGACGCCAATCGCAGAAAGAGCTCGTTGACGGCCTTCTTCGAGTTCTTTGCGCACAAGAACCATACGGCGGGATTGGAGAGTGAGAACAAGTTCGTGAGGATTCCTGCACAAGTCGTGCAAGCTACTAAAGTGACATTGTACAGCAACTATGTCAATATCCTCCTGGTATTCGTGCCGTTGGGTATAGTTGCTGGCGCAATGGGCTGGAATCCCACGACCGTTTTCATTCTCAATTTCTTTGCCATCGTACCGCTCGCCGCCGTCCTCTCGTTTGCGACCGAAGAGATATCCATGAAGCTCGGTCAGACAATGGGTGGTCTTTTGAATGCGACCTTTGGAAATGCTGTTGAGCTGATTGTACGTATCTTCCGACTACATTCATACTATATGCTAACCAAACTGCAGGTCAGTATCGTGGCATTGAAGGATGGTCAAATTCGAATTGTTCAATCTAGTATGTTGGGAAGTATCCTCTCCAATATGCTCCTTGTACTTGGATGCTGCTTTTTGGCAGGTGGCATTCACAATACTAGGACAGGAACAGCACATGGTATCGAACAAGACTTCAACTCGACCGTCGCATCTACAATGTCTTCTCTGATGACAGTTGCAGCTGCTTCTCTCATCATTCCAGCTACAGTGAGTTTCCCATTATCCCAATATCTGAACATTTTTGACACCCCGATAGTTGTATGCTGCCATGACAAACTCAAAGGAGAATGCCGACAAGAACATCATCGTCCTATCCCATGGAACATCAATCATTCTCCTCATTCTTTACGTTATGTACCTGTTCTTCCAACTTCGCACACACGCCAGCCTTTTCGATGCAGAGACCGCGGCAGAGGACGAAGATGGAGAGGAGGAGGAGGAACCACAATTGAGTCCTTGGGCAGCTGGTGGTGTACTCTTGGTCGTTACTATTGCAGTAGCAGTATGCGCCGAGTACCTGGTCGGATCCATCGATTCTCTCGTTGAAACCGCACACATCTCAAAGACCTTCATTGGATTGATTCTGCTTCCAATTGTCGGAAACGCTGCCGAGCATGTTACTGCTATCGTGGTCGCAGTGAAGGATAAGATGGATTTGGCTATGGGAGTTGCGATTGGTAGCTCCATGCAAATTGCTCTTCTGGTCACCCCGGCTTTGGTCCTTCTCGGATGGGCTATCGACGTACCCATGACACTCCACTTCGAGCTCTTCGAGACGGTCGTCTTCTTCTTGAGTGTATTGGTCGTTACTTACGTAATAAGTGATGGCAAATCAAATTATCTGGAAGGAGCTATGGTAAGTTCACAAAGCTTTTTAGAATATAATCATCGCTAACTTTTTAGCTCCTTGGGCTCTATATCATAATCGCTCTTGCGTTTTTGGTATACCCCGACGATGCAACTGGTGACAACTCCGGCCACCGCGGCAGTGATAAGGCGAACGTCGTAGCTCGTTCGTTCTGGGCTGTCGCTAACACGGCTGGGTTTTAATATCGATCTCAAGTGCTTTTCCTGAAGGCCAAGTATGGAGACAAGCCGACTTGAGTATGTGTTTATTCGCAAGGATTTCAACATATGTGTGATTGAGAACGACAGCGTCTGACATTGTACATAGGCGGAAAGACAGATTGGGGGTTTCTTTTCTTGGTCGAATCGATTGGGGAGAGGAACAACATTAGTCATGAACGATGCACTTCTTTTTGGTATGGAAATGGAAGTTGGGATATTGTATGATTAGGGGAATACGTGGTGGACGGAGGGAATCTTCCCTGTCTTGTCTGTCTGTCTGAGTGGCCTTTCTGACTGAGCGCGTTGCGTTTTTCATTTGTATATTTTGAGGTTCGTCGCTAAGCGAGCGGAAAAGTGGGAGGGAGGCAAAGTGAGGAAAGAAGGACGGATGGAATTGTGCTACCATGCGATGGGTTTTGATTGAATGATCGGATCGGATTAGGGGACTGATAGCAGTGGTTTAATGTGATGCAAAAAAGTTCTTTCTGACACACCACAACTTGATGAGGTTATCCAGGCATTCGTGTATTTCATTAAGGTGATTTTATAAGACGGTAATTGAGTAGTTGGAAGGTATTTTAGCGAGGTGAGGAGGCGGCGAGGCACAGCGAGGCTTGAGTATGTTTGAAATGATGTTATGTTGGCTTAGTGGGAGAGAAGAGGCGCGGAGATGATGGATAGATGATGCGTAGATGATGTGTAAATGATAGATAAATGATGTATAGATGATGTATAGATGATATGTAAATAATTTGTGGATGATAGGTATGTAAATAATATATAAATGATCTGTGAATAACAGGTACCTAGATAATGTGTGAATAATAGATACACATGCGGGTGTTATCCAATCAAGTGACTATTAGGTTCTTATCCAGTTCGGTCTAGTCTAATCGGCCCTTTGACTACAGGGAGGTAATAATAATAATAATTGTAATGATCATGATGATGGTTATTTACGTCCGGTTAAGGTTTAACCTGGACATGCCATCTTATCTTATAGCCTCCCAGGGGGCATGGGGACATGTCTAGCTAAGAACGCAATGTATATATGTACAGTACAGTACAGTACAGTCCGACCGTACACTACCTCAAGAGGACAATTTCAGTAGCCGAATAGGCAAGAGAGCTACCACGCTTATCCCCGCCGGTTAGGATAGAAAGAGAGAAAGAGGGAAAGAGAGAAAGAGAGAAAGAAAGAAAGAGAGAAAGAAAGAAAGGAGAGAAGCTCCAAACACAAGTGGGAAATTCGCCGTAACAGCACCAAAGAAAAAGTATAAAGATAAACAGCCCCCAACACAAACAATATTCTAAAATAAAAGCAGCCAAATACATTTCCAGTACCCCGTCTTACCTAGTAAGACAATTACAAATACAGTAGGCCTAGTAGCCTAGGCATACGAGGAGGTGGCTGGCTGGCTGGCTGGCGTTTAGAAGTCATTGTTTAGAATGGAAACATCGGTGTCAGTGTCAGTGTCAGTGTCATAGTCAGAGCCAGAGTCAGAGCCAGAACTCTTTTTTCCTCCTGCCTGCTTTTTGTCTTCGTCTGTGTACGCTACCTACCGTTCACTGCGAGTATTCCCGAGAATAAGAGTAATCACTGTTGTTGAAAAGAAAAGTCAGAGAAGAGTCGGTGTCTTGGGAGGAAGTGAGTAAGTGAGTGAGTGAGTGAGTGAGTGAGTGAGTGAGTGAATGAGCGTCAAGTGAAGCGAAGGATGGAAGGATATGTTAAGTGGCATGCGGGACAGAGAGCGTGGGGATGGCGTTTGAGAAGAAAGTCACAAGTTTGATTGGGTACATTTGCTTATACTCGTTTCTCACGGGTTTGTTTAATTGGGGTGATGGTTTATTCGTGATTGGTCATTTCAGCGAGACGATGCAATGCGATGTTTTTATTTTTTTTATTTTTTGAGTTATTGACTATTTAGTGAAGAGACGAAATGAGAAAATAAGACAAGACGAGATACAAATGAAGCTAAACGAAATGGAACAAAATGAGCGAGTATAGAAGTGAGGTGAGGTAAGGACAGAAGCTGACGCTATGTTGAGTTACCCAATACTTCTTTCTCCTCAGCCCATAACAGCATTGGGCTTCTACTCGTTCTCGCCTTATATACAATCTCTAGCGCGTCTGGACACCCTTCTGCACAGTATAACATTTCCCAAGTCAAACACACACCTTGTTAACCCAGCACTTCATCTCATCCTATCACTTAATCTTTCTCGTTATCAAGTAAGGTGACTGAGAAGTACTGAGATCTCAAAGGTGATGAAGTAACAAAAACACAAAATCCGAAACGCCGAGTCCTCTCTCTTTATAATAGTGGTGGTGCCGTGGCCGAGTAGATATTACACAGTACTACATTGTCATGACTCATCGGCTCGTCGCTCATGAATCCGGCGCCGCGACTGATTTAGCGAACAGGAAATCAAGCACCACCAAGTCCTAATCAGAGTCCGTCAGTAAGAATCCCATTTCTTCCCATAGTTGAAGAGTATTTAATAAAAAGGAGTAACTTACCAGCAGCCATCGCCAGATACCACGTCCTACTCGCCCCTCCATCCAACCAACTGACATCAAAGTCCCTCTGACTGAAGAACTCCCACGCCGCCCTCGGATTACTCAACGCGAGATTCGCATACAGGACACCCTTCCACCCACCCTCCGCCGCATCCGCTCTCCCGTTCGAGAAATACGTATCCCATTCCTGCTGGACGAATGTTCGTGTCCTCGTCAACGCGGAATTAGGCAGCAGAGGCAACATGTGAATGCCCTGAACAAACTCAATATTGCCACCGAAATACGTCGTATGATCGACTTTGTTCTCGAATAGGATACCGGCGACTTTGTTGTCTATGAAATTTGAGGGTTGGATGGTGTTGTCGGAAGTGTAGAGGTAGTAGTTCTGTAGCGAGCGGGCCGTGATTGCCAGTTGCAGGTTACCACGTGCTTCGAGATTTGCGTCGCCGATGGTGCGTCCCCACATCTTGAGTGCGTACGCGGACATACTGTCTTCCGAAGAAGATTCTTGGTCTTTCCCATCGAAGGATTCGTACAAACCTTTGGCCCAGCTGTGGCCGTGGAACCAGTCGAAATTGCGGGAGACGGGGAAGTAGTGGTCCGAGGAGGAAGGGTTGGCGATGTCGCGGACCAGGGCATTGACCCAGGGTTTGTTGGCTGGGAGCCAGGTTGGGTCGAGATAACCGATTATGGAGGCGGCATAGATGAAGTATCCATAGCTGGATGGGTGGTTAGTATGCGTTCTCTTTGTTTGGGGGATTTAAGGTTAAGCGAGGGGAGACAGGGTGACGAACTGGAAATGGTGATCGTTGTAGTAGGTGTTTCCGAAGTCTGCACCTGCATCACCGGTAACGTAAGATGCAGTTGATACGACTCCACCCCAGGCAGTCTCGTACACGAGCGGGAAGGACTGGGTGTTGGATGTAAACCTAGCGAATGCTTCCTTCAGATTCGTCAGGCCAGCTTGGGCGAGTGCCTTGTCGCCGACAAGGTCATGAAGTGTGTAAACGATCCCAGCAAACTTGGCAAGTGCCTGTGCATCATGTTAGTTTGAGTCAATTTCGTGTCTATTGAGATGCATACCTTTCCACTGTAATACATAGAGTTGAGATTTGACTGGGCGCTCATGTCCTGGGACACCTCGCTTGCAGCAATTGACTGGATAGCAGCCAAAGCAGAGGATGAGAATGTAGCTCTCGCATCTCCAATCTGCGGACTCCAAGGAGCAAATCCCATCGTGGTAGGGAGAATTTCCTCCATAGTCCAGGAATCAGCAATGATTGCCGTCGCCATACCTTTGGTGGTAGTCGCCAATTGCAATTCTGTTCTTGCTGATGATGTCCCTGGAGCAAATGACTGAACGTGATGTGGAAGAGCGAACATGGCAAGAGTGGTGTCTGCTAAACCACCTTTTGAGAAAGACAAGGTGTACGCTGCTGCAGATCCATTGGTACTTCCCGAAACGGTTGCAGTGGTTGCGTAGGCGCCACAAGCAGCATCGTACAATGACTCTGCGCCGCCAGGGTTCTTCGCAATTTGGATGACACCATTGAAGTTGGATGTCGCTTGTGCGAGACCGTTGTTCACCACAGTGAATTCAAGTCCGGCTCCATCTGGCGAGTATGCGTAAAGCAACCAAGTCTTGCCATCTTCAAGCAGAATGGTATATTTAGTCACGCCCGGCTTTGGATTTGTCGAAGCTTTGGTGATGGAACGGAAGAAAACACCGGTCTGCAAGATAGGTGTGCCACCATTGAAGATTCCAGTCACGAAACCCATGCCTTGGACGACAGGGAAGGTAATAACTGGAGCTGATCCAGAACTTGGTGACAGATTCACATTCGCAGAGAATGCGGTGAGGAAGTCTGTCCAAAGCGTAGTCGACTCTCCAAGCTCAATTGCCGACAGAGCCAGAGACTGGTTACCAATAGGGTTGACGAAATATTTTACAGGGTTTGCAGCTGGATCTGGACCATAGACCTTCTGATCATTGTCAATGTGTGTTATGGTCATTCCCCAACTCTTTGCTGCTCCATTGCCTCGAGACCAAGCGATCGAGTATGGATTAGTCCACGTTGCGGCAGTCTGACTGCCGAGGAAGAAGTTGTCATAGAACTTGTTCGTTCCAACTGGGGCTGACTGTGGCTGAATACCAAGTCTGGGAACCGGGTGATCGGTTCTTCTCCCAAGAACAGATGGTGGCGCATCAGTTGCTACCGGTTGGAAAATGTTTTGAGAAGGCATGCCGGGTTCGACTGAGCTGGTGACGGAAGTGACTGGGGCCGTTGGCGAGATTGTTGTGCTGGGAGCAGAGATAGAGGTACTGATCAGAGGTGCCGAAGTCGCCACACCAGTAGTGTTCAGACTTGTGATGACAGTTCCAGATGTATTTGGTTCGGTAGTACTGAGTGTCGGCAGGATTTGGGCAGTCCCAGAGCTGGCAGATGTAGTGATGACAGGCACACTGGGGGTTACGGTCGAAGTGCTCACAGAGCCAAAGAATATTCCTCCAGTGGTGAACAGGGTAATGGGAACGAGAACGAAGCTCTCACTAGGAGATGGAGCAGGACTGTCTGAGACAGGAGTTATCGCCGGTAGGGTCGGAGAGTTATTGTCCGTTTGAGGAAGAACTGTCACTGTCGCAGTATCAGTTATGAAGTCGGTAATAGTGATGACAGCTTCCTGGTTACCAATTTGTCGCCTGTGAGGAGGCGCTGCAGCCACTGCAAGTGCCCCCATGATAGTTAGCCATATTGATGCTTTCATGTTTGAGGAAATGCAAAGGCAAAGAAAGTGTAATGGTGAGGAGGCCGAGGGGAAAGATGGCCAAGTAGCAGAAATATGTTCGATACGGTCTCCGAATCACCGTTTTTTATATGTCAAAATATCACGGAGAGTGTGTGATAAAGGATACACTATTATCGCGGCTTCTTGCGAATTTGTTTGGTAGCGAAAGTCGCGGTCGTGTGCTAGGAGATAGTGAAGTGATGACTGTATGACGAGGTATCCGAAACTGGGGGACGATGAGGGATTGATTCAAAAGACTTGAGGAAATCGGCCCTTTTCGCAACAGACGAAAAGTGTCTGAGAAGTTTGCGATACACTTTGCAATTGCTTCTTCACATGCTCTTTACTTAAAGAGCTGCCAGATCCTTAGATCAAAACATTGTACTGGAAAGAGAAAGGTCGCAATTGCGGACCGCTGGCGAGCGCCGACACCACGATGGAACTTCACTTACGTCTCTTCAAAAATGCGTTCCGGTCCAACACAGCTTGAAGCACAAGCTATCTCCAGCGCGAAGGTCCAGAGTTGCAAATTTAGTTCCGTCGATAATAGCGGACTGTCTGGTGGCTTCGTTTGAAGTCCCCACGCACCAATCACGCACGCAATGTCTCGGAGATTTAAATTGATGATCCGCTGAAGAGATGTTAGCATGGGACTATCTTCGGATCGTGCCTTTAGGTCAGGCGTTGTCTGGGAAATAGCCACCTAGTAGGTGTCGACTAGGCTGTTCTGGCTTCTAGCTCGGGTGCCTCTTGGTCGACTTTAGGCCGAGAAAGGGATGAGAGATGTCATGGTACGCAGCAACACTAGTTCCTCGTGGAGCAACTGTGCCGACTTGCCAGGTAAACATCAGATGAGCCGAGACTTGATCTTCAGAGATCTTGTTCGGACGTTTTCAGAATCTGGATGTTCTGTTGTGCAGTGAAAGATTGATGGTGGCTGGCTTACTTGACTGGTTGAGGATAATGCAGGTTGAGGCTCGGAAATAGGTCCGGATAAAATAGGTGATTGAATGGATTCTTGATAACTTAGGGAGACGATTGATGATGATTACTCTGCGTTTCTAAGGATGCTCTGTGGCCTCTGTCATTGAGTATGGTCCAGATGTCGCCTAATCAGGTTCGAAGCAAAATAGGAAGTGACAACCAGTCTCACGACCAAACGAAGCCGCCTGACAAGAATAGACGAGTGAGAGAGTCAATAAGATTCGTGTTATGAGCTGGGGATTCTGGATCCTTTGTACATCGAAGATAAAATGAAAGGACAGAACACATAATGAAATGATACCTCATGCAAATTTGAGCAGGTGAGCTCCGCCCGGCCTAGTCGTTTTGCTGATGTTTCACAATGCACAAGGCCCGTCCGATTAGACTCTGTAGAGACCCGAAGTTACTTCTAGCATGGTGTTCATCTGATCTTGTGTATCTGGAGATGTTGCATGCCAGGATCTAGAATGGCCCACGTGGTTGCACAACATCGCTTGGAGCGGTTGTCCAAATGGCTGGACTCTTGTCACACGATCAATCGTGCAACATGGCACATGTGACAGTATGACAGAGTAAAATGCATGCTAATAGATTCTAGTTCTCTTTAATTTTCTTGTGGTAGTAATTGAATCACGATTTTTTATCAAATGTTTCAGCATAAATACCTAGGCATGTCGTTTGTGGGGGAGGTATTGGATAATGCTGCCTCGAAAAGGAAGTTGCATCGATCATTTGCTATCTAGACTTTGGCAATAGATAATAGACCATTCTATCACCATCTCGTGATGTTATTCCTCATTAAGGTGTTTTCTTGTCCTAACCATTTCGCCAAACTTGCATCTGTCGATCGTTACACTCAGAGTCTAGTTCATAGGACGTTACTATGCAGGTTCTCTTCATTCTCATCAGAATCGCTTTGGCTGGACTCTCCCAGATCCGTAAAGTATACATTATCCACCATTACTATCACCCGATTCCAATGCTCATCTTGCATCGCCATCTGAATGTCAGGGCGCTCACACCAAAGGCGAATACGTTCCAGTTGTTCATCTTCGGATAAAGCGGCCAGAATCCTCAATATAGATCTTTCATGCCGAATCCGCTCTTTCTCCAGCTCCTTCTTTCTTGCCTCTTCGTACCACAGCCAAATACTCCCGATTATATGCAGTGTTGAAATGAAAAAAGGTAAAAAGGACGAAGGCACGAAAGTCGGCCTTCAAGTGAATATCGGCAATATTCCAACAGCGCTCCCCGCTTTCTGTCACGAGGCATATACTGATTTGTGGATCCATAATATTGAAGAGGAGAGGATGGAGAATAGTCCCAGGGGTGAATTTGCAATGGGTGGAAGGTTGTCACATCCACCTGACTTGGGAAGTCTGCGCAATGTGAATTCGGAAGTTTGGAGGACAAGAAACAATGTATAGCCCCTGCCCACAGATGTCAGGCCTATGAACGATATATCTAGTCGGGGAGGCTCACCATCCAAGAAGGTGTGGCAGATGAATGTTAAATGACGATGACTGAGCCAGTGCGAATGTTCCGCCGCTAAAGAACCCCATCCTAAACAGTCCTAAGCTTTACTGTGCTAACCAGGCCTTAGGGCATAACACTCTGAGTAGGTTGTAATTTACAAGACCAATGGAGGACTGACTGACATCCCTTCTACTCCTAAATCGAATCTTTTGTTTTTTACAAGAGTGGAGTATTGTCGATGTGAAGTGGACATGTATCAACTCATCTATATGACATTCGACTGGTTAGAATATCGCGTGTGAGACTTGTTCACTGCCTCGATCGTGCACGGGAAAAAGGTCCCATTAGTCAATGGAAGGGATATCGAAAAGGACAGCCAGAAACATTTGTTCTCGTCGTATTGACATCTTGAGGGCCTCAAATAGGGGCTCGCTTAGCCTTGACGGACTGAACTCTCGAACCAGCTGCCATCACCACCTCTCAAACTTCGTGTTGATTTCATATTTCCTTGACTCTCTTTGCCCATTTTAGCGACACGTTTCAGTTTCTCATACAACACTCCTCTTCATCGATAACCTTAGAAATTGCGTTCTTCTTTGATCCATATGGCAAACCCTATCTGCCCAGAAATGATGGAATGATCTACACGTATGAAAAGCTTGACCTCCGAGTTCAACGAACCTGAGCCCCAATTGCTGTAATTCAAGAATTCCGCTTTATTAGGTCTGACTAGTTCCATTTGCCACCCAATCCAGCCCATATCCGATTCAGGTTCGTTGTCGCTGTCGAACTCTGGGGAAAGTTGCCAAGCCACACCGTCTGCCTTCATTTCTAGTACGATGGCGAACTTTTTGAGGTGCTGGACCCACGGGACATTTTAAACAAAAGCGTTCCCCGCACCCTTCTGCTAGGTATCTTCACGTAACTCATGTGTCTGTCCGGGAGCTGAGAGGAGCCCTGAACTACCCACCCGTCGACATAATCAAGTTTGTAGGCCATGGCTTCTAATTGAGAAACATCAATTGAACAAGGTCTTTCAATCAATGGTTGTCGCCGCCTGTTGAATGCTCCCAAGCCACCCATGAGTTGTTGTTCCGGCTCAATAAGATAAATTTCAGTCAGTGTAAGAAGAAGGGGTGTGGTGCCGGGATGAATCTCTCGTGAGTCGGTTCGCCTGTATTGTCCCGTGGATTTGTGGTGTTTATGTAGTGTCAACTCGGACAACCATATCCCGATTGGCGATCTGTCAATATCGTGCATGCAATTCAGACTAGCCCAGCGGAAGTTATCGTGGGTCACTTCATTGTCCTCCTGAGGCAGCTTGCGAGGCACCTCGTCAGAGACCAGAAGCTTGATACGCAGCCCCAAATTGGTCATTTCGTAGGACATGTTAGATGCTTCAGTATTGATGACGATACTTCCGCTTAACTTGAAAGCATCAGGAGACGCTGCGAATGGCCCTTCCAAAATGTCAAGGTCCCCCTCGCCAACCCATGCGAAGATAGAATGGTCGATTGACGTTTTGATGATCTCGAGTTGAAGCTTGTTGGAAGTAAAAAGTCAGCTTGGCACCGCTCACGAATACCTAGGAGAAATAAAGGATTACTTTACCCTGCGGAAAGCCTGTACTGATCCTTCACCATAGAGCATGGGCATGGAGACCCGGAAAAGGCCGAGGAGAGAGTAAGCTCTGTCTTCGCCCCTTGTCGTACATCTCTTCGACGCCCAAGACATGACCTGAGCTATGCTGTATTCCATGATTACGTTCTCATAATCGAGAAGAATATCATACGGGATGCCAGTTTGTGGTTTGATGACGTCGCAAAACGTAGTTTTGTCTCCGATCTTGGTCCAAATGCAGTCAAAGAATATGACTGTCGACGGTGCGATAAGTTCCTGAAGAGTCCATCCTCTTGTGAACCATCGACTCCTACCAATCTGACGCAAATCAGAGCCAGATTCAATGTCTCCCAAGTATGCGTAGCATTGGGCGGCCTTTTGGTACCACTTGAACATGGAATTGATTGCCTCCGAAAGCTCGGCGCTATTGGTCTTGTCTATGCAGCAAGTATCGACCCATGCATATTCAAAGCCATCCTTCAGTGCCTGGGCACAACAGCGCTGGATCTTTTGATACCCGGCTCTATTCTTAATGTCTAACACGAGCTTCTGACTTTGCGCACCTCGGAAGTCGAATGTCTGATTGACTGGATTCTGAAGGCTGATAATATCCTGCAAGGAAACCTCATCATCGCCCCACGTATGAGACAATATTGCGTAGGGAGGGATCTCGTCACCCATGAATGAGTGTAGCGCCAAGGTAGAAGTATCCAGTAGCCACATGTCGACCTGGTGAATGAGCCTGAAAGTATTGTCAAACTTTGCTGACTTTGGTGATTCCAGATAGGAAGCGTATCCAAAGTAAGACTGACAGGCTTGTGAGGTTGATATTCACCGCCAATAGACGCCCCGGCACTTCTGTGCCACTCGTGACCCCTGAAATAGCCGAAGGTAGTCCCAACAACATTCACACCATGAAAATACTAAGAGAAAACACAACAGAAATAAGAAGGAAAACGGGAGGATGAAAGTTCTGATCGAAGAATTCAGACCACACTTTCTCCGTTTGATGACAAGACTCCAATCGCAACACTGGTGAAGTTCCGCCCTCACTTCCGTAAGGCAGAGTGGCTGAGAGAAGCACCAAGGCTCGGACAGGCCGGTGATGTCTTGTTTTGAACGGTCGAAAGGAAGTTGCCGAAAGAAAAAGAAGCTCAAAATACTACAATCAGCAGCTCATTGTCAGTTTATAGATCTGACCTGCTTCGGAATTAAGATATGGAAGCATATCAGAAGCTAAGGAAGCAGGATCCCCCCCAGAAGCCTACATGACGCCTAGATAATAGACGAGCCGAGTGCGCTTCCCAGTCCAGCCAAATCGATTCGCTTTCACAAGATCCGTTCTGGGACAGAAGTCTGTGGTTGTGCGGCCGCAGGGAGTCATTCGTGGTGGGGTCCCAGAATCCAAGAGGAGCTTCTCTGCTCTTAATCATCAAGCCCACTCAGCAGCCTCTGGACAAGCGTCAACGTCAGCTGAGTCTGAGGTACCCAGAATATACCGTGAAACGGCCTGTAGATCCACATTTAAGCAGCCCGAAGTCTCGAGGCTTTTGCGAATTCAGGCTGCCAAGGATCTCTGTTCAGCGCTGTATGTACCTAAAGGCCCAGCTGCTTCTCACGTATCATCACTACCATCCGGAATCCCAACAACCACGTTTCCTCCCTGACACCCCGCAATCGTAGCCCCCTGGTATTATTCCTCATGGTCTCACTCTCCAACAAGTCAGTTCAAAAGCTGGCTTTGCTTCGCTTCCGAGCGACTGGTACTGGCGTCAAAATTGTCACGTTCTTTCAGTCATATGCGTATGTTTTCCGAGAAGTGCCATTTCCTCCCTTAATTAGCCAATGTCTCTAGACAAATTTTACACCAAAATTGCTCCAGAAACAAGCTCATGGACGAGTAACTGACTTCTTGACCATCGTAGATATGATCCTCATGATCCTCTCGAACCCTGCCGATTCGAGGCTCTTTGCCGTCTCAAGTCGATAGCCGAGTTCAGTTCCTCGATACCCGAATACGTGCCGCCGTCTCCGAACGGAAAAGATCTCGCAACGACATTAGACCTACTAAGTAACTGGTACGACCAAATTTGCCTTCCATCATTTTCTTCTCATCAGAACGTAGCCGAGAACCAAGCTTCTCCCCAGCTTCTCGTCTTGAATCACATCCCGCTTCGGCTAAAAGTTCTCAAAACAAACACTTACCCACCAAACAGGCTCCTATTATCCAGCGAATTCCTCGACGAAATCCAATTTCTCAACCCGGATAACCTCTCCCCCATCGGCTCCCGCATGGTTGATTTCCTCTCCCAAGTAATGCAACCGCACACCTCAATCGAATCGATCCTCCCCTCCAAAATCAACAAACCCGCACCCACCACTGCACAAAGCCAAAAAGACAAAGTGCAAACCGTGCTCGACTGGTTCGAAGACTGCAATGCCTGGATCCTCGACATCAAGAACGAGCTCGAGCAAAGCTGGCTACGAGAAGATATCCTGAATGATATTCCTTTGCCGGAGATCTACACGCCGTTGAACACATTCTTGTTTGCTCCCGCAGTGCATTTCATACAATGGCTGCTATGCTACTGGCGAAGCAACACAACCACCACCTACGCACTACCCTTCGAACAAATAGTCATCGCGCCATATACACCGAATTACCTGGTCCCATTCCGACATTACTGTCATAATTCTACACTTACACCTTCGGAACACGCTCTCCGGTTCTGGGAAGCCTCGAGGGATCCTGTGAGAGGCAGTTGGGGATCGGTCGAGGTTCGTGATACGGTGTGTGATTTGCTCGAGGAGAATATCCAGATTGCGCATCAGCGGATTTTTAATCAGGGCGTGATGATGAATGCGCAGCTCTCGCAGGCACATCTCGCTTCTACTGTTTACGGATCTGCTTGCCCATCCTCATTTCAATTTTCGGCTCCAGAGCCACAGACTCCACAACCGCAACACTTGTTACTGGGTATGAACAACTCGGATTTCGGGGTGGATGACCAGGTTTCATTTCCCCTTGCACATCCCGTCTCGCTCTCGCAGTCGTCAAATGAAAGCGAGACAGCGACGTATACTTGTACGTTCTGCAGTAGCCCGAGTTATTTCACACTCGCGAAGGATCTGAAGAGACACGTTGATAGTATCCATTCGAGACCGAAGTTCTACTGCGAGGTGGAAGCTTGTTGTCGGTCGAAGGGCAAGGGGAGGCCGTTCAACCGCGTGGATAATTTGATTAGGCATGTGAGGAGTAGGCATGGAAAGCAGGTGGATAGGTATACCGTGAAGGGTGGGAGGGAAGGATCTTTTTGATTTCGATGTGCTTCTTTTTCCCAGTGGGGTTTGACGTGATGATTGACGGTGGAGTTGGTTTCTTGGATAGGGCAAAAGGCATTGAGGTATGGACGGAGTTGGTTGGTGTTGGAGTACATTCTGCGGAAACATGGACGGGACGGACTACGGAGTCTTGAATGGCTGTTTAAGAGATCGACGATTTTCTGATAGTGTGAAATAGAAGTGGAGAGGTTCGTAGTCAGGCAGCAGGTTCAATTGAAAAGTGACATGGCGGGAAGTCAACAGTTACGATTCCGCCCGAGACAGCATGGAAAGGCATTCGTCGAGATATCATTGCAGCAATCTTTCAACCGACACCCCGAAATGTGAAGTAATATCTCTTTTACCGCCTCTGTCTCCTACTCAGTCATCATAATCATCGCCAAAACCCATACCTGGCTCAATTCTCTTAACGCCTGGATTCAATCTCAGATAAACCTCAACACACCTCTCAAACTCGAAGTGGTGCACGTAGGTAGAGCTATTGCGTTCACGCCTTCTAATCCCAAACCATTCCAAGCCATCAGGCATAAGATGGCTCCAATAATCAACCTCCCTCTCCTCCCAAGACATCAACGTTGCCGCTTGAGAAGCCTCGAGAATCTCGGCGGCGTAGAGAAGATATGGGAGATCAAAGTATCTGTGAGATGTAAGCATTTGCCGCCAATTAATTGGGAATTAGAAGGTGTACTAACCGTAGCTTCTCGAAAGCCTTCATGCTGCCCATGACATTTTGAACATTCCAGGGTACCGAATTCCAGTCGACGCCATGTATGACCTTGATGTCGAGTATTAGTCGCTTTAAAGTCTTGTGGACTTGGTAAAGCGCGGATTTCAGGACATTGCAATCAAGGTATTGTAGTGCCTGATCGTCGAAGACTAACTCGCAATCGAGGACTTCGAGGTTGGGAGTTGCGGCGAGGAACATGTTCAAGGTGTGCTCGTTGATGAGTCCGTGTCTGAGCGTGAGCTTCTTGAGGTTCGACGCGGTGGCTAATTTGCCATTCCAGAAGGTCTTGGGCCAGCAGCAGGTTAGGGAGAGAGATCTGAAAGGTTCAAAGTCAGCATGATTCCTCCGTGTCTGGCATACAAAGTTCTGGAGGCATTTCAGAGCATTTGAGAGTTTCCCGGTAGTGATGCTCCGCACTAGCAGAGGTAGTTCGGAAGGAATAAGCTACACGTACTCGAGCTTTTGAAACTTCAGGATATCTGGAACAGGATGATAGGTATCGAAGATATCCTCTTCATGTTGCTCCTCAACAGTCCTCACAGGCTCACCATCCGAACTGTCGATGGAGAACTTGACCGATTTTATGTTAGGACGGTGATAGTAATGAGGACGAGAGTCGAATGGTGAACAGAGAGCATCGAATACTGTGCTCCAAATACTTGAAGACTCTCCTAGCCGTATTTCGATGGATGTCAAGCCAGTGAATTGCAAAAGGAGGAGCCCGACAATAACATCGAGTTTGCCGTTGTAGAGACCATCGAGCCAATAACTGTGCAAAGACGAGGGAAGGAGATCAATGGTCTTCTTGCAGGTTTCGAAATGCTTGGTGCTAAATCCGCATTCTCGTGCTTGGTATGTATTCCACTACCGGAGGAGATGTTAGAAGATGTTTGGTAAGTTCTATGCAGTTGCCGCATACCATTTTCACCTAATCTTCTAGGATTACTTGGGGAAGACTTACAAATACTCCAGAATCAGTCGAAGGCGCCCGTAGCTTGACATTCTTAATATACCCCGCCCTTCTCGGCTCCTCGAGAA
Source organism: Helotiales sp. F229 (assembly GCA_002554605.1). NCBI lineage: Eukaryota > Fungi > Ascomycota > Leotiomycetes > Helotiales > Helotiales sp. F229. The sequence continues at coordinate 1,556,583 of MXAW01000011.1, forward strand.
TTGATTTAAGAAGCAAATATGGTCGCAGTTGGACGAAAGACCCCATGGGCAGTTCAGTCCGATTCCTTCGTCTACTCCTCGCATAAGTCCGAAGATCGCGAATCTTCAAATTGCTATAATGTCTATTAGCGAAAGATGACAGGACAAAATAACGAGGTGAGTGAATAGAATAGCTTACCCCACAAGAGGCAACCCAACCGATGGCTCTGGGATCCATGTGAAAGAAGAGTACAACGAGGGTTCGACGGCTTTGTGGAATACACTGTTGATAGTGCTGAGCATAAGGAAATCTTTTCTGTCGAACCCAAATGAGAAGATGATGCTCCATAGCTCGTTGGGGAGCTTGAGGTATGGGGGTGGGGGATCCGCCATGAGAAGACTTGTGTTGTACACTGAAGCTGATTTCTTGGAAAATGTTGAAGGAGAGTTTGTTTCTGGAAATGATTAGATGAGAACCCAAGATTGAGTTTACACAAATCCATACCGGTATTTAACAACTGGAAATGGACCAGAATAACACGTCCAAGTGTGTCCGGCAGTGAATGAAGATGCGAAATGAGAATAACAGAGTAAGCAGGTATGGCCAATTGCTCTTTCCAATTACACAAGTTTCAATGAATCATTTCAGAATGATCTCACACGTACTTTCATTCATACTTATATGCCCTCGATCTCCAAATATCGTCAAGTGACGGTACCTATGTTTCTTAAATGAGTCAACCAGAAGAGTCAGGCCGCCTGAAGGCGCGAATTCAGGGGCCGGCCGCTGCCGGTGGTATGGCTGGACAAGGCACTCTGGAACAGCATAGCACAGCCTCCGCGAATAATAAATAACACGAGCTGTGATGCACTCGGTATGAAATGATACTTCGTATTCTAGGCCTGGCGACAGGATATGATTTTGCATGAATTCGATATATGGTGTTGTTCAGATACCCGATCAGGGTGGCGCCGTCGAAGAGTCACGAACTACCTAGGCAACTTCCCAAGTTTCAAAGCTCGTAAAAGAAAGTCAACATACTGTGAAACTGCGCACGCCTCTCATATTTCAATGATTGACAATGAAACCTATCTATTGCCTGGAAATGGAGATACGCCAATTTTCAAGGGACCTTGCAGAGTTTAGACTCCATTGTCAGGCCACCGAATAAAGAGATAATATCCTGTGACTGGAAATGCAGCTCTGAAAAGACATCTAAGCCGAGGAAAATGGAGAAACAATAAAGCAAAAGAAAAGTTTATCGAACGTCTGGATGAAGGATATGCCGATGGTACGACCGTAAATACACGGAATTTGATTGGTCATTGTACCGCTATCAAGTGTCTGTACCCCGTTTCTACACCCTTACTTCTTGGAAATTGTACCAATCAAAATGTATAGTATTAAGAATCCGATCTTATAATCAGACACATGGTTTTAAGGTACAGGCCTTGAAATATGAAAACAGCAATGTCAAAAAAAGATGCTGATAATTAAAGCCGGGAGGGTACCATAAGTAAGTCGAGCCTACACAGAGTGACCAAACCAGCCCGAATGTAACTTCTCTCAAGAGACTCTTTTGGGACAACTGGCCTCGGCTGAACTGGGGGGCAACCCCACCAACAACAACAGCCTCAAAAAGTTCACCTCAAAACAACCCCGCCTCCGAACAGTACAACATACCACCTCACGCCCACGCCGTCAGCATGGCGACCCACGAACAACTCCCCTCGACCTCCTCCCGCGCACCTCTCGATCCCACCATAACCAATGCCCCAATCCGTATCGGCACGCGACGTTCCGCGCTGGCCATGGTCCAAGCCGAAATGGTCGTCGCATCACTCGAGAAAGCGCACCCAGAGAACACCTACGAGATCCACGCCATGGCCACCATGGGCGACAAGAACCAAGTAACAGCGCTTCACGAATTCGGCGCGAAGAGTCTCTGGACGCACGAACTCGAGGCGCAACTGCTAGACGGCGATCTGGATTTCATCGTGCACTGCTTGAAGGATATGCCGACACAGCTACCCAAAAGTTGTATCATTGGGTGTATCATGGAGAGGGAGGATCCGCGCGATTGTGTGATTATGAAGAAGGGGATGGAGTATAAGACGTTGTTGGAGTTGCCGGAGGGGGCGGTCGTGGGTACGAGTAGTGTGAGACGCAGTGCGCAGATCAAGAAGGCGTATCCGCATTTGAAGTTTAAGGATGTGAGAGGCAATCTGGGCACGAGATTGGGAAAGCTGGATGCGGAGGATGGGGAGTATTCGTGCTTGATTCTGGCGGTGGCCGGGGTGGTTAGGATGGATTGGACGGAGAGGATTACGCAGTATTTGGACTCGACGACGCTGGGTGGGGGGATGTTACATGCTGTTGGTCAGGGAGCGCTGGCTATTGAGGTTAGGGAAGGGGATGAGAAGATCATGAAGGTTTTGGAGGTCTTGTCGAATGAGGCGGCGACTTTGTCGGGTATTGCTGAGAGGAGTCTGATGCGTACTTTGGAGGGAGGTTGCAGCGTGCCAATTGGTGTCGAGACGACATGGATTGAGAGAGGAAAGCTGTTAATGAAGGCTATTGTGGTCAGTCTGGATGGAAAGGAGAGTGTAGCCGCAGAGCGATTAGACGAGATTCTCAACGAAAAGGACGCAGATGAGTTTGGCTGGAAGCTGGCCCAAGAGCTGGTAGAGAAGGGAGCAGCCAAGATTCTGGAACAGATCAACCTCAACCGACCCATCATCAAGGAAGCAGGTGGAGCATAGCATAGACAGACGTTGCTATTACGAAGTTCATGTCCATTACATAGACTGGCTGGGGAGGCGTGTATTCATGGCAGGGAAAAGTGCACATATTTAGCTCTCTCATCTCCATCCAACTATTTCATCCCATCCCTAGCTTGATTTCCTCTGCAACTCAAACGAACGCCGTTGTTCACTGTTGAAATATGAGTGAGACCTCTATGTGCATAACAAATTCCGTGCATTCAATCAAGCATCCTCCGTGAACTCTTTGTATGCCTTTGCATCCATCAACGCCTCCAGACCCTTGATTCCAGCTTCGCCAACCTCGACCTTCGCAACCCATCCTCCAGACGACGACTCATCCTCTGGCCCCTTGTTGATAGATCCAGGCTTCTCCTCCAGCAGGTCGTTCACGGCTGTGATTGTGCAGGTGATAGGTGCATTGATGTCCGAAGCCGACTTCACAGATTCCACCGCTCCGATCGCATCTCCAGCTTCAACCTCCATTGGCGTCGTTGGCAGCTCGACGTAAACGACGTCACCGAGAGCATGTGCAGCATAGTCCGAAATCCCAATGACTCCTGTCTTTCCATCCTCAGACAGCTCAACCCATTCGTGGTCCTTGGTGTATCGCTTTGCTTGTGCTACACAGACATCGTATCAGTATCATGGTATGGGAGTCCCGAGGTCGAAAGATGGTTGCTCTTACAAACAGGAGAAGCGGAGAAGGCTCGCGCCTGGAATTGAGAGGATCGCCATGGAGCTGCGGTCCTGCAGGATCTTGCGGAGAGTCGGGAGGCCACTGGCCGTAAAGATCGTGCAATTGATGCCATTGTTGTTGCTGAATGGAAGTGTGGTGATGTCCCTCTCCGGGAGCCTTAATAAAAAAGTTGACGACGCCTTCTCGTAACAGCCCCCAGTCAGGTCGGTCATGTCAGGCTGGGCTTGGGGACAAAAGCGGCAGTGAATCGAACGTCTCTCTTGCGAGCCTCGAAGGTGTAAGTTTTCAAAGAATTGAATGTATCATAAAATACTGGTTTACATGACGGTTTGACATGATACTTGATTTATCTACTCAGATTCCCAGATCATTATAATTGCTGATCTTGAAGGGCAGGTAAACAACCGGCCTTGAATCTATGTTTAGTGCCGCTTTTATGTCCTTCCCGCTGCTGCAGAACATCCCACCCTACAGAGACCAGGGTTATGGATTGGAAAGACCATCGATGTTACTGACTTGTTGATATTGATATTGATATGAGCTTGACAACAAACCGCCCCTCCAAACAATCTCTCTTAAGATCACGATCATGCACATCTCACGAAAGGTGAAAAATTACTCATGAAGGTTTGATACGCATTTTCCTTGCCTTTCTGAATTGGACCACTCATCGCGTGAAGTCAGCTTTTAACACCTCCCTCACATACGCGTGCCTTAGCTCAAGCGCCCGGCAACCTTCAGGCAAGTCGCGAGAAAGACGCCGTCAGGGGTCTCCACCTACTGGAGGTCCGAATAACCTCAAATCGAACCCAAATCGTGCATCCAAGCCCTGCAGTCACGGCTCCACCTCCACAGCTCGCGTCTGGCCTTGCACAAGTCACGAATTACCCGCACCACCTCACCTTATGTATCCATCAACACTGCACCATTGATCACGATTGTCCAGCTGTCCTTCCCACCATCCACTCACCCTCCTCACCCTAGATACCTCCTTCAGCCCTGCACTCAAGCCACTCACCCAAAAACACTCCTCGCAAAACCGACAATCTGGATTCCTCGACGTTATCGGCGGACAGCCCGTCTCAATTCCACGACGCCGTAGACAATATGGAGACAGAAGGAGCCTACGACCCACGGCAAGACGGTCAGGGACAGGACGATGCAATGGGCGGCACTGAAGAAGCACACACTCCCACAAGACGACATATCCAGTCTCAATCTGCCGATTTTCCATCTTCACACCAACAGCAGACATATTCAGGACCTCCTACACCAGACGTCGATCCTACCGGCAACGGCAGATATCCCACCCCGCCAACATCCTTCGCGCCCTCAATCTCTCGTCCCAATTCAGGCCTGTCTGGTAATGGCGGATACAGCAACATGCAATCTTCCTACCAAGACCAGAACGCACGCGGTACATCAACGGACCAGAGTCGGAACAAGAACAGTGTCGTGATCAAGGTCGGCATGGTGGGAGATGCACAGATTGGCAAGACATCACTCATGGTCAAATACGTGGAGGGTAGCTGGGACGAGGATTACATCCAGACGCTCGGGGTCAATTTCATGGAGAAGACGATTTCGATACGCAATACCGAGATTACCTTTTCCATTTGGGATCTTGGAGGACAAAGGGAGTTCGTGAATATGCTGCCGCTGGTTTGCAATGATGCGGTGGCTATCCTGTTCATGTTCGACTTGACGAGGAAGAGTACTCTGAACAGTATCAAGGAGTGGTATCGACAAGGAAGAGGCTTCAATAAGACTGCGATTCCGTTCTTGGTTGGCACGAAATACGATCACTTTGTGAACTTCCCAAGGGAAGACCAAGAAGAAATCTCAAACCAGGCATGCCTCCACTATCCCGCGCAACTCAACACCTACTAACCTCTATCCAGGCCCGCAGATTCGCAAAAGCAATGCGAGCAAGTCTGATCTTCAGCAGTACAAGTCACAGCATAAACGTGCAAAAGGTACACAAACACCTTCACTCTACCCCACATCAACTCCCGCGAAAAGAACACCAACTAACACACACCCCCTCCCAGATCTTCAAAATCGTCCTCTCCAAAGCCTTCGACCTAAAATGCACAATCCCAGAAATAGAGAATGTCGGCGAACCTCTCCTCCTCTACCAACAAGTCTAATTCAGCCCATTCCGACTCCGTTCGCGCCGCCCGCCCCCTCCCAGACACCACCGCAACTCCAATACCGACTCCAACTTCGCGAACGAGCGGCATCCAACACAAACCGCCCTCGTACTAATTCTTTCACGATCCCAACGGAAATACACACACCACGCATCACTCATGAAAACGACACGAGAAACCTCACCGAAATGACTCCATTGAGTCGATCCAACCCACCCGTCTACAACCTTTCCACGAAATTACGCATCTGCCGAGTAAACACAATCACACATGACTGACTGACGGACCGACCGACCGACCTAAATCACGAATGAATTTCACGAATACGAGCGAGATAGAGACTAAAGAATGATAGTATGACATGGAACATGACGGTACGGACATGGCGTGTGGGTGGATGGATGGGTGGCATTTTCTCTCAAACATTCCGCGCGAGCAATTGCGACTTGACTTGCATTTTTCTGTACTTGTTGTGCGCCTCTTCATTGAGAGAAAGAGACTTTTACCTTTTTTTTTTGCCCCGGAAAGGATGGCTGGCGAGATGGCGCGAGATCTGGATGGTATGGAGTAAACAGACGAGATTTTGATAATTGCCGAGTCCCTCTGTATGAAAGCCTTTTGTTCCCCGAAATGTTTCACAGCACTTACTCTTTGCATTTCTTTGGGACTGCCCATGGCTTGATGGATCTGGTTTCATGCAATGAAGTGAGTGGCGTAGACCCTATGAATGAGAGACAGAAGTAGTGACTTCTAAGTATACAAGTAAAGGCAGCACAGCCAGTGTGGTGGCCACGGTTCCATAACTCCCCATCTTAATCTCCATTAACAGTAAGCATCACTTGCTCCCTCGCCTCTAGGACCACGATTGCTCGTTCTTCTCCTTCGTCGGAGTGGTGAGCTTGCTCCAAAGCCCCGACACACCATAATGAAGAGCACCGGGGCTTCTCGGATCCTCCTCACTACGAACATTCTCAGATTGCTGTCCAGAGCTATCGCCAACAGTAGCAGCAGATGGTTCATTGTCCTTACCCTTCTGCTTGGAAGGCTTCTCCAACTCGCCACTCTCCTGTGGCTTCTCTCGCTTACCACCGTTTGCAGCAAGTACCTGCTCAAGAGAATATTGAGCAGAGCCTGATCTGACAGCTATGGTTTTATTTTCCCTTTTTGGGGTGACAGGGAATTGGGAAGTGGCTTTTCGCTGTTGCTTGTGGCGTCTTCTCTGCTTTCGGCGAACGATATCGGGGTTGGCAGGGTCTTCGGTGCTACCTCCAGAGTTTGTCTCCCCACTACCGCTGCCGCTGCCACTACTGACTCCATCCGTCGACTTGGACACTTCCTCGGCACGTAACTTGTCATTGTAAATGGGTCGCTGCGTTGCCTGACTATCTTCACTGTTGATTGTAAGGGCGTTCTCGGCGACATGGTGAGATAGAACTGGTGGGGTTGGGCAGCTGACGAGACGATGTTGTCTCAATTTCTTTTGGTCCTTGTTGCTGCGATCGATGTTATGGCTCGTACTGCGATGATTACTTGGAGAGCTTGGTGGCGTGGTCTCATCCTCAGAGCACTCTGCAAGGGCATGTTGAACACGGGGCTTGTTGACTTGCAATAGTTCGGTAGGGAGACTAGTTCGGATACGGTCCGTAAGCTCGTGCTGCTTTGCCTTTTTCTCTTCCTTCTCATAAAAATCAAGAATGGCCTTATCCACCGGACAATCAGTAAAGTCATGGACATATGAGAGCTCCTGGGCTGGCGGCTCATCTTCTGATACAGGCACAGTATCGCAGTCTTCCAGAGGATGTTCTTCAGCCACACTAGATGGAGAGGATTCGACGACCACTGTTTCACATTCCGCAATCATATGTTGAGCAGGACCAGATGGTTCTCTTTCCACCGTTGCCTCTTCCTGGACTGTTGTGCACTCCATGATCATATGTTCCTGGGGTCCGGTGGGCTTGCTTTGTTCCGAAGATAGGTCTTCAACTGTGGGACATTCTACGAGATCATGAGTAATTCGAACGTGGTGTTCGTTGGCGTTATCATCAGCCTGAATAACGTCACACTCCACAAGCGTGTGTTGTTGGGACAGCTGCTCCATACTGTCTCGTGGAGTGGTAGTTCCTTCAGAGATGCTCTCTTGCTTAGTAGACGAGAACTTGCCGAATATCCCACCTAAAGACACACGAAGTCAGCATGACCACAATCATATTTTAGACAGCTTCGGACATTTCAGAGGCAGAGTTCAGGCACAAGCCTCTAGCATCTATCATATCTTCGTTGGAGAAGATACTCGGAGGACTCACCTATCTTGCCAGATTTGCCAGCCTTGACGCTGGGCTTCTCGGTTGGGGACTCGTCTTGATGCTGGGGTGGTGGGGTGACCAGAACCTTTGGAGCATTTCGCGAGAGCGACTTCTTTCTAGCTTGACGTTGAGACTCAAGCTCACGAGCCGTTGGACGTTTCTTGTTATCCGTCTTGCATTTGTGACGTTCTGGTGTTGACTTTTCGCTGGTGGGGACAGGGGGACCCTTCTTCTGCAATTTCTTCGGAGCCTCTGGGCGATCGATCTTTTGCCCTGCAAGTAGGTTTGTAGAGTGACCCGAGACAATATGAGGACCATTGTATGCCATAGGCTGAGCTGGTGACGGTTGAGTTTTGACGAGCCCATATTGTTCATTCTTGAGGTATTTCGGGTTATATCTCATGCTCACATCCCCTTCACGAGCTCGTATCTCACGATCGTTCTGCATCTGCGTACAGGACGGGCATAACATTCCAAGGGCGACATCTGAAGCGCAATTACCCTTAATGCCATAAGTGCCGCGGATCTGCGCCCTCTGAATACCAGTAATGAATCCTGAATGACAACAAAAATTAGCGCTTCCAACAGGTTCCGGATAGACCTCCGGATAGATAACGTGGATAGAAAATAGGTATACTTGCCGGAAACTGGAATAGACAGACAGCTGGCTAGGCCGCACCAAGCCCAACAAGGAGTATTACAGCCATCCTTCGACTTCCAGGTTGAGTCGGATGCGTCCTTGCCTCGATTGATCTGTTTCAGCCGCCAATTCGACTTTCCATACAATGCGCAAGGAACCCAGCACCCTAGGCAACAAGTACTGACACGGACACCCGAGTTAGTACAGCCTCAAAGTTCAATGCCATGAAGAAATAAGCCTTGAAGCCTTGAATACACTCTAAGTGTAGGAGGGGACTCGGCCAACACCCACCTGATGTCATTTTCGGGTTCAACACAGAACCGACTCATCCAGTCATTGTACGGCAGTCCCTCATTGCCCCCATCTGTCTGTGGATGGGCTGATGGCGGCAGTGTGGTAGTATAGGCATTCATAACCTGTTGATGGGGCATCGAGGCCGAAGCTCTTGGAGTTGCCTGCAGAAGTTCGATGCTGACTACAGAGTCTCGGTGAATTGGGGGTGGTGCTTGAGATTGTGATTTCTGCTGGGACAGCTTGTTCAACAGGGCCATACGAATGGTACTTTCAACGATCGGCGTGCTGTTGTAAGTCAGCTAGTAGTTCCAGAACTTTGCAAGAGACGAATTGACCAAGCCAAAGTGTGGAAGATAAGTCTGTGGTAATTGGGAGTCTACAGATCGAGTTAGTCAGTAATAGGGTGCCATAATTCGGGTTAGTACTTACGATGTAGTGCGTCGTAGAGATGTTGTGATGCCGATGGCTGTCAAAATGATATGGTTGTTGATGATGTTGATGAAAAGTGCAGACAGAGACAGAAGAAGTTGTGCACGGCAGTCGACGGCACCTACCAAAGTACTTGTTACAGACACAATTGAGATCCAAAACGGAAAGAGCAACGCAACAGTGGTAGAGATGTGCACGAAGAGAGATACCTCGGCAAGCTGAACCCGTCTCGCGACGTAAATATGCAGTTTTAGACATTCTTTACATTATGTTACAACCAGGAGACATCCACCAGGCATGATTTTCAATTGCATTCATTCGCAAAACCCCGTAATATTATGAGCAGAGGCCGATATGTCTACTTCTTCTCAGACTAGAGCTGGTCAGCACAGCGTCACCCCCTAAAAGAGGCAATGGCTATGAGAACATCGTATGACGGGATCGAAAAGAAATGACTGTCAATGAATCAAGGTTATTATACCTGCTTGCGATTAGGATCGACGGTTCCCTTGACTTTGGCAGTGTCAGGTCCACCCTCTGCCTTCTTGCTTTTGTTGGGATCGTTGCCAATATCGGTGGAGTGTTTGGTATCGGTGTTTGTGAGCCCTTCCTGCTTCGCGCTCTGAGAGTTCTTGTCACCGGTAGGCTTTGATGGAGCAGCCTAAGAATATCAGTATCCACTAGTTGTTATCGAGATGTCAACTTACATCGCCGTCGTCCTCTGAATCGGACTCTCCAGCCTTGGTAGCCTTCTTGCTTTCAAGTCTCTTCTTATTGTCTCCCTTGGCATCTGGTGTAGACGACTTGGTGTTTTTCTTGTCTGACTTCTCGTCTGACTTTTCGTCCTCATCATCAGAAGTCTCGGGAGTGTCTGTATCCTTCTTGTCATCCTCACTTTCGGATTCCTCAGACTTGTCACCGTCATCTTCCTTCTCATCTGCATCTTCTGACTTCTCGTCGGCTTCTGGCTCGTCCTTAGATTCCTCATCGGCCTTCTCCTTGTGCTCTTCCTCGTGCTCCTCGCCGTGGTCACCGTGGCCTCCATGGCCATGAGAGGTATCGGGCGCATTGGACAAAATCCACCAGCATGCTGGTGCTGTTACCGCAATGGCTCCAGCAGCCCTGAATGACGTCGTTAGTCAAATCCGAGAAGTAAAAGTTCCCATTGAATGGCCACATACCACATAGCATCACCGCCAGCCTTTGCAGATTCATGGCCTCCACTGGCATAGCCTCGTCGAGCGATTTGGCGGAAGATTTGAGGTCTTGAAGCTGCTGGTCTGGCAGCTCGGATGAGCGCTGCGACTCTGAATGCCATTGCTTTGAACTGACTGAACAGTTAAGTCCAGGGATACAACTTCTGTAAAATATTAGTGCGAGTTACTGGATGCAATTGTTGGCGAAGACGTACATTTGCAATTGGGAGAAAAAGAAGCTTAGGAAAGAAGATGGCTGGTGATCGGATGGACCAGGAACAGCTTTCCATGGATGTCGGGTTCCAATTGTGACTTCAACACCTCGAACTTCAGGCCACATCCAGGCACATCGGCAACTCTTCGGGACATAGTGCGGGAAGAGTTGACCCCACCGAATATCAACACCAAGATCGAGTGTTCAGACTCTCGTTTTCTCGCACAACTCCTTTTCTCGACGAAAATACCGCCTCTCATTCCTGCGCACTACTTGTGGAATAGGGCACTGTGCGGTAAATCCCCCAAGCCCTTCCGCCCACTGGAGCCTCCAGCTCGGTCACCTTCCATGCCCCTCCAACAGGCGGCAGAGAGCTCCATTCACTGACTTCTGAATTCTAGAATCCCGCCATCCCCATTCACTTTTCCAAACACACCACCTAGAATACATGGTCACGGCCTCTGCTTCTACCTCGACCTGATATTCTTCCTCCTTTCTTCCTCTCTTCTTCCCCGACATAGACACCGCCACCATGTCGTCCACCCAGGTGACCCAGAACCCCACCTCGCAAACAGTTGCACAACTGCTACCTAAACTTCACGATGCCGACCCAGATTACCGGTTTATGTCATTGAACGATCTCTGCCAGGTTCTCACTATCGCGAAGCCAGATTTCTTGCACAATGATTACAACACTGCCGCTCGAGCTGTTGATGGTATCCTCAAGACGCTGGATGATCAAAATGGAGAGGTTCAGAACTTGGCCATTAAATGGTACATATCAGCATTCATAGTGGCCTGGTGCTCATAGCTAATGTCTCATAGTCTTGGTCCACTCGTCACAAAGATCCCACTTAGCATCCTGCCTCCTCTGATCGAGAAGCTATCGAACCTCAACACGGAGAACTCGGTCGACAGTTCCATTCCTGCAATGGCTCTTCGAACAGTTGTTACAACTCTCCCACGACCCATTAATGGTGTTGCACCTACGAAGGAGGTTACAGAGTCCTATTCGGCCATCAGCAGAGTTCTGATACCAAGACTGCTTGGACGTGTGATCGTAAAGCAATCACCAAAGACTATGAAGCTTCCGCCAGTACCAGCTGGTATGCTAGATTTGGCATCGAACAAAGATATAGACCCAGAAGCAGTTGACATCTTGATTGAAGTTGTAAGATGTTATGGACCTATGTTACAGCAAGCTGAGGTTGAAGCACTTCAATCTCTTCTTGTGGCTATCCTGGAGACGGAGAGAGCAAGTTCGGTGGTCAAGAAGAGAACTGTTGTTGCAGTATCCATCTTGGCAATCTATCTCACGGATGAGGGTTTGAGCAGCTTTCTTTCTCAGCTGATTGAGAGCCTTCGAAATCCTCATCTCACCCTTGTTCAACGACGTCTATACATTACAATTCTTGGATCTATGGCCCGTTCTATTTCTTCAAGATTTGGCCCCTACCTGAGAACTCTCGCACCGTTTGTCTTGTCTGCCCTCAGTCAACAAGAGCTAGACGATCAAAAGGAGAACTCTGCTGAGGATGGAGAGCCAGACCCGGAAACAGATGACGTTCGCGAGGCAGCATTGATTGCGCTGGATGGCTTCTTGTCTTCGTGTGGGGGTGAGATGCGTGCCTACACCGAGGAGACGATTTCTGCTCTACTCCGATTTCTCAAGTATGACCCAAATTATAACGACGACGATGATGAGGAAATGGGCGGCACTCAACCAGACGAAGATGATATGGATGATTTCGACGACGACGATGACTTCGAAGCCGAAGCCGGATTTGATGACGATGACGATGACGCAAGTTGGAAGGTTCGACGTTGCGCCGCAAAGGCTCTCTACACTCTCATCTCGACCCGTGGAAGTGGTGATTTACTCGATGATGGCACTTTGTACTCGCAGGTTGCCCCTGTGCTTGTGCAGAGATTCAATGAGCGAGAAGAGAATGTGCGCCTCGAGGTCATCTCAACACTTGCCTCACTTGTCCGCAAGACCGGTGAAGGAACCCTAGTCTCCTTCGCCGTTGAAGAAGGCTCTGATTATATCAGTCACCCTCCACAAGGCCGAAAGCGCAGAAGAGAGAGCAGCACGACCAACTTCGATACAAAAACCGTACTCTCAATGTCTGCTGGTCTCATTTCACCCACTATCGAGCCTATTCCAGCATCCGGACCAAGAGCCGACCTGGCTCGCTTGAGCCCCGTCCTCATCAAAACAACCACCAAGCTTCTCAAGGGAAACTCGATCCCAACAAAGCAGGCATTGATCAACTTGCTGAATGATGTGGTTTCTGTTCAGAATGGCGGCTTATCTGAGTATTTTGGTCAGATTGTGGAGCCTTTGATCGACGCAGTGAAGACAACATTTGGTTCGACAAGCTCTTCCAACATGATCAGCAGCGGGGGAGCCGCTTCAGCTACAGCAAATACTTTACGGGTTGCGGCACTCCATTTGATTGGCGACATTGCATCAACACATTCTTCCAGTGTCTTGCAACCATACCTACCGAAGATCATACCTGGTGTGGTGGCAGCGGTTAATGACAAATACTACAAGATATCCAGCGAAGCCATCGGAACTGTTGAACAACTGGTTAAGGCTCTTACTCCACCGCGATCGAGATTGGCACACCAGAAGTATCAATCGGATTTGCAGCAGCTATTCAAAGTCATCGTCAGCCGTGTCTCCGCAAACGATGCGGACTTGGAGGTTCGTCAACGCGCGATTCAGGCTCTCGGCATTTTACTTGCGCGCACTGCAAGTCCAGAAGGCTCAACGCTACTGGCTGCCACTGATCGGACTTCTGCATTAGACCTCTTGAACGAGAGATTGAAGAACGAGACAACCCGACTTGCCGCTGTGCGTGCGATCGACACTGTCGCTGCTTTGACCAGTGGCAAGGACCAATTGCAACCCAAGTGGATTAGAGACGTGTCACTCGAGCTCTCTGCTCAGCTTCGAAAGGCCAATCGATCTTTGAGAGGTGCCAGTCTCGCGGCCCTCAAAAATCTGGTTGTTGCCCCAGCTACTAGAAGTGCCCTTGATGCACCTACGATTCAAGGACTGGTTAGTGCGCTGTTACCGCTGCTCACAACCTCCGATCTCCATCTTCTTGGCCCTGCGCTCCTTGTTCTCTCAGCCCTCGTTGCCGACAGCCCGGAACTTGTTGTGACAGATCAGCTTAATGCTGGTCTATGCGAACTTTTGACTGCGCCAATAGGTGGAGCAGTCCTTGAGGCAGTTTTGACTCTGGTTACGAACATTGGTCAGAAGGGTGCCGGCCAGAAACTCATGGCTGGTCTTTTGCAAAATGTAAGCATCAATGGAGACCCAGCCGTTGTTGGAAAGGTTATCGGTACTCTTCTGGTGTACGGCGGTCCTTCTCTTGGTGTCAATATTGATAATTTCTTGAGCGAGGTCGTCAATGCAAAGTCTGATGACGCTCGGAGATGCCTCGCACTCGCCGTTCTCGGTGAGGCTGGGTTGCGCATGGGAACAAAATCCCCACTTCAACCCTCAACATTCACAGGCCAATTCAAAACCGCATCTGATAAAGTTCCTCTTGCAGCTGCCGTTGCGCTCGGACGTGCAGGTGCAGGCAATACTGCGGTCTACTTACCAGAGATATTGGCAACAATGGATAAGGGTGGAAATGCGCAGTATCTACTTCTGCACTCTATCAAGGAGATTCTTCAGCAAGCCAGTCAAAATTCGCTCAATATCAGCAGCTACACCAAAGCTATTTGGGGTCGCTTGCTGAAGGCATCTCAATCCGAGGACAATAAGGCCGTTGGAGCAGAGTGTATCGGAAGAGTTGCTATAATTGACCCAAAGACATATATGCCGGAGCTGAAGGTTCGTGTCCATACATTCCCAGTCAAGGTGTGTTGCTAATCATTTCAGGCATACCTGGGCAACGCGTCTCCATTCATCCGAGCAATGGCTATTCAAGCAATCCGTTACACATTGGCTGAGAACGATGAGTTCTTTGATACTGTTCTGCACTCGGTTCTTATCGAGATGCTTACTGTCATGCTTCGTGATACAGAACTGGAGAACCGTCGTCTTGCTCTCACGACCCTTAACTCTGCCGCTCACAACAAGCCTAACTTAATCATTCCAAACCTCGGCATTCTTATGCCACTTGTAATGCACGAGTCGAACATCAACTTGGCATTGATCCGTGAAGTAAACATGGGCCCCTTCAAGCATAAGATTGACGATGGTCTTGAAGTCCGAAAGGTACGTGTGCCCGCTTCTTCCTGCTCTGCAATACTGACATTTCACACAGAGCGCCTACGAGACTCTTTACTCTCTCATGGAAACCGCCTTCTCCCGGCTCAACATCGTGGACTTCTACGACCGCATCATCGCCGGCCTCCAAGACGAGCACGACATCCGCTCCCTCTGCAACCTCATGCTCACCAAGCTCATCGTTCTCGATCCCGATGAGACAGCCCGTCGCCTGGACGCCATCGCCACCTGCTACCGCCAAATCATCTCCATCAAGCTCAAGGACAACGCCGTCAAGCAAGAACTTGAGAAGCAGGAAGAGGCCGTTAAGAGCTGTTTGCGTGTCTCTCTGTTGCTCCAGTCCTCCATCCCCGGTGCGACCAATGTCGGCGGCCCACAAACTGGCCAGCATCAAATCTGGCACACTTACTGGGAGTGGATTGAGAAAGACTATGAGAGTTCATTGAAGAGTCTGAGACAGGAGGGTAAAGAGTCTTCGTACTGAGCTGGCACTTGACTAAAACTTTCCACCGTACGCACCTACCACAACTGAATTCAGTGGTGGAGATAATATGGGAGGTCAGATCTAGGTTTATGATAGATGATGATACGACTGAACGAATGGATACGCGAAGAAAATACTTCCATGGCCGAAGCGGGATTGAGATTGCGATTGAGAAGGGAGGGAGGTGCTCTCGTCCATAGCTTGCGTTGCATATTCTGCGAGTTCTTCTTCTTCATCTCTGGCGCTCAGGCATCAAAAAGCAGAAAATGAAATATCCGTGTCAATCAATGAATGCGATGTGCCTCTCGCCCTGTGATAATTTCTGTGTCTGCCCCCTTCATCATTCTCCATGGATTCGGTTCCAACAAAAGACCAGTGCCGTACGCACGGTACAGAATACAGGAATATCACAAGTACACAGAAACATCACGAGCATATGAGAACTATGGAACGGGCATTCTAGTTTCTTTTTCTTATGGAATTCATAATCTCTTATCGCTTCGCTCTTCTTATTACACACGTCCATATGTACTCAATCGTCCCTCGACCTCCTTCCCTCTCTCAAAAGTGGAAAAACGAAGTGGGGATATTGGAAAACCAGGCAGGTACGAAGCCGGGCCGAAACGATGTAAAGCAAGCAAACCCGCAACCCATGCATTCATTCTTCCAATTTTCATAAAGCGTGTATGCATATGTCCCCAAGATCCAAATTTCCTTCCGTGCGCCGAAAATGTGTCGATGAATGAAACAAGCGAGTGGTGGGGGTATAGGTAGGCAGGTATTGTATTAAACGATCGTATGAAATGAAGATACCCAATCCAGAAAGTATTGTTGCGTGTAAGTCGGTATTAGTAGACTGGCATAGTGGGTCGAATGGAAGGAACGTGATTGGCGGGTGGTGGGGCAAGTGGAACATCGTTCGATCAATCAAGGATCGAAACCGGCTGCAACGCCAGGAGCAGGCCCCTCCAAATCTACAGCCTCGACTGTATTCCTAATCTTACCAGTCTCATTGACCAAGTTCCCGAAATACTTTCTCGCGACCTCGCTCTCGCCTCTGATCTTCCTGGTCTCTTCTCGCTTGCTACCCAGCTGCTCGACTGAGCGCTGTAAACCGACTCTCAGATTATCGGCTGGAAAACGTAGGACTTTCCGTACGGACGAGGAGATGCGTGTGGAGTTGGAATGCACGTAGTCGATTTCCGCGAGTTGGGTACTGATCTTGGTGCTGAGGCGGCGAGGAAGCGAGTGCGGGATTTGGAGTAAAATGTAGTAGGTTGCTGCGATGGCTGTGGCGACTACTCCAGGTAGAATCAGTTTGCGGAGGTTGTTGTTTCCAACGACTTTAACTGCTCCCATAGCGCCATCTACCCAGCCGAAACCACCTACCATGCGACTTCCTACCGCCGTAGCGACGGTGAGGGCCATTCCTGTGCCTGCCATCTTCTCCTGACGTTGCAGGATGGTGTGCCAGTCAAAGAAGTCCCAAAGTTCGGTCTCTATCTCGACCTGGCGGGCTAGAACGTCACGTTTGCGACGGAACATAACATCGCTGCGGAAGCTGAGGTCTGTATACTCGTCTCCAAGATGCAGGAGGCCTAGTTGCTTGATTGAGCTTACGCCTTCAACGGTCTTATTACGAGCGTGCTCTTCGCAGATTGTGACTGAGGCGGAAATCTGAGAGAGCATGGCTTCTTTGATATCCTCGGCATACTGGAAGACGTTGAGAAGACCTGGGTATGAAACACCAAGTTCTTCATCAGCTGCTTGGGATATTGAGGCCGTGAGGATCGATCGAGTGTGATCGTAGATATCTTGGCAGGTCGCCTCGATAGTTCGATCAATGTCGTCGCTGACTTCGGCCTTCGCCTTTTTCGAGGCTTCCAGAAGAGGTTCCAGGTCGTTCAGTTCCTTGGTCACACGGTCAAGCTCTGATTGTGCCACTTCCTGGTTGACTGTGGCAAGCGTCTGGACGTCTCCGAGAACATTCATTAAGTACGTCTTGGCTGGAGCTAGTTTTGACCGAGCTCGCTTCTCGAGAACAAATCGCCTTAACGACTGCTCAAGGTCTTCGAAATCCCGAATCTTCTCTTTGTCCTTTCCTTTGCCTTTAGGATCCGAATCGTCGAAATCCGGTCCGTCTCCCCCTCCACTTGAGCTACCACTTCCACCTCCTCCATTTCCTCCAGGTGGCGTTGGTGCTGTTGGAATAGCGTTGCTCGATACGAAATGTACCAGTTCGGCTGACTCTTTGAACGTCCGTGGGCTAAGACCATGGACCTGCTCCAGAATCATCTTTTGACACCTGTTCTTGTCCTTGATATTGTCATATCCATTAACAACGATGAAGATGTAAGCCTTTTCAGCTGCTGCCGCCCAAATGAACTCTTTCGCGGTCATCGTGAAGTGGTTGGCGGCCGAAACAACGAATACAACAACGTCGATTTCTTCTTGTCGGGCGAAAAGTGCGGTAGTCTTCGTCGTATCCAGATTCAGGCCAGGCGCATCGATAATGGAGATATCCACAACACCGTTGTTGAGTAGGGACTCGTCGATTGAGCGAACATCCTTGACATAGACTTTACACTGAGTGTAGGTTTCGTGGTCTGTGACAATCTTCTCCAAGTCAAGCAACGTGAAGACATCATAGGTACTCTCGTCGTGTCGGTTGTATGTAATCTCCTTGTGAATCGCGTGGACCTCCTCCACTCCACCATTCTCCCTCGCATCCAAGACTTCGCAGAAAATACTGGTACATGGTTGTTGATCCTCTGGTAAGATCTTTCTCCTCAGAAGAGCATTGCAGAATGTTGACTTTCCGGCATTGAGGTCTCCAGTAACCAGAACTTTACTCGATGTATCCTCTATCCGCTCTCGAAGGTTCAATAGGTGCTTGATACTTGAACTGATCTTTCCATCCAGTAATGAGGCTATCGAGTTCCTCTCCAACGAATGTACAAGCTCTGTCTGATGTAGGGCTCCAAGCTTCAAGTCCAACTTCAATATCGAAAACTCCTGGGCTATTTGTGGTGTAATTAATCGTGGTTCGGGTACTGGCCGCTGTTCTGCCTCCTTGCTCGATTCTGCGCCCGCAGGGTCTGCTCCAAATGTTTGTGACCGCCTTGCAAGTCCAGGCCGAGGGGGTGTGATTTCCTTGGAACCAGGACCAGAAGTTTGCGTATGCACCAGACCTGGTCGGGGATCTTGTCGAGGTTGTGCTGCTTGGGCACGTTGAACCGAAGGATATGTTGCTGGCCATGAGGCGTTCATCTCCTGCAGAGACTTCAAGGTCTCCACCACCCTGTTTATTGATCTGGCCAGAGTAACTCGATGTTGATTGTACCATAATTGATGTATGGCGTTGGCCTGCACCCGTCTGTCCGCATCCGCACTCTCTCCCATGCCCCTCGGCACAGGCGAGTGCATCGGCGTAGGCCTGTCCTCAGTCAGAGTCGGATTCCAAGTCGGCGCTCCATTGAAGCTATCCCCAGCTATGCTTGCCCCGTACCCCGAGTCATTATCCAAGAGAGCCTGCAGACGAGCAGCGCTTTCTGACGTAGATCCGGATCCAACCGTCATGTATTGAGGCCGATTTGACGATTGTCGCCGGTCGTTGTTCGAACTCGATTCCTCCTGCGGACCGGCCTTGCCCTTTCCATTCTTGTATTCCTGGCTCATCGTGACGGTATGTGAACCATTCGAGTGTGTTGTGTAGAAAGTTTCCTTGTTGTGGTCTGTTGAAGATTCAAGGAGGCGAACAAATTCCGGCTGCCAATCTTAGTCCATTTCACGTGCCGACCCTGGTACTTTTGGTTTGCTGTTTGTCAAGCCAGCATGGTGAAAGCATTATTGCAGGGAATGATATTTTTTTTGGCTCAAATCAATTTACTTTAGGTCCAATTTCATCGTATCCTGCACTCTGTTATGACGTTTTGATCAAGTCATCGTGAAGAAGTACTGTAATCCGCTTGGGAACATAGGTAACTTAGAGCCAAGCTTCTGCGATTGCGAGAACAATGACGATGCGGCGATAGGCACCACGTTTCATATCCGCTATCAATTCCCTAAATTCAGTACACAAACCCCAACCATGAATGTACGGCCTTGAGACCCCACGCATAATAATCCAGCTAACAAATGCCTGCAGATCGTCGAGTGGGCTTTCGGGAAGCGTATGACGCCCGCTGAGCGTCTGCGCAAGCATCAGCGATCTCTCGAGAAGACCCAACGGGAACTGGACCGCGAACGAGTCAAGCTTGAGAACCAGGAGAAGAAGTTGATTCAGGAGATCAAGAAGAGTGCGAAGAATGGGCAGATGGGAGCATGCAAGATCCAGGCAAAGGACTTGGTGCGAACGAGGAGATATATTGAGAAGTTCTATTCTATGAGAACACAACTCCAGGCTATTTCGTTGAGGATCCAGGTATGTGCCTTGTGGATTTTACAAGGGGACTCTGCTAATGTTTGGGAAACAGACGGTCCGCACGAACGAGCAGATGATGCAGGCTATGAAAGGCGCAACGGGTGTTCTGGGCAATATGAATCGAAGCATGAACCTGCCAGCTCTACAGCGGATAGCAATGGAATTCGAGAAAGAAAACGACATTATGGACCAGAGACAAGAGATGATGGATGATGCGATCGACGATGTTACTGGGCTTGAGGATGAGGCTGAGGGAGAGGAGGTAGTTGAACAAGTCTTGGAGGAGATTGGAATTGATCTCAAGAATGCTGCAAGTATTGAATTATCCTTCGTCTTACGCCAAATGCTGATACAATTTACAGATGGGAGAGACTCCTTCTGGTCTCCAAAGCACTACCGTGCCAGAAGGACGAGTTGCACAGGCTATTGGGGGTGGTGGAGGTGGAGGTGGAGGTGATCCAGGAGACAATGATCTCCAGGCCAGATTGGACAGCTTGAGAAGATGAGTTTGTGATAGCGAGATACATCAACGGCGTTCCTCATATTGAGTGCAGGAGTTAGGGATTTCGTTTATTCTCATAGTCAATACCTCTTGCAGCCTTGACTTCATTCTCCGGTCCAACGGAGGTCATATTCCGTCACTCTGCGTCCCAGGAAATATCTGTCGAGTCCTAAATGTTATCATACGATTGAAGATTAGGTTGGCCAGGTATTTTTGCTACAGATGCCTTTTAAACATTAAAGAAGCACGATTCCCAGTCCAGTCCAGTCCAGTCCAGTTCGAGAGAAAAACATTGGAGCTATTGGAACATTCAAGTATCCATCTACCCCTCCGTCTCCTGATCTGGCTTGCTGTCTGGCGCCATCTCTCCGGAACAAAACATCCCACCCCTCCATCACATCCCCTCCATCCAACCAACGCCCTCGAGCCGACAGTGTCTGGGGTGTATCGTTATTGCCCCCTGAAGTCGAGTGTGGGGAAGTCTTCCGCTTAATGCTTGCTGGCTGGATATCGAATTACAATATTGGAACTGTTGCATAGCACAGCACAGCATAGCCTACTAGGTGCCAGGCCAGGCCAGGCCAGACATGACCAGACTCTTTTCTCTGCTTCTCTTGCTGACACTCCGTTCTTTTCCCTCTTCGTCCTCACGCGAGAGACCTGGTGTCTTTTTCTCACTACCACCTCTTCGCTATTTCTCATTCGCGCCGGTGCATTTCCCTTAAATCCGGTCTGTACAACTATAATACGACCAACCAAGCTCCTTGTGCCTCTCGACAAAGCCAACAGTCCACAACCCCTGCTACCATCTTCACCACCACCTTGGCTCTCTCTGTACCGCTCTGCATCTTTGTGCAAACCAACTTGAAGTCCTTTGGCATCACCAACAAACCCTCTCCACAACCAAGAAACCCCAGACCGGCTTTGTCCCAAGATCTACAAAGCTTAAGGTATCCACAAGTGTGCCTGCAAGAAACAAAGTGCCGTGAGTGTACCAACGGCATTCCGGCACCTCCAACCGTTCCCCCAGCTCACGAACCACTTTACCATTATTGATCCCTGGATCAGATCTTGGGCCCCTCTTGAGTGCCAGACAACAGAATCTCAAGCCCAAAGGTGAGCTCCATTAACTCTATCTGTTTCATTCGGGTGCGCGCGTGCTACCTACAAAGGCTGGCTGTTTTGTTTGTTCTTGACCTACCCCACCTTGCACGTCGTCATAGGAGAAACGAGGCTAACGAAGGAACCCGCCGCCCAGCGAACCCAGCTCTTCAACCTACAACCAACTTCTACACGAAATCATTAACAAAAGCACTCTTGAATTCACACAGATCTCCGAAAACCAGAACCTCAAAGTCTAGCTTTCGCAGACGGCCAACTGATACACATCGCAACCTGGTTTTTCCATTCCCCTCAATTCTGCCTGCTTCCAACAAACCCACGAATCCTCTACCTTTCCCCTCGCATACTCCCGAGGTCTCCGTACGAGACGCAAATACCAAAGTCACCAAAGTGGCAGGTAGTAAGCGGAGGAGCTTTTCCTCCCAGGGAGGTCTGCTAAACAGAATGTTTGGCAGCTCTGGGTCCCCGCCAAAGGAAGGTGGAGTGCCAGCGACTCAAGCAGAAACCGTCGTTCCGATCACAATGGACCCCGCAAATACCCAAAAGCCTGGAGAGGAAGCCCCAGCTGGTGAGAAGCGCAGTGGTAATGGAAGCCCCCCTGGTCGTCAAGCCGCAGAAACGGGCGCGACTGTTGAGAAGAAGCGCAGAAGTAGTGGGGTGGGAGGAAAGGCCAGCTCCTTGTTAGCAAGTGCCAAAAACTCTCTGCATTTCGACAAGAACCCCAATTCCGCCGGTTTTATGCGAAGCCAGGAGCCCAATACTCAGACACCTCTCCAGAAGCTCGGAAAGCAAGATCCAGCACTCAGCGTTCCTCAAGGCCAACACAATAACTCTGCCGGCGAGTCCGTACCAGGTCCTAGGTCTACATTTACGGTTGGTGTTTGGGAAGACAAGAACAAGAAATGTCGTCGTACTATGGAAGATACACATGCGTTCCTTTACAATTTCCTACACACTCCAGCCCCAGCATTGGGTCCCGACACGCCTAGTACGAAGTCGAAGTCCACCGACGAGCTAGCCCAGAACGAGTCCACCCAGAGTCTTGTACCTACAAGCTCTTCAGCAGAAATGATGGAGACTGACAATGGCTATTTTGCTATCTTTGATGGTCATGCTGGTACATTTGCGGCCGATTGGTGCGGAAAGAAGCTTCATATCATCTTGGAAGAGACAATACGAAAGAATCCAAACACTCCAATTCCAGAACTCCTCGATCAGACATTCACCATTGTCGACGCGCAGTTGGAGAAGCTCCCTCTGAAGAACAGCGGATGTACTGCGGTCACTGCGGTCCTCCGCTGGGAAGATAGGATACCCAACGCGCAATCTGCGACAGGATCCACGGCCATCGCACCAGCAACCGCTGCAGCAGTTCAGGCGCAAAGTGATGCTTCGAAGGGTGAGGAGAAATCTGGAGACAGTGGAGTTGATATGAGCAAATCTCCACCACAGGCCAACGCATCAGCAACTACAGTTCCTGCTCCAGGAAGCAATGAAGCAACTCATGCCAGACTTCGAACAACTGCCTCGCGTCAACGTGTTTTGTACACTGCAAATGTTGGAGATGCACGAATTGTTCTATGCAGAAATGGCAAGGCTCTGAGATTATCATATGACCACAAGGGCAGTGACGAGAATGAAGGAAAGCGAGTTGCTAACGCCGGAGGTCTGATTCTCAACAACCGAGTCAATGGTGTTCTTGCTGTTACTCGCGCTTTGGGAGATTCGTACATGAAGGACCTTGTGACTGGTCATCCTTATACCACGGAAACCGTCATTCAACCAGACCTTGATGAATTCATCATCCTTGCCTGTGACGGTGTAAGTATGCCCCGATATATTTGAGATCAAAAGCTAATATTGTTCAGCTGTGGGATGTTTGCTCAGACCAAGAAGCAGTTGACCTTGTCCGTAGCCAACAAGATCCAGTTGCTGCGGCTAAACAGCTTGTCGACCATGCTCTTGCTCGCTTCAGTACCGATAACCTCTCTTGCATGATCGTCCGCTTCAACAAGTCAGCCCTCTTGACCACAACTAAGGAACCTTCATCTGCCATCGGCGTAGAAGGCGATCCAAACTCCGTCTCCGGCAAGATTTCCGAAACTGAGAAGATTGTCGGTGATGCACGAAGAAAGGTCCAGGAAGACGGTGTCCCAGGCATTGGCATCAGCGGTAGCAACAGCGGAAAAGGTCACGATCCAGTTGCTATTCCAGAGTCAGACGAGACCGCCAAGCGAATGAATATGGAGAAGGTCATCGAAGAGGAACCTAGTCTTGTCGAAGGCGACACCCCAGAGATGGATCTGAAGGGTGGAGAGGCCGCAAGTCCCCAGACGAGGAAAACCCTGAAGTTGCCTGAATGAGCATCGAAGTGATGATGTTGCATGTTGTGGGAATGGTGCTGGTTAGACTATGGGTACGAACTTTTTCTTGAATCAATCAGTTACACGGGCACGGGCACGGGCACGGGCATGATTCCTTCGAAGCGAATGAACGAGCAAACGAACGACTTCTTTTCTTCTTCGCGGCGGCGACTTGGGTCCAGTGGGATCAATAAAAGGGATTCATGTCATGCGTGGTGTGCGTTTTTAGAGCGTGGTGGGATGGATGGAATGGAATGGATGGCATTGTGATTTGAGGTTGATGAACCATGAATAGGGTGATGAGTGAATGGGTGAACAAGCGGATGGGGAGAAGACAGAAGAATACGATACATACATGCACCTTCTGTATTTATGTACGAATAAAAATGGATGGGGTCATCGAATTGCGATCTCATTATGAAGATCCTCAAAAAACATGAACAGAAGTGAAAACTCAAGCAAACCTTTCAGGGACCAATCACCAAGCCCTGTTGCAGTGTATGTGGATTTTGAAGTATCTGATACATTGTTAAACGGTTAGGGCACCTTCTGAGCCTCCATACGTATATCGTCAGGAGTTCGGAGAAGAGGCAAGAAGTACATTTCACAAGAATACATAGTATCTTCAAGGTTCAGGTGTGAGACTCCGAGGAATCCTGTGTTGTACCTGGAACCTCAGCTGGCAGCCATTTAAAAAACACTTATAGTATTTCAATCCACCTCATCTCAGTGCAAAACATTAAACTTGCCTTTCTTCAGTCCATCATCCTTCAAAGCTCTGGCATCACTGCAAATTCGACAGGTGACATTCCAGCCAAGTAAGCGCATTACCGCAAAGCTGCAGCTTCAATCTCTCATCCCCGCAATCTTTGAAACCGTGGCCAAGCCGTGTTTTCCATGAAGCAAGTAAACTATCATAAACTAGTGTGTTATGCACAATTCCATGTTCTAAAAAAAACAAAAAACACAGGCTTACATCCGCTTCGTCCAAAAGCCCCTTCCCCAACCTTCCTAAACAACTTGATCGATCATGTTGCCATAGAACATATAATATCGCTCTACAAAGCAGGTACGACTTTTACATAAACAACACTCTTAAGTCCTCCCAGTTCCATTCATGTTTTCCCTCTAGGCCCCTCAACCTGGACTAAATCTTGGTCCCGCCAGAAAAATACGGCTACTGGAAAAGCTTTGCATTGGTTCCTAAAATGAACCTTCAATTATTGATGCTGCGCCGCACGTAGCAGACCGTTGCCGCGCAACATCACATTCCCAAAAAAAACATTCCAACTCCATGATTTTCACCAAGACTTGTCCCGTCCAATGTTTCGTGACGGACTACGGACATTCCTTGTCGCCGTGACTATTGTCAATCTCACCATAGGCTGACCCCAGCGTGAGCAAAAATAATCAAAAAAATCAATTATAATTTGATTATAATCAAAAATCATTAATTTGATTTGATTATAATTTTTTACCTTTGATTTTGATTTAATTAGATTATAAATTAGTTATAATCAAAGATAATCAACTAACTATATATTGTATTTTTTTATAATAAGTAACTAATTAATCTCAAAAATATTATCCTCTCTATTAACTTCTTCGATTTCCTCCTCTTTTTTATTGAAAAATCCCCAACTTTTTAAGGCTATAATATACTCAAAAGTATCTTTATTAAGCCTATTACAGTCTTTATTAATAATTATAACCCCTTGACTAAAAAACCTTTCTAAAAAAGCTAATATAACTGGTATTTATAAGTAGTTTCACGCTAATAAAGATAAAACTGGATATTTATCTTTATTATTAAACCAAAAAGTTAAAGGTTTAACCTATTAATATAAGTATTAGTAATTATCAAAATTATAGTCTAAGATTATTAAATTACTTGTCAATTAACTCTTCTTTCTTATAAATAAAGACTGTCGGTGCAGTACCGGTGGATCACGTAAAGATATATTAAAACAAAGGGGTTAATATAGTCTTTAGTAAAGTGAGTGGTAAAATCTGTATATCTTTAAGAGAGTGGGAGAGATCCTTTATTATATACTCCTCCGAATAACCCCTATAATAAGTCCGTTATAGCTCTGATTACCCCTTAGAACTATTAGATCTATTACTCTTAATAGCTAAGGCATAACCCTTAAAGACTACTATGGTATTATTTAAGTGGCGTTCTTTATATAATATAAAGAAATTATATAACCCTTGTAGATTAACACTAGTAATACTTCTTTTAAAAAGACAGATTAGAATTTTAATATAATAAGAAGAAAGTAAGGGTAATATAGACTCTAATAAGCCAAAAAGAAACGTTTTATAAAAACAATACACTAAAGAGTATAATAATACATAATATACGAAGTAAAAAAGAGCTACAATAATAATAATATAAGAGATATAACATTAAAATCATTAAAAAAAAGACTAAGAGATGTAAAAAAAAATAGAATAACATAATAACTTGTAATAAGGGCCTAAAAAAGGTCTAAAATCTATTTATAACGGCTTTATATTAATTATGTTAAAGGAGTTATTAATTTAAGGCTAAAAATCAACAATATGTAAGTTAAGCGAGGTCTATTAATAACTTAAGCGAGGGCTATAAACCTTCTTATTGTTCTTTTATTTTATATATATCCTAAAGGTTCTTTAGAAATTTACTCTTCTTTTTTTAATAATAACGAATTACCGTTAATATATTAAAATCCATTGATCTTATATTAAAGCTAACGTAATCTTAAAAACCTCTTAATTAATAACTTTAATCTATTAATAATAAGTTAATTATCCTTTAAATTAATACTTAAATTCGTTTTAGGGCTGTTTTAGTATTATATCCTAATGTTAACAATGACATAATATTAATTCTAGTGCCATCTAACGCCTTCGCGGCTATCTACTACGAATGTTACGTCTAGTGCATCCGTGCTTAAGCGCGTAGTTTAAAGCACTCTTATGTCTTTAACAATTTTAAGTCAAAGAAGTATAATTATTATATTAAATAAAAGGAGGAATACCGCCCCATAAATAAATCCCTTAAAGATTACCCGTGATCTTAGCCCATGAGTTACCCATAGATTCTAAAAGGGATTTAAATGTATTTTATATTTAATATAAATATAACTCCCTTAGTTCGTTAACACTAAGTTTAATACTTTGGTTTATATAATTAATATTATACCGTTTATCCTCGTGGACTTCTTTGCCGTTATAAAGTTAATTACCGTTGTATTATTAGTTGTTTTAACGGAGGTACTAAAGACAAAAGACTAGTTGGTGTTTGCCTTGTTAAAGGAGACTCAGGCCTTTTAGGTCAGATTAAGTCAGTTTATTGACACTTAGTTAATATATAACCTTTTTTAATATAATGTCTAATTCTAATTAATAATTAGTTTATATATAAGACTTAGGTGTTTAAGTTAAGAACATAGCGGTAGCTTTAAACCACGTTAACGAAATAATATCTAGCGTTTACGCTTAAGCCAAAAAGGCTCAAAGTAAGCGTAAGGCTCTTATTAAAGTAAGACCTAATAATAAACGTCCTCGTTATAATACGTTAATACTAAAAGAAGAAGAAGAAGGTTTAGAGTTATTTACAGATAGTTTATACGATATAAGCGATGAATAAGCCTTGTTTTAAATTGGCTTCGTGATAAGTTCTTTATAATAATGCTTTTTTTAAACCTTTATATAAGAATAGCCTTTTATAGTAAAACCGGTAATTAAGTCTTTGTTAAAGTATTATTATAAGGCCGCCCGTTAGTACTTTGAATTAGAGGGTAAATAGATGTGAATTTAAGTTGTCTTCTGTCTTTATAAACTGAATAATTATAATATATAAACAAATGAAATGAAATGAGTAAATGAAATAAGAAATACATCTTAAAAAAATACACGTAAAAGAAAAGTAATGATTATATAAACTCCTCTGTTATTGATCCGAATCAGTTTTAATAAGTCTTTGAACTTATCCTTTTATTTTAATAGTAAACGTGTTGGTGTTAATAAAATCTTAAAGAGTTTTATTTAGAGTGGCTTTTGTTATAATATTAATAAGGTTATAAGTACTATTAATTTATTATATTTTTATGAGTTCTTTATGTTTATATGACTAGTGAATTGTTATTATATTAATTATTAAACGCTTTTCCTTTATAGTACTAAGTTTAATAATATATTCATACAACGAGAAAGAGTTTATATAAACGACGGTAAGAAGCCTTGGAAAATTGAGCTTATTAGTCATTATATTAATAATAGTCGTCATAGTAATTAACATATTAACGCCGGTTATTATGGTATATAACTCTAAAGCGAGTACTACGCGAATAACTCTTTTACACTTAATAGAACTAATATAAATAATGTTATTATTAAAGGTAAACTTAGCATTTTCCCTCAATTTAGTTCTAATTATTATTATAAAATTAATTTAAGAACTCAGATCCTTGTTATTAGTAAAGGAACTATTAACGAAAACGTAGATCTTTGTTAAATATAAGTCTACAAGGATATATTATAAACCTCTTTTTAGATTATCCATTTATTATTGGAGACGTAGATTTAAAGCCTTAGCGTTATTTATCATAAGATTTTAATGTTGAATTGTCACTGAGAGATTGAATGTGGCTTTTAGTTAATAAATCATAGTAATATAAGCTCTATGAGTGCGTTGTTTTATATAGGCCTTCTTATAATTACTCTTTTTAGTGTTAATTAGTTTAATTTTGGCCCTTTGTCCTTTTTAAGACATATAAAAATCGTCTCTTTTTATGGTGATAATATAACTGTTGAATATAAAGGGTTTAGAGGCGTTTAAGACTTGAATCGGTTTTATAAAAAAGTTCGTATTTATAATCTCCGTTTATTCTTTAATTAAAAAGTCGTCATTTCTTAAAATCAAGGTGTCGTCTGTTTATATTTTAACTATTTTAAATTCTTAACTATTTTTAGTATTAATTAATAAGTAAGGATTGTACGTAGAGGTCTTTATTTATAACTTTTTAATATAATGTTTATAGTAAGTGTTAAACCAATGATTTCTTAATTCTAGAATGCCATATAATAAGAACATTATTATAAATATTATACTAAGAGGGAATTCATTTATAATCTCTTAGGGAAGTTATATAAAGATGTCTTATAAAAGTCTTATTTATGCCTATACATAGGCTTAAGTGATATCTCAAAGTGCTAAATATGATTTAAATCCGTTTTAAACCTTCTTTAACTACTTAATCGTAAATACTAAAAAAATAAACAGTCGTTGGCTTATGTATTAAATTATTAAAGATTAAGTTAATATTTCCCTTTTACCTTTATTATTAAAGTATTAAACGACGAGTCTTAATTTTTTATATAATGTCGAGGTTTTTTTACTTTTAACTTTGTTTATTATTTTAGATTTAAAAATATATTAACCTTTTATTTTAGGGTCGTCTTTTTAAATAAATATAAAAACCCCTCTTTTAATAAATGCCTCATATTTTATTTAACGAGATTGCTAGAATAGTGCTTTAGGAATAATGATTTTACCTTTATTTTAAAGTTTAATAGAAAGTTTTCGATCTCTAATCTCCTTTTTAATTAAAAACACTTTAATATTATAATTGTTATTAATTATTAATAATTTATAAATAAGTTATATAAATAAGAACTTGACAATGATTTAAAATAGTTTTAGAATCGATTTAGGTATATTATTGACTAGTAATCTAGGATTAATAGTGATTTTTATAGAATCTTTTGGTAAATTTTCTTTTTAACGTTTAACGCCTAGTGTATTTATTTTAAATAAGTATATAAATATTAATTAAAATATATAAATCTAATTATTATTTATAGTGACTTTATAAGACTTGTTATTTATTCTTAAGAACTTATATAGTCTTTTCCATCTTTTCTTTTCTTTTTATATTAAGACTTAATCTTTTAAGTGTAAATCATATATTAAAGTAATATTAGGGCCGTTTTGAGTCGTTAATGTATCATTGACTTTATAGGTCGTATAGATCCGTTTTACTTCTTTTATTGCTTTTTTAATAGTAATAACGCGTTGTTTAATAGACGGACTTAAAAGGTTTAATTCTGTTATTTTAAGGTAAGCTTTAAAAACAAATAATATAAGAATCAACTTATTAAGTCTAACTATATCATTTATTGTTTTAATTGTCATTTATAGTCGATTTTTATTACTTAATTTAAGGTGCTCTTTTATAATGATTTCATAGGCACGTTAAAATAGACAATAATATCTTTTTACTTTATTAATTAAGTAGTGTATTTTTATAAAGACAAGCTTTAAAATACTCTTAATAAAACGTAAAGAGCTGTGGAATTCTTTAAAGTTAAAATTAGTCCTATAGTCGTATATGACGAAGTCAGGGGGTTTAATATATATATCTATTTATATTGACTTAAAAACATTAAATATAACCCAAGCCGTGGCTGAACCGGGTCTTTTTTAAAATAATTTCGTTATTTTAAAGCCAGTGGCTTTATTAACTATATAAAAGGCATATTTCTCTTTAAATTATGTTATATTAACGTAAATTATGTAGTTAAAATCTACGTCATTTTACAGTTTAAATTAAAATCTATATAGAATATCTACATATTTCTAATAATGTTTATACATTTCTTTAACTTTGAATATAATATTAAAGTCAGGAATATAGTTAGCTTAGTTTAATAAGTGTTATAGGCGTTATACTAAAGGGTACCTGAATCGCTTATGTAACCTTTGAATCTTTATTTTAATCAGATGATACGTATTGATCATATTAGTTAATGAATTTAATAATTATTGGTGTTAGTTTAAGAAAAGCCATAAATGGCTTTGTTTTTATATAATCAAGTGTTTCTTTTTACCTTAAATTAATATATTCTATAAGTTGTTATATTAGGCATTGAGTTTATTTAGTTATTGTAGGCACACTAGGAATAAGATGTCTGTATTTATAATTATAAACTCCATTGGTTTAATAAGAGTATTAACGGTTATTACTCTTATAGACGGGCAAGAACCGGCTCTGAATGTGATCCGACTTTACTTTGCTTAACTTATGTCAAGTTTAACGTCTTAAATCCGTTATAAAGCTCATAACTGGTTAATGCCTCTAGTGTTTTTATTTAAAGCTTTAGTATTAATAAAGAGACCTTAAAAAATCAGTTTATTTATTATATTGTATAAGCCTTACTATATAAAGGTTTCTTAATTTTACTCTTTAAAATGTGGGCCGCTTTTTGTTTTTTAAGTTATAATAACACTTCCCATATATTATATTTAGTTTTATTTATTATAAATATAATCGTGAAATTCACCGTACTATTGCCATTATCATTGTCTAATTCCCCTTAAAGATCATTATCATTTAATAAAGTGTTTGATTTGTCATCTTAAGGGTTATCTTTATGTCTTTTAAACTAGGTCTAATATATGTCTAAATCAAGTCTATGTCTTTTAATATATACTAAATAAGCCTTAAATAGGTTCTCCATAGTTCTCATTTTTTCCGCTTTTTAATTAATAAAGTACTTTGTTTTTATAATATCTCGTTCTTTTTTAAAGTATTAACTATTATAGTAATCTTTCTTTTTATAAATAATATATTTAAAATAACTTAGTTTAAGCTAGAATTTGTCCTTACGTTTATTATTTTATGAGAATTTTATCTTTTTATTTAAATAGTATATACTTCTATCGGCGATATAAGATTAGTAGCGATTTGGATTTAATTTAAAGGACTTTTTAACTCGTGATCCCGGCTCATATGTCGTTTTAATGCCAATAATAAAGCAGAAGCCGTTTATTAAAGTAAGGAACATTAGTGGTGCCTTAAATAAGGCCATCTTAAAGAGTAAGTTACTTGATATTCCTTATAATAGTTTATCTTAAAGCGTTTTGTTATTCTTTATATTATTATTCTTAAGACTTAATTAGAGGCTCTGTAATTCTTTAGCAAAGCTCTTTAACTGACTTAATACTAATTTACCCTTTTAGTATAATTTAACTTAAAATAACGAAAAAGTTAAACTAAACCATTAGTTAAAGAACTTATTTATATATTCTTTTGTTTTAAAGTTATCTCGGGTAATCGTGATAAGATTTTTAAAAGAATAACCCTTGTTTTAAAAATATTAATAATAGTACATATTAACTCTGTCTTATAGTATAAACGGAAAAGCTCGGTTTTAAATGGAATTATTAACAGAAACTCATTAACATAAATCAGTGAAAATGTGTAACTTTTCGTTAAAATAATCTTTGGCACTATTATATTAAAACTCCTTTAAATATATCTTATTAAGATTTATTAAAGATTTAGCTTAATCTAAAGATAATAAGTTTATTACAAACCATAAAAGCCGTATCAGTTCAGAATAAAGTCCAATAAGTCTCAGTACCACTATAAAAGGGGGTAATGTCTTATCCCTTAAGTAAACACTTAACGGTAATATTAAATCGGGCAATGTATTATCGTTCAGTCTTTACTTTAGTTTATTTCTGAAGGGCCTTTTATTAGGGGTAAATGAGAATTCCCTCTTTAGATTAATAAATAACGTTATATTATATAAATCCTCTTCCATAGTATTAACTTTAATAAAGGCAAGGGTATTAAGCGAGTCATTTTAACGTCTTAATATAACGCCTAGTGTTTTTCTTTTTGACACTAAAGGTGTCTAACCTTTTTTAGTCTTTGGCATAAAGGAGAAAGGGGTTTATGTAAATACAAAGACCCTTAGTTAATCTTGGATAAGCCGTATAAAAGATATAAGTATGTCTTAGACGTAATTTAGAACAGATCTAAGGTATATTTAGTCTTATATTTCTAGTTGTTCTTTAGGCCATTTGTTCTTCTCAGCCTTTTTTATATCCTTTAGTATATCTATAACCTCTATTCTTTTAGTTCTTTATATATAACAACCATAAAATCTAAGATCATCCTTTAATTGAGTCTTCTTTTACTTATATATTTTCTTAAAGTCGGCAGTTATCCATTTATTAAAGAACTCTTAAAAGTCTTAAAACAAGTACTCTCCTTTTGTTTTCTTATTATAGTAGTATTTACGGAACTCTTATAAATACCTCGTGTAATTAGTTAATATCCTTTTAATTCTTAATAATATATTATCCACTTTTTAAGTTAATGGGATAACACTTTCTTACTTTTTTACTGGCTCTACAATGTATTCCCTTAACTAAGACATTGTATTAAAGTAAGTTCAAAGTCGGTTCAGATATGATTCTTTAAATAGTCCGTTAACCCGGTTTTTAAGTGTTAATTTAACAGTTGTTGTTAAATAACTATCGTGTTGTGTTTATTATAAGTTATATAGTTGTTGGATTTTTAATCAGTTAAAGTGCCTTTACTAATGTCTTTAAGAAGGGGAAGTTATTTATCCTTTAATCTAGTCAAATGGCTAGGCCCTAATTAAAGGTACAAATGATTAAGTACTTTAAGTCGACTCTATAATCTGAGACCTTACCGTTTATAGTATAAATTGACCACTAATTAATGTCAGTATAATACTAGTAAATTACATAAAGATATATTAAAATAAAGGGGTTAATATAGTCTTCAATAAAGTAAGTAATAAAATCTGTATATCTTTAAGAGAGTAAGAAAGATCCCCTATTATATACTCCTCCGAATAACCCCTATAACAGGTCTGTTACAGCTCTAACTACCCCCTGGAACTATTAGATCTATTACTCTTAATAGCTAAGGCATAACCCTTAAAGACTACCATGGTATCATTTAAGTGGCGCTCCTTATACAGCATGGAGAGATTACATAACCCCTGTGGACCAACAAAGACTTAATTCATCTAAGTCTTCGTCTTCTTCTTCGATATATATATTCAAATCATCGTCTTTGTTATATAAATTCAACTCTTAAGCTTGATTAATAAGTAATTACGTAGCTATATAATCTTACTTATAACTATTAAAAATTAGTAAAATATAAAAGTAATTAATTAAATAATAACTTACATTTAAAACTCCGAATATAATCGATTATATATATCAGTCGCTTGGCCTCTAGTTAAGCCAATAGCTTCTAAACCATCTCTTTTAATTCTAGGGTCTAATATTAAAGTAAAATATAAAGCTTTATTATTATTAGAAATCCCTTGTTTAAAATAGTATTTTCGAAGTGTTGTACAGAATAGGGGTCAGTCGGCTGGTAGTACCAACAGAGCCTTATGGCGCTGCAGCTAATCAAGACTGCTTATGTAATTAGATTTTTGGAGCTTTTTTTTAAGGGGAGCTTTATTATACTCTTTTATAATTCAAGACTTTTATACTTCCTGAAGCTCCTCCCCTATGGTGCTCGATAATTAAAAGCCATAGCCTTATTTCATAAGTTATTAAGGTACAATTATTGTAGGTTGAAAGAAGCAAGGGTAAGTATTGAAGGACATTTACTGCTATTTGGTAAATTTTTCAAAAGTATATATTCCCCCTTTTTAATTTAATAAAACTTTTTCAATTTTTATAAACGTTTAATAACAATAAAATGTTTTCTTAAAATATATCAATTAATAAGAATAATGCTTTATTAAGCAATTGTTACTAATGGCCATAGTAATAAACGAGATTTTAATACTACGCTTAATTCAAGGGCATTATTGATTTTGTTAACCTAAATAAATATGATATTCTAAATTTTTTTAAATCTTAACCAATGATTCCTAATATTAATAAATATATATAAATTAAAACAAACCATTGATTTGTAAAATAAATGGCATTAATAAGCAATAGTAAGCAGAAGATATACTATAAGTAGAAGATTGCCAGCAAAGATAAGAAAAGGATTTTTATAAAGCTTTTATAGGTTATTAAATTATAAAAGGCGACTTTTAGCAATATTAAGAAAATTTAGGAAACTTACATAAGAGAATTCCAGAATAATCTTACCCAATGAATGCTTTTTAATATAAGGTATTAATATTTGTTTAATTGGGTTAATAGTACTATTAGTATGTTAATCCTAATAAACGCCATTAATAATAATAAGTCAAAGAACTTTGTTGGCCTTCAAGTATTGGTTAGGTCAATTAAGCAAGAGCTAGCTTTTTTGAATGCTTTTGTATTGTTATTTGTTATTTCAAATTACTAAAAAGCTTTAATAAATGCCTTTAAAAGAAAAAGGAAGATGAAAGCTTATATTTAATATAAAAAATAGTAAAAAAGGTATTGTTTTATTAAAGCATATAATATTCCGAAAGTCTAAAGTATTTTAGGTATTAAAAACTTCTTTTCTGCAGCTTTAGTTTATGCCAAAACATAGGCTATTTAAGCTTTAGCCAATGTTATTAAAAACAATGTTTTAGGAAAAAAACATTATATAATATTTGAAAAGTATGATTTAACTTTTAAAACTAACTTGGAAAAGCATTTTAAAAATAGTTTAAAGAATGGAAAATTAGCGAATAAATTATACGCCTTTCTTAAAAAACGTTTAAAAACTCTTAATAATTCCAAAGTTACTTTTGATACTAAAAGCTTAAGTATACATAGTAAATAAGGCTTATTCAATCGATTTTATTCTAAATAATCAAAAAAAAGCAATTGCCTTTATAATTCTAAAAATAGCCATTTCCAGGCACCTATCAAATGCTAAAGATTAAGGTACGCTTATAATAGCAATTATATAAATAAATTAAAGAATTGCCTTAGTAATAATAAGATCAAAAAAATTTGCAAAAAATTTAAAGAAGTGAAATATGCCAAGTTACAAAAATAAATCATCAAAAAAAATTAAAAAATCCTCCTTATCAATCGAATCATTAAAAGCATTGCCCTAAATAAGAAAGAGAAAGAAAAGATATTATTATTATTAAACAGGAGCAAATACCCTAAAAATATTAGCATAATTATTATTAATCCAAAGCTTTTAAATGTTGATGAAACAATGGGAATATATGCCGCAGATTTTATTAATAGTTTATATGTATTTTTAAATAATATATTTATTAACAATTGCGATGCTTAGCATTTTATTAATAATAATAAAAAACTTATCCCAGGCATTTTTATAAAATCTAAAAACAACAATTATGTAAAGGCAAATATACAATATTTTTCAATTATTAAATAAAGCTAACGACTTTTTAAAAATATGTTAAAGAACAAAAATAATTCAAATATATAAGACTTAACTTTAAGCAACATTATAATTATATTTGATTTTAATGTTAATATTATTTTAAAGGCGCTTTTATTAAATATTAAAATTTGGTATTTGGGAAAAAACACCACATTAAAATACGAGAAAATTTGAAACAGTATAATGCTTTAAAAATTAAAGCAAAAATATAATCTTACCTTTTTTAAATATAAGCCTTTTAATTACTTTTGTTACCCTTATAGCTTAATAATAATAAAGCATTTCCCAGCCATAATATACTTAATTTTCTGTTATAATTTAAAATAAGATTTTTAATTAAATAAAAAGCTATTGTAAGTTTATTATGTAATACCAAAGATATAGTACTTAAAAATAGGCTATTTTGGAAAAAAAGCATTTTGAGCGTTGCTTTATATAAGAAAAAGGATAAAATTTAATGGTATTTTTAGAATCGAATACAAGGACTATGCTATGATATACACTAAAAATGTTATTTTAAAAAAGGAATTTAAGAATAAGGCAATAAGACTATTTTTCAAAAAAATTTGGGACTTGTTTAATTTCTTTTTAGGCTATAATAAAACACAATAACTATTAATAATCAAAAACAAGTATAATGGAAAGCTGTTTAATTAAACCTTAATAAGTAAATTGCTAAATTATGTTATGCCGATGTTATAAAACTTTGAGTATTGGATAAAATGTTAATATGGACTATCTATTTATATTATTAAACACAATAATAACACTTCCGTTATTATAATTTCTAAAATAACATGCTATTAAAATTAGATAACAAAAGAAGGGATTGAAATAAAAAACCCTTTAGCATACATCAAAAAACTAATTGGCGGCTTAAAGCATATAAAACAAAAAATTATTACTAAATCTATCAAAATATGCATTTAAATAAAACTCTTATAAAAGCTATACTTAAAAATATATAATGCGGCGGTTTATTTATATAATAAGGCATTACTTATATAATAAAAAATAAAAAGTCCAAATTAAATGCTTTAAAAATGATTTTGAAGCTATTTTTGATAATATAATCCATTAATTGTGAAAAGGCTATTAATTAACTTAAAACCAAATTAAAGCGGGGAATACGCGTATAAGGCGCGTGCTTATTTAATAAAAAATAATAAAAAAGCCGGAAAAAACAGAAAAGGCTTTAAAATCGACCCTAAAAAATACCTAAATTATTTAATTAATTATATTGCTTTTAATATATATAAAATCTAAGTGCCTTAGTTACGCTATATTATTATAATACGTAATATTCGCTTTAATAAAACAAAGTTCTATTTTCCAAATAAAAAAAAATTGGTTGGCCAAACCGCTTTTGCTTTAAAAAAGCTTATTACTATAATAAAAAAAAACGTTTCCTTAAACATAAAGCTTAACATAAATAATATTATAAAGAATATTGTAAAGAAATAAATAACTGCGCTAAATGCTATTATTGAAAAATATGCTAAAAAGCTAATAAAAATAGAAATTATTATATTAAAAATGCCCTTCCCGCTTATAAAAATGCTTTCCTTGGCTATTAAACTATTTGCAATAATATTAATGGACTTTAATTCTTTTAAATTATTAATAAGCTTGGGGATAATGAAAAGTAAAATAGGAATGATTTTTTATGAAAGCCAAAAGATGAAAAATAATAAAATGATTTCTTATAAAAGCCAAAAAAGGAAAAGCAATAATATGGTCCCTTATAAAAATTAAAATTTGAGAATAAATAAAATGGTTTTTTATAAAAATAATATTAAAAATGATAGTAAAGTTTTGATTTTTTATAAAAGATTGAATTTAAGCATTCCAAAACTTGCTAAAAATCAAATAATTAAAAATTAGCCTTAAAAAAACGCTTTATATAATAAAAATATAAATTTAAGTATTAAAAAGGCGCATTAAATATATCCTTAAATTATAATATTAAATCAAAGGCTATAAAACCTTAAATAACAAGTTCTTAAATTACTAAAAGCTTCTCCCACAGTAATTGAAATAAATAATAATTTTCAAATATTAGCTAAAGCAAGCCAATAGCAGCAATAAAAACAAAAACATAATCAAATTTACATAACATAAAAAATATAAAAAAAGCATAATAAATTTGCAGCTAAAGGCCATTACTTCATAATAGCAGCTTTATAACAAAATAGCCACTTGTATATAATGAAATTTGCTAGCACGTTTTATAAAGCTATTCCAATGCAAACAAATGGCAAAAACACAATTATATTATATACAATAATAGCAATAGCTATTTTAAATATTAAAATAAAAGCAGATCTTATAATTACTTTTAATTTATATAATTCATATTAAAAAAAGTTTCCAAAAGCTTCAAAAAACTGAAACAAGTTAAATAGCCACGCCTAAAGCAAACACTTCAAAAAAAACATTAAAAAAAAGATCTTTAATTTGAAAGCTTAATAATACTAAAAAGTAATTTCTAAGAAAAATGCTATTATATAGCCTATTCCATTAAAATAGGTTTTTATATATATAATCAATTTAACAAGCAAATTAACTTACTATTGCTTTTACATTATAATGCAAAAGGATATATAAAATAATTTAATAATTTTTTCAATATATGCCACAATACTTGCAGCATGCTCTTTTAAAATGATAATAGCGCTTATAGCATAATTTAATTTAAAAGTAAAGCAATTCAATATAATCAACGCATTCGTCAACGCCAAGCATAATAAGAGGAGCGCCCTAATATCATGCTACCTATTAAATAGCTGAAAAAGACCTAAAATAATAATAAAAATCGACCAAGCATTATATGGCCTAAAAAACTCCCTTGCGCTATAATACGGCGACTTTGCTGCAATACTAAATAAACTAAATTTTAACCTCTTAGCAAAAGAGCCGTATATTTTCATAAACTCCAATAAAACAATTTTTGTGGCGTTTTACATTAATAATATTCAAATTTTGTACCATGCCTTAAATAATAATAAAAAACAAAAAATCATCAAAAGATTGCACTTAACCTATAAGCTTATAATATTAAAAAATATAAAATAATTTTTAAGGGTATATGTAATTAAAGATTGATCCGCAAAAACAATGTTTTTGATGCACAATACTTATATAAAAAAAGTGGCTTGGAAATTCAATATAATAAATAAAAAATGCCTAAGCATGCTTTTGCTAAATTATGACCTAATAAAAAACCTTAAAATTGCCATATTAAAGCAAATTAAAAAATATTTTAAAAAAATTAAATTAATTTTATATATAGCTATTATGCTAAGGCCAAATATTGCTTTTGCAGCGTTTTAATTATTATATTTCTTAATAAACCTAAGCGCTTAACATATAAAAGCAATTAAATAAACCATTAAATATTTATTTGAATTACGCTTTTTAGCAATAGTTTATTAATATGAAAATTAGGAAATATATTTATTAATAGCCTTAAACATTTTATTCGCAAATAACAAAAAGTTAAAACGCTTTTCCTAAGGTTTTATTATAATATTATTCGAAAATGCAATTGTTTGAAAAGCCTTAAGGCAAAACATTATAATTACTTCAATAACAAAAGCAAAGTTATTAGGGGTAGCAAAAACGGCAAAGGAGGTAATGGCGTTTTAGTGCTTTTTCAAAGAATTAATACTTAATATAAAAGCTCCGTGGAACATATTTTATAATAATAAATAAACAATTTGACTAATAATTAAAAAGAATTAATGTATTTTAATAAAGCTAAAACATGTTAATATATAAAACATATGGCTGCAATAAAAGCACAAAAGGGGAAGCTTTTAAATAATATATTTCCCTATTAATAATATGCTAGCAAATGGCTTAACAAAAAACCTGCTTTAATAAAAGTTTGAAATATTTATAACTCTTTTAAACCTTTAAAATGTTTAAGTTGTTATTAAAAAGCTTATTTAAACTAAAAGTGCTAAAGTATATTTATAGTTATATTTAGTATATTTTATATATTATTTTAAACTAATGTTATAAAAAAATAATAAATATAAAGGGGAAATATGTGAATTTTAAAAACCCAATCTTAAGCTATTATTTTGGGGTTACAAAGCCACTCTAATATACTTATAATCGTATAATAATACAAGGGAAACGTTTTTAAGCTACGATTTTGGGATTATAAAGCCGCTTCACCACTAAGATAATATTCTCAAACTACAATTTACAAATTGCAAAGCCACTTTTATTTATAAAAATGAAAATAAAAGGTTTATTAATCACTAAACAACGCCAGCCAAAACATCAACCTCCGCTAAAGCAAAAGCATAAATGGCAGCATGTATTATAATAATAGCAATTAAAAGTTCATTAATGTTAATAATAATAGCTATACTATTACTACTACTTACCCCAGTGCCAAAAATAAGGCGGGGGGGGGTATGGCGGTCTTTTGGCAAAAAGAGGTTATATTATGTTAATTATTGTTTTACAATAATAAGGATAATACTTACAAAGCAATAAACCAAAAGCAAAATTATCCTTTTTCTTATCCTTATTTTTAATCTCCTTAACCTCCTTTTTCAAAATAGCTTTGATAATAATTTAATAAGCAATAAGGGCCTATGACTAGTTAGCAAAAGCTTTAAACATTGCTTTTATATAATATCCAGCATTACATAAAACAATATATGTATGCAAAAGCTTTTCAGCACCGACTTTACTA
Source organism: Helotiales sp. F229 (assembly GCA_002554605.1). Lineage (NCBI taxonomy): Eukaryota > Fungi > Ascomycota > Leotiomycetes > Helotiales > Helotiales sp. F229. The sequence goes on from MXAW01000011.1 coordinate 1,597,245, forward strand.
TTAGATAAGCAATAAAAAAGGCGGCAGCAGCTTAAGGCGCAATAACGTAATTAGCTTTATTATTTTTATAATAATAAAAACACCGCGCTAACAATGCCTTATTGTGATAAGGGTCGCCTGGCGCGCCACACATACTACTGCGAATATAATAAAAGCATGGCATAGCACAAGCTTCCCTAGCCACGGTATAATGCCAAAGGGTTAATAAAAATAAAAAAGGCAAGTAAAAAAAAAGGATAGCAGCCCAAAAAGCGCTAGCCAATTATATTATATATATCAGCATATTGATTTCAGATTTTTAAATGTTTAAAATCTACTTTTTTTAATGCCTTAAAAGCAGCAGTAAAAGCGCGTTTCTTAATATAAGCCATTTTTGATAATATGATTGCTAAAAAACGCAAATTCTTAGTACAAAAGCTTTAATATAACTTCACTCGCTTAATTCTGTTGCCCTAGCAATAATATCTTTATTACTATCAATTATATTAATATTATTACCAATTATATAGCGATCCATATTTACGCCATTATACTATATAAGCTATATTTTAAGCATTCTTATTGCTTTTATAATTGCTCTTAATCAAAGGGATATATTATATAAAATAGGGGTTAATCGGCTAATAGCACTAATAAAGCCTTATAACGCTGCAGCCAATCAAAACTGCTTATATAACTAAATCTTTAAAGCTTCCTTTTAAGGGAAGCTCTATTATACTCCTTTACAATTCAAGACTTTCACACTTCCTAAAGCTCCTCCCCTACGGTGCTCGACACAAAGTTTAGCACTCCTTTATTAATAACTTCAGTAAAGGTATTATCTTATAATAATATTAGTAATTATTTATAAGAATAATTTAACAGATAACTTACATTTAATTCCTCTCTTATAATATCCAGCTTATTATATATATTATAAATCTCGGGGATTATATAATATATAGTCGGGTATTTTTCGACTTATAGTTTTATAATTGCTTTAACAAATATAGAAAATATCTTAAGGCATTTTTCTAAATAAATTATATTATTATCTTTTAATAATAAAGAACCCTTATTCTTAAAAACTTTAAAATCAGATAAATTTATAACTGATTTAATAACTGGCCAAAGATTAAGGAATTCTTTAAGCATATTATTGACAGCTTTAGCTGTCTCTACGTTTTCTTGAATTTAGGAGCCTCAGGCATCTACTTAAGTCACGCGGAAATCTCTACACTAGCTTGATTTTCCCAGTGGTGAAAAAATCTGTTAATTTTACTGTCCTCTGATTGGTCATTAATACGTGGACCGAGCTTTGACTGTGTCGTGATTAAAACGTGATTTAAGTTATAAGTGTAATAAAAGGTGGTGTTAAGTAGTGTTGATTATACGATATGTAACAAAACTTTAAGAATGCGGGAGTGCGGGAGTGCGGGAAGCCCCACTTTTAAAGGGGAATTATTTAAATATTGTGTAATATTATGAGTTTTTAACTAAAATATAAAATAAGACCTGTTTTAGAATCAGCTTAATTAACCTATTAAAATGGGGTTTTCAGATTTATAATGACTAATCAACTTATAAAGATATTAATTATTAAAAGAATATTTTAGATTAATTAATATTTAAAAGTCGTACATTACTACGAGTTTTTGAGTAAAATATAAAATAAGACCTGTTTTAAAATCAGCTTAATTAGCTTATTAATATGGCTTTTTCAGATTTATGATGACTAATATAATTATAAAAATATTAATTATTAAAGAATTATTTTTAAAAGAAATTTATTTAAAAATCATATATTATTACGAGTTTTTAATTAAAATACAAAATAAGACCTGTTTTAAAATCAACTTAATGAGCTTAGTAATATGGCTCTTTTAGATTTATAATGACTAATATAGTTATAAAAATATTAATTATTAAAGAATTATTTTTAAAAGAAATTTATTTAAAAATCGTGTATTACTACGAGTTTTTAATTAAAACATAAATCAAGACCTGTTTTAAAATCAGCTTCATTAGCTTATTAATATGGCCTTTTTAGATTTATAATAATTAATATAATTATAAAGATATTAATTATTTAAAAAAATTCATATAATTAGTTATTTAAAAAATTAAAATTAAACTATTTTTTATCTTATTTTAATATATAAGTTAATAAAGGTTATTAAAATAAAAAAGGTATATTTAAAAATCAAAATATTATTATTATAACTTAAATATTAAGCTTAATATATAATTAAAAGTAAATATTAAAGATTTACTTTAATTATTTTCTTTATAAAAAATCGATTTAAAAATTAATAAATATATATATAATATTACTTATTAAATTATTAAATAAATTATTAAATAAAGCACTTATTAAGTTATTTATAAAGTTTAATAGTTTAATAGTTTAATAGTTTAATAGTTTAATAGTTTAATAGCTTAATAGTTTAATAGTTTAATAGTTTAATAGTTTAATAGTTTAATAGTTTAATAGTTTAATAGTTTAATAGTTTAATAGTTTAATAGTTTAATAGTTTAATAGTTTAATAGTTTAATAGTTTAATAGTTTAATAGTTTAATAGTTTAATAGTTTAATAGTTTAATAGTTTAATAGTTTAATAGTTTAATAGTTTAATAGTTTAATAGTTTAATAGTTTAATAGTTTAATAGTTTAATAGTTTAATAATAATATAATTCTTAATATAATTATTATTAACACAAAGGTCTCGCAAAGCCTCCGGAGGGCCCCCGGAGGGCCTACGGAGTATTCAAGTTAAAAACTAAAAAATACTTATTATTATACTTATAATATTATATTAAAGTCAAGTAACATTAAAGCTGTCACCTATTAATCTCTGATTGGTCCCCTAGTAAGTCAAAAACCATCTAGTCTTTTAATCTATAAATAGTTAGTTTATTGTTATAAATATCAATAATAAGAATTAATAACTTACCTAATTAAGGAATTTTTGGCTGATTTATTTCCAAAGCATCGATTTGTCTTTTTAATAATCGCATGTTTTCTTGAGAATATTTAATAACGATTATTATTTTTCGAATTTTCTTCCAAAGGCCTGAGGAATTATCTATTAAATTAGTTATTATAAAATATAATATATAATAAATATAAACTTACTATCAAATTCGTTATTATCTTCTTTGTTATTCTCTATATTAAAGATATTTTAATTATCAAGATCACTATAAACGTCTTTAATAATTGTCTTTAATATATCTTAAACAATTAGGTTTAGTACATGAGCTAAACACAGGATATCTCCGGTAAAATTAATAGCTTCTACTGAATAATATTCTTTAAAAGCTTTAATAAGAGTATCGTTTGAGCTAGCGTTATCCCTAGTAATACTATGATTTGTTAATTATTAATATAATACAAATTTTCATATTTATTACGTACCTAGTAATATTATATTCAATATTATATTCTTTTAAAGTCTCTAATAAAACTTGATTTAAATATAAACCCGAGTGTTTATCTTTTAAATCTTTCATAGCTAATAAATAAGACTTTAATTCAAAGTTTTTATTTATAAAGTGACTGTAAAATAAGTTAGTAAATATTATTAAAATAAGCTTATAAAATATTATAACTTACATAGTAATTCCAAGATAAGCGTCTTGATTAATAGCTGTCCATACGTCTAAAGTGTCGTATAGGCACGGCTACAACTCGCCTAAACTGCTCTCTTGGCACTATACACTTTCTAAATAAGGTTCTGCCACTATATACTGCCTTAAGAGAGTACTTCCCCTTTTTACACTTTTTACTTAAATTAGACTTAATAAATCAACACATTCTATTAATTTAAGTACTTATAAAGCCTAAGTCTTATTACATACATTAGTTATAAGTCTTGTAACGAAACTATTAAGTTAGTATTCTTTTATACTATATATAACTAATAAAATTAAAACTCCCTAAGTTCTTCGGAGTTTTTGAAGTTTTATAAACTACTTATTATAGAGTTTTCACTGCTATTTTTAATACACCGTTTCTTTGAGCCTAACAACCTACATAAAAGCCTAAAAAAAAACTATAAATTTAAATCCTTTAACTACTCTTCACTCTTCTTTCTTCCCTTAATTCCTCGAATTCTTTAAATTTTCCTTTACACTTTAAGCTCTCGAAAACAACTTCTTTACAATATACAACAAATCCACAACTAAAGAACTATTACTCACTTACGACAAACGCACTTGACTTATATAATTTCAAACTTATAAAGACTTTTATCATTTAAATAAAGTCTAAACAAAGTTTAATTTAAATACTCCCGACTTAATAAACCCACTGGATATAAAACCAACTACTCTAACACTCCTTACTGTCAAATATAAAATTAACGACATATAAAAGGCCAAAACAATAATCAAGGCTTAAATTATTTAAAAAAGAAATATTAAAGACTTTAAAGCTAAAAAAAAAACCTAACAAAATAAATTACAAAATAATAACCTTAAAAAAGTCGCGGCTAAATTCAAACTACTTTTGACAAAGTACTTAATACTTATACCTTTTTAAAACAAAAAAACGAGGAACTATAAGGCCACTATAAAGTAGGTTTAAAAACACGTTAATAATAACGTTTACAACGTTGTCTCCTTAAAAAACAAAAACACCTACAGATATAACTAAACTATTCAACAACTAATATAAACCTTTTAACAAAACTACACTCCTTTAATATTAAGTGTTTTAACTCAAATTAAAGAGAATTATACCGTAGTACTTTACAAAACAACCCATCAACGACTTAAGCCTATTGTTTAAATTTAGGAATAAAAACATACTTATTAAAAAGCGCTCTTTTATAATCTAGATTTTATAATAAAGGATTTAATAATTCACACCTTCTTAAAAATAGTAAAGGTTCGATTAGTTCTTTAATAAACACAACATAAATCCACTGAGCTTTAAAAGAACATCACCCTAAAAAGACTTCACCCAATCACTCTAGTCCAGTATAATATAATATTTATAGTTCTAGTTAAACAATTATAATTCAAATCGTCCTCTAAAAAGCCCACTAAGTTATATTCAGTTATTATTCTTAATAACAAACCAAATACTTCTAATAACAACAATAATAAGTCCTCCTCTTCTTCTCGTTTTTGCCCCTCCAAATCGGATAACTCTTTCAAAGATTACACCTACATAATAAGTTCTCATTAACATAAGCCACTAAAATACTTCCGATTACACTATTCCTTCAATAGTTCTATTAAAGACAAATTACATAACTTACCTTTAATTAAAAAAATTAAAAAAATACACTTAAAACTAACCATTACTTTTATTAAACTTTAAAACAAAACAAATAAACTGTAACGGTCCGTTATTTACTCGGTATAAATACAAAAGGCTGCGATTGATCTCTGATAATCGAGAAGTAGGTGTATCACATACGGGGTAAGACAGTTACTAGTAGTTATTTAGATCACGGTGGACATTGGGTCATGTGATGATTGGAACCTTTGGAGCCATAAAAGCCAAAGCGCCTAGGACCTTAAGGCCAAAAAATCCGAAGAAAACGAAGATTTTATATAAAAATTAACATATCTGCCATTAAATAAAAGCTTTGTGCTCAACTTTAAATAATATTCTTAATTATACTAATAATTATTTTATTTTATATATAATACATTTACTTCTTGATCATTAAAGATCAATCGCAGCTTTTTATATTTATACTAAATAAATAATGGACCATTACATTTTAAGCACCTTTTTGTTAAAAATACCAATTTATATACATTATGTTTATTAAAAGATTCTTATTTAATAAAAACGTTGTTATCACCATTTTAAGCAATATTAATAAAAATATCAAAATCCTTATTCCAAAGATTTTCAGCAGCAATTGCAATAAATATTAATATTAAATAATCCAGGTTAATATATACACCAAATTCCACACAAAATGATTCACCTCTAAAACTAAGAAAATCCTATGAATCATCACCTTATTTAAAAAAGCAGCCTGGGATTAAATAAAATCATTTTTCGAAAATTATATAATTATTAAGAATTCAGTGGGAAGCATAATAATCAATGCTTTTAAAGCCACCTAAAAAATATTCTTATTTTTTTAAGGCTTAAAATTTTTTATAATTTAAATCTTTAGCAATATTAATATAATGCGCATAATAATATGCAATATATAAAAGCTTTAGCAAATTAGGTTTTGCGCAAATTATATAGCAAAATTTTAGCAATATGCTAAATAAATTAAATAAGAGAAAAACGCTTTAAAAGACTGTTATTATAAAAAATTAAAAAATAATATAAAAAACAAAATCGCTTATTTTAAATAATCTAACAACTTTTAAGAATTAATTAAGCTTGCAATTAAAATTAATAATTAAGCTTATAAGCAAAGCCTTAAGCGAAAAAGGCAATATTTTTATTAAAAGCATAATAAGCTTTAAAAGCCTTTTTATCTTAAGGAAATAAAGCTAAATGCTATCTTTTAAAAGCAAGCCAAAAAAAAAGCTATGCAATAGTAGGCTTTTTAAAAAAATTATGAATAAGTAATAATAAAATAAGCTATGCTTTAAATATAATTTTCCAAGCTATATAACCAGCTTTTATTATCAAGAAAAGTTATGATTAAGGAAAAAGCAAATTAATGCAATAAAACAAAGCGCTTATAATATTACTAGCATTTTTATGCTATCATACTTCATCAAGCAGCTTAATGCTTTAAGCTTTTAATATATAATCATTAATAAACTTAAGAATAATAAAATCCATGCCCAAATAAAAGACGGCAATAGCATAATATAAAATAATAATAAAAAAAAGAACAAGAAGCTTTATTAAATTTTAAATCTAAGGCTACCTTATCCGCTTTTTTCTAATCCATTATAAAATAAGATTTGGGAAATCATTTAGCAAAAAGAGAACTTGCACTTTTAGGCCTTAAATTTTTAATATTAAATCAATAAAATCATAAAAGTCACTTATAAAGAATTAGAATTAATTTTTATAAAAAAATCATAATAAAGCAAAAAATATTAAATAATTTATTAAAACTATAAACATATTAAATAAAAGCAAATTGAGTATAGCAATAGCTATTTTTAAACCTATATGCAAATTATTTTTTAAAAACCATTACCTATTTTTAAAAACCAAAATAAGCCAAAAAAAAAGAATTTTAAGAAATTGTATTAAAAAGCAGCCGATAGCGCCTTTAATTTAATATAACCAATAACACCCAAATGCATCAAAAACGCCTTACTCCACCAGCTTAAATCTTAGGAATAAATCAGCTATTTATAATTATGGTTATAAAACCAAATTATCAAATTTGGAAAAATATTCTAATAAAAGATTTTTATTAAAAAGATTTCCTTATGCGCCAATTAGCGGCAATAAAAAACCGCCATTTAATCATAAAAGCAAAAATCAAAAAAAAAATTCTTAAGGCTATAATAAACTTTAAAGCATAATTTTTTTTTATATCTTTTATTATTATGCTTAAGCATCTGCTATCAATTAAAATTAAAAAAAAAGTACCAATTAATATTCGCTAATAGGAATGCTGCTGCTAATAGGATAATAAATATGCGAACTTAAACTTTGCACATAGGCATTGCCGACCACTTCAAAAAAATTTAATTTAATATTATTTAAATTAGGATGCATAACATTATCCTTAAACTTCCCTAAATAAAAAAGCATAATCCAAAAATCAATTAAGTAAAAAAACAATTAATATTTAATTATTGCAAAAACTGCTATTAAAACAAAGCAAAAACATTGATTATTTAAAAGATTTGCGCCACTTCCAAAAAACAAATCAAACACCAAAATAAAGGTCCACTAATAAAAGATATATTATTAGCATACCACAAATTCGCAGCATTATTTAAAAAAAATAAGGCATTAAAGCCTTGCTTAAACACCAAAACTACAATTATAAAATCAAATTAAAAAAAAGTATTAAGCCAATATTTTAACCACTTAAAAAATATTTGGCAATAAACTTAATAATAATCAAAAATTATATTAATAAACACTTAGCAAAAGGATTTATTAAAAAATCCAAATCCCTATGGGAAAGTAATGTTCTTTTTGCAAAAAAAAAGAATGGCGAATAATAAATATGCATTAATTATTATCAATTAAACAATGCTATAAAAAAAATCGTTATATATTACCATTAGCTAAAAAACTGCAAAACAAGCTTGCGGGGACTAAGATCTTCACTCAGCTTAACCTAAAAAGCGCGTATAACCTTATTAAAATAGCTAAAAATAAAGAAAAAAAACAGCATTTCGCATTTGTTTTGGTTATTATAAGTACATGGTCATGCTGTTCGGCTTAACCAATGCATCAGCTATATTTTAATATTTAATCAATAATATTTTGCGGCCATACTTAGACATAATATGCATCTGCTATTTAAATAATATTTTAGTTTATTTTAAAAATAAAGAACAGCATATAAAAAACATAATAGCAATTCTTGAAAAATTGAAAACCGCCTTTATGCTCTTAAAATCAAAGAAATGCAATTTCCATATAAAAAAGATTATTTTCTTAGGCTATATGGTTATTATTATCAAATTGGTTATAAATCTCAAAAAGATTTAAGCAATTATTAACTAAATTGAATTTACTAATATTAAGAAATTGCAATCTTTTTTTGAATTTGCCAATTTTTATAAATAATTTATTAAAAGTTATTTAGAAATCGCTAAGGTACTTATAAAGTTAATCCACAAAAATAAAGAATATATGTAAACAAAAAAAGCTAATATAGCTTTTAAAGCTCTTAAGGAAATATTCATTTAAAAACCTATCCTCACATTTTTCACATTTAATAATAAAATACGCATAAAAACAAATTCTTCAAATTATGCTATTAGCGCTATATTCAGCCAATCAAGCAAAAACAAAAGATGGCAATCAATTGCTTATTATTTGCGAAAATTATTATTAGCAAAATTCAATTATAATATATATAATAAAAAATTGCTGGCAATTATGAACGCAATATGCAAATAAAAGGTTTACCTTAAAGGCATTGCTCACAAGGTACAAATCCTAATAAATTATAAAAATCTTATTTATTTTATTATTATTAAAAAATTAAACCAATGCCAAATTTAATAATATAAAACACTTTTTATTATAAAACTTTAAATTTCTTATATCAAAAAAACAAAAAACGCTAAGGCCAATGCCTTTAGCAAAAAACCAAAATATCTCGCAAATAAAACGCATAAATTACACATCATATTTAAGCAAAATAGCAATTTGCTAATAATTAACCATTAATAATTGGCAGCAATAAGCCGCCTTTTTAAGAAAATTTAAAAAAACTACAACCATAACCTAATAATAATTAAGCAAAAAAATAATTAGGTAAAGATTTCTTTTTTACTATTATTAAAGCTCTTTTATATCAAAAACGAATTTATGTCCCAATATGAAATAAAATAAACTTTATTAAAAAATAGCATAAGCTGCCAGCTTATAAATATTAAAAAATTGCCAAAACATTATTAAAGCTTTTTAAAAAATACTATTTCCCAAGCATAAAAAAGGTAATTAAAGACATAATATTATTATGCGACATATGCATTTAAAACAAGGCATTATATTATGCTTTATATAAGCTTATAAAATCGCTAGCCATATTATTATACCTATGAAAATCAATTGCTTTAAATTTCGTAATTGAATTATTATTTTTAAAAGACCTAATCATAAAAATCAAATACAATTTAATTTATATAATCACAAATAAGTTCATTAAATACGCGTACATAATACTAATACTAGAAACCCAAAGCGCATTATAAATGGCGCAAATATTTTTTTAAACAATTTTTGCGAATCACAAAATATTAAATAAGATGATCTTAAACAAAAACAAGCTTTTTATTTTAAAATTCTGAAAAACTTTAATTGCACTCCTAAAAATAAAACAAAAAATATTAATAGCTTTTCACCCCCAAACAAATACACAAACAAAATGAATCAATTAAATAATAAAAACTTATTTTTAATGCTATATAAATTATAAACAAAACAATTAGGTTCAATTACTCCCATTTGCTTAATTTGCATATAATAGCGCAAATTAAGAAACCATTAAAATATTGCCATTTTATGCGAATTATGAGTATAACCCAATAGCATATAATACATCAATTGCAAATTAAAGGATTGCGCAAAAAGCCATGCTGCAAAAAGATAAGCTAAAGCAATTGCATAAAAAATTATTAATCAATATTTTATTTATAATACAAAAATTAGCAATTTATTATAATAAAAAGCATAGCATAAGACCAATGCTTAAAAAAAGGGATAAAGTCTACTTACTTCAAAAAAATATTATAATAAAACAATCAAATCATAAATTAAATTATAAAAAGCTAAGGCCATTTAAAATTGCAAAAATCAAAAAACCAATCAATTATTAATTAGCGCTTTTTAAAACAATAAACATTTATTTAATATTTCACATATCCTTCTTTAAACCAGCATTATTAAAAGCACCACTTGCTTTTATTATTAAAATACAATTAATTAATTCAAACGCTAAATACAAAATAAAAATTATTTTTAATTATCAAAACTTTCATAATAAGGCCAAATATTTGATCAAATAAAAAAGGTACCCATAATTAAAAAACACCTAAAAACCCGAATTTAATCTTCATTGCCTTAAGCTGTTTTAAAGTTTTTTTTAATAAAACCTAGGTTTGCTTAAAAAAATCCCCAAAATTTAGCAATATTTTGCCAATACACAAAAAAATAGATAAGCCATCACCAAATTAAAAAATAAAAAAAGCGCATTGCTTTTGCTTTTTTGCCTTTTAACAATCCTTTTTTTTTATTGCATTTAGCTTATTAAAAGTTTTTAGGCCCTTATAAAGCATCTCCCTGCCTTTTTCCCTTAATTCAGCCTAGCGCAATTTAAGCTTGCAAACGCAAGCAAAGCTGGCTATAGCCGCTTTAAAAGCCATATTCCTTTCAAATTTCAGCTTGTCCTCTTTTATCCAAAGGCTTTAAAAATTATTAACAAAAATTTAAAAGGCATTGCATTTTATATTATAATAAACGCATTCCCCATAATATTAGGACTTCTTATTCAAAATCATGCACTTTTGATAATATCAAATATAATTAAAATATGATATTGCAAAAAAGCCATAAAAATTTATTATTTCAGCAAACGCTACGCATTATTTATATTTTGTTATTTTGAAAAGCATAATAAAAAAAATAGCCATAAGCAATCATTAATATTTTTTTTAATATACTTAAGCATAAAGGCCACGCTAAGCAAGAAAGGGGATAATATTACGGACCCCTTTGCACCAATAAGTAATTGGCACCAGAATATTAATAATATCACTAAGTGAATGATATTATAAAAGTATTAGTATTAATAAAGGATTAGTACAGTTTATGGGCTGGTATTAATTAAAAAATAATATAAGATAATGATTGGTACCATTGCACATATCGTAATCGCGATTTCAATTATAATAATTATTTAAATCACAATGGACATTGGGTCACGTGATAATTAGAACCTTTGGAGCCATAAGAACCAAGGCGCCTAAGACCTTAAGGCCAAAAGATCTGGAAAAAACAAAGGTTTTATATAAAGATTAGCATATTTGCTATTAAATAAAAGCTTTATGCTTAACTTCAAATAGTATTTTTAATTATATTAATAACTGTTTTACCCCATACGTAATACACCTACTTCTTGATCATCAAAAATCAACCGCAGCCTTTTGTATTTACACCAAATAAATAACGGACCGTTACATAAACGTGATTAAAAAATACTCCTTATTTAACAAATCACAGGCTCTTCTAATAACTACTTTTCTAATCGTTCCCTTTTAATTAATAACACTAGAATAACTTAATCATTAAAACCTTTGGCGTTAACATATCCTAAAAAAATAGTCTTTATAATAATTAACCTTTAATTACTCGACTTTATAATAAAAACAACTAAAGTATACGTTATATAAGACTTTAATTGTTACCCATTCTCCGAAAACACCTTAGTTAATAATAAAGCCGCAGTTTATTTAATAAACTCAATTAATCTCTTAGTCCCTAGCTCCTTTGTAAAAACAACTGTCGACGACGCTATTAAAACTAGTACTTTAAGCCTACTAATAAAAAGACAAGGTACTCGCCTAATATTAAGTGCTCTTAATAAAAAAAAAGGGTTAAATATAATAGACTTAGAACTCACTGACGTTATTACTATTAAAGGTTTTAATATCAATATCATTTCAAAAGCTCGTTTATTAAAAGAAAAAATCTAATATAATAGTTTAAACTATACTTTATATTATAAATCAATAAAAAACAATGTAATTGTTAAGAACTTAAAACGCCACGTAAACTTAGCCTTCTTTAAATATAAACTTAACAACTACTCTTTTACCCCGTCAACTATTCTCAGTATATTAAAACACCTTAATTTTAGACTCTTAATATTTTTAACAATAACAAAGAACATTTAATAAGGTTTTTAGTTAAACAAACGTTACTTAAGACTTTGATAAAACATAGTATACTTGTGGTACTTTTGCGTAAAGTATTTAAGGAAAAAAGCACTATAAATATTAATAAAAAATACTCGTAATATTAAAATTTTAGGCTTTATAAAAGTAAAATATGAGTAATATACTTTAACAATAATATATTAAAATATTAGTCAATAATCATTTTAAAAAAAAAACTACCCGACTTTTTTATTAAATTACTTAAGATTTATTTAATTATTTTCCTAGGTTTGATAAAAACAACTAACTCTTTTTAATTAAAGACAAATTTACAAGAGTTTTTTATAGCTTTATATTTAAAAACAAAAAATTAAACGTAATATTAACTGTTCTTTAACCTTTTAAATAATAGACAAAACGGCAATTTAACCTCTCTATTTATAAAATTCGCCAAAATAACAAAACCTTAATTATTAAACTAAATAAAACAACTCAATTCGAGAAATAGACTTACAAAAGTAATATCAACTTAGAACTCACGTTATTATACACCTACGAGTTAAATAAAGGAATAAAATAAACAAGTAAAGAAATCATTAAAAAAAAAATTAAAATACGCCTTACTATTAACTTCTTTAAGGTATTATAGCCTAAAATCGTTTTTATAGCAATATACCTTTATAATATAAGTCCTTTAATATAAAAGGCATTTAAAAGTCTAAACAAAATATTCTACTTTTAGTTTAAATAATACTTTAAATAATACGACTTAAAATTACTTATTAAATTCACTACTGATTTACAGTTTAACTAAAGTAAGATTTATATATACGAGTTATATATATACTTTTTATTAAAAGATCAAGAAGCGTTCTGCAAAAAGAGAACTTTTAAAGTCAACCTAAAAGTATATATTAGGTATTTAATTAGTTACGTCTTGTTTAATATATATAAGATTTGAATACTTCAATTATAACGTATAATAATCACAAAGAACGTTACTTTTAGCAAAACCCTATTCTTTACCTCTTTTAATATTAAAAGAACAACTGACTAACCGTATATAAGACTTTAAAAAATAGCCGAATTGTTTTAAAAAGACAAAATAAAGGCTTAAAACACTAAATATATATTAATAAACCGCCTAAACGCCGATAATACGCTACAATTAAACATTAGTATTATTTTTAAACAAAAATAACTAAATAAAGCTTTAAAAACTATAGAAATCAAAGAGCTTATTAACTCGGGGATAATAACAACACCTCTAGTTAAATCTAAGTTTATAACTTCGGGGGTAAAACAATCTCCCCCTAAATTAATAAACTTAAATATTAAACCTTTAATTAAACCTTCAACTGACTTAATACCCATTAATAAGAACTCGGGGGTAAAAATATAAAAAAACACTAGACTTTTAACTCACGAGTACCCTAATTAAGTCTTACAGAGTATTGATATATTAAAACAATTAACAATATTAAATGTAACTAAGAGAAGTATTTTATATAATATAACAAATCCTAAGAAACTTGATATAAGTATTAAGCACAAATTAATTCTATAAATTGTTTTATAAGCTTAAAAGCCACACGACCTAAAACAAAGTCTTAAAAAACAACAAAAAACACTTAAAAATATTAAACTTAAACTTATAAAAGCTCTATTTTAAACAATTAAAACTAAAGAGCCTTTTAAACATAATAATTTCTATAATATTAAGCCGCGGACAAAATAACTCCTGTTATTCTTAACAGAAAATCAAAATCAAAAACTACCCAAACCTTTAAAAAAAAGAAAGTACCTTTAAAATCAAATAATAAAAGTCAAAAGACTAGAGTTATAAGATAATTAATATAACCTAATTATAATATATATTTTATTATAATAAAAGAATTATTAAAAGGCACGTTAAACTTAACAAATAACCACAAATACTTTAAAGACTTTTTGGTTACTTTTTGGCTTAGTTAAAAAAAAATGTGTAATAATAGAAAAGATTTAAGAATAATTTATATTATAATTACAACGTCTATTCTTAACAATGTCAAAATTCAATAACTAATTACTTTTCTTAAAATTTATTAATTATAACTTCTAAAGGTACTATTAAATTAAAAAGATCTTTAACACCACCCTCTTAAAGAACACTTCAAAGCCAGAGCTATTATAAAAATCACTAATCTAAAGTCGCATAATTATTAAAAGGTAATAAAACACAGTTACGCCTCTAAACAACTGATTCTTTTAAAGTAGGTTTTTACTTATAAAGTAAATTCCGACGGTTATTTAATTAAATGTCACTCTCAAATAATAGTTAAAAAGGATTTATAGTTTAAAACCTCTATTTTGTCAATATATACCATAACTCTAGTTATTTACTCATTTAAAACCGCTATAACTATAATAACTTAATTTGATTTAAAAATAAAACAGTTCAATGTTATTAATATATTCATTAATATAAAAAGAGATAATTTAGTTATTTGTATATATTATTATCTTCCTAATAACTTTAAATAAAACGGAATATTAGTAAAAGTTAACTACGTTTTCTATAAACTCAGAAACTCCTTAACACTATAGTACAGTAATTTTACAATAACTCTTTAAACTTTCAAGTTGTTTTTTTATAAAAAAGAGCCTTATATATTTATAAATAAACAATGTATAGTATTTGTGGTGTTTTATGTCAACGATATTTAAGTACTATATTATGCTTTAACAATTCCAAAAGCACAACTAATAATAAATAAATTAAACTCAGTATATAAACTCACTAAAGGATAAAGAACGGTATAATTTTTAAGGATTCGAATTATTAAAGATTAATAAGCTAAGACAGTCTCCTTAATACACAACAATTACATTCAAAAGGTTATTTTACATTTTAGATTGATTAATAGGAATTACCCGAGTACCCTATTACTTTATATAAAATTTATCAAAAATCTTAAGAAAATAACCCTTAAAAAAGTCAAAGAATATTAAAAGAAAGTTAATTCAATACTTTATATTATAATTATATTACACATAAACATTACTTTTATAATTTTAAAACTCTCTCACTTTTTAACTAATCCCTTAAAGGAATATCTTATTACTATTAACTGGAGAATTCAATATCTTTTTAAAACCCGATTTTTAATAATAATTTATACTTACTAAGTGCGCACTTCCCACTTAATTATAGCCTCAAATACTTCCTTTAACAATAATTTTAAAACTAAACGCTCTTTTCAAAGGTATATCATTATATTCTTTAATAGTTTAATTTTATAAAAAATAATTCGTCAAAATATAGTCATTATTTTAATTATTTAAACAAAGTTTTTTAAAGTTAAACATATAACAAAGGAAGTTATAGTACTTTAATAATTCTTTTTAAAATTACGTTTAAATACTAGGGGACTAATCAGAGATTAATAGGTGACAGCTTTAATGTTACTTAACTCTAATATAATATTATTAAAAGTGGTAATATTAAAAGTAGTAATATTATAAGTATAATAATAAGTATTTTTTAGTTTTTAATGCTCCGCAGGCCCTCCGGGGGCTCTCCGCGGGCTCTGGGAAGCCTTTATATTAATTATAATTATATTAATTAAAAAAAAGCTTATGTTTAAAACTATTAAACTATTAAACTATTAAACTATTAAACTATTAAATTATTTAATTATTAAATTTTATAAATAATTTAATAAATACTTTATTTAATAGTATATTTAATAGTTTAATAATTAGTTTATCTTATAATCTACTTACTAATGTAATAAATAACATTATATATATATTAATTAATCTTTAAATTAATTTTATATAAAAGAAATCATTAAGGTAAATTTTTAATATTTAAATTATAATAATAATATTTTCATTTTTAAATATGTTCTTTTTATTTTAATAAGTTTTATTAATAATATTTTTTATAAATAGCCGTTTATTAGCTTATATGTTAAAATGAAATGAAAATTAGTTTAATTTTAATTGTTTGATTAATTAATTATATGATATTATTGTAATAATTAATATTCTTACAAGTATAATAATTATTATAAATTTAAAAAGACCATATTAATAAGCTAATTAAGCTGATTTTAAAACAGGTCTTATTTTATATTTTAATTAAAAACTCGTAATAATATACGACTTTTAAATAATAATAAATTTAAAAAATTCTTTTAATAATTAATATCTTTATAATTATATTAGTCATTATAAATTTAAAAAAGCCATTTTAATGAGCTAATTAAGTTGATTCTAAAACAGGTCTTATTTTGTATTTTAGTTAAAAACTCATAATAATGCACAACTTTTAAATAAAATTTCTTTAAAAATATTTCTTTAATAATTAATATCTTTATAATTATAATAATTATTATAAATTTAAAAAGGCTATTTTAATAAGCTAATTAAGCTGATTCTAAAACAGGTCTTATTTTATATTTTAATTAAAAACTCGTAATAATATATGATTTTTAAATAAATTCCCTATTAAAAGTGGGGCTTTTTAAACTTCCCACACTCTTGTACTCTTATACAAAATCCCGCATTCTTAAAGTTTTATTATATATTATACAATTAATACCACTTAACATTACCTTTTATTATATTTATAATTTAAGTCACGTTTTAATTACAACAGAGTCAAAGCTCAGTCTACGTATTTATAACTAATCAGAAAAAGGTAAAAATTAACAGATTTTTTCACTATTAAGAAAATCAACCTAATATAAAGATTTCCACGTGACTTAAGTAAATACCTAAGGCTCTTAAGATTCAAGAAAACGTAAAGACAGCTAAAGCTGTCAATAATTAATATATCTCTACTTTTATTAAAGCCTAAAGGTTTTTGATTAGATTTAAATTTAAAAAATAAAAAGGCCAATGTATTACTCAAATATTTATCTTTATTAAACTATTTTATATAATATGTCTTTAATATGATCCTGCGCCATTATGCATAAATTCCCCCCCTTTAATAATGATTTCCAATAAAAACGCTACGTATAATTATCAAATAATCCACGAAATAACCCCTTTTCATATAGCCAAAGGATCTTTATTAAGAGGTATTAATTTAGTCCTTTGATTGTGTCCAAAAGCTACCTATAGTATCTTTTTTTATCCCTTTTCTTATATTTTAAACCATTTATACATTTTCTTTTTGAATTTGATTCTGTAATCAAATAAAAGTCTAAACTAGCTTAATTCTAACTCCTTTCTCAATAATACACTCATCAAATCATATAACCTTTTTCCAATTATTGATTATATATGCCTGATGTTCAATTACCTAGTCAAATCGTTAATCGGCGTATTATTATATAATTAAAGGGTATTTAATTTAAAGCCATTTCTTTTTATTCATTTCTTAAAAAAGGCCTTAAAGGGATCGCTTTTTAACAACATTATTGATTTTGTATAATAAATCGCGAAGTTTAATATGTGAATTCGTATAATTAATAATATTAAAAACGTAATCGCGTTATTCTCTTATAAGTTTACGTTTTTAGCCAAATTTCGATTGTGAATTAAAATCGACTTAAAATTTACTATGTCAAATAATACCTTTGATTATATTAATCAAAAGCTTAGAATGTATTTGCTGAATTCGTTTTGCGCTTTATTTGATTAAGAAAAGCTTGTAAATTTGAGCTCTTAATTAAGATAAGGTTTGCTTCTTAGCCATTGTGAATATTTTTAAAAAAGGGGTTGTTTTTCGAGGATTTATTTTCAAAAAGCGGCATGGTTACAACTCCTGATTTGAGGTAATTTACCTTGGCTACCAAAGGGGGGGGGGGTCATTACATTTTGCACCCTACTATACCACCAACCACACTGAAGGAGTGGAAGATTTACTTCGTACAAGGCACAAAGATCAAAGATCTGATGTCTGTGCTAAATGACCCATATTTTACTTGTTGAAGATGAGAAAGAATAAACCGGATTGGTTCATTGGTTAGCACCACCCCTTGTGAAGTGGAATCTTCGAGTAGTACGAAGTACTTTATGAGATAACATTTTGAAGTATGCCATCGTGTGGCAGTTCGCTTACGACTTTTAGCGCGAAAATATGAAAAGGCTGTATCCACTGCAATGCAAGAATTATGCAAAATCCGATTTGGCCAAAGTGTAAAAAAGCTTCGAATTAATATTCATTTTATTATAAATTATTTTTTAGTGTTGTTGTGGTTAAGTTGTGTGGATGTGTAGCAGAGGTCTTCTTTCAAACGACGCTAAAAGTCGTGTCGGCCACACGATGACAAAGCTCATGTTGGTTCTTTCGACCATTGACTATTTTTGGAGGCTGGCATTATTCTCCAAGCTTCAAAGTAGAGAAAACGAACGATAGACGCCCACTCTCCCATGGTCCTCAAATTCTCCTTAAAAAGAGCAAGGGCGTAACGCGATCGATGTGAGCTGGACGGTTCTGTACCATAGTTCCCAAGGAGGTAAGCCGTTGGTCACAGAACGTAATGGCCCTTGTTGACCACACAAAACTGCCGGCCGAATAACTGCGGCCCGAGACTCCATCACCAATACAGATTTGAAATGTCGGATCAGAAGGGCCACAGTGTCTGGCCTACAGTGGTGAGTGGCAATGTTCTTGGGTAGAAAATCGAGACAAAATCAAACAACTGCCGACTACCAACTCCGTACCTCCCATGGAAGCGCCTGGTGATTGAAACCGGCTGCAGTCCGATGTACTGATCTACCCGCAACACGAATAGGCAAGTCCTGGTAGGTCCACTAAAGTACGTCTGTATCCAGTGCCAGACGCATGCTCGGCTGTGCAGGTGTGGAGAGTTCGAATGCTTCGACGACTGGTCATAGCCAGAGCCGCCATAGACTCGGCGTCGGCGGAGCAGAGATTAGATGCTGTCTCTTAGAATGACGAGCCAGTTGTAGAGAGGTTTAGAGTTAGAGGCTTAGGTCTGCATAAGAAGGGTAAAGAAATGTACTCTTTCTTGTTTGTAACGAGCAGCTATCTCAGTGCGCTTTCAAAGAAATGCATCCATGACCGCCCTTGTTTCAACTGTTTGTGTCTTCGAAATTGAAGACAAGAATCGGAATTGGGGTATTGAATCTTCCCTAGTCATACAAGAACAATGCAATAGGTAGTATCCCAATGTGTTTATTTCCCTTGTTCGTGGATGTATGCCTCGCATTGCCCTGCAGTTACGAAAGAGGAAATTGACACTTATCAACAACGGAAAAGAAAGAATTATTGCCTAAACTGCCATATGCGCATTGACTTTAGCGTGTCAACGATATAGTTCCAGCGTGTAAGACTCCTTGGATGAGACCAGACCAAACCACTAAGCGCTGCAGATCTGAGGTCTCCGAGGCTTACGAACCTGAATATCAGACTTCACTTCCAAGGCCAGACTAAGAACTAGTAAGACATAAATAAAGAAGCTGAAAACACCAAAACAGTAACTACTGAAACATTAGTTATCTATGACTCTCATCGCCTTCCTGCTCCGGCCTGCTCCCACAGAAGTCGATGTCTGTTGACCCTCGCAAACTAAGCGAGGCTTCAAGACTGACAACAACCTCGGAGATTATTGACACCACGTGACCGTATGCCTTGTTTACATTTAGGCAGCCGACTTGTCCTCCAAGAAATCTTCCCTGGTCCATACATCTATCTACATGACTCATCTATCAAACATCAACTAATAACAACCAGTCTAGCTTCAAAACCAGGACATAAATGTTCGCTCCTCACCAACCTCCCTCATTCACTCGACACTCACTTATCCTTAACTCGTCTCATAATGCCCCCAAAGCCAAAGTCCGCGAATGTAGAAAATTCTTGCAAACACGAAACCCTCTGTTTCACAAGCACATCACATGCTCAAAAAGCAGGTTACAACCGCCCGAATCTTGAGCGAAGACTCGCGGCCGCTACTGTCAATGACGTCTCAACTCTATCTCTACAATCAAATCCTAAATCTAGCTCGAACTCCAAAACAGTCTCACAAACGAACTCAGACGAGAATGAGGATGAAGCAGAGTGTAGAATCTACCCTGCACCACTCGTACTCCCCAGCTCCGAAATCTCACTCTATCCTAAGGAACACGGCCAATCTCTCCGCTCCTGGCTACGGAGTGGCCACGTAAATAAGATTACTCCAGATAGAGAAACGATATATATTTCGTTGCCGCCAGGCTCGGGTGATGGGATGGGGTTTATGAGGGGGTGGAGTGTGCCGAAGGGAAGCGGTTCTGGAATTAGGAAAAGGGGAAATGGGGAAATGGGATTGGGATTGGGATTGGGGTTGGGGTTGGGGTTGGATTACGAGCTTGTGGCGAAGTATGTGGAGGTCTTTTATCATGGATTGGATGTTAAAGTTTTGCCTGAAGGGTACTTTTCGTGGATTGCTGATAGGGATGAGGAGGACCTGCCGGTGAAAGGGAAGGGAAAAGCAAGATCGAAAACCAAAACAAAGCCCAAACCCGAAGCCTTGGATCTCGAAGACGAAGAAGACCCCAGACTCGGGCTCCGCTCCCAAGACAGTTCTGAATACACCGTCATCCGCTCGCGGCCAACACCAAACTACCCATACAGTAATCAGCTCAAGCTAAACGACATCCTGGACTTCGCAATCGCTAGTCTCCCTGATGATGCGTATGCGTTGCTTATGCTCCTCGAGCATGATCTGTATGAAGATGAAGAGGACGAGTTTGTATGTGGGCGAGCGTATGGGGGAAGTCGCGTAGCGGTCGTGAGTGGTGCGCGGTATTGGCCGGGTTTTGACGAGGAGGAGAATGTAGAGAGGGTCCATGGATGGCCTGCTTCGCATTGTGAGGCGCATCTTGAGACTTTCCTTAATGAGGGGGCCGGTGGTAATAAGATAAAGAAGGCAAAAGGTGCAATGGTGGATGTCGAAATGAGTAAGCAGTCTAAGGAGACAACACCGCTGCATAGAGCACTGCAAGTCTACTCTCTTCCAAGCACGCCCAAAGCCCTCAAACTCCTCCACCTCGCCCGCCTCGCCCGTACCGCATCCCACGAACTTGGCCATTGTTTCGGCATAGCGCACTGCACGTACTACGCATGTATCATGCAAGGCAGCGCCAGCTTAGCGGAAGATGCGAGACAACCGCCGTATCTGTGTCCTGTGGATGAGGCGAAGGTATTAAGGGCTACGGCGAGGGGTGTTGTGAGTGAGAGGAGGATGGGGGGCTGGAGAAGGGAGAGGGCGGTGGCGATGAGGGCGTTTTGTGCGGGTGTGGTGGAGGAGTGGAGGGTTGATGGACGGGGGAGTATGTTTGAGTGTTTGGGGGCTTGGATTGGTGGGGTGCTTGAGGGGGAAAAGGAGGAGGGTAAAGGGGAGATGAAGGAGGCGGAACGTGTGGTTATTGATTTGACTATGGATAATTGAAGGGATTCATTGCCGATGGCTGGATTAAATGGTGTTGGCATTGTATGGAAGTGAACCACCTCAGTCCACTTTGTCCGGGATGTCGAGGATATCGATGATATTGATGACACCTGAGACACTCAAAAATTGAAGATTAGAGATGACGTTGGCAGTCAAACCTCGAAGAATAGGATAAATTTCTGCTCTAGCCGAGAAACAAGAGCAAAGCCGCAATTGAGACCACGGAAGATGTTGTAGTAATCACCGAACCGTTCTTACCTAGGTCGGAAATATTTTCAAAAATACTCAGGAAAGCGACGAGCATATGTTGAGAGACAGCACGAGTGATTAAATAGACATCTGAGTCGTACTGCCCACTAGGGCACATTTGAGCAGTTTCCACAGCTGGCATTTCTGTGTGAGCCCTGGCATGATACGAACGTCCGGGCATGTATGGAAAGCGAGACATGTGGGACAGTAGATTCTACGTCTGGTATTCGTTCATCCTTCCGCATTGTATTCAAAACCTTGATATTGACCTTCCTCCGACCTGGCCACGATCTCAAATACCTCTAGAAACTGCAAGCTCGCATGATAGTATTTGGCGTTGTGTTATTCGTACAAACTTGTTATACACTCCTAGCGCCGCCCATATGATACACTTGGACTGGTTCTGCAACTGTTAGCAGCCATAGTCGATGTGCCAATGGAGTCACAAACTTTTCGTCAATGATGTCCACTACTCATCGTCTAGTCCTCTCCATTCTCATCCTTCCACTTCTTCAGGTATGCCGCTCCACTGACTGCCCCTTTAGCATCTCCTTCGAATCGCCCGATTGTCCTCTTCATGTTCTTCGTCACGAACGGCGTGAGCTACAGTACCCGATTAGATTCCTCTTGATCCAAGGCCATCACAGACACAGTCCCGTACCTTGAAGTCCTTCAGATCTTGCGGCACAACATATGTCCTGACTCTGTCCCAGTCGATGATATATCCTCCCTGCTTCGTATGTGTACCCATAGGCCCCGATCCTGTTCCCTTATAGTATCCCTTATTCGTCGCCTTGGTAGTGAGCGCAAGGCGCTTGAGGCGCTTTGCGAGAGCTTGGGTGGGCTTCATGTTTGCTGCTGAAGTTCAATATTCATCCAATGCCTTCGATGGTTCGAGGTGGAAGTCCTCAAGCTTTGGGTTGCGCTAGCGGCCGCTTCCACCAAAAAAAGTTTCCCGCCGAGAAGAATTTCAAGCTCGAATCTTGACATCCCCACACCAAAAACACAATAATTGAAATCCGCAAATATGGCAGGACGACAATCGCATGGCCGAGCGCCGGGCAAGAAGGACACCAAGGCGAAGAACAATTCGAAGAAGAGAACTCTCGACGCCTTTGCAATCGCCTTGCACGAAAACCCAGATCGAGTAAAGGTCCGCCAAAGTCGAATGGGTGCACAAGAGGGTGGGAGCTCTCGACCGAATAAAAATAAGAGGCGGCGAGATGAGGACGATGAAGAAGACGGGGATGACGAAGAGGAATCAAGTACGAAGAAGCAGAAAGTCAGGAAGGGAAGATTTGACGAGCTAGATGTGGATGAGGGCAGTGACAGTGAGGGGAACGAGTGGAAGATGGGACAGGTGGACAGCGATGACGACAGTGATCTGGACAGTGACGAAGCCTTTGGAGAGAGTGATGAGGAACTATTTGAGGGATTTGCCTTCAGTGGAGGACAAGATAAGAAGAAGAAGAAGAAGAAGAAAACGAAGCGAGACCGCGATGTCAATCTGGACGAGGAAGAAGAAGAGGACTCGGACTCCGAACTCGAGGAGGGTGATCTTGGAGACGATGCAGTGGACATGGCTACATACCTTGACATGGTCGATGCTGAAGAAGCCGAGGAGCGTGAGAACGCTGGGAAGAGCAAAAGCCAGAACCGCAACAAGGATTCCGACGAAGACATGTTTGATTCAGAATCAGGGGAGGATGACAGTGATGAGAGCGGCGACGAACAATTTTCAGAATCTTTTAGTGATGAGGACGACGACGCCCTAAACCCCGAGAAGATCGCAGCTCTTGATCAAATGATTGAGAGCATCCCCCAAGACGGCGACTACAAAGAAGCTGCTGCGAAGCGGAGGAATGACTATAACATAACTTCGAACACGATCTCAATGTCAGGTCTGCCGTCGAGTAGGAAAAAGGTCTTACAAGATGTGACTATGACGGATCCAAATGTCAAGGAGTCCAAGACATCCAAAAAGAAGCTTGCTCCTTCAAAAGTCCCCCTCGAAAAGCGCCAGCAGGACCGCCTTGACCGAAGTGCTGCGTATGAGAAGAGCAAGGAGACGTTGGATAGATGGACAGACACTGTCAAGCATAATCGTCGAGCAGATCACCTTATGTTTCCTCTACAAGACAACGAAATTGCATCTGCACATGCAAACAAATCTCTCATGCCGGCGAATCTTTCGAAACCGTTCAACGATTTGGAAGCCACAATACAAAGTATCCTCGAGGAGAGCGGTCTAGCTACAGCCGATGGGAAGGACGATGAGGACAAACTCCGCGAATTTGAAGAGCTCGAAACAAAGAAGATGTCCCTCGAAGAGGTGAAGGAACGAAGAGATCAGCTACGTATGGCGCGAGAACTCATGTTCCGGGAAGAAGCAAAGTCGAAGCGAATCAAGAAGATCAAGAGCAAATCTTACCGCAAAGTTCACCGGAAGCAGCGAGAGAAGCAAGATCGACTGGAAAAAGAGGCGTTGCTGGAAGGTGGATTTGAACCTTCCGAGGATGAAATGGAGAAGCAGGATCGAAGACGTGCTGAGGAACGTATGGGTGCCAAACATAGAGAGAGCAAGTGGGCGAAGGCCATGAAGGGTACAGGACGAGCTGCATGGGATGAAGATGCCAGATCGGGTATTACCGAGATGGCTCGTAGAGAGGAAGAGCTCAGAAAGCGAGTTGAGGGTAGAGCTGTCCGAAAGGAGTTCGAGAACGATTCTGACGAATCTTTGAGCGATTCCGATGATGATTCCAACGAAGATGATGACTCTGGTACACGGAAGCGTCTCCTACAAAACTTGAAAGGTTTAGGAGACTCGGACTTGATGGATGAGTCTCTCCCTGGAGCCAAATTGGCGAATATGGATTTCATGCGCAAAGCCGATGCAGCTCGGAGGAAGCAAAACGAAATCGCGGTCGAGGAACTTCGACGAGAACTTGCTGGTGAAGAGACTCCAAGTGAGGAAGAGGATGGTGATATAGGCCGAAGGATTTTTGGTCCTGGCAGCAATGCTGCGCCGAAAAAGAAGGCTGCCAAGTTGGACGAATTTGAGGAACGAGTGGGATCAGATGATGACGATGAACCAGGACATCAAGTCCACGGAACCGACAATGCCCCAACAGAGACTGCATCTTCAGCTCCAAAATCCTCCAATCGACCTTTGGCCAAGGCGGCTCTGAAGAGCAAGCCAGAGAGACACACAGAAGGTGGAGCTTGGTCAAAGATCACCTCGAAATCCACCGTCGTCAGCGAAGCAGAAGCCAAACGCCGCCGCCACAAGAAGAACGATGCCATTGAGGTCGAAGAGCTCGATTTTAGTCAAGCAGCGCTTGTGGCCAGTAAGCCCAATTCCACCAAGAAACCCAAGAAAGGAAAGAAATCTGCACTTCTCAATGGTGCATTTTCGGATTCTGGTTCCGACTCCGAGAATGAAGATGACAGTGGCCCGTACCTACCTTTCGCGCTCCGCGATCAAGATCTCATTAAGAGGGCCTTTGCCGGTGCGGATGTTGTGGGTGAGTTCGAAGCCGAGAAGAAGCAGACTATTGAGGACGAAGAGGATAAAGTCATCGACAATACACTGCCGGGATGGGGTAGCTGGGTCGGCGAGGGTGTGAGTAAGAAGGAGAATGCTAAGAACAAGGGGAGATTATTGACCAAGGTCGATGGCATCAAGGCAGACAAGAGAAAGGATGCGAAATTGGACAAGGTGATCATTAATGAGAAGCGGATCAAGAAGGTATGTCTTGATTTTGAGAACTTTCAACCCGACGCATCGACTAATTATTTTAGAACTCCAAATACCTCGCCACAACGCTGCCACATACATTCGAGACGCAACAACAGTACGAGCGAGCACTCAGACTACCGATCGGGCCTCAGTGGTCGACGAAGGAGACCTTCCAGGATGCTACCAAACCGAGAGTTCTGGTCAAGCAAGGCATCATCGCGCCAATGTCAAAACCTCTGTTTTAGATTTAGAGGCGTCATGTATGTGGAATTATCTTGTGTCAACTAGGACAATTCAGAACGGTTTCGATGTACGGTTTATACCATCGCCAGCAATTCTCAAAATCTTTTCCTAGACAGAGAGTAAGGAGGCTGTGACAGATATGTCCATCGCATATTTTTGAATGACGCCATTCATTCTTTGAGAAAGATGAAAGTGAGTTTGAGGTGATTTCCGGTTTTGAAGTGCTACTTATACGCTCACCCATGGACATGTACCGGATGGTGTCTCCAATGACACTAGAATGGCGGATCAAAGTCAGCACATGATAGCAACCTCCTATGTAGCGAAGCGAGCCATATGTTCCGGGGCTCTCGCTAGACGTGAACAAAACAGCAGACAAAGCCAGAAAGCCTGCCTCCACAGCAATTTTGGCTCGGCTCTTGCTGGAATCTGTACAAGGCAGCAGTGTGTCAGCCTGTGCAGCATGCACGTTGCACAATGCTGTTCTTTGATATAACTTACCGCCAATACTTTCGGATAGTGGGGGGCAGATGTCTGTAATTTATCCGTTAGCTGCGCAGCACTGGACGATACGGGGAGAATCAAAACTCAGCAAATAAGCACTCTTTCGGACCGTGAAATGAAACTTTAACCCTATTTTATCTGGTTTAAAATGAGGATGCGGTTAGGGAGGCATGGTTTCAAACTGTAGGGATATTGGCATTCCGCTCTGAACGAGTGAATTGACAGGACCCCGCCTCTTAGGGCTCACTATGTGTACAAATAATTCTGACTTGAAAGCTTCGATTTGAACTGTGACAGCAGGATATTTCGATATGATTTGCCATCAGGCCCGCGCTGAACAGTACAGGTAGAAAAAGCTGAGCATAACTCGCGGGGAGTAAGAGTCCGGTGCCCCATCACGAGGGGGGAAATAGCGGGGTTGGCATGCGAGTTTCGAATTGACAGAGCTTCGCAACGACCCGTGCTCAAGGCTACTGAGCCACGGTCACGAGGTGGGCATAGCACATATTTCTGAGACTAAGCATCAACCCAGTTAAACTTCGATCGTTGATTTTCGGCTTCTTTGCAACAGTGCTTTTTTAGCGACCGTTGAAGTCTATTTGTTATCTTTCATGGACAACTGCATGCCATCGGTCCTGGCCAACGTCTGGATACGAAGCAATTAACATGGCTTCACAGGAGTATTTTTCCTGAAGCGTTCCTCGTACATATCGACATATCGGACTCGCCGAGCTGCAGAAGCAAGCTCATTAAAATCAACTGACGGCTGGGCCTCGACGCTCCATAATTCCATGTCCAAGACGAGGGAGCACTGACAAGATGGCGGTCCAAGAACCTCAGTATCCACCTGTCCCAAACGTTGCGAAACCATCTGAAGTCCGGCATACGCCAAACCTTAATCTGAGAACAATTCTGGCTGTATGGAGCTTAGCTTGAAATCATTACCATGTCCCTGGAGTCTTGTGTACTTTGGCAAGTTCCCTCGTCGGCCTCATTCAAGCTTGGCAGATTCTCAGACGAGTCAGGAATGAGTCCATCAGGCCGCTGTCAGGAAGCTCGCAATGACTCTGCGCCACAGTGGTAATATCAGGGGTGGCCTAGAGCCGTCCTGTGAGAGTGGTAGATTTGGAGTTTGGATGTTAAGATCTTGTCTTGTCATGGACCCATAACTTAAACTTTCCAGCTCTACACTTATCTGGATGCGATTGAAATTCATGCATAGAGTATTTTGCTCGCTTGAACTGAGACAAGAGCCCAGTCAACTGAGAGCCATCGTTTAGATCATCTCTTCCTTCTGAAGATTTCTTCTCAAGAGTTATCCGTCTCTATCGAGACTCTTTTTCTCGTCACTCCTTCACCGGTGCATCTTGGTCGCCTTCTTACTTGTTGAATTATGTTAAAGCGTTGATCACTTACTTTCAAAAGCCTAATTGCTCCTTATACTCCTTATCTTACACAACAAGCCTGTCAGAGTTCCCTTCTTCAAGTCCTCAACTCATTTCAAGATGGTCAGTAGTTCTCCACGTTCAAACTCACACCCTGGGGACAAGAGGACATTGGTGCCGCCGCATATGCCTCCTTGTTCTACCCTTCCATCACATCTCGATTTTGGATCATCAATTGGGGGTTTCCGTTGGTTGATCTTTAACCGACAGGACGAACGATTTCTATGACATGCTTTCATAATATGAAGCCCGCTCACCAAGTGCAGGTTAATCAAGACCGACGCTACTCGAGTTCTCTGGTTTCACCGTTACAGACCCCGACTGACGGTGAGAGAAACATGGTACTCTCCCCGGTAGAGCACAACATGTATTCGGACGAGAAGATCGTCATTGTAGAACCTATGGGACAACGGTTGGAAGTTGTTGCCCCGAACAGAAGACCATCCCACGCGCCCGAAGTTATGCTCGCTGTTGCAGCAGTTGCAGCAGTTCCTGTCCCCCCCGCCCCTCCAGGATATGCGGATGCGGAACTTCCAAGTCGACCTGAACAGAAACCCTTCTGGAAACGACATATACTATGGATCATAGCGATTCTGGGGATAGGAATTCTTGTCATTGGCGTGGTAGTTGGGATCATTGGGCACATTGAAAGGAAATCGTCGAGGACGAGTACTTCAAGTGTGTCAGTAGTGAAGACCACGAACAATACATTGAACAGTGTCGCCAGCTCGGGCTTGTTTCTGAACGATAAAACGACGTGGAATACGCATGTCATCTGGCAGAACTCTACCGGAGGCCTAAATCTCCAGATCAGCCTGGATGGTCAAACATTTCAGCCTGAGCAACAAGTCAAGTTGGACATCCAACCAAAAATCGGATCTCCTCTATCAGCTACGACTGAAGTTGACCCGTCGACAGGAGTCGTAATGCTCAACATTTTCTATTTATCCGGGGTAAACAACATTACGATGTCTGCGATTACCTGTTCCCCGAACTCGGACAAGTGTAACACTATTGCGAACAGTTACCTCCCAACTCAAATCGCACCAAGCAACTTCACAGGACTCGCCGCAGTGAATGTCAACAATGCACAAGACTGGCGAGTGTACTATCACGATGAACGGGGATATGTTTCTGAGCTAGAAGGAGACAACTCGGGATTCAGCCTTGGAAAAGAAATCGGTGGCTGGGGTCTGAACGCGTCGTCCATCGCTGCAGTCAACGTCAATTCGACGACAAACAATATCAACGTCTTCTACGTTGACAAATTGACGTCAGCTCTCTTCAAGACGCAGTTCGCTTTTGGTGTCTGGACCAAACGTAATAGAGCTTCCCTTAAGACACGAACCCATGCGCTAACTTCTTTTTTTTAGCATCTATTGTATCGGCGGCCCTCATTCAATTCTGGAACCCTACATCTGGTCTTGGTGCTGCCTATACGAAAACGCAAGATCAACTACACGTCTACTACACGGGCCTTGATGCAAGGATCTACGAGTTTCTTGGTTCAAATGCGTCACAAACAATCAACACATCATGGGCTCAGCAGCCAGGCCACAACCATCTCTGGGCTGCAGCCGATCACATTGGCGCACCAATAACTGCTGTGGGATGGAACGATCAAGCTCGATTCTACCAGGCCAAGCAAGGGAATCTCGCTGAGGGATCTCTGAGCAACACAACGTGGACGGAAGCCTTCATCGACAACAACGGCCGGCCCGGCTAGGTTTCTTGATCTAGGTCGTGAGTGGAGTCGAATTTTAGCGGGGGCGGTGCCTTGGGAGTGTTTTTGGGAGACGACAATTTCATTTCTTCTGTATGTGAAGTACTGGGGGCGCTCAATACTTCACTGTTTCTCTACATAGATTGTTGGTGATTTGGGACGAATTGATGCCGGCTTAACAGTCCTTCGTATTCTTGAATACTGACACTTTGTGATGTAATATTGCTATTTGGCGCTGCCTCAGATACTTCGGGTACGTCCTTGATGTTTGAGTCAATTAAAAACATGTCCAGGTTTGCCTGAAACGCGATCTCGTATTCATTTTCTATAGCATGATATGTTATGATCTTCCTCGCTTATCTGTTTCGCCAAACGCACCTGACTTTCTATTTCTGGCAATTTCAATCGTGGTGGTCGATAAACTTTGGAACCTCGTATTGCATGTATCGAACAAAGTTTCTCGTGCCAACCGCTATGAAACATTCTTAACACCCTTATTATTTCTGATGGGCTGCGTTTTCAACCTGTTTTGAAGACAGCCTCGCTTAATTCGGTCCGGTCGAGGAGGTGGGGTAAAAATAGAGTGCTCATCACGACTTACTTCGAAGTATGTTTAGGCAAGTAGCAATAGTTCTGGAGTGGACAAAACTTTGATTGTAGCTTCAAACGAAAGTACAGGCCTAATTGCGCTAGAGCCCAAGCATGTCATCACGAAGCTAGCCAGTCCTCCTTACAGCGCAATTCGAAAAGAAACTAGTAGTAGAAAACACGAAGCTAGCTAAAAGCAATAATGCAGTCGGCAAAAACCCGCCCAAGAAATACGACAATGAACAGGGTACCTTTCCCCCAGAAGAAATATAAACAAACCCGTCAATCTCATATCCAAGCAGGCCTGTTCCCATGTACTTGTATGTACTACTATGATCAAACAATAGCTCAATACAGTCCCACAATGATGTCACCGCGAACGCGAGCCGTGAGGTGGGCCTCAGCTTCTAAAGTCTCTTTGTACCAAGCCTTTAATTAATGCCCTAAATGACCAATAGACATGGACCTTGAAAAAGGCCGCTCCGTAAGGTTGTTTTGTGCCAATATCTGGATTTCATCTATCAAAGAGAGCTGTTACAGTGGTGTTATCAGAAACACGTTGTTTAAAGTTGAGTTTACAACTTAGAACCCCCGCAAAACAAATCCGGAACGTTGCAATTTTAGCTGTGAAGGACTGTAGGTCCAACTTGACACCATACATGAGCGCGGCATACTTGAGTCTTCCACCTGGACCAATTGGGCACTTGAGGAGGTTTCCTAGGAAGCGAGTTATTCAAAGTGTATAAGCGAGTTTCAGACTGTTGCTCACCGGCAGGGCCATTTGCAACGCTAGAGAAACCTGGCATAGGGAGACCAGCTGCCTTGTGTGGTGCCATGAAAGAAAGGTCCGCCTTCAAGTCAGTGGTACCGGCGGCGTTCTTGATTCTAGTCACATGTCAATCAGTGCCGACGGAAAGCTACAGCTGAAATTGACGAGTCGGGGACGACATTCTTTTCTGATTTTGACTCAGTGTATGAATGGGATCTGGATGAGGTTTGGAGAAGTATTTTGGGGTAAGATCCGTTGGCTCTAAGGTTGTGCTTGGGTTTCTGAGGGTAGTAGGAGCCGGGATCTGAGCATTGGCTGCTACTGTTACTTATGATGTAGATAATACTGAATCTTTTGAAGTGGCGGGTTGAGGTTTTGAGGTTATTGGTGCTGAGGCTGGTATTGAAACGGGTGTGTTGGGGAAAGTTGAGGACGACGATGAAGACGCTGAGGCAGACATCTTGTTGCTTCTTATACAGAGCTCTTACTGAGAAAGTCCCACTTCTTTCACCTTACTGAAGTGACTCTTTTGACACACCGTCGCCGGTCGTAGTGTCTATTCACTCATTCTACACTCCTAGCCTGTCTCAGGATTAACAACAGACAATCGTACGATTGATGCATACAAAACTGAAGATTCTGCACTGCGAACGGTGTTTTTTTAAGAGATCGCTTTTGAAGTCTTCATCAAAAGTGCCCTAGTGAGGTGTGATGAATGCCAATTGAGCATTTGCTAGTTTGAGCGGGACTTTCGTTGCCGTGACTACGAGAAGCAGCTTCGAGGCTCAAGTAGCTGCGAGCGAAGTTGACATGGATGTTCCGGGCGTCCTGCACACAAAGCTAGTAAATTTCTCAGGAGAATTCAGATTGGCTCCATCACCCGTCTCAGAAAGTCGGGGTAGCTCTGTATACCGTTCTTTCTATAAAGCAACAAGTGCGAAACCCTGGCTTATGAAGAGAGCAACAAATTTTTATATCAGACTCGTCAATTATACTCCATCAAATGCTTGAAGATCGATGGTGTGGGTCCGAGTTAAGGTCAAGACACCAAAAAAATTGAAGTGCAAGGGAAACTTGGAGCTTTTTCGCGTTTTTGGTCACCCTCAATTCAGATGACCAAGCTCAGCTTCAAGGCCAAATAGAAAACGAGAGTCCTTTCATGTATCTAGTTCGCGGTAAGGATTTAATTATCCTCAGAACAGAAGGTTTGACCTGGCAATCTAAGGCAAGGTAGTATTTTGCTTTCAAAGTAAATAATGCCTCGCTGAAACCAGGCAGCTAAACCGAAAACGCTTGGCATTTTACCCCGCATTGCCCCTCTACAGGTAAGAGTTATACAGCAACTCACCCGTATTGACGATTCAAATTCCATAGTTTTCATAGATCCATCAATGGCTCGCGCAAGCAGGTATCAAGTTCGTCTAGCCAACCAACCAGATGCGGAATACATCCTTTCTCTCTCAACCCGTGTCCAATCAGCCCTTTCAGCTTCGGGCAGTCTTCAAGAACTCACTCCGTCAGCGCTAGAAACAATCCAAGCCTCGATCCGTAACGACGAGATCTTGATATTCGCTTCCTATACTCCCTCCTCAGTCGCTTTCTCCACTCCTATTGGGAGCGTAACAATTGCTCCCTTCTCCCCATCATACGGCCACGGCAGCGCGACTTGGAAAGTTGAGAAAGAGCAAGGGGAATCTTGGTACCTCCATTCATTGATGCTTGAACCTGCATTGCAGGGTCATGGACTCGGTAAACTTCTTCTAAAAGAAGTTTTGACGAATCTGGGATTGAGATTTGGGGAGGGGACACTGGTGCTTGACTGTTGGGCTGGGAATGAGACATTAAGGGGATTTTACGAGCAGGTGGGCTTTGGTCTTGTGGGTATTTTCCCCGAAAAAGAGTATGAGGTCGCTGTTTTTAAGATCAAGCTGAGAGCCTGAGATACGGATTTACGTCTGTTGGTCTGAGAAAAGGAGACACTGTCCCTTTCATTCCCTCGACGTCTGTTAAAACGTGCTCAATTACAGTACTGGGCCAAGCATCACCGGTGATTCTGATAGGCGCAATAAAGTCCGATTATCGACGTTCCAAGTGGGACGCTTCATGGTGAGCATCCCCATGTCCTTACATTCACTCAGACATTTTCCAATGTACTTCGAGGGAGTGGAAGGAATAAGGGCAGCGAAATTTTCTGAAGAATATGCTTGGAATAGGACACATTTCGAGAATCAGCTACGAAAGAACGTTAAAAAATCCATCTCGTCATCGAGTTCGAATCTAGCTGTCACCCCATATAGATCAGGTCACATCCTTTTCCCTTTGCTCCCATGCAAGTTCGAAGGAATAAGACCAAGGTGCTCCTGCCATGGCCGATAGTCCCTCAACTCAATTTGATCGAATTCTTGAAGAAAATGAACAAGCATGTACGACGCTTCCATCATAGCAAAGCTTTCTACAAAGATGTCAGTCAGATTTACTGCTGATTGTGTCACACTTGAGCGATGTAGAACACAGCACGCTTGACTTACGACCAAGACATTGCCTAGCACCTCCATTGAAAGGCAAAATTTCCCATCCCTGATGTCGGTGGATCCATCGCTCCGGTCGAAACTCGCTGGCATCTGCATCTGGACCGTGGAGATCCTCACGCATATGCATGCCGTACACGCAGTAGAGAACTTGCTGCCCTTTCTGGATCATGATAGGTTGTGTGCCGTTTGCGCCACTCCCAACTGGAAAGGTTGTGTCATGCTTGGCTATACGAGCATTTTACTGGACCAACTGTATCCCATCGTGTGGCAGTCCGACTTTTAGCGTCGTTTAAAGGACGACCTCTCTTACATATCCACACAACTTAACCACAATAACATTTAAATATTAATTTATAATACAACGAATACTAATTTAAAGTTTTCTTTTACTCTTTGGCTAAATCAAATTTTTGTATAATTCTTGTATTATAGTGGATGTAGCCTTTTCATATTTTCGCACTAAAGGTCGTAAGCAAACTGCCACAACGATGGGATATAATCGGAGAACTAACAGGGGCGTGATCAGCAATCGCATCCTTCATCGTTAGAACACAGCATGCATACCTTCAAGAAACACATTTCTCAGGTGTGTCATTTGTTTTAACGCCTCAGGCGTTGAAGAATGACGCGTGAGGGATCCAGCCCATGAAGGCGCCAAGATGAGCACGAAGGGCAACCCAGCCCATCGCTGTGTCCCATGCCTTCGCGAACTCGTTATTCCTCCCACTAGTATAAAGAGCAAGTCAATTTGTCGAGCAACCCAGCAGAAAACCAGTACTGATATCCATCATCAGCTTCTGGAATAACTGTCTCGGTTCAAAGGTCGAGTTGTCCTTTGGTATACACGTGACGAAACTGCGGAAGTGCTTCTCGAAAATATCGAGGTTCACCAGTTGCGCTTTCATGAAATTCGGTCTGAGGAGAGCTCGGTGCTGTGACCACATTTTCCCATCACTTGTGAGAATGCTATGTCCTATGAGTGGTATGATAACTTTGTGTCGAGAGGCACCGACTTCGAACTCTTGTGTTTGGGTTGAGAGACAGGCTCTGATGTTCTCAGGCGCTGTCGTCCCGATCGACTGTGTGCCGAATGTATTGTAGGCAAATGTACTGCCATGTTGATCAAACAATCCTTGGATATAGTCGAGAAAGCTGTTTGTTCTCAGGGCTTGGAGGAGGTGGAGAAGTTAGAAAAGCCTGAAGAAAGTGTTAGGTGTTGATGGTGGCGGTACACAACCTCTCTGGGATGAGAGCCGGGTGTGGGTTTTTTTCTGATAAGCCCCTTTGATGAGAAAGAACAATATGTGAAGAGCAAGTGATAATGCGTAAGGCAGCTTAGATCCGCCATTTGGTCTATTCTTGAATAGTGTTTCCGCGAGTGTCCGGATCAAAGAACTTCCTCACAGAGAAACGAGACTCACTAGTTCCCCAAGTAGGAATAGAGAAACAAACGCTGAATGTTGTGTTTGGCTTGCCTGTATCATGAGATTAAGAACTCAATAGATCAGCTACCAGCGTCGTTTCTATTTCCTGGGCGAGGGCCGTCCGCTGTGTCTTCGATTCACGATGGACTACTAAGATGCAATCTTACGATTCTCGGCTAGACTATGATGACATCTCTGAAAATCGAACTTCGTCAAATACAGCTTGACTGTATCTTTGATAGCTACACCAGATCACTGCTAGCCTACTGGTAATTTTCCGGCTTCGTGATGAAGATTTTCCGCCGATGAGAATCTTTGGACACTGGCGCCGTTCTATGGTGTGATCAGTAAACATGTCGCCAACAATCCGCCTCTTCTTTTCTATTTGGCCCATCTTTGCATGAGATAAATCAAGCCAAGTATCCGAACGCAACTTCTTATCGTCCGAAAGTACTTGATCAACACACGCAACCAAATGCATACAAGGGGGTGTTCAGTCCCAAAGCTGGCGGATCCGCAGGCCCGGTTGCTCGGCTCAGGCTATCGGGCCGGCCCACTCCACTTCCGCAAGCAATCAGTCTTGCATTCGCATTTGTAATTTATGGCTTCCGCAGATCTATGCATGCAAGTGGTCGAAGCTGCATCAAATTCGCAGCAGAATCGCGGGTAGAGTCGTTTATCCTAGCTCTCCTAGGCTAAGCGATGGCCTCCCAATAACTTCCACGCAACTTTTCAATAAACAATACACTTCTCCTATCTAATGCCTTCAAATCAGCCAATTTTGGAACCAAATTATTCGTTGAAAAATTGACTTCTTAGCTGCAATGACACTTCTGCTGCTCCTGTTGTGGATATGCTTGCGAGAATTTTACCACTGAAGAGAGAGGTGCATATGAGATTCAATCTTTACTAAACCAAAAGAAAACATATCGGCACCGACTTGGAAATTGCATTTTAATTCCTTGAAAAGCATTACAAAGCTGTGGTGGTCGAGCAGGAAGCAGCTTGTGCCCGATAAAATCTTACCGCAATCAACTTCGTCTCATCTATGGTCCATTGTACCCTTTTGGCTTCGAGAGCATACTTGCGTGAACCTTTAAGCGGCATACGAAACAGAAGAAGTATTATATTGTTTAACACACATAATGCATATCTTCACATAACCTTCAATCCCTTTTGCCTTCCAAAATGTCTATAACATTTTCATATTTGCTGCTCCTCATGCTTGTCACGATGATCCTCAAGATGCAGACAAGGCTTACTACTGCCGTTAATAAACATCGGCAACCTCCAGTCTCAAATATATCATCTATTGAACACATCGCCGGCATGCTATGGTATCAGGGTGACTACCTCAAATTATTGAGGTAAAAGCACTTGAAAACAACGCTCCTGTGAACGATTACCTGATAGTGCGAAGTGTAAAGTATACAAATTGGCCACTTTTTGCCCTCAAAATCTTCTCGACAAACATCTATGTCATCAATACCCCAGAGTACATTCAAGCGGTTCTCGGCAACATCAAGTCCGTCTCATTCTACCCATTTCACACGCCTTCACCAATCGAGCGCTCGGAGCACGGCAGGAGGTCAAAGATATCGTCGCCAGCAATGGCGCCGACAATCGATACGTGAAGACCATTCGCACTGCAATTGGGACCCAGTCTTGTTGAAACCAAGAAAATAGTGCCAAACTCCTTGGCCCATTATTTTGACGATATTAATGTCTCGCCGCAGCCTCGAAGCCTATACGGTTGTATGTTGTTCATTCAAGTAATGCTGTTTCTTCCACAGCATTGCTTTCATCCCCGAAGCTCACCGAAGACAAGTAAAATGGGGTAATTATTGACTTCTCGATCCTCACAGGGTTGAAAACAGTGTATACAATGTCCTTGGCAGACTCATTCTATGGTCCCTCAAACCCCATTCGAGAGAAACCAAGCTTTGTAAAACACATCTGGCAAATATCCCCTCTTCCTCTAGCATACTTTAACTAACCATATCAGGAAATTCAAACAAGGTCTACCAATGCTTTTCCTGGACTTGTTTCCTTCGATCACTGCGAGGGAAGCCTTGAACGCTCGCAAAGTATTGACGCCGGCATTCGAAGAATACTACGACAAGGGTCTAGACAAGATTGCTGATGCTTTCATCGCAGACCGTGCTCGCCCAGCCCGCGTGGAAAATTTCACGAACAACAATCTGGCGGGTTTCGAGATAACAATCTGCTTCGCAGCTCTTACGAACACCGTTCCCAATGCCATTTATATGCTGTGTAATACCCTCGCCGATCCGAGCCTAGCTGCTGATATTCGAGACGAAGTCTCGAACTTGGTTACAAATATGAGCGTTGACGGGAAGACAGTGCTCACAATGAACGTCTCGTCACTGGATGTCGATTGCCCTCTCTTGATTTCTGCATACAACGAAACGCTCAGACTATGTGTCGATGCGACACCAGTCTGAGTTGTGATGGAAGACATGATTCTGAAAGGCACCTAAGATCTTAAAAAGGGAGGAATTGTGCAGATCCCAGGAGGTGCTATACATGAATCCCAACGCTGATGCGGATGCCTTCGACGGACGACGCTTCCTCAACAAGAAAACGTTGAGTCGAGAGCAGAAGAAAGCCCGGAGTCAAGGAATGTTCCCTTTTGGTGGCGGCAAGCATCTCTGTCCTGGGCGACACTTGGCATTCTCGGAAATCGCAAGTTTTGTGGCGATGATGATCTATGAATTTGAAGTCAAGATGAGGGTTAGAGGGTTGGTGAAGCCACCGCCGCTTAAGGTTCAACAGATGGGTGAGAATTCAAAGAAGCCGGAGCATGACATTGAGGTTGTCATTGAGACAAAGAAAGAGTTTGAAGGTGTTTTGTGGGCATTCAATGTCGATGCTAGGCCAGGAGCAGCTTGAAAATGGAACCGAATTAAATAGCAGATTTGATGAGGAATGAAAGAAACTGCAGTAGCATAGAACATTGGGCCGTGATTTGACCATAGCATATCCTCAACATTGGTCAAATATCATTTTTGACTCACTTCTAGCTCACCAGGTCTCAGGGGCTCGCTTAAGAAATCTTTAACAATAACCCCGTCGAAGAAAGGACTCATGAAAGACATGACCCGGAAAGAATGACGAGATCACAAAGACCGAGTAAAACAATCCCATTACTACCATCTAAGCCTTTTTCTTCACAACCAACAACACCCCTTTCGGACTCCCCCTAATAATCTCCTTCCCCTCTTCAACACCCGCCTCCCTCAACAACCTCTCAATCTCCCTCCTCATCCTCCTCACCACATCCCTCTCTGTCCCCACTGCCTCCAGATTTCCCTCCCGCCATCTCTGCACCGGACTCGCCGTCCCCATAACCTTCTCCATCATATCAAGATCCATCGTCAGCGCTCCCCCAGCAAAGAACTCCTCCGCATCATTCTCGCCCGTCCCCCATTCCATTCTCACAAAACTACTTTCGTCGAATGCAGACACAGATGCATCCAGAGTCCATGGGAGTGGTAAACCGAGATAAAGGTTCCGAGTCAGCCAGTTCCCCGGCTCAAAGAAAGGCTGGAGATCTTTCTCCTCAAGCTCCATGAGCGCGGCATTCAGAGCTTCGGAATTCGGTACGGAGGGGTGAATGCTCAGCTGGCCTGTTGTCCAGAGCGCGACTGAACCGCCTGGTTTGAGCACACGGGCTGCGGCTGGCCAGAAAGCGGCCATGTCGAACCAATGCGCGGCTGTGGATGCGGTGATGAGATCAACACTGCTGTCTTCCACTGGAGGCGAGAGATGCCAGCCTAAGTCTTCGGCTGTAGAGATTTCATACCGGATGGGCTCGCCTGTAGCGGTTGTGCCGCCGAGGGAACGCGCACTGTTGATCATGCCTTCGGAGGGGTCGAAGCCTACAACTTGCGCGAAGTGCGGTGCGAGGGCACGAGCAGTGATGCCGGGACCGCAACCGACGTCGAGAAGAGTGGTGAGTTGGCCGGCGGTCGAGGTGTGGTGCTTGAGGACTATTTGGTAGAGTTTGGGATGGTAGGAGGGCCGGGCTTGGGCGTAGGATTTGCCTTGGTCTAGGGTGTAGGATGTGAAGGTCTTTTCGCTGGATGTGGAGAGTTGAGGTGTTGACATTTTGACTTTAGTGAGTTGCGCCGTTTGGTGTTGAATTTATGTTGCAGCTATCTTTCCTTGCTTTTGCAGGAAAGGGATCGGACTTGGAATTATTTCCTATCTACTTCACTTTGCACAGCACTCAACTTCCAGCCAGCTTGAGTTGCTCTGCAGAGCAGAGTAGAAAGGTGGGAAGAGCGAGTGTATTTGTAGATGAAACCAAGTGAGGTGGCTGCGAGACGGTCAGTAATACGGCGGGACAATTCTCCACTTTTGATACTCACTTCGGAAGCTGGTGCCGAACACTTATGCAAGCTTTTGATTCGATAAGTAATTCTGGTTTCTTTCGAGAGGTTCTGGGTGCCAAGCCAATGGTATGATGAGAACTGGAGCATGTGCTCTTTCCTGACAATACGAACGAAAGTCAAGAAGTTGATGTCTTGAGATATGCAACATTCAAATGTCCTCTGGCTTTTAAAAACGAAACCGAGGAGGGAGGCATTTATAGATATGACTTTGAACAAAGACGGAGCGGCATTTAAAACTACCGATAGAGGCGTGGCAGATTTCCTGGGACGGAATTTATAGAAATCTCCGGCGAACCAGAAATGGGAACTCCTCGACATCAACTCAGCAGACCGAACGACTTCCGCTTACATTAAAATTTCCATTCTCGAAACACTAGCAAGTCAGAACAGTTACTTTTACGTCGGCTTTTGAGCATAAACCACATATCTGCGGAATTTTGTCAGCGTCACGGATCACGAGTTGAGGATAGAAAAACTTACATTGGCCAATAGGCATGGATCCTTGAATCTTTCATCTCCTTTCGCACATCGACTAGGAAGACTTCCACTTGTTCCTTCGTCCAGTTGA
This sequence comes from Helotiales sp. F229, assembly GCA_002554605.1. Classification (NCBI taxonomy): domain Eukaryota; kingdom Fungi; phylum Ascomycota; class Leotiomycetes; order Helotiales; species Helotiales sp. F229. The sequence continues at coordinate 1,637,339 of MXAW01000011.1, forward strand.
AAACGCGAGTAAACAAAGCCATGGAGAAACCCTCGAGTGAAGGCGCCATGTTCTCCAGCGACCAAGCTCCTATTCCATAGTCAGCAAATCTATTCACCTCCCCACCAAATGCACTGCCCTCAACAAACCGCACAATTCAACAAAAATACCCGCTACACAAGTAAACAAACTCACCAATCTCCTTCATCCTCTTCTCCCTCGGCCATCGATTCTGCGGCCACGTGAACTTCTGCTCGACGATATTCACAAAGCCAGCTTTCTCAAGCTGCTCCTTGTACAGCTTCGCGCTGTCAATCGGTCGCCCGATCTGTGTCGTTCCGTCGAGAATGAGACCAGCCCATCTCTTCAGCGCGGAATCAGGCGGCATGGAATCGTCGACAAATTCAACAGGGAAACAGATATCCACCATTTCGATGTATCCACCTGGTTTCATGTGTCTAGAATTCTGTCGTTAACACATGGATTTCGGTTCAGTGGCCTGCATTCAGCTTGCTCGCTCTCAACTTCATCCCATTTTCTTCTTCTTTTTCTTATGAGAACCCGCCTGGAAATTGAACACGAAGAAAGGAGGGACATTGATAGGCGAGACGAAATCAACTCACTGAAAACTTTGCTCGAAGAACCTCCTCCAATCCGCAAAGCTACTCGTCATCATCCTCGCGTAAATGAGATCAAAGCCCTCCGCCTCCCTAAACGTCCACTCCTCCTCGAGATCATCGACCTGGAAACTCACGTTCGGGGGCAGGAAACCTGGTTGGATGGGACTCAGATCAATGCCTAGAACTTCAGCTTCGGGATGCTCGTCTGCGAAATCGATGGCCCAGATTCCGGTCCCTGTTCCGACGTCAAGGACGCGGTGGAGTGAGGTGGGAAGGGGACAGCTGGGTTGGTTAGAATATGTTTTCCACACATGTGTAGAAATTATGATCCAACACCATCCCAAAATTTCAATCAAACATAAATAAAGTCGAGGGGGAAATTACATACAGGTGCAACTTCAACCCAAATGTCAACGTGAAAAGATGATGTTGCAAATCCAGACGATCTTGCTCGGGAACATCATTCGGACCCATGTATTTCCCGTCTTTGTACGCATGGTACCGACGCCCGTTTTCGTGGCGATGGGCGAGGATACTGCTGTTTATTGAGATGGTTGAGGAGAGGTCGTCGAGGTCTGAGTCGCCGAGGGAGGAGTCACCGTCGTTGATATCATCGGGCGGGTTTGGGTTGGCCATGGTGTGGGTGTTGGCGGGGAGGGGAGGATAGCGGGGGAGGAAGTGTGATTCTTTGAGATATACTTTAGAGAAGAGAGATATGTGAGAGATGAGAAACCCTATTTGATGTATTTCTGATCCAAATACCTGCTGCCACGTTCGTTTGCAGCCCTACAACATGCTATGTAAGGTAGCATCCCATCCCATCACCTCACATCACATCACATCGTCGCCATCGATTCGACCACCGCACCTCTTGGGTATGATCAGCACGTCGAAAGAGTTCGTTCGAATACCGAGTACATGCAGTTGCATCAAACCCCCGCATGCCAACCGTTCGAACAGCGAGTAAAGTAGCCTGGATTCAGCTCCTGATTTTCTCGAGCAATAGGAACAGATAACTTACGGAATACTGAGCTAATGTCATGCACAGAGCGACAGGGTGCGGCCTTAGCGGCCGCACTAATAAGGTGCGAGTGCGGCGGGAGGCGGGGTGATGGAAATCCCGCAGGGGTTAGATGCAGTGGAAAATCAGAGGTAGTATGCCTGTATTTATAGCGTTCAGACACCTGGAGAGCGAGAAGAGCGCGCTGGAATTTTGGTCGATGGAGCCTGTATTTTGCTCGTTCAAGGATGCTTACGGTCAGCTCCTTCTCACCCCACGCCCCCACTTCAACTTGACAAACATATTGAGAAATTGTTATCCCATTTTCTGTAGTCATGCATATACCATGCCTGTTAAGTAAGTCTTATATAACTACAACACCTTACAGCCCCCACAAGACTCTCCGTTACTTTTCTAACCAGAACATCGAAGCAGGAGGCTCATTCCTCACTTCTCGTGAGTGGAGGACTTAACTTCCACATGAGCTTCACTGTTCTCAATGATCATACATATGAATTGGTATAAACAGTAAGTATACTACCAAGTACAACTTTCTCGTAAGGTCATGTACATATTTCAGACTTCGGAATGTTCTCTTTTCGTCCTCGCCACCAACTTGACTGCTGTCAAGGCACTTCACCTCACCGTCAGTCTGGCTGAGTTTACTTCACCGCTTTTAGGAACCGATTGGCACTGGCAATTATTCTCCGGCTTCTGATGAATCTATCTCGCAGCATTACATTTGTCCACTGCTGTGGTATTTAGGCCACGCCTCTTACTGCCAAATCAAATTCTATGCATGTGCGAACGAGCTCATCGATCAAAGCTGCCAGGGTAGAAAGGCTGGCCAGTATAAGTCATTCCCTAAATTCAATGCTGGGTTCGGTCTACAAGTCTGCTCTGGCGCGTATGTACCAAGGCAGTGTGTTGTGATACCAAGGCTTGTTGTTTGCTGTCGGGCTTTGAAGTCTTTGATGAAAGGAGTGTTGATGACAAGACTGCAGATTCTAGAGAACACTCTTTCATAATTCAGACGATAATTACAGTCAGATGACGAGAATGATCTTGTTGTCATTCACTCTACTGACTGCCGAATCCTTTGATGATGTCTAACATCCGACTCAACAAGCGACTTGCCCAAAGCTCCAAGCTCCAAGGTCCAAGCTCTACCAATGCTCTCATCATCATCCTATCTATCTGCGCTAGGGAATCTAAATGGAGAGTGAGATAAAGACGTTTTCATTTATACACCGGGGAAGTCATCGTCTTTTGCAAGTAAGACAGAGAACTAGAGGATAGATAAAGGTGAGTGAGTCTGAGGGATACCAGCGGACGGTAAGGGATTCGAAATACATGAGTGGCCTATAGAAACAGCACAGTTCAATTCTGATTCTAATTCCATCTCCCTTAAAAAAGCAGGACTAGCATTTACCACAGCGAGCACATACCCCTAGCAGAGCCAGGAAAGGAGGCTGAGATGAGAGGGTTTGGGTAAGACTGGGGATGGGCTCGGAGTAATTTTTGGATATAGGAAATGGAGTGGAGGGGAAAATGGAGGTGACGGGTGAAAGGACGCTGAGAATGAAAATGACAACTGTTCGACCTTTCTTCCGTTGACAATTAACAGATATCGAATTTCATTACCAATTTACATGTATTATCGTACATATCTCTGTATCATATATCGTAGCATCGCCTCCACCTCGTCATTTCCCCTTTCTGGTTCCTGAATGAGAACCTGCAGCTTGATTCCCACAAGATCACGTGAGTCAAGCGCATGATACCCGGAACTTTCGAAGACATCCCGAATCCAGCCGATATGCGGATGGATTATATTTTCTCGCTGGTAAATTATATCCCTAGAAGCATAGATAACCGCATACTAAGCCAAGATGCAAATGGGCGTCTGCAGGGCGTATATTAGGGTCTTGGACGTGGAATAAAGACGGGCTCTGGATTGCTGGGCGGAGTGGACATACCGTTGATAAGAAGGCTGGCGTTATAGCTGCAAGATGTTGCAGTGGAGACTGGATGATTCTCTGTTCGAGATCAGGGTGAAAGATCTGACAGTCTTTACACGCCATGACGGGGTTGAGTTCGTGTCCCGTTGAAAGCACTTCAACTAATTCGTAATCGATCCGTCCTCCCCAGTATCTCATCATGCACTGTACCTCCCTCCACGAGATACACGCCGGCTTCGAGAAATTCCGTTTCGGCACCCAAGACGAAAAATGCATATCCTCATCCTAGATCGGACCTGCCATTGTCTCAGCCTCAACTTCCGTGTAAGTCATGCGTTTCCACTCCCTCTGAGCAGGAGACATCTCTCCAAGCGGATAGCCGGTCGTCCTGGCCATCAACTCGCCGGACTGTCCGCAGTGTATGGATGCCTCAAATCCTGCTTGAGAATAATATTACGAGCGTACGACTCAGCAACGAGATGAACCGTGCGTCGCATGATAACTTGTTGAAATCTTCTTGCCTCCTCCAAGATCCGGAACCAAGACGGCATGTTCTTCACCGTTACTGCTCCCTCTTGTCTTCGTTTCATATGGCGGGGTAAATCCTTTATTCCTCACCGGATCGCATGATAGAGTTCGATACGTCCATATTCATGGAATATCTCGTCATCAACAACGCTGGAGTCGGGGCACGACAGTCCAGTGTTCTGGGCGTCCTTGCTTCCTGACCATTGCTGCAGAATTAGATATCCATTTTGAGCTTGATTTAGGGCTGTTGTGGGTGACTTGAGAAGAAGCTCAATGCAGTAAATGACAAGACAAGCTAGTAGAGCAGTCCTCAGTGACGATGGGTCTTGTGGAACAGGAATGATTTGTTGCATTCTGACAATCGCTCGATCGTAGGATGCTAAGGCAAATGTTTGATGTCGGTCTACGTTTGCTTTTCTCTCGGACGAGGGGTCAGTGGTAGCAAGGTAGCCTTGCTTGACAGATTTGTAGAATGCTCTAATAGCAACAACAGCTCGTAGGATGAAAGGCTCATGGTAACACGAGGAGAGTGTACGTCTACGCGGATGACTTGTTGTACCTAGAAAGCTCAAGACTAGCCTCCTCTTGATAGACTCTGAAGTAAAGGGCTTCATCCTGGTTGACGAAGCGTAAAACTTCGGAAGGTTGAACCTGACGGAGCTGATCTGTTTTCTGGGGCAAAAGAGGACGTCGGGGGTTTGGTTGTCTTCGTTTCCAGACACATGGTCGTTGTATCCGGGAACACAAGCCACAAATCGGGACCTGCTCGTCAAATTTCACTCTCCGAGCCCTGGAGTTTGGTTTGCCCCTGTTCGCCACACAAGGTCATACATGTCCTACTTAACATAGCAGCTACATCCCGCCGTTGTGTTCCAGCATATCATGCCATAACTGGACTCAACATCCCGCAGCTGTAGTCAACTGTACCCAGCGGAGGCAAGGCAATGCGAGACAATGTGAGGCGGAAGATACAAAGATACGGCACAGCAAACAAAGCATAGCAGAACGCATCATATTACTTACCTGCATGGCAAGCAGCCATTCCTTGAGCATTCTGCATTCTGTCTTGCCAAGAAACGGGATCCATGGATCACTGCCCCGTGAATTCAAAATTTCCAAAGGAGAGGTTGCTGGCTCGCTTGGTGGCTGAACAACGCGGATAAAGGCCGGCATATAGTGGGGTATCATAAGTATTTGCACCCCCCCCTGCGCAAAACGCTACCAAAGCCACCAAATTACATGCTGCTTTATTATAATTTGAGTCTTTTAAATTTTTAAATTTTCTTTTTTTATATGCAATAATAAAAGAATGCTATGGCCTTAAATTGAGTCCGCAAATGCGTTTTAGGATTTGCAAATTATGCTTTATTGGATGATTGTATAATTAAATTTATGCAAAATACCTTAAAATTTGCAAATTAATAATTGCAAATATATATTATTAAAAATTAAAACAAATTAACAATATCTCTTAAATATAACCTGGCCCAAAGCGTATTATTTTAAAAAAAATAGCGCAATTTTTTATATAATATAGCAATTTTAATTTCTTTAATTTTTTACAAAATTCTTCAAAAAGATATTACCCCTAACGCATTAATTTAATCAATTAAACGCCTCCTTTTAAAAATGAACTTTTGAAAATAATAATAATTTAAATGCTTAGCTTTTATATAAGATTATGCGTACGCATATTTAAATTAGGCTTAAAGATATTATTTGTTTATATACTTAAATTAGCGAAGAATACAATGGAATAATAAATGCTCTATTTAATTTGGGAAGGGGCAAAAGCTTAAATGGGTATTTATATTAAAAGAAAAGGGGCAATATTAATAATAATTAATACCCAATTTTGTACAAAAATAACATTATGGCAAGCAAAAAAGCAAAATGTTTTAGGCAGCTTTTGGCTATAAAATACGAACACAACTCGTCCCTATAAAAAGCAATCTTTTGGCTTCAAAAAGAAAGATAACTGCGCATGTATATTAAACAATTCTTAACCAATACTTGCTTTCAATCCTTAATTTAAGAAATATCTTTATGCAAAATAATGCCTTTATTCATATAACACATATTATACAAAATTGATTTGTAATACAAAAGATTAATATTATAAATTGGCTTTTATATAGCCTTAATTTAAATTCAATCAAGAATTTATGAGCTCTTTTAAAAGCAAAAATATATATATTATATCTTAAGCTTATTAGCGCATCTAATAATGCAAAAATTTTGAATTTTTTAATTAAATGCGCAATTAATATTTGGGAAAAACTTGAGGAGAAATTATTAAATAAGTTAATTAATATAATGGTTTATAAAATAAAAGCAATTATTAAAGCTAAAAGATAATATATAAAATATTAAAGCAGCATTCAAACTCAGCACTTTGATGGCGTTTTGCGCAGGGGGGGGTGCAAATACCTATGACACCCCACTATAAATAAGTAAGAAGGAAGGTAGGCAGGTAGGTAGGAAGGGAGCGAGAGAGTCTTGGGACGAGATGTAATCATGCAAGAATACAATATTCGCTGTGCAGGTGACCATGAAGGGCTTCAGCTTGCAATACACCCCACGCAAATCAGGAGAGTGTTTGGAGAAAGGAAGACTTTGATGTTGCATGAGAAGACAACTTTCGTTCACGATGCCGCTTGAGGCGCATGGCCATTGGAGCTGGACCTTGCTTGGTAAATAGCACATGGGATTCACAGCCGACTGGACACATCGGTACATGACATTTCATTTGGCGGTTCACCGCCTTCACAGGGGTCTGCTTATCGGGACCCACTTGATTAGTGTACAGTAGCAGTGTAGCTTGAGCAGTGGCGAATCATATCGGCGTGGCCAGGGGTACGCATGTCGGAGAGTCGGCAAAAACCGATATCGAACAGAACGAGAGAACGAGATGAGACGAGATGAGACGAGATGAGATGAGATGGAAGAACAAAATATAATATTGATTGTTTGGGGAAAAGGAATAGCAGGATTAGTGAGAGATCCATAAAAATAAAAATAGAAATAAAAATAAAAATAAACAGAGCCCAGCCAAGATACATACTCCACTCCTGTTCCCCATACTGTCTGTACCTATCCTGCATCCCCAGATCATGCTCTCCTTTTCTCCACCTATCTATCTCTTGCCATCTCTTGAACAACATCAAGAGTTGGCCCAGCTTGGAGCAAAGAACACCAAGACACTCACTCATCTGCACGCACCAGCAATTACTTCTTCGGACAATCAAGCGCGCCGCCTGTCATTGGTAGAACCCACGCTCGTTTGTTCGGACGAGAACCTGGTCCCGGCTTCGCGACTCTTCACTCCCCAATTATATTCCGTCATAAAGTCTTGGACTCTTTCAAAGCTGGGCATTTCTCTCGGCGACTGCTTGGCTTTTCAACTTTTCCCTAGGTATTGCATTTTAGCTTTTCTTTCGCCCGTCACGAATCGTAGCCTTCAATCCCGCTGACCATAAAGAATCCCCAACCTAAGAAATCTGCTAAAGTCCCAATCGAGGGCACCATCCACCATCCAACATCCAACATCCATCATCCATCTTTGCGGTTTCTGCCATCTCGACCCTTCGTTTCCTCCCCACCTCCCCCGCGCTCTTCACGAGCAAGACCCTAAATTCCTCTCCTTATAAACACCTACGAATACCTACGAACATCCTTATCCTCACGAGGACCTTCCGTTCATTATATTGTGCTGCACGGCACTGGGATATCAAGGCGGCCAAGATACCAAGAAAATTGTTGAATTGGAGCGGCGACTGGGCGCAACCAGATTCTGAATGCTCCGACACCACGCAATCCTTCTGACCGAATCGACAGACTGGGGAATTGGGAAGGGCATACAGCTGGGTTAAGGTAGATACGCATTGCCAGATCTGCTGTTGGAACCTGCTGTTCAGAACCCAGAGCCATCCATACCTTATCGCCGTCACCTCGAGATCTAGGGAGACAAGAAATTCAAGCATCACCAAGAGAGACCAAGTCCTGGAGTCACCATGGCTTGGGACCATCTTTCGATCAATCGACCGCATCTGGTCTATGTCATCCTCGGTGGCTTCACGTCGCTGTTCATGCTGTGTTCGTCGTTCATCAAGGAACGACTGTACATAGGTGAAGCAACTGTCGCCACCATCTGTGGAATTATCTTTGGCCCGCATGCCGCCAACCTGATCGACCCTGGAGAATGGGGAAATACCGATCAGATCACCCTGGAGTTCTCTCGAATCGTCCTCGTCGTCCAATGTTTCGCCGTCGGAGTCGAATTGCCCAAATACTACATGGAGAAGCATTGGAGGAGTGTAGTGTTCTTACTACTACCTGTTATGACATTTGGCTGGTTGATAACTAGTTTGTTCATTTGGTGGATGGTGTTGCCGCTCACATGGCTTGAGGCTCTGGTCTGCTCGGCTTGTGTAACTGCTACCGACCCAGTCCTAGCCAGTTCCGTCGTGGGAAAGGGAAAGTTCGCCAAACGGATTCCAAAACATTTGCGAGATCTTTTATCCGCCGAGTCGGGGTGCAACGATGGAATGGCTTTCCCCTTCGTCTATCTGGCTCTATATCTTGTCCAGTACAAGCCGGATTCTAAGGCAGTCGCATATCACTGGATAGTTTACACCATCCTCTATGAGTGTGTATTTGGTGCATTTTACGGCTTTATGGTTGGCTACATTGGCAGACATGGAATCAAGTATGCTGAGAGGAAAGATCTTGTCGACAGAGAAAGTTTTCTCGTGTTTTACTTTGTGCTAGCATTGTTCTGTGCAGGCTCTGGCAGTATACTGGGAGTGGACGATCTTCTTGTCGGCTTTGCTGCTGGTGTTGGTTTCTCTAATGATGGATGGTTTACGCAGAAAACAGAAGAGTCCCACGTCTCCAACGTTATCGATTTGCTGATCAATCTGGCGTACTTCGTCTACCTGGGGACCATCATTCCTTGGGAGCAGTACAACAATGCTGCATTGGGTTTGAGCCCTTGGAGATTGGTTGTTATTGCTATATTCGTCATCTTCTTCCGCAGAATCCCGATCATGATGGCATTGAAACCGTTCATACCGGACATCAAAACTTGGCGTGAAGCTCTTTTCGCTGGCCACTTTGGACCCATTGGCGTCGGAGCAATTTTCGTCGCCATTCTCGCTCGGGCTGAGTTGGAAACGGAGACTACTACACCACTGGCGACGTACACAAACCCCGAGGATGTTAATTACCTGGCTGTTGCGATTATCTGGCCTGTCACCACCTTCCTAGTCATCACCTCGATCATTGTTCATGGTTCCTCCATTGCAGTCTTCACTCTTGGCAAGCATATCAACACGTTACATCTCACCATGTCCTACACCACTGACGTGGATGGTCCTGGATGGTTGAACAGACTTCCTCGTATCGCGACAACGTCTAGATCCCAAGCAAAGTCAACAGTGTCCGAGACGGATGGTGATGAAATGAAAATGGACCAATTCCCGCCTGGTGTTTTACCGCCAATCGGGATGCCGAGAGAATTTTTACGTCGTCAAAAAGAGGAAGACAACCCAAGCAATAGCCGAGCATCTTCTCTAATCCCTCGCCGTCGTAAGAAGAAGTGGGACGATGGTCTCGGTCCCGGAGGGCCTATCAGCCAGTCTGCTATTTTCCCCGTACGACGCAGTCAGAGTGAACATATGAGCGAGAACACTTCCGATACACTGACACCTGGCGGAAACTCACCAGAGACCGAGAAGGATATGGAGAACGAAAAGAACGAGCGTGATCTTGGTGAAGTCCAGCATGATCCGGAGATGCAAGAAATCATGCAGAGAAGTTCTGATGAGAAGCGAGAAGACCACCGATCCAAAGCAGAGCGCCAGCCAAACCGACGAGAGATCTACCAAGAAGGCGAGGATGTCATTATCGAAGACGAAGATGGTGAGGTTGTTGACAGTAAAATTGAGTCCCATACAGCAAAGGAGAGAAAAGAGTCGGTCGAGAAGGCTGCAAAGGAAACGAAGGAAGATATAGAGTCTTCTGGTCTCGGTTATAAGAACTTGAGAAAGAAACTGGGTGTTTGGCGACACCGAGATGAGCCAGAGGATGAAGATGGTGGACCGAAGGGTGCAAAAGCACCGCCCAAGAAGAGAGGTCCGGCATTAGCATATCAAATTGGAAATACCGTAAGTTGGCCCATTTTACCAAGTATGATGTGTATTAATCCTGGATCAGATCATCGTTGAAGATGAAGATGGAGAAGTCGTCAAGACTTATGAAATTCCTTCAAGCAAGCCCAAGTCAAGCGGAGAGGGAAGTACGGGTGGTGCTGTCCGAAAAGAACTCAACCGAATGGGCACTTGGACAGGCATTACAAAGAAGCCAGGCGATTCTCAAAAGGCTGGAGAATCCTCCTCCAGACCTGAGTTATCTCACGGCGAATCCGTCCTCGGAAGACTGGGTAATTGGGGCTTCAAAGGTCCCAACACCGAGGAAGCACCAGATAAGGGCAAGCGTACAGACAGCAAAGAAGACGAAGACGACGACAGACATATCCGCTTCACCATCGGCGGTGCCGGCCGTCGTTTAACCAAAGACGACTTTCTCAAGGAAATCCAATCCCTCGATCCCAAAGCCCGCGCCGCCATTGTCGACGGTAGCGACGCCTCCCCCGCAATGAAAGACCTCGCACGCAAAGACGCCTCCACGAACAGCCCCGGTAGTAGCCGACTCTTCAACGCCAAAGCCACGCAAATGGCTTCGGGCAAAGGTACCGCCAAATCCGTAGGTGCGGAGATGGCACGCAGACGCGGTGCGCCGATCGATGAGGACGGCGAGATGCGCGAGTCTGGTAGCGAGAGCGAATCCGACCGTCAGAAACGACGCGCGAAGTCCGTTGCCGGTCAGGGAAGCTCCAGACCGGTCCAGCCGAGCAACACACGTCGTGTCTCTCACGCTGACGATACGGGCGAGACTCAAGCTGAGAGGCGGAGGAGAGAACAGGCTCTGAAGGGCGTAGATCAGGTAACGCCTGCGCAGAGAGGTAGGGAGCACTCGCGCGAGATTGAAGAGGAGTGTGGCAGACCAGAAGCCGAGGAGACGGCTGCGGAGAGGAGGAGGAGAGAGGCTGCGTTGGGCTTGGATAGTGGAAGGGCTGGGGCGGGAGAGGATAGCGATGATGATGATACGCCGCGGGTGCCGCCGCCTGTGGCGAAGAGTAGGGGGATCAGGTTTGCGCAGAGTCCGGTTAGGGGAGAGAAGAAGTGAACGGGTGAAGTGAAGATGGTAAGAGTTGTGGCCACAGCTCGTGGGCACCCTAAGCGAGATTGGCCCCCCACTGCAATTTCCCACTCCTCAACTTCAAAGATCTTTTATGAACCAACCCTTTGATCAAATCATCTCAAATTTGAAATGGAGTTCGATCTTTACGATTCTGATACTAAGCATAAGCCTGGCCAAAATTGGCATACTCCAAGAAGGTCAAAAGTACGCCAAGCTCGTAACAATGGAAAATCCTGGTCTCAAATCCACCGCGAACTAGGTGTCCCCAAATCAACAGCACAACGCATTTGCAAGACTAAATCGGATAGAAGAACACGGAAAGGGAAGCAGTATTAGAAAAAGCTTTTATTAGTACGAGATCTTCGCCGAATTATTAGATTTATTGCGCAAAATTACAACACCCGTAGGCTGTCTTTTGAGCAGGTCCAAGCCCTCCTTGGTATCAAAGCATCTGCCCGTACAATTCGACGAGAACTTCAAAAGATTGGCTATCGACGCTATATCGCATGTCCTTGGCCTTTTATCTCACGAAAACAAGCAAAGAAACGACTTGGATTTGCAATTAGCCATCATTGGTGGGGGACTTTTGATTAGGCCGCATCAAGACCAGAAGGGGGGGATTGGAAAAAGGTTATTTGGTTCAACAAGTGTATTTTTGAGCTAGGGAAGAATGGTAGAATTTGGGTTACTCGACAAGTTGACGAGAAGAGGTGCATGGATTGTATTAAGTCAACTTATTGATCAGGAAGAGTATTGGTTATGATTTGGGGGGCGATTGGTTGGGATTGGAAGTCGCTTTTGGTATTTTTGGAAAAGAAGAAAGGTTATAAAGAGGTCAATTCTTAGGCGTATAAAGATTAAGTACTTTGCCCAATTATTTTTCCGCTATTCGATTATTTAGAGACCAAGTATATCTTTCAGGAAGACGGTTCAAAGGTTTATAAAGGATATGCAAGGCTAGCAAAGCTAGAGCATAGTATTCGCGGCTTTGATTAGCCCCCTTTTTCGCCAAATTTGAATATTATCAAAAAGGTTTGAAGGTGAATAAAAAAAAAGCTAAAGAAATTGCCATTTGTACCAACTTTTTTTAAGGTATTAAAAAAGGAGATTTAGAAGCTCTAAGATCAGGTAAATCCACATAACTATCGGCCATATACTAAAAGATTAACCTATAAATTAGAGAATATAATTGCAATAAAGGAATTAGCTATTATTCATTAAGTTACTATACAAATTTAAAGGCAAAATAATGTAAATTGGGGTTATTCTGCATTTTTTAATCATAGGGGCTGTTTTTGGTGTTCTCGCTTAAGGTGCCCACGAGCTGTGGCCACAACTCTTATATTTGTAGCAAGTTTGGGCCAATTGGTAACAGTACAAGCGAGCTTTGTAGCGTGGTATCGCATGGCATGGCATGGCATGGCATTGCACAGCGTGGTGTTTAATGGTAACGCAAGGAAGCATATATGTGTCTTTCGCGTCTGTAAATTTGGGAAATACGATACCTATGTTGCTTTCTATCTGTCTGTCTGTCTGTCTAGCTGTCCGTCTGTCTAGCTTGAATGATCCAACACATATGAGAAGCAGAAGATGATCTTTTTTGAGCTTGTTTTCATTACCCTTCAAGTAAGATACGTACCTGCCCTAAGTAACGTCGTGATTTTTATTATAATCATGCAGTGAGCCTCTCGATGGTAAGTGATGTGTGGTATGTAAGCAGCGGAACAAGCGTTTTAGTCACGTAACATCGAGAACGATACAGCAAGCCACTTCAAAGTTCATACCGTGATAACGACATATCTAGGAAGTTCCCTGGCAGTCTCGATACCATGTAGGGAGTCGAACTTGCAGGGGCCAGAGGGTCTTGAAATTCTGATATGGAGTCAGTGCTGGGAGTATTTCTGGCTAAAGAAGTAAAGTCCAATTGTCAAGTGATAGGATGGAATTCCATGAAACAAATACAGTAAGCGAGCTTTTCGACATGACTGACTTCCTTCTCCCAGTGAGTGAGTTCTCTTGACTGTTAGACTAACGTGGGTGTCTGGCTATCTTGTTTGGATCAAAGATCGATCTATCACTCCATTCTCCCATAACCATTTTCTTGTTCTTTAGGAGAGAAAAAAAGACTCGCTTTGTAGTACTCTCTCACTCTCTCACTCACTCACTCAATCAAGGAAGCAAGCAACTACCGCGCAAATCATCTATCTTTACTCTCCCCAAATCTTGGCACATCGAACTACCGCCGTTAGTGCCCACTATACACTACAAGACCCGAAACACAAATTAAACGGCAAGTCATCCATCCGCAAGACAAGATAACCTTACCTTTCCAGAGCGCATGACACCGGTAGATAGAAACGCGGGGTCCCCACATCTTGGCATCGCCTTTGACGAAACAATGTTTAATATCCAGAGATGTGTTGTTGTTCAGCCTTAGTGGGGATCCAATCGTCGGATTTCTGGAAAAAGATTCTATGGTAGCCAAGGAGAACTTTTCTTTTTGCTTTGCTGGCTTGGAGGGTTGATAGGTGATGTGGTGACTGCCAATTGTTGAGCTGGAAGGCTCTGGGTTGCTTATTGGTGTTGTGTTGGGAATTTGGGAATGTAACGTACCAGTGATGAGGAATTGAATATGTTGCCAGTATGGTGTGTTGGAGAATAGGGTATAAGTATAGCGCATCGAATTGTCATCTGTGTTACTTACTATCAGACTTTACTTTCCGTCATCACCCTATCTCGTCCTCATTACTTCACGATGAAGACCCTCTCCATCCTCGCCCTGGTGGCAGCGTCCTCCATCGTCGAAGGCCACTACATCTTCAATCGACTCATCGTAAACGGGAAATCCATCGGTGGCGAGTAAGTTAAACTTTCCTCGCCTCTCTTCTCTTCTCTTCTCTTCATCCAAGCCCTCCCTTCCCCCCAAAAAATCATGCAGGAACCTTCCCACAAAGATGTCAAGTACGTACTCTTACACCATCTAAAAGATACGCCTACACCCGCAAAAACAGCAACTCCTACAACCCCGCCTTCCCCTCCGAACTCCTCAACTCCCCCGACCTGCGCTGCAACAAAGGCGCCAAACCGGGCTCCACAAAAACATACACCATCTCCGCTGGCGACAAGCTCGGCTTCAAGCTTTTCAACAACGAGTTCATCGAGCACCCCGGCCCGGGCTTCGTGTACATGAGTCGGTCCCCTGATTCTACTCCCGTGTCGAGTTATGATGGATCGGGCGATTGGTTTAAGTTGTGGGAGAGTGGGGTGTGTAAGGGTAGTCCAGGTCAAGAGTAGGTATTGGGAAGCGAAGCCCGTCCTTTCTTCTTTTGGAAGTCTGAAGAGTTTCTCGAGACATGTCATATTCCCAAGAAATCTATGCCTTCCTTCATTAGACAATTGCTAATCCCAAGGGACCTATAGTGGGAATTGGTGTCTTTGGCAGAAAGATCGCATTGAGATTGAGGTGCCGAAGAATATTCCACCGGGAGAGTATTTGGTTAGGGTGGAGCATATTGGACTGCATGAGGCGGAGAGGGGGAGGGCGCAGTTTTATAGTGAGTTTGCTTCTGCTTTTTTTTCTTGTCTGTTGTTCTTTCCGTTTTTTTTGCCGAGCGTGTTTTCGGATACTGTTGGCTGCTCATCTTGTCTCGAGATATGTCCTGCGAACGTCGCTCCGCTTTCGATGCCTCCTCTTGAGTAAAAGCATCGCTGACATCAATCCTCCACAGTTGAGTGCTATGAGCTGAAGATTGAGGGACCTGGAGGTGGAACTCCTGGACCGTTGGTGAAGATTCCGGGGATTTACAAGGCGGATGACCCAGGTATCAAGTATAACAAGTGGGCGTCAAATCCGCCGCCATATACTATGCCTGGGCCGAAGGTGTGGGATTTGTCGTGAATAGTAAGAGTAGATATTGTGTGAGAAGGTGGGCATTGGAGGGGATATTATGATGAGGTGGTTGGCTGGGTTCGCTGGTGATAGGTGTGTAAATGGATTGGATGGGACGATCGAGGCTGTGAAGAGAGAAGAGACCATTCGAGGTTTCGATGGCGTGTATAGCAGTTGCTTTCTTAAGAGTAGTTTGAGTTGTGTCAGTAAAGTGGATATGTTCTGCTACCGTCGGTTCTGAGTTCAATGAAGTAAACAAACGGCAAATCCACAATGCTTCGCGGAGACATGAGCATGGAGACTATGAGAGAACTCACCATTGTAAAAAAAAAAACTTGCTCTGTTTATGTTCTCCTCCCCAAGCCTCGCTTCGTGAGGCATGCCCTGTATGATGTTATTGCGAAGTGATGATATCAATGATTTGACGTTGAGCTCCACCGTGACGGCTCGGGTTCATGTTTCTCACATACTCTTTCTTGGCACTTCCCCCCATTTGGAAGTTGCTATCCCAACATAGCGCGAATTGTCGTAGGGTCTAATTGCTCGAGAAGAAGCTGTGACTCAAGCTCAACATGGCTTGTGGATTCTCCCTTGCTTCTTGCCACTGTATCGGAAACGGTATCGTCCGAGATGGACTGATGGGAAGGCAGGGTTTCACTGAGCTCGGAAGGGTTCGACTCTGTATTGGATCGTCAAGGTACTCCGAATCTCCACATGTACACGTTGAATACTGACTCGGGACAAATGTTGTCGACGTCGCAGCCCCTTGACGCTCCTGCAGAGGAGAGTGGGAATTCCCAAGCGCATTGAGGTATGCGATCAATCAGGACTCGAATAACGAAGTCAAAGATCTCAACTTGTATAGAATGGAGTTCTCGCGGACCTTGGCATCTCAGTATATCTTTCCTTTATGGCGACAGGTTTGATGGGTCTGCTGGACTTCATCCATATGAATGCTCACCAGCACTTGTCTTAATATCATCAACCTTAAAAACACTTCTACAGTTATTTCTCCAGTACCTTGGGCTCGTGCGGCTTCGCTCATTGGACTTTGGTGTTTCAGAAGACAAGTCCCAGGTCTTTTGGGTGACTTTCGGTCGTCGAGATGCTCAGAAGCAGGTTCAAGCACACGGCTCTCAATCAAGGCGGGTTGAAATTATCTCGTACGAACATGAAGAGAACTCCTCTCTGTGACTCTTCACACACAAATGCTGTGTAGCGGGGTGTGCCACGCACATTACACAGAACATCTCTTCCTCCAACCAAAAGGTACAGAAACACAGAGCTGCAATATGAATCCCCGATGCTTGAAATGACCAACAATTCCTCTTCAAGGAGTAAACTCCAACCATTCCTGAAGAGGAGTGCAAGCCGCCCAGGCGCCCAGTCGGGCCTCAGCAACACTATTTAAAGTAAATAATTACCCCACAAACTACGGGGCACTCCAGGTTAAGAACGTGATGGTGGCGCGATCCGTCCAGCAAATGCCCGCTATTTTGGCGGTTCCCCTGCAGTGCATCATCTTGGCATTGCGCCCCGAAATTAAGTAATTAAGTAATAAAGTAAATACGAGGCCTGAACATCGACGATCAAAAGCTCTCCTCTTTCTCCTTCCCCAATTCTTCTTCCGTCGATATTCCTCTGTACTTAATGCACCCACGCTCGTTCAGCAGCTTCAACTCACGCCTTCGTCTGTCTGTCACTTCTGGACCGTTCTTACCCTTTAGTCTACCGAGACAATAACTTACAATTCTACACCGTCAACATGAAGGCTTCAACTATTCTCTTTGCTCTTTTGAGCATTGCGTCTGCCGAGATCGTCGTCCGTCAAGAGGCAAACTCCACAACTGCTGCTCCTGCAACAACAACTTTCGTCGATAATTCCCCACAAGCTACCTGTCTTGCAGCATGCAATCCCACAGACGTTAACTGCCGAGCAGGTGTAAGTACAATCCAATAGCCTGTCACAATTAAACAAGACATCTCAAGTCTGAAGACCCGACAATACTGTACACTGCTAACCATCATAAAGTGCGTTGGAGGCGCCCACCCAAACTCCGCCCAAGTCAACCAAACCTACGAGTGCATCACCGCATGTCCCCAAGGCGACGGCAGCAAGTCCCAGACCGACCAATACAACTCCTGCGTCCAAAACTGCATCACTTCTCACTATCTTGCTAGCACTGTTGGACCTGTCCCCGTTGGCACTGGAAGTACGAGCGTGAACGCGCAGACTACTGGCACAGGGGCTGCAGGTAGCCAGTCAACGCGTGGTGCTCAATCTACTGGTGGTTCGGGAACGGCTGGTGAGTACCGATTTCCTTATGCATACGAGTGAAGAAGAATGGAGCTGATGTTGAATTTCGCAACTGTAGCATCTGGATCCGATCCCACTGCTTCCGGTACCGCCGCGCCAACTACCACGTCGAACGGTGCCAATGGACCTATCCTCGTCTCTGCGGGAGGTATCGCTGGTTTGTTCCTGGCATTCTTCGCGTTGTAAAGGTGGTCAGGAAATGAAATATGAATCGATGGGAGGGTTGTGAGGATATGGAGGCAAGATTAATTTACTTTGAGTGATAGGAGTGTTGGTTGGCTTTCTTGTCTTCAATGTTCAATGATGACGAGATAATGTGATTGAAGACCGGGAGTTTGAGATAATATAATTTCTTGAATGTACTTGTGGTTCGAGGTTACTGACGTTCATCATTTAATTGCCTGCTACATATGTTCCAACATTTTCCGTTCGTTTTCCCCCAGAAATTTTCACCAAGGTTTCGCCACCATTTTTCTTCTTCGGCTGGGACTCGAACCTTCCTGCATTTCATTGTGTCGGAAATCACATATTCATGCAGCCCAGTTTGGGTTTGCTTTTTCGAAGCGAGCCACCCCCTATTTCAATTGTCAATGCATGCCAGTGTTATTACCCTCCTACGCAGTCTTTCCTGTTCAGCCATGCGAGTCGCTCTGAATTATCATTACAAGAAGGAGACTTCCTCGTTGTTCATCATCTTCTGTTATGATTTTCAAGTTGCTTCTAGCTTTTCTTCGGGCATAAGTGTCGGCAGTCCATAGTCAAGACATTCGCTTTGAGTTTTCCCCCATTACGATTCTACCCAGGGAAGAGGGAAGTACAGAACGGGATGGGACGAAGAGGCGGGAAAAGTCGCGTACAATATGATCTTAATATTGGAATATGATCTTAGTATTGAGATATGGCTTGCACAGCAATCGCAATGCCGGATCCGACGAAATGAAGAACGGGGTGGAGGGTTAAATTTTGGTATCCTTGAGAAGAGCTGTGACTACAGCCATACCCACCCTCACTGTTGTTCAGAACTGAAGCTAACACCATTCTAGACAACAACCAGATCAACGAGAACAGGGAGAACAATCATCTGCCCTATCTATAACCAACGCCCTCCAGCCCTCATCGCACCGCGCCATGCGAAATGGTGCACCCATCCCACCGCCTTCTCTCTCGCTTACTACTTCCAAATCCCCACAAATTCTAACCCATTCTCCGTTCATATAACCAAGAAAGTCAAACTCAACCACGCCAATCTCGCATACGTCCTTCGTAAGTTGTATCTGCTCTCATCGATCAGAGCTCTAACTACATATATGCAGCCGGCGCCCGACGGCAAAAATCGCCAATCCCGCGTACGAAAAGTAAATCCACATTTCGGAGAGGGTTTCTTTACATCTGCACTCTGTGCAGGATGTTCTTTTGTCTTTTTTGGTAAATTTTGGTGTTTTCCTGAGTGACGCGTGTCAGTTGTTTTTGTTTTTTGTTGATATTGAAATGAAGTTAAGCGAGAATCAGCAATTTACTATCTATAGCCCCTTGCAACGTTAACTCTTCATGAATTGTAACAATCTCCTTGATTAAGCGTCATTATCATATCCAATCAGCGTGCTAAGTTTGATCCCTGTGGTATGTTTGATGTGGTCATACTAGAGTGAGGTGGTCAAGGTGCTCCTTGTACTTATGTTCCGACGGCATCGCAGGACTTGCGAAGCATCAATTTGGCTATTTTGCTAACATTCTTATCCCGGATTCTGATGCATGTTACTATTTTCCATGCAAGCTTGATACTTGGGCGTTTACCTTCATATTTCACGTGTACTGAACCCAAGACCGCAACAAATCACCGAAGCTGTGTTGGAATGATGGGACGGAGACTATGACTTGAATCTACCTCAGTATTACATCAGAAGTGGTGAAGACATTGGGCGAATCAATATGACCTAGTATCGCGAAGTAGCTCTGGCTCCCGCTTGACATCGAGGAGCCGAGGACTAGCGCCTCACTCAACCAGTCCTGATTGCGACTAGGTCAGAAGCAAAGTTTCGAAAGAACCCAGACTTGCCTAGAACGGACTGATCAATTAAATAGGGGCTTTAGTCTGTTGCTAATAGCACAGTTTATTTGCTAATTTCTGGGCAATTCTAGACGATTTGCATCCCAACTGATACCAATTCTGCCAGGGCCCAACAGTATATAGTTCTCAGAAAATATCCATGTTTCAAACATCAATATTTTTTCAAGATACGAGAGCAACTCACACAACGTTCAAATCACCAAAAGAAATTTCGATCATAACAATAGAGTCAAGATGACGCATCCATTGGACAACATGGGTTTAATCAGCCGTCTCCCACGAGAATTACGAGACGAAATCTGGCAATATCTCCCACTTCACGAAAGATCAAGTCAGGACCCACGAAACAAAATGGCTATCCTGCGAACCTGCAAGCAGATTCAAGAAGAAGTTACAGCGCAAATTTATGACAAAACGCCAATCATCATCAAGCTGAGCCCGACCTTCAAGCGCAAGGCTTGGTTCAGGACTCAAACATTTCAAGGATTTATGTGGGACTTCGAAGATGGGAGTGAGGCATTTGCCAACATTCCGTTCTCTCGATTCAGGGACATTAAAGTAGAGATTGAGGCACCGGGATATAAGGATCAGGGGCAGCTCATTTGCTTATTTCATAAGGTATGTGTCGCCTTGTGGTTAGGGGATTTTATTCCCCCTCAAATCGAAGACCCATTCTACCGAGCTGCTTATCTGGCATTGAAGTCCATTATTCTGACAGTGATACTAGGCACTTGAGCTCTCCAAGATATTCTCAAGACAAGAACTGCTCCCGAGTCTTCAGATATCACTCATCGACACAAAAGTAGGCGAATGGTGTACAAAAATTGTCGAGGCATTCAGAGCCCCAAACAGAAGATATCAACGTCACGAGACATTTGTGCCCCAGAGGTCAATGGGACTTGCACAATCAAGATCTGGAAGCCTGAAAAGCTTCCAGCACCATGACTATGACTATGCGACCATACTGCGTCCATTCTATCATTTGCACAACGTTCACGCAGCCTACGTCACAGTACCGGAAGAGCTTCGTCCATACATTGACCAGTCCGGCATTCTAGAAGGGTTTGCATCACCAGAAAGCGAATCACTATGGAGCGACGAACTTGTTCAGCGACATTTAGACACGACATTTGTGCAGTTTGAAAATCTGCTAGACGTCATCAAAGGCCAGACCGCAGGCATGATGCGTCTTCGGCGATTTAGCAAATGGTTTGCAGACAAGCATGGCAGCATACCATCATACCTTCCTGAACTCCGTCGGATTTACAAAAGCGAAGCGGATACTAAAGTTGACTTCGAGCTTATCCAACGACGCTATGTCTGGATGAAGACTTTAAATCCCATGTCTCGCAAGATACAGATGCGGAATGCCCAGACCAAGGCCTTCGTTCTCAGACCCACATACAAACTGGCATCAGCTGAGAAGGCTCCCTCCCTACTGACAGTGGCTGATGGATGGGATGCCGAGGAATGGTATGACTATTATCCGTTTGGAACAATAGGGCTGGAATGTGATGATACTGGACTTCGCCTTCGCGTACCTCCAGCCACTTATGAGGCAACAGACGAAGAAAAGGAAACATTCGCATCTATTTTTGACGGGATGGAGATTAAGAGTGGCTCGGTGGGGCTGCTAGAAGAGTTGGTCAGCGTTGGTAAGAAAGTTCTGCATCTTTCACGAAGCTTGACCCTTTCTACAAAAGTAAATAAATCGCGGAAAGTCTCGGAGTTCTGCGGAAGATAGTAGAAACTTCAGATATTCATTAGTTAGGGCATTGTTTAGACAGTTAGAACTCCATATTCAACTCGTTGTAGTGCCAATCGTTACGTGTAAATGCTAAATATTAAGTTTTAGCAGTGACAAGCCCATGAAATGCATCGGGGGTACTAAACATCCTGAAGCTCATACAAGATAGCCAAATGACCTGGCTGGTCTGTGCAATAATTATAGACTACTTGGATTCTACCCCGGTTACATGGCCCAGACATCTTGCATGAGTGGCAATTGGAAGTAAGGGTTCGATCACGACGCTGTTCATAACTTTAATGGGAGGACAGGCGGGCGATCATTCTATGCCAACTCAACCTCTGTCAATGTGGAGCCTAATCTCATATATCATGCTACGCAATCTTGTAGAATCAGTCTTAGAACTTCTAATACTCTAATAATCTCTGCCTAGTCCTCCTCTATTTTCGAATCCTTCAATTTCTTTGCGTGACGTGCAGCTAATACCACCCAATGTCTCTCTTGGAGCCTGGCCCAATTCGAAGAAAACTTCACGGCCATGCAGTCCAAGAACCTTGACAGAGTTGTCGAGTCGTCAAGCCTAGGTATTCCAGACGCATAGTAGTTCCTCCAAACAGCTTCGTTGGCCCATGTATTCTTCGGCCTCGGATTGTCTTTCCCATAGATGATGTGGAAAGGTTCAGTCGCAGCATCTCGCATGTACTGACGATAGAGTCCGAAGGCTGTTATATCCCACTCCCTCAACAGTCCTGAATGGTCTTCCCGGGGGTCGTGAGGGAATTTCTTGATCTGTGAGCGCATAGTCTGCATTGCTGTCGAGCGGGGGTTGAACGCGAGCAAAGCCCTATATCGCTTTCTCAATACCAAGATATCGCCTTGAAAGGTGTCTAGTCCTGTCTGTTGGATGCGTTCCCACTCATCAAAATATGGCGATTTGGCATCTTTGTTGAACCAGTTGGCGAACCGATCCAAACGTTTCATGTTTGCTGTGGGGCCAGGGCATATGTCTAAGACATGCTCAAATTGCAGATACGTGGTATCAAGGCGCATTTGAATATGGTTATCAGCCCAATGATCCGTGCCGTTCATGCTACCGAACTGTTCCCTCCGTGACATGACTGTCGCGTAATCTTCTAGAATCGAGCCATCCAGAACAAAGTTATCCGGGACATGGAAACGAGCCTCTTCAACCCCTCGCAGGACGCCGAATGGCAGCAATGCCACTTTGTAATCAGTTTCGTAGGGCACCTCAATCTCTTGGTGATCTTGATAGGTAGGAAAGTTGATGGTCTTCTTGGGTACCCCGTTTTGGCTCCAACCAAAAGCTGTTTCGAGAAGAGATATATCCATAGCCGGAAGTGAAGGAGATTGCGAGAGTATTTTAGTAAAGATTCGTACTTTTTCCCAGATGGAAAGTATGTCCATTGGCTGTTTATCGGCTGGCGCCTCGATCTGAACCTGAATACCAGACAGTTCATGGAAAGGAAAATTGTCCAAGCCAAAAAATTGAGCGTCTTCCAGACTTTGCAGTTGCCAGCTTAGTCCGTAGTTGTTGGTGAGTTCTAGAATCCACAGGCGGTCGTAGGTGCGAACTAACTGCCGTACATGTATTCGGAGGGACTGTTTTCGATACATCATTTCTGATACTTCCTTGGATATGTCGCGGCATGTTCTCAATACTCCTAGTTTCTCAACCCTATCATGCTCATGAATCGGCCAGCCCCTGAGTCCTGGAGTGGGTAGACATTCTGTCCAGATGAGGTCTCGGAGTTCTCTAGGTATCGAGGCAAACGTGCCAGTTTTGGTGAGTTGTCCCATAGCCTCGATTAGAGAAGTCGACATTTTGGAGTATCGAAGCGTGCAGCGTGAGACTTTTGAGAAAGATTAGATTTTGTGAAGGCGCGGTATCCGAGCAGCACCACAAGTGAAGAACGAATCTTAGAGCGGCCAACCCCTACGACCTGTGCGAGGTAGAAACTCTTTCCAGACAAGATCTCGGTTATCGAGGCAATGAAGCAAACAAGCCGCCATTAGCGAGTTCAGACAAAGGTTCCATTAGGAAGAGAAGCCGACATCCCAAGTGATGGCGCGGTTACAGGACCTCGGGGATACTTTAAGAGGCTCCGGCGTACACGCGCGTTGTGCGATTGAAAGATGCCTGAGTAGTACCGCAGCTGACAAAGTACACTAAGGAGAAAAGTCATTCATGAAGAGAAAGAACATCTGGTACGGGACTAGGGAAGTTGAGGACGAGGCTAAGATGTGCTTTAGAAAGGAGGCAGACCGGACGTACACGCACGCAGCATGCTATGACCGGTATTATCGTCAAGCGGCGTATTTATAGTCAAGTGTTCCGACTGTCAGTGCTAGCCAAAGCGCGTGCACTTAGTTTAGTATATAGCAGCCCCTGGTACCAAAGAAGCATGCATCATTCTGATCTAAATGTGAAAGAGGAATTAATCTGACATCCTCATTTCGCATGAAAGAGTGCGTCTTGGCAAGGACAAATTTCCGTCTGCCAACTGTGGGATAAGCCTGTGAAGAGAATCACTAAACGAGAACCTTGACATATTGTCCAGTTGCTAGTGAACTACGAGTGTAGCATTGTACAAAATAATAGGTGAATTGTTATATGTGCGATGTGACGCGAAATTCCGCCTTCGAGGTTCCAGATAAAGGAAAAGTTGGTTCCCGAACTCATTAGGCTCAGGTTAGCGATTGATTCATGACCAAATTGTCATTTACTACCTATGTTATGTTGGAAACGGCTCAACGAGCAGCGGACTACCGCTAGTGTGTGCTCACTGATCTAGCACTCCACCAACAAAATTGTCTGAATGCTGGAATTCCCCATTTGACTCCCGCAAAGTCTGAAATAGTCCAACGCCGACATCCATATACCCACACACATACTTCATATTTCAAATTTACACGAAAACATCACATTGACCAGCAACAAGCAATCCAAAATGTCGACCACCCTGTCAGACGATATGTTCGATAACAGAAACATCGGAACGCTTGCAAAGTTTCCTCGGGAGATCCGCAACCTCATTTGGGAAGAACTTATTCCGCAACCAACAATGGATACAGGATGCAGAGGCTTAAGCATTATGTATACATGCAAGCAAATTTGCCATGAGGTTTCAAACCCATTGTACAACGACTCTGCCATGCTCTTCCACATTGAAAAGAACCCCCGGAGATGCACAGGAACCAATGATCTCTGGAGAGTACTTGTGCGGACCTCGTGTGGAACACACTGGATTTTCGACGACGTTGAACAGTCCCTGACAGATTTCTTCCAGCATGTTCAATTTGATAGGCTGGCAAAGATAGATGTCGAGATAGAGCCACCGCCGAGAGGAGATCCGACTCATCTTTATGCAATCTGGAATAAGGTTCGATCTATCGTGGACCTGTTGTCACGCAGCAGATCTTTGAAGGCGCTCCATATAACTCTCGACGTGACTTCAAAATATGTTTCAAGCTGGGCGGACGTCAGCATCCTAAAGACTTTCAACACAGCCGACAGGAGCCGCAAACCGTTTGAGGATAACATCGAAATTGCACTTCTGCCCTTTTGTGGGCGACTGCGAGGAGTACAAACAGCTTGCATATACGTCAGAGCCACCCTATCATGGCGCGAGGGCATTAGGAATAAGATACTGAGGATCTATGAATGGTTAATGCAAAGAGAGAAACGGACAGAGCAAGTCCCCGATATTCTCAGTTTGATTGGTGACGATATCCAAAAGCGTCTGAGATCTACATACCTGGATTTCGAATTTGTACTTGACAACCTCCAAGGACCTGCAGCAAGTTTCATGCGGCGGAATCGCTTTGCTCAATGGTTTGGGGGTGGTAAAGGTGGCACGACCTACCTCGAGGAATGGGCGAGCTTCCGAAGGCCAGGAGAATGGACCGAAATCAGGGAGATATCACAGTTCTACGAAAGATATCAGCACTTTCAATTATTCAACCCCTTATCGTCCGGGATGCAGGCAATCAATGTTCGACGTCTCCATCTTCAGCATCAGGGACACTTTTTCCTATTCGAAAAGTGGAGTATAGCGGATTTCCAGCTGCTTCAGTCTCTGATCCCAGGACAGGGGAGCATGGCGCCAGTTGGCAGAGCGAGGCTAAAAGACGTAGTTGCTACGAGATCGCAATGGTGTGATTTCTATGACTTCGAAGGGATCCCACCTCTTGATCCTTCCTCCCAAAATATCAAAAACCTTCGCCGTTGGCGCAATTGGGAGGGCATAGGACCGTGGGCAGACTTTGTCAAACAGCATATATTTCAGCCTGAACTTGAGCTGACTCCAGCACAAGTTGAGACTGGGAGGCAATCAGGAGAAGAAATGCCAATACCACAAAAAGCAGAGGGTAAATCCTGAAAAGAACCAGGGCTGTGGAACCATCCAGCCACACATAAGGCATAGTGTGTGTGCAAAGAGGGCCAGCTTGTCCACACCCTTAAAGTACATCATGCTGTCGCGAGAATAGATGAAGACTTTCATATACCCAAAATAGCATCAAATCAATAACATCTGGTCTTTTCAACCTATCAAGCGGCCTTGTCAAGCGTCGCTCGCTGGGCGAATGGTAAAGAAGAGTGCAAGATTACATGCCATGCTCAACGTTTACTGTAGCTCGCTGCACTTGACAAGCACATAGCATCGAGTGATCTTTGGGATGTAGACCCACCTCTAGACCATAAATGATATATGATAAAGTTCAACTTGATCCAATATCAGAGCCTTCCAACAAAGTGTATGAAATGAGTAATCTCAATATGATTGTAGAAGTGGAAAGGGCACGCCGACTCTTATTAGAAGGTAAAAGATTCGTATCGTGAATTGGAACACAACCGATATGTGATGCCTTGGTAGTTCCAGTTCCCTTTTACTGTAGATGTAATGTTGCCATTGGAGGTTGTAACATTTGGAAGTGATATCTGAAGAGAGGTGGGGTTGGCCTTGGCAAAACGCGGTGCCAGTCTCTACGCGCCGCAACGCGTCTCACTCAAATTTGTTCTCCTCAAGATTTACAGCAGCAACAACATTTTCAACACAAATCCCACAAAGTTTTCCAATATGACCGAACCAACAAATGCCGAGATTCAAGAGCGCTTCGATTCAGCAGGTGGGAATCTGGAGGACGATGTCCTGGCCGAATTACAATCAATCATGCGGCTGCATTCGATCGACGTCGAGGAACTCTGGTACAAATGGGAATCATACAGCATGAAGATGGGCTCGGATGATATGAAATTGAATATTGAGACTGCGAGAAACCTCAAGAAAGACGTGCAGGACGGATTGGAACGCGACAACAGGTCTAAGCAACATCTACAATCGAACAAGCGTGCAGCTGCTACCCCTCGAAGTGCGGCGAGCAATGGCGATGTATTTGGAATGTGAGGTTATGTATGCCTTGAAATGGATCGCAGCTGACTGTTGTAGATTGGATGGGCTTGTACCGAATACTCCTCGAACTGGGTCTACGAATAGAGCCAGTGCTGCCAGACGCAAGTTCGAAACCCCTTCCATGTCGAGAGTGAAGGCAGAGCCAGCCAGCAGTCCGCCAGAATTCAAGACCCCTTATAAGCCAGGAGAGCATACAGGTGCAGCGTATGTGCGAACGCCATGCTATGCGTACAACAGCTAATGAGTGTGCAGAGTCTCTTTCCACGATAGAAAGAATGCAGGACAAGCGGTCGAAGTTCTCAACGATCATATTAAAGTACCAGAACCTCCAATGGCACCCTTTGCCGAACCACGAATCAAACTTATAGCAAATTCCGATATGAAGAAATTGTCGTACAAGCCCATGGCCATGAAATCCTCAGAAGCATCGGAAATCTTGGACGACAAAATAGACGAGTTCATGCAACTTATCCAGGCGCATCACAAATTGGACGATTCTGATTTTGGAAGTGCTGCGAGTCAGAGTACGGTTGAAATCGTGGCAGTAGGGAGAATAGCCTCGGATTCGTTGTCAGGAAAACTCAATGCATCTTCCCTGGTATTAGAGACCTCCCGAAGGATGGGAGCAGGGTTGAGGATACCACTGAAAGTCGACTCGCTTCCTGGATTCCAGTTCTTTCCTGGTCAAATTGTTGCGATGAAGGGGATCAATGCTTCAGGGGACGATTTTGCCGTCAGAGAGATTTTGGAAGCTCCATTACTACCAGGAGCTGCCTCGACACCGGCCGGACTCGAAGCACACATTCAAAGATTAAGAGGAGGTCCCGATGCCATGGATTCTGATTCTGATCCAGCACCACTGAGTATCATGATAGGAGCTGGGCCATACACGGCAGACGACAATCTGGATTTCGAACCACTACACGCACTCTGTAGCCAAGCAGCAGATTCATGCGCAGATGCGCTCATCCTGACTGGGCCATTCCTAGATATCGACCACCCTCTCATTGCTACAGGAGATTTCGATCTCCCAGAAGAAGCCATGACAGAGCCAGACACAGCGACCATGTCAACTGTTTTCAAATACCTCATCTCGCCCGCATTCATCCAACTTGTAGCCGCAAACCCACACATAACAATCCTACTAATCCCTTCAGTCAAAGACGTAATCAACAAGCACGTCTCCTGGCCTCAAGAGCCGTTCCCAAGGAAAGAGCTCGGTCTCCCGAAATCTGTCAAGATAATCGGAAACCCCATGACGCTCTCTCTGAACGAAATCGCAGTTGGTGTTTCCTCGCAGGATGTCCTCACCGAACTCAGATCTTCCGAAGTAATCGGTGGCAGACCAAAGGAATCTTCTGTGCTCGCTCGATTACCGACGTATCTGATCGAGCAGAGGAATTTCTTCCCCTTGTTCCCACCAGTAGAGAGAGAGAGTCTACCGAAGACGGGAACAGCGAGTGGTGTTCCCACTGGCGCTATGCTGGACACGAGTTATTTGAAACTGGGAGAGATGATCAATGTACGACCTGACATTTTGATCGTGCCTAGTGCATTACCGCCTTTTGCAAAGGTAAGATTCCTGTTTCCGGAAATTTAAGCGCTGAAGACTAATTTTGATAGGTCGTGGAAGGTGTTCTTGTTGTCAATCCTGGATATCTGTCGAAACGTAAGGCTGCTGGTACTTATACGAAGATGACTATCATGCCTGCTTCTTTGACGGACGAGGATAGAGGGTCCTCGGTACTTGCTCACAAGGTGTTTGAGAGGGCGCGTGTAGATGTTATCAGGATATGATTTAAATGAATGGGATTTAGTTGGGACATGGGAAGTCTTGGGTCATGGCGTTGGTTTGAAATGATGGACGGAGTAATGGACAAGGACGTGGCATGGTGAATGTTACATATTTGGATTAGATATCAGCGCTACCTCGAGTCTACTCTCCTACGCTTGTCGCTCTCATAACGATCCCCATCCCTCGAGGTGCTTCGCTTCCTGCGATACCTATCCTCCCTATCTCGTCTCGGCGACCTCGATCTAGACCGTGATCTTGACCTGTCTCTACCTGGCCGGTATGTATCTACATCTCTCGGCCGCTCACCCTCGCCTCCATCACGCATCGCTCTCGGTCCTTCGGGTGCCCCAGTGACTTTCTTTCGATCGGCCACTGGCATGCTATTCGCACCACTTGCACCTTGACCAGCACGGTCTCGATCTCGATCAGGCATGTACCGCTCATCGCCATTGAAATCCATACCTCCTTTCCTCGGCCGATCATCGAATTGTCCCCATCTCCCTGTATCTTCGCTCTTCAGATCCTTGTATTTCGTGGCTCCCTTCTTTCCCAATTTCGTCATGTCTCGCATCTGTAATGCTTGAGGCAGTAATTCGCGATTGACGTCGTCCGCGAATCTTGAGCCCATAATGTCCCTCTGGCCCAAACCTTGTGCTTCGGCATCGTCCTGATAGAATGCACCTTTATGATAGTACTTCTGCATGAATCCCATTTTGCCCTTCCCATCTTTCTCCTCTTTTTGCTTCGTGATGAATTCGTCGTCTTCTCGTTTCCTCTCCTCTTCAGTTAGGTTCTTCCTCCGCTCGACTTCTTCCAATTCCTTTTCCCGCTCCTCAATCGCTTCTCTTTCTCTCTTGATCCTCTTCAGTTCTCGTAATTTCCACGCCGCGTACTCTGCGTCCGGATCAAGTCCATCTTCATCATCAACTTCATCATCGGCCTCCTCATCGTCCCAATTCTTCTTGCCTGCCGCACGCGCAGCAATATCCTTCCGAATCTGCTCCTCCACAATCTCATCTGCAGCTTCTTTTTTCCTCTTCTCCTCTTCCGCCAGAATCTCATCTTCTGTCCGCGTATCCTCAGGTTTATTCCCCGTAATCGCATTCCGCTTATCCTTCTTGATGAACGTCGGCCGCATCAATACCCTCCTCGGCGCCTCCTCCTCACTACTCTCTTCATCCTCACTTCCACTCTCCTCTTCACTTCCCTCCTCACTATTCTCCGATTCCTCTTCCGTGACGAACCCCTCTTCCTCTTTCGCCTTTAACGCCTTCTCTTCTTCAATCCGAGCAGCTTCTTTCGCGGCTGTGATTTTCCGCCGCTCGTTGAGATCAACTTTGCTGAGGTTGCTGGTAATTCCACCGGCTGTGGAGGCTTTGGGCGGCGCGGGGATCTTAGATGGAGCGCTGGGGACAGAAATCTCATCGTCGCTGGCGTCGTCTGAGTCCGAGGAGTCGGCTTCTTCGACTACCTTTCCTGGTCGATGGCGAGGCGCCTGGACAGGGTTCGCGGTCATGCGTTTGGGTGGCATGGTGGCGGTTGTGTTATGTTTAGAGGAGGAATTAAAGATGGATTGCAGCTCGACAGGCATAAAACGATCAGACGCATTCACCTCGTTAATACATAAATTTTGGAGGTCGACAAGGCTGAAGGCTAAGCTGTTTGGGTTAGCCTTCCCGCTGCAGGTGCAGGGGTATGATACAATTTTTGGGACGAGGCGGACAGATTTGAGGGAGGGGAGGTCAACATCCAAGTCTTTTGTATATGATTTGTGAAAGTACGACAGGTAGGTTTGTACTTCTTTATATTGAAATTTTATCTCCAAACTTGGTGAAAAGTAAAACAATAAGGTTGATGCTAATCGACTTTGCACCAATTTGTTATTTCATCCTTCACACCGACCTGTCATTCGGACTGAATGCTTGACTGGTCGTAAAATTGTATTGCTATTTTTGTAGCTTTTGAATGCTCCCATACTACCCGGAATCTTGCCCAAGTCTATGGTATCGAAGCCGAATGTAAAATCCGACATTCGAAATCCCAAGCCAGAACGCCTCCCAAAGATGCAAATCATAAACTCGTTGTTCATAGAATCTCGTCCTCGTCCTCGTCATCAGCAACTGGCAAAGGTACCGACTTCGCAACTTCAACATCCTCCATATCTGTATTTTCGGGAATAGGGCCGGCTTTGACTTGATCGTCCTCCTCCATGTCCTCAGCATCCTGCCAATCCTCATTTTCTTTCTCCTTCTCCAAAGCTAACGCTTCCTCTCGTTCCTTCTTCGCCAGGATCTTCTTATTCAACTCCTCCCAGTTCTTGGCTCGTTCTTGAACAGTCCTCGCCCGATCCTTACTCTTCTCGATCTTGATCTCCTTCTTGTCGATAACTGCTTCAGCACGATCCAGACCCTTCTCCTGCCGCCGCTTCGCCTTTGCGCTCAGAACGGATTTCCTTCCATTTTTGGACTTCTTTGAGATGCCGGCGCCTTGATGGATCGCTAGAACAGATGGCCGTTGGCTCTTTGTCGCGGCAGGAGGTTTGAGGTCTTTCAGTGACTTGTCTAGGTCGATTCCTGGAGAGGATGCCCGTTTGGCTGCTCGCGAATGCACCGAAGTGGCTAGAACATTGTCAGAAATTGTGCTGATAAATCCGACATATTGTACATACCACCCTTCTTCTTTGGTGGCGCTGTCTTCGCCATTGTGTATTTGGAGTGATTGTTCTGGAATGTGGGGTTGCGGTTGTGATGGTAGAATTTCTCGAAGTCTCGGCAAAATATCTGGACTGTCACTGAACATCCCGCCGCCTCACATATGTACTAGCAGTGATCAATGACCTCTAGATCCTCCACGCGACCCTCGTCTCTTCTCTTTATAACTTCTCTTCCACAAACAACTGCAGATCACAACTCAAGCGCAACCCTGCAAATTCTGCCTTGGCTTTGCGATGCTCACATCAAATCCATATGCATTATCATGAATTCATACGACCGGCGACTACAGGACCTGTTCGATGGTGATCTGGACTTGTACGAGGATTACCACCAGGACTTCAAACAGGGCGTTATTCAACCATCCAACCGTGCAGGAGTCATCCTACCTCTGATAATCTGCTGTATTCCAATCATCTACCACATTCTTTCCATCCTCGACTACGACGTCCTTCCTCTTCCAGAGCTCTTGTGGAACATCCTGGTCAACGTAACGCCATCACGGTTACTCGATGCGATTGAATCCTACCAGAACCCACTACGAACTCCGAATCCTGCGTTAGAAGGCAAACCGAGAACTCATGCAGAAAAGTGTGAAATCATGCGGCGTGTACTTGGCTTGGACAGACCAGGGGGGATCATAGAGTCTGTTGCCCAAGCTGGGAGGAGAAGGCTTTCCACACTTCCAGGAATTAACCTGAGTGCACAAGGAGATGGAAAACCAGCGGGGTTGGGAAACTGGGATAATTCCTGTTATCAGAACAGCGTCCTCCAAGGGCTGGCGTCGCTGGACTCGTTATCAGGATATCTTACAAACCCCACGATCGAGGACCCGGTAGAGGGAGTTGACAAGCCGGATATGAAGATGGCAGAGGCTTTGAGAGAGTTAATTGCAACGCTGAATGATCCCTCGAATAATGGGAGGCGGATATGGACTCCCGCAACACTGAAGAATATGAGCAGCTGGCAACAACAAGATGCGCAAGAGTACTTTTCGAAGGTACTTGACGAGATAGACAAGGAAGTAGGAAATGTGGCAAAGTTGATGCAATCGTCTCAAGGATTTGAGTCGGACGACTCCAGTTCAAAAAGTCAGGAGCCGTCACCAGTATCCACATTTCGGAATCCGCTCGAAGGCTTGATTGCGCAACGTGTGGGATGCATCAAGTGCGGGTACTCTGAAGGGCTTTCTATGATCCCTTTCAACTGTATGACAGTTCCTCTGACGAGATCGTGGGAATGTGATGTTTCGGAATGCCTGGACGAGTACACGAAACTGGAGCAAATCGAAGGCGTGGAGTGCGGCAAGTGTACACTGCTCAAATACCAACGACTACTCCGCATTCTCGTCGACAAACAAAGGCCGCCTGTGGCAGACGAAGAGAAGTATGCGCAAGTAGTTGAAAGGCTGGCAGACATAGAGGCTGCTTTGGAAGAGGACGATTACGAAGACAAGACCATGTCGAAGAAACTCAACATTCTTTCCAAGAATCGAGTGTCCTCCACGAAATCCCGACAGGCAGTCATTGCACGGCCTCCAAAGTCACTAGTCGTTCACTTCAATCGAAGCATCTTCGATGAGATGACAGGCGAGTTGAAGAAGAATCTCTCGCATGTCAAATTTCCACGAACCTTAGATCTTGGGCCATGGTGCCTTGGAAGCTCGGGCCTTATTGAGGATATGATGACTGAGGAATGGCTATTGAATCCAGACAAGCCGATGATCGCCAGTTCCAAACAGCCATCAAGACTGCTTGGTCCAAAATACGAGCTCCGAGCTGTGGTAACCCATTTCGGACGACATGAAAATGGACATTATGTGTGCTACAAAAAGTTCCCCGTTCCGGAATCGGAGGATCCTGAAGACGACGAGAAGCCCCAGCGAAAAGAACAGTGGTGGAGGCTAAGCGACGACGATGTCACGAAAGTGAGTGAGGACAATGTACTTGGCCAAGGAGGCGTGTTCATGCTGTTCTACGACTGCATCAAGCCCGGCACTACCAAAACACCAGATATTGAACTATCAGAGAAGGTCGATGAGTTCGTCCCCCAAGAAGAAATATCTCCAATTGCCACATCAACCATCCAAGCCATGGAGCATCCCATCTTGCAAGACGTGTCTACGGCAGCTGGAACCCCTCTGCCTGACACAGACGATGACGATCTCTCTCAAAGCGAAGACCAAGGCTCCCTTCCCCCAACCCGAGAAGAGAGTATCGCAACCAGCGTCTCGGAGTGCGACGAGGAAGATGTTCGCGATCAAGAGCCAACTGAGAAGTACCAGCCTGCGAAGGCAATCGTGGTCGCGCCTTACATCAACAAGGCGGGCAACAACCCCACGAGTGGAGAGCAAAAGATGATATCGCCAGGTGGATCTCTTGTCATGGTTTGAAAGGGGGTTTATGGTACCCACCGGTTCTACTGTTATGTGGAGTTTGGCTTGATGGTGTGAAGGCATAGCGAGGCGTTTGGGCAAGGTATCAGGTGCCGCCGGCTGGCGATCTTTGTATGGTTATCAAGTTTTGGCTGGTAGAGAAAGCCTGCCAGACGATTAGGTCCTAGTCGTTGATTACCACAGATCAATCATCAGTACATCATACTGGACCTCGTTTGTGAATATAATTCTGCCTGCAATGATGATCCATACTTCGTCGCCCTGGTCGGTACTTTGAACTTCGTTTATATCATGAAAGGTTGGAAAAGGTAACTCTTCGGTGGGTGATCGCGGGGTGTTTACTTCGAGAGAGACCACTAGGACCAACTAGCTCTTAACTGGATGTTGTGGGAGACTATGAAATGGGACTCAGCATCGCGAAGAGGCTGTTTGACTGTACGGACTAAAAAGAATCTGAAAAAGAGGATGCTGCGGGTGGCATGACTAGACTTTGACTTGTGTAACAAACAGACTTACATTTTGCTGGCATCGCGGGTAGTTTGAGCATATACTGTTCAGCTTGTTGACTGGTCATAAGATATTATCATATATCTGAATTGAGATCACCAAACATACTTCGCAAGGAGCCTTGCCGTCCATAGCCTCATTGTCACATGCACGCCCGATTGATCGACAACATGGGCCCAAGCAAATTTATGGCGGCGAAAATAGTTCGGATGAAATGCGAACCATGAATTTCACAGTGGTTGGATATTCTGCTGAACATTCTTTACAAATGGCTTACCGTGGCGTCCCTAAATTGACTCTCAAGGAGTCTTGACAAAATGAACACGCAGAAATGTAGAACCTTCCAACAAAGCAAATTACTCGCAAAGGCTATAAAGGCAGGATAGGCATTCTCGCTACAAGATATACGAGAGAGAGTCATGCCAAGTATTTGGGTTTGAAAGACCACGGTTGCCGTCGCAAGGCCAAGGGAAGTTCCGAGAAAGGCAAAGCAAAGCAAGGGAAATAAGTGGAAAGCAGAAACATGAGCAAACACTTGAACCTGCAAACATGATCATCAGTTTAGGGTACTTGACAATACGATGCTATGAATATGACAATTTTTGGGAATCACCATATTGTGAGCTGATCATTTATTGACCGTAAAGACAGCATCAGCAAATGATAGAGCGGCAACAGATTCGCGCCAAGGGAAGCGAGAAAAAGGTAATTTCATTATTGACCACAGTCCGCCAAAGTCAAACCCTCTGCCCAGACAACACCAAGGACCTAGGGGTACGTACCGTCACCAACCACTCACAACTTCACGAGCAAGCTACTGCCAGCAGTACGCTGAGTCTGCCCAGAAAGTCAGTCTGCGAGTGCTCGACTGCTGACCGTCATAAGGGGGCTTCTCGCTCTCTTTATTTCTTTGCATTCCGGCTTCGCGGCTGGGCAACATAGCAGCACAAAGGGGGCGGCAAGGCGCTTACTGTGTGCAGACAGTTGTTCGGTCTTGTCATTGTTCGCAGCTTCGGGCCCAAGGCCTTGGGGGTCGTACAGCTGTTATGCAAAGGCAAGGCGATGGCAAGGCCCAAGGAGGCTGACCACATCCAAGCCCGATGTGACTGTCTGCCAAAGATTGCCAATGCTTGCCTTGCTGCTTCAGCCAGTAAAAATCAAGGATGTGGCTTCTGGTCCTATGAGAGCAAGACCCTGTCAGTCTCATCCCATAGCCAAGCAAGCCGCCCAGCACGGCAAACCGGCCGCAGCATGCTCGTTCCCAGGCATTCCAACAGACATAACAACCCCATCATCTCTCCCTTTTTTCTCTCTCGCTCTCGTGGCAAGAATGATCCTGCGTTGTGTTCCCGTCGTATCTCAATAACAGCTCACGAACCAGTATTCACAAGATGGGGCTGTGTTACTGGAAAGGAGCTCTATTGCATACATGCCTTCTATCAATTTTCGCATTCCAGAAAACAACTGCTGCTCTAGCGTTCACAAATCCCTCGTTAGGCCTGACTGCCGGTGCCCTATCTAATCTGACATGGAGTGGCGCATCCGGAACAACCACGGTAACACTACAAAATGGAACCACGAACAATCTCCAAACGGTAAATATTGTTGCTTGTAAGTTCTGTCTATCTTTGAAAATATGCTTTACATAGACTGACCAGAGTCACAGCCGGCATTTCCAATTCCTTCCTGGAATGGACCCCGTCCGCCTTCACGCGAGCGGGCTCGTATCGGCTTCGTCTTGAAGACACGTCTGGACAGGCGGTTTACTCTTCCATCACCATGATGCCCGCTGGAACGAAGGATTCGTCAAGTACTGGACTTCAATTCACGATCTCCGCATTCGAGGCTATCAATGCCGGCTCATCACCAATTAACATCACATGGTCTGGCGCCACAGGGACAACAACCCTAACTTTGCAAAATGGAACCGAGAGCAGTGTTAACGATGTGGAGGTCATTGCCAGTAAGTCTTACCCCAATATGGCATACTGTATCATTACTGACTTTTACACAGTGGGCATCCAAAATTCTTTCCTAGTCTGGACACCACCAGCAACTATCCGGCCAGATGAATACGTCTTCCAACTCAAGGACGACTCATCCGATGGAATCGCATACTCCAATGTCTTCAGAATGCTGGCTCCAGGCGAGACTCTTCCAGTAGTCACAGCCGTCGACCCAGATCTACCAGTAAATGAAACGTCCGAGCATCAGAAACCCTACCGACCAGCACCCTCTCATCCTAACATCTCCTTCGCCGCAAAGATCGGCGTAGCAGTTGGCTCTATCGCCCTGACTCTCCTAGTCATCGGAATCGTGATTTTCTACCGCCGAAGGCACCGGAATCCAATGGAAAGAAGTTCGATGAGCGAGAGCTCGGATCAGTTTTTGCATGATAGGAGGAAGGCTTCAGCGGAGGTGGGCATGTCTGAGCCAACGAGACCCATACCGGCAGAGCTAGGAAGAGGCAGACGGCAGGATCGTCAATCGAGGGAGATAAGTCCTGGGGGCTGGCGGTGACATAAGGAGCGTGACTCGGAGGAGATGGGTTTATGTAAATAATATCACTTTATGCTGCATGGAAGGATTGGCTGGGATGGAGTTTGGCGCATCATCCGCATATGATTTGAGCGGATCGTGGTTTGATTATCGGTTTGAAAATCCGCTTAGAGAGAAGGAAGGGGAAAGGCCCCCTGATACCCAGACAGAGGCAACATGCTGGTGCGAGAATTAACAAAATTATACCCAATTCAAACGCATTCAAAATCTAGTCTGGTGTATTCAAATAATCCACAATCTCCGCCTCCCTCTCGCTCTCTGGCAGGTGAGCCCACTCACTCTCATGCACATACTCCATCTCCTCCCCTCCACTCTCACCCACTGTCGTAGCACTCTCCCATTCCAACTCAGACTCAACCCCATCCCTCTCACTCCAGCCACGAATCCGAGAAATCGAGCGATACAACCCGAGCCTCACTTTCTCTGTCCAGCATAAGGCCCAAACCTCATCAAGTATTGCATCCTCGTCCATTCCCTCAAATCTTCTCAAGAGAGCGAGACGACCTTGTGCGCGACCAATGTCTCGTGCCACGAAGAACATAGCGAGTAAAGCAGCAATCATCGTAAAGATGATAATTATGAGAAATGTCTGTGGTAGAACGACATGGTTGGAATTTCGTTTGAACAACATAGCGACGTGTTCGTGAATGGCGGGGGGTGTGTTGGCTGTGGTACTGGATGTTGAAACCATGTTTGCTTTCGTAAAATGCCTTGAAGCTCCTCGGTCGAAGATGTTCTTGATGTCGGTATCTGAATACATGATTTGTTTTTTAATTGTCAGATGTGTTTTAATTTTGGGGATGTGCGGTTCTTGTAGGCCTATCTTTAGCGTGGGTGGAGCTACTCGAGGCTAATGCATAGTTTCCACGGTCCACGGCCTGGTGACATTTATGATCAGTTTTGCTTTTTCCTAGTGTTTTTTAGGAGATACAGTACTTTGCCCTAGGACATCTTGCTCTTCCCTCCCTAGTAGATGAATTGGACCTCCACAGACATTAAGCGAGAATGCCCCCTTCCATCCCCTCCTCTTCAAGAATAGCTCTCCACTGCTCCCGCTTCACTCCCACTCATCATCAGTCTCACAAGTTGGCTGTCTATACCCAATACCCCTCATCTCCTCTCTCGACTTTCTCAACAGTGAATCCTTCTCATCAACTTCACTCTCACTGGTGTCCAGTATACAAGCATCTTCTACCCCACGATCCTTATAAAACCTCTCTAATCTGCCATACTGTCCCCCTTTTCGTCAAGCTCCAATCACAAATCTCATTAAGCTTAAGGATCTTCTCTTCTGGAATGCTGACATAGAGTACGCTAGGGTGAGGTGTATACATGGTCGGTTCTGTGCGGACATAGACACGCTGTTGCGGCTGTTGCTGTTGCGCGTATTTGGGTGCGAAACTCTGCATCGTGTACCCTAGGCACATGGAGAGGACGAAACAAACGAAGAGGCTTGCTGATGAAAATAACGCGAATAATTCGATGTAGTGAATAATTCCGGCGAGTGTTGCATTTTTGGGAAGCAGGGAGACGAAGTATTCCTTCATTTTGTTTGTATCATGTGCGCTCATAGTCTTGCATATGTTACCTATCATCTCTAGAATAATGAAAATCTTGCAATATACTTATTGTATAGATGGTTCTGGACTTTGTTGGAGCTAGCTTGCGTCTAGCTTCTAGTTTAAGAGAATAGTCCGTCATTTCGCCTGCAAGTCCAGAGCGCGGGCGCTAGCAACGACCTAGCTTGCCAGAAGTTCTCCAACAAAGGCTTCTTGACAGTTACGCATGAATAGCATTGACTGACGCGGTCTGTGTGAGGTGGTGTAAAATTCGATGTAGGGTACCGGCAACGCAGTCTCGACGACAGCTCTCTGTTTTAGTTGCGCAAGTGCGTGCTTAAGCGAGGTCTGGTAAATAAATGATTTGGGTGAGTAGCTTGGAGTATAGGATCTCAAAATCCACGACAAACCACGTTCAAATGTTGTCTTCTCGACCTGCAGCAGTTCATTAAGAGCAAGGAGTCGCTTGATGTATGATACTGTTCGCATGCGGCATGTAGATAGAGAGAGTATTATTCGGGGTTTGGCCATCAAGTAATCTCGAGTTTACCAGGCTTCTATCATGAAACCGGACAATGCCCATCCCCGGTTCAGACAACTCGCATGGTGGTGGGAGAATGTACAAGTAATTTGGAACGGGGAGGCAAGTCTTGGACTTAGTCATTGGTGGGAAAGGGTGTGGGCATAGTTTCCACAGTCAATTAAGTTAGGTGATTAAACCTCAATTAAGAGTATCGGTAAATGGATTTTGGATAGCTCAAAGCAACAAGGGTTCACGAGAATATGCATGAGTGATCGTAGGTGGGTTAAAGGTCAAGATGGGCTGTCGTCGTAGCAGCATGTTGTGTAACTGCAACTGCACGCTGCCGTCGGGTAACCTCGTGACACACACATCAGCAAAACCAAAACATTCAAAATCTTCAGCTCGTAACATGATCAAGAGGTACGACAGCAATCTTAAACCCAGGGAGCCTCACGACCATCGGTGAATAATCTAGCGAAAATGTCCGTTACACCAGCTCAAAGCAATATCACAGTCATCGACTTAGAGGAGGATCTCGTTTCTCTGCTTGACAGCATCGCCGAAGTTGCTGTTGATCCTCCCTCACTGTACTTTCACTCGGAGGGCCTTGATTTGGGCCATCATGGCTCGATCTCCATTCTCTGTCTGCATATCGCACCTACCAAAGAGACTTACCTCATCGACACCCATACTCTCGGTGAAACCGCCTTCTCGACCACCAACGGCAGTGGAGCCTCGCTGGAAACTGTCCTCGAATCTGCAAGCATCCCTAAAGTCGTTTTCGATATCCGTAACATCTCACATTCCTTGTTCGGTCGTTTCCAGGTTTCTGTTGAGGGCATCAAGGAGCTTCAGCTCATGGAGCTCGCGACTCGAACAAGATCGCGCGAATTATTGGCCAGTTTCGAAGCGTGCATTGCGCAACAAAGTTCAATCTCTGTGGCAGCGAAGACAGAATGGTGCCTCTCCAAAGAACTCTATCATAGGCTGGTGGCCCCTCCGAAAGGTGGGAGCGATCAAGCTCTCAATGAGCGTCCCCTGAAACCAGAAATCATCGAATACTACAGGCAGAATGTGATGCTACTGCCCGCTTTGTACAACGCCTACAATGACAAGCTGCGCCAACCAGGAGAGGCATTCTGGAGGGTACACGTCCGCGGCAAGACAAAGGGTCGTATTGCGATGTCGCAGAGCCCTGGTTATGATGGGAATGCACAGGGCTCTGCTCTTGGATGGAATACTGGGACAATCGACAGGGAGATAGAGGCTTGGAACGATGATCTCTTATCGGAAGTAATGGAAGGTACCCATATATTGAATGAGCATGATGAGTGGGTTCTGGAGCCGGGTGATAACTTGGAGGATTTTCTCAATGACGAGGAAGAGGAAGATCTCTTTTACGGCGACGATTACTCAGGTAATGACACGGCGAGGGATTGTATCGGTTGGGAGGAAGACATGATTAGACATGGCTCACCATTCTAGAATTTGGATCAATCTCTTGGGCATTATGCTCGATGTATCTCTGGAAGCTGGGAGTCTACTATCCTTAACTGTTAATGTAACTTCATATTTTGATGGGAATCACGCGATTTTACACTAGTTGAAGGAAGGAAAGCGTTATGGCATTCTTAGTAAGAAGAGAGGTAGCAATTGCAACATCTGGAATGGTTTGGGAAGAGGATAAGACATGGGTCAAGATTATTTTGACACATGAGCAAGATGATGGGGGGAAATTGGCTCCCTCAACACCTACTAGTGTGGTAGGCTGTCTACCAGCCCTCTTCACAAAGTGCTAGACTGTCACAACAAAATCGTCTTGGTTCTGCTTGGCGATCGCTTTGAAATTAGTCAAATCATGAGGGTAATCAGTTTTCAGCCGGTACCTATATTTCCAGGTATTGCCAATGGGAGCAAGATGCACAGCGCAATTGATGCGGCGTGTATCGAATGGGCGAGGGCTAAGCCATTTGACTTCGCCAACGAGACGCCATTTTCCGCCACCATAGGTATGCGAAAACGAAGTGTACTTGAAGATTGGGTTGCAAAGAGTTGAGTTACAAGCTCTAAGCTCGAGACGAAGCTTTTGAGGTAGCAAAGGCTTCTCTTTGTGATTCAGACGGGTCTAGCGCCTCCGTGCGACCTCAGAATGCACTCCGCGGTGCATGATACAGCCGAGAGTGAGGCTGATCAATCCTGGCCTCTTCACATAAACCACAATCAACTATACAACTTCGATGGATCGAACCGGCAGTTCGATACATGAGCTGACCCAAAGCATAATCAACACTAAGTTGCAAGGTGATTAAGGGCCCTGTGATGAATCACTGATAGCCAGACAGCCAATATCGCATCCAGTGCCTAGTCTGGTCTGCCGTGCTAAAATGCCCCAAGACGAGAGCATCCAAAGAAGACATCTCAAAGTCGATACCTTTCTCTACCAACTCATCATCGCCATCATAACCTTCTACTGCGCAATCGCAATCTCACATTACGACCCCACCACGCCCGCATCAACTGTACCCAGGGCGATTGCCCCACGGACCCTATTCAGCGATACAAATTCAACAACACCGCATATCTGCAA
Source organism: Helotiales sp. F229 (assembly GCA_002554605.1). NCBI lineage: Eukaryota > Fungi > Ascomycota > Leotiomycetes > Helotiales > Helotiales sp. F229. The sequence goes on from MXAW01000011.1 coordinate 1,678,779, forward strand.
GACTGGTGTGCGAGATGATCCCGGTGCTTTATTGATTGTAAACTTTTCCTGGTTTCTTTTCTGTCCCCCTTCACATTAACCTACAGATCACAAGACCATACTGATAGTCCGGGATTTAGGCAATAACACCCTACAGCGTGCTCTGTCCTAGCACACCCTTCTTCTTCCTCTCCCTTATATTCTTCATGTTCGGCATCTTCAAATTCAACACCCTGCACACGGAAGATATCGACCTCATCGACGGCTACACATACTTCATCATCGCGGGTGTGCTGCTCTCCCTTGATCGCCAGCAGAATGTTTTAGTGAGCCTCCAGGTCACTATGCCGATAGTGATTTGGAGTGCTACTTTGCTTATACCAATTGGTCATTGGCTCTGTAAGATATTTCTCCCGGAAATGTACTGGAAATACAGGCAAGCGATGAGGTTGCAGAGAGAGGCAATGTGGAAAGCAATAAAGGGTCGAGGAGGAACAGTGGGCGATGTTGAAGCCGGAGAACAAGCTGTGGAAGTAGGGGATGTAGAAGAAATAATTAATGAGGAGACGCCATTGAGGAGAGATGAAAGGAGAGACGCAGGGAGGACAGTATTGGATGCTTAACGTCTTGCTAAGGGATAGATGTGAACCAGGTAGCTAGATTTTACGTAGATAGCCAATGTAATCTCCGGTGCTATATAAATGAATCAAAAGTCTTTAAAAGCCGGGGACCGGAGAACAGCTAATAATAGCTCCGCTGGGATGACATCTGTACCTTGGGGTACAACCAAGCAAGGGTGCACAGCCCCGGGTGTGAGGAAATAGAACCCATTTAAAAGGTTGTTTATAAATCAGCGACACTCCATTCGCCTTCTGTTGTAGTATGTATTTTATTAGTGTTTTGGTTATTTGTATGGTTGACTTCGGTTAACAGCAGACCACAGGTACAGCAATCCACCGCTTAACTTCTAAGCATGATGTGGATCCCCTCGATTAAGCCCGAGAGGTAGAGATTCAGACGAAGAGATAGGCTCTCGAAGGCGTGCACCAGGCCGTGGGTAGATTCCACCATCGCCAGGACCCATTTTGATGGATGTGGTAGACGGATTGTTGCGAACTACGGCGGCAGAAGAAATAAGGCACATGGAAGATATACAAGTCGAAGGAAAACTTACAGCAACAGATAAATATGCGTTGACCAGATATCACACGTCTATAAACAAGATACATAGACCGTTAAGGTGAGCGATATTCTCTGTTCCATATCCGGAAAATAACATCAAAAGTTCCTATTCAGGACTGAACGACTGCTTTGAGTATCCAAATTATTCTTGTTCACGTTGATTCGATACTTCTGCTGTTTTGCTTTGGTCGAAATCACTTTCACTTTTGGGTGTGAGACGGTCCGATTTGGCGTTCTTCTAAAATACGAGCGGATGCGTATAATCAAGCTTGAAACCCGGGATTAGTGGCATTGATAATTTTCGAAGAGCATCGATGATAGATATTCGCGGGAGAGACAGCTTTCATGTGGCGGCTGGCCTGCCTCGCCGGCGTCACTGCAATGATAAGATAAGCCATTCCAAAGTTCAAACTAGCCATATGACAACTCTTCATCTGTTGGAAGAAAAGATGCTGTCAACACCAGCAATATTTCCAAAAGGAACAACATACCGGGAGAATCAGCCCTTAAAGCCAATCTCACGTCGCCTATAATCTGCATAACCGAGACAGCCACAATATGCATCGTTTGAGTTTAAAGAAACTCCAAATGTGCCCGATAACACTACAGCGTATCTCGGGAGAGAAGTCAAAAGCTCTTTGTCGTCTCCCCTTGACGAGTTGAAAGTCTTTGTTGACAATTACGCAATGTTCACCAATCCAAGTACACTGCACAAATCACGCAGAGGAAACCGGACAACCAATGAACGTTGTTCTGCTATTAGAAAGGGATTATAGCACATCTCGGTGTTGACACAGTATTAATTGTATGAGACACAGATTGTTTCGTGCAGTGCCGGGTATTTGATGAATCAAACCAGCACACTCTGCTTCCTGGATTTCTTTGTCTGGAGTATGCCACCACCACCTCGCCACCACGAAGTTACCCTCAAGTGAACATCTTTGGTGCTTCCGAGCTTCAGAGGATGTGAGACTCCTGCAAGAACAACCCTCAATCAACACAATTCCAATCGCTGCCCCCATCATCATTCTCCACTCTCCTCAACCTCATCCTCATTATTATCAACCCCATATCCATCTTCACCCACTTTCTTAGCAGCAGCACGACGATGAACAGAAGAAACGGCATTGGCCTTGCTCTTGCCATTACCCATACCATGAGAACCGAGAACACCAGAAGCGTTATTATTACCCGAGGCCGGACGTTCGCGCAAGATCTGCTCTTCGACGTCTAGTTGCTGTATCACGCGTCAGTCAAATCCATTTTCCCCAGCCCCCAACCCAACCACCCTCCTCTCCAAGCGATAAAAGAAACCACACCAAAAGAAGAGAACATCAAAGACTCACCAACCCCTCTTCCCTCAGTGCCTCCAACCTCCTCACCTCCCCCTCCCACCACATCAGCACCATCCTCAGGCCCTCCGCCCTCCTAATCTTCGTCTCTCTCGCCTCTATCTCAAGCTGCCCGGCCCATCCAACAACCAACCACATGTTAACAACGACGAAAAGCAGGCGCGAGAAGAGGATGCCGGAAGGACAGCGCATGATCTTCTCGTAGCCGATGCAGGAGATGATGATTTTGTTGAGACGCGTGAGGATGTAGGCGGCGGGAATGGCGAGGAGGAAATTCCAGAGGACTAGGGGGGAGGGTTAGTGGTGGTTTGGAAGGTGTGGAGAGGTAGAAGGTGATGGGAAGTGAAAGGGAGTAAGGACAGGAAGCAGTACATACTCAACACGATAGTCATATTCTTGAAGCTGAAGAAGGCTCCTTTAACTTTAGTTCCTCGTGAAGGAGGCGACCAGAAAGCGGCATCGGCATCGCGGTCGAGATCGAGATAGAAGACTGGATTTTGAGACGCCATGTCCGTGAATTACAGGCTGCTTAGCTGTACTTGGTGGACTGCGGCTGACTTGTGTATGCAGGTTCTTGATGAAGATCAAAACTTCCGAGCTACTTCCGTTGTGGTGTTGCGCGATCGAGATCGAGGCGAGGCGATCTTGATCGAATAAGTTGAAGTTGAAGGAGGACGGCGAGAGAAAATACCCTCAGCCGGAAAATAAAGGCGAAGCGACGCTCTCAGCCTTGCCGGAACCTCCAGGTTGCGACAAAAAGCAGAAGGTGACAACAAGGCTTTCATTCACTGACTTTTGGTAACACATGATACATGATAGGCCAAGAGCCTTCGAGAGAACTCTGGAACTCAACGATACAAAGACAAAGCATACAGACAATAACATAAGAATACAAACTCTGATAATCCCTCCTTTTCTTTTGTCCAATTGCCCCAAATATGCTCCATGCCTTTTCATCACCTGATTTTTTCATCTGAATCTGCACAGTCAATAGCATTCATCGTTTGTTCCGCCCACATACTATATTCGGAACCTGTGACGATCTCTTTGAGATCACGAATTACAGTGTCTGTGCTTTCTTCAGAAGTCCATCGCCGGGGGCTTCCTGCTCCATCCATTCCGTGTAAAACCTTTCTGATCCTGTCTGCCATGGTACCCTCTTCTTTTCTTGAGTCTACGCTGGAGCGTTGATGTCGATCTGAACGTCTTGACGATGTGCTGGGAGTGTGCTTGAGTGAATTACTTCTGGATGGCATTTTGATGAGGATCTCGAGCTGTTTTTCAGCTACTTCGGCTCTCGTCTTCCAGCTTTGAAGATCCCGTTTGGTTTCTCTCAATTCCTCGCTGAGAGTACCAATCTCAAGATTTCCGCGAGCACTGAGTTGCTGTTTCAAGTGTTGAATCTCTTCGACCTTCTCAGAAAGTTGACGCTGAAGAGTTCTCACTTGATTGTATAGCAAAGAGCTACTACGACCTGGTTGAGAGCCTGCGACTTGACTGGCAGAAGCAAGTCCCATATCTCCAGCATCTGTAGGACCACTTGTCAGTGGGCGCGTCAGATTCAAATGGTGCGCCACTGGCATTGGGTCAGGGCGAGGAAGTACACGTCCAATATTCGAAAATCCTGTTGGACCATCGAATACCGGAAGTTCAGGAATGTCCTCTTGGTCATGAGATACTGGAACGGGTTTTAGTTGCACCCGGTCCGATCCCTGGTTGGAATGTCCTGCTGGTTTATCAATCTCTTTAATCAATCCCCTTGTTGGTCGAACGGTTTTGGAGGACGATGTAGATGACTCCTTGACATGGGGTTCTGCTTTTATAAAAGAATTCAAATTGAAACATGGCGGTGGCAAACCCATTGTTGATACTGGAACCCCCCCTTCAGATATCTTCTGTGCATCAGGTGCAGGTCCATCGAGCTCGCAAGTGTCTTGTACAATGGCCTTAGTTGGTCCAGAAGAGACCCGTGTTGGTGAGCCATCCCTGTCCTTTTGCACTGATCGAAGAGAGATGGCATATGGATTTGGGGCTTTGATTGACGATGGAGTCGATCGCGGACTTTTCGTACCAGGGGCTCGCGTCACGGGTCGCAATGGGGTCGAATCGGAGAGCGAATTTCTCAGAATTCGCTTTGAGGTCAGTTTTCTGACTGGACTAGACTTTGGGTCCAATAGGGAACGAGTTTCACCAATAACGGCAGTCTGACTTGATTGGGGAGTTTTCTCAGACTTTTGTGACCTCGTTGGCGAAGCAGCGTTGGTGGTATATGGAGACACTATACTGTCCTTTAGAGTTCTAGTTTCGACTTTTTCATCAGCAGCCGGCCGCGTGGGAGTTTTTGCAGGCAGTTTCGCTGGCGATGTCGAAGGGGAGGCGGATGTCGTCGATTGTGGCTTTCCTTGGTTGAATCTTGCCACGAGAGTCGAAATTTTACTGGGGCTGCCTCTTGACTTCATTGAACTTCCAGAATCCCGCTCAGGACTGGACATCATTGGGACTGTCGATCTGCGGACCTGACCTGTAGATTTTTCGGTAGGAACTTGCATTGGCAGGCTCGGAAATGCAACTTCGGTTGGTAATTCTGCTTCTTTGGGATAATTTAATGGACCGATGTCATCAATGGAAGCTGCCGACTCTTGTCTAGATTCAAGGAACACTGACTCATCGGGTTGCATGTTCGGGCCTTCCGCTGCTTTCTCCAGCACTGAAACTTTTGAGATAGTTGTCTGGCTGGGAGTTTCGATACTCGTGCTGCCTGTGCCTCCATTTTCATTGGATTGTAGTGGCTCATCTACTGTGACGATCGTAGAGGTCTCCATGAGTATAGCGGGACGAGCCTTACTTTTACCCTCTTGACTCGAGTGATTCTCGGTCAAATCCGGCTTTGGAATTTTATCCAACAAGTCATCGTCAGCATCTGTGTCTAAAGCCTGTGCCAGCACGGCCAGAGAAGCATCGTCTTCCTCCCTGGAAACCCTAGACAAAGGATCTCTTGATAATTTTGAAACGCCAAGTAAGTTTTTCTTTCGTTTGGGATCCTCGTACAGCGACCTTGATATGCGACGTGGAGAGCGACTGCGTGTCTGCGGTTGAAGTCCAGGCTCACTTCCACCTATCCGACGTGGGCTTCTTGATTGACCCTTAGAAGTATGAGAAGAGGCCCTGGATACTGTGATATCTGGCTTTGAAGGCGATGAAACGGAAAGCCGTGACTCAGGCTCTGCGGCGAAATGTTTAAAGGGCAGTGAAGGAGATGCCTCTGCTCGCTCCTTGGCCTTGTCCGCCTCCTTCTGAGCATTCAATCTGGCTTTCAGACTTTCCCATCGACCCGCGAGAACCGCCCTTTCATCGTCATGTAGCTTTTTCTCGGGGCTTGATATCGTCTTCTTGCCTTGAATGTAGGAACTCCATTTCTCTTTCCAGACCGCAAGGCTGGCTTTAAAAGCTCCAAACTCAGCACGAAGGGTTTCTGGCGTCTGTACCGGATCGTGGGAAGTGCCTTGTACATCATCAATTGCAGTTGGATTATTTGAAGAAGTTGAGGCAGGAGTTTGAATGGCTGGTTGCGTTTGCTCTGTGAAGGAGGTTTGAAATAAACCTTCAGCCGGCTCGTTGTGCGATCGCTGCTGCTTAGAAGGCGGAGAATACGATTTGGAATCCTCAATTACAGCGACGGGGGTTTGGACAGAATGCTCTCTGTTGGGGTGTCTTTGGTGTGTTTCATCCAAGGTTCTCAGTCTAGCCAGGATATCTTCGACATTTGAGTGAGCGGCTTGTTCAGCAGCGTTGAGGGCGACCTGCCTATCAAGGAGAATCTTGCCTTCGGCCTTCAGTTCGTTCGCACGCTGTTGATCCAGAGAAGAGGTAAAGGCATCGCACTCAGCTTTCAAGATCCTCAAATCGACCACAATTTTCGCCTGCTCTAACCGTAAAGAGTCCCGCTCTTGATGCGACGCATCCAACTCATCCTCTAGTGCGTCCAAGTTTGCGTCAGAGGACTCTTCCTTCTTGATGTTGCTGTTGTCGCTGGTTGCCAAAGTACTCCCATGAGGGTATTGTGAGGGAAGGGAAGAGTGGGAAGAGTCATGGAGTTGGGCAACCTCCAATGTTGGTTTCTTCTTCTCAGTTGCCTCTTTCTCTGCTTTGATGCTTTCATGTTCGGCCTCTAGGATCGCTAGGTTCCTTTCTGATGCGGCCTTGTCCGCTTTAATAGCTTCATATCGAGCCTCAAGATTTGCTTGCTCAGCATCAAGCACCGCTTTGAAATTTTGAAGCTCGTTCTTGCTCTTCCCAGTGAGGAGAACTTTTCTCCTCATGTCGAGAGCAGTCCAGTCAGCCACAAACTCTTTGAGCTCCGCGTCGTAGTCTCGAGGCTCCAGCTTCTCAGTTTGCCGGGAATCCTCATCTCGTTTCTTCTTTTGATGCTTGGACTTGCCTCTTTCCACAGGCACTGGAGACTGTTTTTGTAGCTTTGTATGGCTTCCAGGATTTCGCATGGATTTGTTTTTGCCCGTGGAGCCCGAAGATTCCTTGGAATGTCTAACTTTCTTTCGAGTACTTTTGGGTGGGCTGACATTCGAGAATGCAGGAGTGGACATAAAATGCAACTGCTGCTTGCTGTCCTCCATCAACGGATCTTCCGCTTCTGGCGATTCTGACCGAGTCGCTGCTGGTGCTGCCGGGCGAGGATTTTTGTTTTCCTTGTGCGATAATTGTAGGTCTGATGGCTCTTCTCGGCGAACTGAAAGTGGAATCATTCCAGGCGGAAAAACACCGTCATCCGATGAGGTCGAAGGACTATATATGTCTTCTTTCAACGGGTTCGAAGCGAGCGGAAGCGAGACTGATGTGCATGGGGGATCTGGGCAAGCCAATGAGGTAGCTGCTTGATCTTCGATCGCGCTAGAGACTTTTGAGGCCGATTCTGGCTGCTCTTCTTTGATCTTTTCTTCAGCAGTTGGAGAAAGAATGCTCAATGATCGACCTCCAGAGTGTCGGTGGCTTGACAATGGCTTGTTCCTTGATCTTTGTTTCTTAACCACCAGAATATCACCATGATGAAACGCCGAATCTCCAGCTTCAGCGTCAACGGGACCGTGTGAGCCTGTCTGTGTCAATACCAAGAATTGGAAAAATTTCGGGTGATAACGCTTACGTCGGGCTGGCGTAGGAGAAACACTTCTTTCCAATCGACGCATTGGAGACTTGAATCGGTCCCAGTCTGGAGGCTTTCGAAGAGCAAAAGATTCAGAAGCTGAAGGCCTGAGCATCGGCTGTCTAGGCCCTCTGACAGCAACACTCTTGGTGGTGACAACGATCTTCAGGGCACTCAAATTCCTCATGTGGCGAACCACATCGCGCCAATGTGTAATGAGCATCTCAGTAATGCTGTTAGCAACCTTGATCTTGTCCACATGGGTATTAAATGCAGTGCCTTCGTCTCCGCTTCTGCTCCTTTTGTGCTTTTCTCTGCGAGGTTTTGGTGGGCTGATTGGAAGTAAGACTAATCCTCCTTGAGGATTTGCAATGCGCATGGAATAATCCTCCAACAAGTCTCCCACGAGTAGAGGACCCAAACAAGTTCCTAGCGGTCCGTAGCCCATGAGGTCAGCTGTAGGCAATGGTCGCCCACGATCATCTTCCCTAGGCGCGATTTCTGCTGCACGTCCAATCATACTGAGAAGCCCAAACACCGCACATATCAATTCCCGCCGGCATTGAGACCTCAATGTTGCAATTGACAAGGCGATAAGTCTCGCACGTACTTTGCTTTGCTTCGTTCTGGTCAATTCTGGGTCGCCGCGCAACTGAGTTTGTATCGAGACGAAGATATTGAAGAGATGCAATGAACCCAGAATTCCTCCTGGCACTCCAGAAAGGAACTTTTTGAAGGCAGATGCGACATCATGCACATCGCATCTGATATGATCTGGTAGTGTGGGACATCGTACGGTTCCTGAAACAACCTGGCCATCCTCATCCATGGATCCGTAGTGGTTGTACAAAGCTGCGACGACGTTCTGGGAACCTGGTACACGAAAGACTCCTCTGGTAGAAGGTGCTGCAAAATATTTCAGCAAATTTGGTGCAACAAGGATACCAGACTTACCATGTTGAACAAGATACTGCGCCGTTGCACGAAAGCATGTTGGCACTGCCAGACTTCCTGCTGCATACTCAGTCGGTAAATACAAGAGACTCGATCCGCAAAGTCGAACAAGCTCTTGCAGATCCTTGTCCTTCAACCTATCCTTCTTTGCTTTCAACCGTATAGAGAGATCACTGATGCTACGCCTGTGCTTTAGGTGTCGTTCGGGCTTCAATTTGACGCTTTGAGATGAGGAGGTCTTTCTTAAGATCTTTCGAGAGAACCAGCTTCCTTGTTTCGCAGATGGGTTGATCAGATCATCCTTCATACCACATTAGCGGCGTCTGATTGTTGTACTGGAATACCCACATTGAACGCGTCGAATTCTTCTGGGTCCACTTGTCGCACCCCATGCTGTACCTCTGATTAGCGGATACACCACCTTGTGTTCCATCACAGGATCTGTACCTTTCTCGCCAAGCGATTGTATTCCTGAACAAACACAGTACGGTCATCAACATCGTCCTGGTCAGATAGAACATCTCCGCTGGAGGACGTCCAAGTATTGCTTGTCCGCATTGCTCTCCGCGATCTACCTTCAACATGCCCATCAGGTTGTCCATCTGCTCGCTGCTGGGGGTTGTCAGACCCATCAAGACCCACGAAAGAGATCCCAGTGAATGAAGAACGGTGTCTTGGATCCTTGGGCTCGGTCAACAAGCCCGCGGCGATGTTCATGTCGTCGAAGATAGTAGGTTGTTGGGCCATTGATAATGCTGCCGATGGTGAGCGAGAGATAAGATCCGCATTGTTCGACTGCATTGTGGCGTGCGAAAGAGGTTCGTTGATAATCTGTAAAGGCGGATGTGTGATGGAAATGCTGGCCTCTGTTTGTCAACATAGGCCCGATGCGGTTCTCGAACGCACCTGCGGTTCTGGGAATCAACGCGCTCTTTACAATTTGTTCCTTCCCAAGCAACGACTCTCACTCTCAAACCGAAGATGGCCGGGTGGTGATGTGAATCTTTATTTTTCTTCATCCTCCGCCCTCTCCCCATTACAATGTACCTATTTCCTGTTGCAGAAAAGATGGGAAATGCCCGCATCGAGAAAACAAAATGGTATTATGGACGAGAGGACCAAGGAAATCTAGTAAAACCTTGCATCATGTGTCAAATTTCACCCCAGACGCCTGTTCGCTATGCAACGCCTTTCATGCCTCTGATATCCTCCCAAACCTGACCCATTTTCCATCATTCGACATTCTCTCCACAGAGAAGAACGTACTTGAAGATATCCGAGAGAGAAATCACCCCTCTCAAACGGTTCTCGTCGTCAATGACAACTAACCGATGAACTCTGGATTTCCGAATTGTATCGAAAATCGAATCAAGTCTATCCTCCTCGCTACAGGTATATATCCCAGCGAAGTCCTCTGCTCTCTTCAACAATGCCTCTCCAACACTAGTCGTAAGCTCGTCGTATGCGCCTCCCTTGATAATGGTGATCACATCGACTGCCTCAAAAACATTGAGGACTCGCATATTCTCGTCTACAATGGGGACACTGGAGATGCTGTATTTGACCATCATGTGGATGACGTCGATGACGGGCGTATCCACGGTTGCCGTCTGCAGGGCGCCGTATGTGCCGAGACCGATTTCCGAGACACTCTTCTTGAGGAATTCCGTCTCAACCACATTAACAGCTATGAACTTCAGAAGTCTGTATTGTGTGATCACACTGACTACCATCTCCCGACCAGTTTCATCGTCGATATCAACGAGGGGAATTCTCCTGGCTCGAGTTTTCAACATCTGTCGACATGCTTCGTAGAGAGGCCGTGCAGGATGAACGGATAGTGTCTCCAGAGGAGATACACCAATAGCCTTCTCGATATCTGGAATCATTCAGCCTAATGCTCAAGTCATGTGTGTATGTTAGATGCCCTACCTCTCAAGCTGCTCAGCCGAAACTGATCGATTTGGCTGAGAGCATCTGGATTCTGCCAATAGTATTGAACGACATTGATATAGTCTGAAGTAGTGAGGAGCCCGGCGAAGGTCGAAGTATGCGAATCCCAGAGGGGGGCAGAGACGATCCCTAGCAAGCAATCAGCAGAGGCCTAGGTGGCAGGCAGAGGACTGACCGTTTTGGAGGAGGATTGTTAGACTCTTCTTCACGAGAAGGTCTGTATTGAGGATGATGAGGCGGAAGGAGAGAGGAAGAACGTCATAACTGGTCCGAATCTTAAGAAATTCGCGGATTGCGTTCTATAGTTTAACTTGGTCAGCCTCGCAGGATCCTCGCAGTTCCTCTCCCCATCTCCACGCAAGTCCAAGAGCAGCAAAACCCCGCGCCAACTGTAATTTCCCCTCCCACGCGGGCGCAGACCTGGGGTGAACGAAACAAGGGGACAACACGGGAAGCAGGGGCACCTACCAATCCCTTCAACTGGTCCTGATCAACAGCGGTCACCGGCTTATCCTGCATCGCGCGATTCTGGCCTCGGGGAAGAAGGAAAGTCGAAGGTTGAGCAATCAGCGATGGCTCGTGACCGAATCTAGCGACGTTTGTTGGCGCAGCCGCCGGCCGTGTGTCTTCAGCCGTATCAGACATGGATAATCGTGGGTGACATCTAGAGGCGCGGGAGTGATGAAGGTGAGGGGGGCTCTTCTTCAACAATGAAGGAAGACAATGGCACGCAAAGTGTGAGTGCAGAGGAAAGAAGAATGAGATGAATATGAAGTTGAGTCTTGAATGAAGTGAAGTGAAGTCTGTCTGTCCGCCTTATCGAAAGCGAGATATTTCCTGGAGACGGGATCGACGTGGGGTTGAATTTCACGTGGGAGGGCGGAGTGGTGAGTGGATAATGAGTTCGAAAGGGCTTAGCGCCGCACAAACATTCTACCGGGCCGAAAGCCCCGGGAGCACAGTGTGAGTCGTGCCGAGCCGAATTGCTTGTGACCCGATAGATGGGATGGGAACAGCTCGACGGAGACTGAGGTGGTACTTGAATTTTAAGGTCATCGTTGGCTTGAATTGATTATGCTAAAGATAAAGAAAGACTAGTCTTCAAATTCTTTATTAATCTCCATAGACGATCACAGTATGGTGACGATGACCAATCCTGGGTACCTACCTACTGTAGGTAACTCCAGACAAACTCTCCCTTATCTGATTATATTTATCCGCTATCATGGCTATCTCTGCAAACTTCCGATGCACCCCACATCAACTTTCAGTTTCTTTTCATCTGGATGTGGGACTGCTGTCAACTTTGTTTGTTGACATTTGATGACCTGTCTCGGTGCAGGACGGCAGTCTTTTGGCAAACTCCGACTTGAATAGCAGCAGATGGCTCTATTCTTCCTCTTAGGTAGTTAAACCGAAAGACAAAAACATGAAGATCTAAGCTTGCCTTGGGAAAGTATGAGATATCCAGAGAAAATAACATGGGACATCTTCGGCAAGAACACAGAGGCTTGGAACTTGTCGGTAAGAATCCACAAACGTGCACCTGGGTACTCGCTAGTTAACTAGATACAGTTATGCCTCTGCACCCATCATATATCCAAATTACCGTATGAGACCACAAACGAAATCCGTATTACCATGGTAGGCCTGGAAATGCTAATCTTGAATGTCTTGCTCTCTCCGAACGGACACTCCCCAGACCAGGCTGAAGCCCAGCTTTCAACACTCAACAGGCACTTGAGTCCAAAGGACTGATGGCGTTTTACACCACGATACAGAATGTTTCAAGGTGCGAACTGGTAGAAGATTGTCTCTTGACCTTAATGAAAGACATCTGAGGTCTTCTGATACATCATATAAACACGGCATGTGATGCGTGGTAATAGCTGCAGGGGATGCGAGGAGGAGGGTTGAAAATCAAAAGATACGAAGGCAGGCGAGTAAAGTGAGGCGTGTCTGGGCTTTGCCGTCCGACACCACTTGCACTCACTCGTGGACTGCCTGGCCGGCCTGCTGCTTCCTTGGCGCCTGCCGCGCCGACGTAGCACCCTGACCTGAACCTGAACCTGCACCTGAACCCGAACCCGCGGGAGAGTGAGCTATCCAAACCACAACTGCACAACCCTACAGTACTTACCTCACCCAGATCATTCCCAACTGGCCCGGGCAAGCTCGACCTTGGCCATCTGCGACGTCTGTATCGCCGCCTTCTTCGCTCCTTCCACGTCTTGATCCTTTGTGTTTTCCGCTGTGAATGGCCCTCGAGCCTCCTCCCTTCGAACCAAGTTCACGCTTCCGACCCAACACATCCTATCTTGTTGACTTTGCTTTGTCCACCCACCAGCCGGCTCGCATTCCAACCAGAACAAGTGACACCGTCTAAGATACACCGCCAGTCCTGCGGGACCAACTGTTGGAGATGGGTGCCTGCGGATCCTCATGCTGCGGAAGTATGCAGACTCTCATGCAAGGAAGGGGGAAGCTTCGAGCTCGTGCTGACGCTCCACAGGCAAATCTCGCGATGGCCTCTACGAACCAGTCCTGGCCGAGAGTGAACGAGAAGCTGTGGCAGACCTCTTACAGTATCTAGAGAATGTACGACGTGCCCTACCCATTCCAATGAATGGCTGCTGACGATCCTAGCGTGGCGAGACCGACTTCTTTTCCGGCGAACCTCTACGAGCTTTGAGTACCTTGGTCTTTTCAGATAATGTCGACCTGCAACGGAGTGCAAGCTTGACATTTGCGGAGATCACAGAGCGAGGTACGTTCGGCATAAGTGAAGCAAGCATCCGGTCCATGGAGCTGGATTGCTATTAAATCAGTCTCTTGTTTGGATTAGCGCCCAGATTTGCAGAGTGAACCGCTTCTGATACTTGATATTGGATGATAATTAGGAGCTGATTGCTAACGCCACTGCAGATGTTCGCGAAGTTGACCGCGATACCCTGGAGCCAATCCTCTTCCTCCTTCAAAGCCCCGATATCGAAGTTCAAAGAGCCGCCAGTGCTGCCTTAGGAAATCTTGCTGTTAATAGTGAGTGATGCTCATAGAATTTACGAGAAATATTCTAATTTCTATAGCCGAAAACAAGGTTGCTATTGTCCTCCTCGGTGGTCTTACTCCTCTTATTCGCCAAATGATGTCGCCAAATGTCGAGGTTCAATGCAATGCGGTTGGATGCATCACAAACCTGGCAACCCACGAAGACAACAAGGCCAAGATTGCCCGGTCGGGAGCATTAGGTCCACTTACCCGTTTGGCAAAATCGAAGGATATGCGAGTGCAGAGAAATGCCACTGGAGCTCTATTGAACATGACACATTCTGGTAGGGCTGTGTTCCGCCATGCAGGATATGCAAAGCTAAATTGTGGTAGATGAAAACCGACAACAGCTTGTAAACGCAGGAGCTATTCCTGTGCTTGTTCAACTCCTCTCCTCTACAGATGTTGATGTTCAATATTACTGCACCACCGCCCTCAGTAACATTGCTGTCGATGCGAACAACAGGAAGAAATTGGCGCAAAATGAGAACCGACTCGTCCAGTCCTTGGTAGCCTTGATGGATTCTTCTTCGCCAAAGGTCCAATGCCAGGCTGCTTTGGCCCTACGAAATTTGGCATCAGATGAGAAATATCAACTCGAAATTGTTCGCGCTCGTGGTCTTGCTCCATTACTCCGACTTTTGCAGTCTTCATACCTACCGCTAATTTTATCCGCTGTCGCCTGCATACGCAACATCTCGATCCACCCACTCAACGAGTCTCCTATTATAGATGCTGGCTTCTTGAAGCCTTTGGTCGATCTTTTGGGATCTACTGACAACGAGGAAATTCAATGCCATGCGATTTCTACGCTACGAAATTTGGCCGCCAGTTCTGATCGCAACAAGGCCTTAGTTTTGGAAGCTGGTGCTGTACAGAAGTGCAAGCAACTTGTACTCGATGTGCCTCTTAGTGTTCAGTCAGAGATGACTGCAGCCATTGCTGTCCTAGCTCTCAGTGACGAGCTAAAGACCCATCTTTTGAATTTGGGTGTATTTGACGTGCTCATTCCATTGACTGATTCACAAAGTATTGAAGTGCAAGGCAACAGTGCTGCGGCTTTGGGAAATTTGTCTTCGAAAGGTACGAAATCTCCCATGTAGTATTGTAAACATCTGCTGATAAAGTTGAAAGTGGGCGATTATTCCATCTTCATTCAGGACTGGACAGAACCAAATGGAGGTATTCACGGATACTTGAAGCGTTTCCTCGCCAGTGGAGATGCCACCTTCCAGCACATTGCAATCTGGACTCTGCTCCAACTCCTCGAATCTGAGGACAAGAAGCTAATCAACCTTATTGGGAAGTCCGAGGAAATTGTACAGATGATCAAGACGATTGCCGATACCCAGATTGAGTCTGATGATGAGGCTGAAGAGGATGGTGAAGGGGAGGTCGTTCAACTCGCTCAACGATCCCTACAACTTCTTGGGCAAAACAAGCCATCCCATATCGAAGGTTGAACCGCACCAAATGTTCCCGTATAGAATTTCTGCTTTGTTCTGCATTTTGGCTGCAAGGGCGAGGTGTTTGGCGCATTTAATGAGGGCATACTTTAGTAGCGAGCATTGACGGAGCTGAGAGCGAGAACGAGGGTGAGGGTCTTCTCAGGTCGATGGCAAGATGAGGCAATCCGACCATCCTTTTCGAACACGTTTCATTCGACCTTTCCCTCTACTTGTCACAGTTCATACAGGGGCTTTTGAGGCTTATTCCATGTAATTAGATAGGACTTTTATGATATCCACCACAGCTTCGAATTCAAAATGTATCATTCGACTTTGGTCTCTTGAATGAATGACTGCCGAACAACAGTTTATGGTACAGTGAATTGATCCTACAATCCGGAACGCCTGCCATGCTCCTGTAAATGCTCCGACGATCCTCTAAGTCACAATGTACATACAATACAGCAAAGTAAAGCGGATGATCACTGTACAGCCTCTAACCCGTTTTCTATCCATTTCCTCTCTCTCCATGGGAACACCTTAGCTACCACCTTCCCCTTGATCAAAGCCATAGGCATTGGACCAAAATGTCTTGAATCTCGTGAGTACGGTAGGTTGTCACCTACAACCCAACAATGTCCTTTTGGAACCTATCCGTGTGTTAGTCTAGATGAGTGTAAAAGTAGAAGATCACATGAGAAACTCTGAAGATAGACTTAAAAAAGGTATAGATCTTAAAAGCTGAAGAAAACATACCATCACCATCCCCCCATTTCCAACACCCGGCGTATCCCTCACCACACAATCCCCCTCCATCCCAACCACCCTTTTAATCACCCTCTCCCCGGGCTGCACCACCGAGTCGAAACTCACCACATCGCCGACCACCACGCCTCGACCCCGTCGAAACCGCTTATCAATCAACACGATATCGCCGAGCACTTCAATCGTGGGTAGCATTGACGCTCCTGATGTTGGAACTAGTGAGAAACCATAGGAGACGAAGACGTGTGCTATGAAGATTGTCTTGATGGTTGCGGAGAGGAGGCGGATGGGGTGCCCGGCGAAGCGATGCGTGAGGCGGCGGAGGATGGGGGAGGGCATGGCATTCTGTTCTTCGCCTTCTGAGTTGAGAGGCTGGGTGTTTGTTTTCGCTTGGACGATTAGGTTGGAGGAGGAAAAGGGGATGTTGTTGTCAATGTCACGAGACGAGGCTGAAGCTCGGATGAAGTGGAAGCTTGCAGGAGCTCGAAATGTTTTCTCGGTTGGCTGCGAGCTCTGAGCGAGCTTGTTCTAACCTCTCTCTCACAACTACTTCTTGTATTCAGCATTCAAGACAAGCAGCTAGCAGCCCGCTGCAATACCGACATAATGCGAAACTCAAGATGTGTATTCAGCTCAGCTACAGCTTTACACCGTGTGTTCATCGCGCCAATTGAATTGCAGTCGAAGCTACAAGTCCAAGTTCGAGGACTGTCCTTTACTGCAACGACAACACCACTACGACTGCGATCACAACCTCACACACCATGCAGTCTCATACCTGTTCAAAGAAGACATGTCTCCCTCCACGTCGCCGAAAAGTCCCGCCTCCCCCGCGACGACGAAATCAAATCCTTCTCGGTCACCCTCGTCGACAGCTCAGGCAAACTAACCGACCCCCGCTCCACATCCTCGATCCTCTCAACCCTCGACCGCAAAACCGAATCCCTCGTCGTAATCGTGCCCGCCTCCCCGGGCGTCCCTCCCATCTGCAAGATCCTAAACAAGCAACAAATGCGCGAGAGTGAAAAGGCGAAACAGAAAGCCGCGAAGGGGGGAGGCATCACGCAGAAAACTATGGAGCTGAATTGGGCGATTGGGAAGAATGATCTTGGGCATAGGATGGGGAAGTTGGGGGGCTGGTTGGAGAAGGGGTGGAGGGTTGAGGTTGTCCTTGCGGGGAAGAAGAAGGGGAGGAAGGCGACGGAGGAGGAGGCGGGGGAGTTGGTGGGGAAGATTAGGAGTGTGCTTGGGGAGGCGGGTGGGAGGGAGATGAAGCCTGAGGAGGGGAAGGTTTTGGGGACGTTGACGTTGTATTTAGAGGGCAAGCAGCCGAATAAAGGGAAGAAGGGGGTGAGTGAAGCTAAGGCTGTAGTAGAGGGAGAGCAGAAGAAGAGAGAGAAAGAAGCTGGAGGTGGGGAGAGTGTGGATTTTGGTGCTGGTGAGGAGGCTCTTGAGAGCTTAAAAGCAGTGCAGAAGGGAGAGGGTGAGGCATCTATAACTGCTGGGCCTTAAAGCTAGAAGAGAGGGTTGTAGATTAGTGTATTATGTTATGGCGGAAAGAGGTGTGCACATAGAGAGGGATATCAGATCTGACTATTGTAGATTACCACTTAGAGCTGTTGATACGCAAACATAATCATATAACAATAGAATTCTTTTGCGAAAGCCGGTAGTCTGGTCTCATTCTCACGTCTTCATTACCACATTGCTTTTCTTTCACCGTCAGAATACACCAATTTCAAACCACTGCAATATCACATTCATTTCTTATTTACAACACTGTTGTAAGATTATAATACACAGGACGTCATTCAGGAAATACCAAAATATGGAGCAAGTACCATATCACATATCACATACAGTTCAAGCCCATATTAAAAGACAAACAAAACCCCAAAAATCTCCTCTCCCCCATCCCACCCCTCCGCCTCAAATCAAAAATCAAAAATCAAAACCTAAAACCCTCCAACGCCTCTCTCGTCCTCTCCCCAACCCCATGCTTTCTATTCTCCTCCCAAACCTCTCCCCCCTCTCCAAACTGATTACTTAAATGGCCCAAGAAAAAGTCCACATTCCTATCCGCCTGCGGAAACGCCTCTTTGAAAGTATCATATATCTCTTTCACTTGTGGTTTTGGGTTTGCGTTTTGGATTTTGGATTGGAAGAGCGAGAGGTAGGCGCGGTTGTGGGCTAGGTCTAAGGAGGCGTCAAGTTCCCATCCGGATTCGAGGTGCCCGACTATTATTTTGAGGGGAGAGAGGGAGGAGATGAGGGTGAGGGTCTGTGGGGGTTAGTGGTTGGAGGTTGATAGGGAGGAGGAGGCGAGAAGTGGGAAGGGAATGGGGAGACAGACGTTTTGCCATGCGTGGAGGATTTCAGGAGTTTCGATTTCTTCTGCCCTGTTTATCGTTCAATTCAGTAAGTGTTCCCAAAACACCCTTACTCACATCCAACATTTCTCTCTGCCAAGCCAAAGGAAAGTAAACATCGCCAACTCACCAAACATGCGTACTCCTCCCATACATCGCATCACCCACAACAATCGTCCTAGTTCACAGCAGTTTAGCTTGCAAGTATCTACATTAGAGATCCTGTCTGGGTTGGGATTTTGATGCTAGTCAATAGTAAAAGAAGTGTTGAAAGTGTTTACCAACCTCTCACTCGGCAACCAAAACAACGTATGATCCACCGAATCTCCCTGCACGGGACCCAACAACATAATCGGACTACTCTCATTCCCTTCTAGCAAGATAAAACTGTACGGATACGGATCCGGCTTGCGCGGTTCCTCGGGTACATTTTCTTTGCCGAAGACGGTGGGCCAAAATTTCACTTTCTCGTCGTATTCGCGGTCAATTCCGGCGCGGACGTAGGGCGCGGCGTAGAATTTGGAGGTGGGATGAGCGGCGAGGATGGGGTTTGCGGAGAAGTAGTGGTCTGGATGGGGAGGGATGGGTTAGCTTGAGATATATGTGGAAAGCAAAGAGGGATTGGGCTGGTTGTTGAATAGTTTGAAATCGGGATGTGGGAATGAGATAGAGGAATGTAAGACTTACCGGGGTGGTGATGAGTTACGAATACGGCTTTGAGAGGGAGGGAGGTCGTTTTCTCAATCCAAGATACTACTGAGTTGGCGTCGGGGATGAGGAAGGGAGGGTCAATTAGGATGGCGGATTTGACGCCTACGATTAGGGTTGTTACACTTGAAAGTCCCTTCTCGGAGGAGATGTGGATATGAGTTTGGAGTGATTGGGGTGCCATTGCTAGTTGTTTGAGTATGCTCCAAGGCTTTCAATGTGTATGTTTCTTACGAGCGGACAGTGGTGGGAACAAAGAGGGACATTGGGGAATAATCGACTAATACTTATCAATCAAACTTCTACCATAGTCACTATCGCAAAAACCTAGTCTATGAACTTTTCCACAGTGATCAACAAGGAAGTGTTCAGTATGATCCCAGTAGTGATGCCATTCCTTGCTGGCAGGCAGATGGTGGGGTACAAGAGGGGTTGGGGGATTTGCGAGATGCGGGGTGAAGCATGCTACCAGAAGCTAGGTAGTTCATCCGAGAAGTTAAAAAATCGAGTGAACAGGAAGGTCCTTTAAAGCAAGACGAGAACGAGAGATCAATAACTGATATGTAGTATGCAGTTGAGACTACGCTATCTCCTAACAAAAATTAGCAGAACAAGAGAATAGCTCAGACTTCTGCAAAGACGACTGAAAGCAAACACGAGTATTCGCTAAATTGCCTCGAAGATAATTAAAAACTCCCGAAACTGCAATAGTAGGTCTCCAAGTCGAACAGGCCCGCAAATTATAGACTAGGTATACTCGTTCCCTAACGTTCATAATGAAGCAACGTCAGAATGTTGGGCGGCTGGGTAATGCATGAAATCGAACCTCGAGAGCCTTTGATCAGGGAAAGAAGGTTGAATGCAAGACCCATGATGTACTAGAGTGAGAAAAGCAGTTTCGGCTAAGTAACTGAAATCAAGAAATGCAACTTGCCAAAATTGAAGTCACCTTCTCGCTTGAGTGGATGTTGCTTGAGGTCGCTTGGCAAAACGCCCGCAGGTGAGCCACTGGCACGTGTTTGTGACAGGGATGCTGTGCTTCGGCGCCCAATTCTTTGAGCCTCACTCTTCCCATCGTCAATTGAAACGGAAATCGAAGGGCATTCTTCCAGACAAAAAGAACTTTTTCTAGACTTTGAATTCTCACCATATCCATTCTGCGATCAGGATTTCCACTTTATAGCTGTACTGCGTTACATCATCGAGTTTAAACTCTACGTGAGTCACTTTCGTCAAATCTCAAAACCCCACGTCGCGCTTCCACAATCCCATTGCAAAAGCAACCACCACGATTTATCCAGACATTGTACCGGACAGCCACCAAGCCGGATACAAAGCAACTGTCAGCCTGGGACGTCCCCGTAAAGACACTCCAAACTGAATCAACAACACTCAACATGCCATCCTCCGACCCTCCAACTGTCGCGGAGCCTACTTTGTCAGACTCGCTCACAGAGGCGCAAGCGCAAGGAAAACCGCAAGCAAAGACCGGAGGCGCGAAGCCGGTAGCCGCACAAGATGCACCTGCTACGGGAGATGCGAAATTATCCAATGCGGAGCTGAAGAAGCAGGCAAAGGCAGAGAAGGCCGCTCGGCGACAGCAAGCTCTAGCAGAAAAGCAAAGTGGTGCGCCACAGGTCACGATCTCAACAGTACCAGGTCCACAGCAGAAGGCCGAGATACAGAAGGGAGGTAAAGGCCAGCATAAGAGGGGCGCTTCGACTGCAATGGATGTAAGGAGTTTGCCAGTCAGAGGGGCACCACCTGTTCCTGCTCTCCCTGTGCAACCCAAGAAGGAAGACAAGACCGTTGAGTTCTTCAGACATCTATATAAGCAAAGAACGACTACGATCGCAGGCGCGAGCAAGGAGGTTCATCCTGCGGTATTGGCTCTTGGGTTACAAATGAGCAATTATACGATCTGTGGAAGTTGCGCCAGACTCGTCGCGACTCTGCAAGCATTCAAGAGAGTGAGTCCTGCTTGGATGTTTTGAAATGCTGGGCGAGATACGCTGACATTTTCAGGTAATTGAATCATACGTTACACCCCGAGGGAACTCATTAACTCGACATCTTACATCACATGTCCTCTCACCACAAATCGAATACTTGTCCTCGTGTCGGCCATTGTCAACATCCATGGGAAACGCGATTCGGTGGCTTAAGCTCGAAGTATCCAAGGTTGATGTCAGCACTCCGGACTCCGAGGCGAAGGAAGATCTATGCGCTGCCATTGATAGGTTTATCCAGGAGCGAGTCACGTTTGCAGATCAAGTTATTGCTACCAGTGCGGCGGAGAAGATTAGAGATGGGGATGTGATCATGACATTCGCAAAAAGCAACATTGTCCAGCGGTCTTTGGTCGAGGCGCATAATGCTGGAAAGAAGTTCAGAGTTATTGTCGTTGACTCGCGACCCTTACATGAAGGCAAGCATTTGGCAGCCGCTTTGGTGGCTTTGGGGTTAGAGGTCAAATACTGCCTAATCAATGGGCTCAGTCACAACATCCAGGACGTGACGAAAGTCATGCTGGGAGCTCACGCAATGTTGAGCAATGGCCGGTTATTTTCGAGAGTAGGAACCGCTCTTGTGGCTATGGAAGCCAATGATGCCGACAAACCAGTCCTGGTACTTTGCGAGACGATCAAGTTTACGGAAAAGGTGGCCCTGGATTCCATTGTTCACAACGAGATAGCTCCAGCAGACGAGCTCGTTATACCGGGTGGAGCTCTTGAGAAATGGGGAGATATCAAGAAGCTTCAACTCTGCAATCCGATGTACGATGTCACGCCAGCCGAGTACATTCAGATGATAGTTACGGAATCAGGGAATGTGCCGCCAACTTCGGTTCCAGTGTTACATCGACTGGGAAATGAGGGCCAGGGCTAGGTTGCAATTGGACCATCTGGAAGGACATTAGAAGTCAACTTACGGGACTGGTCCGGTGTATGATAGTGTAATTCAACTGTCTCAAGACACGATTCACATTAGCCATTACTTGACTTTTGCTGTGATAATGATGAACACCATGACTTTCAAAGGCTCGATTTTCTTGTTGAGCAACATCTCTGTTAATGAACTGCCTTGCCTAACTGCTCGATCCTTGACTTTGTACAGGTTCTCCATCCCAAACTCCCGCACCATCATCACACCACTCTACGACTCCGACTCAGCCGCCTCCCTCTCTGCTCTCCTCGCTCTCTTTTCCAAAAGACTCGTCCTCCTCGCACCCAGAATAGCCTGTTGTCTCTGCTCCACGCCCGTCAACCAATATCCGAAGCTTCCACCGATGCCCGCGAACGCAGGGTACGCCCACAGCGATTCCTTGTTGAAGAATGGACGCATTTCGAGGCCGAGTTGCCAGAACCGGGTTGCGAGGCCTGTGAAGAAACATACTGTTAGCTCGTTCATTCGAAGTAGAGGCAGTCATTGGAGGGGTTCATGGGGAGGAGCTCGTACCGAAGCCAGCCCAGAAGAGGACTTTGTGGACCATTTTGAGAGCTCTCTTTGCTTGTAGTTGGTGATTGGTGTGCGGGAGAGCCACTGGAGAGAAATCGAGACTTGTGAGCTGTGTGATGGGTTGCTGGTTGCTCAATTGCTTGCTCGCATTCAATCGTGAGGTCGAGATGAAGCTCCGGACATCAGGCGCTTGGCAAGTAATTACAGGGGGTGTTGTTTTCACGTGACCTTCGCGATCCTTGCTCGATTTATTGAAGCGGCAATATCAACGCGATCCATTGGATCTCGACTCCACGACATGATTCCAATCGCGAGATTTTGGATCTAGTACTGTGCAATGGCATCCGCGATGGCCTACAGCAAAGATGCTGCCGCGGGCAGCAGTTCAGGACCAGTGAGGAAGAAGCTCAAGACTTCAGACATACCTCTCTCTTCTGCGACGCGACTCTCGATCGACGAGCTGGCCCACAAGTTCAAGAAGAAGGGGGGCTACGATTCGTTGCGCAAGCAGGTCTGGGAGGATCTGGAGAAGACTGTGGGTTTAAGTAGAGTTTTGAAATGGCTGGGAAACTAACTCGATGTGTTCATAGGAATTTGAGAAAGAGTTCACGCAATCTCTCCTTAAGGTCGCAGAAGACGAAATCGAGAAGAACCCACAGCAGCTCCTGAAGCTAGAACGTGGAAAAGCGGCAGCTTTGATTGAGGGCGCAGTCGATCGAGCGGGTGTATACCAGACGGCGGAATCCCGAATCGATGCTTTGATCGATGCCCATATTGAGGAGATTGAGACGGGTATCAGAGCTTTGAGAAGAGAGGATGTTGGAGAAGAAGTGGCAGCTGCAGAGCATGCTAGAGGTGGCAAGACAGATGAGCAATATGCTGAGGATGCAGCAAATAGGAGGGAGGCTAGGGAGAAGGTCAGACAGGAGGCGAGGGCGAAGGAGCTGGCTGTTATCGATGAGAAGCGGAGAGAGGAGAGGGCCAGAAGAAAAGAACAAGAGAAGAGAGATGAGGCTGAACAGGAGAGAAGAAGGGCAGATAAGGAGGCTAGGCGTAAGGCTGATAGGGAAAGAGAGGACGAAAAGGAGAAAGAGTTGAGGGATCGGGACCGTGAGCGGGATAGGGATAGAGACAGGGACAGGGACCGTGGACGAGATCGTGATCGAGAACGAGAACGAGACCACGATCGATACAAGCGATACGAAGAGCCTTCAAGTCGTAGAGAATCAACAAGAGACGTCAAGGATTCGACCAGAGATGTAAAGGAATCATCCGTCAAACCGGAGCTGTCCAAAGAGGATATCGATCGCCTGGAACAAGAAGCACTAAATGATCTATTGAAGGAAGGCAAAAGGTTATCGCAACGTTCAAGGCATCAGATGGAGGTTGAAATCGACGAGAGTCTAGCACCGCCCCCCAAGAAAGCCACACCAGCTTCCGCCATCAACCCTATTTCTCGAGATTCGCCGGTCAAAGGAGATGTGAAGAAGCCAATTGCGCCCCCAACCGGACCGAAAGCAGATGCATTCAAAACGCCACACCTTCCTAGTGATCGATCCGACGACAGAAGAAGGAGCCGGAGTCGTGATCGAGCCTCGACCAGGAGATCCAGCCGGAGTCGGAGTCGACGACGCCATGATAGCAGGGATAGGGATTCCCGTCCTCGCCGGAGAGACAGTCGAGAGGACAGACGCCGCCGTACCAGCCGTGACCGGAGCTACTCCCCAGACAGACGTCGAAGCTACCGAGCTGATAGCCGGAACCGTGAGAAGCGCGATCGTGATCGAAGCCGTGACCGAGTAAGACCTGCTAGCCCTCCCCCAAGAGATTCCGACCTGGAGAAATGGAAAGTTGCTGAAGCCAAGAAGCGTGAAGAACAGGCTAAAGCATATAAGATTGCACAGGAAGAAGCCCGGAAGAATGGCCTACCAGTTCCCGGATGGTCCGACCGGCCCAAGAGAGAAGATGGCTCCCCATCAAGACGCACTGATGACGCCCGGATTACCAGTCCAGTTTCCGCCCGAAAGAGAGAGAGCTCAAGAGACCGCGAACGAAGTTCCCGTGCTAGGTCAAGGTCCAGGTCGCCCAATGGCAGACGCGGAAGCCGAATCGAACGATCTACAAGTCCTATCAACATCGATCGTTATGTTCCTGGTGGAGGTAGTCGGAGCACCCGTCGCGACAGTACGGTGAAGCGAGAAAGGAGTCGCAGTCGAGACAGAGAGCGTGACAAGGAAAGAGATTCTCGTCGACCTCGCGAGGAAGACAAGTCTCGTCGGCGAAGCCGATCAAGAAGCAGAAGTCGTCGTCGAGATAGGGAGAGGACGAGGGCCAGGTCCAGGAGTCGAAGTCCGTACGCGAAGAGAGATAGGAGGGAGAGAAGCAGAAGTCGTGATAGGGAACGGGATAGGAGACGTGATAGATCCAGAAGCAGGGATAGAGACCGCGATAGGAAGCGCAGTGATCGGAGTCGAAGTCGCGGAAGCAGAAGAGAGTCTTCCAGGCGCGAATAAACTGGCTGGATGTGTACGATACGATACGATAGGCGAAGTCGGAGTCTACTCGATTAACGAGCCATGATCAGGGGGGGTTGGTCCACGACCTTTGATGAACAAATGGACGTTCTAATTTCATTTACTATGACATTTATGAACAATGCAACTTTCATGATAGCTATGTAAGTTTTCTTTCTTCTCGCCAATCTTTGCCTCTCTCGTTACTCCTTCGGTGTCCTCCGTAACTTTCCAGACGGCTCAATTTCCTTCCGCCGTTGCCATTGTAGACACTCTCTCAATTACTAGCCCAGTGACTATCTCCCAATTCATCATTGTCATCAATACACTACATCGAAGTTCTTCACTTAATACACAACATAGCCTGAAGAGAAGCCGCCATGTCAACGACCCCTCGCTTCATGTTAATTGTCATCTATCCTCCCACTTATGGTTACTCTCATGCGGTACTGGAAAATCAATTTTTATGGTATTGGCAATTTTTACTTTACTGCTTGGCGATCTCCCCTATTTTTAAGCGAGCTATTTATTTCAGCATTGTTTATAATGTAAATCTTCTCTACTGAAGCAGAGGGGCAGAGGGGCAGACCCAAACCTATTACCTTTCAGATAAGTTCGCAAGAAGTCGGACGATTTGTTCGATAGCCCGCTTGTGCGCAAAGGCCAAAATGTCGCAAATTGCTCGGGAAAGGAAACTTTAGGAACAGGTTCTCCTCTGCATATCTTCTGCCATCCCCCCGCTACCCAATAATGCGGCTCCGATTATAAATTATTTCACAACAACAGCACTTAACATAGAAACCCTTTGTCTGTGGTTTACGACCTCGGGCTGAGCTTCTTTCATTCTCGGAGCTTTCTGTAGCTTACGCACAATGCACATTGTCTTCATCTCATAGATACATACAAAGAGCTTAGCTAATGATTGAAGGACGTGAAATTCCTCAGTTCTCTGTACCAAGGAAAACAGAGTACTGTTATCTGTACAATGAAATAGGCTGACATGATTCCGATGTTCCACTGGGACCGCTCATTCGATTAGTGAGTTTGAAATGTAAGGTAACTGTTTATTGTCGGACGAGAAATCTCTCAACATCTGATCAAACAAAGACAGACTACTAGACACATAGAACAGAGCGATTGGACTCCCTTTTGGTCGGTTTGCTCTAGCGAAATCCAGGTTTCTGGCGGTAATTCCTATTGATTTCTTGAAAATTCATCTAGGGCACCTGCAAGATTGAGAGCTTTTAGAGATTCCCCCAGTCTTTCGCTGCGATTAAGCATCAATGCAGACATCAGAAGCCTTGCCAGATTCAAAGACTTTGATAGATAGTTCAAAGGGTCGGGCAAACTCGGAATGGGAAACCTATATATCTCAGTGTCAAGATAATGCCTGGCCGAAGCAGGAAGCTGTAATTGTTCTATGGTTTCAGAACAGGAAAACAATTTTACCAACAACGAATGTCAGTAGCCTATTTATCCTCTCTACAACGTCTATTATTCGTATCGTGTTTTCAACAAAAGCCCCACCATATTCACTTTTCCGTCGGAGAAAGAGATCATCTAGCTAACTTCTTGGTGGCACACGCCCAAGTGCAAACACACATAGACACACACGCATGCACTTCAAGCTCAAACCACCGGACAAAATGGCCTCGAGACAAGAGTCAACGGTTTCTGCCACCAAGTGGGAGATCATCAGTAAAACCATGGATACTCCCCACGACGAGATCGAAGCCATCATTGAAGAGGAGATTGTGAAACTGATAGCAGCCGCTCCTATCTCGTTTAGAAAAGCTATAGACATCAGAGAGCGTTCCATCTGGGGAAAAAGATTGTCTAAGTTAAAGATGGTAATGAAGGTTGTGATAAGTCCTCACGACACTTACCCAGCAATGCTTGAGGCAGAAGCTAAAATGAGATTTGAGAAACGCGTAAGTCTTCTTCAAGGCAGTATTGATAATAGAAGCATCTTCCGCCCCGAAGGGGTCAT
The DNA here is from genome assembly GCA_002554605.1 of Helotiales sp. F229. Classification (NCBI taxonomy): domain Eukaryota; kingdom Fungi; phylum Ascomycota; class Leotiomycetes; order Helotiales; species Helotiales sp. F229. The sequence goes on from MXAW01000011.1 coordinate 1,705,657, forward strand.
AGATAACCTCTCCCAAGATGCTGCTGAAAGCGACTCTGAAACAGAGGAGGAGACTCCTGAGCTCTCGCAGACCCGGGATGTCGAGGTCCATCACCCCCTTGCGACGAATGCGACCGAGACTGGGTCCGAGACAGAGGACAAGCCGCCTCCCAACTACCCTGTATCAAAGATTGCCCTACTACGAGGCAGTATTGCACAGTCCTCTCCGTTCGGTGGTCTCCATCGGGAAGTTTCGATGCTTGCAGAGAGATCGGACCATTTAAATATGGGGTTGCAGATATATGGACAGGGGCTCGAGGATGATCGCGAGGATGCCAGTGGGTGGGAAAGCCAGACGGGCGGCGCTCTAGGAGGAAAAGTTGAGTTTGGGGCAGCGTCAAGCCGGCCTTCTCCCCAGATTCCACAGCGTCCTTCATCCGGGAGGGCGTTCACCGACCCCTTTCTGCGATCTCCGGCGTCTAGCGCTAGACTGCAGGCAGCTTTCCTTATGCCTGAGACAATTCCCTATGAATTCGCAACCCCTCTCCCAATTCCAGCTCCCCTTCGTCCTCTAGACCGATCACGCGGAGACACCCCAAAGATCCTCAGTGGGTTGAATACGCCGAGAGACCCCAATGGCCTCCGCAGGTGGGTTACCGAAGATTGCTTTAGTGATAGAAAGGTTGATTGGCCGGATTTAGATGGTCGATGAAGGGAATTGACGATGGGAGTCCGAGAGAGGAATATACGACAAGGAGAGGTGAGTTTTCTGTTTTAGCACGCCCCTTTTTTTTGTAAGAACAGATGCTTCCTTATTAGTATTTCCGCAAATCTTAATGTAAAAATCAAATATTAAAACTTGTATACATACCAACCAATTCTATGTTTTGCAATGGTAGCAAGGAGAAAGTGAAATCATCAATGCATCAAGATAAGTGCGTATTGTATAATATGATCGATAATCCGTAAGGCTAAATTTGAATCGCAGAATGTTCCGAGGCACAAAATACTTTCGGACTCTTTTTTACTGTATTCATTCAGCCTCTCGTCTGTTCTTTAATTGACGAATTTGCCGCACGTTCTCTGCTTTGTACCGTCTTAGCTACTCCATGGAAGTTCTGCCCTTAGTATTTTCCCATTTCAATCCTTTTTCTCAAGCAAACAGCACTTTCTTGAGGTCTGAGTATTACTCTAAGCATCGAGTTAGAAGTTATCAATGCTCTTTCTGCCGGGTTTTTGCTCTATATGCCCGTGCTGTAGAGAAGTACTCTGGCAGAGAGTGAATTTATCTATGAAAGGTATGGCTTGAAGATCAAGCGTAGATTTGGTGAAGCTTTCGAAATGCTCAAGTTTACAGATGAATATACCAATTCGGCGATATGATGCACCGGTTACTGGTCATACTTAAGTAATACTATCAAGTAATACTACCCTGAGGTCCCCAGTACCGGGAACGCAATCTACCATACTGATATTCAACTCTCTTGATTTAGGCTTTCGGCAACCCACCTGTTCGAAGGCGGACCTGCCGCTTGACCAGGACTATTTGAACATGGAACAGATAGTAAGTGTTGTAATTCACTATCCAAGGGAATAACATAGGAGCAGAGTGTTAGCATTATCTCTGTCAGCGCTAACTTTAGCCGACCCAAGATTCAAACGAGTGGATGAGCACTTCGAGGTGGTTCATATGTTTCACGTGCGCCAAGAAATAAGCTCCCCAACAGCAAAATCGGAGTTAGACCTCGAGCCGTCGTACCTCCTTGCTCTCGGCACTTATACCCAATTCAGAATCGCATCGTCTCAGTCGAACATCTCTCCTATAACTCTTCCGCCATGTCTCTCCCTTTTGACACCCTCAAGCCTAGGGGCCCGGCCCGCATTGTCGACTATGGCTGCTCTGGCATGGTGTCAATCTACGTGGCCGATGAAGGCTTCGTCCTTAAAGGTTACGAAGTTTGGCTAGATGAACGCTGCTATGGGAGGATTGGGAACACTGACAGCAAAGCAACTCTTGCGCTCGAGGCCACCGTCTATAAACGTCTAGGCCCCCACCCTCACATTTTGAAGTATTACGGCCAAGTCTTGGTCAGAGAAGACATATATTCCTTAAAGCTTGAGCGGGCCTTGGGAAACCTCGGACAGTTGATACTCGAGTCCCCCGCTCCAGCTGAACAGACTCGGCTAAAGATGGCGATACAGATCGCGCACAGCATGGCGCACGTACATTCCAAGGATGTCTTCCACTGCGACTTTAGTTGCCGAAATGTTTTCGTCTTCGAAAATTGGCTACTCAAGCTTGGCGATTTTGGAGGCTCTAAGATTGATGACCAAGAACCGCTCGCTGGGGAAGAAACACGCTACCAGCTCCCCCTCCGCGGGAGGGATTGGGAATCGATAAGTTATGCGAATAGAGAGATCTTCGCCTTGGGCTGTGGCATTTACGAGATTATGGCGTGGAAGGCGCCGTTTCCAGAGATGACCGCAGAGCAGATTATCAAGAAATATGCTAACGAAGAGTTCCCGGATACAAGCGGATTGCTGGTTGGAGACGCCATTCGCGCGTGTTGGAACGAGGAATTTGAGGCGGCGACGGAGGTAGAGATAGCCCTGGGGAAGGAGCTTGTGGATCTGGGGGAAGGGGTTACGTATAAACCGCCTCAAGTTAGCAGCGATGAAGCCCGCCTTCGTCCGACGGTGGATTCGTAGTCACAGCTATTCCAGTCAGAGGAGAGACAGTATTGATGTCGAATTTCATTGACTTCCATGTGCTCGACTAGAATATGACTCCAAAACCCTAAGAAAAGCACAACCATATCCTAAAAACTCAGGTGGTTGCTCTCCTATTCAACTGACGTATGCTTCATCTCCTCTTCTCCGGCCATGTCATTCTCTTTTTAACTCCTTCATGACACAGGTTTCCAGATGTATGTCTCTAGCTCTGCTGTGCCGAGTTTCTTTCTGCGGCTTGTCTTTCTCTCCGATATTTCAGTTAGAGGAGCTTCGTTAAAAGTATGAGGTGGCATCTTCGGCGCAGACAGTACATGGGCCTCGAATTTGGCTCGAACTGAATATCAGGTTAGGATTCTGTCGAACATTATCACGAGGCGTGACAGAGTTCAAGTTTTCGTAGTACTCCCAGGTCGTGTCTGATATAGAGTCTTTGATAGGTGTTTTTACAACGCATATAGGTTCTTGTCGTAGTGGTATATAGGCACATTTTCTAAGACGTTGAAGAGCAAGAGTGGATACTCGAAGGGAGGTGGGTTGGGCGAAATGTTTCGACTGGGGATGAAGTGATGCTATAACATAATAACAATACTTGGAAGCGGGGTCAGAATACGTGAGTCATCGTGGGTCATACGAAGTGGAATAGTGCGACAAGGAGTTGGAATTCTAGAATTATTGCCTGAATGTATGCCCAATTGCATCGTACCAAAGTGCGAGAACTCCTACTTACCCATCACCAACTCGAAGCAGTTCTCATGTTGTGCGACCCCACTTGGTGTTTTCACTCCGACATAGCCTTCAAATTCCAAAACCACTTTACCTGGCGGCCAGATGTTTACTGATGTCCTTTCCTCTTTGACCCTTTTCTATTCTTGTTTGTTGTTTTTAGCATGTAGCATAGTAATATAATAGTATTCGCGCTGTCATACCACGACTGTAGGCGATGCCCAGCCATGTCACGGGATACTTACCTATAACCTACCGACGTAGGTACTTCGTCTTTCATCCCTAGGTTCTGCACCTGCCTCCATACTATATTCACATCTCGACTTCTTTGCGCTAGACTTGATTAGCTGCTTTGATATTCTTTGGCGTCAATGTTCTTTCCCACCTGGAGCTGAAGAGAGAAGCTTGTGAAATGCTGCTTGCCGATTGTGTTCATCCATCCTCGCTCCAGACGATCAACCTGATCGTGATAAGACTGTCTTCAGTGAGGCAAATACTGCGATATCACAACGCTAGAGCTTGCGAGAGGTATACGGAGAGGTGGCAGATAACACAAGATAATTTTGTTTTCGAAACAAACCCCTAGGATTTCGACGGTCTCGTGCATCCGAAGCCGTCGCAACTCAGTACTCGCGGTTTTTTTGTTAGCTCGCCCTTGGGCTAGGAATTAAAGACACGATTGAGCCACCCAAAGTTGATCTTTATGTCGGCGTATGCAGATGGTGAGAACGCATACAACCTTCTAGGGGCGGCGAATGTGGTCTAGTTGCTTCGTTGCGTGCTAAATAGCCAAATAAACAGAAGTTTGGTACGCCTGACGCATTCGATCGCAGTTACCGTTCTTCGTTTGAAACGCACACCTCTGTGGTTTTGCTGGTTATCTCAGCTGCGAGGAAAGGACCTTCACAGGGCCTGGCATAGGAAGTATCACTCCAATTTCGTCCACAGACATTCTCTGCCCGAATAACAGAGCTTGTGATATCTTTCCAATCATCCTAGTCCCCATTCAGTCCGTCAAATCGTTGACATTGCCGTTCAATCAGAAACCCCATAATCTCTCGATCCCATTTCAAAAAGTCTCGAAACAGCTCTCCCAACCGCAAACCCCACATCCGTCTCACCCGCACCCCCAGTCGCAAGCGAAGCTTCTCTTAGTCCCGTAGCCGACCACTCCATCTCCCCAATGAACGTACTCATCATACTGGAACTACTCCCTCCCTCTCCCTTCACACTCATCTGTCTCCCTAGCTCCTCCTTCAACTCGCCCTGAACATGCAATTTCCTCGGCACGATATTCGAGAATACCTCAAATAGCGGTGCGCTCGATAGACAGATGATCCGAGTCTTGGTCTCGTAGGCGAGATCTACGAGTGCGATGAACCGCCGTACGAAATCTAATTCGTCGGTTGCGAATTTGCGGAGGCCGGTAAGGTATAGGACGTTTGTTGCTTTGCAAAGTGCATAATAATCTGCTGAGCCAAGGAAATTCTGGCAGAGATCCTCGAAAGTGCTGCTCACGACCAGCTCCTTCGAACCCTTTGATTCAGCAGCCATAACAGTTAATGTTCGACTCATCATTACGGGGATGACCTTCTCCCGCATCTCCGCATCCCCAATAATACCCTTTAAACTCCTCTCAAACTCCCTCGCATCAGTGAAAAACACATCCAATCTCCCCTCACCACCACCCCTACTAATCCTATAATCCTCCTTCCCCTCCAACATCCAAATCTCACAATTCCTCCTCAACTCCCCCACAAACGGCAAGAACAAATCCCGATTCAACCCATTCTCATACAAACCCTCCGGAGGTCGATTACTCGTACTGACCATCACACCACCACTCTCCCAAATCGCTCCGAACAGCCGTTTCAGGATCAAAGCGTCAGCGATGTCAGTGACTTGAAATTCGTCAAAACAGAGAACTTGGCTTTCGGCACGGACTTCTCGCCCGATTTGCAGGAGAGGATCGCCGGAAAATGTTGGGAGAGAGCGGGCTGTGTGGAGGCGGCTGTGGATATCCATCATAAATTCGTAGAAGTGGAGACGTCGGTGGGTGATGCTGGCAGGGAGGGTTGAGGCGAAGAGATCTGCGATACGGGATTTACCTGTGCCTACTGAGCCGTAGATGTATACTCCTTTTAAAGGGACGTTGGATTTCGTGAGATGGTGTTGGTGGAGGGATGTTTGGAGGTCGGCTAGCCGGTTCACTAGGGCGAGTTGGCCGGGGTTGGGGGTGAGCCGTTGGCGTTTGAGGAGCGCGGAGTAGGCCGTTTGAAGGCCATTTTGGGACATTTTGTTGCGGAAATGGAAAGATATGGAGGGTTTCTCATGTTTTAGGCAGAAAGGGATGTTGGAAGGAAGTGTTGTCGTCGTTGATGATACAGGCGTCATTGCTTCTGAAGCGAAATCGATGCCAAGCACTAGGCCTGTTACGGAAGCGAGTTTGTTTACCAGCCCCTTTTCCAAATCTTGGGCGGAGATGGTGGTTTTGAAAGTTTGGTAATTGCAAGTGTTCATTTGGTGCATTAGTTTTGTATTTTGAACTCATCATATTTACTGACTGCCTTCATGACATTATGATCTGCGGTTTGTGATAGCGTTCTCTTAACCTTTTCTGAAATTCTGTTTACTAGTTTGAGGTATGCATCGTATTTCAAGCTTGGGGCTTTTGTAACACTTTTATCAAAGACTCATCAATGACAATAGAGTAAGCTTTTTCTTTTCTTTTTTTGTTTTTGCCAAATACGAACAATTATTTGGTACTAACATTACATTTGTCCCATAGAGTGTCGTATTTCTCTACTCCTACAGCCAATATGTTCCGGTGTCGTCCAGCAGGTCTTATAATGACTATGCACCCCTTAAGATACATAGTTATTATTTTATACAATCATGATTCGCTTTGCTATCTTGTGTAGGACGACTCCAGATCGTCGAGTCTGGCAAGTGCAACTTTGAAGTGACTCGTAGTAATGTGACTCAAATCATCCTTGTCGTCATCGTAGTAACGAATTATATGTCCAACTGGGCAGGAACAGGGATGATTGACTGTATAGACTAGTTTCGGATCTTCAACATCCCCAGTCCACTGCCCCAGTATATCCGCCAGCTTGTCGTACATATCCGGCTCGTCCTGCTCTAAGTCTTCCAGGCGTTCCACCGCACTGTCCCTGGCATAGACGCAAGCGTGGATGAATGGGCGAATTGTGTTATCCAAGAATGCCACCCGGACATTCCACATGATTTCCAGGGTAAGCCGTTTGCGAGAAACTCTCCGCACCCGAACCAAAGTGAACGCATCCCCTTGTTTCTCTCCAAGTTCCTCGAGATCCGCCCACATACTGGATATGTTCTTCTCGACAAGTGTAGTTTCTCCATACTCTGGCAAGAACAAGGGCAAAAATTGCTTGCTATTCGTGCATACTGACTAGACGCGGAATTCGCCTCTTTGCTCTTCAGCGCGGCATAGGACGAAGTCGTAGTTTCCGTATTCTTCGACGATTGTGAGTGATTCGAGGCTGGTCAGCCCGTAGCGGTCGGCGCCAATGGGGGTTTGGGTTTCGGTAGCAAGATAGTGATCGATTCCGTTATCGACAATCAGATGCTTGATCGCGGTTCGATCCTTAGGTAGGATCGATAGGAAAAACATGCTCGATGGTTCCACGTCCTCGAGGCACGGTGAAAAGTTCCCGGCTCCAACATAGAGCAGGTCGATTTCCATATCGAAGTAAACGATAGCCGGTCACAAGGTAGTCGCAAAGCGAAGTTTGTAGCACCTTAGAGCGACACCTCTCGATCCCTGGGAAACGCCAAGTGCGGTCGGGGGTGGGCATTGAGACCAACATACTCCGCCGTCGTCCTTGTAGAGTACCTCTACTACCCAGGAAGCAGGTAGACTATGGAGCCAGACCATGAGTCGTAATTCAGTTGGCAGCTTGGGACAGAGTGGGAAGCCAACATTGTTTCGATCACTGTTTGGTGACTTCGATAAGAGGGTATGTCCTTCACTACGGGTTCTGTTGCTGTACCTATTCCGATAAGTAGTTGCCAGCATTTCCCTAACGTGGTCTGGGGTAGACGGAGGGTGAGGCGTACGTCTGTGCTATCGTTCGAAATCTACCTGTCATCGTCCCTAGGTGAGTCTGGCTAGTCAGGTTCGCAGACTTGTAGTTTTTGGGGGTCCGGCGCTTTGATTGACCTAGCAGTAGCGATAGAGACGATCATGGTGTCGATTTGGCCTGTCCTTATGTGCTGATACGGCAGATGCCCTTGTGGCCTTGTCGGTGTGGAAGTTGCTTTTTGAGGAGAGATGGAACCCAGGAACCAGAATATCGGAGAGTGATTCTGGGACAATTGTCTTGAGAAACAGAGGGAGATGATGGTTGACTTTCGAGTAGAGGCGAGGGAGGAAGCTGTTCAACTTCGACGCGTCCAGCGTTCGGGTCAGCGAAGTTTTGGAATTCAGGGACTAGAATTCAAGAGACACGCGATGGAAGTCCCAGTGGTCTTAGGTTGGCGGATTTTATAGAAATAGGAGTGTCTGTGTGGTTGAGAAAGGGGTGGCTGTAGTTGAAGGAAGCCTTGCAGGTTGACGTTGCCGTGTTGGCCAAAACCCATCACGCGAGCTTCAACTCCCGAATCCAGCCCGCCCACTCCAGCCAATTCCAAACCAAATATTAACACCCACATGTAATTTAATAAGCAGTTTCCTTCCCAGCAGCGTACAAAGTTACAACCTGACCGTGATCATGAATTTGCATCCCAAACTTGGACTAACAGAGTACGCTTGCTACTGGGAGAAGTGGTAGTATCACTCCCAGTTAAAATCGAATCGAATCGGACAAGGTTAATAATCGCCCTTGGGCCCAGACAACCCGTCTTCAATTATCGGAATTGAAGGCGGGCCTGGGTTTTGCAATTTTTTTTTTAATTTTTGTACCTTTTTGTTGACGTCGGCGAAATGTCGCGTTAAGCGAGGCAACGCTGATGAGAGGCAAGCCGAGAGAAAAAGACTTTATCGCGATTGGGCTTCGCAGGAAGAGCTGAATGGTACTGACATAGGCCATAAAGTCAAGAACATGGCATTTGAAATCCTGTTTCTCCAAGGTATGTAAATAGAGCTCAGCCCAATGACATTCCATTGGCATATCATTTCGCGTTTGAATTCAGGCCTATCGGCTTACCTCCTAAGTTTTGAAGAATTTCATCGCACAAAAGAATTTGCAAGCAAGACTGAAAGCTCTCCAAGCCCTTACAAGCCCCCGATCCCCTAGGGAGGTGAATCGGCTATCAATGGCTGGAGCTAACATAGGAATTTGAAGCGCATGGACAGACGGACACAAATTGAAGAAATAGCAAGCAATGCAATCACATAACATACAGTGAGGACCTACATTTCCGTGCTGAAACAGAAACCTCACTCATTTTGCTGACTACTTCGTCGCGTTCACCAGACTATCAACTCTAGCCAACTCACGATGTATGCCGACACATCCATTTGTTGCCATGCCGCGATGGTATTCGTGCCGAAGACTCCCTAACTCCAAATGCTATGCGGTAAAGCAAAATCGAATCCACAGATACCCAATCAAAATGGTTTGGCGACCTTCCTGCTCTCACTACTACCAGTCTCTGGGTCCTTGTATTCCTTCCAGCTGACCGGATACATCGCATTGCCAGCCTCGCTCGTAGCCATAATGACACCCAGATTGTTCGTCGCCGTTGAGAGGTAGTAGTTCGATTGATCACCCAGCGAGATCTGATACCAGGTTAGCTCATATTAGCTCCCTAAGAGGACCAACATACCACAACCGCCCTAACAATATCTCCTGGTCTGAAGCTCTCAAAGATCTTAACTTTATCCTTCTCCGTCGCCCTCACATCCTGCACTCGAATCAGACCCTGCCACTCTCCGTCTAGAACCGTCTCTCCAACAACTAATATCGCAACCGTAGCTTGTCGCGGCGCAATCCTCGTAACTCTGCATAACACCGTACTGTTGACCTCCGGCAAGATCTCCGCCTTCCCCTTCCTTCCCTCTCCAGAGCCCGCAGATATGTTCCTCTCGATCAAAAGCGTTGGCAGTGCTACAGGTGCCGCGGGTGTGATCTTCGTCAGGCGTTTTTGAGGACCTGTTGGCTTTGGAGGGGTAGTCTTTGTGACGGGACCGAGAATTGAGGCGTAGAGGTTGGAATTATGGACATGTATTCCTGGACCTGGGAGATAGTCGCTCGCGGGACCTAGAACCTGGCCGGGCACGGCGATGGAGATTGTTTGGGCCATTGCAGGTGTCTAGAGCTGTGTTGTTTTCGGGTGTCTTGAGATGAGGTTAGAAAATACATTTTCGGCAGGTGAGCCGACTGAGAGCCGTGGGGCTGTCAGCCAAGCCCATGCGTCTCGATCAATGCATCCGAAGCCCGCATCCCAGCCAAAAAAAAAAGGCAATCTTTACCCCTCACTGCCCTAGTTCTCCCTCGCTCCAACTGTTCGTCCGAATCCTCCCCGACCTTTGTATTGGGACGAATCTAATTGAAAGCTGTACCCCGCGAAAGCCCCGCTTCGAAGACCATCACTTCTGTCTAGGCCATACGACGAGGAGGAGATGACCGGAGCTATGGGCTGACTATAAGTTGCACGTCTTGTGCCATTACAATCACAGGCTTCCCGACTTCTTTCTTTGTTACCCCTCACTACCACGAGGATAGAAAGTACGGCATAAATAGAGCTCGAACTTTGTTTCAACTCTATCTTGCCCATCCTATCGCAATCATGTCTGCCAAGCACTTCATCAAAGATCCAACACATCTCGTGAATACAGCTCTTCATGCCCTCACGCTCACGAACCCCTCCGTTGCCCTGGATGCCGAGAACAAAATCATATACCGACGTCCAGGCCATGCTCCTCAGGTTTCTATAATTTCCGGCGGGGGCAGTGGCCATGAACCCAGTTTCGGTGGATTCGTTGGAGATGGACTGTTATCTGCTGGTGTTGCGGGCACGATCTTTGCTTCTCCAAGTGCGGAGCAGATCCGGAAAGCTATCATGTCGAGGGTTGATGGTGAAAAAGGCATTTTGGTTACGGTTATGAACTATACTGGAGATGTTCTCAATTTCGGTATGGGAGTTGAGAAGGCTAAGGCTGCGGGGTTGAATGTCAAGATGTTGGTTGTGGGTGATGATGTTGGTGTTGGACGAGCAGCTGCTGGAAAGGTTGGCAGACGAGGTATTGCTGGCACTGTTCTCGTTCACAAGATCTCTGGTGCTTTGGCTGCAAAAGGCGCAAGTCTAGACGACGTCTACAAAGTTGCAAAGTTGACTTCGGACAACCTTGTCAGTGTTGGAGCTAGCTTGGATCATGTCCATGTCCCAGGAAGAGCAGCTCCTGATCCAAACTCAAAGGAGAACCTAGCTGCTGAAGAGATTGAGATTGGAATGGGAATCCACAATGAAGCTGGCAGTGAGAGAGCCAAAGTTGATCTTCCCGAATTGGTCAAGAGGATGCTGGCCCAGCTGTTGGACTCGAAAGATAAGGACAGGGCGTTTCTCAATGTCAACTCGAATGAGATCGTCCTATTGATCAACAACCTCGGAAGTGTCAGTGTTCTTGAATTGGGAGGCATCACTGCTGAAGTTGTCGGTCAATTGGAGAAGTCCTATAACATCAAGCCTGTTCGTATCCTTGCTGGGACTTACATGACGAGTTTGAATGGTCTTGGATTCAGCATCTCTATTCTGAATGTCGTCAACACGGACATTGGAGGACCAAGCATGTTGCAATTGCTAGATGCTCCTTGCGAAGCTGCTGGATGGACAGCGCCTATCCGAAAGGAGACTTGGGAGGCAAAATCGACCCAGCTAAGAGAAGGCGTTGATGCCGAAGCGGAAGAACTCAAGCCCAGTGGACTGAAGCTCGACCCCGAGACGACGAAGGCTACTCTCACAGCAGGTCTACAACGGCTCATAGCTGCCGAGCCTGATGTGACGAGATACGATACCGTTGTTGGAGACGGTGATTGTGGTATTGGACTGAAGCGAGGTGCAGAAGGTAAATTGTCAACATTCTCTCTATGGAAATACTACATACTGACGTCCACCAGCCGTTCTCAAACTAGTATCTGCCACCACCCTCTCCGGCGATCCCGTCCTCGACCTCTCCAAAATCGTCCAAGTCGTTGAAAACAACATGGATGGTACCTCCGGCGCCCTCTACGCCATCTTCTTGAACTCGCTCGTCCACTCCCTCCGCCAACAAGGCTCCGGTGCCGCCGACTCAAAAGTTTGGGCCTCCGCCCTACAATCAGCATCCAACTCCCTGGGAACCTACACGCCCGCTCAACCCGGCGACAGGACGCTCGTCGATGCGCTGCATCCATTCATCGAAACGCTCGCTTCGTCTGGAGATTTGAAGAAGGCGGCTGAGGCGTCGAGGAAGGGTGCTGAGGGCACGAAGGGTATGAAAGCTAGTTTGGGACGCACGGTTTATATTGGTGGGTCGGGATTCGAGGAGGTTCCTGATCCTGGAGCCTGGGGACTGAGTGAGTTTTTCCTTGGGTTGGCGGGGCTTAAGGGTGGTGAGGATGGGTATGAAATGGTTTGATGGGGGATTTGGGGATTTTAGGGAAGTAAGACCCGTCTTCTGTAATGGAAGTAATCTGGGGTGTTTCATAATGGCAGCATGCGTACAATATATCCTATTTGCAGCTGAAGTTTTGGCCAAGATAGACACGTTATGATAACTACTGTGAGTATTTCCAGGCACCAAAATCACTCGGAGGAAGACTTGCATGATGTTTGATGGCTTTTCCATTCGAAAAATACCAGTTCTAGGTAGGGACGATTTTCACATCCACCATTAGACCTTGCCATTTTCAGACCATCTTCCAAGCAAAAAACAAAAGCGGTCCGGTCCATTTCCTTTCGGCATATTCAGCCAATTTTTCGACGCCATTGCATTTCATTCCATTTTCCAGAGAGAACACCGTCTGCATTCCTGCATTGCTGAAAATGTGCCTGCCTGCTTGCGTCTGCCGTAATCCACCCATCCACACCCCGTCCATCTGTCCATCCATCCAGCCGTAAAGAAGTGAAATAGTGAAGAGCGCTCAACTGAGGAGGACGAGAATGACGGAGTCGCCTCTCAGGAACCTGGAGGACGTGTGTTAGCATGTACACCTCATCGCAACCCTGGGAACCTGAATAGCGGCTTTCCCATTCCTCCACCTCCTCTATATCATCCTTGCTCCAAAGACCCAGACCACTACCATAGGCCCAGCGTAGAACCCAGACCTCATCCTCACCCCAACTCCCCATCAAACTCACGATCCATAATCCCAAAAGAAACACAACACCCAAACTCACATCTTACTGATAAAGCGATCCTTATTAACCGGTCTACCCTTCTTCCCATTACTGTTCCTCGGCGTCTCCGTCCACATCTCCTTGACATTCTCGAGCACCATATTACAATGCCTATCGAAAGCCTTGACGCGCGCGAGCAGCTTGCGGTTGTTGCGGCATGAGATCAACACCTGGGTGTGCGAGCGCACGGCGGTCTGGAGGATCGAGAGAGGCCCGGATGTGAATTCGTGTTCTTCCAGTTGCGCGATTTCGAACTCGCTGTTTATGCCTGTCAGCACTTCTTTGGCCTGCTATCTAGAGAGGTGTGGAGAGGGGTTGGAGGGGGTGCGATTGTTGAAGGGACGTACGTGAGTTCTTGACGCGGCTTGGCGAGCAGTTCCCTGGGTTTGAATTAGCATTTATATTTTAATAGCAGCACAGAATCTCACTGAATCTTTGCGTCCGCCATGTTGTGTGGATTCGTTGGGATGTAACGGTTTGCAATTGCTGCGCTGCCTCGCGATTCTGCAGTCGTTGGAAGCTCGAAATTCAAGATGCGCTTGTGCCTAATTAGTATTAGCGTAGTTACCTTAAATTTGGTGGATGGACTGATGGTGGTTCAAAGCCGAGCTGGAAAAGTAAACCCGAGGTTGAATTGAATATAGCTTGTACCGACTCCGCATTCCTTTACTCTGTACACTATTGCTTTTTCTATTCCCCTTGTGGAGTTGAGCTGTCGGGTTTTCTTTCTTGATGTTCGCAAGGTCTTTGACTAGGGGAGCTGGGACGGCAGCGTGCTGCAGCTCTGGTTTTATGCCTCTGCGAGCGAAAATCATGAATCCTGCGATTGCGGGAAGGGCACAGGTGAGGATGCATTGATGGTTTATTTGGGATGGATTATTAATGGATTTCAGATGTCAACTTCTCCGTTGCGGCAAGAGCAGTCAAAAACGGAAGCTACGCAGGTCATCAAGGAATTACCTGGGGACGAGCCAGAGGATGTTCTCTTCGACACTTTGTTTGGCGTAAGGACAATTGAGCTGAATAGGCCGAAGGCCCTGCACTCTCTCAATGGATCGATGGTTAGGAAGATTGTGCCTAGGTTGCAGGAATGGGAGAAGTCAGATATGGCGAATGTGGTTATCATTAAGGGATCTGGTCCAAAGGCATTCTGCGCTGGTGGAGATGTGAAGCATCTTGCGGAAGACAATACGAAAGGAGAAGAAGGACAGCAAAGGTCGACGGATTACTTCGCTCTGGAATACAAGCTGGATCACCTTATTGCGACATATTCGAAGCCTTATGTGGCATTCATGGATGGTATTACGATGGGTGGAGGAGTTGGGTTGAGCATACACGCCCCGTTCCGGATAGTTACTGAGAGGACGGTATTCGCTATGCCGGAAACAACTATTGGATTCTTCCCGGATGTTGGAGCTTCATTCTTCTTGCCTCGTATGCCTGGGGGTGTGGGCACATATCTTGCTCTCACGAGTGAGAGGCTGAAGGGTGTCAATGCTTTCTATGCTGGAATCGCGACACACTACATCCACTCGACTTCTTTGCCTGCTCTGGAAAAGCGACTGGCTGAACTCAGGTTCAAGGACTATGAAGGAGTCAAGGAACGACTTGCGCTGATCGATTCTACCATCGAGGAGTTCTGTACTGGCCTTCCACACGACGAGCCAATGCTTATCCAAGGAAAGCTGAGGGACGCCATCGACAGAGTCTTCACCAATACTAGCGTTCCTGACATCATTGCTGCGCTGAAGGCCGAGGAAGAGGGAGAGATGAAGGAGTGGGCTGAGAAGACACTCGCCACCCTCCACCAAAGGTCGCCCACCAGCGTGCATGTCACGCTTCGACAAATGCAGCTGGGACGTAAGTGGTCCATCAGCGAAACCTTCCACCGGGAACACCAAATGGCGGGGAAATTCATGCGCCACCCAGACTTCACTGAAGGCGTGCATGCTCTGCTTATTCGAAAGGACAACAAGCCAGTGTGGCAGCCTGCATCGCTTGAGGATGTGAAGCCTGAGGACAACATCGCGGAGCCTTTTTTCGAGGTCGAGGGTGCAGAGCGGATGAACCTGTTGAGTAGTAAAGACTTTAGGGATTACCCTCACAGAAACTTGGGACTTCCCCAGGATGGTCAGGTAGAAGCCGCTGTTAGGAAGACACTGGCGTCACGGAAGGCTATCGTCAACCAGTTCGTCAAGGCGAGGAAGGGCAAGCAGGGTGTGAAAGAAGTCGTGGAGGAAATATTGGCGAGAAAAACAAAAGTCGATGCAAACAATAAGGCTGTCTGGCTCGCGATGGAAAAATAGGCATGAAATGGATGCTCTAGGCATGTGGCGATTGTGGGAGTGTTGTATGATATCTGTGTGCGGGATGTAAGGTATACTGGATGATGCGGCAACTGTTAATAGATGACGGTCGCGAGCAAAATAATCAGACCTTGTTGAGATGAAAAGAAGGGGTGCCTGACAGCCTGATGTTCGGCTTGAGTCATTAACTAAGCGCGGTAAATCCAACGACTTCTTCTGGCAAAAGTATAAAAAGGGAGCCTTACCCCGCTCGTAAACTGGGTGATTTCTTGAGTTGCTGTGTTGCCTTTCATTTGACGTTTGAGATAATTTTTTGCGGCCTGATCTTGGTACTGGAATTCGAGGCCGAAAGTTCTCGTCAATCTGCGCTAAGAATACTAGCGCCAAAGCCCATCCCGCGTCGATTGGCTCATGCAAAGCTTCAATCAACAGAACCATCCAACATAACGACAACACCTCCATACTCTTCCATATTCTCAATTCTTTCAATATTTTACGGCCGAATAGAGTTCGTATCAATATTCACGACATCGCTCTAAAAACGAAAAACAATTAATTTTTGCCTTGGATTTCGGTGCATTCACCACGCGTAGATACCTCGCGACCTTGACGCGAGCATGTACTAGCCACCGCAATTGTTCCTTGATCCGAGACATTCGACCACTTCATACCTCCTCAATGCATCTTCGACTTATACAATCATAGCCCTGGAACTGTTCGACTACAGAAAGCTTCCAGCTTAGGCATTGCGAGGAACCAACCCTTCGCAATGTCTACATCGACTGCCCAACCGCCAGGTCTTGGTTCATGGCAGGCTTCACAGGCCCAGACACCTCCAATGGCCCCAAATGCCAGCGAGAATGAAGATGGAGTGTCGATCAGACCCATGAGACGTGAGTGTGGAAGTTTGGCAAGGCAGAGGAAGTGTATACTAATCGCCTTTACACTGTACAGTCAAAGTCCTCTACACCTTCGACGACCAGAACAAGACGAATTGCTTGGCCCGATGGCCCCACGTCCTCCAGATACAAACCGTTGCCATGGACGAGACGACATCGATTGGGGTCATTGAGCTGAAGACGTGTATAGACGCTATTGTGCAATGTAGTCCCGAACTCGTTGCCAGACTGGGACAGGACTACACTGTCTATGCTTACGACTACTCTGAATACGACAACCCTCTAGTCGGACAGGGAATGCTATCACGAGCACTCTCTACAGCTTCTCCAACACCAGATGCCCCTGCGAACCAATCGAGACAACTCATTACGGGACGAGTCTGCAAGAATATTCTGGGAATTTTCACGAATGGAGTAAAAGAGACTTTAGAGGTCAAGTTGAGACTTGTACCTGTTCCGACGATGCTACAGGGGGAATACGTTAATACGATGGAGAAGTACAGAGAGATGAGCAAGGGGATGCCCACAGGATTTGATACCAACGAGTGGAATTCCTTCATGCAGTCAAATCCCAACCTGGGACAGATGGCAAAGAAACTTTCCCCGGCCCCTGCTATGAACGCTATGAACAACAATCTTCGTGATGGAATGAGTATGGAGGTCATGAACCAGTTGCTGAGTCCACATCTCCAACAGCCACCTATGCAGGATCCATTCAACCAGGTCAACCAAATCAGTCAGGCCTCATTCAACAATCAAACCTCTTTCAGCCAAACAACCATGAATGCAGAAAATTCGGGTAATGAAAGTAGGGGTACTACGACCGCAGCAGAGAAGGCTAAGAAGACCTCAAGACCATCTTCTAGGGTATCTGTCAAGAGACCTAGAGCCAGGAAACCAAAGGCAACTGCTGCTGCCGCAGGAGGTAATACTTCTGGATACGAAGAGGGCACAGATGGAGATGACGGACCACCTAACAAGAAGCGTGCTAAGGTTACGAAGACGGATTGGAACAGCAATACGACCCTTGGGATGACACCAGAATCACTTCGAGTGGCTGCTGGAACCTCGGGATCGTTACGTCTCTTCCGACCCATCGCTGCTTACCCGGGGAGCGGCGGGCCTGATGCCAACCATCTTCAGGATGCCCCTAGAGCACCAACACCAGTCCCTCATCTACCAAACCAACACGTACCCCGGGATCAAGTTCCACCTCAGAGTTCTCTTCGACGTGACTCGTTCTCACAGTTTCTTCAACTGCCACCTCCAAAACACGTGTCTCCCTACCCACCATTGCAAAAGCCAGAGGACCAAGTCAGAACCTCGATCGAATCGGCTCAACCCTCCCCCGAGCGGAACTTTAGCCCTGCTGATACACCACCTGACATTGGCTCTTCTCCTCCAGTAATGAGGACTAGGCCCCCGTCGATCATTCGCTCAAGCCCGCCTTGCCCCTCCAGCCCTGTCCTGCCACAAATGCCTAGAACGGACTCGGGTTTCATGAGTGGTTCATTGGAAGAGCTTTTTGGAGAAGATGATGTTGCAATGGAGCCAAATAATGGAGATCATGACATTGTTTCCCATCAACAATTTGGTAACCCAGCAGCTGCTGGACAAGGCCAGTCTCCTGACGGTAGCGACTGGGGTTTTGTTATTCAAGAAATCCCTGGCCCTCCAGAACTGTTGCCTAGCAGAATGCCAGTTATTGACTTACCAACACAAGTTGAGGCCCGGGCTAGAGCAGCTATCAACCGAGCTGGAAGTGTCGTTTCTGAAGATGGACAGGTTCTACCTCCTCACAAGAATAGCAACCGGCCTTCACTCCGGAGAACCATGAGCCAGTCGGATATCAGACCCACGCAATATCAGCCTCAGAAGTCCTCTCTCGGCCCCAAGTCCCCGCAAAGGAATCCCCCAACGCCTGAAGAGCAGCCTCAGCAGCATTCCCAATCTCAACCTCCGCCTGAGATCCGACAGCCCAGTCACAGCAGACAACCTAGTCAAAGCAGACTGTCACAGGCTCCAGTTAATGCTCCAAGTCCTGCGTCGAGTCATGCTCTACCAAATGTCCCGAGTAGTATCCCAACCCCTACTCCTTCACTCTCACAGCCGGTTGCCCAAGCCCCTTCGCCTGCCCCGACGCAGGACACGGCGCCTTTTCCAGCGCCTGCGCCTGCTCCAGTCACTCAATCGAGACCAACCTCTAGATCTGGATTGAAAGTCCGAACTGCTTCTATGGGCTCTCTCACTCTTCCTCAAATTCCAGCGAGCGATCCAGTTCTTCCTCCTTCGAGTTTGCAGCGATCTCAAACATGGTCAGAGGCACCTCATCCAGCTTCTGAAGTTCCTGTGCAGTACATGCAGATGCCGCCACAATGGCAGATGATGCAACAGATGCCTCCCGGGATGAACTACAACCAGCCTGCCCCTCCTTATTGTAGGGCTCTGAACACAAAGAAGGCTTCAATTAAGCAGAAGCTCGAACTTGCCCTTGCAAACGGACAGATGCCTCCTTATTGTGCTAATTGCGGTGCAATTGATACTCCAACTTGGCGCAAGGCTTGGTCTCAGGATCTGCCAGGCGTACCAGGCTACTACGAGTACTCTGATGACCCAGGAGCTGTAACTACGATCATTGTCTTGACTCGTGATCCTGACGGAAAGCCTACTTCTCACAAGCTCATCAAGAAGTTTCTTGGTCCAAAGGAAGACCAAAGAGACTATGATGAGTTTCTCCTGTGCAATCGTAAGTTTTGCCACCTGTGATGAAAGCTATTGAGCTAACAAATGCAGCTTGTGGTATTTGGATGTCGAAATACAAGACCCAGCGTCCGGAGGATAAATGGGATAGCAACGGACCACAGGAAAGATCTCGAGGAGACAAGAAGCGATCGACCCAGCGCCTTTCAAGACCAAGAAAGCCACCGGGATCGAATCCCATGATGCTCACTTCCGAGGCCAACTTCCCGCAATCGGATGCCAATTTCCCACCTTCTGATGCGAACTTCCCAATGTCGGAGGTAAACTTGCCAGTGTCTGAAGCGCCTGGTCCTCCAGAGGGAGTCTCACCAGGTGACACAACTGGAAATCAACTTGCACCCGCACCTGTTGAGCAAACACAGCGCCAGCGATCCACCAGTACTCAGCCAAAGAAGCGGTTGAATGCCATGACATCTGATGCCGCTTCTGCGGCCTTGAGACGTGCCATTCAGTCTAGTCCTGCTAGATGGGCTGGTACACAGCACAGTCCCATTGAGCTTGAGGAGGAAGAGGACTTGGGATCGACTCGAAGACTGTTATTTCCATCGCCCAGAAAAGACGCATCGCCAAAGGTGCTTGGAGAAGTGGCTGTCAATGTTGTTCAGATTGCCACAGAGTTCCGTTCACCGAAGGAGAGCATGATGGGGATTGAAGGGCAAGACAAAGAAAACCACCCACCTGCAATTGAGGATGATGATGTGGATGCGGAATTCCTGCAGCTGTTCGAGCAGGAGATCTCCAAAGGCGCTGAGGTCCAGCGACCTTCTACACCTGTCCGAAACTCACCCGCCCAAAATCCTTTCAAGACTCCCACTCGTCCAACACCTAGCCATCGACCAATTACTCGGAGTGTGACAAGATCAGCTCGGTCGGCTAGATCTAACAGATCAGCAAAGTCTCCGAGTCAACTCCTCACATTCGCGCAAACTCCCACGCGGACTCCAGGGTCGATCGCTCGTCATTTGTTATCGCCGCGACATAATAACGGCGTTTTTGAATCGCCCTTCACGGCCACTTTGAACCAAATGATGTCCGAGGCCAACAACCAAACCTCTCCTATCCGAAATGACGACGGTATGGAGCTTGATTTTGGTAGTCTGCCTGAGTTGCCCCAGCTTGGCCATGGACATAATCATGGTGACATGAATTTCAGCCTGGAGGATTTCTTCTCCACAGATGTCCCAATGCCGTCCTCTCCGCCCAGAATGGGAAACTACCAGATTTATGAAGATCCAGTCACGACCATGCAAAACATGAACAATCTGGACTGGAGCAACTTCGGTAACTTTGCCTCCGAGAGGGTGGCTGCGGATGAGGTCAAGATCAAGGAAGAGCCTGGCCATTCTCCGACGAAGCTACCAGCGCAAGAGAAGTCGGTTGCAGAGAAGGAGGCTGAGTGATGCCTCGCGGGCGTTGAAGTTCGATTTGCAGTAATTTCTTTTTCGTCTCTTTGTATTTACTTGCACAGCGATGGTGTTCAGGGTACAACTGTCTGGATACAGAGACATGGTTCATTGCATTGGGATATGGAGTCCTGATCAGCATTTGGGGAGCCATACCATGAGAGGAGAGGAGCTGAGACAAAGACCGTAGCTACGGGCTCGAAAGCTACAAAGCTACATATGGAGCTGTAGACATGTACCGTATACACGAGACTACAGAATCATGATACAATGAATATAATATTTGAGTATCATTCAGTGCGAGACTTCAATGGGGTTGAAGTGACAGCAAACTCTGGCTTTATTGGCATTCAATTCGCGATTTCATGACCACATTCCCTACTAACTCTCAAGTTTCCTCTTGGGGGAGCACTTCCTCACAACGCAGCCTCCACTCATCCGTATGCATAATTCACGTAGCTCGTATCATTCCATTCCCCAGCTGTCATAAATCCGTCCATCATGAGCATGTCATTCCAAGCCCTCGTTCAATCGCGAGCCATCGAGCAAATCAATCACCACGCCGAAAACTATGAATATCCTGCCCAGCCTTATTCCCATACTTCGTCGTTCGTAGGCCCATTTCCTTATGCCGAGTAGAATATCTCTTTGTACCGATGCGTAGCATCGACTACGGCTTTGTAGGATTCGAAATCAACTAGAGACATTGGGAATTAGTCCAGGTTTTCCAAATACTAGCAGATACCCTCCTTCAAAAGGCCCAGAGCTCCTCTCTTCAACATCCTCAGTTCCCTCCCTTAAGTCCGCCCACCCCTCAGACACCACCCAAAGGCACACAGTACACACAAAAACAAAGAGACCACAAAAGGCAAAACTCACACTCCCTCCCCATATCAACCGCCATCAACACCTTAACGCTCAAATCCTGATTCACCTTCCCGACAATCTCCACCGCGTGTCCGACCGTCAGATGCGCATCGCGGTTCAGGTGTGCGGTGACTGGGCCTTCACTGTCGATCGTTGCTTGCTCGCCGCGGAGTTGGGTTACTTTCCCGATGATGCGGATGGTGCGGTTGGTGAAGGAGTCGAGGTATTGTGATGTTATGCGGGGGGTGGAGATTGGTTCGGACATTTTGGAGGATGTGAGGGGAAAGGGTGGGTTCTTGGTTGGGAGGTAGGAAGAGGTGAATTGAAGCTGCGGTGATGGGCCAAGATTCACTGAACGCCAAACTGTCGCGTAACGCGCTGTCAGGTGCGATCGCGGGGATGAGATCACGTGTTTTTTGGGGGGGGGAAATGTGTGGAACTTATAGAAGTGTACCATTTGATATGAAAAGAACTGCTGCTTTGGTCATTTGCCGCCTTTCTGGCTTTCTGAACCTGTCTCGGATCGTAGTAATCAGTTCTTGTTTTGGGGCCCAAAATTCCATTCAAACTGGCCCGGCAAGGACCCACTTAAATTCTGATATCAGAAAATTAATTTAGATCCCTCAAAGAACGGAAACTAAAACGCCAACAACCCAACGCACTTTCAATCACATTCCAAGATATATTCGAAACCCCTCTCCAAAAACATGTACGTGCTGTTTTACGGTTCATTTGTAGAGCTTGGCTCTTGCGAGAGACTTGAGACATCATAATATTCTCTTCAAATTGATCTCAATGACACTCCCACAATCTGCAATGAACCTTCATGTCAATGATACGATGCTAACACCCCATCCAGAAAGCCAATTTAAATCTCACAAAATGAAGTCGCAGGAAGCAGCCTTCCGCGATGCTCGCAAGCCACAATCAAAGCCCAAGGTCCAGATACCAGTCGTCAAGGCTGCACCCAACAAAATCGCCAAGAATGCAGCACGCAATGAGCGCAGAAAGGCAGCGAGGAAAGTCAAGTCTATGTTGAGGGAGGGCGGTGGTGTTGTTGTTGGAGGAAAGAAAGCGTCTCCGGCGGTGGTGAAGGATGCGTCAGGTGATGAGAGTGAGGATGGAGGTGTGAAGTTGGATGAGGAGATGGAGTGAGGGAGTTTGAGAGGCTGGGTGGTGTCCTTTTCCTTTTTGGTGAGTGAGGCTGTTTGAATTGAGTAGAGGGCTTTGAGTTACTGATGTCTTTTAGTGGCTTGTAGAGTAAGAGCATCTTTTGTGCTTATGGGATGGACGGCACAGCATGAGCTTCAGTCGTCGTCTCTGCGTTGTACGTATCAAGGCATAGCGAGGCGTATGGGTGGGGAATGGAAAAGCTCTGGACTTTGGTGCAATTGCAACTCATTAAACTCGGCTTCTTCTCATGCATGCTTGCCACTCTCTGCTTGGTTTGTCCTTATTTTCTTCAATAAATCTTGTTCTGGCATCCTTCATTTTCTCTAAAATGCCGATTTTGAACTCTCATATTCCGAATCCATACATGTCACAGCCCTTTTTCTTCTCACTGCATGGTGTGTATTGAGCTATTTACTGTTGCCAGCAAAGACGGCTTGGAGTGGACTGATGCCAACTCTTAGCACCCTGACTGACATTACCCAACAAGCGAGATTAATGTGCAAACGGAAATCTTCTCCTCAATTGGCTGGCCAACAGGACAAAGCCTCACCCTCCTCAATCAAGCACCCCGCATATCCCGCTTCCCACAATTGGACAATGCCATTGTCACATTGCATGCAAGGCGGATACTTGACAAATGCCTGCAGACCATTGAAACTGGCATTTGATGCAACATTCCTTTGGTGTGGGATGAAGACCTGCCGCTGATTCGGCTGAATATCTAAAGTGCCTACTCGGTCTGTGATGGGAGTTGGTATCGGTGTGGGTGTGTGCAGAATTGTCTCGCGAGCTGGTTTTGTGATGCTGGGAGCCGCATGAGCGGGAAGTGAAAGTCTGGAAGAAGATGGAGACATGCAGAACAATGGGCAGAGGTGGGCGTGGGAAGATCCATATAGGTCGAGGCTCATGGCAAAGGGATTTCAAGTCAACTATGCCGCCTTTCTATTACGATTGATTCCGGGCAACATCTCAGTTCTCATGGTAGCTCTTCCAAACCACAAGTTTTCGATCGAAAAGAATCGCGAGCTTACAAAACTCGAGTCTACTCTCGACTCACTCGCCAAACGGCTGATGCCAGCAAAGGCTTCAAAAGGAGCCCACGGGGAAACTCCACCAGTACGTAGACAGCGCCAAGCGAGCGTCATTTGCTGATATGTAAGGATAGAGGTCTTTCTTCAAGATGCCACAAGCCAGTAATGGAAACGAAGGCGACAGCCTAGCGGGCAGCAGTAAAGCTTCGTCTGGTCGCAGCAAGCCCAAGAAGAACGGCAAGGCAACATACAACGTCCCCGAAGGCACTGAGAACATTGAGACCCATCATGACATTGGAGAATTCCTTCGTACTGCAGATTCAGCTCGGCAGATCATAGGTTCCATGGAAGAGATGTACGCACGATATGCTACAGACGTTCGAGAGGCAACTGAGAATCGACAGAGGGTCGCTGAATTGGAAGTTTTGTGCCAAGATAAGAAGATCGAGATCGAGAAGCGCAAGCACGCCCTTTGGGCTGTGCTGGAGAAAACCCAAGAAGATGAAGCTGAATTGGAGGATGAGAAGAAGCTTCTCGCGGAGGACAGGGGGATGTTCGAGAATATGAAGAATGAATTCCTCCAATCTAAGCAAAGTGACGAGAGCAGGTCACGACAACTGGAGGAGGAACGGAATCGGCATTTCGAAGCCAAGCTCCAGAAAGAGTCTGCTGCACTTGAGAAGAGCTTCAAAGAGAGGAGGGATACTTTGGAGAAGGCCACAAAAAAGAGAGAGGATATCGACAAAAAGGCGATCTCAGACCTGGAAGCTACGAAGAAGTCGCTTTTCGCAGAACTTGATGATTGCAAGGCGTACATTCAGAGACAGAAGACTGAGATCGCTACTGTGCAACAGAAACACGAGAAGATGGAGAGACTCAGAGAATTGTCTGACAATGAGGTCTTGCGATCTGGGAAAGAGTTGGAAAGGGTGAAGAAGGAGTTTGATCTGACTGCGCAAACACCCGAATTCTAGTTAGTGAAATCCCTCTCAACCGTGGCATATACTAACATATAGCAGTACCAAAGGATTTTCCAAAATCTCGTCTCAGATAGTGTCTATCTCTACCCGGTACTTTGAAAAATTGGAAGTGGATGTGAGTTTTTACTTACAGTCGACAAATTTCATAGTACTGACTGACACTTTCCTAGGACTTCCGAAAGGCTCAAGACGCTCTTGTCGAGGTGTATCCCAGTTTCGAATCGGTTCCGTTCTCTGACAGCGAGGACTCTGCAAAGCTTCGCCAAGCTCATGTGCAGCAAGTTATTACAGAACATCTGTGTGCCATTCTCTGGCAGCCATTCTCTTCTGAGAAGACATTTGAAAGTCCTGGGCTGACCACGATTCTGTCTGAGATTGCCACTAGTATAGGCAATTCGCATCATGACAACCGAGATGGATATCGCCGGGCTCGAGTATGGTCGACACTGACTGCTAGAGGTCTTTCACAATTGGACGTTGTCGTCAAATCATCTCGGACTCGCAAATTCGTCCAGGCTGTTCTGCGTGTATTCAACGCACTGTTAAGTCCTGCTCAACGAAACAACCTTGAAGCTGACCTCTCGACTCTAGCTGAAGCTGCGATCGAGCTCTGGAACGAGGGTCAGCAAGATGAACTAGATATCCGAATTTGCCAAACTCTCAATCCCAAATGCCACGGACAATGGCGATCTGCCATCTTCGAACCAGAAATGATCAACTCGCCACCCATGAGTGATCGCAACGCAACAGCATCAATTCACCTCCTCTTTCCTCGCATCATCGCAAAGAAACAAGTCACAGCAACGGAAAGCCACCCCCTCATCCCTGGCAGCTTCGAGCCTCTCCCGACGTATCACCGTCTAGAAACTATCCATATTCACCCAGGCATCGGCCTGGCAGAATGGTCACCGCTTGTAGCCAGAGGAAAGCTGGAGGTGGAAAAGGCCAGAAGCGAGAGAGAGCTGGAGCAGAAGGAATTGCAGGAGAGCATCGAAAATGCGAAGAAGGAATTCTTTGCTAGGAAGAGTGTGAGAGGTTCTGTATCGGGCCCGTCGAGTCTCTCCGAGATGTGGAATCAGTCTGGAGGAAATATGAAACAGTCGGAAGACTAGGGCGAGTACTAAAGCGACGTGCTGAATGATTTATGATTGATGATGTTCTGCGGGAGGAAATAGTCTAATATGTATGGTGCAGGAAAACTTTCGGTTGTTCCAATCTAAATCGATTGTTAATCTCTGAGACTGTGATTATAAGCAGAGCTATACGTACATACCCCCATGGGAAGGATGAGTTTGTCTCACCACTACCTCTCTCGTGTCGGCCCACTCCAGTCTGACGTTATTGTTTTCTTCGCGAACTGTCTCTCTTGCCGGAGCCCACGCTGGTGTACCTGAACACGGCTCGCCTGGGTAATTCCGAAATAACCAGTTAGTTCCATCGCATAGCGTGTATGTGAGAAATCAAATCTCCCTGTCCATAGGGGTCATGCTTGCCCGCATCTTCCATCCCAGAATGTCCATTCTCCTCACACTCTTGCCCCCAGCAAACAGATCCTCACTATGACACTTCTTGTCATCAAAATTACCTTTTTATAAGTTCACATAGATCACTGATTTTGTTTTCAAGCAAGTGCATTGACGAGTCTCATTCTCTTTGTAATAAAGGCAGCACTCGATCAGTTCAATTTCTTGTTCCTTGATAGTCAGCCAGTCGGTGACACTCAAGTAGCCGCAAACACACACACAATTATTGCCACCATCACCACAATACCAGGACCTACCTCCACAGACGCAAATTCGGCAACCAGTGTCATCAGAAACTGTACCCCTGATTTGTTGGAAGTTACCTTCGGATTGCAGCGGCATTTGGAGTTTGCCTAGTATTGCTCAGTGGCAGCTATTGGTTTACAAAAAGACATGTCATTTAAAATTGTTACTGGTCCCTGAGGACCAGCCTGCCGCGCCAGTTCGACGAGAGGCGTGTATTTCACCTTTGATATTGGATGACAGCCGGATGTGAAATAATGCAATGTCATGATATCCGCCAGATGCTTGAAACTAAAACTTTGGGCGTGCTCATCATCTTATCTTTGACAAAAAATTACTGGCAGTAAGGGAGCAATCAGATGACACAGCAGGTACAAATTAATTTCGGGAAATGTCTTCATAATTTCTTCAGACAATTGAGAGAGGCGTTTTAGTATATCAAAAATAAGAGTTCCCTTTTGAGATGTTCCCGGAGAGGATAAGATGAGTGAATTCGCCTTTCATCTGTTCGATTGAGGGCTTAGGACACTTTGAGTTTATGACACTTGTGATTCGCGTAGCACATATCAAATGTCTGGCTACTCTCGAATACAAGTACTTGACGATTTTCTAGGTGAATAATCTAGAACAATGAAAACAGTCAGAATAGGCTCGCTTAGCTGGACTTGTAATGGCCGACGTCATCGAATGCCATTTTGAAGTGCAGTACTCATCTCCGGCCACAACTGCTAAACGCAAAATGAAAATGCCCTCAGACTCAACTCCTGGTCAGAAGCGCAAGAGCGCCAGATATGGGAGCATAAGCCCACCTCCTCTACGGCGGAAGCTCAACCCAACACCTGACCCGGGCTCATCAAACGCATCCTCCAAATCTTATCCGTCGATTTCTATACCCCCCGACAGGAAACTACACATCATGAGCTGGAATGTAAACGGTATTTCGCACCTCCTACCGCCAAAACAAAAATCCATTAAATCCTTCTTCAATCCAACTTCCCCTCAAGCCCACCAATCAGACTCAGATCCCGAGTCGAATTCCGTGGGCAGCAAGTCACCACTTCGCACTTTCCTAAAACGTCATAAATTCCCAGCGCTTCTCTGTCTCCAAGAAGTTAAAATCGCCCCAAAGGACGAAGCGACCAGGAAAGCAGTAGAAAAGTCAGCAAATCAAGATGAAGAGGGGCCGAAATTCAAATCGTATTTCGAGTTGCCGAGAGATAGATTCAACGCGAGAGGATGGGGAGGGAAAGTCTACGGAGTGTGTACGTTTGTAAGAGATGATTTGAAAGACTTGAGTGGAGGAGAAATCAGAATGAAAGGGGTGCACTGGGATCAGGAAGGCCGAGTGCTGAGTACTGAATTCGAGAAGTGGAAGTTGGTGGTTATCAATGGGTATTGGCCGAATGGAACCATGAATACGTGGAAAAACAGCGAGACTGGTGTCATTGCAGGGACACGACACGACATGAAGCGGAATTTCCATTCTCTCATGCTCGAAGAGGTTAAAAGCTATGAAAGCAAAGGATGGGACGTGGTGCTCGTTGGGGACATGAATGTTGCGCGCTCATCTATTGATGGATACCCCGGTATCAGACTTGGTGCTGAGCATGTTCGGAATAGGAAGGACTTCAATGAAAAATTATTTGAAAGTGAAGATGGGATGCGTGGGGTTGATTCGTGGAGAGAGATACATGAGCAGAAGAGGGGGTATTCATATCATGGAGAGAGGGCTGAGGAGTGGGGGAGTAGTTGTGATAGAGTTGATTTGGGGATTGTGAGTAGAGGTTTTGTTGAGAGGGGTGGGTTGGTAGGAGCGGAGATTTGGGAAAGTGTTTTAGAGAGGGGGGCGAGCGATCATGTGCCTATTGGTGTTGTACTTGATACGGACGCTTTGGGACAGAAAACTTGATATCTAGCTTCTCACTCGACAGTATCTAATAGTGTTGATGAAATTTGGCATTTGGAAGAGCAGTGGTAATACTGTTTTGGGATGATGGTTATCAGAGCCATTGAAGACTTAGTTGTTTTGTCTCCAGAAGACCATTATCCAGTGCAGGTCAACATTCACTTAATTTGATACTCAAACCCGGCAAGGATCCTTGTGGTGGTCTAAATTTTGAACAGCAAATCACCATGAATACTTCAAATCGGGGAGAATTGCGTTGAAGGGGTTATTTTAGGAAAAAATACTCCTTTTATTGAAAATCCAATGCATTAAGTGTTCGTTTTCGCACCAACCCAAAACCTGCCACGCTCAAGGTCTTCTATCAAGCTACCTATCCAATCAGCCCCCAGCTTAATTACTCAAAGCATCTCGCCAACCCTTAAGCTCTGGATTTGAGGATCTGTAAGCCCAGCCCATGTCAGTTTAATCTTCATTCCGGCAACAAAATACATCTCCACGCTTTTGATGTCAACCTTCCGATTATTTGGTGGCTGCTGAACGTTTATGAGGTCAAGCCCCATCCTAAACTTCTTTTCAAGGTAGATGGCGATATCAGAGTCTGCGCCAAAGCACTTTGCACTATCTCGTACAAGCTTTAATTTCAAGTCCAATCCGATCAAGGCATATGTGTTTTCGAGGTTGTTCTGTTGCTCAAAGTCTTCGTCATGGCTGTCTGCGATATGGCAGAGTGTGCGAAGGCTAGCGAGGCGCTGATCGAGGGGAAGAGTAATGCTGTACTTGGGCTCCACGAGGAAGCATAGCTTGAACGAGGTCCTCATTGCAGCACGTAACTGTCCGGACTTGACTTGGTGCGTGCGAAGGTGCTCGTAAATCGTCTTCATCGGGTAGGATGTGAGGGGAAAGTTCTCCGCCCGAGCAATAGAGAGAAGCTCCATCAACTTGGGGAGTTCATCAATGGGTTTGACTATAATCAGATATTAGATGTTGGCACCATGAGAGAGTTTAATGTCCAAAGATGTGACTTACCAGGGATTGACTCAGTGTTTGGGTAGGAAAACACTGACTGCGCCTCCACACTCAAGTTACTGTCTGGATCTGGCCAGAAAGATTCTCCACTGCAAAGCAAGCAGTCGCAGTCAAATCCAAAGCAATCCTCGAGTTTCTCCAGTCTCTCTTGATGAGCATCTCCATTCCATTGTGACCGAACTTTGTCCAAGAAGACCCAGTCATGTTCAGAATTCTTCTTATTCGATGCAATGTGGGCATCGTACGCGACCGTCAACTCTGCTCCTTGGCGGATTTTCTTCATGGCTCGAAGTTGTAATTCGTTTTTGTTGAATACCCAAATGCAGTTCGGGACGCAAGAATGGTTGACTTGGGAGGTATAGAAGTCGAAGCAAGTACCACTCACGATATAGGACTCTGTGGTTTATTAGTTGGTAGACCCTTGAAAGTATGGACTTGGAACACCAGGAAGATCCGATGTCATTGTTCCAGTAGATGTGGTTTCACTTACCATCATATTCTGCACGGTCGTCGATGTTGATTTTAGGGTGAGCGATATCTACACCATGAGATCCCATCTGTATAATAAATCAGTATGCATCTTCGGTCAATAAATTTCCGTTGGCCTTACCGCAGTGTAGATATATCTTATGTGCTCTTTGGCTTGCTCGACTTTTTCTTCCATGTCGTTACCACTTCCCAAGACATTATACCGATCCAGAAGTCCACACCGCTCGGCAAATTCCTCGATATTATCAAGTTCCCAACACAGATCCTCAGTTCTCTCAAGAGTATCATTGTCAGGTAAGCTTTTGAGGTTGTTGAATGTATGCTCATAGCTGTCTCCTGTAGCTCGCAAGCAAAACAAACGAACGACCACCCGTACCAGTTCTCTCTCGATCCAAAGATGGTCGGATTTTATGATGCTCGCTAGGACGGGACATTCGGCTCGATGGTGGTTGACCCAGGCTTCATTCTTGCACTTCTGGAGCAAAGAATTGGATTAGCAATTTGGATCGGGAAAAAGAGTCAAAAGAGATTAAGAGGTGGCAAGACAGAAACTTACCTCACTGCAATAGTACAGTACATTGCAGCCAATGCAAGCCAGCATTTGCTTGTGTCTTGCGATACCACTGCTGTCTACTGTGTTGTAGCAATGACCCTCCATGGCACCTCCATCGCGATGAGTAGCCATACAATTGTCACAGGTTGAATCGAGGTATCCGTTCTTGACCTAGTGTAGCCGTGTCAGCCTTTACAACCTTCATACCTGCTTTCTGCCAATGGAGCAGCTCGAGGTTCACAGATCGACAAAGCAAAGTAACAAAACCCACTCACGATATTGAACAAAGGCTTCTGGATACGAGCGATGAGCTTCCCTGCCTTGATATTGACTGCAGTGTGTAGTCCCTTCCCAGTGCCTTCATTATCTGAGTCCTCGAATCGGAGCTCAATGGATTCGACCCAGTTTGCGGGCTTCAATGCCATTCGCGGGAATTGAATTGGGGGCGCTGATGCGGGCTGATTGGGCGGGGATGCCATTATGGGCATTAATTGGGGGTGCTATGGTGTTGTGGTGCGTGGAAAGAAGTTGGTGTTGGTGTTGGTGTCGAGAACGGATGTGGTGGTGGAGTGGAAGATGGAAGTGGTTTCGAATTCAAAGAAGGTGGAAGTTTGGACTAGCGCGCCGAGAGATGGGATATCCTTGAGGGGAGAAAAGGAACTAGGTAGTTTCTTCAATCGAGTTTGCTCATAAAATCGAAGGGCCTGCAGCTCAAGAAATTCTTGGCTAAATGAAAAATGCAGAATGGAGGTGCACAAGACGTCCCCAACACTTTGAAAGTCCTGCATTGTTTGTGGGTATATGTATCGAAAAGTCTCAGACAGGTATTATTAGATCGATTAGAGTATTTGCCTGGAAATTTGAATATTTATGATAACACTATTGATGTGACATCTGCAGACGCGTGGAGTACTGTTCTGCACAGAATTGATTAGCGAGGTCAACAAAGCTTGAAAGGGGCAACGAGATCGGCACCACTCTCGTGCTCTCTCCCCAATGCACGACAGCAAAGTTCTTGCAATTAAGAAAATTACTCTCGTGAGCCGGAATCTAAATGTCTATTTCTCAAATTTCTTGTCGCAAGATTAGACGTCCATGGTTTGGATCAGTTCATTAAAAGAAGGACCATATTAATGGAATGATCAGGCCAACTGAACGAGATTTCCTGAATTAAAAGACCTCCCTTTTGGAACCATAGGCTTGATTGTATACACAATTTGATCAATAGTGTTGAAGGGGAAGGCCACAAAGTCACCAAAAATGGCTAGATAATCAAGCCTTGGGGAAGAGGGTCATCACAGATCCCCGGAAACCACCAAGCAAGCGCCAAAAAAAATATCCACCACCCCTCTACGGCGGCTAAAACTTAAAATCAACCTTCGACTTCCTCTGATGATTCCACGTCTTTCCCACATTGATACCAGAACCAAGAGCTCTGTGCCGCAGTTCCACAAGTCATCGTATGATTCTGTAAGCTCCCAAGGTGACGCCATTGTCTTGATCCAAAACTTGCAAGCTTGGTTGGCCACCTGCTCTGGGGTCTTCTCTGCTACTCACACGAACGGCCAGAAATCTCAATCACTGATGATGACGAAGCCTTCCCGTATTCAAAGCCTCGTCTCTTAGCTTTGCGACTTCATCCAGAATAGCCAGAAGTCCTCACTGCCGGCTGCAACATTGAATAGCCAACTCAATGTAACCAGGCACTGGACTAAAACGTGCCTTTGTGCACATTCCCATACCAGAAAGCGGTCACAACACAACATCACCCCGCCGCACAAATCTATTGTTCCACAGGCTAAATCGGGCTTTTAAGACGTCATTATGCAGTCAGATTGGTCGAAGATACTGCAGTCACTTCTGCCAAGGCCCGTATCGAATCACAACAGAGCGTAAGCTTCTCTATGCGGCTAAAGCGACATCTGTATGCAGGTGGACTGTTATCTTTGGCTTCCATGCCCTGCTTTTAAACCTTGAGATGGCTCGTGGCGTCTGTCCAAGCTCATGTTTCTGGTAAGAGGTGAATTTGATAAGAACTTTCTTCATAAATGTCCAGCCAGCTTGTTCCTCTTTGCTGCATGTTTTGTTTCCGCTTCCCCTCCTTATCGGACGACATGGCGATATCGTGAGCAATTGATCTATTGCTGCGATTTTCTCTGCATGCCACGCCGCATGTTATTGTCTGTCTGCCAGTCGTTTCATCCATTCACTCGTTGATTTGGCCGGACTGAACGGGGTGTGATCCATTGGAAGGGCTCGTGAGTTGGACGGCGCGCGACATCGATGCCGTGAAGGAAGGAAGCGAAACTGCTTATCGGCAACCTCGACGCTCGTTTATCTGCTTGTCAATATTGACCAAGATCAACCTCAACCCGCATCCGACGCGCCAACAACACAATCCACAAAGCAAGCATCGCCATGGTCCGACTATTGAGGAGCTTGGCCGTGGTGTGGCTTTGCGCTCTCCAGATCGTATGGGCGATCGAAGTGGATTGGGAGAGTACAGGTAGGGACCTCCTTGAACCACCTGCTCCACAACCTACCCCCATGAAAACCCCCTCTATGATTTATCTTATTATGAACCATATTATGCCATTCTAGAAGTTCAATGCTGATATTTGCGCGCTTTTTAGACTCCATCAAAGCAGCCGCCAAGATCACCGCCACGGATATGCTCCGCTACTTTATTGGCAAACAAGAAGATGGCAGCATAGGAGTGCTACTCCTACCTCGTCCATACTATTGGTGGGAAGCTGGAGCGATGATGGGCGGGCTCGGTTTGTGTTATTCTGTTCTTATATGTCGTTGATCTGGGTCCTGGGTTTCGTTACTTTGTTCCTGATCCCAATTTCCGACCCTGGTGGCTGATCTTGGACCATTTGAAGGAGCGCACACTAACTCTATGATTAGTGGACTATTGGCGTTATACAGGCGATACGACCTTCAATAATTTTGTCATCCAGGTCCTCCAGTCGCAAGTTGGTCCACATAACGACTTCATGCCGCCGGAACAACGCTCCTCGCTGGGGAATGACGATCAAGCTTTCTGGGCTATGGCTGCCATGTCTGCTGCAGAGAACAAGTTCCCAAATCCTCCGAATCCAAAACAGCCAGGATGGCTATCACTCGTCCAGGCAGTGTTCAATGAGCAAGTTGGGCGTTGGGATACCAGTCTCTGCAATGGTGGCCTACGGTGGCAGATCTACGAAGTGACAGGCTACGATCTCAAGAATACAATTTCGAACGGCTGTTTATTCAACATTGCAGCGAGATTGGCACGGTATACGGGAGATAAGAAATATGCGGACTGGGCAGTCAAGATGTGGGACTGGATGGAGATAATTGGTCTCATCAGCAAGACTTTCGATATCTTTGACAATGCGGAAGCAACAAAGTTGAACTGCACGGAACTGGATAGGAACCAGTGGACGTATAACGCGGGAACGATGCTGATGGGCGCGGCAACTATGTATAATTACGTTCGTTCTCACGTCCCCAGAACACAGATCAAAAAGACACCTCACTAACAAGATCCAGACTGACGGCTCCGAAATCTGGAAAAACCGCACGACTGGTCTCCTGAACTCTCTCGCAACCGATTTCTTCCCCGGCGGCATCATGAAAGAAATCTGCGAAGAAAAAGGCGTCTGCAACCCCGACCAAAGATCCTTCAAAGCATACCTCTCGCGCTGGATGGCCGCTTCCACCAAAATGGCGCCTTTCACATACAACACTTCCTACCCTCTTTTACTATCCTCCGCAACAGCAGCAGCAGAGCAATGCACCGGTGGCGAAAACGGTACCCTGTGTGGTATTAAGTGGTGGTTGAACGGCACATGGGATGGATCAGATGGACCTGGGCAGCAGATGTGCGCATTGGAAACTATTCAAAGCACGTTGATCCGACATGTCGATGCACCTGTCACTGCAGATGGCGGTGGTACCAGCCAGGGGAATCCAGATGCGGGGTTCAACCAAAGTGCTGTTCCGCCAGGACTCAGGCACAGTCCTGTGAGCGAAAAGGATCAGATAGGCGCGTGGTTCCTGACAGCTATGGTTGTTATTGCTCTAATAGGCGTGTGGGTATTGATGAGTACCAGTCTCGGCGAATGGGGCGGCAGCTCCTTAGCTGGTAAGAAAACACCGTCTATAGCCCCCAAAACAGGGTTTTGGTACGGCATGACGAGCAAAGGCAAGGGTAAGGAGAGAGAGAAAGTCGACCCGGTGCCGGAAGTTGTGGACCTCAATGAGAGTCGAAAGAGCACAATGACGGAGACTCCGAATCGAAGGAATTTGATGATGGGGAATCCGGGTCTGAATTTGAGCTTGATGAGTGTGCTTGAGGGGACGCCGGGAAGTGTGAATAGGATGGGGAGCAAGGGCATTTTGTCGCCGATTATGGAGCAGAGGGCTTTTGCGGATAGTAAGGCTAGTTTGCCGATTTATAGGGGTGGGAATGAGAAGACTTGAGAATGGGAGGAGATGGAGACGTATTGAATGACATTAGAAGGGGTTCTGGCTCTTGTGATGTGTACCTGGGTACATGTATCTGGTCTTCTTGCTGAGGGATGGGAGAGCTGGAGATGGATGGGCTGGCATAGGACTTGAGGTCAAACTGCGAAGAAGCGAGATGCCAAGGGAGCTGGCCAGCCCAAGGAATCGGATATGTTGCAGAGAGATCGTGCTGTATAGATGGATTTGGCGGTATAGAGTGCTTTCTGCATGAAGAGAAGAGGGCCATGTCCATAATGACGATAAGTAAATAGTAGCGAAGTGATGTATTTGAACCCCGTCTAAATTCATGTCTTTTTGTGGATCAAAGGAGCTAGCCATTTGTGCAACGGCCCGCTTAGCAAGTAAATACACCCCTCGCCATATCGAGTCTCACGTCTCTCATAAAAGCAACCAGCCTCATCAGAGAGTCCTCAAAATCACCTCCCCTCCCCTACGAACCACCCTCCCCGAGTTGCAACCTCCTAAACATCCCCACGTGTCTAATCCCCTCTTCTTCCCAAACCCCCATCCCCGCATCCAATTCAAACCCCCATTTCGCCCACACCTTCACAACCTGTTCCTGGGCATGGACACAAACCAGCCCTTTCCAAACCGGCACCTCGCCCGTGACTTCCGCAGCAATCTTATCCATACCCATTTCCTTAATTGACGGGTTGAAATACGTCGGGGTTTCAAGTAGCCAGGTGAGCGCTGCGTTCACTAGCATTTTCGCTATGCCTGAGCCGCGGAATTCTTTCAGCAGGGAGAGGCGACCGAGTTTGATGTATGGTTCGCGGCCGTCGTGGTGCGTCGTGGAGCGGTCGATGATGTATGGAGGTGTATCTGTAGGGTTCTGGCCCGTACTGGATCCAGTTTCCAGGGCATCGGCGAAGTATTTCGAGCCTGGTTCTGGATGCGGTGGGTGTGGGAAGGGAACAAGCCGTATTGTACCGATGGGTGTTGAGCGCGTGGTGCTCTTTTTGCGAGTCACAATGTTGCCAGATGCATCGGTGACTTCTGGATCTGTAACCGTGTTAATAGATGCGTATATCACCCAGTGACAGGCTCGTGGATCGTCAGAGTCGTATTCGTTGGAGAGAGCTATACGTTGTTCTTCAACGAAGACTTGTTCGCGCACTTCCATGGCATCGAGGAAGGTTTTGGGGATGTGGGATGGTTGGGAGGAGGATCGGTTTGCGGAGTCGTAGCCGGATAGGTTGGAGGGCCCGAGGAAGGTTATGAAGGGGGTTCCCATGTTGTTGGTTGTATATGGTGTTCTGGTTTTGAAGAGGTATATATCCTGCTAGTGTTGTGTTGTCTTCGATTGCTCCGAGAAGAGTAACAGTAGGTGATTGTAGAAGTTCACCGACTTCGTCCGTCTTCCTTTTCTATTCGAAATCGAGCTCTGCCAACCTCTTGTATTCAACTATATCCTCGCTGCTGGAATGTTCGGAGTGTCTATGTCCGCAGAAGAAGTCTGTGGTAGGAAGATAAGAAGTAGTTGAACTGTACACAGCGTGGTGAATATGAACTAGAGTTAGTCGTTCTTCGAACTGTCAGTTTTTGTAGCAATATAACCATTTACCTTGACTTGCCTGCGCCTGCAATGTGCTTGAATTGGGTATCTACTGACTCATTGCGTGGCAGATGACAGGATGATTTGATGCGAGTGATGTCGATCCTCGATTTTGTAAGGATGCAGCTGCTCTGTTGGCCTTCACCACACCGAACGGCGCCAAGCGCAAATCGAAGCCTTAAATAGCTCCCGTTTTACCTTGTATGTTCGGCATCCACAAATTTTGGCCCGCCCGCCTGGAGCACCAAAGTCGCAAAGTGTCCTTTTTGTATTCAAACAAGGATAGCTTTGGCATCAGTCCAATTCCTAATATTGTTGCGATCTGGCGCTTAGAAGTTGTGGACAGATCTATGTGGACATTCTAAATTCCATATAACCTTTGTCCTCCACCTCAAGGCAGTTTACTGCTCCCACTCATTTGGCAGTCTCTCGAGTCAACCCTCCCTTCACCCACCATGGTGTCGTTACGACTTTCTTCAAATAAAATGCAGACCTCGCCCTTCCTTTCAATATTATGCCTCTTCTACCTCTTCAGCTCTACCGCACTGGCTGCGTCTGCCGTATTGGGAGTGGATCTGGGCACCGAATACATCAAAGCAGCCCTTGTTAAGCCAGGAATTCCACTTGACATTGTACTCACGAAAGACTCACGCCGAAAAGAGACATCTGCGGTGGCATTCAAACCTACGAAGAACATCAAGAGCGGAGATTTCCCTGAACGAGTTTATGGATCCGACGCTGTAGCTTTAGCAGCTCGATTTCCTGGCGATGTGTACCCAAACCTCAAGAGGCTTTTGGGTCTTGCGGCAGACAATTCAGTGATTCAAGAATATGCGCTGAGGCATCCTGCATTGAAGTTGGAGACAGACAAAACAAGAGGCACGGCTGCATTTCGAAGCGGTGCATTTGCCCCAGAGGAAGAAGGATGGACGGTTGAGGAAATACTGGCAATGGAGCTCCAGAGCATACAAAAGAACGCCGAAGCTCTAGCAGGAAAGGGAAGCAGTGTTAGAGATCTGGTCATTACGGTTCCTCCATTCTACACGGCAGAGGAGAAGAGAGCCGTAATCCTGGCTGCAGATTTGGCTGGTCTAAGAGTTTTGGAACTGATCAGTGACGGACTGGCAGTTGGTGTGAACTACGCTACATCCCGAACCTTCAAGAGTGTGAACGAGGGAGGAAAGGCGGAGTACCATATGGTTTTCGACATGGGAGCTGGGTCAACAAAGGCATCAATCTTGAAATTCCAGGGCCGAACAGTAAAGGATGTTGGAAAGTTCAACAAGACAATTCAGGAGGTTCAGGTTGTGGGCAGCGGATGGGACAGAACTCTTGGTGGTGATGCGCTCAATGCAGTCATTGTGGATGATATGATTTCCCAGTTTGTTGCTTCCCCAGCAGCTAAGAGCATTGCGCCAACCGTCGAGGCAGTCCAAGGACATGGCCGCGCAGCAGCAAAGCTATGGAAGGAGGCTGAAAGATTAAGACAAATTCTCAGCGCCAACCAAAACACTCAATCGGGATTTGAGGGTCTTTACGAGGATATCGATTTCCGATACAAGATTACACGCGAGGGCTTTGAGAAGCTGACTGAATCATATGCTGCACGTGTCAGTGCAACAATGCAAAAGGCTCTAGATATGGCTCAACTCGAGATCCAAGACATCGACTCGGTCATTCTCCACGGTGGAGCTATCCGAACCCCATTCGTCCAAAAGGAGCTTGAGAAGTTCATTGGAAACCCAGACAAGATCCGCACCAATGTCAACTCAGACGAGGCGGCTGTCTTTGGCGCCGGATTCAGAGGTGCTGGACTGAGCCCATCTTTCAGAGTCAAGGAGATCCGTGCTTCCGAGGGAGCTGCTTATGCCGCCGGTGTGAAGTGGACCAACATCTACGAAAAGCCACAGCATCAAAGACTTTGGCAGCCAACTTCCTTCCATGGAGCTGTCAAGCAATACTCATTCAAGAACCAGCACGATCCGTTTTCTCTTGAGTTCTATCAGCATGTTGGATCTGCTGAGAATGTCTCACCAGGCAGCGCAGAGAAGGTGCTTTTGACTCTCACAACACAGAACCTTACCGAGTCAGTAACCCAACTCAAGGAGAAGTTTGGCTGCACTGACGGAGATATCAACGTCCATTTGAGCACTCGTCTATCAGCCACCAATGGTGAAGTTGAAATCCTCAAACTTGTCGTCGACTGTGAGGTCCAGAATGGCGCTGGAGAGAAGGAGAGCATGGTGGACAGTGTTAAGGGTCTCTTTGGCTTTGGCAAGAAGGACCAAGTTCCACTCTCTGCTGACGAGGAGACTGCCGAGTCCAGCTCCAGTGCGTCTGAGGCTGATGCGTCCAGCAGCACATCGGCCACTTCTTCCTCCTCCTCCGTTTCGGCTTCGGCATCTCCGTCAGCGAAAGATGCCAAACCAATAATCACAAAACGAATGGAAGTCATTCCATTGAAGTTTACAATTACTCGTGGAGGTCTCCCCAAACTTCCAGCATCAGAGATCACTCGGATGAAGGAGCGTCTCTCTGCTTTTGCTGACTCTGACCGATCTCGCGCACTTCGAGAAGAGTCTCTTAACCAGCTCGAAGGCTTCACTTACAAGGCTCGTGATCTCCTTGAGGATGAGGAATTCATCGCAGCTTCAACAAGCGAGGAGAGATCGAGCTTAGAGGCTAAGGCCAAGGCCGCAAGTGATTGGATCTACTCTGGTGGTGCAGAAGCAAGCCGCGAAGAGTTCAAAGCTAAGCTCAAGGAGATGACGGACATCGTCACCCCAATTGAGATCCGCAAGTCAGAGGCTGTAGCACGACCAACAGCTTTGAAGGCTCTTCAAGATGCCTTGAATCAGACACAGACAGTCATCAAGGGTATTACCGAACAAATCGCAAACGACACCAGGAACCATGAGGCTTTCAGTGCTTCCAAGTCAGCTGCGGCATCTGCGAAGGTTACACCTTCACCAATCGTAGATGAGTTCGCGGATCTCGAGGACGAAGATTCTTCCTCTACAACCTCAGCCCCCGTTGAAGAGGAGACTTTGGCACCACCAACGTACAAGGAGTCAGATTTGGTCGCTCCACAAGAGCTTTACGTTTCCATCTCCGCATGGTTGGCAGAGAAGCTCCCACAACAGGACAAGCTCGGCCCTACCGACGATCCCATCCTTCTGTCCAAGGAGCTGACGGCCAAGGCAAAGCAGCTTACCGACAACCATGTAGAGCTCATCCTGAAGAGCATGAAGCAGCCCTACAAGTCGAGCCGACCGACTTCAAAGAAGGCCAAGAAGCCAAAGGCGAAGAAGACCAAGAAGAGCGGAGGATCGAAGACCAGTTCAGCCGACAAGGCCGAGAAGACGCTCGACTTCAACGAGAAGGGCCAGCCTTCGTTCAAGATGGGCGAAAATGGCGAGATGCCAAGTGAAGAGGAGATTATGGCTTTCATTAAGAAGAGCCAGGCTGAGAGCGCTGCTAAAGAAGCAGCCGACGGTACCGCGAAGCAGGATACCGCAGACAAGAAGGTCCACGATGAGTTGTGATATAGACTTTTGGAGTATTTAGCATTTGCATCGTTGTAGAATATGACTCGATTCCCACCTGCTTTGATTGTTTCCTTCTTTCCAGACTATTCGGTGCAGTTGTACAAATTCGTTTCCTCCGCCAGATAAAGTATGACTCGATCGAGTGACCGCCACGGCATGCAGCTGTCCACTTTGAGTTCATGTCGCATTATCCTGAAACGATAAGGCCATCCAATACTTTGGGTCGATCTATTCTGCATCATCAACACATAACCTGTTTCTGCAGCAATAGTTTGGGTAACAATGCGGGGGCTTTGGTGCCGTGATGCACCTGCATGTTTTGTTTCCCCGACGCTCTTCTTCAAGCGTCGGGGAATATGCGATCCAAACGTCACTTGTAGACACCTTGGTGAGCTCTCGCGAATGGTTATTTCTGCAGCTACTTTCCTGAAAGCCATTGCTGGAAATCGATTCTCCAATATCACAGCAGATCAAAAGCAAGGAATTGTGAATCCACCTGCATATTATGTTTGAATATTGCCTGCGAAGCTGAAACTTGAATATCCGATGATCCAAACTCGCATGTCACGGAGGTCGTTCATCTCTCCATCATCCAATCATCTCTCCATCTCAACATCATCTCATCACTTCCCCATCTTCACGGAGCTGGCACTCAGATAGAGAGACGCATTAGAACTGTTCTTCAGCATAGCACCCTTCGTCAGACTCATTTAATGACCGCTTGGAAAATACATCTCTGTTCGGAAACTCTCCTTGAATGGGTTTGTGGTGTGTGCTTTCTAAGGCTGAAGATACAGTGGGGGTCGTACTCGACCTACGATCCGAAGGCGAAGGAGGAGAAGCAGAGATTCATATAAGGCCCGTAAGACTCGCAGGACTGGCGGAGAAGCAGAAGCCAATAGCACGGCCATGATCCTGGCTTGCGAATCGCACTTAGCTCACGTTATCTGTCAGCTCACATCCTTGCGGCTGACACCCCCCATTCATTCTGATATCGAGATCTCTGGCCAATCAGTATTTGCTGTCCACGATGCAGAACAAGACGGCTGAAGTTTACCTGCGTTCTGCGTGCATGATTGCATTAATGATTGTCCAACCCCCGATTTCGAAGTTGATTGGGCAGTTGCTTAACGTTTCATGGGCCTGGAATTTCAGTCAGTTGTATTCAGCTTCTGGATTGAGGTGTGATAGCCTTTTAGGTGATGGTTGTAAAGGCTTACAGATCACGGCAGATGGCTCCTTAGATCTTGTCAAGCTTGCGCACCGACACAGACGGGGCCTCCCATGTCGCCATGAGAGGAAGGCAGCTTTGACAAACGAGAACAAATGAGTCTCAGGAACGTTGCTCTTTTAGCCTTGTCAACCTCGGGCGGTGCGAGTTTGGAGAACGTCAGATCTGGTCAAGACTCAAAATGCGACATACGACACTTTGAAGGCCATCCAAGATCTGCCATGCGCGGACAGTATCAGACGAAGCAACAGCCACACATCGTAAACAATACCTTAATCCTGATAAGCCTCCCTGTTGGCAAACATTTTCGAGGCGAGGCTGATCGATACTGGCCATCGGGCTTTTTCGCTTCCAAGAACCAACATTCTACGCGACAGGCACACCAATTAGATCTCTGCATCCCATCCCATCCCCAAATCACCAAGACCGGCTATTGGACATTTCAGTACCTCTCCCCACACTACTGCATTTGAAAAGTATCGACTCCCGCTATTGCGGTACGCTCAAGGGCTCAAACGCTGGAAGTGTTGTAAGTCTGGGGGAGCGAGGCAGCTTAGCGAGGCTGAGTGTATTTTCGTTCATGCAAATCCACAGGGGAGTTCACTCGCACAGACACCTCCAATGCTCAGGGGTGTTGACAGGCAGGCGGATATCTATTTTCAGCCCCCTGGTCAACTGAACAGTTGTGGAAGCGGCATGGACATCGACATCCCCCATGCCTCAACCTTAATCCCTCCGCATTCCTTCTCCCGTTGCACGGCACCCACTGCACAGCAACATACTGACCCAAGGTTTACTTATCAAGCTATCCCGTGGTTCATATATAAGCTGTTAGGCCTGTGCATTTATCCACGGCACCATGCAGCTCTACTTCTTCTACCCCAACTTTCACCCTCCTTCATTTCACACTTGGATCATCTCGCTTTTGTATCACTAGCTCATGAGAGAGCTTATATATGGCGAGCTGGAACTACAAGTAATGGACCAGTTCAAACTCGAATTCGAAGTCCGTTAAGTGCAGCCAACGTATGCAGCGAGATGGCCGAAACAAGAGGAGAACGAGCCGGAGCTATCAACCGTACAATCCGAGAAAATGGCCAAGAGGAGCTATTCATGGACGTCATAGAAATCGAGCCAGCCGTATCCCCCGTTCAAGCCACCAACGCGCACTCCAATAAACATTCAAGAGGTCTCTCAGAATCCCAAAATCTACTCCCAAACAGCCCAAAGAATTTTTTCCAGTATTCAACGACAACGAAGGAGTTTCACTTCAATAGACGGATTGGAGAGCCGAAGTTTGCTGGGACTGCTGGGATTGGAGGTGGTTTTGGTGGCAGAGATAGTCCTGTTTGGAGTGGGGTGCCGCAGACTTTGAAGAGGAGTAAGAGGGAGTGGTGGAGAGGTGTAGTCGTTGATGGTTTGGTATGCATTGGGGTAGCCCGTTTTCTCTTATTTTCAATGTTTCGGAATTATCTTGAGACATATATTATCCTTTTCCTAGAATATCCTTGATTGCCCATATACTGATTTCTTCCTTCCTTACATATAGACTGTTACGGCTTCGTTCCCTTTCTTTGCGCTGGCGGGGGCGTTAATTTGGGTTGATGGGGAGAAAGTCGAGGATGGCAAGAAGAATGTTCTGGAGCAGTGTATCAAAGGCGTACGCATTGCAGTTATGTTTTTGTTTTGATCTCTAGGCTAACTTTTACAGGCGGCTACGTTGTTCCCGTTGTGTTTCTCGGTTGTGGTGGGAAGAGCTATGATCAAGGTCGCATCTTGGAAACTGGAGCAGGGAGCTTCTCTTGGACTTCTTGAACGACTAGCAGGAAGTCGAACGGTGGGAGGCACAATCATCACGCAGGCCAGGTTGCGGTCCATCACCCTTGTCGGCCTTGGGTTGGTACTTCTCTGGCTACTGTCACCCCTCGGATCTCAATCCGTACTACGAATTCTTTCTACCTCGACGAAAACCACCGCTCTGGACTCCGAAATATCGTATAGCAATCCCAGACAAGCTAGTCAAGCCAGTAATCCGACCTTCAACTCCTGGTTCTCAGCTTTTGCTGCTTTGTATACCTCGGCCTTACTCACGCCAGCGGCATCCAAGAACAGTTCTATGGACATGTGGGGAAATGTCAGAATACCACTCTTTTCCAGCTTGTCGGATATCGAGTCAGATGAAAATGGCTGGCGGCTTATACCAAAAATCAATTACACACCTACATACACTTCTCTATTCGGGATTCCCATTTCAAATCTACCAGTTGGAAACACCACACTCAATGTTGAGTCAACTTACTTGGAACTCGCTTGTTCCAATATTACTACACAGGTCGTTCGT
Source organism: Helotiales sp. F229 (assembly GCA_002554605.1). Lineage (NCBI taxonomy): Eukaryota > Fungi > Ascomycota > Leotiomycetes > Helotiales > Helotiales sp. F229. Next base: position 1,748,801 of record MXAW01000011.1, read on the forward strand.
GGCCCTAATTTCTTCACAAATCCTGGTCTCATCTCCACGACTGGGCCATTTGATTCAAGCCAAAATGTGTCAGCAACTACGAAATGGGCAATGGGATATGTGGGTGAAGATATCACCTCGCTCCTACCTAACTCATCAATCCAAAGTCTTGACAGCCTTCCGGCAGATACGACTTCGAAAGCTTTCCTACCTGGTCTTTTCCTGTACCAAGACTTCACTGGTCGTCAGAACGTCACATCTGTCTACTGCGTCCCCTCGCAAGCTTACAGTGAGTCCACTGTTCGTTGCAGCAAGACTTCTTCAAGTACACCAGCCACCTGTGCCGTGACCGCACAACGACTCTCACTCCTCTCACATATGCCTACAGCATTGACGTCGTTCTCCATGCTCTCGACATTTCTCAGTCTTACCTCTCTCCTCCCCTCTACAACACCCTCAGCAAATAACATCGACCTCATGCAAAACTACCTCATCAACCCCTTCTCAAACAGTTACATCCAATCTACGCCTATCGTCTCACAATCTCCTATATCATCCGCCAATACGGACCCAAGTGAAAATGAAAGCCGCCTCCTCTCTGTCCCTCTTGAAGATATCAGTCACCGGCTCAGCCAAATCATCAACACCTTCCTACAAGGCACCCTCCCAAACATCACCTCCTACCTCACACACGACACGCCTGCAAACCCAACATTCACAACAGCCAACACCTCTTCCCTCATCTCCGCGCAACTCTCCACCCTCCCAGCAACCCTCACCGTGCCCTCCAAACACCTCACCCACACCCCCACATTCCACATCTCCTGGCTCTGGACATCCCTCTTCCTCTTCAGCACGCTCTCCATGCTCCTCTCCGCGGTCTTCGCCGCTCTCCTCTCGCGACAAACACTCACGCGCGATTATCTCAGCTACGTATCGAGTTTATATCGGGAGAGTCAGTATGTGTCATTTCCGGCTGGGGGAGTGGGTATTGATGGACTGGAAAGGAGTAGGCTGTGTGGGAATTTGAGGGTTAAACTTGGGGATCTGGGGGATGTGGAGGGAGGCTGTGAGGTTGGTACGGGGGTTGCGGTCAGGGTGGGACGGTTGGGGATTGGGAATGAGGAGATGGTTATTGGGCTTGATAAGAGGAAATTATATTTGTAGACGTGGTTGGGGATGATTTTGTTTGAAAAATAATAGATAGAACCTTACTTAATACTACAAGATTTGAAGTACTGGTCAATTGATGCTTTAGACCTGGTGCTGCATGTCACAGAAAGTGACTTGCTGTTCATATCAGGGGTAATATTCCTGAATGTTTTCGTTCACCCGACTTCTCTCGCTTATGCAAGCGCTAAATTTCAGGGTTCAGTCACTCAGTCACTGAAGAAACACTCATCTCAGGGTGAGAATTACCCCGCGTTTAACTGAGTTACAGGGCAAGTTCGCTAAAATCCAGCGTGTTCACCTAGGCAAGTTAGATACGAGTATCACGGGCAAGTGAAACACTGAACAAGCCCTTGCTTTACTGAATCGCTTCACCTTTATGAGGGGCCATTGAAAAGGATACACTGTCAAGGATAGGTCGTTGAATAAATATTGTACATTAAGTTTGATATCTAACATGAATATGCGTGGTCATGCATGCCGGTGAGATGAGAACCAAATGTCTCTAAAGACTTGGCCTCCTCCTAACTCGGCACCATGAACCTAAATATGTTTGTAGTGTAGATATGTGCGTTTGAAATGTCACCATGCCGTTGGAGAACTTTTGGCTTTCGACTTTTGAACTCCCCTCCCAACCCAAACGAAGACCAAGTGCAGAACTTTTCAAGAAATCTCCTCGTCCGAATCGTCATCTGACTCAGACTCACCCATCTGCTCATCAGGCTCCTCTGCTGCCTCCTCTGAACCAGACTCTTCGGAAACAGAATCCTCAACCTTCTTATCTGTGACATGTTAACTGCAACCCGTTAACTCTAGATGCCAGGACTAACCATGATGAACTCGCCCGAACAATTTGGCCATCTCTTGTCGAGTAATCTTGGGCTTTACCAGGCCATCAATCATGGCGAGCTTCTCTTCTTGTACTGCTAAAGCGTAAGCCACGTTTCTAGACTCTCAAGGAATGTTTGACATACACTCCAAGATTCTCTGATCGACAGAGTTGGTGATATTCAATCTGGTGAAGTATGTCTCCTTCTGTTGGCCGATACGGTAAACACGACAGAAAGCCTGTCGTTCGCTGTAAAAGTTTAGCAAAGACCTAAGGTAGTCATACTCAAGGAGCGAACATACGAGCATACGTTCCACCACGGATCGCTGCAATTTGTCAGTAAGTGGCATTCCCGTATTAAAAGTACCGGGCCGGGAATCATACATTGAGACTACTCTGTTGGCAAACTCTAGGTTCAAGCCCTCTCCCGCTGTCTTCAGCGTTGCGACCATGATCTTGATTGAGGGATCAGAAGAAAACTTGGCGGTTGCAATTTCGCGGCGGGTTGAGGTCATGTCGCCCTGTCATTCGTGAGGGACGTTCCAAAGTCTGGGAAATTGACTTACGGTGAAGTAAACGAAACCGATTTTCTGCGTCTTCAGCACCCGGCCAATGACACCAGTGAAAGCTCTCCACTGGGTGAAGATGATATGTTTGTCGGACGGAGCCTCGGTCATCCAAGTGCGAATTTGGGCTTCAAGGGCGCTCAACTTGGTACTTGGGGGCATCTTCGATTTCCCTGCATCAAACTCTCGCAGCCAAGACGCATTCACCAGTGGTGGTAAATTGCCCAGCGAGTCTTCTCCTTGGTGGACTGACTTCTTTGGTGCTGTCTTTTTGGAACGACCGGAGTTTCCTGTAGACTTCTTGGAAGACAGAACACACTTCAGAGACGCGACTTCGAAAAGGCGGCTACATTTTGGACAGTATGGAACCTAAAGATATGAGTGTGGCTCGGCCTGAGGAAAGGTAATACTGACATTTTCACCTTCAGCAACCACGCGGTCCGCATGTATCTCGATGCATGCTCGGCAGAACTTATGCTTGCACCCAGGCACGAAATGGGCATCTTCGGCAAAGTCATCACACAATGAACAGACGTAGCCATCTGCTCCTACCTCGTTGTGCTCGGATAGTCTACCCTTCTTCTGCTTGACTAAGGTTCCAAAGCCTACTTAAAGTTAGTATATGCATCTCTTGATAGTATACTTTTACATACGCCGACAGATCAGATCTTGGGGATCTTGAAGGTTGAGAAGCTGTGTATGAATGGCCTCGAGGTCTTCAATGTCAAACATCTCCTGTCTAGCGTTAGTAATCTCTAATTCGATTATAGAGATTTGGGAGGTCAAACCTTGATATTTTCCTCTATCAGAAGCGGATGTGCCGTCATTCTATTGGCATATCAGTTAAATGAACTACTCGTCGTCAAAAGGGGCTTGGTTCAAACTGACTGTCGAAGACAATTGAGTCCGACCATTACCAGCCTGTCTGCTTCTTCATCCTGATTCTGCGATGAAGCGTCATTCTCCTTGGAATCCTCTGCCTCAAACCTGCTTTCGTCGCTTTCGATTGCGCTCGTCTCACGCTCATCACCTTCTATTTTGTTTGCTTCAGCTTCCTCTAATTGCCAATTGATAGTCTTGATCAGTTTTGCTTCAACTGCTCGGTATATGATCTCTTCTTGTGGGCTAAATGTCAATTCCTCATCACGGTGGTGTGGTTTAGGAAGGTCCACAAGCGGCCGACCAAGGAACTCTTCATCCATTGATCGACTAAGCCATCTCACATATCAGCGGTAACGAGTGAATTGCGGGACCGGAACCTGACTGACCTTTTCATTAATCTCGACAGGACACTGCCAAGTCTTTTGAAGTTCTCCGGATACTAATTGGATTCCAAATTAGCACATAATCAACAAATGTTCTATTTGGAAACGCCAAGTACCTTTTTGATATTACCGAAATTGGCCTTGAACCTGCATTGCTGGAATCAGACAGTGCTTACATCAAGCTCAAAGGTGCTTTAAACTCACACTCGAAAGCTACTGGCGTCAGGTTCTCGGAAGAAGCGAAAATATGCATAGAACTCTTCATAGTATCAGTACAACGTGATCCAACAACGATACATGACGGAGAGCCACCTTCAACACTGTTCATAATCGGCGTCTAGGAAGCATCAGCAGTGCCAAGTAAACGGATTGGGCTCGGACTAACCCCGGACAGAGTCCATCTGTGTTTGCCATTTAAAGCATTGACAGCGTAACTGAGCTGAGACTCGGGGGACTTGATCTTGTGCTTGTACATGTCAGGTCAAGGAGAGAGAACAACGTGAGTTACTCACTGATTCATCTATGATAATCTATCGGGGTATCAGTAGAGGAAATCCATTCCGAAATGATAAATGGGGTGACAGGTTTTCGACAAGCAGAAACGTTCTGGTTTTCTGGGAGTCGACTTACACGGTACCAATCGATCTGATGTAAGACACCACGGAGTTCCGGGTGTCTCTCTATCCATTGTTCAATCAAGCAATTATCATCGTCTTCATCTGTGGAATCCTCGTGACGATTAACGTCTTTTCTTCTCAGCTTCGAGAGCTTAGCCTTATTAGGAAAAGGGCAACTATTGGTCACCTCGCCGTAGGATGCGAATACAACATCGCAGCGAGATATAAAGGAGAGATCTTCCTTCTTCTTGGCTTGGTATATAGTGACGTCTTTGAAGAACCGTCCAACGGCATGCTTGCGCAGTTCTGACTTCCATTGAGCTAGCTACCTTCTTGTTAGCAGACTTCGAGAAATCTAGAATCTTCTTACCAGAGTTGGACCGGCAATGATCAACGTCCCTCTTTGACCTTTCTTTCTTTCGGTCTTGTTCGGCGGATTCGCTACCATTGTCGCAATGGCTTGGACAGTCTTGCCTAGCCCCTGTGTCAATGTCAGTAAAAATTCGAACGTTGCTCTGGCAGACAATGTTACCATCGAATCACATAGCATTCCACCTTTGCAGCTATCCTCAGATTTCTCCCTTCCAACCATCCAGGCGAGCCCGATAGCTTGATAATTGAGAAGTCCTATCTGAGTCAGTAAAGGCGGGATAGCGGATGCATAGCGAGAAAAGATACCGCTACTCATTCCATTGATCAACCATTTCCCATCTCTGAGTTTCATCTTTCTGCCAAAGACGTTGATAGCCGCTTTTAATGTATCGAGATCGGACATGTTTTGTTTGCTGTTACTCGACTTGGGGAAGCTGCGAATGATTTCCTGGAACAACTTGGCTTTTGTCGTCGCTTTCGAAACTGGGGCTTTGTCCTTAGTTGATTCAGTATTCTGCAAATGAGCGGAGTTGAAGACTTTCAGCATTTTGAGTAGACTGGATTCGTTTCCGGGATTGTTGAAATTATTTTGGTTCAGAACATGGCTGAGTTGTCGAACTGAAGATACCCAACTGCTGGTTCCAGCTACCGGGAAATGGCTGATGTGATTGCTTTCTTCTGATATTGCAATCGCTCGACGTTTGAGCAACGGCTGCGGGGGGCCCTCACACGTTGCCGTTGAGCTAAGTGATGTTTGATACTGGTAACCATGCTCTTGCGTATAATTTTGCCAAAAGTCTCTATCTCATGTATTAGCAAATTGAACGAAAGCCGAAGAGAAGCGTGGAATTACTCATTATAAGGTTCGTCAGGGTCATCACCAGGCTGTTTTCGTTTGTACGTCGAAGTATGCTCCGGGCATGCGTCTTCGTCCTTGATGATTGCATTATCCGCATAATTGGTAAGTGTTCCTCGTTGACTGATGTTTCCCGAAGCAGGGCCCTCTCTGGGCTTGTAGCCTCCCATGGATGACATACGAGCGTCACCTTGGGAAATGCCATCGAAGAAATCAACTTCGTCGCTCTCTTCCTCTTGCTTGACTTTCTTGTAGACGGGATCTGCCAAGTGGCAAGACATTCTGTTGATCTTCAAGTCATATTCGGCTTCTTTCTTGATTGTCACGCCCACTTGACCGGTTTTTTGGTCTGGGTTGGCAATGTCAACAGTCAGATCTAATGAACTTCTGCGGCTGCGGCTTCCCTTGAGGGCATCGATCCCACGAACAATTAAATCCTGCTGAGTCTGAGCGTGCTCTTGGGAGACGACCATTTCGATGTCGTTTTGTTGATGCGATTCCAGCTTGTTAACATACTTGTCGTGAGTATCATTCATCTCGGTATCGGCAGATAGAATGGGCTTCAGTTCAGCAGAAATGTTGTGAACTTGGGTGGTGATATTTGCAGCTGTCATGGAACGCTTCTCAGCTGTGCCATTCTCTTCTGAGACACCCATTTCGATATCTGTTATCGACTGTGACTGGTGCTCTGACCCTCCCATATGTTGTGATAGGCTCATGCGGGGATCTGTGCTCTGGTTCGGCTTTGATTCGATGGGCATATTGTCCATGGCTATGATAGCTCCAGAGCCCTTCACCTCACTCTGCTCAGAAACAATTGCAGGTTCCTTCTGTAGTGTATCGATAGTGATGTCCATTGTGGCTTTCAGGTGAACTGGAAGAAAAAAGTAAGCGGCATTCGCAACTGAATGATGTTGATAACGAAGCAAAGGTGAGAGCATGAAAATATCGATTATTGCGAGTAAGAGTTGTTGGAAACAAAATTATGGTTGAGAAAGAACGATGAAGAAGAGAAATACATGCCTTGAATTATCGTTATTTTTCAATAAATGGCGTGTCTTCCACAAATGGATATTGTGAAATCTGATTAGCAAAGATGAACTTGACTAGGTGTGGTTCTCATGAAGAAGAAAAAGGAGGAGGATAAGGAAGAGAAAGAAGAAGTCTGTAACAAGAATGATGTGAGATAAGGTAGGTTGAGTACCTGTTGTAAGGTAGAGTTGCAAGATTGAGAGAAAAAGGGAGATGTTGGAAAACTCGAAAGGTGTTAAGGCTGAAGGTGGTAGAATCTGGGGGAAGTTGCTGATGATTTTGTAGAATAGCGACTTGTAGATAAACGACAGGGTAGTGTCTATGCGGCAAGGAAAGAAGTACCGACAGCCTTAAGTCCGAAGAAGTGAATCAAAGGTGGAAATTCCTTGGGCTCAGAGCTACCTACATGATGAAGAACGATGTATTGGAGCAAGGGCGCTGCATGAAGCTAGTGGATATGTCTGGAGAGGAAGGTTCCCTTCTCCTCTCTTTTTCTTCAGTTTCAGTGAATCATTCAAAGTGCCTCGGATACTCCTCGGATACCTTCTGCTCGTGCCTGCGCTCTAGTGTGTTGACTCCACAACATTGACCGAGATCAAAATCAATTGCCTCTCTTTTGCTTCGTGAAAGAAACAATTGGAGACTCTATCCAAGTATGAGCCCCGAACCACCGAGAGCCTTTGTAACAGGAACTTTTAATCGTCTTTATGACTGTCCTAGCAAACAATTAAGAGTATCTTTCACGGAACCAATCCGTTGTTGACTTCGCTTGCATCCATTTCCTTGATAGATGCAATCAGATGTACAAGCCCTAGATAGTACTGCGATGTGCTAGATATTTACTTATGCCCACTATGTCTTAGAGTTATTCCCTTTATCTGATGGTTGTATCTGTATTCATATTCGTTATTTTCGGGGACATCGAGAGAAACGATATATATTAAGTCAGGAAGCCAGCCCATCAACAGCGATTGGCTGTTTGGCTTTTAAAGGAATGCAACATCTTTAGCGGTAACCATCTCTACCGATTTTGTCCTGTGGATCCCTTGTCCGTTTCATGCGCAATCTGTAGACTCGCTCCAGTCTCTACGATCGTATGAAATCCCAAGTTTTCGCCTTCATGGTTCTTCAGACCAAAATTATCGTTAAAAGAAAGCGTCTTCGTACCCAATCTCTCGGTTTCATCCTTGTTTACACCTGCGCGCTCATCTAGCTCAACCAAATTCCTGGTCGAGCTATTCTTCTCAATTCTAATCTTCGGAAGCGCAGTTGGCGTCCAATTTGTCAATGCACGTGTGCCAGGAACATTTGTCTCTCCAAAACTCATCTTCAGAGAAGGAAAAGAGTCATCAAGCAAGGAATGACAAGCTGGTAATCATGCGCAAGTTATCCCCACGTTCTTCTCTAGATGCGAGTAGACGACAACTAGAGCTTAGTCATTTAAGCACGAAAGTCAGTCAGGTTCATCCATCTACTTGGATTTGCAACAAACTTACACCACAAGTCGCTTGAGTGATCAGGGCGTATCAGCGATGGAAGGCACATAAAACTGCAACCGAATGCGATAGACCAAACTGAAAATATAATCATGACGTTTGCCTTCTTCTTCCACCCGAATTTGAGTTTCCAGATAGTCGGGATCGGAATTATCAAAATCAGGACACTGTGAAAAATTCCCCACACTGCCGCTGCCTCCAATGTCGCATAGCCATTGATGCATTGAACGAGGGCAGCTTTATACATCCAGTTGGTCCAGTACCCATGAAGCAGCACCCACATGTAAGGAATCAGCTCACATGTCACTCAACAGAACAGTTGGGCTTACACAATGCAGGAATAGCGCCATCAATATAGAGAAGTTGGACACGAAAATCAAAAACCCCGCAGATCCAGACTGCTCGACGAAGTCGTTGATCTAGGAAGTTTCCGGAGAAAGAATAACAATAATGCTAGCTTTGTCAACGTGGTGGATACCATGTAGAACAACTCAACAGCGAAAAAGAATTTCTTTCCCGTGATGATTTGGTCGGTGCTCAGCCAGTACGTATGTTGACCAAATTCATTCAAGGCTAAGCCCAACGAAGTGCTAACTAGATGATGATTTCTGAATTAGCTAATTCTTCTGGGCAAAATAGAGGGGTGTCTTATAATTGAACAAGAAGACAAAAGAAATATCAGAGAAGTGGGAACTTCAATGGTTTGAGCAAAGAGGACATCTAGATAACTTGCAATTAATAAAATAGGCAGCAGCAGCCAATATTGTCCAATCATCTACCCCAAGCCCAACGTCGACTCGGAGTCTTGCAACGATTCGACCGCCTACGAAAAATGCTATGAGAACCGGAAGGACATAATCCGTCATGAGCACAGCATTAATCGAGCTTTGTCATTTGCGACTCTACATTATACAGTCGAGGATTTCTGCAATTATAGGAGTTCTGGTATCGTGCTACATGCTGCATAGGCACATGACGAGACAGCAGATGTCAGGCCGTTGCTGCTACAGATGCATGTCATGTTGGACGTCGAGCCGTAGTACTGAGGATTTAGATTAGACAGACATGACAGCTAAGAATTTCATTGGTCAGATGATCAAATCAAAACTCATTTATATTTGCAGCACACACTGAGCAATTTGGCGCAGCAGCAATTATAATCCTCTCAAACACGAACCCCGCGTTCAGTGCAGAAACATGGAAAAGCCAAACACAAAATACAAATCAACAACAACGAACCGAGCTCACTACAGCGGACCGTTGGGAAAAGGTTCCACAAGAAATTGCACTAGTCTCTAAATGGTAGGTAGAATCTAATGAACGGGCTCATTTTTGTCTCGGACAGATGGATCAGTGACGAAGCCTATTTGGGACTGTTCGCAAGAAACTTTTTTTCGACTCAGCCGTGCCAAATAATGGTGACTTCCCAATATGATTGTTTTTAAGAAATCCAAGTCGAACCATTTGAAAACCTCTTTTGGTGTTTGCGTCGAAGCTCTATGAAGTCCCATCGATATTCCTTTTTTAAAGAGGATGTGTAATTGTTTCGGAACCGAATGAGGCGGAGAAGCTGCCAGAACAAGTGAGACATACTACCTGAGCTGATACAATATCAGCGAACTCGAAGAGTCGTGACGTTGGGTGGCTGATTCCAGACGTAGATGTTGTGATGGGAGGCATATCTCGCTTACTTCGCTTACGAACCCGAAGGCACGGGTCTGTGCGCTACAGGGCATTTCACAGCCAAATAAAAAATAATAATTCTTGCGCAAAATAACAATTCAAAAATCTAGTTAAAGGAAAGACAGATATACTTCTTCTTTATTGTGTATTTCAATAATAAAGAAAAATTATTAAGCGTTTGTTGATATATTTAAGCGTGGACTCGTCTACTTTGTATTTTCGAAGCCTGAAAGTGCCTCGCGAAACCGCCTGTAGACCACAGACCCGTGCCTCCAGGTTCGTTACTTCGCTCAGAGGCAGCTCGCTTGCTGACTCCCTAGTAAATATTGACAAACAATGCCGTCCAGCTCACAAAGTCGCGAAAATAATTTAGATATGGTTCATATGTAGTTGACAATAGGCCGAGATGTTAAGACTCGCGTACAGGCTTGATTCCAAAGCTTCATGGATGCAGCACGCTAGGAGTTTGGCACACTCGACAGACTTAGCGCCCCTAGCGCACAGATAGGTACAAAATACGCTTATCACCAGCTCCAAATACTCCTGGATGCCATCACAGAAGACAATAAGTCAACAAGAAAAATTGTCCGTTCTAATATTACGCCGACCCATGGCCTTGGAGATTATTTGATCCCAAACAGACATTCAGCTAGAGTTTCCATTTCCCAAATACAATGAACATCACAACTCATCATGATCACCCGCATCGTTCTTCACCTGTCTGAAGCGGTAGACCTTCGCCGAATGCCTCTCAACAACAACATCCCACTTCCCTCTCGGCTCAACCACGCCAACCTGCTTGCCAAAAAGTCTCTCATCACCCTTCTCCAAACCCTCCTTGTACGACACCTCGCTCGAATTATACCAATTCAACTTCTTCAAGGTTTTTCTCCTCTTCGCCTCATCCTCAGCTTCAAGAATAGCCTGCGCATTAGCATCACTCATGCGATCAGCCCACAGATCCCACACCTGCCATGCCTCTTTGACCTGAGGGGCAGAACCACCTGGTCCAAAAGGTGTGAAGATCTCCTTAAGCGAAGCGCTCATTTCGAGATCCTCATTCGCAGCATTGAGAAGAATGACGACTTGATCACCATTCTCGAGTTTTCCGCTCCAGATGTGCGTCTCGCCGATGTCGTACTCGTCTTTAGGCACACTGGTGTTGCGAGCGACTCTGGTGGCCGATCGCCCATGAGGATCTTGCGAGAGGGCGATAATGGCCGGGTTGTTGATGATGGATAGGGAGGAGGGAGATATGATTCGGAGATCGTTGCCGAGCATCAGGGGGGACTTGAGAGCGGCCCAAAGTGCGAAATGGGCTTTGTATTCTTCGTCTGTCATGCCTCCTTGGCCAACCTCGAGCATGTCGAGATCACTCCACCCGCCGGGGATACTGCGATCAGCAAACGGAGCGACCTTATTGAGGATGAATAGAACGGAGCAGTGGGTCCCCGGAGCAATGCAGAACGGGTCGGCTGGGTTGTTGGTGTCGCAGGCACAGAGAACGTCTGGACGAGTGAAGGAATCGTAGATATCTCCTGACATGCGCCAGGCGTTTGCAATGGACATTCCCCACTGTTGATTGTGAGTAAATGATCCATTAAGAGTATAATCAAGGATTCGCTCACGGTGTGGACATAATCTTCTCCCCAGTTGCAGAGACTGTACGCGATGTTGCGGCCAGTTGCTTTCAGCGCATCGGCCATGACTTTGAAGCGGTTGAATGAGATCTGAGGAGTTCCCATACGTCCCATGTGAAAACAATTATCGTATTTCAAGAAATCAACGCCCCAGTTGGCGAAATTCTCAGCATCTTTGGTTTCATGATCAAGTGATCCAGCTGATACAATGTCAATGAAGAAGCAGAATGTGAGAAGTCTGAAATGCTAACCGAATCTTGCACAAGTCATCTCTCCCGCACTGGAGTACATCCCGAACTTGAAGCCAACATTGTGCAGCTCGTCTGAGATATGTTTCATGCCACGGGGAAACTTCTCCTTGTCGGCGTGAACATAGCCAGCATCATCACGAGGGGTTTGCCAGCAGTCGTCCAACACAACATGATCGTATCCAAGCTCTTGAAGACCCAAATCGATCAACTTCTTCGAGGTACTGAGGAGCAAGTCTTCGGAGACATTGCAGCCGAGCGAATTCCAGTTGTTCCATCCCATAGGAGGGGTAATGGCGAGTCCATTGCTCACAGCTTGAGCAACATGGAAGAGCGAGACGGCGGCAGGGACAACGCAAGATGAGCGGACCATGATGACGATGAATATTCCTTTGATACTTCCATCTTGAAGAAGATGTTCTGTCTCTTTCTTTTATATTTTGCTTCCACGAGATCGTCACTCGCTTGAGACGAGTCCACGCTAAGTGAGGGGCAGGATCTCCGATATGAAGGCGGAAAGCCAAGAGTTCTGTCCCTTACCTGCATCAGAGTCTTGGTATGGAAGGAATCGTCCCTGTTTTATCATTTCCGCGAGTATTCCGCCGCTAGAATATGTGGGACAAGTGGATTTTGTAACACCACAGGTCATGTTCAGAAATGCGACATGGCTTATTGCTTACGCGGGAGAAAAGCAAGATGCTTGCGGTATTGCGGGGTTGGTTTGACTCTCCAATGCATGATGGAGCTGGATGAGTGGGATTGAATTGCGCTTGGGCGGTTAATAAGTGACAGGATGTCGTTTGTTGTTAACATACTAGCACGCCGCTCTCTGAACCTTTTATTCGACCTGATCATTCATCACCCAAGCATTGAGCACATTCAAAGTCTGCAAAATCAGAAATCTCGGTAGAAGATGTCGGGCCCTATCATCACAGCGACGACACAAGCTGTCTTCCTCGGATCACTGTCCAATGTCCTCGCTCAAGCATTCTCAGCATATGATTCGCAGGTAGTTTTCAAGTTCTCCCAAAGAATACCATTTCATCATGAGACTGATCCCAAATCTTGCAGAAACACTTCACCTTCGATGTTGTTGCTATGCTTCGATGTGCCATCCTTGGAGCAGTTACAACCCCGCCAAATTTTCTATGGCAGGTTTTCCTCGAGAACAAGTTCCCGTCGAAGAAAGAAATTGTATCGCCGCAGGAAGCGTCGAAGAAACATGACTTGGTAGTAAATAAGGAAGGCCGGCTGAGCAAAACGAACACCATCGTAAAGTTGATCCTCGACCAGACCCTTGGCTGCTGGATCAACACACTGGTATTCCTCCTCCTTTTCGGCTTTTTGAAAGGGAAAGGAGCTCTGGAGATTGAGAATGAGGTGAAGACAGTAAGTATTTCTTCCGTACTGAGGCAATAATAATCGTGTCTGACATGCCGTAGGGATATTGGTCCATTGTTCTGTCGTCGTACAGATTTTGGCCTCTGGTGACATTGACAAATCTGATTTTGGTCCCTCCCGGTCAACGTGTCTTGGTCGGAAATCTGGCTGGTCTGGCGTGGGGTATATTTGTGAACCTGGTAATGGTGGATTGAAAGGTGTTTCTACATGAGAGAGCTCCCAAGCTGGCGCCCCACACACATTATCTTGGGATTTAAGGCGTTAGGACGAAAACATTAAAAACCCATAGACTATTAATGCACAAACTTTAAATCTGGCATATCCATGCCACTTTAAAGGTCAAACCCTTCTGTGAGACCTGCCAAAGTCCACAGCGGACTTTGGACATCAGGCTCCTTTTCTTCCACGTCCTTTGCGAACTCCACCAAAAATCTCAGCATCCAGCGATCAAGTACGAAACTCGTATCCATCGACTTCCTGCATGTATCGTGGAAAGCTCTCAGGCGATTCATAGCTCTGCTAAGGGTTGACCAGTACTGCTTCAAGTGCAGCAAAATTGCAAAATTGCGCTCCAGACGAGCGCGCGAGATGCTGATACGATTCTCATCCGATGAAAAAAGGAGGGTGTGGATCTGCACAGTCGACGCAATAACGAGCACATGTGCCACCATTGTGTAAAGTACATCAGAATTAGGAGTTTCAAAAGCGCGATAGATCATATCGATGAGTCGGGCAGCGTGATCCTTGCACTTCTCTGCGTAAAGGCCTGCCGATGGAATTGAACTGTAGGGTTCAACATGGAGGAATTGATAGAACAGAAGCTGTCCGAAATGATAATAGCCCAAATAGACTGCAGCAAAGTATCGTCCAAGTCCATGGGATGCAAACCAGGCGAAGTTCTCTGGTGTATCCCGCATGATGTCGGGTAGTGCAGCGTACCAATCGTCGAGTCGTTTGCTCAACTGTCCCACAGCGGCTTCCAACTGAACACCTTCGAGATGCTCCTGAACGCATTTTTCGTTGAAGTCATTGATGTTGAGCAGAATTCGATTGAGCTTGATCATCTCAGCTAGAATAGGCGAGGAGCGATCTGACCCTGGGATTACGAGCGGCATGTCCCTTCCGAGTGCAAGATATTGCAGCTCATCCGCTGGCAGTGGAATATCGAGGTTCGGCATGAGCTTTTGAAGCTTCACTCCGGTTGAGGACCAATTGTCAATCATGCAGAGAGAAGATAGAACTACGAGGTCAGTGAGCGAAATTTGACATGCAGAGACTACGAACCCCGAATATTGATCTCATGTTCAAGCTGGTTAGAGGCCACACGATTTGGGAGATCTAAAAGTTGAGCCCTATTCACAGAATGCATCAGCTCTCCAGTGCCTTTGTTTCAAAGATCAAGACGAATTCCGTTCACACAATCTGCACTTGCGAAAGGAAATTAGGAACGGGCTCTACTCACATCCGACATGCAATGCCATAGTACACATTTTCTGTGACATCGTCTCCGTCTGCGATGTATGCTGCTCCGAGAAGTACGCAGGCTTGTACGGTTGTTAGAGATGCTCTGTTGATTTGAAGCAGTCTTTCTCCCCTCGGTATAAATGCAGCTCCACGTTCGGAAGGCGTGCTTCCATCAAAGAACGGGTCGGTCGAGAATCTAAAACCGTCAGATCTTAGACAAGGTAGCACGACCCAAACAGTGAATACAAGAGAATATCCACGAACCTTGCTGAAAGAGAAAATATTGGATACAATAATACGTTCTCTACTCGATCCTCTGCCACAGCATGCAGGAAACTAGGAGGATGAAACAGAGTATGGAACTGATTGTGGATGTAATCAAAGTACAATTGCACAAGCTCTAGCCGCAGGGCAAGTGGAGGATATGCACTTTCGGCCTCTTGGCTACTATCTTGAGCATCAAGACGATTCTCAAGCTGACGACTTTCAGATACCAGAGCTGACTGATGATAGTAGCCTCCCACAGGTGGTTTCTGGATGCATTTGAGACGTCGAGCGGTGCAATGCGTGCAATCCTTTTCGCCCTCAAGGATCTTACATTTGCGCCGACGGTTCCTGCATGATGATTGTCAAAGGTAGGTATGCTTTAGATTTCGAAATGGGTTCGTTCTTACCGGCATGCTTCACAGGCTGTTGGCTTCCTCATTGTCACACGAACAGACCTTGACCAATGAAGGAGCGATTTGCACAAGCAGGGCTCAACAGCCAATACGAGTCGTAGAAAAGCTTCCCGACAGTTTTCCACTCCCTGGTTTTCGTGCTTCGAGCTGTTATCTGGGGTGTGGAGGTCAGATTACTGTCGCTAGCATCCGAGGATGTTGTGATGAGGAGAAGAGGGGAATAGGGAGGGAGCGGAAAACAAATCCGCCGCTAAAAATCTTGGCCAAGACCACTCCTCTGGAGGATCTCTGAGACTCTGACAGTGATTGCTTTCCTTAATACTGGTACCAGTCTTACAAACCACTTAGCACCTTCGAGAACCAAAAGTACTCTACCTGCTTCGAATTGCCGCTCAAGTATGCATTCAGTCTCACGACTGCGAGAACTCAGTCCCGAGGTCTTGATTTCTGCCTGCGATGTCACCTCATTCCACGGTTGAGATCTTAACTTCGAATACGACCCGTACTGGAGCTTCGAAGCTAGGGAGATGGAGTCCTGTTGCAGGAGCAGAAACTGGGCGATATTCAAATATCATTATCAGACCTAATATTCCTATAATTCGAATGAGGAACCGAACCAAAAGATGCATTCCTTCCTACACCACTGACATAGAAACACCATGAGAACTTTCAACGAATACGCTACCACAAACGGTCCATGAAACTGCTTCAGGAATGCTTGACCGGAAAATTCGCCTTCCTAAACCCGACTCTAGACATCCATGCCGCTTTTTGTTCACAGCTAAGGTACTGCAACTGTTTGGTGACCCCGTGGGCCGGAGATGTCCACCCCGCTACACGGCACACCCCGCAGATATAGCGTATCGTTAAAACCCTATAATTAAACAACAGAGAGAGACTTGGCTAGAAAGAAAATCCAAATTGGCAAGTTGTGGAGATGTATAAGATGCCGGCTTCCCACCGTCAATATTGCTTCATCAGTTACAATCCTCTCTGTTTTGAACACCTGCTGGCTCAATAACTCTACCAGACATATCCTCAAGCACCTCAATCATGTCTTCGTCACCTACTCCTCCAGCTCTATCAGAGCCAAAGGTTCCTTCGCCAATTGCCACAGATACGGACCACGTTGGCAACCAAGCTGATAAGCAACTCACGCCATCCAACTAGAGATACCTTCGAGCTCTACCCAAGAGCCATCATGTTCTCTTTCATCATCTCGCTCGCCGTCATCATGGAAGGTTATGACACCAATCTCATGGGCAACTTCTATCCTTATCCCCCCTTCGACAATCGCTTCGGTGATCAAGTTGACCCTGAGGGCGGGATGTTGGTCTCTGCAAAGTGGCAGACAATTATTGGAAACTCAACTCAGGTATGTACTCCCCATCACTTCAACGGAATACTCTGTACTAACATTACAATCCAGGTTGGATCTATCCTCGGTCTCTTCCTCAACGGTATCATCTCAGAACGCTTCGGATATAGAATGACCATGATCTACACCATGATCGCTCTTTGCGGCATTTTTTTCATCCCCGTCTTTTCCACCAGCTTGTATTTGTAGCGGGCGGCATCCTCCAGGGGATCCCCTGGGGCGTGTTTCAAACGCTTGCGGTGACATATGCAGCCGACATTTGCCCAACGTCCCTTCGCGCTTACATGACCTCGGTAAGTAATGTTATGATTATCTGTCAGTACACTACCTTTGGGAATATTTCGCTTACTGACACCTCGTTTCTCTAGTGGATCAATGTGTGCTGGGTCATTGGTCAATTGATTTCATCTGGCATGCTTCGAGGTCTTCTCAACCGTACTGATGAGTGGGGCTATAAAATCCCTTTCGCCATCCAATGGGTCTGGCCAATCCCTATCATGATTGGCACTTTCCTCGCCGCCGAGTCACCATGTGGCTTGTACGAAAAGCCGTCTCGAAGAAGCTAAACAAGCCCTCCTTTTCCTCACAAGTTGAAACTCTGGCATCGAATTCGACGCCGACGCTCAAGTGTCTATGATGGAAGTCACAAACCAATTTGAAATGGAGTCCAGCTCTGGCGCACGCTACTGGGATTGCCTCCGAGGAACGGATCGCCGACGAACTGAGAGCGCTTCGACTTCGATGGTTTGGCTCACACGAGCGTTCTGCGGTATCCCCTTCATGAGCTTCAGCACACAGTTCTACCTCCGCGCCGGCCGGAACAATGAGGACGCCTATAGCATTAATATTGACCAGACTGGACTCAGCTCTGTTGGATGTCTTATCGCATGGTGGTTGATGACCAAATGTGGACGTCGAACTCTGTACGTGTGGGGTTTGAGTGCAATGTTCGTTCTGTTGATGGTCATCGGATTCTGCGGCCTCAAGTCCAACGACGCATCCGCCTGGGCAGCCGGATCTTTTCTCCTCGTCTTCTTCGTCGTATTCCAGCTCTCCGTCGGGACAACGTGCTATTCTCTCGTCGCTGAAATCCCCTCGACCCGTCCCTCCATCAAGACCGTTGCCCTCGCGCGAGCCTTCTACAATGCAGGGGGATTCATCAACAATGCACTGATGCCGTAAATGATCGATCTGAATGATCGATCTGAATGATCGATCTGAGTGATTGGAACTGGGGTGCCAAAGCTGGTTTCTTTTGTGCTGGAGTTGATGCTTTGTTCTTGGTCTGGGTATTCTTCCGCTTGCCGGAGCCAAAGGGTCTTACTTACTCTGAACCCGATCTGCTCTTTGGGCATGGTGTAGGAGCTAGAGAGTTCTTGCAGAGTAAGGCTGATATTTCGAAGCCGGTGTTACACGTTTTTGAGGTTATTGATGAGAAGGTTATTGTGGTTTATGTTGAGTAAGAGATGGAAATGTCTGTTGCATATGTTAGTATAGTTTTTGTACCACGGATATAGATATTAGAGTAGCGAAGATACGTTTTATATCTTTTTGAGCTATAATGATTTTCGTCCACAGCGTTGTATGGAGTATCATGCGACTTACCAAACTTTTTTGCACCACAGAGCACTGATGCATGGCGCATTGCTTGGTGGCCTGGAAACCCCGTGAGCGCAAGCTAAAGTGAACAAGCTTTCCGCTCATCTAATCTAGCGGTAGCTTTGCATGGTGAGCGTATGCCAACTGTTAATCGACTGAAGCATGGATGCAGTTTTGACGAAATCTCTCCGTGATGTAAACACTTGCTTTTACTGTACTTTAGCGAAAAAGGGGGTTTGCTCCGAAATTTATCCCGCTGCCACCAGCTATGGACCTCAGCACTTCCAGCCGTTCTGTATGGAAACAGAAGACCTTTAAAGTGAAGGTGATTGGACCTCTATCTCACTTCCTTCAATCGCGTAAGATCTGGCAACAAATTGGATACATCAGGTCCGGTATCCTGCTCCTTCGCAGGGGTTCTAGGGGGTATCACCAGCCGCCAATGGATCAATGGCCTTTTCTGGCAACCCTGACCAGTTTATGGGGTCATCTTGCAACGTATCCTTCCTCGGTTCGTGAAAGATACAACAGCGAGAGATCGTATCCAGAACCCTGAAGCCGACCTGCCCTACCTCCGTGCTGCTTATGGATTTTCCGCCGCTGTAGGGGCGATCACCTATCTATACCTCCATGTTGCGTCCCCAATATCTTTGGTGGATGTATTCTTTAGTAGTCTTCGCGATCCAAGTGCAGCCCTTCCACTTATCGGAGGTGCGTTGAAGGTGTTGCAAGATGACCGGATTTGCGCCTTTTCCGCGACTACCATCTGGACACTGTTAAGCTTCAAGAATTTAACGAATATGGTTTCAAAAGTCCGTGCGTTTAGGGTATCAAAATATCTTCTAATTAGGAGTACTCTAGCTACGTCTTTTAACTAATTTTAAGATCTAATGCTCTTAAGCTTTAATTAACCTATTAATTTATTTTTGCGGTATTTTCTCCCATTTTTTTGTCACCGTTGTTATCATTTGAGCCTTATCTGTAGGTTGGATTTGATGCTTATGGATAATTTGTTTAATATGTTTTTAGTATTTTTTAATAGGATTTATATTCGATGAAATAAAAAGATAAGAAAAAAGAAGAATATTATGCGAGGTATGCTAGCGTGTGCAACAATTTATAATAAACTTATAGCCATAGGCAAAATTGTTATTTTCTATGAATTAAGGGGTTCCGCAGATAGCTTTAAACGCCTTTAAATATTTTATAATATATGATTCAAGTATTTGAGTAAGATAATCAGCTTGCTTAAAGGCTCTGTTTTTTCTAGTACTATGGATATGTATTAAAAGGCTTTTATACCCATACCTAATTGCCCTAAAAAAGTGGACCGATGTTGTATATCCTTAATACATTTGAAATTATATATAATTAGAATGATACCTCTTTTTCCTATTCTAAATACATTTTTTTTATAATGCTTTGCCCTTAGTTAAAAGGTAATTTTATTAAACCATAAAATCAAGTTTTATTCGATAATTGTCCAAAACATATGGGCAAATGCCTATACTTAATGTGCAATTGTTTATTTGGCGCTAAGGTATGGCTTTTGGCATTTAATATAAAAAAAATAACCTGTTTTGTTGTAGTGTTGTTTAAAAGTAAAAGGAGAGTATGTGTGTTACGATCGTACAAAGAGGCTGCTTTGGAGGCTGAGTTGGAGATCACATGATAGGCTGCTTTGGAGGACAAATGGTTGTTGATAAACAAAAGAGTCGGCCTGACTCAAGTCGTACGCGAGGGATAATCGCCAAATGAATCAACCTCCCTTGAGGAAGATATATAAAAGGCCTTAGTTAGTCAAGGATGAGGATCTTCTTTCCTCATCTTTTCTTCCACGTACGAAGCGTAGTCTTAGGTCCAAATACCAAAGAAGCTTCTACTCGAGTGTTTCCCCTTGAGTAGCCCTTACTTTGATATCACCCTGAGGCCAGCCATAACATAAGAAAAGATCAACTTCATTCCGCTGTGAAGCGTTGTATCTCACCCCAAAGGAAGCACTGTCGTTTCGTACGACCCTCGTGTTACCTTTACCCTACCTGCGCAAGTAGGTGCCTTCAACTTTGCTTCGGAGAGTTGCTGTCCCAGAGAAAGCTGGAACCCCCGCCGATTTTGCCATTCAAATCGACACCTCCATTGGCTTCGTACATTCAAGCAGTACAAACCAGAGCTGTTAGGAGCATAAAAGGTCGTACATGTGTACACCGACCATAGGGCATTAGAGCACTTCATGACCACAAAGGATCTCACGGCACGACAGGCTAAATGGGCCGAATTCTTTGCCGACTTCCATTTCCTGATCATGTATCGTACAGGCGTTACAAATACTTTGGCCGATACCTTGTCCCGCAGAGACCAAGACCTTTCCCCAATGGAAGCCAAGAAACGCGCTTTGCGAAGTCAACAAATGATTCCAGACAACAAGATTAGTCAGCAAGTCCTTGACGACGTACGACATACAGAGTTGTCCCCTATTGAAGACCCAGACTCAGAACTCTTGGTAGGAGAACCTCCTGACCCTACCTCGGCGGTAGCGTACGATATTAAGGGCTACGATATCATTGACCAAATCATCTCCGCCAATAAGACGTCTCCAAATCTAGAGCCCTTAAGGGAAAAAGCCAAAGAGCACAGCCTAAACTACGAGCTTCAGCAAGGAAAGCTCTTCTTTCAAGAACGATTGGAAGTGCCAATGGAGCCTCCGGAGTTACGTACTTCCTTAATTCGTCACGTACACGCACAGCCGCAAGTGGCACATGCCGAAATCAATAAAATCAGGTTACTGCTCGGCCGCAAATACCATTGGACTGGAATTGGGAATGATATCGTACGATACATTGACAATTGCAGTTGTTCTCAAACGAAGGCCCGTAGGGACAAGACCCCTGGCCTATTACACCCCCTGCCAATCCCCACGAGACCATATCAGCATTTGACAATGGATTTTACGGAATTGCCTTTGGACGAGAACGGCTTTGATTCGGCTTTTGTAATCATAGACCAACTCACAAAAAAGCCTTTGTCCGTCCCTTGCCACAAGACCATTACCGCTAAGGGTATGGCCAACCTCTTCCTGATCCATTGAAGCCAACACTTTGGGATGCCCAACTCTATCGTTTCGGACAAAGGACCGCAATTTGTCTCGACTTTTTGGAATAAGTACTGCCGCATTTTAGGTACAAAGATAAAGCTTACTACAGCTTATAACCCAAATGTGGATGGCCAAACGAAGATTATGAACCAATACCTTAAACAACGACTTCGTCCATTCTGTACATACTACCAAAACAACTGGAGTTCCCTATTGCCAATTATGGACATTGCACAGCTCACTTTACCACACGAGTCCTTAGGAAATATGACCCCATTTCAAGTCCTAAACGGCTATGAACCAAGAACATCATACGATGTGCATAACCCAAAACCTCCCAAGTCGGCAACGGAAAGCTTGAATAGAGACGACGCCATTAAGGTCGCTTCTAGAATAAGACAAACCATAGAGTTTGCACAATCCTCTATCCAAGCACAACAGGACAAAATGAAACGACTTGCAGATCGTACGCGCCGCGAAGTTGATTGGGACATAGAAAACATGATACTAATCTCCACAGCCAATTGGAAAATGGACAGGCCCTCACGAAAGCTTTCGGACAAGTGGTACGGACCTATTGAAGTATTAGCTAAGATTGGAGAGAGTTGGAAAGTCAAACTCCCTAAGGACTGGAAAGTCTATCCCGTTTTCCACTCCCACTCTTTGCGGAAATACGTCAACAACCCTTTGCCAGGCCAAGTACGACCTACACCAGCGCCAATTCAGCTTCTTCCAAAACAAGACGAATGGGAAATTGAGGCCATACTAGGCTCTAAGCTAATAGGTAATATCCTCAAATACCAAATCAAATGAACAAGAGCAGACAAAGACCTTGAATGGTACCATTGCTCGGACGCTATGACGGCACCACACCTTGTACGAGCGTTCCACCTTCAATATCCAAATGCCAAAGGACCTCCAAAAGCTCTACCTCAATGGTTAGAGGCATACAACGCTGGAATTGACGATTACAGCGAATTGGAGGACGATAGACCTATAACATCAACTGCAAGGACGCAATTCTTCGAAAGGGGGGGGTAATGTTACGATCGTACAAAGAGGCTGCTTTGGAGGCTGAGTTGGAGATCACATGATAGGCTGCTTTGGAGGACAGATGGTTGTTGATAAACAAAAGAGTCGGCCTGACTCAAGTCGTACGCGAGGGATAGTCGCCGAATGAGTCAACCTCCCTTGAGGGAGATATATAAGAGGCCTTAGTTAGTCGAGGATGAGGATCTTCTTTCCTCATCTTTTCTTCCACGTACGAAGCATAGTCTTAGGTCCAAATACCAAAGAAGCTTCTACTCGAGTGTTTCCCCTTGAGTAGCCCTTACTTTGATATCACCCTGAGGCCAGCCGTAACAATGTGAGTTTAAATTCGTTATATAATTTCTTTTAATTAAGCTTTCATATTTCATGGTTTGTAGAAAGGTATATAATAGCCTCTTGAACTTCTCGATTATTCAAAAACTCGCGCAGCCTTTTTGTTTGTCCAATTTGTATTTTCTCCGGTATATTATATTATAAAATCTTCCTAATTATATTATCTCCTAAGCTATAATACCCCTCGATAAGCTAAAAACCAATTCCTGCGAATTTGTAAAGCTAGCGTATAGCTTCTTTATATTTTATTCGGATTTCCTTATTAGACTTGTGAAGTAACATCGAGGAAATAAAGTATATAAGCATTTTTAATAATAATTTAGCTAATCTAGTATCAAAATAATAAAATTTTTGCGATCCAAGAAGAAAGGTGGCCTGATAGCCTAAACGCATAGACTTTTGAAACCAGCTTTGTAAAGCGGGTAGGCAAGCTATAAGCGGGATGGGGACGCATTCTCGGCGTTTTCCTGGCTATGAATGTTGTTGTTGGGCCTGGTGCCGCCTTCAGTGTGATGTGGGCATGGCGTGAAGAAAGGCTGGCTAAGAGACGTGATCTCGTCAAAGAGAGCAAGTAGATGTTGCCAGGATAACTCGAGGTCTGGGGTCAATGGTAATTCTAGAGTTCCGTAAATTTAGCGCTGATGGTGCAGTGGGTACAGTGAGCTTCAGTCAACACAAGACCGCAAAATGCATTGCAGAACATCGATTTCGTAGATTAGTATGTCAGTAGATGTCAGTATATTTATGCACAGTACCAATGTATATCTTTCTGTATTTTTCAGTGCTTATTAATATGGACTTCTTTAATCAGACTACGAGGGCCTCGTTTCAGGCCTAACAGTGATGAATTACAGCGATGCACCGCTAATAACTACCCTGAAGCGACCAAAATTCAGGGGCTGCGTCCTGAGAATTACTTCTGCTCACTACTCGTACTGGTCGAAAGCTCTTCGGCTCAGGCCTTCCAGGTTAATTTTCAGAGAATACTGATTGCGGATCTCCTCGACATTCATGATTGGCATACTTGTTTTAGGGCTCCGGTTGCAAATTTAGCAAAATATCAAACTCTTTGGCATTCTTTTGGCCACGCACATTGGAATCTCACGGCACGGCCAATTATTGAGATATTCGTTGTTCGATTGGTGGACCTCGCTGCCCCCTAAAGGTGGCTTCTGAGGCTGAAGTCTGCTTGACAGTCCAGCCCCAAAAACAACAACATAATGTGGGCTCTCGATTTTTGTATCGAGGGATGGAGGCAAAAGTACATTTGCTCGAAGCCTTGAATGTAGAAAGAAAAAGGATGTGAGGAGTGCTGAAGACATGTTGTATGAAAATGCGCGCATTTTCTTTCGCACAGCAGAGATAATTCCAATATTGGACAATGTAGAGCGCGTAGAACCTAGGCCTCGCAAATGGTGAGAACACGATGCCTGAGACACTCTCGATATACACTGATGAGTTGTGACAATCACAAAACCTCGCGGGAAAAGATGGCAAGTCCCCGATTTTGCTGGTTCAACCTCACCGGAATGGTGCAGGGATAAGCTCATCCCTCGCTTCAAGAGACACTAAATCTGTGTTTATGAAAAGGGGCAGAAGGGGCTCGGTTACTTGGTCATGTGATGTTGATAAAAGGGGGAACAATGAAACATCCGCCATCAGACAGCCTCCGTCTCGTTACCATTCTTGGCGTTAGAGACTCGACACGAGGATCAATGCGTTCGTCCCAACACCACCAAGCGAATGTGTCAAAGTCAATAAATGAGATGACAGGTTGGCGATCTCCAGATGATCCACCCCGTGTCACGGCAGTTTGAGCCATCCGGCAGAATCAACTTCGTCTCATCCCAATAACCCGGACTTGGAAGGAAGTCATCAGCTGTCACAGCATGGTTGATCATCTATTTTTGCGGTATCGTCCTTTCTTGGATCCAATTACTGCCTTCCATAAGTAAGGTCCGTCCTCCATCATTTGCATTATTCGTTCCAACTCATCCCATTCTATCACTACAAACAAGTTCTGTGAACTTTTTCCATTCTCTTACATACTTCTTTCTTTATTTACACCGCGAGCCGGTCTTTACCTAAAATCACCTTCGCGAAGAAACAACTCCCTCCCTTACAACAACCCACTCTTTCAAACACCCGCCAAAATGCAATTCAACTCTCTCCTCCTCTTCACCTTCACTGCCATGACGGCCACTGCTGCAACTGTCCCAGTCAGCGCCAGACAAGCCGGTGTTGATTTCGGTAGTTGCACTCCAACAATCGACTTCCAACTTGGGCGTGGCGATCGCAAGGCTACTGAGGGATCCTTCTTGCCTACCGATGCTGTCGTGGCTCAGGGTCAACAAGATGCCCTTAACCCCAACATCATCACCAACCGTGTTTGCGATCAACTCACCAACGTAAGTCTATCTGTCACTTTATTTTCATTGAATGTACTAATTTCATTAGGTTTGCGGAGCCAACGATGCCGCTGTTGCCCTTTGCGAGGATGCCCAGGCACAAGTCGAGGCTCTGGGAACCAAGGATGCCACGACTGCTGATGCTTTCAATGCTGCGCTTGGATTCTAAGCTGTTTGTTTTGCGCAGGATCTGGAAGACTTTGGATAAAGGGGGCTTTAGATGGGACATGCATGAGAAATGGAAACTTCCCGGAGTTGGGAGGGTGGTCTGGGTAGATGAACGATGCTTGGTTCAGGACAGAAAAACTGATCAATGGAATGATTTCTGTGCATGGCTTTTTCAAAGTGATGATTGATGCCGTGGGCCCGTGACAAAGCTGAAGTTTCTTGGACATGCATGGACTCTAACACATAGAACCCCACAGAATGCAGTTTCCCTTCATAGGTGTAACGTTTATATCGTCCAAAAGGGTAATGATACCCTGACTAGGTAAATGCTCTTTTTGTTCCTGGCGACTCTAAGCAGAACTAAGCGACTGTTTACTCTTTGTCAGTCCACCCCTTACAATACCTCATCGCTCCTTTCAGACCAGAATCTCCAAACTCTATATTACACAGCTTGATTCCAGCTGAGCTTTTTGATTCAAGTCCCCCAAATACCACGTTGGTCACAACTGTGGGCACACATCAGCTAATCAGCTAAAACATCGGAGCTCAACAGTCACGCCTCAAGCTCGTCATGGTGCTCACTCGAGCACAACGAAAGCCAGCAGAGGCAGCACTGCCAGAGCAACCACCGTCACCACCACCGAAAGATCAGAAAGGATCCTCAGCGGACGATAACGAAGAAAAAGAAGCTCCCCTCACCGAATTCACTTGCTTCCCACATCCCCCGGCAGAGATGCGTGCCCTGATCTGGAAGGCCATCTGCTTCGAACCCCGAAATGTGGATATTGGGTTTCGCCAGCGTGCTGGGTGGGCGCCGATGATGCTCCACCGACACCCTTGCCCTTTGATGCTGGAATAATTCCTCTGTTTTCTTACTTCTCCCACGTGCAACCACCGCGAACAATGGGGGTGGTACAAGCTCGAGTTTGGCCCCGAAGTTGTTGATCGAGGGTTCACAATCACCTTTCCGCCGAAGATGTATGTCAACTTTGCAGTCGACAGACTTTGTTGCAAACAACTGAATTCTGCAAGCTGTGCGAAAGACGGGGTCTTCGCCTGTTAGCCTTGAATCCTGCAGAATACACCCATTACTTTCCTTCTGGTCTTGGAACTCTCCTCACCGACTTCAAATTTCTCGATGACATCACCTTCTTGTTCGAGCCCAGCTATCATGGCCCACCTTGGAAGAAAGGCACGATTGAGCTCAGAGACTGGCATTGGGAGGCCTATAGCGAGTGGATGAAGCGGGCTATCCAGGCCTTCAAGAAGGACTGGGAAAAGGTCTACTCTGATGCTAATCTTGAGCGCATACCCACAATGACGTACATGGCATTGTCGAAGAAACCTGGTGTCAAATACAGGTTGGCGTCTTTCCTGGATGAGAATTTATCATAAAGTTAGTGGTCCGAATCCCGTCCCTCGGTCTTCGCTGAAAGGGATACCTGTGGGTGGTAGATTCTAAGATCGGTGCACCTTACACTTGTGGCTAGCCTTGACCTTGGTTGAAGTACTTTGCAGATTGATGGGTCCTTTGTTTGCGTTAGGATTGGAGTCCCATGCTTCATGCGCTCGCATTCTGAGTTGTCTTCGAGATGGACTGCGGGGATGGGGAAGAAGCAAACAGTGTAGTGTCCATAGGAGATTGGATTAAGGGAGCTTGGGGGAATGAAATGTATCTTTGAGCAAGACCTGGATGTGTATGTTATTGATAATTGGAGATGCTCAGGAGTGCAAGCAAGAAGTACTAACGTTCATGATCCGATTTTATCACTCACGCTTGTGTCTTGTAAGTGATGCCTTAGAGGCATATACCACAAGTGCGACCCGCTTTATCTCAATGGAACCGCACTATCTAGAACATATTCCACAAGAAATGGCGGATAGCACATGTAAACATGAAACGGAAACTTACTGTACTGATGTAATACCGAACTGATTTGTAGTGCTAACATCGAGGCTGAGAAGAAGCTTGAAAAATGCCCAGTGATGTTGCTATTACGGACAAAGAAAATGCCCAGTTGATTTCGCCTACAAGACTGCTTCGATTGGTGTATTACCTTGATAGCACATCTGGGTTGCGATCTCGAATCACCTCGGAGGGGTATCATATCTTCAAATGAGAATTTTGGACAATCAAAAGATAAATGGAAGCTTCTTGTCTTAATGGAAACTTCTTGAAAAAAGAACGTAAGTTAACAATTCGGAGGACAAAGGAAGTCATTTGTGAGATTCCAAATAGAATCATGATGGTTTCAAGTGTTGAGTGGATTTACCCGCCAGCCCGCGTCATTCATTTTGAGGATCTGCGCCGTCGCATCTGGTGTGGCTGGTGAAGCCAAGAAAACAGGGCAGCCAATTGGAGAATTGGAGAATTGGAGCCAGCACCCCCACGACACGACATGCTTCGAGCTGTTGTCCACCCACCGCTCGCTCCTCAATCGTTACCACGTACTTTACAGTGCAAGGGCGGGGCAATTGCTGCCAATATGGAACTCATGATGATCTACCTCAATGTTCGATGTTTGCAGCCCCATCCTTCCGAGAGATCTGAGGATCTGCCCCAGGGTTTGGCTCCGTGATCGAGAATCACTACCCCTTGGCTTCGCTTGGGCCGTCGGAACCTGCCATTTCCTCCCCCCTTCATGTAAATCCCATTCCCAGAGAACTGGCATTTGACGATACTTGGACAGTAGTGTAACAGTTGCCAAGGCTGGGTCAAACTAGCCCAATGGTAGTGCGTTTTCTGACAGGAATGGCGCTATTTACTACTGCAGCATTACGGCATCATGTTAGATGTCAACCTATCCAAGGTTTTTGATTCTTGCGAAGGTAGTACAACTGCCGAAAGGGCTCTTTGGACTCTGGGGAACAGCTGACAGCGAGTGAGAGCTTGCTGTCCACACGAGCTTACGCCACACACGACATCATAGCTTCTCAGCTACCCCTCATGAGCTAGTGCTCTTTGTTCTTCATGTCGTCCACTCATCTCATATATTAGTATTTCTCTCACTGTACTTTTCTTAAATTCCATACCTTCTTTCTCATCTTCATCAGATATCCGGGAGTGGAAATTGATAGGAACAAACATCTCTCTACTCTTTGAATTGTTGATACCCTGATAGCAATCATGGAGAAAATCAAGAACATTCTGTATGTGCTCATTTACCTATAGACAAGAACCCAAATCTAATTATTTCTACAGCAAGCCTGGTAAATCCCAGGACGATGATGCCTTGTACGGTGCAGATCAGTCAACGAAACATACCGGAGGTTTAACTGGCGAAGGAAGCCATCTCGAAGGAGCAACAAACACTTCAAACACATCACCCACTACAAATCCAATCTCAACCAGTGGCGGACATAACACTGGCCCTGGAAACACATCCACTGGTCTGAGTGGTCAAACTGCTCCGAGTGGCACCGGGTTGGGAGCTACAGGCACCCAAACAACCCAATCAGGGCATCACCCTGGTCAGGGTAGCCATTTGGCAAGTGCCACTTCGGGCGCTCCAACTCATACATCTGGAGTTACGACCACTACTACTACACAGACGCACACTGGTCAATCTCATGATGGAAGAGATGCAGGGTTGGCAGGAGCTACTGCTGGTGGCGCTGGACTTTCGGAACAGTCAGTGAATCCGATTTCGAGGCAGTGCATTCTCTAACATGTCTATCTGTAGTAACCGTCAAGGACAGCATTCTGGACTTGGTTCCTCTACAAATACGGGTCTAGGTAGTCACCAAAGCACTGGAGTCTCTGCTGGAACGACCAGTGGTCATCACACATCGGACCTCGCCAACCGTGCAGATCCCAGAGTTGATTCAAACAACTCAAGATATCCCACCCAATCGGGACCAGAAACGACTGCACGAAAGGGAAACCTAGGCAATGCCCAAATTGGCGGTGGATCTGGTTCAATTGGTCAGTCTGCCCTCTCAAGCCTGCCTGGGGAGTCGAGTGGACCCGCTGGGTACTCTGGAACTGCAGAAACTAGCACCACACCGCGACATGTTCCTGGCGAGTGGATTGACGAGACTGACACCTCTCGCTATGCAGGAACTGGTGTGCAAGATAGCAGCACGGCATCAGGCAGTCACTTGGGGAGAGATACAGCAGCTCTTAGTCCAGCAAAAGTTATTGGGTCTGGACTTCAAAGCCAAAGGGATACCGACCGAGGCCTTGGTTCCTCAACGGGCTCGTCTAATTTGGCTCATGCTTCGCAAACCGGGCCAGGTGCTGGTCACATTGGATCGCAACCAGGAACCAGCACTTCAACAGGCGATAATTTAGGCCAAGATGGCCTCGGCTCCTCGACGGGCCCGTCCAATTTGGCTCATTCCTCTGAAACCAGGTCAGGTGTTGGCTACACTGCATCTCAGCAAGGAACAAGCACCTCGACAGGCAATCGTTTGGGTAGAGATGCCGCTTTAGTTAGTGGCACCGGCGCAGTAGGATCAGGTATTCACAGTCATCAAGATCATGGTCGTGACACTGGTTATACTGGTGCAGGCCAGACTACCACCCAACATGCCGGTTCTCACGGAGTAAGTCTATCTTCAAATGTCTCTCAACTGACACATTTTACTTATTCCAATACTGATTTACATAGCCTCATGCCACCGATACTGCCAACCTTCTTGATCCCTCGGTAAATACTCGTGGTGCGGGTGGATATGAAGATTCTCATCAGCATTCTCCAACTCAAGGTGGGGGTGCTGAAGAGGCTGATCACCACCATGGTCGAAACACTGCGATCGGTACCGGAAGTGCAGCCGCGGTTGGCCTTGCTGCTCAGTATGTTGCTCCGTGAACTCATTACTTCCAAGCCTAACTCACTTCTCTAGTCAATATGGTCAAGATCATAACGAACGGGGAACCGGAGTCGGCACAACTGGAAGCTCAGGTCTTGGTCATTCAACCGGCCTCGGTTCCACTCAGGGAACTGGGGCTGGAAGTACCTCTGGCGTATCTCAGCCCACAACTGGCCCAGCACCACATACCGCTGGACCCCATTCAAAAGATTGGGAGAATGTGGCTGACCCAAAAGTCAATCCCAACAATGCTGCTATCCAAGGAGCACAAGCTCAATCTGGACATCAGACTGGAACTCAATCCGCAACAGATTCAAGCGGACAACACTATGGAAGCGATGCAGCTCTTGGGGCGGGCGCAGTAGGAGCTACGGGGCTCGCTGGCAGGTAAGCAGAATGTCCGTGTTTCACAGTGTACATAAACTAACATTGCTGTAGCCAATACCAGAAGCATCAAACTGGATCAGATGTTGGCGCATCGAACACCGCCGGTACCTATCAAACTTCCGGCTTATCATCCGGACCTGCACCGAATACATCTGGACCACACTCATCAGACATGTTGAATAAGCTGGACCCTCGTGTCACGGCGAATCCGACTGCTGCACAAGGAAACCCTCAGGCCCAATCTGTTCTGGGCCAAAGTGACAAGTCTCACAGAGCCACTGGAGATCACGCCGCTCAACCATCTGCTACACACCAGAGCGACTACAACTGTGGCAGAGATGTCGCGATTGGCGGAGGAGCTACATCGGCTTTTGTAGGTGGTAGACATCACGATCAGAGTGGAGCCACCACTTCTCAGGATCCTTACTCTGGAAGTTCAGCCACAGCTCAGCGTTCCACAGTCGATCCCACTACAGACCGTTCTAAGGACCATAACTACGGCCGAGATGCCGCAATTGCCGGTGGAGTAGGCACAGCAGCCTACGCCGCTGGTAGACATCATAACCAGGGCGAAAGTACTAACCCAAGCAGAGTACATGGCACTTCGGCATCCCAAGACCCTTACTCGGCAAGCTCTACCCAACGATCCACAGCTGATCCTGCTACGGACCATTCCAAAGACCATCATTATAGCCGAGACGCTGCCGTCGTGGGAGGAGCTGCAGGTGTTGGTGGTGCTACCTACGAGGCAGACAAGCACAACCGAGAGAAGGAACTTGCCAAGGCACAACGCGAGGCCGAGAAAGAGCATAAGCACGACTTGAAGCAAGCTGAGAAGGATCACAAACATGATGTAAAGCGTGCAGAGAAACAAGCTGAGAAGGATGAAAAGCACCATGAGAAAAAGAAGGGTGGATTTTTGTCGTTCCTCCGTAAGTTCGATCCACGACGAAGCCATACGTAAGCTAACCAATATTAGATCGCGACAAGAGCAAGAAGTATACTGCGGAGGAGGAAGCAGACTTCGACCGCCAGGAGCGTGAACACAATGCTTCGCAATCTCACACTGGAAGGAATGCAGCCCTAGGTGGCGCAGCAGTCACCGGGGCCGGTGCGGGAGGTCAGTGATCTTCCTCGTCCCTATATCCTCACTCACTCTTGGGACGTGGAATCAAAGCAGCACTAACATATTGAGTAGCCTATGTAGCAGATAAGCACCACGATGCCGACACCAACAAGTCTCTTCCAACTGCCCCCGGTAACCACGGTGTTGGAACAGGAGCGGGAACTCAAAATGCTCTAGCAGGTAACACCTCGAGCACCACGCATCACGACGCCCACACTCACGGAACTCCACTTCCGGAGAAGCCCGCTGGCAAAGATATTGGTGATAAATTGCATGGCGTTGAGCGAAACCGGGGTGTCACCGGAGCAGCTGGCTGTATGTACTTTTCCTCGCCTGTTGTTTTTGGTGATCCAGGATTTCGGATGAAAGACATGTCTTAGGAACTGAGATTTTGATCCTGATCAAAGATTTTTTGTTTTACAGGGCTAATTTTTTGTAGTCCCAGATCAGCCAGGATTTGGTGATGGCACAACTGGCCATCAACACTCAGTCTCCGAAGCGACAACAGATCAACATGGACACCCTGTCGGATCTGGTACTACTGGAGCAGGCTATGGAACACATCAGACTGGCCGCGAATTTCCTCTCGGTCATTCTAAGCATGATTCTGGCTATACGGACAAGACTTCACCGACCCACGCCACCTCCAAACATCAATCTGGTCACCATACTGGTCGTGATGCCACAGTCCTTGGAGGGGCTGGACTTGCTGGCCAGCATGGGCATAGCAAGCATGATACTACGACTGGTCATCAATCCGGCTTGACTGGCTCCCAAGGCCAGTCCGGACTTACTGGATATCAAGGCTCAAGCGGATACCAAAGCGTTCTTGACCCGGGCCGACAGACTGGTACTTCAACAGGTCAGCAAGATCACCGCCAACACGACACAACTTCCGGATATGAAACTGGTCGCGAGGCAAGTGGACTCGGTTCTACCGGCCAATATAACACGAACACAGGATCCTCAGGATATCGAACTAGTCACGGGACAAGTGGCCTTAGTTCCACAGGCCAACAATACGACACCAGCACAGGCTCATCAGGTCTAATTGGCTCCAAGACCTCCGACCACAGCGGCAGAAACAGATTGCACAAGGACCCTCCTGCTAGCCATCCTGCCTCTCAGGCACACTCAGGCAGCGATGATAAGGGAGCTCATGTTTCTGCTAGCGGAGCGGAGAGAGAACGTGTTGTGGAGCAGGGGAAGGATAACCTTGATCGTGATACTGGTGTTGCGAATGCGCCGTCTGCTAACCCCAGCACGAACTACTAGTCTAGCTATGTTGTGTTAAGGCCTATATATGATTATGACTTCGCTGTTATGTTTACTTCAGGGTGGTCTGTTTGGGATGGCACGGTTGGGATTTCTGGGGTATTTATGAACTGTAATGAGTATACGAAATATGAATAGTCTTTAGGAGCACAATCTCTCCACGAATTTCCACGACATTGAAGCCTATAAAGGAGACAATATAAACTTCATTAAAGACTCTCTAAATAGATATCCGAAACTCTACATTCTCTCCCGAGTCTCCCCCCTCCACACCCGCACCATCTCGCCCCCGCCCCCTCCCATACAAAACATTCAAATCCCTCAGCCAATGAAAAAGACAAGCTCCACACCCGGACCTCGCCCCAAAAGAATTCAACTCAATCAACACACACCTCCTCTTCTCCCCATCCCACAAAACATCAAACGAAAAACCCTGCTCCAAAAGCAACTCATCCATCGCTCCTCCCTTTCCTTTCTTTACCTCCCCCATGATCTCCCCATGAATCCGTACTATCTCATCCATAATCACACCTACTATCTCATCAACTTCCTCTGGTGCTTTATTATTGAGGAATGACGGCTTGTGCCATTTAAATTGTGAGACGGCTGTGATCCTCCCATCAGGCGGCGCGCAGAAAACGCGGAATTCGAACAAGATGTCCATCGCCTCGTTATATGGTAAGAACACCAGGTCCACAAATCCACCATCTTTCTCCTGCTGTCGGGTCATAGCGTTCGTTGCTCTATGGCTCGTGGTCAGCCGTAGAATAACCTCCTCAACGGTCTTCAGCGGCGTGGTGCCTCGGACGCCATCTTTTGGTGAACATTCATCGAGATGGAGGAAGAGGCCTGAGGGTGGAAACGAGAGGGATGTGAATGCAGATAAAGTGTCCGTAAGTTCTTCAGCGTAGAGACGGTTGGGTTCGCGGGTTTGCAGTGAGGCTTGCGAGGCGTCGAGGATGAGGCGGGTTTGTGGTGGTGTGAGTGTTAGAGTTTGGATTGACGAGGTGGGGATGTTTTGGGAGTGGGCGATGAGGGGGAGCCAGCGGAGGAAGGATTGTGGGACTTCGGAGGGGATGGAGAGGTTGGGTGCTGAGAGGGAGGTGTGGAAGGTGCTGTTGTAGGAGGTGGGATCGGAGTCCACAAGAGCGGAGGGGATTTTGATGAGTTTCATTGTTGTGGCGGGCTTTGATATGGTGTTCGAGTTCTGGATACGCGAAGCTTGTGTAAGTTAAAAGTCAAAAAGCACGGTTTGATATGTATCTGTTCTCAGCCAACTGCGCAAGTCTCTATCGAGCTCTCCTCATTCGGCGTGAGTCACGAATCACGTGGAGTACCTGGTCGTTCGCTCGTCTGCTGACCTGAGCGAGGTTGTTGTGAATTAACGCGTAAATGGGCACTGGGATAGCTATTACGATGTGTTAAACTATGTTCGCACTTGTTGTTGTTCAAGAATTGGCAGCTCTAGCCTCCTCGAGTAAATGATTGAGAAGCAGTAAAGCAGGTGGTTTGAAACCCTGATACTGCTCTGCGATGACTTCGTGTTCAGCATCTTTTACCTCCATCTTGAGACACCCATGGCAAGGATACGTTGACTAGTCTATGTATACTCAATCTTCTCCCTCTTTCTAGCCAGAATTGCTCATCTGGAGCTTCGGTGTTCTGGCCACTTCACCGACCCATTCACTTCTCAATATCACACACTGCCTACCTAACTCGCCTCTGACCAGTCACCACTCTCTCCACCATCTTATAGCACCGCACTGTATCCGAGTTATGGCCAAACTCTCATTCTCGGGCATTGCTGCTGTCTTGGAATAGTAGACAACGGGCCGGCCCTCGCTCGCTCGCTTAACCCCCTTTTCGACGGGGAAGTAAATAAAAGTCATGTTTGATGAAGCGAGGAGTATGTCAATACTTTTGAGTCAAGCCAACTCAGTTGAGGTTCTTGCAACGAGTGGGGATGGGTACTTGGATCTCGTAGGCTATTCTAAATCTCAATTTGTTTTCTCACTTAGCAGCACATGTGACCCCCACCCACGACCACGACTGCGTCTTCACTTCAGAAAAGTGCATGCTAAGTATGGCACTATTCGAAGTTCGTTATGTGCGGTCAGATCGAATTATGTGCTCATGCGCAATGCACAAAGACTGGTATTTCTTTCAGGTCATTTTCCTTGTGGGCAGAAGCACGAAGTAGATGCCAATTAAAATTTCTAGCCCTTCTTCCCTAACTAATCACAAGCCAAGCGCTCACGTACAGTATACAATGCCTGCCCACCTCTGTATTTTCGTTCATCCGGATATCCAAGAACTCCCGCTCGCTATACAACCCAAACCACCAAAAAATGCAAATAGAAAACCAAGGGGTATTTGAAGAATAAACTCTCATCTCGTTTCCGAGCCTCAAGCGAAATATTGCTCGAATATATTAAGCTAATTCATGCCGCTGCCTAGATTCCAACTCGAAATGCTGCGGTTGCGAATTCATCTCTTGCGGGTATCCGTTCCCTGCAGGAACTTCCGAACCAGGAGCTTCGGACCTCAGCGCCGCGTAGGGCTTGTGATCTCCTCTGAACTCGCCCTGGTAAGCGGTGTCGCTCTGGCCTCCTGCGAGGTGAGTTGGGCTCTGGGTAGGAAGCTCGGTGGCTGCTTTGCGCTTTCGTCGGCGCAGAAAGAAGAGCACACCGACAATAGCAGCGAGGCCCAGGACGCCGCCCAGGACGCCACCGACTACCCCGCCTATGACGGCTGTTTTCTTGGTGGATTCAGATGCTCCAGCAGAGGAAGTGGCTGTTGAGGATGATGATGCGGCTGATATTTGTTAGTTGATTACTTTTTGTGTTGTGAATTGAAGAGACTCACTGCTGGTGAAATGGGTGACTGAAAATAGGTCTTTCAGAGCTGGAGATGCCCATGTGGTCGGCTCGCGAGGACTGGATCTTCGTTAGCTGATTCATTGGTGATTGAATTTGCACAGCTTACTTTGAGGCATAGTAGTTTTTCACAGGATCGGATTGCTCATAGGCTGCTGCAGTGGCATCGTACTGAGATGACCAGGTCAAGGTTGTCATATCGAAGATTGCAAGCCCTTGAGAAAACTGGTCCTTGGTGGAAAAGGTCACCAAGTCCAATGTTTCTGCCGCGCTGGTTGCCTTGTCTTGTAAAGTATCGACACCTCCAATTACCAGCATTTGCCGATTTCCGACGGTTTCGCAGGAGTGTCCGTGTCTAGGTTTTGCAGGTGCATACGGTACCTTGATCCACTGGAAGGCAGGCAATGTAAGGACATACAACTCGTCAAATGGTAGGGCCTGATTTCCTAAATGTCCTCCCCATCCAGCATACACGAAGCTGCATGATTGTCAGCATTGCGAAAATTGATCTTTGGGCCACCGATACTCACATTTCATATGTACCATTCGTTGAATTTGCACCCGTCGCACAGAATTCGATGCGTCCATTTGGGAAGTTACCGCTGGCCGTTTGGTTGAAAAATGTTCCGGTAGCTGGGTCATACAAAGTCAAAGTGCTGAAGGACTGTATGTCTTCTCCAGCCGAATATTGTTCGCGACGAGAAATATCACCACTAAGGATGACATACACGCCGTTCGGCCCGAACGATGGCACATAGTGGATAACTCCCCGTTCTGCAGTCCCGTTGACATTATAGCCCGTAGCACTAGAGTTCGTGAATGTCCCAGTCGTCATATTATACGTTACGATTCCAGGGACCGGAATCTGGTTGGTGACATTCACATTTCCTGGCACCGTCCTGGAATTTTCGTACCCTCCCAAATTGATCGCGGAATCTCCTCCAAATGCTGATAATCCTTGGTAAGGTCTCGTCAATTTCGCGCTGACGATGGCGTCTGTAGCAGCTGTGTCTGGACTCCATGTCCCCCCACCTTGGCCGTCCAACTTGAAAGACCACATCCCCAAAGGGTACCCTGCATCCTCGGGATTATTGAAGCGTGCAGCAGCTCCAGTGAACCCTGCTTGGAGTATGTTTTCCTTCGCATTGTACCATAGGGTGCCGTCATCCAGAAATGGGACCCCGCTGGGCTTTGTAAATGAGTTTATGACTACGGAGGAGTTCGTCCAGGATTTCGACATGTCGATTGACAGTGTCGTCGTCGAATGGAGGATCTGGAGGGAGCCTCCTTGCATGTAGGAGAATGCGCCTCCATCTATGTACACATAGTTGCCTGCAACAACGGCTTCATATTGTTAGCATTACTTCGAATTGAAGGACAGAGCAAGAAACAAAACTAGAAGTCTTACATGAATGGTATCCTCTCCGCAGGAAGATATTAGAAGCAACGACACCTGCTTGCTGTCTCTCCTCGATCCTCTCATTTTTGGTCTGCTCATTTCGCGCCGCCGTCAGGAAAGTCTTCTCGCTTGCAACACTTGAGAGGCATGAAGCCCACGCAAGACTTAATGATAGTAGAAGCCTCATTGAGGGCGAGGATATACCCGTGACGTAAGGAAAGACAGTCGAAATGGATATGAAGGGACGAAGACTGAAAGTCTGAGACAGAGAAAGTGAGGGACGGGGTTCGCAGTCAGCGACAGCGAAGTGAAGTGAGAGAGGGTCTGACAAGCTGTGCCGCACCGCTACATGCTTCCTGTTTCAGGGCATATGCTGGTCAATCTTCAGCGTTCCCAGCCCCCGCGAGGCTGTACGGAGTACGGAAGTACCATACCAGCCCATGGCGGTGTTGCTTACGGGAGGGCGGCTGGGCGGCTGGAGCACTGCTATAATAATGCAACTTGAGCCTCTTTTCTCCATTTCCCTCCACTCAGCGCCCTCGAAACGAAAATAAATCGCAAAGCCCCGTCCCAGGTTTTAGGTTAATGCCTGAACACACCACTAATCCAGCCAGTGACAGGCTTGGCTGCCCCTGTAGAAACCAAGCCGACCCCTGTTTCGCTTCCATGGCCTCTCCAGGTATTTTTACGTCAAATATGAAATTGGGGGGCCAGCCCAGCATCAGCATGTCCCCATTTCGAGTTTTCAGCCTGTCACAGACTCACTCTCGTTCCGCAGGTCCAATGAGAGTTACGTGCCAAGGAATCATTCTCGTCCTGTCTATTCAAAGTTCAAGCGCAATCTACGAACATCGATCTTCGATCTTTCTTCCAACATGCGACTTTCGAACACATTGGGGACTCTGTGGTTTATGTATTGAGAGCAAAAAATAACTGGTCCGAGTGGTAAATGTGTTCAACTGTTCTCATGGCACTTTTCCGACCATATGGCTGAAGCGAGCCCCTGAATCAGCCTTGGTATCCCTCGATCACGGTCTAATAAGTCGTACACGTCAAGCTCCAAGGTGTTTTGTTTTGTCGTTTATTCCCAAGTACTGCTGTGCGAGTGTTGTTTGTTACCATTTCAGTACGTTCTCAGTCTATTTCCTTTGCAATTAGGTCCTTCGCTTCGATGACCCATCCAATGTTTCTATCGGATCTTGAAGACAAGGAACTCTCCTGTAATAGGGTGCTGAATACTTTTCGGCAATCCCAAGTATAACTGCCAGAGTTCATTGATTTTGAGTCGGCCATAGAAGTGATGGCTTTCTACTGGGAAGGAGCGTTCCCTTCCTGACTGGTGTACTAGCAGGCCATCCTTCCATCTCTCTCAATCGCCAACGTATAGACTGTATAGTCATCAATCCAAGAGGCCTCGTAGCTTGAAGATCATAGATGGGGTACTTCAGGTCTGCTTTCGTCACCTATCCCAATCCTGACCTACACAGGCCTTTTGTCGTCTTTAGGCACCGATGCACACTTAATCTTTTACAACGACATAGCCCCAGCTCGGAGCCCCAAATGTGGCATACGTCGTCAGACCAAGAGCTCGGATACGTTCTGAATTTCGCTTTGCAGCGTGATATATGGAGGGACATCTAGGCAGGTGTTCAATGACCGGTGGTTTTGCTAGCCAACGGTTTCCCTATCAGCTTTACGCTTTCCATGGAACATACCAATATCGACCACAACCTCTCGCTACGTTGGCTACGCACATCGAAAGGCAATATATCGAAGGTATCTCGCTATCAAATTTGCATACAGGAAGCAGCTGCGAGGCTTCTCCCCAATCCGCTCATTTTCGTGAGGACCCAATCCCTTGGCCTTGCAGAAGCTGAAATCCAACACCGTGCCACATACTATTTCAAGTCCTCTGAATTTATCGCGACGTCTATTCTCGAACCACTCTCGTCCTTTTGGTGGATATTCGTGTCAGTCACATCCTACACACATTGAAATCAATCACCTTATTCGTCTCAGCTAGCAACTCCGTAGCAGTCATCTGGTTCTAATAGCTTGTCCAAACAAGTCGACCGACTCGTTCCCTGCTGCTGTAATCGGACCTCCTTCGAAAACCACAAAGCAATATCTCATTGCTGGATACGCACCACGGATATCGGACGACAGAGACGACGCTCAAAATCGATCATGCAAAACCAGTGAGCTCGAATTGATAGGTACCAGCCAATCAAAGAAGGCAATACCATGGTATTCCGAAGCTTTTTTTCTTCTGGTTGTTACACCAATGAATTTTCGAGAGGGAAAACATCTAAGTTCTTCGCTTTGATGAACCTGAAGAATGGGCTCTGTACGCCTCATGCCATTCGTCAGATCAGGGTGTTCTGCCGTGCGGAGGTACGGTCTACCGAGGTGAGGATGGAGCGAAGACGACAGGCCTGGATGAAACATATCAAGAACGCGATATTGCAGCTAAACAATACCGAGAACGAGATCATGGATGACTTGGCAATCGAGATAAAGACGAATGGGAAGGGCGATGAGGGCGACGATGGCGAAGAGGAAGTTACGAAGTCGAGCGAAAGAGAGGATCTTATTTTGACGGATTCGATCACCTCACAAGATGGGAGTATATTGCAAGAGGCTGAAAGCTACACCGCAAGCGAAGCACTTGAGGATTCTCACATGGCACAGATTTCAAGCGGAGCCGAAACGACAGCTCTGCCTGAATCAGGACACAACTCAAGCCTATGGTCTCATGCATCAAGGTCCAGATGTTCTCATAGAACCTAGCCTTGCACGGCAATTACAAGTGAGATTGCTCGTTCTAAAGGCGGAGGCTCTCAACCAATGGAAGCTCGAGATTGTTTCTTGAGAAGAAGCTCTCCAAGTACGAAGCAGTCAGCTAAAATTCAGACAAAAGTCGCTCTAGCAGCAAAAGACCGAGTTGGAATTGAAAGAATCAACGGCCCATACCCAGAAGTGTCAGCTACCAGCTACTAATGCGGCTAGATGTGGCTCAGGCTGAAGAGATGCAAGCTGCTCTTGAGAAAGAGAAAGCACTGACATATGACGGTATCATGAGAGTTATCAAGCGGCGCCGAGAGGTCGATGATGAGTTGGAGTAAGAGGCTCAGAGACTACGCTCTGGTGGTCGGCACAGCTCACCAAACCGAACAAAGGCAAGCCCGGCTCAAGTCTGGGAGTACAACAAAATCGTGGAACTGGACCTGGTTGATTCAAGCCTAAATAAATTCTCATTTAACAAGGCAAGATCTAAGATTCAAGGGAACCCATCTCAATCAGCACTTTCCGAGGGATTGGAGCCGAAGAATAGCATTTCTCACCCAGATGTATCGATGAGTGGCATGACACATACCTCGGAGCAGAGTGACATGCATATACATGACACAGCCCATTATCCATGATTTAGATAGAAAATAAACTAAGCGTTTATCTTTATCTCTTCTACTTGAAAATATCCTCAACTACTCTGTTTTGTTTACTTCAGCTAAAGTGAGACCATCCAGCGGCTCGCTTAATTCAGACCACCAGTGATCACAACTTCTTCCACACCTTTGCATTGGTGCAGCTTTGAATGCCCACTCTAAGCTGTCTATAAAACAACTATTCATGCTTTGATCTAATCTCTTCCTCTAGTGACGCCCCTAAATGCAGCGTGAACTTAATTCCACTGCGCTTTGGGACTCCGAGGGAAATCTCTCGAGGGAGAAATAGCGAAGGAGGTACGGAGGAAAAGGGGAAAGATGGCAGAGCATCTCCAAACACCGCCTCTAGTCATTGAGTACTGGCAAGCTTTCAGCGTAAGGATCTCTTCATAACCCCCTTAGCGACAACAAAATCACAAGTCATGCCGAAAAGAAGACCATTCATGATACATCGAGAGTGCTTCGATATAATTTTTGGTTCGATGTCTTTTTGATTATGTTATAATAGTAATTCTTCATAAGATTGCCCTCGCCATTATAATAGGCAAAAAATGCGCCATGTCATGAAAATTTTCCTGATCTCCTATAACCTAAAGCAAATCCCCAAACTCCATAGCTTGCATGCAAAAGAAGAACCCATGTTACCTGCCTGGCAAAACAGCAAGCACGCAAAACCAGCTAAGTGACGCACGAGAAGTCAATAGCCAGTGCCGTTTCGCTGCTTCTTCGACTTGCGTCTGCTTCCATCATGGCCAGACTGCACAACTCGCTTGTGAGATTGCTGAACCGCTGAGAGACTTCATGGCATCAGCAATTCTCGAGTTGAGAGCCTTCTGGAACACCTCGATAGCATCCTCGCGGTCTTTTGACTCCCTTTCGCCAGCCTTTAACTTCTCCAGATCATCCTTATAGATAGCCTCTCTCAAGATGGACAATCGGCCACGCTGCCTCAAATTTACATCCCAAGCCCTCAATCTCTCCTCCCACTTGTCCGCTTTCTCCTCTCTCGCCTTCAAATCAATCTCTCGGACCTGAACATACTGCTCGCCGTCTTAGACATTCCTCTCATGTTCGGTGAGTTGTTGGCTTGGAAAGAGATGCCTTGTTCGAAGACGCGCTTCACTTGTTTCGAGGAGTCGCGCCATTTGTCGATTGCTTCTTCTTTGGCTGTGAAGGCTGCCTTCTCGGTTGAGTGCTTCTCTGTTTCGGTCTTGAAGGATTGTCGCGCGATTCTCTGGAGCTCTTTTACGGCTTGGAGAGTTTCAGGAGTGATGGGCTCTTCATCTATGTCGTGTATCTGGGCTGGGACATTGCAGGTAGCACTGTATGCTTGTGAAGTGGATTGGGGGTCATGACTGCTGAGTAATTGTTGGGGGTCGGAAGCGGCGTTGTGAAATTCTCTGCTGGAGGTCATCTTATTGAGGAGTGTTCTTCCAGCAACATTATCTAACGATGGCCCTCCTGCGTGGTGTCCGCTATGATACTCATGGCTGCGGGGTTTCCAGAGGAATATGTAGTCGCTTGAATATCATGCTTCACCGTTACCTCAGTCTCATATTTATCCATGGATCCATCAAAAACCAACTTGTCCCTGGTCGCTGAGTGCCTCGATAACCTTCGCAACGTTCTCGATCCAAGCCGCTTTTGTTACCTTCAAGTTGACGGCCAATGTCCTGTACTCCCACCGGAAGAATATGCTACAATTCTTGATCGCAAAAGGTGTGCAAAGTCCATCTACCTGCCATAGTAATGACCAGAACTTCACACCTTCTGTCGACTTAGCGTCCAATTCTGCAACAACCAAGACGGGTATCGTTTCATCGTCCCAAGGGATGACATTCTTGGGTTTGGTGGTTCCCATGGTCTTGCGGCCATGTTTGCCATGTACCTTTGTTGCTCGTGCTGTCTTCCTGGTGTGGGATGGTACGAGGTGCATATACCACGATCAGATATCTTCGGTTTCCGTTGGAGGGCGGAGCTAGTTCGGCCGCGGTGAATTTTTAGGTTTGCCTGAAAATATGACTTTGGCCGATGTTGTCCTTGATAAAGGAATTGCAGGTTGCCATAAGTGGTGGCCGTGCGGTGTTAGTCTCATGAACGCCCCTGTGCTGCATACTATCTTCAACAACCCAGCCATTGGGATTCACAGCCAGCTTTTTGATCTGTGATGCTGGTTGGACAGCTTTGGGGGCGCGACGGGATGCTTGTGGGAAGCCATTGTTGATATGTAATGAGTTAAAGCGACAACTTTGAAGTTTAAGGTCTATCCGTTCAGTGAGAAGATGAGCAATGTTCGGCAAACTTCAAGGTTGAATTCGAAACTTGAATATGAGATTTAGAAAGATGGCTCAAACAAGTTGAGGGTGAAAGTGCGAAGGAATCTGAGCAACTCAGCTTACTCTGAAGATGAGACAACGGTAAGAAATTTTCACGTACGAAAAAGTTCTTGGTGTTGTAGAATGAGTTATGTCAGCTCGAGCCTGTGTTGGCTATGATTGAAGAAGTCGAGCGTAAACAGCGGTCTCAGAGTGGCAGTCTCTCAAATGCTTGAGGCTGATGTTGTAGACGAGCAGTATTGAAGTGATAATTGAGTGTTGCTGATGGAGTTTGAAGGTTTTATGCTCAAGAAGCAGAATACTTGGCGAATTGTGCTAGCAGCAAAACATTGACGTGTTGAGAAGGAAGGAACGAAACTGTCTGAAATATGGCAAGCGGCAGTGAATATCTGTGAATAAAGTAAGAGTGTCCCAACGAGTATAATAAGAGTTTTCGGATCGGGGCTGGTATTCATTCAAGGGGCTGTGATGTGCTCCAAATATGGTAAATGTAAATATCAGAGCATCTCAGAGTCGACAGGCAACGTCAGACAAGCAAAGCGAGGTGACATCTAAGGTTCCTCTTTTCTCTTGCCGCAGGGCAGCTCAATTCTCCATGTGCTGCTCTCTCCATCCACTCCAGTAGGACATTAGTGGGTAACTTCATTGCTGCTTCAACTACTCGGAATTTGATTGCAAACGATGTCGTAACAATGTTTTAATTTGGCAAGTCTCATGTTAGGTAGAACCATATTCCAGAGATAGGACGCTCGGCTCGGTCTGTACACGAACCCGAAGCACTTTCATCCTTAAAAATATAGATGTTAGCCTGTCATCGCGTACTCTAGGAACAAACTTGATAAAAAGGCAGTATAGAAACAGTAATATCTTTACAACAGAACGTTCTTGACAATCTGAGGTTGGAAACAAGCGGCAGATCTACAACCAAGACAGTTTGACATCAATACTCGCAGAACGGAGCAGCAATCTTCAATCCCGGACAACTTTTCTCTCTCCACTCGGGCCCTT
Organism: Helotiales sp. F229; assembly: GCA_002554605.1. NCBI lineage: Eukaryota > Fungi > Ascomycota > Leotiomycetes > Helotiales > Helotiales sp. F229. Next base: position 1,792,794 of record MXAW01000011.1, read on the forward strand.
CTGTTCTCTTCGATCGAAGCTCAGCAGAGCCTTTTGAGTAGGGCCTTCTGAGAACCAAGTATCGAGTCAATGTAAACAAGACAATTGAAGACACAGGAAGCGTAGTAAAGAGGTAGGGTCCTCATTGCGAGGACTTAGCAACTGTAGGACGAGTACCCAAAGCACAAGTGCATGTATTTGTCTGAACTCCAGCTGGCTTTCGATCTAGTGATCCCCAGCAATGAGTTGCATGGCATACGGCCATGGCAACAAGTAGGCCAGTTCCAAGCAGATGATGCTCATTATGAAGAATTGTTGGACGCAAGAGTAAACTTTTGTCAACTCTTCCGAAGGAAAATGTAGACCGAAGTTTGTCAAGGCAGCTGCATTTCGTTTGACGGGACAGGCCTTAGATGATAATTAATCAAGGCAATGACAGGCATCCTGGTATTGTCACTCGAGGTTCTGATGGGAGACCTGTAAAACATTGAATCACTTGCGAATAGAGACAATAAATAGATTGAATGTTGCCATTCGATTTTGACCACCCCGCCGCCTTCAGTAATCTATTGACATGCATGCGTAAAAGACCAATGAAGAAAGAAGGATCCTAGCGAAGATGAAGAGCAGCAAGTCAGAGGAAAACAGAGGAAATTGCCTTGGTAATAAAGTACAGCAGTGACTAGGGTAACCCAACCCAGATCACCGCGAGTTGCTCAACACCATAGCAATGGATGTCTGTAACAACTTCCCCCTGCCGCAACATCTTCCTGCACGACCACCCATCAAACAACCTCCGCTCCATTACTAGCTTCCACCACACCCCCGAACCAGTCTATACTACAGTTTTCATCCTCTACTTGAAGGCCTTTCCGAACATCAGGACCTGCATTTGATCGTAGATGGACAAGACACCGGCACCGGCAACACCACGGAGAATGTTGGCGCCAGCACCCTTGAAGAGAGACTTGAAACCCTCCTTGGCAATAATTTGGCGACCAGCATCCATGGAAGACTTGTACTTGACGGCCTCACCGGAAGTCATCATCATACGACGACGGATAGTGTCGAGAGGGTAGGAAGCGATACCGGCACCAGTGGTGACAGTCCATCCGAGAAGGAAGGAGGCAAGGAAGTTACCCTCAAGAGGACCGACGAGAAGGACAGGCTTGATGGAATCGTACATTCCGAAGTAGAGACCACGGTAAACAACGATACCAGCGACAGAAGGACCGAAACCACGGTAGAGACCGGCGATACCATCGGAAGCGAGGGTCTTCTTGTAGACATCTACCAGGCCGTTGAATTGGCGCTCACCACCAGTCTTGGCGTTCTTGTTGTCGTTGGCAAGACGGGTACGGGCGTAATCGAGGGAGTAAACGAAGAGGAGGGAAGTGGCACCAGCAGCCTGAGACAAATTAGCTTTGGTCTGCTGAAGAGAGTCGGGGAAAACTTACACCACCGGAAGCCAAGTTACCCATCATCCACTTAGCATATCCATCACGCTCCTTCTTGAAAGCGAACATAGACTTGTAGGTGTCACGGAACGCGAAGTTGAGGGCTTGTGTTGGGAAATAACGGATGACGTTGGCAGTGTTTCCTCTCCAGAGAGAAGCAACACCCTCCTGTGCAGTGGTACGCTTAAAGCACTCGGCGATACCATCGTACTTGCGGTCAAGACGGCCAGTCTTCAACATCTCATCCTGTAGAGAAAGCGTATTAGTAAATGAACAGACTACATGTTCAAATATGCGGTTGTGCTGAGAATGGCATCCAAAGATCGATGGCAAAAAATATTTGATTCTCGAATACTTGGCACCATCTCTGCATGTCCCGATGCGGATATCCAGCGAGGATGTAGATATTTGAGCTCAGAAATCATAACAAATGCGAACGTACCTGGTTCTGGATCAACAGCTTAACACGCTCAATAGGAGCAGCGGCAGTCTTCGAGACGGCGGCGGAGACACCACCCACTGTTATCGCAGATTAGTTGATATCCTTGTAGAGCCATTCCAGCCAGCACATGTCAATCCATCATCGACCATCGAATTCAATGACGAAAATGATTATTCCGGCTCGGGGAGGTGAACGTACTCAAGAAATCGATAACGAAGGGAGGACTGTCGAACAAAAGGTCAGCTTGGGCTCTTAAATGATGATTGGCGTTGGTTCAAAAATTTGATCCGAGGCCATTGAGCGGCGACGAAGCTCGCAGGACACCAGCAGAGCACCCAGCACATCTCGATAGCATTGCCCGACACCAATTGAACTCTATTGAGGTCGGATGGCGATGGAACAAGATGTCTCGATGGATACTGGTCGCGCTGCCAATTGCCCTGGAGTTGTTGTTGACGAGGAAAAGAGACTGGAATTAAACTTACACGCCCATGACGGACTCCTTCTTTGGTGGCTCGTTGCTCATGATGACGGCTGAAGATCGACTGATCAAAGGACTGAGGGGAGATGTTGGATGGAGTGGAAAGAATGGTATGAGAGGATGGAAACGGATGGAGGTTCGACCTTCGAGATTTTATGTTCGGGGAAAGGGTTCCAGGAGGACAGAGCTTGAAAAATTAGAGAGGCGAGACGGACTAGTGCTGGACGGGAACCCGAAATTGACCGATAGATGCCTGAGGAAGCGAGCTCAAGGGTACATAAATATCTTAAGGGCATGGATTCTTTTGCCGTTCCTTTGATTCTATATTATTTTGAAAAGATATCTAAGTAGATAACTGACAAATTGTTTCTCATCTGATTTGATTTGGTCTTGCTTGTATCATTCCTGCCTTGCGCGCATTGCTTCAATCTGTTGCTTTCAGTCAGTCCTTGCAGCTTGGTGGATCGGGTCAAATCTCTCGGCCGGCCTGGCTCCAAAGGGTGAGCGGAAAAGGGGAACAAGCATTCAAAACAAACACGGAAAATTTCTTAGCATCTGTGTTTATGATTCTGCATAGTCATTTCATATCTGCATGCCTCCGATTTCTCATTGATTGATTCTCAGTAAATCACTTGCGTCACTTGTTAAAGTATTTTTTCTATATGATCTCGTTCAAATTCTAATCAGGTCTAACACCATAGAAAGCTTGCAAACCAAGTCCATGATGTTGAATAGCACATTGACCTTTAATAGACCAAGGGAAAGGTGGGATGCGGTCCTTCGGCATCCAGAATCCACAACATCTGTGTTGGACTCTGCTGAAGTTGTAACAAGAGCTGCGAATAGTAGTCCCCAGCCTCAAGGAAGCAAGCCTTTGACTTCTAATACCGCTGGCTTCTGTGAGGGCATTGCTGCTGTGAAACAACCAGAAGCTACATACCGGCAGTGATGTGTAAGAGACCTGATTTCCTCTGCAGACCGCGACAATGGACATATTCACATGTTGACCTGGCTGCTCCCAGCAGAATCCTCCGCATACCCATCTAATGCTCGTGTTGGACATACAGCAGGATAAATGCGGCTCCTCCGAAATACCCTTCGAAATACCGGTCATCGGCTGGGTGCATGAACGGCGAGCGCATGAGAAGTTTGAGGATGTCAAAACCATACTGAACCAATATGTAGCCACAATCAGAGACTAAAAGTGCTGTAAGTGATTTCAGACATTGAATTCATATGAAAAATCAGAAATCCTTTTGGAAAATTGAAACCCCGTAAGATCCGTAATCCTTATCAAAATCGTGATAATGCCTGTCGCCATAACTGTAGCAACCGCGCTAAGCCCCTAGGTAAACAACCGCAGTGACCACCACCACATCCGAACCACCAAGAGTCTCTATAACCTCCCGAACTCGAAAATCCCCATCCCTTTGTCACACATATCCATACAACCGGCTATGGATACAAATTTCAAGTTCCCTGGATCGCCCGGGACGCCTCTCTTCCAAGTATCGCCAGACCGCGTCAACCAGCAGCGAACTTCGACTGTTTTCGACGATTCGCCTGCCGGGAGCCCACACCGTCATTCGAGGGAGAGCAGCGTGCATGAGAAAGTAGCTGCGTTCAACTCGCTGGCTTTCCAGGGGAAGCAGTTGGAGAGAAAGGCAAATGATGCGGCGCTGAAGCGCGCGATGCTGGGGCGGGAGGAGGCAGAGAGCGAGATGAGGAGATATAGGGAAGAGACAAGAGCGCTGCGGAGGCAGGTTGACGAGGGTAAGGAGAGAGAGCGCAGAGTGGGCGAGAGGCTAGAGAACGTTATGGTAAGCCGTCCTTTACTCCCGGCGCATTCTGGGTTGAAACTGACTGTCTCACAGGAGAACTATGGCCGAGCCAAAGAAACACACGCGCATACCCAGACATTGTGGGAAAAAGAGATCCGGAGAGCGCGCAAAGAATCGTTCAAGTCACAATCGGCGGTGGTGAAGCTACAAGAAGAACTAAAGTCGGCGCGCAATGCGATGAAGATGGCGCAAGCGGATCTGGAGCAAGAGAAGGAGCGAAGTATGAAGCGCGAACAGGAAGCTTTCGCTGCGCGATACCAGCTTGTCGGAGTGCAAGAAGAAGTATCGCAGGTTTCGGAGCAACTGAAGCTGGTTGAGCAAGAGCGTGATATCTTGAGGACTATTGCGCAGAACGAGGAGATTGCTAGGATTGCTGCTGAAGGAAGAATACCGCTACCTACACTGAAGGAAGACGACGAGTTCGCTAGCCCTAAGAAGGCGCGCAAGTCTATGGATTTGATTACGATTACTTCTTCAGCTGCGAGCGAGGAAGAGTTGGACAACTTGCGAATGCTTATGGAGTGGGAGCAACAAAGAGCAAACCGGGCACACGACCGAGTGGAATTCCTGGAGTTGGAGTGCCGGATGAACTGCTGCATCTCCAAAGCTGCACAGAAAGAACTTGTTGCATCCGCACCTATCCCAGAGAAGATCGAGATTAGTCGATCAAGCACAGTCTCCATCCCAGCTGAAGGCATCTTCAGACCAGCATCCCCTGCACCAGAAGAATCCCCATGGATTTCCTCAGCAAAGAAAACAATCACCCACCAAATACACGACGAACCCCGATCCTTTGCAAGGACTCCCTCCTGCGAACCACCAGCAGCAGCTCTCATCGCCGACACCAGAACCTCTCTCCTCTCACTCTTCGATGCACCTCAAAGTCCAACACGAACCGACGATGGTGAGAACGATACAACCATAACCCAAATGTCCCAAGATGTTCCTGAACAAGAAGAAGAGAGTCCAGTAAAACACTCGAAGGTACCTACCTTCCACACCATCAGTACCACCACGCGAATCCCACTCGCCAATCCACCAGACCTCACGCCGTCAACCACCCTCCCAGCAGCCCTCAACCCAGCATTGAGCCCGACTATGTCTCGCGAAGAAGCATTAGCACAGATCCGCGAGCGCAGAGGCCGAGCAAGAAGTCTTGCGCAAGGGACCATGACACCAAGAAAGCAAATGGTAGAAGGCGCAGGATCAAGACGAGATATCAGTGCACCAGCGATTAGAAGTGGTGCAGTACGTGGCAGGAGTCAAGCAAGATCGTAGTGTGTTCAGTCAGAGAAGGATAGACGAGGTCCAGTCCGTGTGTTTCGATTGGAGCGAGCGAACGAGCGATTGACGATGGGTTGGATACTGATGATGGAGATTGCTTTCTTTCGCGGGCAGCATCGCACCTGGCGTTTCTGCTTCATTAAAACTAGGACGGTACCCAGGCCAGGTGTTTGGCTGTCTTTTATTTTGATTCTCTCCGGTTGGGGGTTTATGGCTACCTTCAGTATAATTAGGTGTAGAAAGAATGTTGATTTATTGTCTCGATATTTGTCCTCGACTGCTTGACTTGAACTGGCCAGCAACGAACCTTCCCTCATGACCACATACTGCTCTACATCTCATTTAGCTATCTTAAACATCGACTATCTTCTTTGCTCATCATCCAAACCATTTCGACCCGAAAGCTCATGCTCTTGAAGAATACCTCCCATCACGTGGAAACGCGAAAGTCATCCCCAAACCTCGCGTCCCAATCGCGTCAGAACAATCTCCACTTCGACATAACAACCTCCATACTTCCCCACATGCCCAACTACAACCCCGTACTCCACCCATAGACTGTCGAGCTCTTCTCGCCCAGATTCCTGACCCTTTAACTCACCGACATCCAATTGCTAAGTAGCCAGCAATCAAAACACTGGAGAAGAACATCACGACATCTTCTCACTTCCCTTACTCACGAACCACAACACAACTCACAACATACATAATGCCACCCAAACCCTTCAACCCTCCCCGACCAACATCCAACGCGCCCCTACCAGGCTCCAAACCGCGCGGCCGTCCAAAAGGCTCCACGAACAACGCCTCCACTACCCCAACCACAAAACGCAAATCTACAAGCGCGGTCGACAAACTTTCAAAATCCAAAACCAATGGCACGTCCAAGTCCAAAGATAAGGAGAGGGATCGAACAAGCGGTTTCTCGAGACCCAGAACCTCGAATGCGAGTACAGTGCTGGATATCGCCAGTGGAGATGAAGACGAGGAAGCTGATGATCTCGAAGAGGATGTTGAGATGGGCGAAGGCGAAGCCGAAGCAGACGAGGACGCAGAAGACGAAGATCCCTTCTCCAGCCAACCCGCGCGCCGAAAACCCACCACCAACCCTCAACCCTCAGACAATCCCAGCCTGATATCCAACCGGCAAACCTCCATCCCAGCAGACCTCATCAACGTGCTTCTGCACGGCTTCTTCAATCACGATAACACGCGCATGAGTAAGGATGCTAATGCGGCTGTGGGACGGTATATTGAGACTTTTGTGAGGGAGGGACTGACGAGGGCGGATTATGCGAAGAGGTTTGGGTGGGAGGTTGGGGGTGTTGGTGGGATTGGGGTTGGGGATATGGATGGGGCGGGGGGAGGGGGGGATGGTGCGTATTTGGAGGTGGAGGATTTGGAGAGGTTGGCGCCGCAGTTGATTCTGGATTTTTGAGGGCGGGGGAAGGTGGATCTGGGGATTGTTTTGGGGCATTCTGGGAGGAGTTCGGAGTTGGGAGGCTGCTCGGATAGATGGGTCGAGGTGACTGAGGTTCGATCTGTCAATATTGCAGACAATGCTGAAGATATGAAATATCCGCGCAAGAAGAGGAGCATCGTGTGCCATAGACGGCCCATTCATGTTGATTTGAATGTCACAAATCTGAAATTGACGTTGTGCTCAGCCTGGCAGATTATTGTTTGGAGCACTTTCACTCATGTTATTCGGTGATATGAATTGGACCATCAATGAACGTACTTCTAGGAGCTACAGGTATTTACGACTTTGCTACCGATATAGCATTCAATCTTAAATGCCAAGATATTCACTTCGTTGAGGTTCTCAAGGAAGTTTTAGTTTTAGTTCCTCTAGGAATCTTGTTGATGTTCCTCTCGGTTGAGTATCTGATCTAATAAGCGAAATTGGAAAACGATTCAATAATCTAACTACTCGTACTACCTAAGAACACTTGCTTGACCTTTTGCTCGATTGAACTGGAAACGTGGAGATGATCATACCCTAGAAGTCAAGGTTGAAAATGAAATACAGCCAGCTCAAGTAGAAGAAAACCTCACAACTGCATTGGGCGAGACTAAAGGCGAGAACTGTGAAAGAAGTAGTAATATGCATAATCATCTATTGGCTCTTATCTTTCATTCCCAGAACCGAACCAAGTGCCTGCCTATCCGCGTCATCAAGAATCGCGCTATACATAGAAGGTTTGTTTTCCCACATCCCATCGCATTCCAGTCATTCATCCCCTCAGTTCCTCAATCCACAACCTCAAATTAAGACATCACGGCCTAACGGATACGTATATACGGCCACCCCACTCATCTCCACTCCAACTCTACTCCAAGCGAAGATAAAAACAAACAGAAACAAGCCGACTTCTCGACTCGGGTACGAATAACACAAAGAGATTATTTGTGCGTTCATATCTACAGGAACAGAGCGACGGCAACGGCGAACAGGCCACCGAGGCCCATGGCATCGCCGGCGCGGACGTGATGTGCTGCTGAGCCGGAGGACGTGGCTTGTGGTGCGGAAGTGCCAGCTGGAGTAGTCCCTGTTCCGGATCCGGCTCCAGTTCCAGCACCTGCATCGGTTCCGGTGCCTGTGGTGGTGTTGGAACCGCCTGAGACAGCGGTACCTGGGAGGTTGACGGTGGACTTGGCGGCAAGAGCGCTGTATGCGGCGAGTGTGCGTGTAGAGTTTGCGGCGGTGCTTGAGAGGTGTTAGTATTGATCATCCTCAGACCGATCTGAAACGCTGCAAAAAAAAACACTTACTTCTCATTGATAACCATGGTCATTCCGTTCTGGCAATGCTTTCCTTGCGAGCAGTAGAGCCACATTGGGGTTGCGGCCCTGACCATAACGGTGTATGTGGGCGTGGTGGTCGAGCTGGCTGATACGGGCATGAAGCCGGAGTAGATGCCTGTGACGTTTGAGTTTGCGGCGATGGGCTGGCAGGGTGCGTCGAAGGTGGATTGTGTGACAGTGTGGTTGTTGGGCGCGAATTGGAATTGGACCATGTCCCCGACTGCGGCCTTGATGTTGTTGGGGTAGTATGATAAGGAGCCGTTCATCGATCCGACGCGGACGACATGGACGGTGACACCTGCTTGAGCTGTAGATATTGTAAGTATATATTTCAGATGAATCTTTGGGCTTGCTGAAAGAGAGGACATACCAATGGCAGAGCCAATGCTAAGGGCTGCGAGGGCGAAAGATGTGAATTGCATATTGAAGATTTAAGAAGATCCTGATCTCTAAATAACGAATGTGTGTTTGTTGGTGAAATTGATGATGATATCGAGAAAATAAAGGCGTCTAGCGCTGTGTCGTACTGGCCGACAATTAAAGATAGTGAGTGTATGGGGAGAATACAGAAAAATAATTTAAAAGAATAGAGATGAGAGAATAAAGTAAAACAGAATGAAGAGCGGACGGAATGAGGTAGGTAAATGGGAAGAAAGTATGCAAGAAAGGACCGGGCTTCTTTGGGACGGGGGGCATCGCAATGCATAAATAAGGAACCCGCCAACCCGCTTCAAATGATCTCCGATGGGACTGACCCCTGTTGTTCCAGCTCTCGGCCCAGAGAACAGAGTTGAAGGAGGCAAGCTTGCCAGCTTGACCAGCCTTGGTGATGTCGGACTGGGCTGGGCTGGGCTGGCTGACGAAACGTGTTTGGTCGTGGCTCAAACAGAAGATGGATTGTAGCGCTTCGACTTTGACATTAGATGGCACTTGGCCTTGTTGAACATGTATCTTGGCGGCCACTCAAGCGCGCAAAAAGATGAAGCTATCCAGGAAACTCGCCTGTTCAACATGTAAATAATGCGCATGCACCACTTCTCATCCAATTCTCAAATACTACTCGAATACTTGATCGCTGAACTTGATGATAGTTCTTTCTTCAACACTCCCTTCACTTCCTCATAGAAATGTGCCTTCGATGGCCGTGCATGCGCTCACTGACCTGACCGGAACGAGCTCCATGCGGCCAAGCGAGGCAGATGAAGCACGGAAGCGTCTCAGTCGCGACGCCTGTAACACCATGCAAGTTTCAGCAACTTGGGGCTGCAACCCCCGTGACAGTGACATCCGATGGCAGCGGGCAGCACATTTCTTGCCTTCCTTCCTGAAATTATGACAGGCCAGCATCGGAGAAGTCAAGACAAAAAATGGGGTGGAAAATCCAGAATTGCAGCCCCCGTTTCGAGATGGTGAGGTTCAAAGAAAGTTTCGGCTTGGCGAAAAGGGGCGAGGCGGGTCAATTTGGAAATAGGGTTATTAATGATCCACTCCGATCGGGCATCTTGGAGAAACACCTGGGCAGAGGAGGAGCAGCAATTCGGAAACGACCATGCCGTAGTCCTCGTCCTTCTCTTTCTTGCCAGATCATCTCGCTCGCAGTCCAGGACCCCTCCCCAGATTCACGAACTCGACGAACGACAGCCACGGGCAGTACAAAGTAATTAATATATCCAAAAGCTTGGCCTAACCATATCCTCCGCCAAAACGGCAGCAACATTCCGAATCATCTACTAAGAATAGAGGAGTAAACCAGCCCCTGCACAGATCTCGGAAGTATTTGTTCTTATTCTTATTTTGACATCTCAGTCATCCCATATCCAATTAAATTCCCTCAAATCCTCTCCCCCAGATCTGCTCATCTCAGGTCGTCCGAACTTCTGCTGCAGGTAGGTCTACAGAGCGGCTACCTCCACGCACGCACATCATTTCACGTTACTCAACATGTTGGAGAAAGACAACTCCCGTAAGCAAGCAAGCTTTTTCCTTCTCCTGCACAATTCTATTCATAGCAGCCTTCCAGATCTCTGGATTCATTTATATCCGCTCTTATCTATTCATTTCTCCTCCCGCCGTCCCGGTTCGGTTACCCTTCCCCTCAAGGAGGTTCGAGGCGAGTCTGATTCCGAAAGCAGGTCCAACTTCCACTCGGCTGATATGGACCACAGCCGATATAAATTAAACATTTTCCCATCCCATTTCCTATGCACCACTGCCTCTACCATTCTCGTACTATTACTATCAGCCGATACCCTTAATTAATATCCATCGCCTCTTTTATCCAGCTCTACCTTCCTACTACTCTCAAGTTCTCCAAACCTTGCAAAGCCTCAATCTATTTGCCTTTGCTCTTCAACCAATGGGCAGTCCAACGACATCGGAGCGATTGGGGCCGCTATCCGAATGCTCTTCTCTTCTGGTGTTGAATTGGTTGTGGTGGACAAATGCTTCTAAGTAGGCCATGAGAATCGCCACCCTGAGTGTTACTCTGCGTGCTCTTCCTGGAATACAACGTGCATCAGACGATGCATCGTCGATGCAGAGTAGTATTGGGAAGGCCCGAAGCTTTTTGAGCGTATGCTATTTCGGTCTCTGCTTGCTTGCTATGCTGGTCTTCCCTAGTCTAATGTGGCAAGCAAGCACCGGGAGAGCACTCCATGGGCCTATGTGCGTCTAGATTCGATAGCCATCTGAGGAGAATACGAGTGGAGATTGTCCGTTAATTCCCCTTGGAGGTAAGTCAGTCACCATCTGGAGCAAGGCGATTGGGATGATAGGTAGGTCGTGGACTGGCATATAGCCATTTCAAAGGGAAATTATCTGTCCGTTGTTGAGCGCTGTCCTGATCTCCTGTTCCTGCGTTTTTTTCTGCTTGCATGCTTGTCTCCTTGCCTCCATTTTCCTCCGTGAGGTCCAGCTTATTGCCTCCGAGGTTGGTTCATAAAGAGGGTGTGGACCCCATCCTGTCTTGGTTTTTTCTGTCAATATCGTCTATCACGCAAGTTTCAAAATATTCATCTCCACACAAGCTATTACCAATTCCTTTGATTTCAAAACATACATTACTTCTTTCAGCTTCAAGTCAAGATTCCAAACCTCAAGATGCAATTCCTCTCAACACTCCTATCCATCACGGCTCTGCTCCTCCCCCTCGTCTCAGCAGATGCATGTGTAGCCGGTGGTCCAACAGGTCAAGTCACATACGCCAAAGGCTGCTGTCTTCACCAATCCGGCACATGGTAAGATAATATCCCCCTCACCCTCTCTCCTTCTACATCCCACTACCACATGCCCCCCTCGTCCATTTCCTTCCCTCTCTCCCTCTCTCCTTCTCATCCTCCCATTATTCCACCTCAAAACTCAAACCCAAAATCAAGCTAAACCCCAACCCAGGTATCAATTCTACGACAACCAAGCCATCTGCGTTCTCGGCGAGGGAAAATCGCCAGCCTGGAAACGCTGCATCGGTAGTATCCCGTACTCGAAACTCGACACGACTTGTATCCCGGGCGATGGGGGGCCAGGGCTTGGAAACCCTACGACGACGTTGAGTACGATGACTGGAAGGATCACTTTGACTGCTGCTGCTTAAGTGGGTGGCTGGGGTTGAATGGGTTGGGTGGATGAGTTGGATGGAGGATTGGATGGGATGGGTTGGGACGGGATGCGCTGGGATGGTTGGGTTGAGGGAGCAAAGTGGAAGATGGATGTGTAAATACCATAGGCCAGAAGTGAATCGGAGTAGGTGAAATGTATATTCGTAGTAGTTAAAAGGGGACAGGGGAAAGGATAACCCGACTGTCAAGTATGGTTTCATGAAAAGGATCTCGCTTATGTATATGTTGACGCTTACGATTTCCAAACTCTTCATGTAATTAAGTATACCTATAGCACCTCAAGCATCTACTCCTCAAGCCATTCATCCAGCCATCGCAATACCCATGAACCCAACCCATTTCCTACCTACCATCTAACAATATACAAACAGTCCAAACCGAGCAGACAGGCAGGCAAACAACGACTCCTACCAGCCATTTTGTAATATACATATCCATATGCATTCCATTGCACCACTAAATCTAAATATCTGCGTCTGCCATGGGCATCCTAAAGCTAGAAGTGAAGCTCTACTGTCCAGCAGGCCTCTTTCTAGGCTGTCTACCCTCCTGAGCACGCTTACACAGCTTCTTAACCGGGCCCTTCTTCTCCCATCCCGGTTCCCTCTTAACCATTCCAATCTTCGGGTATTTCGGGTTATTACCAAAGAAATCAACCCTAAAAACAACACATTAGCCTCCAATCCACGGCATGAATCCAGCCAAACAAAAACAACCTCATGAGAAAACTTACCAATGCTTCAACGCATTATACGCCTCAACTTTCGCCTGTCTCCTCTCCTGCTCCTTCAGGGCCTTCAACTGACCACTCGTATACAGCATATCGACCTCCCTATCATCAATCGGGATGAACATCTCCTCGACACCTCTCAGATCGGGGTTCCCATCCTCCTCGAAACAGTTCGTGATGAATGCACGACTGGCGTCTTTGCCGGCGAAGAAGTGGTAGCTGCCACCCGGGCCGTAGTGGCGTCCGCCGGCTGTGACGTCGTAGATGGTGCCGTTGATGGCGAGGTAGATGGGTTTGGTTGGGTCGGTGCCGTCGAAGGCTTTGAGGTCTGCGTCGGTAAGGGATTGTTGGCCGGCCTGGATTCAATACCACTTATCAGTATGATATCTCCAAGGGAAGCGGCGTACTGTCAATTGACTCCAATGGAACTTTATATATATATGTATAAGAACGTAACAACTCACAATCAAACTCCTAATGCCCCCAACAGTCGCCCAACCCGGCCTCTTAACACCCCACGTAAAGCTCTCCCTCGTCACGAAATAACTCAGCGCACTGCTAGCCAGCAATAAGAAGACGATCGTGCGCGCTACATCTGTTAAGCTGAAAGCGCTGTCTTCTGCTTTGGCGCGCGCTGCGACGGACACTTTCTCGACTTCCTCGCTGGCTTTGGTGATGGGGGGTGCGTCTTTGCGGCGCTGGCGGACCGCTTCTGGGGACGACATTTTGGGAGTTGGATGGGTAGTTTGGGGTGGAAATGAGATTGAGGAGGTAGAGATGAGGGGGAAAGGTAGTCTGATATGGTGTGGTGATGGGATGTGGTTTAGGTGGTGTTATTTACATTAGCCTCGGCCTCGTCACTTAGCCTTGCGGATTGTGGGGTTCGAGCAGGAGAGGAGCCAGTTGGCTGTGCCGCATTCGTCAGTGAAATATGTCTTGGCCGACTTTTATGCTTTGGAGACTCCGATGTAAGATACGGTAAATGCGAATTGGTCCTTGTTCTTGATGGCTTGGAGTCCGTTCTGTACGACGTAGAATCACCTTGGTTGGTGAGGCTTGGGCCAATTCTGCTTCTGCCGCTTCGTTTCTCAACATTCAACATCTAAATCCCCTTGCTGCTCTCGTTTGCTGGCCCAGGCATTCCAATACTTGCTGCTGACGTATTTCGTACTCTCGAAGTAAGACTCGCACGCCATAACCCATAAGGAGATAGAGGCTTTCATATCCACGCTGTCATATCAACAGTATCACGTCATAATAATCCTCAATGACCAATATGCAGTTGCGAAGCAGTTCGATTTTGATATGCTACACCGTAAAATCAAATCCCATGCCCATTGCAAATGCCCAACCAATACCCATTCGCTCTAGCCCATGTCTGGTTCGTTTTCGAAAGAAGGGAGGTTGGTCATGACATCGAAGAAACAGAAAGAGAGGTTCTCTTCTATTCCGCAGCAGCGACCGCACGAGCTAGTCCAAGGTTAGCATCCAGTTCCAAATGATGACCGATACCGTAGGTATAATTGTAGCCGTTTCCGGTTTCCGAGTCGGTACATGCGCTGTACGAGAAACATACTGTAGATCTGCAACTTGCTGTGTCCGACAACCTTCTTAATCTGTCCCTTCTCCTCCAAATCGGCCAAACATCTCCGTGCGAGCGATCCGTTGATCTTTAGTCTGTCGACGAGGGTGGCAACTGTGATGAGACGGTACGATTGAACATCCTTGTAGAGCTTGTCTGAGGTGGCCTTGTCGAGGATGACGGCGTGTTGGGCCTTGTCCTTAACTGTATACGGGTTAAATTTTGCGTATTTCGAAGTCGCAGATGTACTGACCCTTTCCCTTGGACCACTGTTCTAGATATTAGCATGGTATTCTCAAAATAAGGCTCCAAGTCAAGTATCTCGCATTTTCGATGTTCGACTTTGGAGCCTGGACTCGAGGGGTCGCCTTACCTTCTTCTTCTGCTTCTTTGCTCCGGTGTTCGCGGGCGCTGAAATCCAGTCAGTATGTGGCGCACATCAAGGTGATTTTTCATGGAGAGGGGTCGAGAGCCGGTCAAGGTGCACTGCGCGAGCCGCAGAAAGCGCAGACACAGTATCAGAATGTGCTGGTTGAATTGAGGGCATGGAGCGGAGGTACATACCCATTTTGACTTATTCGATGTGGTTGTGACGTTGAAATGCGAATACGTGGTCTTGAATCGCGAATTCAAAGTGATCTTGGAGGTTCAATTTTCCCGTCGCTTAACAGATCACGGGACAGTGTTAAGGGCTCTTTCCCCTTCCAACCCTCCAACCCGCAACGCTAGTCTGAATTATCGCTAGCGCCTTCCACATCGACGGAATTCAAGCGAGGAAGTTCAAAGATTCCACACCCGTACCTTGACGACCAAAACCGACAACTTCACACCACAACACCCAAGTCAGCATCGCCAACATGTCTGACAACGAGGAAATCGAAGTCGAGGCCGTCTCTGGCTACCAGGTTCTGCCCAAGGAGGTCACTGCCGAGATTGGTACAATCAAGTGCGTTTTTGCGCCATTTCTCTCTGATCCAGCGTCTGCCCTCTGATTGAGCGCCTCAGCAATACTTTACTCGGAGCAATTGCTGACTTTACCAACTATGCAGACTCTTCAACAAATGGAGTTATGAGGATGTCGAGATCCGCGACATCTCCTTGACGTAAGGAACCCCTTCCGGACACAATTTAAGAGCATGGCAGAGGGGGAATTGGGGGAGGAGGGAGCATCCACGAGAAAGGAACAACGGGCCATGTACGAAATTCTGGCTGACATGGTACTTCACAGCGATTACATTCAGATCCGCGCCCCAGTCTACATCTCCCACTCCGCCGGTCGATATGCCCAGAAGAGATTCAGAAAGGCACAATGCCCAATCATCGAGCGTCTCACCAACTCCTTGATGATGAACGGCCGCAATAACGGAAAGAAGCTCACGGCTGTACGCATTGTTGCCCACGCTTTCGAGATCGTACGTCGCAATCCCAGATAAAATAGTGCGGGGGAAGGTAAAATACTGATACTGGACCTGCAGATCCACATCATGACCGACCAGAACCCCATCCAAGTCGCCGTTGACGCCATTGTCAACTGTGGCCCCCGCGAAGACTCTACTCGTATCGGTTCAGCTGGTACCGTCCGTCGTCAAGCCGTCGATGTCTCCCCTCTCCGCCGTGTCAACCAAGCCATCGCTCTCCTCACAATCGGTGCCCGCGAGGCCGCCTTCCGAAACGTCAAGTCAGTTGCTGAGTGCTTGGCTGAGGAGTTGATCAACGCTGCGAAGGGAAGCAGCAACTCGTACGCCATCAAGAAGAAGGACGAGTTGGAGCGTGTCGCCAAAAGCAATCGGTAAAGGGTTTTTGTGTTTCGCATGGCATGGGACGGTTTTTCGATTTGCTTACGGCTGGGGGGACCATGACTTGGCAGCATTCTTTGTCACATAGATGCTAGGAATAATGCTGAGCACCTCTAAAATCAACTTGGATCTGGACACTGTGAACGAAACAATGGAATTGTGATTAGGATACCGAACAAAAGCATTTAGAGAAGTCTCCAAAGCTTTTTATCCCTTGTGTTTCCATGTTCCTACTCTTCCAGCCTTGGAGGGTTTATAACAGCTCTGCGGAATGACTTGTTTGAGGAATTGTCCGACGTGGTAAACCCTTCTCTAGATGTCATTATATACACGAGTGACCTTCAAAGCGATGGATGGTCAAGTCTAGTGCTATCCATTTTTCTAGCCATGGCAATTAAGGGAACCGACTCAGTGAAGGATAAAACATATGTACTCATTCTGTTATCCCATTTCCGCCTTAGCTTAAGCTCCTTGGCTCTTGTCTCCATCACCTGTCATTTCTGCTGCTTTCCTCTTTCTCATCACCGGTGATCGACTCTGGCTTTCCAGCCGATCTGATTGGTCTTCTGTATTACGTTTCCTGTCCTTGTCTGGTAGTGACAGACGGACGTAAAAGTCTCTCTTTGCCATCCTCTCCCAAAAATCATCCCAAGCCTCCTTTTGTTCAAGCAACTGAGAAGTACCCATGCTTTCCTGGATCGACTGACACATCGACAAAAATCTCCTTTTGAGGTCGTCATCCCGTGTGTCTGTTGATATCCAGGTTGGCAAGAAGGTATTTCTTGCGTTGTCACGGGCTACAGTTAGCCTTCTCATAGTTCCGCAATGCCCTCCTCATTTTCCTTCGGTGAATGTTTCCCACTTGTGTCCTGGCCCGATTCCCAATGTTTGAAGCTTTCTCGTTGATGTTTCTGCAGTCCCTTCAAGCATTTGAACATGCAATGCGAATGAAAGCCCGAAGTGACTGGTTTCCGCAGCGTCGCAACCATATCCTTGATATCATCGAGAGGCTTCCTGTCTCCTTGCCGCGGGATTTTTATAGCCAAATAGCCTTTTGCGACGTATTCGCTCACGTCTTGGTAGGGTATGTAGATGTTCTCGTCCCGAAAGGATCTCTGTAGACTTTGTACATATCTGGATGTGAGTGCTTGCGTGCACGTTTCTGGAGTTGAGAGGTGCTATCTAAAAGTTAGCGTATGTTCGTCATGGTCTTAGATGTGACGCTTACCAGCAACTCAATAATATCCAGAGCAATCTTCTCCGTCACAGTATCTCCGTACGCAAACTTGTGCAGTATGGTAAGATCATCCTTGATGTAGCAGTTCCCATTCTCCACCATGCTCATTACTTTTCTGATCTTGTCTAGGAAGTGTGTGTCCTGGCTTATCTCGAAAGCACATGCATATGTTGAGAGTTGAACAGTCAGTAAGTACTCATTTCTACTTATCTCAAGATTAAATGACTTTGGAGACATTCAGCCACGGTTGTTAAACTTACTGGTCGATCGTCTCATGGGCATTGATGACGCTAGATCTAACAGATGAAGCGTGAGGGTAAGAATAGGCGGGCCCAGTTCCAGAAGCTTGACTCTGTCCGTTTATCTCGCCTCCTCCAGGCCATTTGCGCGCTCTGGTTTTACCGTTACATTGAATCGTTAAGTACTGGGAAGTTCGTTGAAGTCGTCCTTACTAGATTTCATCATGATATCTAGTCCTTTACTTCCTTTTATATTCAATGTGGAGCCTGAGCGATAACCTTCATCGTGACTTGTCGGCAATAAGGATTCCATCTCGGCGAGTTATGATATAATAAATGATGCTTGTATAATGTTTAAAGTGTAATCGTATATTTACTATGCGCGAGCTTTTACACATTCAACCTGGAATATGGTAGGTAAGAGCGATATTTCGCCCGTTCCTTCCCACATCTCGAGAAGGACGGCTGCCTCCAACTAGGGAAGGGACTCTTCACGTTCTTCTTGTGATTGAAAGCCCGAAGCTTTCCTGACATCTAAATAGCGCCGGAGGGGTACGCTGTTGCGTCCAGTGCATGTTGCCGTGTCCTTTCAATGTCCTCCACAGCGCTTGAGAGGCTGAAGAAACAAGAATTGGCATCTTTGATCTGCGCTCCTCCAAGTCCAAATCGATCAGCGTGACACCGGTCCAGGTTATGAGCAATATGAAAGCCACTTGAGACGAAGAAGAATCTACTCATCTCCTCTTTGGCTCATAGCATGAAGCGTACTGTAAGGAGTTGAAATCTGAAGGGCTGCTTAAAATCATTTGGATCTCTTCGGAATAACGATCCTCAAATCTGCCATATGGAAGATCAAGAGTTCTAGTTGCCCCTTCACACCTGTAAGAACTACCTTGCAGACTCGCGTTTTGATCGAAAGCTGTGAAGTAAACACAACCCCCATTTACCGAGCTGTACCAGGCCTCGACCTTCCAACACTCCAAGATCTTTTAGCACAAGAACAAGACAAAAGACCGATCACACGAACGGTATATGTTAGACTCCTCATTTTCAACATTAACACAACTTGTGCATCCTGCAGGTCCTCCAATGCATTTCTTCGACGCCTCATTTGCGGACCACGGATCTCTAGTTATTACGGAAGCACATGATATCGTCTGAATAATTATGTCGAGAATGATTCCTTCAAAGAACAATCATTCGCTTTCCCTCTTCACTTGGTCGATCACAAGTTTAATCCCCAAAGTAACCAGTATGCTCAGTTTGCCTTGACGAGCAGGTTGGATTCCTACGAAAACTGGTTACATACTCTCTCCTAATTAAACACATTGTAATACATATACATTCCTACAAGTAATTCTCTAGTTCAAATTGGAGTCATTAGTCGCATCTTAAGTGCACTCGTCCACAGTACGAGCCTTTATTTCTTCCTCTCTAGACCTTAAAGATTTACATGTCAAACTCAAATATCCCAACTTCCCAGAAACTCCACCCACCGCATTTCCCCATCCTTCTCCTCCTCCTCTCCTCTTGACAGCCAATCCTAGCTTTCACCTCCCTTCTCAATCCCAAATTTCATTATATTACCAAAGCCTTCTAGTTTAGGGCTAAAAGACTTAAGTGGTAGTACCCGCAATAGTAAAAGACAAACCGTGGGGGAAAACATGGCGTGCATATCAATATGGATACGCCAATTCACTCGTCAAATCACACCCTTCATATCCTCTCCACTACTGAACTCTCGTCTAATTCACAGCTAGCTGCCTCCATAGCTTACTCCCGTCTCTAGATCTCACACCAAAACCCTTCTCGTCATAAGCAATTACAAGTGCGGGACCACATAGAACATTTCAAGCTCGAAACCTGATAATAACTAGAAATGCGAAATGCAACAAGAAGCGCCATTCCTGTCCTGAAACTCATTATATTCACACACCGCAATTCCAAACACCTAGACTCAAAGATCCGGGACCGGACAAGCAACTACCACGAACTACTGAGAGATAGATCGATGCAAGATCAAATACGACATGCAACCAAAAATCCTCTCTTTCTTCTCAAATCCATCATAACCCCCAATCCACACATCACAAGCCTAGCCCTTCAAAATTCGGGACCGAACAAACAGCTACCACGAACTACTTAAGGACAGATCGATGCAAGATCAAATACGACATGCAACAAAACCTCTCTTCTCCTTCTCAGAGACATCATATCCCAATTGCACATCCACGCATGTAATTCCCTACCCTACTCAACCCTCCAAATCTGGGACCGAACAAGCCGCTAATTACCACGCACGATCAAAAGACGGAATTTTACAACTACAAAGTACAGCAAAGATTAAAAATACGACATGCAACAAAAGGTACTGACTATTCCTACCTACTTGTAAAATCATCATGTCACATATCATATCGAATTGAATCTATCCTGTAAATTTAAATCCTGGGACCGGGTAGTTATAGCACATTTACTACGCACTAAGAAGAGACGCCTGGTGCAGGGGAGAGGTGCGATGACATGCAACAAATGAATTGAGCGGGCTGAACGGCTGGCTATCTGATTATGTGTGGTTTGATGTGTTTGTTTGTGTGTGCGTTGGTACTAAGTTATAGACAATGAATTGAGCGGGTTGAAAGGCTGGCTATCTGATTATGTATGGTTTGATGTTTATTTGTGCGTTGTTACTAAGTTATTGGATGTGACAGCTAAGGGAGCCATGATATCTGGGTAGGCGGGGATGTGGGAGGGAGGAGATCGAGTTTGTGGAGGGTAGTGTAGTGACCTCGACGATTTCTTCACTTTTGTTATTTCCGCTACCCCTCGTAGACTTAAGGTCTGAGTCAGAAGAAGCGATATGGACGAGAAGGACTGAACCATCGCACTGTGTCCTTGCTCTCTTGAAGCTGGATGGGGTGAAAAGCACGTTGAGTGATGTCAGGCTCATGGGCTTCCAAGTGGACAGGAATTAACGGACGGCAGGCAATGGAAAGAAGGCAGGAAAACAGCTTAACCAAAACCCATTGCAGAGCAGAAATCCCGAATTAATTATAAGCGAACATGGACAATATACCGCTCTGCCAAAAAAAAAAACCGATATACCGCCCCCTTCTCCCATATTTACACACGTGACTATCCTCGCTTACCAACGATCACATCGCGGGCAATGCATCACGATCATCCGCCCTCACACTGAGGCAGAGACTTCTCGTTCTTCCACCTGGGCTTCTCCTCCCCTCCAGCACTGCACCTCAATTTAAAAAAAAATCCATCTCAGCCACCATCCACGCAAACGAGATAAAAAGAAACTTTTCCGCCTTCCTTTCACGATCTTTCGTGTTTGGAATCGACTTTGAACTAACAGTACTGCAAAATGGAGTGCCGAAGTGTTCGATGCGGACATGCCGTCTGTGGATGCAGAGATCGATGTGTGATGATTGGATGGTGTAGAGATGGAAGAGGAAACGCGGAGGAGTGAGTGGGAATGGGAATGGGAATGGGACTTACGATGCGCGGGAGTTGCGAACTTGAAAGTTTAGTTGTGCGGATCGTACGATGTCTGGAAGGGAAGAGAAGACCATCTCCTCTCGACACATCTCACGATCTCCCCTCACTCACTCACCTGTCTGCGACTCACTTCATGAACACAACATGCACAACACCTCAATACGCATCCGTCTCCTCCATGCCATTCCCAATCCCGTCTCACCTCCCCCTAAACTGACCAATAACCCTCCCCTTCACACCATCTGCAAAATGACGGAAACTGTCCCGTCCACCAGGCATTGTCCAAGGCGGGAGTGCATCAAGGCACATGCTTTCTGCGGGAAAAGAGGAGCAGAACGCTGCTTTTGCGATGAAGCTTTCCTTGTTTTGCATGGGTTTGGATGGATGGAGGTGGGTGGGATTGCGAACGATCCTTGCTTGTGCATTTGTCTTGATCGTCGTGGCTGGCTCTGGCCGTTGGGTATGGGATACAGATCGATTAGGGAAACAAACTGGATTTTGAGAGTCGGTTGAGGTTCTAGACCTTTCGTTGAAGAGGTAGGAGTGGCGGAAATCCTCTTGATTTTCCGAAACCCGAGATGTTCAAACCAGTTGATGTTTACTGGAACCTTCTCGACTCTGCCTGGGCTTCAGAAGAATTCGCGATGTTTCATCTCATTTTGAAGTCTGTGTGGTGTGTGTGACTGGCTCTTGAATACCGTGGTCTGGCGATGGGACCAGCAGAGCTCGGGGACGAAGATCGGTGGTCGGACGGCTGGAGCTGGCTTATTGTATACGATGTGTCCGGAGGCGTCTCCCTCTGTGTGTGAGGTTAATAGGGTCGGGCGTTTGTACTTGCTGGCACATCCAGCATGCGGGCGTGCGTTTACCCTAGAACAGTACTGTACGATGTGTACGGTAGGGTGTAAGCTTCCGTTTTGTTCGTGATGCAGCATCAGAGTAGAGTAAATGCTTCATTACCCGGTACTGAGTGCAATGTGACCCATTGAATGCCAGAGCAAGAGGATGGTAACGCTGCGCTGCTGCTGTATTCAGAGCACTGCTAGACTTCAAATCCTAGGCCTCAACAGGAAAAGACTGTGCGATAGGCACAAACACAATTCGTACAAGCTCTGCAACTGGGGATTCCGATGTGTCTCATAGCGCCATGCCAAAGTGCCTGTCTGGCTGAACAGCGGTTGCCACACCATCTCGCTTGAGATTTGCAGTCAGGGCAACCCACCCAAAAGAACAATCAAGTCTGCAATGTGACGACAGGGCGTCCGCAAAAGTCCGAAAATGGTATTTCTTTCCCCTGAAGGCTGAAACTTCAGCGAGAGGGTAAGCATCAAGCCGCCTAAAAGAAAGCGAATCGTGATTGTAAAGGGACGAGAACTTGAAAAAAAAATTAGCATGCATACAAAATTCAAAGAAGGAAGAAAAGACTTGAAATGTATGTATGTATTTCTCTGGCCACCACTCGGCGTTCAGAAGAAAAGTGAGCGTTGACGGTTAAGTGGCGGGGTCGTTACCTAAATGAGAAGTCAACACAGAAGTATCGACTCAAAGTCAAATATTGCTCATGTTTTCACAACCCACTGAAGCCTCAACCTTCACCTTCCATGTGATAGATGAGGCGCCGGGAAAGATTCGGCATCGAACCTACAGTAGAGGTACATGCAACTCAAATTCTTCAGCACGAAAGAACAAGTTCTTTTATATATCTCTCCCCTGAACGATCACCCCTTCCCATTCTGATCGACATCAAACAACCCCTCATCACCTCTACGTCACAGCTGTAGATCTACTGAGTTTCGGTAGAGTAGACAGATCCGTCCATGCGAAGTACAACTTTATGTTCTTACGGTGTACTTACTTCAAAGTCCAGTACTGTACTCCATCGAGCTTTGAATTCCTTGGCCGGGTGAGCTACAATACCAGCCAGTAGTACGGACCTACTACCTCCGGCCGAACAAGGCATTTTCGGGGAATTCAACAACAGGGAAGAAAGCTAATGGGCTGATCTGTCTCTGTTCTTCCTTCCCGAGGTCCTCGTCTCGAGATCCTGGCCGTCGTTACGGGACTTCTGAGCCCTGGGGAGGCATCAAGGTGCATTTGATTCGGGAGTGGGTCCTACCCTACGGCGGACCCCGCGTATCACGCACATATCGCCGCGCACTTAAAAAAAAGCATCCAATTGGATAGATCAATTGAAGTGAGCCTGCGCTTTAAGCTTGTGAGAGAGGGGGCGTTGAAACCAAATTCGACTTCCCTAAGAGAGTGATAGATAGTGCGTATGAAAGTCTTTTCCATTGCATCGCAATACTGACTGACTGACTGGTTGCCTGGCTGCCTCAGGCCAAATGGACTTGGGAAAATGTTCGGAATTTTCCATTGAGTGTGTGTTGTTTACCTGGTTGCGTCGTTGCACTGTGTTTAGCCGGCGACCATGGAGCCAGAAAAATGGGTTATCGCTAGAATCAACTTGAAGGATATACTTCTTCTATAAGGTAAATCTACAGTACTCTACAGTACTGTATGGTAGAGTACTGTATGTCCTCTCCATGCTACTGCTCAGCGTTAATCGATCGCACCACGCACCAACTTCAAATCCACACATGTAACAGTACAGTACATACGAACCTGTTTTCCTCTTGATGAAGAAATACCATCTCATCCCCGTCGTTATTCCCTCCCCTCTCCTCAAAAGCAGCAAGTCGCACAAAAAAATCCAAAGAAAGAGAAATAAATACTCTGCCGCGTGCTTGTCCTTGTCCTTGTCTCCGGAGCTTTTGGTCCGGACAACGTTTCGGTGGGTGAGTGATTGGATCGCCACCAATGATGGGAATTGCAATTCCCATGGTGCTCAATTCCCCACTGCCATGCGCTGATGATCCGAGCGCTTGATGTCAGAGGTGGGGTTGGGGAGGGGACGGATGGTCGGTCGGTCTCTCGTAGATTATTTGACGTTTGTGACCTAGCTAGTAGGCTACGGGTTACGAAGTAGGTCGACGTGATTGTTCTCTTGCTCGTCTGGGCTTTGGTTGGTTCAGAGGACCAGACCATTTGATGGTTTAAGGTTGGCTGGTCAAGTCGGGTCAAGTCAGGTCAAGTCAGGCTTGTTGGTGAGCCCATGACATAGGAGCCATGGATTGAGCAGAGAACTGCCTACTTCGTACTTAAGAAATGCTTCGAAGTATGATCTGGGTTAGTTCTAGATCTTGAAGGTAGTTAGAAGTACATTCGAAGGTACTGTAGTAAACTGGTAAGTCTACCGTGATTCAGTTGCCATCGTAAATCGTGGATCGTGGAACGTGGTACGAAGCAAGCTTTCTGTAATTGAGTTTTCGTCGAGCTGTAGCTGTAGTCCTGCCTT
Source organism: Helotiales sp. F229 (assembly GCA_002554605.1). Taxonomy (NCBI): domain Eukaryota; kingdom Fungi; phylum Ascomycota; class Leotiomycetes; order Helotiales; species Helotiales sp. F229. The sequence continues at coordinate 1,817,149 of MXAW01000011.1, forward strand.
GATGAGGTGAAGGCTAGACTGCTCGATGCTCGCACGCATTAGTGGCTCCTCTTTGATCGGTTATACCTCCGTAGATGATCGTCGCAGCAGCACCCAAGATTCTCCTGGCTGGGTCTGGCAGTCTGGCAGTCTGGCAGTCTGGCTGTCTGGGTCGAATGTCGAATGGTGGTGGTCTGAGGTCTGAGGTCTGAGGGTGGAGTGGAGGTGGAGTGGAGGTGTGTCAATGCCAGTGCCGCCCTACGACTGAAGCTCTGGACGCTGCCATGCCATGCCATGCCATACTAATGAGGTATGTCCACCAGCCAATCGACTACTGCCCTGTAGTGCCCGCCCTCCCCTCCTCCCCTCCTCCCCTCCTCCCCCTCACACTTCCAATCCCAACCAATCACAACCTTATCTCCACCCACGGCACCCACGGCACACCTGCCTCTGCCTCTGCCTCTGCCTCATATGCGTCTGCAGCGTCATTTCTTGATTCGAAGCTGCCACAGTGCCACAGTGCCACGGCATCTTCTAGCATCTTCAGTGAACTTCGTCCTCCGCCCATTATTCGGGAATTAGGGGTCCAAGGAAGAGGAAGAGGACGGAAGGAATCGACTGAAACTAGGACTGCATCTACCTGGTTTCTCTTCTCAATTATATCTTCATCATCTACATCACTCACATCAACACTACCTATCACCCATCCACCCATCCACTTGAACAAAACAAGACCAGCAACCAGCAACCAGCAAACGAACAGAAGTCGTAGCTTGAAACGGCACTTTACGCCAAGGAAATCTCGATCTCCTACATCGATCAACTCGCGCCATACTACTTATTGTACCTGGTCGGTCGACTAGCCAGGAAGGAGCAACGGCGGATGTGCTAGTCGACAATCCGCCAAGCTCTAACTTTCCCATCTTCTTCTTGACAAGTGCTTTCCCCTCCCTCTACGACCTCTTTGTCCAGGGCCTCCCGCATTCTTGTCTTGTCTGCAACAACAAACACACAACAACAGCACCGGCTGCGACCTGCATTATTAATTGGCCTTATCACTTTTCCCCAGAAGTGACGACATCTCACGACGTCGTCAACACACGCCCTTGCCGGTATCAAAGTCAAATTGGTGGAGAGACTCCACTACCTGTTGGTGCAACCAGAACCACAATTGAACGGTAGAGGTAAGGAAAGTCCCGCGGCGATGACACAAACCTTCCACACAGCAAAAGAGAATTGGAAGTATAGCTAAGGCGATGCATTACCAGGCTTCGACTTTTCAATCCGAACCAAGAAGTACCTTTCCACCAACACTTGTGCGCCAGACTTGCACCTGCCCTCAACTGCACTTGCCCTACCTACCCCAACATCCCCAAGAAGAACCCCGGGAAAACACCAGCTTCACCACACAAATTGCCTTTCTCTGTTTCTTCCGCCAGACCAGGAGCTGGAATATCATTCTCTCGAGACCTCGAATTCGATAGTCTTCGAGAATACTTCTGCTTTGTGGAGTTACCGCGACAAGACCAAGACATTGGTCGAGTGGATACTTGGTAACAGAACACAACCCAACTACCTACGTCTGGACCTGGGGGGTGTACCTATCATATTTGGACACCTTCTTGCTTTGAGTCTAGATATCGGGGACAGGTACAGCTCACTCAACTCCCGCTCGCTGGTTCCTCGCACAATCTACCACTCTTAAACCTTCCAACCTACCTACCTCCCTCCACAAACAACCTCCACAATGGACCCAATAATAGATTACGAACTGGGTCTTGACTTTGTCGACGACAACTCCTTCAATGGAAACAATGATCTTCTCGCTCCAAACATGTTCAACGTCTCGGCGGGTACGGATTTCGACTTCAGCGATATGCTGAACTTCCCGACTCCTGGCATTGGCGGCCCGCAAACGGCCATAGCAAAAGATTCAGTTCTAAATTCCCACAGTATAACTTTCACCATTCCAGACAATATCCGACCACCCAGAACTGACGTGCCTGGAGGTTATGATAGTGGCAGCGAATTCCCGTTCCCGACTCTTCCACCCACCGCTCCCTCCTTCTCATCTGCCTCGGCGAATACACTGGCTCCAGCAGCACTGTCCATTACCTCAGCTAGCAACTTCCCAGCAGACGGTTTGCCACAAGGTGTCCAACTCCAAGCCGAGCCACAAGCACAAGCGGCCCGGACTCGATCGTGTGTAACCACTCAAGCAGCAGGCCAGAAGAGAGCAAAGCCTCCCACGAACGAGCCTGCAGCCGGCGAAGAACTCAAGCCAAAGAGACGACGAGGTGCTAGGAAGAAGGTTCGAACCACAGAAGAAGAAGAGGCCAAGAAACAAAACCACTTGCAGCGCAACAGGGATGCCGCACAGAAATGTCGGCACAAGAAGAAGCAAACGGAGGCTCAGCTGAAACAAGAATTGGTCGATAAACGCCATGAGAATCATTTCATTTGGAACAATGTTGCCTCGCTTCAAGATGAGTTGGAGAGAGATCGGAATTTTATCTCCGATCTGGAAAAGAACTCTGACTCTGTTCAGTTCAAGGAATCGGCTAGATTCAGCTTGGATGCAATTATGACGATCTCTGCTTCGTTGCAGGCAACGATTGATCGGTGCAATGAAACAAGAAATGAGCGCTTTGGCGAAGGGTACGTCATGGTAAATACCTCGAACGGCTTTGTCCAACAGGATAGTGTTCAAGACGGTCCGGAGCCCATGCATGATGGTCAGAGCCCAGCCATGCCAACCAACCAGCAAGACCGCCTTAAGTCATACGCCAGTGACATGCCTCGAACCAATGGCTACGGAAGTCGACCCATATCTCGCGACAGCTCATATCCCTCAAACCAAATCAACACCAACGTCGCCAACGGTGCTGACATGTCCCGAAACACATCGAACGATTCTCGCTTTATGGATTCTGCAGTTGACTTCAACAGTCCCGTTGGAGCTGCAAAGAAGGAATCACCAGTCGATGATGAGGCTTTCGGGAACCTGGGTTATTACATGGACAATCCACTTAATTCTATAGAATCGAAGGATCCCAATTTTGCGTTCCCCGTTGGTGCGCAGTTCGGGAGTAGTGCGTCCAGAGACTAGTCCAAGAGCTGCTTCCAATGCTAGCAGACGTGGTTTTGATGTGGTAGATGTCCGTCGATAAACGATGTTTTCCATTCGCACAAGAGTCGATGGTTGGGTTTTCCTGGTGGATGAACAAATGGATGCGGCAGGCGGATTCGGGTGACATCCCAGGAATTGGGCGACAACGGTTCTGGCTCAATTAGCATCAAAACCCATGTATACATAGCAACGGGGCCGCTCTACTTGGCCAGAGCAGAATGGCCAAAAGCATGTTTGATTGACTGTATGATTTTACCAAAAGAAAAACCACATAAAAGCAAGGAGATGAAAAAAGAAAACGTGGATATTGCGTGAGCTGTCGCGGTTGGTGGTGATGGGAGCTGGGAGTTATTGTGTTGTTGTGTTGTGTTGTCGTGTCCGCTTGGAGCACATAATAATAATGTATCGTGGCTTTCAATTATGTTTCGATGTTTCGATGTGATGATATGTGAAGAGATCGAGCTGCTTGATGAGGGGAGTTATGACACGATGTGCTGGTTGGTTGGTTGGTTGGTTTGTTGGTCCTCGAGTAGAATCCGTATGGACGGACCCTTGATGCGCAAGGAGTGCCTTGGTTGTTGTCCAAACACGACGGTGACAGATGGTCCTTGCAAATTCTCGGTATCTTGGGTAGGAAGCCAGCTGTGGAAATGTGGCGTGGTGGACTTGCTTGACCAAAATGAGGTGACGGGGTGATGGCATCGATGTAAAGGCATTGCATCTGCCCCTTGGGGGAAAAGCACTATGTCCCTGCAATTGCCTTCACTTGACATGGGCGTGGGCGTAGAGCGGGTAGGATGATACATAGGGAGGGAGGGCGATGAGGCGAACTCGACGCTGGGGTTGGAATTGAATTTGTGCTGGACTTTCGCGTTGGATTTGGATTTGGGATTAAGATTGAGATTGAGCTTGAGCTTGAGGAGTGAGCTTGAGGGGTGGGCTGTGATGCGATGGATAAACTCAGAAGAGATAGATCGGATCCACTCATCGATAGGTTGAGGGCGGGCTGACCGGTGGCCGATTTGCAATAATGTATGTAGCGCTGGGTCGTTGGTAGTTGAGAGTTGAGATTTGGGGGTTGAGCACTTGGCCGTCGAGATCACTCGCTTTCGGTAGAAGAACACTCAAAGTACGAACCCGGCACGAGACCGATAAAACGGATCGGATCCTGGTTGGAAGTCATTCCCTTTGATTCCCATTCATTCTTGTACGGTTTGATTTGGGAAGCGAGAAACGAAAATCGAATCGAAGGACAGCTCTTTCGCTCGAGTGATTCGAGGTTGTGGGTTGGGCTGCGCAGGCTGCTGTGGGCTCCCTGAGTGCTGTTATCATGCAGCAGCTGGCATTATCGATAGAATAAATGGCTAGCATTTGGTTGCGAGGATGTCGAGGCTGAGAGGAGGGTTGAGTCTTTTGGACGTTTCGTTCGGTAATGTACGAACGTATTGTAAGAAGTATCGAGCCTGGTGCTGGATCTCGCGAGCGTGGGGTGGAGAAAATATCCGTGCCGTAGCCTTCTCTTTTGTGCCTGGCAAGGGAAGGGAAGGGCGTCGATTGAATAATTCGATGTCTGCTTCTCAGAGCTTCGAACTCCTGATGATCCACTGTTAGCCATAAAGCAGATTGAATGGGAGGAGAAGAGAGACGGCGATGTACTTACTCACATCGGATTGGATGTCTATTGACGATGCTTGCTTCTTTCAGATCGTTGTCTGTCTGATTCAAAGCTAGACTTCAAGTCCCCGAGCTTTTTGGAAACAGAAAGATGTGCTTTCTTCCTCGCGAGGTGACATTGTTCGGACCAGACGGCATGGTGTTGGAAAGGTCGAGAGATAGAGGCGTTGGTTGAGAGTATGAATCTTGGAATTGAACCATGTTGTTCTCATCTGCATGTGGATGCAGACGTTTGCCAGCGTATGCCATGGGAAGTATTGATCTTCCATATCTTCCACTATCAGGATCCTGAGATTCCATGCCACTGAACTCGTTCCTTGGGATGACCTTATACTGTGGATAGAATGTAAGCATCATCAAAAGTGATGAACTCTGTTGGGATTGAGGATTGACAATTGAGCGATGCACAAACCCAATGGTAAGGAAGGTCGAAAAGAGGGGAAGCGCGAGTCCGAAGACCGAATATACCACCTGCAGTCCAACAAAGCCGCGAAAGGTAATTCCATTGTGTGTGTGGCAAATATGCATGAAATGACATATACACCTACCAAGTACAGTACCAAGATATTATTCAAAGGGACCAAAAAGCGTGACGTGACTGAAGAAACATGACTTCAGAATTGCCGCAAAAATGCATGGCAGGGATGGAATAAACGATGATGTATTGCTCTCGCTTCGGGAGGAGGGTGAAGCAGCAGCAGCCCTGCGTTGCACAGATTTATACAGACATGACTTACGGATGAAGGAACCGTGGTCCTGCAGAATCGTACAGAGCAGTACATCGGATTAGGATACCGAAAGAAGGCGTATGTGATTAAGGCGCATTTGCCGTCGACTTGCTTTGTTTGATGGTTCGAACTTGTTGGTTGCCTTTTCTGCGTGGAATTTGATGCCATGTTTTGACTTGATGGGTTTGCTGGTAAATCGGTTTGGATGTTTGATGGATTGTGGATCCTGGAACTGAGGAACTGGGTCCATGTTATTGTTGTTCAAAGGCGATGTTACAAAGTCAAGAGGTGTTAGAACGGACAGACGTCAGAGGTGTTGTTGTTGGCAGCAGGGATGCGAGAATTCGTGACGTCGACGCTCCGAGCTCGACGAAGAAATAATAAACGGGTCTCTTCGCCAGTCGTTTGTGAAAATGGTAGGCCTGGTACATTATCATTTTGGTCTCGAGCTCTGATGTTCATACTGTCGATATGTTGTTGTATGAGAGTTTGATGGACCTGTGAATAGACTCCATTGTCAATTATCGACACGACATAACAGGGAGGATTTGAGGAAAGAGGCGACTCTCCTGCCGAGGCATATCGGGCGACACCGATTTAAAAACATTTCCTGTGGGAGGAATGACTGCCATAACATCGAAATGTGTGCTAAATTTGTGACCGTCATCGCCATTGTTTGCATCTAAATACACAATTATCGTCTGCCTTCAAGAGTTGTCGTCCCGAGAGGGGCCGAGCCGAATTCGAAGGAGCGGATCTTGGCAAGCGAGAGGTCCGTTTTCGGATTCAAACAAACAAACAATCTCCATCCAAGTCAGCAATGATCTCGGATATGGAGACTCACAAGATCTCGAGCTATGAACGTACCATTTGTTGTACAGCAGTACCACTTCCAGCTTTTTCGTTTAGAATGCTGACAGCAATGGCCAATCAGAGCTACCCCAAAGTGCAGGGCACCAACGTGCCAAAATACCATCCGATTACTATCATAGGCTATTGCTGCAAAATTTCCGACTAGCGAATTTGATATTTTCGAAGTACCTTTGGGTTTCGGCGAATGTCGAGGCCAGCAAGCAAAGATGTCTCATTCGGCTCTTCGTGTTGAAAGCTTTGTGACATCGCCCCGACTCATGTTGCGATAAGATGCACTCAAAGTGGGTATCTGCATTTCACTACATGATATGTAATCGCAAACCGGATATGAGAAAGATTAGGCTTCACATCTGCTAATGGCGGAGGCGAAATGTTTTAGAATCAATGTAAGCGCTTGAAAGTCGTGGAGGTTTGCTGGGACTTTTGGACGGCATAAATAGTATAAGTATATACCATGATTTTGCCAGTTATCAGAGCAGCTCATTCAATTGAAATTTCGTCCAAAAAGTCATACAAAATGACAGAGTCATCTCAGCTTCTCTTCGAACCGAGAATCAACATGGCCCACATCGATACTTTCGTATCTCAGACTTATGATTTCGTGATCATAGGTGGAGGAACAGCAGGCTTAGTCCTAGCAAATCACCTATCCGAGAATCTCAATCTACAAATCGCCGTTCTCGAAGCTGGGGAAGCGAAGTTGGATGACTTCCGTATCAAATTGCCAGCTTTAGCACCAAGTATGCTGAGAAAACCAGAGTACGATTGGGGGTTCAAAACAGTACCGCAGGTAAGATTGAAAACGATTTCAATAACAAGCACGGATATTGATAAGGACTGGGTAGGAACATCTTGGTGGCCGTGTCGAACACCAGAATCGAGGCAAAGTACTGGGAGGTACAAGTGCTATCAACTTTATGGTGGCAACCTACTCATCAACCCAAGGTCTCGACACTTGGGAGAAACTTGACAACAAGGGATGGGGTGCCAAAGATATCCGTCCTTACTTGCACAAGTTCCAGAATTGGAACCAACCATCACAGGCAACGAAAGAACTTTTCGAGCTCGATACAACGACTGTTCAAAGTTCTTTGTATAAGAGCAATGGACCAATCCAGACGGGCATCTACAAGAACCTCGGCCCACTGGAACGGTATTTTGAGAAGGCATTTAGGACATTAGATGGTCATCCTATGTCTACTGATCCTGTTAATGGCGTTTCAAGAGGAACATACCCCATTCCCGCAACGGTTGATCCTCAGACGACCGAGCGTAGTTACGCAGTCGCAGGATACTATCTTCCTGCTTCCAGTCGCAGTAACTTCCATGTAATGACCAAAGCGCACGTAAGCAAGATTCTGTTCGACGGTACTCGTGCTTGTGGGGTAGCGTTCACCCACGATGGTCAAGCCTACAGCATTTCGGCCAAGCATAAAGTAATCCTCAGTGCAGGTGCCTTCCAGTCTCCTCAAATCCTTGAGCTCTCTGGTGTCGGGCCATCGCTACTTCCCAGTCAGCATGGCATCAAGCCTGTAGTGATCAACGAGAATGTCGGCGAGAATCCGCAGGACCACATCATGACAATCCTACCGTTTCCTCCCACCCAAGCAGACCCTGCGATCTTTTCCAACCCGGTTTTGATTAAACAGGCGATGGACGAGCATGCGAGAACAGCTTCTGAGCCACTGTCGAAGTTCATTGGAACCAGCGCTTTCGTCTCTGGCGGACATATTGTCAAACACCGAGACCGGTCAAACTGCGAACGACTTCCTTTCAAGCCATCTCGCTCCCGAGGGCACGCTCTTTAAACAGCAAGGTCTCATCCGGAATCTCCTTGAGGGACCCGAAGGAGCATCAACCCAGTTTCTCATCTTGCCAAGCTATCTTCGTCCTTCATCCCCAAACCAAGATAGCGGCCTCATGCACCCTTTGTCAAGAGGAAACATCCACATTGGCTCATCCGATCCTCTGGCAGCACCACTCATCGACCCGAAATACTTCTCACATCCCATAGACCGGGAGATCCTCGCTCAGTCTCTCTTATATCCCGAGAACGCCATCCGCACATCACCTCTTTCCGCCCACGTTGCCGAACATGAGAGGAAGTTCATGAAGAACGGCAACGTAGAGATTGGGTTGCACGCTGAGAGAGAGTATATCTAGAAGTGGGCTAAGACAACGTATCATCCTGTCGGTACGTGTGCGATGTTGCCGCGGGAGGATGGAGTGGTTGATAATGAGTTGAGAGTTTATGGCGTCGAGGGCTTAAGGATTATTGATGCTCGGTATTCCTTTGATACTGCAAGGTAACCCGCAGACGTTATCTATGCTGTTCCTGAAAACGCGGCGGATATCATTAAGTCGAGTCACTAGAGGTCCGTAAGCTAATTTGGGGCACTGAATAATATTGGCATCGTGCACTCAACAACGGGTAATTGCCACAGGCTGCTCGCTTCAGGCGCTTCTATTACCCGTGCGATTGTAGCAGAAGTTTGATCGAAGACTGGATTGCGAGTTCGTAGTCAGTGGGTAGTGGTTTGACAGGGGAACAGAAGAGAGTACTCGGAGTAACAAGTCAACATGAGGTCGATAAATATTACGCCGAACCCTTGGCTAGCATAGGACCAGGACCAATAAGCTCCGGATTCCAAAAGCATATTGGCTGAGCACAAAATCAGTAGCACTTAATGCCCTCTCAATCTGAGTTGGTAACCAGCCAATCAGTGATTAGCTGATGATGGAATTTGATTATACAAAGATATACAAAGCCCGGAGCTGTCGGATACGGAAGCTATTATACACTTCTGACTTTTGGCACCAAATCGCTCTGATGCTCACTCAATATTTGCTCCAGCGCTCCCTTCTCAATGACCACTCTTCCCAACTCCAGTAGATCCTTCACATCAACCTCGTGCACCAACTGAACCCTTCCATCCTCACCAGCCGGCGCCAGAGCTGTGGACAGATTCTCCCTGAAGCTATTCGTGATCATCAATGTCCTCCCATGCTCCTGGCCCCAGTGATTATGCGAAAAGATATGCTTGATGAATTGAGTCTTCGGGTACTCGATATCCATGCCGTCCTCACAGATAATCAGTTCTCCCCGTCTGTACCGCCAGCTCAAAGCTGTCCTCCACGCCAAATCGTACATCTTCCTCGGTAGCCTTGTAGCGAAGTCGCGGGGATGTGGTCCAAAAGACTTTCCTCCTCCCTTCAGCATGGGCGATTGTGCCGTACCTAGACGGGCTCTACCACTTCCCTTCTGCGGTCTGATTTTGCGGTGGGATCCGTGGACTTCGTAACGGGTCTTTACGCTTGCTGTTCCTTGACGGGTGGCATCGCCCTCGAAGACTACGGCTCTATGTAAGATGTCTCGTCGGAGGGGGAGGTGTAGATGCTTGCTGTTGTAGGATTCGAATCGTACGGGCTCCATCGTGGGGAATTTGTAGATGGTTGTGAGGACGTTTGGATCTGTGGCTGTTAAAATGGGGTTTCCCTTTCAACGGGGCCAAATCGTACCTGGGAGGGAGTATGTTGGGTCTGTGGCAGTTTCGAGGAATGAAGGATCAAATTCTTGTGTCAAATTCGAGGGCATTGTGGTCTCTGTTGCCATTGACCTCGAGAGTCGTGGTGCCAGACATTGCTGTTGATTCTGTTAGCAAAGCGACTGCGTTTCTTGGTATAGATCTTACTGTTAAGGGATCTTTGGTGCCCGAAGAAAATGTCCGTATGGTTCTCAAGCTTCTGGAGAAGCTCTGCAAGCTCTTGGACGCCATTGTTGATACAATCAAATCACTGGTCGACGTATCTTGACAGGAGTCGAACAATCGAGGCTTAGCTCGAAAAAATCGCGGACCCGCCGAAACGTTTCTCCGTCCGAGCTGGATGTTCGACAAATTTGGAGATGCATCAACCAAGACCATAACAGCAACAATGTCAACCTGCCAGAAGGCCGTGAGGCCATTGGCAAGATGCCTCCAACATACGCAAGCTTCCACCCACTCTGCAAGAGTTATTCGAACTTTTACGAGCTCTTCCCGGACGAATGAAGAAGCCGCTGCCGAAACAGTCCCCTTTAAACCCATGTTCGATCCAGCAACTGTCACCAACCCACGGCAGGAGAAGAAGTTGATGAAGAGTGGCATAATCCCAATTGGATCCAGAAGACGTCGTGCTGCATTAAAAACCTCCGACAACATTCCATTCGAGCAGCTGCCATACCAATGTTTCCAGGAAGCTCGGAAAGTGCTAGCGGCAGACCGAGAGAAGAAATTGCATTTGATTGCAACGGAACGATTACGGATATCGAATTTAGTAGCTACGGACGCTTCAAATATTCGAGGCGGGGAGGCGACGAAGGAGAAGAGGCTGGAGAGTATGAGGAGGCATCTTGAATACTTGAAGATCCAAGCAGACATCAATGATCCTATGATCAAGAAGCGCTTCGAGGATGGAGAGGGTATGAGGATCCTAGAATCTGTCAAGAAATGTACAATTGCTAATACTCTTTCCAGGAGACATGAATAAGCCCATCTACCGATACTTAGCAGACAAGAAGTGGCGCCAATACCAGCGAAAGATCATTGTCCAGCGCATAAATCAACTTGCAGTTGTCCCCGATGTCCTACCTTTCTTCGAACCCACTGCAGAGGTCAAGATGGCGTTCAGAGATCGAAATGTCCAACCTGGAGAGTTCATCGATTCTCGAGTTAGCGAAGTTCCAGCACGGTTGAAGGTACAGGTTTTTGACAAGGGCGAAAGACTCCTCACTGTTGTTGTAGTCGATTCAGATGTGCCGCTTGTGGATAAGGATAACTTCATGTCTCGATGCCATTACCTGGCGGCCAACATCCCTCTCTCTCCAGCAGAGACATCTCTGCCTCTATCAAAAGCCACCGAAGCCCAGCTCGTCTTGCCTTGGTTACCTCCATTTGCTCAAAAGGGATCTCCATACCATCGCTACTCAGTATTTGTCATCCAGCAAAAACCAGGCCAGACGCTGAATGTTGCGGAATTGAAAGATTCGATCAAACGGGACAAGTTCCAATTGAAGAGCTTTGTCGGCAAGCACCAAATCACGCCAATTGGCATGAGCATTTTCCGCAGCTCGTGGGATGAAGGAACGGCTGGTGTGATGAGCCGAGCAGGTATCGAGGGAGCAGACATCGAGTTCAAGAGGAAGAAGGTTATTGCGCTTAAGCCAAAGCAGAAGGCAAGAGGATGGGAGGCACGTCACTCTGGTGGAAAGTACTTATCGCTCCAGAGGTGATGATTTTGTAAAAGAGTATACCAATTGTATCATATTGTATCATGGATGCAGATAGTCTCTGCTTTCCGCTCGAATTTGTATTTGTTACCGCTGTTTCTTGATATGTTTGCTCGTTATTGTGCGATGGTCTTAAAATTGCGTGTCTGGTTATATCTAGCAGATATATCTATCACAACCGGGAAGTCATTTTGACTTCTTCAATCTCAAATGCAAGTACAAGCTGGGCAGAAGTCTCTCTGTCTTGATCTTCAGGCATGTGTTTACCTTGTACTTAGTATACCTACTCAACTTATGAGACGACGAGAGCGATCGTTCGCTCGGCAGAGAACCTCTTTGGGAAGTGAAGACTCTCGATCAAAATTATATTCGATTCACCATACATTCATAATAACTCAAATAGCTAAGGTGCGTGTCAGTCAATGGCGGGCTTCTGGGTAATTTTCGAGTTTTGAGGGCATCTAGCTTGTGTGTTCGTGGGATGTATCATAATTTGGAAGAATCTCATCAATATTTGTGCAGTGTGCAAATGGGGCAGGCACACTTCCATCTCAGATTCTGTCTTAAGATAAGTTGCATTCAATTCTCAAGAAGCAAGCCTATCAACGAGCACTCTGACAACAGGAAAATCAATCTGTGTTTAGATCTCTGTGCAACAGTTGACAATGAGATCCGCCAAATCCTACTCAAAACGTCTCTGGACCATCAATCCTTGCTCTCCTCGCTCAGCTCACAGAAGGCTTGCTTTACTCAATTTTCAGAGCACCAACTATAACTCTTGTGCTGATACCCGTACGTGAGATGAGCTCCGCTGTCGTAGGCATAACCAGGCTGATAATTTCCACACAATCTCGAGATTCCAGAGTTCGGGTCGGACTGAGCCGAGAGGTAGCAGGTATTACCCTGAGCACGATTATTACAGCACTGATAATGATGTCAGTATGTCCTCTTCATCCTAAAGCAAAAACACAACTCAAGTATCCCAAATGTTCCAGGCTCCTAGATGATGGAAAAGTTTAGGGTGTAGTAACTTACGAATACAACAACCTCTCCTGAGATCGAGTACAATCCCCTATGATTGCCAATGCCTCTACCGCCCTCACCAATCTGCGATCGGAGTGCATTCACCGCACGGTCGAGGTTGTCATGGTCGAGTTCAACTTGGTCTTTGAAGCAGCCGAACTGGTCCAGGCCATCACGCTTCAAACTGCTACCACGCATAGCACGCCTGACAGGAATAGTCTCCGAGGTTATGCCAACTTGTCTGGCATGAATGTTATCACCACCTGATGGGTCGTAGTCATGCTTTGGACTGCTACCACCCACAGTACGCTTGACGGGCTTGGCCTCGGAGGGTACGTCGACTTTTCGTGCATGCACTTTATAACCCGACGGGTCGAGTTCATCCCTTATACTGCTAGCACCCACAGCACGCTTGACGCCAATGGCCTCGGAGGTTTCTTCGCATTGCCTGGCATGGATATCATCACCACCCGACTGGTCGAAGTCATGCTTTGTACTGCTACCACCCACAGCACGCTCAACGGGAATGGCCTCGGAAGATGTGTCGACTTGTCTGACTTGCCTGGCATGCGGTTCATAACAACTCGACAGCTCGAAGTCATGCCTCATACTGCTGCGGCGCACAGCACGCTTAATGGGAATGGCTTCGGACGAGACGTCGACTGATCTGGCATGCGGGTCATCATCACTCGACAAGTAGAAGTCATGGCTCATACTGCTGCTATCACCCACAGTACGCTTGACGGGAATGGCCTCGGAGGGTAGATCAACTTGTCTGGCGTGGATGTTATCATCTCCCGACGGGTCGTAGTCATGCTTCTCCATCCTCAATCCCAATTGATATACTGGCTTCATACCGTTAAAGCGTCGCTTTTTCGGTTTCCGCCTCAAACACTCCCAAAGCATACGACAACCAGTCCCACCATAATTGCAGCGAACAGAGATTTCCAGACCATTTGTTCTCTTACTAGTAAAATTCCACTAGAATCCTTGACTGTGACCTGCAAGTTAATAGTCACAGATGCTTGTGGCGGGGCTGGTGGATTTGATCCAGCCATAATGGTTTTCGTGATGGCGGGAGCAGAGGTCGCATCAAGTGATGAATGTATTGTCTGTGTGTTGATCATGTTCGTTGACGTAATTATATCATCTAAAACCGTTGTCGAAGTTTCCTCTCTCGATGATAACCCTGTCGGGGTAACAGCAAAATTGCTGATTGTAAACGTCGATATGGGTACTGGCGTATGCTGATCAGCCATAGCAGCTTCTGCGATATTCTGTGATGTTGGAGTAAACTCCCATGCCCCTTTTCTGCCAAGTGTTGGTCCAGGAACAGCTAATATGGGGGTCGCGGTATCACTTGGTATGAGAGCCGAAGCATGGACATACACCGTCGGAGTATGTTTCTTCATGCCCTGTATGGCAAGCATAACGATAATAACAACCAGTCCAATGAGCACCAAGCTCACGGCTCCGACCATTATCCATGCAAACCACTTCTTAAATCCTCCTTTTCGTTCAAGAAGTGGCGGACTGGGTGGCGGGGTTGAAACCTGGCGGCGCAGATTAAATGGGATAGCGGTCATGAACTGCGGGCGCTCGCCGGAAGCTAGATGCGGTGGATTGGTTTCGAGGGATCCTCGCCTGGAGGAGCGGTCCGTGTAAGTTGTTTCTTGGGAGAGAGGTCGAGGTTGGGTTGGGACGTGGAGATTATCGCGGAGGTTGGTGGAAGACATAGGTTTGAGCGGTGCTGGCTCTTGGATGTAGTTTTGGGGCTTTGAAGAAGACATATCTGAGAACTTTGAAGGGTATCTCGCGGGTTGGGTGATGAGGTAGAAGATTTACAGCCAAAGGTAGGAAGGGAAGCTTTGTATTAGGAAGAAAGGGAGGAACGGGCTGTGCTCTTGATTCACCAAGTTTTCAGTTGAGTATGCGGTTTCAAAGTGGCTGCCTATTGGTGATTGTCGTTGTACCTTAGGGGATATTCCACTGCCTCCAAGAACCTGAATGTAACCACTGCAAAGTTCTCTTGAAGGAGATCAATGTAGGTTGATTGACTCCGGATCTATTGTTGGGGATGTGGATAGACTGTTAAGTCTGCACATGTTTCCTAAGCTTTGAGAAACTTTTGTGGGAGAGTTTGGAAATATAGAAGCACGGTCTAGACATAGGCTCATCTGCATAGGCTCGTCAATAGTAGAATTATTCCATGATCACAAGATGAGTCAGGGGAGTCTAATTCTAGAACCAGGTATGTTGTGATTGCGCTATGCTGCACGCCCATATCGAGCCGCTGTGAACCTTGTAGCATGTCCCCTATCAGCCTAGTCCACCCATACGCCTCTATAGAATTCACACAAAAGAGAAAGTTGTCCTTGGGTTTAAGTAACCAAGAAGTTCAATGTAAGAGCTTCGATCCACGAGCTGAAATGATCAACATCGATCACGGGAACGATGATGTTATAGTGCTCGGTGTCAAACTTCTGGCCACAGATGTTCAAGTGCAATCTTTAGAA
Source organism: Helotiales sp. F229 (assembly GCA_002554605.1). NCBI lineage: Eukaryota > Fungi > Ascomycota > Leotiomycetes > Helotiales > Helotiales sp. F229. The sequence continues at coordinate 1,832,338 of MXAW01000011.1, forward strand.
AGATCCTCCGCATACGTTGCCATGTATGGACAGGAAGCGCCAATCCAATGATCGTTCTATCACGGATATGTTAGAAAGCTTGGATGTTCCTGGATCAAAACTGGTACATACGTCGTTGCAGAGGTAGATGGCTGTTTGCCAACTACAGCTGATGCGAGCACATACGTATGCGTTGACTCCACAAGGTCCTCGGGTAAAGTCTTTGAGATAGGAGATACCCTTTTTCAGAGCTTCAATCTATACCCAGTCCCAGCTGTGTCCGGGAACTGGGCAGCAGTATGTTCTATCCTGTAGTGAGATATTCAGTAACGATAGACTAGCCAAAACATCCCGAGCAGCCACAGAACGTGCTGCTACCTCTCTCATGTATTGGTCAGTAGAGAAATCAGGGTACATCTTTTCCATTTGGTCGTAGATTTCCTGGCAAAGGTGAGCGAAGGTACCCCCATTGACTGGATAGGTCAACATACCTCAACTGTTCCTTTCAAGTCAACGTCTTAACCGGCAATGGTACGCTTTTCGTGGAAAGGTTCGATGTCGTATGTCTAATCTCCGGCACGAAGAATCGAAGCATTATCGGACCCAGCATTGACAGAGAGCAGACTCTAGATGAGTCTTAGAAAATGCAAGTGATAAAATGTATTGAGAGCTTACCAGAGGTGAAGCTACGAGGACGAGCAGCAGGCTCAGAATCATAGAGATGGCTTGCATTTTGAGAGGGCTTGTGGAGTTGCTCGAGCGTTAGTGCTGTATTGAGGTATGGAGATGGTATTGTGATCAAGTTGAGAGCGTGAAGGAGTTTTTGGGGTGGGGTTGCGAGGTTGTAGTGTTTGTTGAAGTCACGAAGACCATGGATTGCTTCTATCTCCGAGGCCGAACGGCGTCGCCCAAAAATTGGAAAACTCACTAGTACCTAAGTAGATTCACTCTTTTCAACACAGCACGAGGCTTCGAGAACCCCTACTCCAATTGAAATATTCAGAGCAAATAGACCTTAGAGAAATCCTGCAATGAATCACTTCCCAAAAACATCCGTCCAGGGTGGATTGACTGTTCCGTTCGAGTCGTACATAAAAGCATACCATAAAACGCCAACAACCACATTTGTAAGGAAGAAACATAGCGAGGTCCAAGCTGCAAAATCGATGGGTTTTGAATTGGTAACCAAAACACCGGGATTTCCCTCAATTTCAGGTACTTCTTCATCCTCCGGCTCAATAAGTAAGGCGTTTGCAACCCCTGGCCAGCGGCCACAGATCTTCACAAGTGACATGAAGAAGCTGGAATATATGGCTGCCAGAAAGAACCAAACAGCAGCCATATGGTTGGCTTTATGCACCCACAATGGTGGAGGGGGAATCTTGGGCTTCGTACTCCCTTCCTTTCTCTGTTTCTTTTTTTCGGGAAGGAGGGCTGATAAAAGGTAGGCCAAGGCTGCTATCTTGAGCAGTATGCTAAGCAGCCGCTTTGTTTTCTCTTGCGAAGGAGAGGACCCAGTGCATCTCAGTACTAACCAAACCATCATGGCTAAAAGCATTGCCATAAGACATATGGAAAGCAAGATCGTTTGAGTGATGAGTAAAATATCATTCGCCGAGGCTGGTTCGGTCAAATTGTTGATACCTGCTAGCCACAAGACCTCAATCGCCCATATGAGTAGGCCAAGGTGGACAAGAAGCGCGATAAAATAGAGAAGTCGTTCAGTTAAGACCAGTGTGTAGGCTAGCGTATGGGACTTCAAGTCTTCCGAATTCGGCATTGTCTGCTGGTTGGGACCCAGAAGCTCGTTGGCTGGTCGTCGTTGTGATTTGAAGGCTAGGGATGGGAAAGAGATTAACTCTACGACGACGAACGACACCGCGAACATCATTCCCCAAGACTTTGTCCACCAAATTCCAGAGAACGACGCAAGCTTGATGGCTGCTGGAAGAGGACCCATGATGAAAAATAGCCATCGAGGCCAGGCATGGCTCGAGGCCGCTTGAGATTTATCGCCGGTCCCATTGAAAGTATCTTCCGACCTTAACAAAACAATCACCCAACTCGCTTTAATGAGATTCATCCGAAATCTGATAGACAAAATGGCCATCCGTGTAAGTGCGGACACCGCATCGGCGAGAGTGATGATAGGAGAACTTGAGAGGTAGATCCGGTAGCGACTGGAGACACCACATATCTTGGACGTAGGTTGGGCCATAGAGTTGATAGCTAGACATAACAAGATCCAAATAATGACATGCCATGTCACTTGAGAGTCTGATACCGCTGGTAAGGTTGGATGGGAGCTATCTAGTATCGATGTTCAGTTCCAAGTCTCGGGAAATGACATGGACAGGCTCACCTAACACTCCATCTTCGTTGTCTGACATGTTTTTTTAATCAGTACACCCTGTTGACAGCGAAACGTAGAAGAGTCTCGGAACAAGCGGGGAGGAAAGAAAGACAAGCTGGAGGTTTTAATATTGGAACGCTGAATTTCTAGCGATGACGATTGGCCATGCTTGGCTGTGCCCTGCTGCGAGCCGAGCCTCTTTCGACCCTGTCAACACCAACGCTGACAAGGACTTATGCTGCGCCTTCAACCTTCACCCGCGCCTCTATGCCGGTGAAGGCGAAGGGAAACAGTAACGAGAACCAGCAAGCACAAGTGCTCTCAAATGTACGGAAGTACCGCGTGATCTGCGGCGTGATGGCAGAAGCAGTGTTCACACCCTGGAAGAAAGACAAATACCATATATAGCGAATTACAAGAAATGAGATCTTCATATTGAGCTGAACTTTAATAACATAGCTTGACAGTATTCAACCCGTACGAGTGAGGACAAGTGTAGAGCAAAGTGATGGGTATCAAGTGCAATCACACGATCTTATATTTCCTGCCTTGCAGAGCGTATTCTGAATCATCCTTAAGCATCAGGAACAGAAGATTCTCAATCCAGACAGAAAGTAGAAAATCGCGCGTTACAAAATGTACGACAAAACAGGAGCGAGCTGTTTACCCCATTTCACCCAGGTACTAGCTGAGCAACCCAGGAGCACCAATACAAAAGCAAAATAAATAAATACGTACCTACAATTGCAGAAATATTTCTCTTGCAACAGTACCAAGGCACCCACGCGGTCTCAGCCGGCTATATCTTCGTCAGTGGCGAGACAGCCAAAAAGTCATACGATACGGACTCTCCCGCGAGCTCGCTTAAACCCATCCACTCCCTTGAACAAGCACGCGAGCCATGGGACACAAGCAAACCCTTTCGATACCGAGCAATATATAATGATCAGCTCACTCCCCGGAATTCTCTCCCAGATTCATATTCGTCTCTCCGCATTCCCCAGATCCCCAACCTCTTGCCATTTGCTTGTGTTTGTTTTCCTCCCCACTTTTCTCCCTCCCTCACTCCACCCCTCCATCCCAAAATGCCATTCAACTACCACACCGGCACGACCATTCTCCCGCAACGCACCATCGACGTTGTGGGTTTCGGAAAAGTAGCTATCGTCACAGGATGTGCATCAGGTGTCGGTTTGGCTACAGCGCAGGTCTTCCTCAGTCACCAATATGAGGTTCTTGGCGTCGATATCGTGGATATGGAATATTCGAAAATCGATCAGAGGGATCAAGAGAGGTTTCATTTCCATAGAGGTGATTTGACGGAGGAGGGGGAGTGCGACGAGGTGGTTAGGATTTGTGTTGCGAAGTTTGGGTAGGTTTTCGTTTATCTCTTACCCATTGCCCCAAGACCAAAGCGAGTGACCATTTCTCAATTTGAGGAACTTCTTTCATCCCCCATAGCCAGATGCTGATATAAACAGGTCCAAAATCGACGTCTTAGCAAACGTAGCAGGCGTAATGGACGCATTCGAAGCCATCGACGTCTACAGCGACGACGAATGGTCACGCATCATGAGCGTGAACCTGACTGTCCCAACACGCATGATCCGCGCCGTCATTCCTTTCATGAAAGAGAAGAAAAATGGCTCAATCATAAACGTAGCCAGCAAAGCAGCCGTCAGCGGCGCTGCAGCTGGATTGGCATACACGACGTCCAAGCATGGTCTTCTTGGTGTGACGAAGCATACAGCTTGGAGATTCAGAGATGATGGCATTAGGTGTAATGCTGTGTTACCTGGAAGTGAGTTTCGTCCTAATCTCTATACTTCACTAGTTTGCCGATTTGTTCTATTGCGGAATACTTCACACGAGAACGGACTATCTAATGGGATCTATCTAGCAATGGATACCAATGTCAAAGCCTTCGAGAAGAACGACCATTTCGACGAAGCTGGCTTCGCTGCTCTTCGGTAAGATGCCCCTCCTTCATGAATTTCAATATTAAGAGCTGACAATCCCCCAAGTCCAATCTGGGAGCTTCACAACCCGGTCGGCGAGACACCAAGTATAACATCCACAGAAGTAGCGAACGTGATATTATTCCTAGCCAGCGACGGCGCAAGAGCCATCAATGGTGTTGCATTGCCTATCGACAAGGCGTGGGGAGTGATTTGAAGGATACCAAGCGTGATGTTAACTTCGGTGTTCGGGGATTTTGTGTCTCGGGAAATATCTTGGACGGGGTTTTGTTAATGTCACTCTGTTTCATTTTCCGTCTCTTTGGAAACAGGCGCTTATTTATATCCTTCCTCAATGAAAAAGACACCCCAACGGGCCCTTCTCCAAGAACCCCCTATCCCCCTCCCAAGCCCTAACAACCCACTCCCTTCCCCTCTCCACCACTTCCTCAACCTGTCTGTCCGTCCCCCAGCCCTGAACCCTCGAGCCCCAACAAATCAAATGCGTGCCCACATGTACCGCAGTCTTAAACGCCACCTCCTCATCAATCTTCCCATACCCCTGCATGAAAGCTTCGATGAGCCAGAGTCCCGCATCGATGTCTTTGAAGTGCTTGAGCTCGAAGAGCTCTGCGAACATTTGCCCGAGATCGTAGGCGGGTGACGCGACTTGGCTCATTTCCCAGTCGGCGATGTAGACTGTTGTTGGGGATGAGGAGTCTGATTCTGGGATGGGGAGGTCGGGGAGGAGGACGCTGTGAGATCGTCAGGTCTTATAAAGATGGATCTCGAACTCGGGACTTCTCAAAAGGTAAGGAAGAATGATAGAGTAACTCACTTCCCACTCCAGAAATCCCCATGAATAAGCACCGCCCCCTCATCCTCAATCTCACCCTTCCGAACCACTCTAATCCTTTCAAAAAGCTCTTTACTGCTCCCCAAAATCCCTGGAAATCTCTCAACAGTACCAACCAACGTATCATAATTAATAGTAAACTTCAGATCGCGCATCGCTACATTGCACCTCATAGCTTCCACCAAGGGCTTTTGCTCGGCAGCCTGAGCCCAGGAGTGAAAGTTTCGCGTCCAGAGACCAAGTGCGTGGCCTAGACGTTGGCATTGTGGGTGAGTGAGTGAGGAGGCGTGTTTGAGGACGTAGGTTTTGAGGTCGAGGGACGAGGGTAAGTCGCTGTAAATTTGGGTGTTGGTAGTTGGCGAGAAGAGGTGCATGGTTGGTGTAAGGACGGTGATGCTGCTGTGTGTTGAGGGAGGCAGGCCGGAGAGGGCCGTCAGCACCGTTTGTTCGTAGTCCTTCTAATGTGTTAGAAAATCCCCATTACTGATCCCTTCTATCCTGTTGAAGTATATTTGACATTGTCTGAGTGAAAGTAGGCCATGTGAATACTCAAACTGAAGCACTCTACGGAATAATATTATGAATCTTATCCTACCAGAGTAGCTGTTGAAGCTTTGTCCAGTACTTTGACCGAGCCCATTTAATGTACTTCGAGGCGATAGGAGGGCCACACCGAGGAAAGAGACAGGTAGAGCTTACACATCTCGTAGCAGTAATCTTAAACCCCGGACTCTGAGCCACATAGCCTTCAGTATGTTTGATCACCACTGTCTTGGTCCCATCCGAAAGAGGCGTAGCCAATACACCTCGATACACAAAATTCGCTGTTCCACCCGACAATTTCGTCAGAGATGTACATGCGTAGGGCCCATCTTTGAGGCTATTGGATACCTTGAGCATCATCTCCTCATCTTGGGCTTCTGTTGCCATGATGTTGATAGGACTATGCGAGAACGGCGGGAAGCGAAGTACTGTCCTTGCAGAATGACTTGTGGAGAGGAGGAATTGAATCTAGTGAGATTGGGAGATGAGTGTTTACTTCGACTTCGTAAGTGTTTAGAGAAGGGAGTCGAGACTTATAAAGTGCTCGGACGAAGATGTGATATTGGAATGTTGAAAAGAATCTTGAACGGAGCCGAAGCGGGTCAAACACCCATGAGTCACGCCGGTTTGACTGGTTTGTTGTTGAATGCAAGAAAGCAGGGAAGTGTCTGCATTAAAGTTAGATTCGAATTGAACGAGACTTCATTGTACATGCCACCCTTTTAACTTTGGCTTGATGTGAGTGAGAAACTCAGGACGAGGAGGGAGGGCCCGAAATTGCCAAGAAACTTCGCTCTCAGCCTAAAAGATGTTAGTCTGGCATATCTTGGGAGGTTCAAGCAGGCTTGTACAATGCTCCAACTATTCCTAAGCATCTCATGAAGAAGAGTCGAGTATTGAATTCTGAGAACTTCCATTTGATACTGTATCTATGAACAAGCAGCGACGCATAAGTTGAAGCTTTTCCCCCCTTTCGTAACCAGCGCCATAAGACACCTGAGCAATGCAACCAGCAGGCCCGTAAACTCGCATCAAATCAATCCACCTATCCGCTCAACCATGCGGGGGAAACGCCATGCTAAAAGCTTCGCAAAAACCACAATGCATCCGGTATAATCGGGCCTTGAGAACTTATCTCCATATCCACCCACAGGAGCTACTCCGCGCCTCCTTGGAATCTCATTGCTAGGACCCAGCTGCCTTCAAACTCAACCCCGCGTCTGACTCTCGTGCCGGCCTTCTTCCACACTGCTGCACCCAAACCTATGTCTGCGACAAAGAGTTGCCAGTCCTTTCCCTTTCCATCTTCGTCGGCAATGCCTTCACCGAGAGCCATAGCTTCCAGCAGACCTTTCTTTGGAGCACCCATTGCCACGACATACTCAGCATGGATATAGAGTTGGCGGCCATCAATTATGCTGACCTTACCAGTTGTAGGATCGATACCAGTGGGAACATCGATTGCCAAGACTCGAGCTTTGCTTCGATTTGCCCACGCAATCAGTTCATATGCTGTAGCTTGGTCTCCAGTCCGCAACTCTTCAAAGGATATAGTAAGACCAAGAAGACCATCGATGATCAGCTCAAGAGGAGCATCAAGTGTCTTGACGTACTCCAGAAGCTCAATCTTGGTGACAATTTTGCCGCCGAAGCCTCGGAATACCTTGATTTGACGTCTTAAGCCAACCAGAAGTTCCGATTCTCGCTCAAGTCCAAGAACGCAAATGACAACGTTGAGACCGTGATTCCGAATATGTCGGCCGGCGGCCACCGCACGTAGACCACTTTTGTTATTTCCAGCGAAAACAACAACTGTAGGTATGATGCTGTTCTTGCCTTGAGTCAAGCCTCGTCCACCGCCAGTATTCAGTGCAGACAAAGCAACTTCGGCAATGCCTCGACCAGCATTCTCAGTCATCATATCTTCTGAGAGACCAAGCTCGTTGTCCGCGATGTTCTCGAGGTTGAGCATCTGTAGAGCTGAAATGGTCTCGCAACGACGATCTGATGGAACAAGGAAGAGTGATGGCTTTGAAGTAGGTGTTGGGATCTTTTGGAAGTTAGTATTTGCACCCTTGGCATGATCTGAAAACCTTACTGAGAGGGTTCGGGCAGGGTGTATACCAGCGCTTCCCTTTCGAGAAACAGGTCGTCGGTTCAGCGACAGCTTGCTTTCAGCCCGCTCAGCCCTGCGGGAATGTCTGCCACTTCCTGATCCGCGCTGGCTTCCTCTTGCCTCTTCATCGTCACTATCGCCCGCTTCACTCTTCCAAGCCGTTGTCTTTGCGGGTCCATTGGGAACCTCGAGGACATTTTCCGTGTAATGTAAGTTCTTTCCACCCGCCGTCCCTGGCTTCGCTTTGGGCAATCTGTTGTGAGAAACTAGTCGGTCCTCATCCGCGACACTGTCTTCTGCTTGTATTTGGTTGAAGACTGTATGCTTGTCGAATTTCGCTAGACTTCCCACAAAGTCAAAGTCGCCCATCTCCTGCACATCTGTTGCGTCCTCAGTCTGCCATCCATTCTCTTCCGTTTTCCCATTTCTCCGCTTATTCTTCTTCAGCGTCGCAAAGGGCTGGAAAGAAGTTGTTGGCTCCAGGAGCGGTGTTTGTCTCCATCCTTTAGAATTTGTCGTATCCTTCGCTTTTGTGGTGGATGGATCAGCATTTGCATCCTCTCCCGTTTGGCGACCCTTTCTCGACCTGCGTGATCTTCTTTGTCTAGCCGCAGGTTGCTCGGGTTGAACCTCTGCCTCTCCATCCATCTCCTCCACCAATGATTTACCAGTTCCTCCGCGCTTTCGTTCCTCCGCAACGACGCGCATATTGTCCATGGGTTCCACCAAAGTCGCAGCAGGAGTAATATCTCGAAGTGACCTGGCCTCCCTTCCTGTCGCAGTCTGTGCCGAGTCTGTCCGTTCCATAGATGTGGCGCTCCATTGCTGCGGAGGTAAAGAGGGAACATGATTGATGACGGGTGTTGGTCTCTTGCCCATACTCAGGATAGCCGGGTCTTCGAAGGGCTTTGACTTGAGGACTGGGGTTGAAGCTGGGTATTGGGGGACGGGGTATGCTTGAGGAGGCGCATTTCTGATAACGGCATTCTCGTTTGTAGCTTGTTCCAGATTGGCAATCTCTGCAACTTTGAGGGACAGCTCTGGAACGTATTTGCCATTTCCTGTACAGGTAACTGAATTGAGCGTTAGCTTAGCAACTGTACGGGCGCGCAATGGAAAGGAGCATACCATTCATGAGGGTCAGGCCCTTTCCAGGCTCTATACCTTTGACCACCCCTCTCACTTGTGCTCCAGGTGGCTCTTTGAGAGTCACGAGCATGGAGAGTCCAATGAAGCTGTAAGACATCCTGTCGGGCGCCGTTCTGTGTTCCACCGTCTTGAACCTCGATAGCTGTTGTCCGGATATCTTTGCGACTTTGGTGATACCTAAGAAGCAGGTACGGTAACTCGTCTGGTCGCTGGTATATCCGAGTTTCTGCTTGGGAGACGTTTAAATTGTTGAAACACGGCCGTCACTTTGGGCTTGTAGCCGTACAATTGTCGCTGTGTGTAGAGTGTTGAGGGAAGCCGGGTGGGCGAGACCAAAGTATATTTTCGGGGCTTTGCTTTCGGCAGGTACGATCGATGGGTCTCCAGCTTATCGATAAGGCGTTAGTATTTATCAATTCACCTTCACACCAGCTCATGGATGGAAAGTAAATACTGCTTGCTGATTTTAACAGGGTACATTCTACTAATGTCTGATTCCATGTTGATACGTGTGTCTGAAGAATAAAATTGTGTTCTTTTGTTCCTTCTCAATGGCTTTCCAAAGATGCCCAGATATCAAACCTTGAAGATACACTATTATCAGTTCAGAAATAAGGAAACGGGAGGCCGACATTCCCCCATGCAACTGGAATCCGAATTTAGGGTCATTGGTGGCATTGTTGTGGTGTTGACTCGGCAAATACCCAGGTGAAGCTTTGCTAAATATCAGGATCTAGACTGCCCTCAGATTTCTGTCACTTCTGACTCTATTCATCGATGGTGAAAGGTGTCCTTTCAATAATTGGTATTGAAGATTGCTGCAGGTGCCAGTGCGGACAGCGGTAATCTCTTGCGCAGCTTAATCCCATAACAGCCTGAGCTGATCCAGCAAACTCCAAACCTCGTCTCTGAACAACGAGGCCCCACAAGCTATGTATCTGACAAGCCTAAGTCCTGTGATACTTCTCCTGCGCCCACTGTAACTAGTTGGGAAGAGAGGCGACATATATACTCCATACCATGCAGGATCCTTTTTACCATACTCCGAGGCAACACCAAGCAATGATAATAGTTCTCCAAAAGACACAGCAAATAAGAGATGTATCATGGCTCTTCAGCCGTATGCCGCTAAAGCTGCCTCTTCTTCATCTTCGAATTCGTATCCTCTCGTCTGCTCCAATTCGGCCATCATGAATTCTTCCTCATATGTCTTGGCATTCTTCGTTGGTGCGGGTGGCTTCGCAACTGTCGGATGCTTGAGAGCTTTATTTACGCTGTATAGGCTGTCGTAGAATTGTGCGACCCGTGGATGAGCCATGACCTTGTTCTTGTCGAAATTCTGCACCTCGAGTCCACCTTGACTGGTAGCTCGACTGAGAGCGACGTATGCCTGGCCTTTCTCGAAAATCTTCTTGAGGTCAATCTTGACTCGTTCTAACGTTTGTCCTTGCGCTTTGTGGATGGATAACGCCCATGCAAGAATAAGCGGGAGCTGTGACCGTTGAGCCTGTACCTCACCACTAGGTAATTCCACCTTCCATTCTTCTGGTTGAACAAGAATTGCCCTGTAGGTTCCGTCCGCGGCTGAGAATTTCACAAAGGGGTACAGCCGGCCTGCATCCGCTGTTGACTCCTTCGCGGCTGAAATGGCTGCCCTGATCTTGGATCGTTCCTCCAGACCTTTATCATTCAAGTCCTCGTCGCCAATCTCGTCGTCAAACAAGTCTGGATTTTTGTCATACATCTCAAAAGTCTTTTCGCTCATGAATGCTTCAACCTTCCCCAATGACCCGTTGACTAGGCCATCATCCATGTTCTTGATCAACATCACTTGAGCACCCTTCTTCAGCTCAAGCATCTTCGGCGCCATCATGTTAGAGAGCAGTTTGTCACGCATGGCAACGTCTGTAATGGTACCGGTGTCTCGAGCTTCGAATTTGTAGCTCTTGCCATGTAAGCTTCGCATTCTGAATGCGTTGGAATTTTCGACCTCATTTCTCGTCGGAAATCTGGGAAATGATTAGCAATGAGACCAACAGTACATGAGTAAGTGTTTCCTCGTACAGCTCGGTAGAAGCTAGACCATGCTCGTCTGCGATTGGTCTGCTCAATTTCTTGAAAGCAGCAATAGTCTCGTCCGTGATCTTTCCCAAGCGCATTTCGTTAAGCATATTTGCGAAAACTGATCTGTTAGCAGGCTGCAATAAATCTGAAGACGGGGTATGTACCAGGATCCTTCTGACGGAAAACTTCAGTGAGACCAATTGTATGATGAATGGCTGTGGGCCAAGTGCCAGCGTCAAATGCAAACTTGACTGCTCTAGCTTTGTTGTCGAAGTCCGGTACAGGGGGCAATTGAAAGAAATCGCCAGTGATGACAAGTTGAATACCGCCGAAAGGTCGTCCATTATTCCTCATCAATCTCGCAATGCCTTCCAGCTTGTCGAACAGGTCTCCGTCCACCATAGAGATTTCATCAACGATCAGAATCTTGGTTCGGATCCAACGATTCTTCGCTTTCTGATTCCTCTTGATCTTCTTAACAAGAGCCGGTATGTCCTCCTTTCCAAGTCCAATGCCTCCAAAGCTATGCAACGTAACACCACCAATATTGCATGCAGCGAGACCTGTAGAAGCGGTAACTGCAACACGGTCTGGCTCTCGCGAATACTTCTTGCGCAGTTCTGCAATAATAGCTCTCATCAGTACCGATTTTCCAGTTCCAGCTGATCCAGTGAAGAAGACACTTTTGCTCTGATTCACAACCAGGTCAAGGACTTTCTGCTGCTCCTGACTAAGAGTGATTGGTGTCAATGCAGCGGCTTTGCGGCGTCCTCCTTCGGCAGCCAAGTCATCAGCTGTCCTCCTGGCCTTCTGCTTGTCCTTAAACTTCTTCTTTTCCTCTGCAATCGCGCTACCAGTATGGTTCCACGGCATGCGTTTTTCTTTAGGGGTGAAGTCCCATTTGGTCCCCTGGCCTTTTCTCAAAGTCGCACAGTCATTGGCATAATGTCCGGTCTCTTTACACCGAATGCATACTTTCTGCTGCGATCCAGACGATGCAACAGATGTCATTGCATCTTCTTCCTCTGCTCGAAGTTCCGCCACTTCGTTTTCTTCCGCACGTTTCTGCGGCCACGGCAAGGTTCTCCGCTTGGTTGGTCGAGGGTTAGGGTTAGGGATATCTTCAATCATCTTGGACAGATCCCGAGCGGTATACTCTTCTTGTTGGCGTCTCTTCAGCGCGCCTGGGGGCGTCAATTTGTGTGCGGGAGGCGAGGAAGACCATGTCTGGGCGCTGCCCGTAGGGTTTTGTAATGAGGCCTGGCGGGGTAAATTTGGCAGAGTATATGGAGAAGGGGTAGGTTGAAATTTGCTCTGGGATGGCTTGGGGGGTGCTGCCATAGACATAGGTAGCTCGTAGTCCATATCTATGTCGATATCTTCATCATCGTCAAAGTCGTTCTCATCGAAATCAACAGCCGCGTGGTTGGACATGGAGGGCTTCGAAATAATCGAGGTATCTCTAGTGAGATCAATTGTGTCTGGTACATCTCGGAATGAGTCTTTACTGCTGAAGACCGAAGACAACGAAGATGCGGTTGATGACAGGCTAGGGACCGACGAGACGCTTGGAGTTCTGCTGAAAGGTTGTTTAATGTTCGGTGATCTCGCGCGAAGAGTGTTCGAAGGTTTGGATGACTTCGAGGGAATGGCTGGCTTCGCAAAAGCATTCTTGTAGCCGGTAAAGCCCCCGATTGATTGTGTCGAGGGGCGGGCTTTCTTCAACTGCTCCTCGATGTTGCCGTTCTGTACGGGGCTGCTGGATGGAAAAAGCTGTTTCTCGAGAGGGGTCTTGGGCTTGGAAGCCTCATGGCTTTTGACTGCCTTTCCTAACATCGCGGCTGCAATCGAAGAGTAGTGTAGAGTCGTGGCTGGTGCATCGAGAGTTGTCGAAAGACAAGGGGCAATCCGGGCTTTCCAGCAACTCGCAAGCAGTCCTCGACGGGCAAGTGAGAAAGCCGGAAAGCGGACGAGGCCAGCCGGCATACAATTGGTCGAGTTATTGTTGTTGGAGGTCTACGTTCAGTCCCTCGAGAGCGGGCATGAGTAGGTGTTGTTCCAGTCCGATGATGTTGTCGTCTGGTCTTTCTCGAAGTGGCTTGCCTGCTTCGCGTGGAAAGCGCGATTTACGTGTCGCGCTAGCAATTTGGTCACGTGGACTGCGAATTTTCCATTCTGATGGCGCCCGATGGACACAGCCAAGTATAGGAGCAGATGAATATTATCATGTGGGAGTTGAACGTAGTAGTTACTTTCAGGGATTGTGTGGATAATAGTTGGTATGTATTCCAGAAGTCGTTTCCAGGGCAGTAAGGGGAGTTTACAGTGACGCCTGAGCGAGGCGGTTGGGCTTCAAATACTGTTGGTACTTGGTTAATTTCCGTCCCTCACTATAATCTGATGCAGCCGAACTGTCTCAGGTCACTGTTGTGGTATGGATAAGTTCAATACTATCACGCAACATATTCTTTCTGAAACCTAAGTGTCATTACAATCTTTCAAGTTACAAATCTCATGTAACTACCCTCCTACTTGAACAACGACAACAAGAGCAAAGTTGAGACGTAGGGAATTGGGTAGTCGCTAATAGTAGATTCGTGGACTCATGAAGACGAGAGAGGCGAATGAGAAGGCAGGAATCAAAATGCCGAGAGTGTCCAACAGTCAATGCGAGAGAGATAGCCTAGGAAAACAACTTTTAGTCGACGCTTGATATCACCATTCCCAACAAATAAGACACAGGAATTTGTATTGAGAAAAGCATCTTCAAATGAAAAAGGTCCTATGCAAATATCACACTGAACGACCTTGCCGAGGCGAGCAGATCAGTATGAAGAGAGGAGACCAGATGCAGAAAAACAAATCCCGAGTTCATATCCTCCACCACGAGAAAACGCAGCAAAAAAGCAAGAGAACATCGATGTCAAAGTAGCCGCAGATACTTTATCCTTGGTAGCCACCAAAGCCGTTTCCAAAGTTTTGGGCAGCAGGAGCACTCCATTGAGCATTTGGTGTTGGCTGGCCACGACCATAACCACCAGCGCTGGTAGATCCGCCATACATCTGAGGGTTGGCGTATTGGCTGGGAGACTGGGCTGGGCCACCATAACCAGCTTGTGGCGGGAATTGACCAGGAGTTTGACCGGTAGGCATTGGGCCAGCTGACTGGGGACCTTGTGGTTGAGGCATTCCACCATATTGAGGGAAGTATTGCGAAGGAGTTCCTGGGTAACCGCCCGGGGTGGGTGCTTGAGGGCTCCAGGCTGCTTGGGCTCCATCCAAGCCAGGCTGGCCAGGTGCCTTGTCCTTACCCCACTAGTTCAGGTTAGCTATCTGATCAGACAAAGAAATGTGTGAATTTCACTTACGCTGCACTTGAGAGGTCGACCATTGACGTTATAGCCGCTCAATTGACAGATAGCCATAGCTGCGTTCTCATGTGTGTCCATCTTCACAAAGGCGAATCCACGGTCAGCCTGGAAGCGGGTCTCGACAACGTATCCAAAGTTCTGGAACAGGGGAATGAGATCGTTTTGGGTGGTGTATGGGGTGAGGTTGCCAACGTAGACGGTGGTTTGCCAAGCAGGGGTCTGCTGAACAATCATGTCGTAGCTCTGAACGCCGTGGGTTGGGAAATGGTGATGACCAAACGGGGTAGTTGGGGTCATGCCCATGGCAGACATAGCTTGTTGCTGAGAGATCGAAGGCTGTCCCTTTTGGTTGGCCCAGTTGCAACGAATGGCGCGAGATCCCAACCACTCTCCATCCATAGAGCTCAGAGCCTTCTCAGCATCCTGACGCTCACGGAAAGCAACGAAACCGTATCCCCGAGATCGACCAGTCTTCATGTCCCACATAACACGAGCTTCTGAGACTGAGCCGAATGCCGAGAATGCTTGGAGGAGGACTTCATCATTGACTTCGTTCGAGAGATCACCAACGAAGATATGGAAGTGGTTCGAGGTATCTTCCTTGTTCGAGGTGTTGGATTGGTAGGCCCAGTTGACGCGGATTTCCTGCAGAAAACAATG
Source organism: Helotiales sp. F229 (assembly GCA_002554605.1). NCBI lineage: Eukaryota > Fungi > Ascomycota > Leotiomycetes > Helotiales > Helotiales sp. F229. The sequence goes on from MXAW01000011.1 coordinate 1,847,387, forward strand.
GTCAGTATTGAACACATTATAAGAAGAGGGCATCTATAGCATACCGCCTGGTGGACGCGTCTGCCGTTCAAGGTCTGCATGGCTCGTTCTGCTGCTCCGGGGTCGTCGTATTCCACAAAACCGTAGTTGAAGCCTTTTGACTAGAGATCGAAAAACGTTAGCGAAGCGCGCTTTTTGTAGGCAGAAAATTCTGTCGTGGTGAATGTTTCTACAAACAGAGCTAAGGTTCGCTTCGATTCCGTTTGAAAGAGAATTCAATACAACTTCTGCGCGACAATGCGCGACAAATCCCCAAGAGTTCGATTTTAGGAAATTGATACGTACAGCACCTACATTCTTGTCTGGAATGATTTTGACATTTTGTACATGCCCAGTAGTCTCGAAGATCTGACGAAGCACATCCTCCGTGACCCGTGGGTCAAGACCTCCAACATACAACGCGCGCTTGTTGGGCTCAGGGGCGGCTCGGCGCACGAATCCACCAGTGCTGTCGGGGGACATCATTCCTCCATTTTCTCCCATTGGCGATGAGATAGCTGTTGGGATTGGATTCGTGTTCTGCGGAATGATAACCGGAGGCAGAGGTGGTGGTGGCATGTGGGTATTGGCTTGACCGTTATGCCCGTTTTCATAGCCTGGCGCACCAGCAGTCGTCTGCGGTGGTGGTGGCAGCTGGGCGCCGGAAGGAGGAGGACCGTTGTCAGCCATTGTTGGTGATTTCAAAAGTTGGAAGAAATTCGAATCGAAGTTGCGCTGGCGAGATATGCAATGGTGGTATTTATTACAGCGGCAGAGCAAGGACTCAACTGCGCAGGACGTACTTTCAAGCCAAAACTCCGGATAGCAGAGAGAGATGGAAAGGCGGCTGAGCTTCTGATGCTGCTCTGGCAGATGCCTTGTCCTTGTGTGACTCGAACGATAAGAACGGCGCTGAGACTCGAAAATCGATAGACGGCCTTTTGCAGAAAAGCCGAGGACCAAGGTGAATGTCGAGAGGAAGAAATATCGCTATTACTTGAATGCGCGATGAAGCTTAAAGGATGAAGACGAGTAATACGACGACAACGAAGCGGAGGGAAGCTCTGCGAGAGGACAGACCAATGTGAAAGTTAAGAAGGCGACGACGACGAGAGGACGACGATGAGTGAGGACTTGACTTTGAGTTGAATGGAAGAAAGAAACCGCGGAAAGAGACGATAGGAAGAGAGAGGAAGAAAACCACTCGCAACCTAGACGTCTGTCGATGAGGAAACTTGCTGGATTAGATGTTTGGGAGAGGGAGAGAGAGGAGAGAGAGCGAGGAGGAGGAGGTGAGAAGAGAGTGGAAGGTCGAGTTGATTATCCAGTCAGTCCAGTGTCCAGTGTCCAGGGCCTGCGACTTCTTAGCGCCAATGAAGTGGGCTGCTGGGACTTGGCCGAGCTGCTCTGCTGGTGCTGTGCTGGTGAGCTGCAGCATCCGTTCTGGACCACCAGCGGCACATCTAAGACATTTGATATCAAAAATGAAGACGAGGAACAGATCATACACGAGCAAACAGTAGCGATTAGTAGTTTATGTTTTGGTGTTGTTACTATTATTACATGAAGAGTACTCGTACGAGTGTACTGTGGCAGGCGTGGTCCGAAGAAAAGCAGCAGGTAGAAAGATGCCGGGTGCCAGATTCCCACTTCTCTTCCAGAAACCCCCAAGAAACAACGCCCTTTTGCTGCAGAAGCCAATACAATAGCTGCTCACGCTGATTGCACCTTGAAGCTTTCCCAGAAGCGACATGAACCCAATATGAGCTGCATAGCCTGGTGGGGGGCATCTGCCGCATGTGTGCGTGGTGGTTGATAGTACGAGTATTGTGCCGAGAACGACCCCAAGGAAAGACCAGAAAGTATTGTACTCGAGTGAATCCGTTGTGTTGTAATACATCTACCAAGGTTATCTTCTTACATCTAGTCAATGGTCTCAATGGTCTCATCTGAACAATGGTCTCTGTTTTCTCATCAAACAAAAGCATTGCCCCCATCCAGCCACAACGGTCGTCCGGTAGCTTTACCCGTCCCTAGCTCAGCGATCAGTGCTCATCTCATGGCCCATCGAGCATTCTGATCATCAGAGCTCAGCGTGACAGCCAGGCTAGTACATTAACGTACTCGAAGATCATGCGGTTATCTGGGTTTCAAGTGGGATGGAGCTCTGGGGAGCTCGATGAGATGAACCGCATCAAGGCGCGAGAAAGACACTAATCAAGGGTACCTGCATGACCGTCCATACCTGTGGAGATTGTAATTTGAAGCCCGGATCAAAGACAAGTAGCATTTGAGAATGGAAACTCTGACTTTGAAGAAGCCAGCACCTCCCGCAATTGCAGAGGGACTTCTCTTCTCTCAACATTGATAAATAAGTCAGTGACCATGAAATGCTCAGAGGATACAATCATCATGTCAGAAACATAACCTGCAAGTAAGAAAACCAAGAATCTATTTAATGTTAAGCCATATTAGAATTTGCAGTTCAGATCCCTCGGCTGTCAAAAGTCGACACTTTACCTCGCAGTTCAGTCACTTGCACATTCTTGTGCAATACTCCAGTATAGATCTACATCAGTCGTGTGGATTCAAATAACCTTCTACCTTTTAATGTTAGTAATTTCTTTAGCTTTCTTACTTGCAAAGCTTAAACTTAGCTAGGAGCATTTAGACTTTCATCAGAGTAGCGTCTCTAGGTAACGGGGGAGAATCCGAGACTCGAGGTGGTTGACAACTGCTGGGCTGAGTTGGGCCTGGAACTTGGAAGAGCCCGGGCACGGACGTCATTCCGCATCTTCATCGAAACGGCTTCAGCCTTCATTCACGTCAGCCTTCTCTCAACCTGACAGCCTCCCCTCCATTCTCAGCGGCAATCAACTCCACTGCTAGCAGGGATCGCAGTGTTCATCTACGACCAAAGGTGCTCTTATAACAGTTGTCAAGTCTGTCGCGTGCCAATGGCTCAGGGTGGGAGACCAAAGCCTGCTTTGGATGTGCTCCAGAGCATGATCAATGCCATCGTGAGTGCCGCCTCATACTCACCCTCTTCAATGATGATACATCGTAGAACTGGAACTGACATCCTCAAAGCTAATAGAGACTGGGAAAGCTCTTCGTCCTTCGAATAAGGACGGGCCCAGGACTCTTGCGAGTGTGCAGACGAGGCTACGGACAATCATCCCTAGCGCAGCTGAGAACTTCCACATGGCCCTGGATGACCTCGAATGCGATATTGTAAGGGTGCCGAAAGACAGACAGAGTCAGCTACTAATGTTCAGTAGATTCGAGCGAAATCAGTGTTGCTGAGAGACCTAGATGAGCTAAGGTCAAAACGAATCGCATTGGAGAACCCCCAACCTATAATGGAGGACGTAGTAGAGGCAAAGAGGGTTGAGACAAACACATCGAACAGCAATACTGTGCTTGGAGACGAATTATACACCTCTCCGATGACTACAATCAAAGAGGAGAGGATGACGAGAAGCCCGGAAAAGCAAACGCCCAATGAGCCGAAGCCATCGATACCAGAGCCTTCAAAAGAAATGAGCACACAATCCCCGGAAGACATTAAAGTTGCTCCACAAGGTCCTACTCCCCCAGCCTCGGCAAACGACACAAGACAAGACTCGAAACCGATCGGTCTAGGCATAATCACTGAGGGTGCCCCAGCCGAAGACGCAGGAGACGTGCAGAACTCCGCGGTCGATTCTCTATTCGACATGGCAGATAACAATGAGAATGGTGACTCCGCCCTCAACTTCGACGACATGGATTTTTCTCTCGATTCAACTACACAAACCCATGACCCTTCACAGACTCAAAATAACGATTTCGATCTATCCAACTTTGGGAACGCGGATCCCGTTCAGAACAATACGACCACAAATGCAAATCAGACCCAGAATACGGGTGATCAGAATAAGCTAGGGGATGAGCTATTTGCCATGGTGGGTGGAGGTGATGGTATGGATCTAGATTTGGAGATGGGAATGGGAATGGCAGGTGCAGAGGATAGTGTCTTTGATGACATGTTCTTTGGTGGTGGAGATGATGAGGCGAGAAGTGGTGACGGCGAAATCCTACATGGAGAGTTCGACAATGATTTTTTCGGATTGAAGTGATCGCCAAACCAAACGACACGAAGCGCATCAAAGACATTTCGTGACAGACTACCGGTTGAGTCCTGAAAGGAATACCACAGCAGGCCGTAAACGGCAACACGAAATTCTGATCCATCGGTCCCATATAATTTCCACAGAGCCTTCTATGGATCGCGCATTTTGGGCGCCACATGTATTTCTTTTTTAATGGATCAAGCCACCTCTTCTGGTCAAGAAACCAAGCTACGCAGGTACCACTCGCCAGAACCAAAGCTCTCCCAGCAAAACTTCCAAAATGAACCCTTCCCTCCATCTAATCAGATTATCTCCCAACCACTGGCACTCATATTATTTCCTCCTCTCTCCGTCTCCTCCCATCCTCCCTCCCCTTCCGGGAACATAACAACCCTAACCCAGTACTCTCGTCCACATTTACACTTCCACCCCTTCCTATCTCCTTCTTCCTCTTTCTCCTCTCCTTCCTCAATCGGATTCCAGGATCCCAAACTCTCCTTCAACACCCAATTCCCACCTCTCGCCCATAAAGCCTCAACTCTACGTTCAGGGATCTCGCCAAATGCCTCTTGTGGCCACATCTAACCAACATGTCAGCAGAGCTTTGCATCGTTGTCGAATATATAAAATCGAGTAAGAGGAATATCGATAGCCCGGAACCCTCAAAATATCTCGCAACTCCTGGTATGCAGAATGCATTTCATTAACAAGGGGAAGAGATAGTCAACCTACCTGCAAATCCCAATAAACCTTCCCCGGCAGCCTCGCAAAATACGACTGTGTGAAAGACCGCTGTTGATTCAGTCCTGTAGAAGGATGTGTAGTTTTCAGTAAGACGAGTGTTCTCGGTAAAGGGGTGGAGGGGTAGGGTGGGAAGAGTGTTTGCGAGGGTTTGATCGTCGATGTTGATGAGGTAGACGGTGATGACGAGGTAGGAGAAGATATTCGCGAAGCTGTCTTTGGAGGTTCGCGTGTTGATGATCGAGTGTCTCGGAGTGCGTGTAGGGCGGCGAAGAAAGTGGATAGTTCTTTTGGGCCTTTGCTGGATTGGGGGATAGGGTTTGAGGGGCAGCAGAAGGGGAGGAGGAGATCTGGTGTTGGGGGTGCCATTTTGCTGGGTTGGTTTGGTGACATTGTGGCTGCTTACAGGACGTCGATGAAGAATATAAGATGCGGTGTACAGGTAGTCTTGATTCTAATCTCGAGACTGGAAGAGCAGATTTGGAAGAATGAATCGGATTGGGTAGCGTCATTTCGGAAGATGTTTTGTAGTGAATCCGTTACTTCTGTTTGAGTCCGGATTGATATCGGAGTCAGCTGTGAATCTCAAATCTCGATTCGGTACGCGACAATGATATTGTTCAGTTGTCGCTGTAGACTTATCTCGCGTTTTCTGCGAGGGTCGATGAATCAGATGTGATTGGACTTCATGTGGACGTTGTTTGAGATATTGTTCGTTGGCAATAGAAAAAATATCGCAATGATTGTTTGCATCTGGACTGATGCTGCTTTTGCTCATAGACTTGAATTCAATTCATTTATTCTGGCTGTGACTTTGGCACATCAGTCGGTCAGTCAGATCTTGTTTGCTCAATTGGACAGCGCCTCTATATCAGAAGATGTCTGGCTTAAGCATCAGACTTGAAGTGTTGTCAGTCAAATACTCATACTGGCAATAATTTTTGCTCGATGCTGATGATTCTTCCCAGACTGCTCATAATCTCCTGTATTGTTTGTCATCATACCGGATCTGTTCATTCTGTCCAGCACATCTGGCAATTCAAGGCGAGACTGAAGGCATATAAGATGCCCCCTTCATCCCATTAGGTATGGCAGTACTTCCACCAAATCTCAGACAGCATCGTCTTCAATCCTCCAATCCAACCACCACACCTAAACATATCCTCGCTTAACACCTCAACCACCTTTCTCCTCACCAAAATGTGTCTTGGAAGGACCCACACGGACTGGTATTGCTGCCGCAATTCCCTCATTTCTGTTCTCAGCAGTCCAAACATCCACATCCCAGCAGATTTGTTGAAATTCATGAGGGCGGGCCTTCAAAATACGGTGATGGAGAGATTCGGCGGCCACCCACCTCTCACACCAATGCCACCCCTCGTCATTCAGGTCGTTCGAGAGATTGACGGTAACGAGACCTACCAGCTCATGACCGAGGTTATCTACTTTGCCTTCGACCCTCGAGTCGATGCCTCGGGCACTTGGTTCGAAATTGAGGAGCAGCGATGGGTGGCAATGAGAAAATTCATGCGATTGGATGAAACTGTAGCTGGGAGATGTGATGACCATGAAATTGGTCATAAGTTCATGGTCTGGAGGATGCACAAATTGTCAAAGTCTCCGGAAAGATCTGATGTCGCTGGTAATGTTGCTTCCAAAGCTTCCTCCAGGAAGAATAGCAAGGACTGCAACTTTAGCAAGACGGGAAGCAGGTGAAAAGTGGTGGTTTGATATCAACCCACTTGTTGGTTTAGTGCGTTCGTAGATTTTGAAATCTATTTGCATTCTTGTTTCGTTCCTTTACCAGCCTTGATGAATTTTAAGAAAACATTGCAGCTGTCAAAAACGTATAGTAATATGTGGGTATCTTTGCAAAATAAGCTTGACATTCATGACTTCACGCCGTCGAACTCGTTTGCTTCTCGATCAGAATAGGGAGGAGGTAGAGAGAGGATTTCTCCGACACTGGCATTCTCCTGTCTCTTCTCCTCTCCCTTCTCCTCAGTACGCCCCTTCTTCTCGACCTCCATATAGTCCTCGAAATACCCGTCATTCTCTAACAACCCTTCAACCTCTAACAATTCCTCAACTTCCTCGTCTGCAACCCAATCATCCACCTCTTGAATCCTCTTCTGATACATCTCGACTACGCCTTTCACGCCCCTAAACACGGCATAAACAAATGGCGAAAGCACCATGCTCCCACAAACACCCAGTAACACAATCGCCCGCCAGACCCCCAACAAGTTCACCAGATTAGCCCATCTCCTAGTCAGAAAATGTCTCATCGAGCCCTTCTTGCCATACTGATCGAAGTTCTCCCGATATACATACTCGTAATATGGATACTCGTCGATATCAGCACAGAGCCAGGACCAAATGTAGCATCCTCTTAGACTGTTCAGACTTCTGTACGTCGTCGTACCTTCACCAGAATCGTGGTTTAACCAACGTGTATAAACTTTCACATCCTTGATTCTGAGGGGTATGCTAGAATAGGGCGTGTTTGGCAGGTGCTCGGAGAGGTCTTCAAGCCAGACCCAGATCATTTCTTGCACATCTGAGGAGAGAGGTTTGCTATATCCTGGAAAGGTAGGTATGCTGGCGCGGAGGATATCAATCCGGATACGTGGGTTGTATTTCGTATTGTAGATGGAGGTCCCTAAGGTAGTATCTGGTGTATCGATGTAATAGTCCAGATCCATGATAGTGGCTTCGGCCCAATCTGTGCTGACTCGGTGACGATCATCCATCTTAATCTCTCCTACCTGAGGGGAGCGGAGAGGAGTTGGGACGTGCGGGTGTGCGCGGGGTAGGATGGGTTCGCCATTCAGGAGGAGGGTGAGGTTATCGGGGGTAAGTCTGAGGTTGAACAAGAAGGCTCCAGGGAATGTCGTTGTGACCTCATCGCGTGCGTCCCCTTCCCTCACATTTTCAATTAGCACGGTTTAAGAAGCAGAAGGGATCAACAGAGCTGAAAATTCAAGTTTTATATTTCAAGAAACGTCTTGTACCAAGACTTTAGAAAGAGACATACAGTAGAAGAGATCAGGGGTCGCGAGACGAATGAGCACGTTCCTTTCTGGTTGTACCCACCGCACGACACTCTTGGACTCATCCTTGGCGTATATGCGAGTGAGAAAGCAGAGATTGAGTGACAGGAAGAAGAAGTGAGTGAATGTCGCCATGGCGAAGGGGAGACGCGAGCGTGGAGTTAGCCCGAGCAGAGAAAAGACATTAGTGAAGTGGACATCTTTTGGATACAATCTTGAGTGTGTTGACGTTCATTTTGGTACGGCACAGGAGGCACAGCTCAAATATGCCTGAATTAGGTGCACGTCTCTGAATGTGGTGCGTGCATCTCCCCAGAAAGGGGAAATGGATTACGCGAGGTTTAGACTTTCGATATAAACATCCAGAATATGAGAGGCATCCTGGAATTAATTTCGTAAGGCATCTGTGGAATGCCAAGCTTAGGGACCTGTCGTACTTAACTGAATTCCTATCTATAACTTCTGAAAAGTTAGGGCTTCCTTACAGTCGGGCGGCTTTGCCCGTCATTGCTGCACTTTCGCCGCTTTGCTTCGACTCTATTTGATTCCTTCGAAGTAATTCAAATAAATGCCGACTTCAATACAAGCAACTCAAAATCCCAGTCTTTAAAGTAAGGAGTTGGTTACAATTCTGACAACAACACTTCTGAGCAATCGGGTTACGAGCTCCATCATCGCCGCTTCCCCAAAAGACCCCTCTAAACAAAAGAGTAGCACAGAGCTTAGAATCCAAACTCAGATTAAAGGGAGAAAAGATGACTGCACATGAAATCGGGAGCCTGCATGCTGAGGCGGCGCCAAAAACCCCTAGCGCTTTTTCTGTGGAATTGGTTAGATGTTTGCTACTTGAGATTACGGCACATGAAATATGATATATCGAAAGCTACCCCGGCCATGCCTACATAGTACTTGGACTCCCCAACTAAAACATCTAAAAGAAATTACCGACAGAAACAGGAAGGTGGTTCAAATCATCTAGCGTCCACACCAGAGAAAGTGGCAAGCCTATGTGCGGATACCTAACCCAGATGACCTCGCAACTCGGTCATGATGAATTTTGCTGCCTGATTTCCTGTACCCACCATGAATTGACCTCAGATCAGTAGTTCACTTCTATCTCGCTATCTATGAACGATTGCTGCCTGAATTGAATTATCTTAAAACTTCAAATCATCTTCATCAAAGACTACAACACCACGAAACATCACAATACGAAGGAACGACAATACGAAACGCAACGCCGCTCACAACAATAGGAACAGTCTCAGAACCTTCAAGATGGTTGATTCAGATGGAGAAGTATTCTACGAATGTTTTACCCCTCCTGAGACTCCTCCTACCAGCAAAAAGTTCTTCCTTCCACTCTCTACCATCTCAATCTACTGTCGCCAGAATGGCTCAGCCAAAGCCTCGAACAAAACCTCCCTCAATCATCGCAATGGCAAGCTCAATATCTCTAGAGACACTGCCACCATCGATAAGCTGCCCCCTCAGGCGAACGCTCCAAAATCGTCAAGTGTTCTGAATGCCTCCTTGTTTGGTCAGATGACATCAGCCGGCTCAATCGAAGTGCCTCCAACAACTCCTCCATCGACCCCACCCTCTTCCTATGCACGACTATCGAGCGCCTATCAAGACTGTGGTGTGAACGAGTATGTACACTCAAGCCCTCTCCCCGAAGTTCCTCCTCTGTCGCCATCTTCGTCGGTATCAACAAGCTCATCTCTAAGCGAACCTCCCACCCCGACCAGAAATGGCAGCATCGACCCGAGTCGGTTCACGACCTCTCCTCCGCCAGCCCCATCTGTGCAGACATCGAATTCCACTGATACTGATACTACGGCATCTTTCGGTTCCCCGTTGCAGCAGCAGGCTCTCACATCTCCACAAACTCCGTTAGTTTCAACTTCAAACGAGCCCCGCCAGAGCCGCCATTTTCAGAGCCTTGCCTCTTCCAACATAAAAGCAACATCGCCAAAAATCATCATCAAGAAGCGCAAAGTCTCCAAGTTCATCCCTGAGACTGGCCCGTTCGTCCCGGAAGGCTTCAAGCTCTCCAACTTCCCCGAAAATCCTCACAGCGTCATCGCCACCGAAGCTTTTGAAACAGGCCATATTATCGGATATGGAACATACCCAGTCCAACTCACTGCTCGACAACTCGGGCACCAGAAACGAAACATTATGAGAAGGAAGGTACGACACTATGGGCAAGATGATGAGGTCAAGAATTTGAGGAGCTCCAGTTCGGTGAGCGGGGAGAGTGAGACTTCAAGTGAGGAAGATCAGGATTCAGAGAAGGGAAGTGAGACGAGCGAGATGAGTAAGACGAGTGTCCGGGAGAAGAAAGATATTGAAGCAGAAAACACAGTTGAGGTGAAGTTGATTGGGTTGGGAATTTCTTCTGCTGAGGAGGAGAATGGTGCATGAGGGGTCGTTGTGTCGAGCTAGTGCACCTGCAGAAGATTTGAGGTTCAAGGTGTAAATGGTGTGGATTTGGAATTTGGAATGGGCGATTATGGCGTTATGGGGAACATTGAGTTGTTATTTTGGAGGCCAAACCAGCAAGTTGTATTCAGCCTTGAGGGTTGGGATTCTGAAGGCTATGGGATGATCATTTGAGAGGGCGGAGGTATCTGAGGCGAGGGATCAAACTTGGGGTTTTTGAGGCACTTACATGCTGTGTCTCTTTATGCGATGTCTATCATACGGATAAAATACAAAATGCAAATATTGAGCAATATTTAAACAGTGTCCTCTTAGGCAAGCCCCTTTATGCGCCTAGAAGTGAGCATTACGAGAATCCGGTCCGCTTTGGCTAAGAGTGAATTTGAGTGTGAGCTAGCTGATGGAATCTGCTCAGCTTACGGCAAGTAGGTTCAACGACTTCAATTTGCCTCAGCGCACATCTTACCTCAAAAATTGCTGCATATAGAGAACGATTTGCATAAGAGAAAGGACTACGCAACTGAGAGGAGGCCAAGGTTGGAAACATTTTCAGCCACGATATCATCATTCACCACGAACCTCAGATGACTTCCTGATAGACTGTCACAAACTGAGCCCTTGCTGCTAACTCAAAATTGCTTCATCTTCAGATGTCAGTTTGCTGTTCGTTCTGATGATCGTGCGCTACTTTTAAGACGAGGTCGAAACACGCTCGTCTGATGATATCGTGCACCTCATACTGTATCCACCTATCATACATGAACAGTGGACCGCACTCGAGATATTAAACAATTTTCCAAGGTGAGTTTTCCACAAAGATTGCCTGTCGAAAACCTAACGAAATGCGCTTGCATCATTCCTAAACAAATAAACGAGAACTTCAAAAAAGGTAGTTATATAAGCATCGATTCTTTTGCCGGTTTGGGGTTTATCTCTTTCTCCTCATCAGTCTTTCGGCTTGATTTGTCCGATTCTGTTCTTTACCCATTCCCGCCAGTCGGACATCCATTCAGTTCTCTCGCTATTGCTTCAAACGCCACTTTCGACACCCAGCCACTCGGACATCGCGCGCCGAAAGCTAAAGTTCAGTTCTCAATAACCATCCTCCTCCACCGTCAGCGCTCTCTCCACCCTCTCTGTCATAATCGAGCGTCAAAATGGTGGCCATGTCGTTCCTGCCGGTGCCTGCTTCGTCGCAAACACCAGCGTCAAGCAAGATACGCAGCACCGCCGCTGGAGGAGGAGGTCGTTGTGTGCCAGGTGGAAATGGTTGTGAGTACTTGCTGCCCCGTTTCAGTTTAAATTTCAGTCTTGTTGATTTGTTTGTTACAGGCTGAGGATCTCTGAGCTGTGTTGCGACTGCAACCCTGGAATGCGATGCTGCGACCATCAAGCGTGGCAAGTCTCTCTGCCGTGCTAAGATATCTGGGGGATTCATGGATGGCGCCAATGTCATCGCTTCATTGTCTCAGGCTACGGTCAACTGAGTGGTTAGTAACAGTTGGGTTTGAAATGTAAGAAACGGAAAGATTAATGCGGCGGAATGGGTATTTGGCACTTCCCTTGACGGGAAGTGCTTGCAAATGCGAGAAATGAAAGCTTGATCAAAAACACGTGCCTTTTATGCTTCTCGCCAGATGATCTGACAGTCGTGTAGAGAGCTTGCTGGGAGGAATAAAAATTTCAGCATGCACCAGCTCCAAGAAATTGTGCCTTGTAGCTGTTTTATTTCCCATGGCTTCAGCAAGGAACAACCACAGGCGTCGTTTCATGCATCCCTCCATCCAGTATCCATTGAGCAAAACTAAGCCGCCGCACATTTATAGGTACCAACTGCTTGGGAACTTCATTTGCCTACTTGAAGCCAAAAATATTCTTAGTATTTACGACAATTTGATTTCTAGCAGCTTGAGGCACAGCTCCAGTCACCATGAAAAGGACCCGGGTCTCAGCAGCCTATTCATTCGGTGTTATTATACTCTGTATCGAAGCTTGAGGGTTCGGAGTGCGTCGTTCAAAGACTATCGGGGCATAAGTTTAGAGGGATGTTCAGTGGAAGCAGTGCTAACTTCGAGAGCGAGGCGCTCGTTTTGCTTACCTCCTCCGTGCTGACACCTAGCTACCTAGGAAATGGTGACAGAAACGTTGAGTCAAACTTCTTGATTCGCACTATTCTGGAAAAAATTGCTTTTACCATCAGAATCTTTGCGAATAATTCGATGTCCTGTCAGCTGCGCTCGCACACATATCTCCAAACATTCAATCTTGACTCCCTGATTTTTGCATAATGCCCATTTTGAGAAACTTCAGACTCGATCTATTTCAAGCGATGTCTGAGAGATGATTTACTGAAGTAATTCCAGTCTTTTCGCGCCCGAAATGGAGAGACTGGAGTACTGGTGAATATCATGCTGACGAATAGACTTGGCTCTTTGGATGGGCCATGAGGCTACAAGTCGTGGGACTCATCAGCGGCAGCCTGCCTCTAACTTTGGCACACATACGACAAGAAATCTATGAACAGTAGCCTTTGTATAGCTTCAAAATCGCCAAGACAATCTCAGATGTCCTTTCGTGCTTTTTGAAAGCAAGAAGTCAGCATCAGGTCTAAGAATGCTTTCATACTTGAAAAGATAGTTCACAGGACCATTCAACCTACCAACAATATAATGAGACAAAAATGACCCATCCATCTTCAAGTGAATGAAGCGCATTTGACTTTCCGAATCGCCTTAATTCTCATCATGCCGATGCTCATATCGCAATAATTAATGTTCATTTCCCAAAGAATGGGGTCCCGCTTAACGGGTGAATCCATTAGATAACAAAACACTGCATCCTCATTCATTCAATAGTCTCATCTGAGACCCATGATGGAGGAACAAACCATCGCTTCAACATGAAGCATCTCCAAGTAGGGCTCAAAGCACTGTGATAGTGAAACCCACTCATAGATTTTCTTCAAGTTTCTCAAAAAGAGTGATATATACCTCAAAGGATCTCGTTTGAAGCTGAATAGAAGATCGGGCGAACGTTATTCACATTCGCCTGGACGCAGTTTGTGATTCGGTTGATAGAATTTCTGTGAATCCGTCGTCGAAGAAACATGATCTAGACGTTCAAAGCTCAGATTCACAGGTTCGATTTCAGGTTTGGGTATAAATTCTTGCAGCTGCATCACCATTTCTGCTTCTCAACATCCATCTTTCAACATCTCTTTGCAGCCTCATCTCCACCCCCAACATTATTTACTCTGCAATACCTACCACAAACAAACCACTAAAGTCAAAGCCTTCACGATAAAGAGTACTGTCAAGTGCACTACAGGACAAAGCTCAAGATGTCTACCCCCTCGGTAGTCAGCACGATCTTTTGCTGCGGCTCCGCCATTCCCCTAAACGACTCCTCTCACATGAAACTGCATAACGACCCCAACCGTGAACTCCACGAAGCCATCTTCCAAAGCTTCCTCGCCTTCGCCATCCGCCGCCAACACTCCGCCGACCTGCTCTCCCTAATCATGGGTATCGAGCCAGAAGAGCCTTCCATACACTCCCCACCTAGCGGTATTCCTCAGCCTCAACCGGCACCCGTCTTCTCTCTCGAAGCCTTACAGAACAATCCCTTGACATCAGCAACGCCGTATGTGATTCACGTCACGTCGCGCCATGATTTCGGGCCCGTCTACTCCCATAGGTACTTTGTGTGCCCACCAGACTTGGACCAGGACTGGGTGGAGATCAGTTTGATTCAGTGGTTTGCGAGAGGGGAGCCGTTCAAGATGAAGGCTGAGAAGTGGGATCTAAAGTGTAAGGATGACTGCAAGTTCTTCCGGATGACTCTCCGACCGAATTTGGCTATGCGTGGTTGTTATCCTGTATCTGCTGGTGGGAGTGGTGAAGTGCAGGCTGGTAAATCTTCTTCGTCTGGTTATGGTGGGAGTCATGTGCAGGGTAGAGTGGGCTTTTGACAGACGCGAGTTTGGAACGATGAGCTTTTGGGTGAGAAAGACGTAGGAGAGTCATGGTATTTCGATGTTTGGATGGTATTGATAGTTTGTGTCGTGGGTCTGCGTTTGGTTTGCACGAGTTGTTTTGATGGGGTGCTTGCCCAGAGATTAGGTGGTATTGGATTACATTGGTTTTATGCGAGATATTTTGGTGGAATACTTTTGTGTGTCTTAAAGCGTAGTAGCGTTCAATGGATCTAGCATCGTTGCTGTTTCTGCATATCCTGCTCTTTAATACCAGGATCTTGAACATGTATGCGAAAAGTGTACTTTGACACAATCCCTGAAGCCGGAGTAGAAATAATTGATCCTGAAATTCAAATGACCTCCGCTAAAAGAACAAGCATACATAGCGTACCAGGGAAAGGTAGCCGATACCCAGCAAGAGTGGATATGGCTTCATATCCATCGTCAGGCGTAATTATACAGTAAGCCGGATATGAGCGGGACTATGATTGTAGAAAACAATGCGATACCCGAGCCGTACCAGATGCATACTTCCGAATGCGTCTCTCTGTGAAGAGATCGGGCAGATTATATCAAGAAAGGCGAATCGCTGGTCTGTTCAGAGCTCACAATACCAAATCACTGATCTGTCTAACACAAGATTCAAATAACGCAGTCATCCGTCATGAAAAATCTAAGCTGAAAGTAAATTTAGAAGGAGATCGATAATAAGCGATATGAAAGTAAACATGCAGATGGGTCGGTCTTCTCACCAATAAGAGCTTGAAATTCAGCCTCGGTCCGAAAGCTCGGCATCGGCTTATCGCGTCCCACCAGCCCGGGATCTCGTGCAGCAATCAACACTCACATGCGATTATGTATATTTTGTTTCTCCTCTCTCTTCACCTCACTCCATATCAAACACTCGTCGTCCTCTCTTTGGCCTCATAACAGCAAAGTACACATCACAGCCATGTCCGAAATCAGCGGCATTCCGCCCTCCGACACATATCCCGACAAAGCCATCCCCCTGCCCCTCCCTCTCCCTCATTCACGACCCCCTCGTCTTCCCTCCTCCTTACGAAACTTCCGCGCCTGGCTCCCCCTCTACCTCTCCAAAACCGACCGTTCCCTCACACGCCTCGAAACCATCCTCTCCACGCCCTCAGGAACCGACACCCTCCTCCTCACCATCTGCTACAGCAGCCTCCTAACCTCCACCATCCTAACATCCATCTCTCTCTCCCGAATCCGCGCCAAAGCCCTCTCCATAATCGAAAAAGCCATCTCCCTCCCCCCAAATACCACACTCTACATCTCAACCTCGAACATCCCACCTTCAAAACTGCTGGTGATATCCGCGCGTCTGAAAGCGCTGTCAAGTCTAATATCCGATTTCCGGATATTCGTTAGACTGTGGGGATTATTGGGGTTGTATTCTTGGGGAAAACAAGTCTGGAATCAAGATGGTGGGGATAGAGTCGCGCGGAGTATAGCAGGCGTTCAAGTCCTCTCGAGCGTTGCATTCCAGTACCTGGAGAACATGGCGTATCTCAGCTCGAAGGGCATCTGGGGATGGAGTCCCGAGAAGCAGAATAAGGCGTGGATGTGGAGTTCGCGCTTCTGGGCTTTGCATGTGCTGTTGGATTTCGTAAGGCTGGGTAGGGAGAGGAGTGAGCAGAGGAAGGTGGTGAAGTGGAAGGGGAGGGAGGAGGAGGCCGAGAGGGAGAAAGAGGAGTTTTGGACGAGGTGGAGGAGGCAATTGTTAGTAAATGCGGCGTATGCGCCGTTGACGATACATTGGAGTTTGGAAAAGGGGCTTATGGGTGAGTTCTGGGTGGGCGTGTTGGGAACAGTGGCTGGACTGGCGACGTTGAAGGAAGCTTGGAAGGTGAGTGGATGCAGTTGATGAGAGGAGATCTGGTATTTGTAATGAATTATACCCCTTGCGATCATGTATTGAAGTGCTGTTGTGCAATTTGAAGACCAAACTTTCTGTCTGGAGGCAACATCATTTCTACTCTAAGTATGAGACGTGTTGGGACAGGGGAAAACTTTTTTTTGTAAAACACCAAACGTCCCCCCAAGCTACACCAAAAACACCAGGGGAAAAAAAGGAAATATGTAGAAACGAAAGACAAAAGCCGAACCAATTCCTCCGTAACCAACAATTGAATGCTAGAATAGAAGAACAGAGCGACCTTATCTACTCGGGGAAACACGCACATGGGAGACCACCAACTGGAGAGATATGGGAAATATGGTTAGTTGGCTGCATACATGGGATAAGAATGCGGGTTGGAACAAAGTTGGAAGGACATGTTCGTGAACTAGGAAATCAATCAATTTGTTATAAACAAGTCAAGGCATTCATCTCACTCCATTGCAAAGATCACACAATCAAGAAATCAATATTATAATCAACATCCCAAAACCCAGACGGTGTCGTACATAAACATTTTCAGAGCATATCAAAGACCTCCTTACAATTCAACCGGCTTTGACTCATCTCAATTCTTATTGTGTTCCAGCCCATCTCAAGTCGTTCAAATCATAACATCCATTCATTCATAAAGTCGCTAATCAACATAAACATCCGCATGCTGACTCTCAAGTACTGTACTGTATCATCCCTTCCTTTTTGAATGAACTCCAATAATCAAATCCGATCCCAGATCCCAACTCCACATCCCAATCCCAGAAAAAGGATATCATATCACAGCTCCAGTAAGCCGTACCGTATTTACGGCGATCGATTTAAGTAAAGCAAAAGTCGCTCCCGGAAACGACGAAATGATACCGAAACGTATTTCATTCGACGCATCACCGCCTTGCCTTTAGGCTACAACTCACAGAGTAGGTAGCCAGCGCGTGGCGAGCCGCATTATAGCGGTAGCAGAGAAGGGCAGATATCCAACGAGAGCAGGTAGATCACAGTGACCTCAAACCCTTATCATCCGGCTCCGGTATGAGGCCTAAGCCCCTCCACAACTCAGTATGGACCTCGGGCCTCTCGTCCACCATCACCCTATACCGCGGGTACCAATAAAGGTCTTCGTAGCGTCTATCCTCCTTCAAGTATTTCACCAACCACTTCTTCAGCCCGTCGTCAACTTTACTGCTCAGGTATATCGTTCCGACGATCTTAACCCACTCATCCTTCCCAATCCCATCCTGCATCTTCTTTAGCCTCCCAATGCTCTCTTCTGCAATACTCCTACACCCCACATTACTCGCTAGTATGTTCAAAGTAACCTCATCAAAGGGATCCTTATTCGTATAATTCTCGCGATTGATCCACGAGATCAACATGTCAACCACCTTATCCGGGACATCATCCTCCTTCTTCTTGTCCATGTACTTGACGAGATCGGATTCGAACTTGCTGGCTTCTAGGAGGTAGGAGGCGCGGACGGAGCGGGCTTTCCCACGAACCGTTACATCTTTGACGTTGAAACCAAAGTCGGATTTGGAGTTGCTGTTGGAGGAGCTGTCACAGTGTGACGAGGAGGGGGAGCAGGAATGGGAGGCGAAGCGTGGGTCGTTGTATGGGTAGTAGTTGTTGTAGGGATCGTAGGGTGGTTGAAGAGGTGAGAGGGGTGAGAGGGCTAGGGGAGGGGGAAGGGATGAGTAGAAGGGCCGTTGGAGGGCGGCGGGGTTGAAGGGGACGAGGGGGGCGCTGGGCCCGAGGGCTGCTCGGCCTGTGAACATAGGGTTGGCGAATCGAGAGTTACGGGCGAGGGGGTGGATGGGACCGAGTGCTGTGTTGGGAATCATGCCTGACATGCCTGCGAGGGGACTTTGCCCTGGCATGACTGCCCCAGGGTAGTATGGCACACCGAGGTTTCTCTGACGGAGTGGCGGCTGCCGCTGGTGTGGTAACCAAGACATGTTGGATGAATGAACTAGTAGAGTATTTTTCGGGATATTAAAAAGATGAGACTGAAGATCGAATGCAATGGTATGTGGAGAGGATAGATTCGGAGTATGGGACGTAACGACGTTGGGTACGAAAAATGGGGACGACTGGGGTCAAAACTATTTGAGCCCCTCAGACAGCTTTACCCCAAGGACCGGGAAGTCGATGTCACAATGAACCTAAGAGACGTCGTACCTTACTTGTAGAATGATACACTGTTGAACATCCGCTGTCACTTGAATACATACGTATGAAGTGGGAGCTCACAGCTCAACGAGAGGAAGGATGTAACCTCATGTGAGAGCGTACAAAGGCAAACATTCTCTAGAAAGTGCATATTAACAGATTTGAAACCAATAAAATGACTTCCGGAAGGATAGCCGCAACCAGCTTTCCGAAATTGTGTCATAATGTACCCCCTGATGAGCATGCAAAAGCGCATGAGGACTGCTCTTGATCCCCGACG
Organism: Helotiales sp. F229; assembly: GCA_002554605.1. Lineage (NCBI taxonomy): Eukaryota > Fungi > Ascomycota > Leotiomycetes > Helotiales > Helotiales sp. F229. The sequence goes on from MXAW01000011.1 coordinate 1,866,102, forward strand.
ACAGACCTGTCAGTTTGTGACCGATGTGCGAGAAAGAACCTTGTAGTACAAAACAACGCCTAGATCAAGGTGGGAAGCTGCAGTAGGAAGTGCCGGTAAACGTAACGCATAAAATAAATCCATCCAATTTTGCCTCAATTCTAATATTTTGGTCCACCATACCCCTCATCTGGTCTTCGATTCTCATCGAAATGTCTCTTGCGGAGAGCGGCAAGACGCTTCTTCTTTGTAACGGAGTTGACATAGGTACCAATGAAGAATGCGATAATGTTGAAGAAGGGAACCCAGGTGTGCTCAGGAAGGAATTTCTGTGCAAAAGCCAACGCCAGTGGCGATGAGACCCAGCTGACCTTCATGACAGGCATGAAACCTGCTTTCCAGGTCGCATGGACTTGGTGGAAAGTCTTAGCGCCGGCAATAATGGCCATTGAGACCAGGTAGACGCTGTTCTGGATGGGAGCAATCTGTTTTCTGTTAGTTAGGCATCAGATGAGGGGAGATACTTGTACGTACGAGTAAATTGCTAAACAGAATCTGGAGAATCTTCGCCTTCAAACTCGTACGGCCGGCGAAGACCTTCTGGAGTATGCTAATGAGGACATGGCCCAGTGGTGCACTGATGAATGCTCCGTATGCTGCCATCTTGGGCACTCTGGAAGAGAAGTATCCCCCGTTCTTTGTGATATCCTTTGCGATCCATGATGCGAGCAGCTCTTGCAACGCAGACAATGTGCCGGAGGTCAACATCTTCGTTCGGAGGGGGTTCGTCTGGAGCTGTTTGAGGTATACCTGGCGATGGACATCAGCAACGTTGCCATCAAATCTGTCACATACACCCATCACGTACCGCCAAATATCCCTTCTGTCCAACACTGCTCTTCCCTCCGGTCAATGCTGTACCGATCTCATCCGCCAGTTCGTGCTTTCCCGACTTCATGGCGGGCAGAGAGGCGGCAACACCGCCAGTCTGCTTGATTGTATCCTTTTCGAATTTGACTGACATGGTGACGAGTGCTGGGGGATGATTCTAAGAGTCTTCGCATCGGAGGTCAGCCTGATGTTCTGATGATAATGAAGCTGACTAGATGCGCCGGATGCGCGACGGGAAGCTCCCCAGCCCAATGTTTACTGATTGATTTGAAGCCGAGGTAGCGCGACACAAGCTGGGATGCGACTCGGCCCCTTGTGCAGCCTGTGGACGGGATGAAGGAGCTGGATGGAGGGCAACCCACCTTTGATGTTCTGCGGATATCCTCGCAGTCGACGGCAATGACAAGTGATTGATGGCGATGTTGTGGTTATCACCAAAAGCGAATAGCCGTGGCAATGGTGAGAGGAGATGAGAGGAGGAGGTTGATAATGCGGCGAGGTGCGAACTTTAGCGGCGCGTCCGATTTCAGCAGGGATCAAGCTGAGCTGTTTGGTGAGCTGTCGCCGGGTGACGACCACCGAGAAATATCAACAACCACCACACCCACCAACCTTTATTCAAGCAATCGCACTACTTGGCAAGATGACGATCCTGTCCGCTCGACCGCATAAAGCACAATTTGCCTTGATTAACCAAAGTGCTGAATTGCGAACTGTTTTGTGATACCAACTCGTGTCACGTCTATTATTAACCTGGGAATAATGACCTTTTTCTTCAGCTCACGGCAACTTTCTTACCCCCTTGGCATCGGCCGGAGCCGCGAAACAGTGAAAAGACTGTAACAAAAAAGCAATGTTTCAAAGGTTTGCGATAATGCGATGGGACATGATCTGGTTCGAATAGATACCTCTGTTGATATCAAGATACTTGGAAAAATTGTGTCTTCAGGTTGCGGCCTCCTGTCCTAGAAGTATATCCTCACAAACAGACTTTGCATGAGGAATACTTCAAACTGATCTCAATGGATAACTCTCAACCGCATCACAAAGATATGCTTGGGTATTGGAAGAAAATCCTGGGTCAACAGATTCGTGGACTTGTGGTCCATCCCTTTCTTACTGCCATTGCTTGATTTGCGTGTTTCTGGCTTGAGTTCTTTCCTGTTTTGTGACCCTCTTCTTGCTTGAATCTTTTTAAAGCACATAGCATGATTGTCCTGCAGCAAGAACCTCGCGAATCCGATCAAATCATGTTGCCAGAACCAATCCTTTTATTCAATCTTTAAATATAATTTACCCTCCTTCCCGGACTGTCATCCCTTAAAGACATCACTATTCACATCTTTAATCATATGTTTTTCTTCAATATATCTAAACACAGCCTTCAATTATCTTCGCTTCCGGAACAACGAGTGGAGGAGTTGAGAATAGAATCAACAATGATTTCAAATGTCTTTGACCCTCTACGAAGTCAAGAATCTCATGACAAACCCACTGAAGGCAAAGTTGATTGTCAAAAGTGGCTTGCAGTCAATCCACTTTCAAATGTCACAAACGGCCTTGCGACTTTGACGACATTGACGAAAGTCACGTTCAAAGCGACAATCGGCCACCCATCGAAAAAGTTGCGCTCGCTTGTAAACATCAACAAGCTCCACCAACCCTTCCGAGCCTCATCACCACCCAACAACCTCGAGCCTCTCCACCTCGAGATAGACATCAACAACACCACGCAAGCTCTCCCTACCATGTTTGATGGCGATGGCAATGGTTCCAGACCAAGCTCCCCCCTCCCCTCGACGCTTCACCATCTCCACCCTTCCGGCTATCTCACCCCGCACGCGCAAGAATGCAGGTAACGGCCAATGCACACATATCACCACGACGCGTCTCTTCACTGAAGATTTCCGTTGTGCGCAATGTCTACGTGTAGGTTCGTTCGGATGGTTGTATCGATGTACTCAAGATCGAGAATTACTCTTGGATGAGGATATGGAAGGAGGATTCGAGGTGAGGCAACGTCACCAGAACGCACAGATCACGAAAATGATCCCCCCGAGCTCATTCTGAGCCGTGAGCATCTGTGCTGATAAGAGATTCTTGAATATAGGAGGAATTGGATAAGTTCTGTGCTGTCATGCCCAAGTCAATCACCCCACGCAAGCGGAGCGCGGCAGCGCGGCTCGACAAACTGAGCTTCTTGACTGAAATCAGCGATGAGGCTATGAAGACCTATACGCCAGAGCAGTTGAAGACTGTCCTCGCGCAAAGAGCTCATGTAAGTCACCAAGTCCAATCTTACAGTCAAGTCTCAGCGCCTCAACATCTAGGTCGCCCCGAGGCAGAAAACTGACACTCACCACAGCTCCTTGACACAGTCTCGCAACCCGACTATCCCAACTTCCCCGAATCATTCTACTCCCATCGACCTCTCCCAACACCTCATCCCAACCCGCCACCCGGTCTCCCACTCCCCTCAGGTTCCCCAAACTACACCAACGCCAACGGTCTGAAACCCTGGTTTCCGCTCCAAGGCGGCGAATGCCAGTTCAAATGCTGTCACTTCTGCCGACCGTCCATGAAAGACCGCAGTTTCTTATCTCTGAATGGTATTGTGAATGGCGACATACCTGCTACGAGTACCAACGGTTTCGGATTCCATTTGCAGAAGAAGAGACCAGTTGCGTTGGTAAAGCATGTGATGAATTTGGGATTGAGACCAAATCCTCCTCCTGTATGTCCCTCCTTTCATCATTTTCTGGCGCCTATGTTTGTGCATTGCTGCTCCTGGCACTACCTTCCAAATATCCAAATCAACATACTGACCCCATCCAGGCCCTCCCACCCCGTTCAGACTCCACCTCATCCCAACACCCCAGCCCAACCTCCTCCTCACCAACATCCACTCCCAAACGCCGCAAAAAGCTCAAACGCCGCCCAACCTCCCTCGGCCTCGGAATCTTCGCCACAGAAGCCATCCACCCCTCCGCCTCACCAACATTCACATCACCATACCCACCCACATGTACAACTCCCAATCGCAGTGTTCGCCAACCCAGCACACCCATATTCGGCAACTTCACATCAGCCAACCCACCCCTCGCACATATCACCCCTCGTCCTCGTCCTACAACGCCACTCCTCAACTCCTTCGAGCATGAAACTCTGGCTTCACTACCGGCGAGTGGTGTGTCGAATAGACGACATTCGTATTCCCCTGAGTCGGAGTCCTCGCAACGGGTGCATACGCTCGCGACTGTTACGCCGCTTCCGCCTCCGACGCCTACCGAGCAGTCATTCAATGCTTTCTCCAATATCCCACTCACGCCGCATGGTCTGGGTCGTCAACCTCGAGGAGCAGACGCAGGCACAGATTCGGGACAGGAAGCAGCACAACAAGAAGAGTTAGAAGATGCTTTCAGTCTCGATGTCGACATGGACGTTGATGTCAACGCCGATGTTCAGGACGAAGCGGATATGGCTTCAAACCCCCTCACAGCAATGGAAACAGGCGAGTTAATCCAAGGCTCGTTCAGCAGTGCGCCGCTGGAAGTCAAAGATGGCGTGGCTGTCACGGAAGAGAGTGTCGAGTTGCACGTCCCAGACATCATTACACAGTTCTGAACTTAAAGCCGAGACCAAGACCCGGGATCTGGATGTGAATCTGCGACTGGGAGTGGGGGTTGAGGTGTTGGCATATTCTCGACATGAATGCTTTTCGATATGCATGAGCTCTGTTGTTGATTTCTGTTGACGTTATTGAGTGTTTAAGCGATGATTTGCATGAAACACACAAAGGGTGCTGGGGTCTCTCTGCCTGTCTGTCTGGATTTTGCTTCAAGGTCGTGCGTGTAGTTGATGCTTTGCCTGTTTTGTTTGAGCAGGAGACGAGCAGCGATGGATTTTCCAGCCAGCATAACAGATGAGAGTAAAGAGGATTAGATGTGTATGCAGCGCCGGGATTGGCGCTTTGCTTTTAGCATCTCCCCTCTCCCCTCTCCCCTCCATCTAGCTAAATCAGGTCATACACTTTCCCCTCAGTGCTTTTCTTCTCTTCATCTTTTCTTTTCTTCAACCTACAATTGATTTCCCGCTTCCTAGCTAGCTCGCTTGCAGAAGGACCGGAAACCAAGAAACGAGCGAGCAATGATGGAATTGGGCACAGCACTGAATGGTTCGTTGGTTCATAGGTACGATTCCACCTCTGGCAAAAAGGAAGCTGGACTTTGATACTTAGCTACCTAGCTACCTAGCTACGTAATTCGGCTTCGTGCTTGTTCATGTACAGTACATACGAATAGTAGATAGAGCGAGCGAGCACATTGTACAGTACAACATCTCAATCTCAATCTCTAGAGCAGAGCACTTCTAGCCTCTAGGCTCGTAAGATCTTCTCTTCTAGATGTAAGTAAAGTAGCTAGTGACTGTACAGAAACCACAGCACGCGGAGGAAAGAAAAGTGAAGTAAAGCAAAGTAGATCAGGGACGGTCAAAGTGAGAAGATTCAATAAACAGCGCTCGCTACCTTGCTTTGCTCGCTGCCATTCTGGTGATTGTTTATTTACTTGCGCACTTACGTTTCGCTTACATTCCTCATGACCTACAAGCCGTCACTCGTCACCTAACACGTATGAAGATGAAGCGAGTATAATAGGTATGTTTGTTCTGCCTTATCATTTCATGACTCCATGCGTGCATTAATTAAATTTACAGAATTGTGTGTTTCTTTCCTTTCCATTCATCGTAAGAATCGTGAGAAGTTTCGTTCATTCGTTCGTAGTCGTTTCGTTAGCCAAGAGACCAGTCGTCGGGCTTTTCACACTCATTCTTCACTTCCTACTCTCCTCTGTCCTCTTATTGCATCCGTTTCTCATCTCCAGTCCTGTCGAAGAATACCTTATACAGTCCAGCCCAGTCCAGCCAGCTTTATCCAAGAACGCACATGTACACGCCTCGTATCAATCACCTAACCACCACACCCCTCCCCTTCCCCTCGCCCTCCTTTCTCCTCGCCAAAAGACTCTTCAAAGCCCCCAAACTAGTATCCAAACTCTCCTCCCCATGCGCACAAAACTTATAACTCTTCTCCTCGGTAATAACCTGCAAACAATGTCTCTTCGTCCGACTCAACGGATCAATCTCGACCGCGTTAATAACATTCGCCAACTGAATGATCAAAATCGGGGAATATTCCGAGTCGTTCTTATATAGTGCGATGGTGCGTGGTCGGATGACTGCCCAGTAGTCTTTCCACTGGCGGACTCCGCGCGCTGATTTCAAGTAAAGGAGATAACCTTGCCAGACGACTCGTTCAGGGTCCGCGGCTTCGATGTTGAAGCCTGAGAGTTGTGAGATGTTGCGGGCGCTTAGCATAGGACGGGATGTATGTGTGGGTGCTTTGACGGCCATAGGATCTTCTGAGATGGAAACGCTGGAACAGCCACGCTGGCGTGTCATGTCCGTATCTGACATATCTGAGATCTCATTGCCTGAATATTCTATTGTATGTGAGACTTTCCTCTGGGCTGTGAGGCCTAGAGCTTCCGTTCTCTGTGTGCGAGGTATGGGCTGGTCGCTGGGTTCGGGGGATGAGGAGCCTAGTCTTTCGTCGTGAAGGAGGCGTTGTTCCTGCTGTTGCTGCATCGTTCTCTCAAGGCCTGAATATGTGCTCGTAACATTCCCACTTGGACTAGCCAGCAGCATCTCCTCTTCCTCCTGCTCGATGCGGGCCTCCGTACGTATCAAATCAACCCATTCCTCCGCATCTTTCCTCGACTTAGCTTCGAGATGGTAGTTCCGCGAGGGGGAGAAGAGCCCGAAGACATTCTGGCGTTTCTGCTTGGGGTCTTTGAGGAAGGCGACTGCAGTGAGGTCGGAGAGGAGGATTTTGTGGCGGAGTTTGTCTTCGTTGGCGTCTTTGTAGATGGATAGGGAGTTGGGTCGGAGGACGAGATAGATGGATTTCCAAGCCTGTAGAAGTTCGGGATGTGGTGTCAGTGGGAATTCCCCGTACTAAGCTTGCTTGTTTGCTGAGGTGATGCTGCTCTTACCTTGGTCTTCCTCGTCCGCTTGGAAACCAGTCCACTTTTCAGCACGCGATCGAACTCGAAGCTGCCATTCTGATTGACGGGCGAGAAGGTGTCGAGCGCGAGATGTGAATTCCGGATCCGACTTGCAGACATGGAAGGTGGTAGAGCGACTGTTGAGGGCGGGGGAATCTGGAGAGGTGACCGTGGAGGGATCGGCCGAGGTTTGGCTGCTGCTGCAGCGTTGTGGTTGTGCATTGGAGGATTCTGGATTTGTGCCGTCATGATTACTGTAGTTTCTGATTGCCGTTGTATATTCCTTCCCGATTTCGCGGCATCAACAATTGTTTCTGCTCTGGATCGATGACCCTGGGAGACCAGAGAAAGGAGGAGGCTGTTGCTTGCTCCGCAATCGAGTTAATCGGCGTGGCGTCTGTCAAAGCCTGGTGGCAGGCAGGGACGCAGGGCGTCGACCCTTCTTTTGGTTAGGTTGTTGTTCGTTGAGTTCTCCTCTTCTTGTCTTGTCTTGTCCTTCGAGTTCAGCCACCTGATTTCTGCAACTATTTCGGCGCCGGCAACGAAAGTAAAGCCGTCGATTCCAAACCAGTCCAAGTCCAGTCCAGTCCAGTCCAGTCAAATTCCTGCAAGTTATCTCGCACAAGAACTTCTTCGACTCAATACCTTGAATAACAAAAATCCCAACTATTCGAATCGCAAAGCTCCTGGCTGATATGCCATATTATGTACAAAGCTGTGAGTGAGTGAGTGAGTGGAGCGCGCGTGCCTTGGCATGGGCATGGGCCTGGCCTGGTCTGGCAAAGTCGACTTGGTATGATCGACAAGAGCTTAAACTCCCCCATAAAATCAAACCCCTCGAATTACAAAACTGTGAACAGATGAACACTCTCAAATTAATGAGCGCACCGCGAAGATGAAACCCAGTATCGTCCCATATCGTCAGGGATGTTACTGGGGAAGACAAGCTCTCAGAAGCTCTCAGCCAACGAGTGACTGCCGGTCGCTGAAGCGAAGGCCCTGAAACCTCGTCGAAAATAGAAATACTGGATGGTTCTAAGCCAGGGTCGCATTTCATGCCTTGAAGCACGGGGATATTCATTGGTGATTGATGGATGATTTCGGGAGAAACCCAGATGTTAGAGTTGGAATCGAAGATCAAGGGATACGTTTGAGACGAAGGGGAGAGGCTTCGTGCAAGGCTCCCTCCAGATTCTCTTTGTTGGGTTGTCAGGTGAAGGGCACGTGGCGTTGAACTTCGTGATTCACGTTGACTCCGGTCCAGGAACAGTTCCAGGGTTCAATTTGATCAATGATAAGGAGAAAGACAGTAATCCCTAGAGAAGGGTCACTTTCATCAAGTCATTCTGACCCAGGAGTTGGCGAGTCGCTGCCCGGATCAGCCCCCTTTCTTTCATAGGTAGGTAAACAAAGCCCCGGTAAACATCGCTTCTCGACATCTACTTCAGGGCAATGGAAGCACGACTGGGCTCGGAGGCTGGGTCTTTATTTTCCTCAGTTGTTTTGCTGGTACTTGCGAACTGCGAGATTTCATCACCTCTCGCCAGGGTATGTGAAATGTCAATGTTGTGGAGGTGCAGCAGAAGAGTTGAAGACCTATGACTACCTCGCTTAGGGAGAGCTGATCTTCGGGCCTACTTGTGATCAAGCCAAGTGCGCTTCCAAATAAATCTAGGTATGGAGATTTGTTACATCAGGCCAATGTGGCATTTGTCAACTTCTAACATCTCTTTTGTATCTTTCCTTGAGATTAGCTCTGTAAATTTCAGGCCTTGCGATAGTTCGTTGCGTAATGTAATAGTAATGGAGACGTGGTATGTACATGTATTAGTCCATATATTATTTCCTGTACATCCGAACTAGACTACATCAACGCAGCAGCCATCACACCCACGAAAGCCACATAAATGCCAGCCCTCATCGTCTCACCAGCATTCGTGCTCGTAGCACTCGGCGACGTCGTTCCTGATCCAGCACCAGCTCCTGAACCAGTCCCCGCTGCAGTCGGCGTAGGCGTAGGACTCGTCCCATTCGCAGTCGGCGTCACACTCGCGCCCAAATCCGGCAAATCAGGAATCTCTACCGAGCTATCCGTGCTACTTACATTCACAAACACGCAATCGGCATCATACCTATACGGATTGATAAGGTTCGGCCCAGTGATATTCTCGTACCCAAGACGAATGAGCGAGTCTTGACTGACGTTATACTGAGGCCAGCCGTAATTCGTAAGACCTTCTTGAGGATCCTTAGCGAATGCCGCCCAAGCTCCGCGCATGTAGTTGCCGATTGAGATTTGAGCGGAGGTTGCTGGGGGTGTGGCGGGCGCGGTGTTGAATAGCACGGGTACTTCGGCGGTGTGCCATGAATCTGCTTCGGTGGAGATTGCGAGGTTGGGAAAGACGCCCATATATCTGTATCGCCAGGTAGGGTTACCTGCAGCGACTGACAAGTTGGCGCGGATGCCGGTCGGGCAGGTGAAAGCTTGGAGGTTGAAGGCGTCCCAGAATTTGTCGGAGAAGAAGAGGTCGTTGAGGGCGAACTGGGTGCGGAAGACACCAACTTCGTAGTTGTTGTTGCCAATTAGTATGGGGACTTTGGCGGGTGTGCGGGAGGAGTAGTTGGAGAAGACTACGACGTCGTCTTCGGTTGGTCCGAAATATCCTAGGATTGCGGAAGTTCCACTGCTAGGTGGAATGGAGTTGAGAATATCGCTGGAGTTCTGGCTTCGCATACATTCGAGGACGGCTGTAGAGTCGGAGGAGGCATTTCCACAACCCAACGTGCTGCTGACATTATACCAAGCTGCGGCTCCGAATTCCTTCGAGTTAGGAAGTCCCCACCCAATGACGTTACCTGATTCAGCAACGAATCCAGCAGCAATTGGATCTTTAGTCCAGGCATACGAGTAGATATCGATAGAAGCAGCTCCTGCAGATTGTCCAAACAGAGTGATTCTCGAAGGGTCGCCTCCAAAGTTCTCGATATTGTCTCGTACCCATTCCACTGCGAGTCTCTGGTCGAGAATAGCGAGGTTGGCTGTTGAGTTGGGATTTCCTGGGAAGCCTAAAATGCTCAATCGGTAGCTGTACAGTGCATGTGAGCTAACAATTCATTTGATACACCAAGGGCAGAGAATCGTACTTGAAAGAGACAACCACAACATCTTCCTGACCAGCAATGTTTGCACCATTGTATCCTGGAACTGAAGCAGCTCCACTGGTGAAGGCACCGCCATGAACCCAAACCAAAACTGCCTTCTTGGCCTCACCGGTCTGTGGTTTGGACCAGACATTCAGGAACAAACAATCCTCACTGTATCTCCCAGTAGCACCCAAGATAGAGAATGTTGTAATGCCAGCTGCTGTGACATTGGCCGCGTCAAGCGCCTGAGCTGTAGGCGAGCTACTGTTGGAGCTCTTAACCGGACAATTGGGACCCTACATAATGATGTAAGCAAAATAAACAAGCTTCTCGCACCTTCTTAGTTGAGACTTACGAAAGAAGTTCCGTTGATCGAGCTATTCCCCGTAAACTTGATAGGAGAAGCGAATCTTAAATCTCCAACCGGTGCTTGTCCATAAGGGATACCCAGATATTCAGAGACCTCTGAATTATTCCTTGCAGCGCGTCCACTGACAGGACCGCTCTCAGTCTGTACCGTCTGTCCAACAGTCCAATTCGCGGCTTGGCGGCGTTCAAGACTGAAAGCGCTGGCGCAGAGTCCTGCCGTGAGGGTAAAAAGGACTGATGACTTCATGGCTATCTCGGCGCGTAGAGGAGAACGCGGAGAGAAGAGAGAAACGGGACGAGAGAGAAAGGACGGGAGAAGGGAGGCAAAGCAAGCAAGCAAAGATAGAGGAGCAGAGGTGGTACCTACGTATTTGTATTCACCTACTTTGCACTACTGATCTAAGGTTTCTTCTACTTCGTACTACTGATCTAAGGTTTCCTCTACTTCCTCTTCAGTTCTCCACTATCTAGCAGTGGAGCAAGAATTGGCGAACGATTCCATTTGATTCTCCTATCATCAAAACTGGGCGCTCTCGATTTGGAAGGCAGGCAACTCTACAAAGCTCGCTCATGGTCTCGAAAGCAGCCTAGCTCGACACCAGCAGTACGGAGCTGCCAGCCCTTTTTAGTTCTGGTTGCAGTAAACGAAGTCTGGATCCTTGCAGTGCAATACGAAAGCGACGAGAGTGCGGAAAAGGAGAAGGAAGGAAATATTTCCCCAGCTCTTGGACAGTAATTTGAACATGCGGAGGAATCGGAGCGTCGGTTGAAGTATGACAGGGCAGATTTGACATGTTACAAGGATCGTGCAGTTCCGGAGCCGTCAGGGAAACTCAATTTGTTCCGCATCGGCTCCATGACCGCATTGACAAACAACTAATATGGGATGAACGCCTTCAGCAGCTCAGCAGCCCAGCAGAACCAGAAAGATACTGGTTTGGTATGCCCATCTCACAATTTCCCTCCGAAGCAGTACCGAGGCTCGCAAGTGAAGCTCGATGTGGGACTTGGCAAGAGTAGCCGGCATGTTGTGCGAGCCGTTGATATTTGAAGCACGCCGTCAACAGACCGAGAGAGACCTAATATTAGCACAATATTGGACTGGATAACTTCTCACTACTACTCCAAGAATCATCACCAAATGCAAAAGAATACTTGGTCGACGATCACATCCATCCGCTTCAAACCTCACCCAGTCAAGCTATTAGATGGATGACGCCACCTGTTGAGGGGAGGGACTTCTCGAGGACATCGAGGACGATGGGGACGAGGACGATGAACATTCGAGACTCAATCCCCCTACCAAACGACCATGCGGAACGAGTCATCAACAGCAATTCAAGAACAAACATACCAGAAGCCGCAAAGCATGCGAAACCCATCAACAAAACACCCGATTGGCCACAAACGCCTTCTCCATGTTTTGTTGCACATCTTACCCGATTCACTTTCCCACACTTCACCCTCTCGAACTCTGTTGCACGTCGCAACCATTCATCTTTGAGCGAACCGAGGTCAAAAGCGTTAGTTCCCTTCCTGATTCGCTGTTCTAGATTTGGCTTGGGCTGAAGTGGCGTTTCGTTGAAGTTCGCAGCACGATTACGCTTCACTCTTTTGCAACTTCTCTCGACACCACTCAATGAACAGCTTTTCATGCCTAGTCTGGCCAATTTCTCTTCACTTTGGTTGGTTTTGAGAGAACAGTTCAGATGTGCAATCATTGGCCTGACATTTAATGTTCCTGAAAGCTCTCGCAGACTCTAGTGAGCAAATGTGTGGTGGTGGGATTGAGGTACGCATCACGTGCAGCTCACGTGTCGGTCCTTCTCCAACCCTTTCTGGGCAGAACTCTCGTCTCGGAGTGCTAGTCTCTTCACTCACATCCATCACTCACGCTGTTGATCAGGGGCTGTCAGGAGCTGTCAGGAGCTGTCAAGATCTGCCAATCTGGGGTAATCTGGATAACTACCGTTCCAGTAGTTAATGACCCCTGAAACCTACCCAACCACCACTGGCTGTTCTCAACACCAACGTCATATCTGCATTGCCCTGGAACACCTGCATATCCAACGCACCTTTGCACCCAACACAGCACATCATCTGATGATCTCTGTGCGTCGACCTATCGTGGATACGAGACACCTGGTAAGTAGCATCTGCTGTCTCTTTTGGGTTTCTCGCTACCACTCTTTCTATTTTCCCTTTCCTCTATGAGCTCATACGGCTTTCCTTCCGTTTGCCATCGAATTGTTAAATACCATTATGTCGTTCGTTTAACTTGTGATGTCCATGCCAGAGTAAAGTATCCATCCCGTTGCCGTCTCGTTTGGCCGGTTAGCTTATTTTGTTGATATGCGCTGGTTGATAATATGTTTGAGTGCGAGTGCGTTGATGGTCCAGAGTGGCGACACAAATATTCTCGTGGAAAAGAGAGATAATGCAACATTAATGGTGCCGGTTGTGGCCGCCCCAAGTGCTCATTGGTATGTATCAATCTCTGGTCTTCTGGTCAGCAATGTAACTGGAGTCAGGGAAGGCGTTGATGGCACGTGGAGTACATTTACAATCCGGGTCGGCACTCCACTTTCCACGTATAGAGTATTGCCCGTCACTTCGTGGCAGGAAACGTGGGTTATTTACGGAGCTGCGGCTCAAGTCTGTAACACCAGCGTTGGAGTGAGATCAGACTGTCAGGAGGATCGAGGTGGGGTTTTTGATTCTGCAAAGTCGTCTACTTGGAAGCAAGGAGAACAGTATCAACTGCAACTAGAGGAGATGTTTGGATATGAGGGTGTTGGGCAATATGGTAAGCCTTTCTACAAAGTTATGAACTGAATTTGTACTAAACACTATTACAGGTTTCGATACAGTTGGCCTTGGCTTCCGAACTGATACAGGACCAACTCTCCCGAGTCAGATCGTATCCGAGGTAGTGTCAGATGACTGGTGGTTCGGAATTTTAGGAATGGGATTCCAGCCAACTAACTTCACCGGATACGAAGCTCCCCAAGCAAGTTTTGCAGATACCCTGTACACGAACGGGACAATATCAAGTATGAGCTGGAGCTACACTGCAGGCGCCTACTACCGTCTCAAAAGCGTCTTCGGAAGTCTGATATTTGGTGGTTACGATGCTTCAAAATTCACACCCAATCCCATTCGGTTCTCCATGGCCAGCGACAATCTTCGCGATCTAGTAGTCACTGTTCGCTCAATTACCTCTACCACATCAGCTGGAAACACCTCCCTGATGTCCACTCCGATATTTGCCTTCATCGATTCTGCTGTCCCAGACTTCTATCTCCCGGTCTCGGTCTGTCAACAATTTGAAAAAGCATTCGGCCTGACGCTCGACCCAACATCAGGACGATATCTGATATCAAACACCACACACGCCAACCTGGTGTCTCTTAACCCCACTATAACATTCACACTTGCGAATCAGAAAACTGGAGGCGAAACAACAGACATCGTGCTTCCATACGCAACGTTCGATCTTAACATCACAACGCCGCTCCTAACCAATTCTTCAAGCCTCTACTTCCCACTCAAGCCAACCACGGACGAGAAACTATACATCCTAGGCCGTGCCTTCCTACAAGAAGCCTACGTAACAGCACACTACAACTCCCGCACCTTCAACGTCTCCCAAGCCCTCTTCTCAGACAACGCAACACCATCCCTCGTCGCCCTCCCCGCCGTCCTCCCAACATCCGCCACCTCTCCCGGCTCCACCAACGCCAATAACCCGAACTCGCCCACTTCGCCACCTAAGTCCAAACTAGGTAGCGGCGCCATAGCCGGCATAGTAATCGGCTCTCTCGCCGGCCTCGCCCTCCTCTTCCTGCTCATTTTCCTCCTCCTCAAACGCCGCAGACGCCTCGCAGCATCTAAAGCCGAAAGAGAAAAAAGAGGACCAGTCCATGAAATCGACAGCGGCAAACGCGTCGATCCAGTTACGACGAGCGCGTATTCTGCACAGGCGAGTGCGCTTACTAGTGAAGTGTCAGGTAAGGATTCGAGGGTTGAGAAATGGGGCGTGCCGATTATGCATCCGCAGGAGTTGGAGGCGGATGTGCCGGGTGAGAGGGGGGCCAGAGGCAATGGGGCGGAGATGGTGGGAGGGAGGATGAGTCCGATTAAAGAGACGAATACAAAAACTCCGATGGCGGAGTTGGGGGTTGAGGAGAGGGGGTTAGGTGAGGGGATGGGTTCAGGAGGGAGAGAGGAAAGAAGTGAGGAGGGTGATAATATTGTTAGTCCGAATACAGACCGGTGGTCCACGAGCATGACCGGGAGGAATAGAGGGGATATCACGGCTACTAGTCCGAGTGGTCCGAGTGAGGGGAGCTGGAGTCCTAGTACACCCGTGCAGAGGAGGAATAGCAGGTTCAGTGAGACGTGGACTTGATTGTTCTCGTATGTGATAGATGGCGGAGTTGGGAAAGTGCTGGGAGCACTGAAAAGGGATATAACTGGAAGGGGATTATAAGGTTCTTCGCGAGGATATGGGTAAGAATTGGGTGGGAATATGAGATAACGGATATTCGTATGGAGCTGTGGGTATATATGATGTAGCAAATCAAATAGCATACTGTGTATACGAGAGAAGATACTTTCGATTTACGGAAAAGATTGATTGAGTGAGTCTGCCTGCCTCCCCCAGATCAAATTCTTCACGCAATTCAGCATGAGCATATGGAGGAGTTACAACCACACACGGAATATCCACCTCTCTCCACTCTTACCCTGAAATCTCCTGGAGATACAGTATTCAATTCATTAAGATGAGATGAGGTGATGTGCACACATGCGGCGTCTCGCATGCATAACATTGATATATATATATATCCCCCTTTCTCCCGTGTATCACGAACGCATCTTCGGCATCGGACCACCATTTTCCAGATACACTTATAGACAGACAGACTAATGTACAAAACTAGTCACGCCTTTCAAAGTTTACACCTTCCTAAACCAGCTCTAACATCTTACGAATGAAGGCATGCAAGAATCCGTCCACATATCCATCGGAGCCGCTCCCGAGCAAGAATCTCGGGATCTTAAATCCTTCAGACCCCAAACTTCGGGCCCTGATTGTGCTACTACCCGCTTCTCACATGTAAAGTCTTGTCTCTAAGATTATCCAGTCTGGTAAATATACATTCCTCACCCCGCTCGGCGCGTTTCACTCTCTCCGATGTTGATAAACAACCCGCCGAAAGTCACCTTCCGAGTCAAGTCTTACTCTCGCTTAATTACGCTGCAGGTTCGCCCCTTTCTATGTCAGATGTTAAGCGAGCCGACACTAACATTCACAACCCCACGCGGCGGCTTGAATCCTACGGACGGGATGAACTAAGCCTCGATACTTCCAGACTTATAGGTAAGTATGTATCTAAGTCAGTATGTATATCTTTATTAACTGCCCAGAAGCCCAGAGTGCCGAAACACAACACAACACAATCTCTACCCGTACTGTTCTGTCCTCACACACAACAATGTTCACCAACCAACCTCTACTCAGCTGCCAACTCTGCGCCATCCCCTTCACAATCGGTCGCGTCCGCACAATCCACGAGCCCCTGGAAGCAGGCTGGGACCCATCGAGTTCCTCACCGTACCACTTCCGCGACGCCACCAATTCCCGGTGCAGTCTACCTCGCTATGCCGCCTCCTCGGGCTGCAGAAACACCGTCGTTAACAGTCCTCCAAATGTACATGCCGAGAGTAGATATCAGCACTTGGCTGGCCAGGGTTGTACGTTTGATGGTGGGTATAATGGATATCGGATTGCTGAGGGTGAGATGCGTGGGATAAATACCGCCCGATATATCCTTAAAAAGGCGAAGAATGTTGACAGCGAGCTTGAAATAGAGCAGAAAGATGGAAATGGGTACGAGAGTGACTTTTTCGTTTCGGAAGAGATGGCTGGAACGCCGCTTGAGGGTGCAAACATCGTGTTGAGTGAGGAGAGATTTGGCGTCCGCGAGTTCAAGGCACGGAATTATCCTATGTCTGGATATAGTGGGGAAGACGATGTCGCTATACCTGTTCATGATGCTTGCTGGAAGATCTTTGAGAGGGTTTCGATGCAGAAGATAGGGCGTGTGGATCTGGATGGTTTTGTTGCTCTTTGGTGGCGAGAAGTGGTATGTTGTTTTCTCAGCAAACCAAGATCTCAGATCCTCGATGTTATATTTACAGCACTAACTGTTTCAAAGTGCGGAGGTTGTGGTTTCCAAAACCTAAACCAAGCCCCCATCATCAAAGACCTCAAACAGAAATTCTGGACACACCTCCCTGGAACCGAATACCTCGCCGCCAACCCAGTCTCAATCACCGGCTTCAACCTAATGATGCAAAGTGCATACACCGAGACACCCAAAGGCGACGGTGCATTCCTCACGAAAGACGCTCTCAGCCCATCATCAAAATTGAAACCAAAGTCAGCCTTACAAGCTAGCAGCAAACTATTCCGCCGCCATCAAAACACCACAGATCCCTTCCGCCACCTCCCCACAGAACTCAAGAACAAAGTCCTGGAAAAGTTACCCCAGAAAGATATAGCTAGTCTGCGACTCTCATCGCGCAGTTTTCGACAGCTGCCGAAACAGATCTTCAGATCTTTTATTACCGAGGAAATGCCTTGGTTTTGGGAAATCGATGGGATTCGTGCTGATGTGGAGGATTATTACTTTGAGTGTTTTACGGAGGAGTTTGGCGATGATTTGGGAATGCTGGACGGGATGGAGGGTATTATGCCGCCGAAGTGGTTGGCGTTTGTGAGGGAGAGGATGGAGAGGAAGCCAATGGATGTTAATTGGTATGAGGTTTATAAGCAGTTGAGGGTGCTGGAGAAGGGGTGTCTTGGGGTGAGGAATAGAGTGAGGGTTTGGGGGATTGCGGGGGAGGTTGTGGGGAGGATTGAGGGGGTGAGGAGGGGGTTGGAGAATGAGACTGGTGGGCTTGGGGTTTATCCTGGAGAGACTATCAAGAAAACTGGATATGAGAGAGATCATTCTTGTTGTCCTAGGTGTGTGAAGGTGCAGATTGAGTTGGAGGATGAAGGGGAGGATGAAGAGGACGAAGAAGAGGATATCTTTGAGGAAGATTCAGAGAAGGATGATTCGGCAGAAAGTTCAGAGGCAGAGAGTTCTGAAAGTGTGTCTTCGTCTGGGGACGACTCGGAATAATAACGGCCTCGATCATCTCGTTTATCTACCAACATAACATAGAATAATGCTCACGCTTCTACATCTAGAACTTTGTCTTCTTGCCTTCTTAATAGAAATACTTTCTCTTTTCACAAACAAACTCTGCCTGATCTCTTCGCTTGTTAAGGGTTACTAGCATCGCAGAGGAAAGGTCCTTGAGAAGACTTCATTGGAAGATATGAGAGATACACTTATCTATGAGTGACTTAGCTGAAGAGCAGGCGGAGCACCGTTATGAATGCAGTCCAATATTATTAGTTTGCTCTTAGAGAAGGCGATTTAAAGTCGTGATGGTGAGACGACGGCCGGTCGTAGAAATGAGCAGTGTTTACCGAGGTATGTAAACATGGCCTTGATATATTCCGAATACATGAGTCTTGAGGGAACATGTATCCAGATGCGATTATCAACAAACAATCTGAGACTCGAGACATCTTTGCCGGACTCTTGAAAAGCTCAAATACTCAAACTACTCTACATGCGTTGTTGCGAGGCTAGTCCGACATGGTATTCATAAAACCAGGAGCATCAGAACCGGGCATTGTTTATTAAAGAAATCGAAGAGCAGTAGCAAAGAGGAAGCTCTTAATTCCAGTCGGTCCAGGCGATCGCTCCCACCCACCACATTCGAAAATGCGAAAGTCGGGACACTCTAGCGCCGAGATATGGGAGAGCATGCTCGCCTATGATACTAGCAAGCCACCGGCAAGATTTAAGGCTTTTGGAGAGAAAGTCGTGGAGGCCATTCTGGAGAACAAGCTCCGAGAAGCTATTATGACTTAGGCTCCTAGTCGTTCTTCTTCTAAAGCAAAGCAGAATGCTGGCAAAGAAGTTAACCATATCATCATGGTAAATGAATCCAACATCTAGGAACTGCTGGAGACGTACAGCTTGGAGACGTGATTGAAAGGGGACATTCTACCAGCTGATGAGAGACAAGTATGTCTCCTAAGAGACTGTGGCCTGTGAACTAGGCCTGAACGCGTCGAGGAACTTTGGGAAAGAGAAAATGGATCTTGAGAGGCAGTGGAAGTTAAATTAGCTTCAGAGGGGGAAATGTCCTATTCTTCGAAGCGAAAAGTAGCTTTCATGAAAAGGTGTGTGTAGATGAAGTTGAAAACGCATGTGGAGATTAGCGACTGTTAAGTCTCGAAATAAAAAACTCAAAGTGTTGTAAAGATTTCTGACATCCACCTCACGCCCAACGTCACAATTGAGACACCCTCCCAAGCTCGCTTAAATGTCAAAATACCTCGACCCACACGTGCATCCCACCCCGAACTCCAAGCCAGCTACCTGCCCCTCCTAATCGCGGCAAATTCTCAATACCTCCATCCAACACCAATTCTTTCAGAACCAGGTCCGTACCTAGCATCCCTAGTCCCACATCTCTCCCCATAGAGCGCGTTGTTCCTACACTCAAAGCTGCAGAACTCTGCTGTGTACCGATGCTGGATGTTGCGTCGATTTGGCATACATCCTGGCGGTATCTCAAACGGTAGAACACCTTCCTGTTGCTGAGTGGGATCGTTGATGCGTTGGAGTTGAGCGAAGATAAGGTAGCAGTTTGATCCAGCAAGGAGAGTTCGGTGACCGCAAGGTGATTCGACGCTCCAGTAATTGCACATGCTGGCCTTGGGTGATCGTGTGTGAGGCGGTGGAAGAGCTTAGGAGAGTTTGGCTGCTGTGGTGGATGCTTGGCTGGGGCAGCGTAGGAGATATCCGAGGTTTGGGAGTGTCTACCTCTACAAGTCCAGACTTGAAGGAGGAGTGACAGCCTTCAAGTACATGAGCCAGCTCACGATCCGTAGAAGTTGGGATGGTCATATGAGAATGTGGTACACGTCTCCCTTCGGAAACTCCCATGTCACTGCCGCGATGAGTAGGTTCTGCGTTGGTGCATCTCGGACCACCCCTCATCTTTCCATCTGATCTCTGACTAGGTCCCAAACGCTGACATGCTGATATGACTACATCAGGTTCGCTCGCGAAGATGGGAAAGGCAGCGGGAGAGGCCATCATACACGGAAGAGTGATTGTGCGAAGAGTGCTTGTAATGACCATGACGGATTTGGAATGCTCGTGTGTAAAACAGAGTGGTTGTCTCAGCTGATGATGACTCTCAAGGATGAGTTTTGCAAACCGTGGGGATGGCGGCAAACACTAAACGCCGCGCGTATGATTGAAGTTTGTGCATCTGCAGCGTTTGGATAAACCCAATTTTTGGCATCGAGACTCTGCAACTCATATTTAAGTAGAGTAATTCCAGGAGAGAAGAGAAAATAAGTTTGCCACAAACGAGCTTCCATGTGTGACCTTCGGAGAGGCGTTTGTTCAGAATCACGTGCGAGCAGTTCCACTTCCATGGGACAGAGAGCAGGAGAACAACACAATGCATTTGCCAGGAGGAAGGTGAAAGCGGGTATTTCTAAAAATACAGGCGGAGAGTGACCAATGCGGTCTAGAAAACACAATCAGTCCAGCACCTAGTCAGGATTACCTGCGATGCGGCTGGTAGTGATTTGAGGCCAGTTCCATATCCTCGTCGCTTGGCTTCCGTCCAGTCCAGCTGTCTCCAGCAGTGCTTGACAAGCTGAAAGTATCCAGCTTCTCCACCAACTCATCCGTAATAGCCTTTACATCTACATCCAGATAATGGCGCAGGAATTTTCCAATCTCGATGTTCTCGTGGTTTCCATGGAGAGCCTCGGATCCAGCAGTTCCATAGATGTTGACATCCACAGCGCTATGTCCGTGGGTAGACCAGCCAATCTGTGCTCGTCGACTGATCATGTCCGCAAAGGTATATACGCTCAATAATGGATTGTTGATGAGATGTTCAAGTTCTTTATCGGTGATATCGGTTATTCCCAAACCTTTGCGGACAAGCTCTTCGCTGATGAACTTTGCAAGCTTATCCCCTTTCCCGTTCTGGATGATGTGATTGTTTAAGCGGCCGGCCAAGGACTCAGCAGAGCTGGAAGCATTGGCAAGAACTTCGGGCAGCCACTTGTATTGCGGATACAAGGGATGTAGTTCTGTAGAAGTCAGCTACAGCCTCTAGTTGAATAGTATATACCTACGTCTAGCAACAGACAGACCACCAGTCTCATGATCCGAAGTGGCGACCAGAATACCCTCATCATCAGATTTTTCAAGGAACTCGATAACAGACGCAAAGGCAGCATCGTAGGCGAGTACCTCGTTGACTTGTGCAGCGGGATCGTTCCCATGTCCGGCGTGGTCGATTCTGCTACCTTCGATCATAAGGAAAAATCCCTTGTCGCTATCGGCGGTTGCATCTTCGAGGGCCTTCAATGCGGTTTGTGCCATCTCGTTTAATGATGGGTAAACATCGTTCTGATTTCGTCGATCGATCTCGAATGGGATATCTCTTTCAGCAAACAGACCCAGCAATGGAAGCTTCACATTGTTACCAAGCTCCAGCTTGTCAAAGTTTTTCCGACTGTCGACATAATTCCAGCCAAACTTCTCTTGCGCCACTTTTGTGATATCTCTGTCATCGGCTCTGCATCCACCTTCCGTAGTATTTGGCAAAAAGTGGCATCGTCCACCGCCGAGCATAATATCAACCACTATGGCTTCATTAGATATAGGATTCAAGACCTAGCTCTGCCCCAACTTACCTCGTCCAAGTGGATGCTCTCCAACCTCTTGCTGTGCAATCAGATCTTCTTCCAATCTTATGTTGACATGAGCAGCGAAACATGCTGGTGTAGCATCTGTGATGTCTGTTGTGACAACCAATCCAGTCATGTATCCGGCCTTCTTCGCAGCTTCGAGGACGGTTCCACAGGGTGTATGGTCTGGCAACATAGAGATAGCTCCATTGTAGCTCTTCAGTCCGCACGAGAATGCAGTTGCGCCGGCCGCAGAATCAGTGACAAGACTGCTCGTTGACCTAGTTCGAGACGAGCCGATAAAGTGTTGATCGAGCACGAGGGTATCGTCGATAGGAAGACCATCTGAACTGTAAGTAAGGTCCAGCGAACAAGATTTGGGAACATACCGCGAAACTGTCGGAAACTACGGGTCATGGACAAGCTCGCAGGGCCCATGCCATCTGATACCATGAATATCAAATTCCTCTTCCCGGAAGGTGTATGCGGCGCTTTGTGACCAGAGCCAGAGCCATGCGAAAGCCCTTGATGTTGTGTGAAGACGGCCAGAACAATACAAGCAGCAGTAGCTACCAAAGCCCATGTAAACAGTCCTACTTCTCTCCAAAACGAAGCTCTACTCAGAGGAGAGCCAGAGCCCTTCCGCTGGCCTCCCAAGAGTGCTGTGTCCTCATCGGCTGCTCGTTCTTCGGAGTGCAATGACGAGTCTCTTCTGTTGTTCGCAAACAAGGGTTCGGCGGGCGCCATGATGTAGTTGGATTACGAAGTCCGAGGCAGTCTTGCGATCACGAAATCTAGGAATTAGGAATAAGAAATAGTGAGAGATGCAAGCGCACTCTATAGGGAAAGAACGGCTTATAGGAACCGGAATCGGGTGTTGTGGTTGTGGTTGTAAGACATTGTTGACCATGAGTCGGTCGCACTGAATTACCGCGCCAAGGGAAGGATAAGGGTCCACGAGTTGATAGCACGAGACCCCTCCCCCTCATGAGGTTGAGACATTGCAGGGGCTCGTGATTCTTGCGATGACATTGGTTGATGAAACTTCTATTGCTTTACTGTCTGTTGAATTATTACCCCCTGTGCCGTTCTGCTAACACACAGTGACCAAACAACTGTAAAATCCATTTCAAATTCCCAGCGGCTTTGAGTACGAAGGAGAACCCAATGAGTTCCAGTGGTCAGATTTGAGCAAGATAGTGAGAAGTAGGGATCATATTTGCGGTCATTTGTTTAGTATATGGAGGGTGGAAGAAAGAGACGATGGGCTGCTTTTGGAACCGTTTTCCAGAAGCGGAATCCGATCCTGGCACTTGCTAATGAATTCAAGTATCAAATACCATTTCCATTAGCCGTATACCGACTAAACCGATTTGCAAAAATGGGTAGGAGGCTTGTGAGCGCCCTTGGATGAATGTATTTGTCTGTAAAGAAAGGGAGAAGCCTTTGAAAAGCAGTTTGGGGTATTCCGCTCGTTCTTCATATCTCAAGACCTTCCATGCTCACATCTCACTTTTTGCCAGAGAATTCCCTTTCACGCGATATGATTTTCATAGACGGAAGAATCGTTTGTCGTGCAATCAAGTCTCCATAATTCGAGGAAGTCCTGAGACAGGTACAGCTAATACCGGCTGATTCCATGCAAGCCTGCCCAATCGAACACCCAAAGCAACCCTATCAATATCCCATCCTTAATGCTTCTTTTGTTGAGACTCCTTAAGGACCTTCTTGACGATCTTTTGCTCCTCAATCAAGAATGCTCGGACGATACGATCACGGACGCAGTTGGCACATCTCGATCCTCCGTAGGCGCGCTGAACGGTCTTCTTTGGGCGGGAGATCTGGGAGTATTCGCGGGGTCGGAGAGCTGGGATCTATTTGGTGGCACGTCAGCTTCTTGTACCCTCAGTTGACCTTCATGGACCCCGATCAATGCTTCTCGTCCCTACGCCAAAGTACCACTGAGCACATGTGTCCTATCATTGACCATAGAAGCTCCAATACCGTAACTTGAGGAAATGAGGTCGCCTGGTCGCTCTTGTTCTCGACAACCCAACGTTCGATTCCCAAGCCATTACCATCTCGTCTCGGATTCTGCCCATTCGGGACCACTTACACCTGGCAACTTGATACCGCAATCACCACACTTGGGCGCTGTGCCGGCCTGAACATGATGTTAGCACTGGTTCATATCCGCCGGATCCCAGGACGCCCCGCGGGCGCACTTCTTCGATTTAGGAGGGGAAATTTGCTGACCTTCTTGATGTGCAGATATCTCAAGCTTCCTCCAGGAGTCTTGACAACGCGAACCTTGTTGGACTTCGTGTTGTATCTGTGAGAGCGCCCGTTAGAGAATTTCTCCGAGGTGTTGAAGGTACGCGAGAGTATTGCGGGGGAAAGGTGATGGGTCGAGCAAATCCTTCATTATTCTGGCAGAGACTTACGGGTTGCGACGTCTGTAGGTCAATCTGTTGGACGCCATCGTGACTGTTGATTGTCGAAGTTGGTTAGCGAAATTGTCGTTGAAGTCTTGATGCTGCGAAGTTTTCTTGAATTGAATGTGGAAGAATTTGGGAAGGTGCGATCTGCCATTGGTTGGCGAAGCGGCAGGCGCTCGGACCACTGGCTAGACTATTTATGAATTAGCGCGAATCAATGCCTCGAAAAATCGCGAGCTTGACTTTTGAGACTCCCAGGCTTGGTCCACCAAACTCACAACTAATCACAAGAGATTGGACATCTTGACGCAAGTCACAATATCATCACAGGAGATTGGACATCGCGACTTGTAACAACATGTCGTCGTCCATTCCACCACCTCCTCCAGGATGGGGTTCTGGTCCTCCCTCGATGCTGGGCGCGCCTCCAGGTCCACCTGGCCAAACAGCGCCCCCAGGATATCGACCACCAACGGACGCTCGCACAGCCAAGTTTGCGCAAAAGAAGAAGGAATGGCTGCGTACTCAGCGGAATCGATTTGGGGAGAAGAGAAAGGGAGGATTCGTCGAAACACAAAAGGCAGATATGCCCCCAGAGCATTTGCGCAAGATCGTGAAGGATATTGGAGATGTTTCGCAGAAGAAGTTCAGCACCGATAAGCGCAGTTATCTTGGAGCTCTGAAATATATGCCACATGCGGTCATGAAGTTGCTGGAGAACATGCCGATGCCGTGGGAGTCTGCGAGGGAGGTCAAGGTTCTGTATCACGTCAACGGATGCCTAACACTGGTCAACGAGACCCCTCGAGTTATCGAACCAGTTTTCCACGCGCAATGGGCTACGATGTGGGTTTGCATGAGGAGGGAGAAGAGCGACAGAAGACATTTCAAGCGCATGCGATTCCCACCTTTCGACGATGAAGAGCCGCCTCTTTCCTGGTCTGAAAACATCGAGGACGTAGAGCCATTGGAACCCATTCAAATGGAACTAGATGAGCAGGAAGATGGTGCAGTCTTTGAATGGTTCTATGAGAACCGCCCGCTTCTCGATACCCCGCATGTCAATGGCCCAAGTTACAAGGAGTGGAACCTCACATTACCCCAGATGGCGACACTCTATCGATTAAGTCACCAGCTTTTGAGCGATCTGGTCAACAAGAACTATTTCCATATGTTTGAACTCAACAGTTTCCTCACAGCCAAGGCACTCAATGTTGCCATTCCTGGAGGTCCACGATTCGAGCCTCTGTATAAAGACGTTGATCCAAATGATGAGGATTTTGGAGAGTTCAACGCAATCGACCGAATTATTTTCCGCGCCCCTATCCGGACAGAATACCGGGTAGCCTTCCCATTCTTGTACAACTCCCTCCCACGAAGCGTCAAGCTTTCTTGGTTTTCACACCCTCAGATAGTCTACGTGCGTGCCGAGGACCCAAGTCTACCAGCTTTCTATTTCGATCCCGTGATCAACCCTATTTCCTCCAGATCAGTGGCACCCAAAAACCTAACGATTAGCCACGAGGACGAGATATTCGGCCATGGCAGCAATGAGGAGCCCGAGGAGGACGCTTTCGAACTTCCAGAGGATGTTGAGCCTTTCTTGGCTGACGAGGAATTGTACACCAGTGAAACTGCTTCGGCTATCGCTCTTTGGTGGGCACCATTCCCATTTGACCGACGATCTGGTCGCATGGTCAGAGCACAGGATGTACCTCTCGTGAAGCAATGGTACTTGGAGCACTGTCCACAAGGCCAGCCCGTTAAGGTTCGAGTGTCCTACCAAAAGCTTCTGAAGACATTCGTCTTGAACGAGCTACATAAGAAGAAGCCAAAAGCTCAGAACAAGCAAAACCTGATGAAGTCGCTCAAGCAGACAAAGTTCTTTCAACAGACCACCATCGACTGGGTTGAAGCTGGCCTTCAAGTCTGCCGGCAAGGCTTCAACATGCTCAACCTTCTGATCCATCGCAAGAACTTGACCTACTTGCATCTCGATTATAATTTCAACCTCAAACCAGTCAAGACTCTGACCACCAAGGAGAGAAAGAAGTCAAGATTCGGAAATGCTTTCCATCTCATGCGTGAAATTCTCAAGTTAACAAAGCTGATCGTTGATGCACAAGTGCAATACCGACTCGGGAACATTGATGCTTTCCAGCTCGCGGATGGTATTTTATATGCTTTCAATCATGTTGGTCAATTGACAGGAATGTACCGTTACAAGTACAAGCTCATGCACCAAATTCGATCCTGCAAGGATTTAAAGCACTTGATCTACTATAGATTCAACTCTGGGCCCGTTGGAAAAGGTCCTGGATGTGGTTTCTGGGCTCCGGCGTGGAGAGTCTGGTTGTTCTTCATGCGTGGAATAATTCCACTACTCGAGAGATGGCTCGGCAATCTACTTTCTCGTCAATTCGAGGGCAGACACAGCAAGGGAGTCGCAAAGACAGTTACCAAGCAGCGAGTCGAGTCGCATTTCGATCTTGAACTTCGCGCTTCAGTCATGGCTGATCTCATGGACATGATGCCTGAGGGCATCAAGCAGAATAAGGTCAACACAGTTCTGCAGCATCTGTCAGAGGCATGGAGATGCTGGAAGAGCAACATCCCGTGGAAGGTGCCAGGTCTCCCAGCACCCATCGAGAACATCATTCTTCGTTACGTCAAGAGCAAGGCGGATTGGTGGATTTCCGTGGCACACTACAACAGAGAGCGCATCCGTCGTGGTGCTACAGTTGATAAGACTGTTGCCAAGAAGAACTTGGGACGTCTGACTCGTCTTTGGTTGAAGGCAGAACAAGAGCGTCAACACAACTACATGAAGGATGGTCCCTATGTGTCCTCCGAGGAAGCAGTCGCGATATACACTACCACCGTCCATTGGCTCGAATCTCGAAAGTTCTCGCCAATCCCATTTCCGAGTGTCTCCTACAAGCACGACACGAAGATTCTGATCCTTGCGCTCGAACGTCTCAGGGAAGCATACTCTGTCAAGGGTAGACTCAACCAGAGCCAGCGTGAAGAACTGGCCCTCATCGAGCAAGCTTATGATAGTCCTGGAACAACTTTGGAGCGAATCAAACGTTTCCTCCTGACCCAAAGAGCTTTCAAGGAAGTGGGGATCGACATGAACGACAACTACAGCACGATCAACCCCGTCTATGACATTGAACCGGTTGAGAAGATCAGCGATGCCTATCTCGATCAATATCTATGGTACCAAGCAGACCAACGTCACTTGTTCCCTGCATGGATTAAGCCATCGGACTCCGAAGTTCCACCTTTGCTTACCTACAAGTGGGCTCAGGGTATCAATAATTTGGACAAGGTCTGGGAATCGGCCGACGGCGAATGTAACGTGATGATCGAGACCCAGCTTTCCAAGGTCTACGAGAAGATTGATCTAACTCTCCTGAATCGCCTTCTGAGACTGATTATGGATCACAATCTTGCTGATTATATCTCTTCGAAGAACAATGTGCAGCTTACATACAAGGACATGAACCACGTCAACAGTTACGGAATGATTCGCGGTCTTCAGTTCTCGGCGTTTGTCTTCCAATACTATGGCCTGGTTCTTGACCTTCTCTTGCTGGGTCTTCAACGCGCAAGCGAGATTGCTGGCCCACCACAGAGTCCGAACGATTTCCTCCAGTTCCGAGATCGTGAGACTGAGACAAGACATCCCATCAGACTTTACACCAGATACATTGATCGTATTTGGGTGTTCTTCCGCTTCACAGCTGACGAGTCTCGAGACTTGATTCAACGATTCTTGACTGAGCAACCAGATCCAAACTTCGAGAATGTCATCGGCTACCGAAACAAGAAGTGCTGGCCAAGAGACTCGCGGATGCGTCTCATGCGACACGATGTCAATTTGGGTCGTGCAGTCTTCTGGGACATGAAGAATAGACTGCCTAGATCTGTCACTACAATCGAATGGGACGATACCTTCGCCAGTGTCTACAGCAGAGACAACCCTAACTTGCTCTTTTCCATGTGTGGATTCGAAGTCAGAATCTTGCCAAAGATCCGCAATCAGAACGACGAATTTCCTGTCAAGGACAGTGTCTGGTCCTTGGTCGACAATACCAGCAAGGAGAGAACAGCTCATGCATTCCTGCAGGTCACCGAGGAAGACATTGCGAAGTTCAATAATCGTATCCGACAAATTCTGATGTCCTCAGGCTCCACAACCTTCACCAAGATTGCCAACAAGTGGAATACCAGTTTGATTGCCCTCTTCACATACTATCGTGAAGCAGCCGTCTCCACCGTCCACCTACTCGATACAATCGTTAAGTGTGAGACGAAGATCCAGACCCGTGTCAAGATTGGACTGAACTCAAAGATGCCTTCTCGTTTCCCTCCAGCAGTTTTCTACACGCCAAAAGAACTTGGTGGTTTGGGTATGATTTCCGGCTCTCACATTCTTATACCCACCAGCGATAAGAGGTGGTCAAAACAGACGGATGTTGGTGTCACTCATTACCGTGCTGGTATGACCCATGACGAGGAGACCCTCATCCCGAACATCTTCCGATACATTATTCCGTGGGAGGCTGAGTTCATCGACTCCCAGCGAGTATGGACTGAGTATTCACAAAAGCGACTCGAAGCGAATCAGCAAAATCGAAGACTTACACTTGAGGATCTCGAGGATAGTTGGGATCGTGGTCTACCACGTATCAATACTCTCTTCCAAAAGGACAGAAGCACATTGAGTTTCGACAAGGGTTTCCGAGCACGAACCGAATTTAAGACATACCAGCTTATGAAGAGTAACCCGTTCTGGTGGACATCTCAAAGACACGACGGAAAGCTCTGGAACCTGAATGCCTATCGCACGGATGTAATCCAGGCACTTGGAGGAGTTGTGAGTGATCTCATTCTCAAAGTCCTCCATCAATTTACTGACTTGTAATTTAGGAAACGATCCTTGAGCATACATTGTTCAAGGCAACAGCGTTCCCTTCTTGGGAAGGTCTCTTTTGGGAGAAGGCCTCGGGCTTCGAAGAGTTCGTAGATTCCCGTCCCAAAATTGTCACAAGTTACCTTCAGGACATTCACTAATGATATTCTTGCAGGTCAATGAAGTTCAAGAAGCTCACCAACGCTCAGAGATCCGGATTAAATCAGATTCCTAATCGTCGCTTCACTCTCTGGTGGTCTCCCACCATCAACAGGTACGCTAATGTCACATATCCTTCCCAGCACATTCAAATACTAACAAGTTAATAGAGCAAACGTGTATGTTGGTTTCCAGGTGCAACTTGATTTGACTGGTATCTTCCTCCACGGAAAAATTCCGACTTTGAAGATTTCTCTGATCCAGATCTTCCGTGCCCATTTGTGGCAGAAGATCCATGAGTCTGTGGTCATGGACTTGTGTCAAGTATTCGATCAAGAACTCGAGCAATTGGGCATCGAGACTGTTCAGAAAGAGACTATCCATCCCAGAAAGTCATACAAGATGAACAGTTCATGTGCCGACATCCTCTTGTTCGCCAGTCACAAATGGAACGTCACTCGCCCATCTATCCTCTTCGATACCAAGGACGTCATTGAGCCAACCACAACTAATAAATTCTGGGTCGATGTCCAACTGAGGTATGGAGATTACGATTCCCACGACATTGAAAGATATGTACGTGCCAAGTACTTGGACTACACGACGGATTCTATGAGCATCTATCCTTCAGCTACAGGTCTCATGATTGGTATCGATCTTGCTTACAATCTGTACTCTGCATACGGACAGTACTTCCCTGGTCTGAAGACACTCGTCCAGCAGGCAATGGCAAAGATCATGAAGGCAAATCCGGCATTGTATGTTCTTCGAGAGCGTATCCGCAAGGGTCTTCAGCTGTACGCATCTGAAAGTAATCAGGAGTTCTTGAACTCCCAAAATTACTCAGAACTTTTCAGCAATCAGATCCAGCTGTTCATTGACGACACCAACGTCTACCGTGTCACCATTCACAAGACCTTCGAGGGTAACTTGACGACCAAGCCAATCAACGGTGCCATCTTCATTTTCAACCCACGTACCGGTCAACTCTTTCTCAAGATTATTCACACCAGTGTTTGGGCCGGCCAAAAGCGTCTTGGTCAATTAGCGAAGTGGAAGACTGCGGAAGAAGTGGCTGCGCTCATCAGATCTTTGCCCGTCGAAGAACAGCCAAAGCAACTGATTGTCACTCGAAAGGGTCTTCTCGACCCGCTCGAGGTTCATTTGCTCGATTTCCCGAATATCTCCATCCGTGCATCCGAATTGCAATTGCCTTTCCAGGCTGCCATGAAGGTTGAGAAGCTTGGTGATATGATTCTCCGAGCCACGGAGCCCCAGATGGTACTATTCAACTTGTACGATGAATGGCTCAAATCGATCTCGTCATATACCGCATTCTCACGTCTCGTTTTGATCCTTCGTGCTCTGCATGTCAACCAAGACAAGACCAAGTTACTCTTGAGACCGGATAAGACAGTCATCACACAGGAACATCACATCTGGCCCACGCTCTCGGATGAGGATTGGATCAAGGTTGAGACGCAATTACGAGATCTCATCTTGAACGACTATGGCAAGAAGAACAATGTTAACACATCAAGTTTGACGAGCAGCGAAGTGCGAGATATCATCCTCGGAATGGAGATCAGTGCTCCGTCAATGCAACGTCAACAGGCTGCCGAGATTGAGAAGCAGCAGCAAGAACAGCAGCAACTCACCGCTGTCACTACCAAGACCCAAAACGTCCACGGTGAGGACATCATTGTCACCACGACTTCCCAATTTGAGCAGCAAACCTTTGCATCAAAGACAGAGTGGAGAACTCGTGCCATTGCAACATCCAATCTTCGGACTCGGGCCAACAACATTTACATCTCGTCTGACGACATCAAGGAAGACGATCACTTCACGTATATCATGCCGAAGAACGTTCTCAAACGCTTCATCACGATCGCTGATCTACGCGTGCAAGTCGCTGGTTACCTGTACGGATCGTCACCTCCCGATAACGATCAAGTCAAGGAGATCCGATGCATTGTCATGGTCCCGCAAATCGGAAGCACTCGCGACATCCAACTACCCCAGCAACTTCCGCAGCATGAATACCTCGAGAATCTAGAGCCTCTGGGAATCATTCATACCGTTTCCGGAAACGAGCCGCCATACATGACAGCAATGGATGTCACTCAACATGCTCGCTTGATGAATGCACACAGCTCATGGGACAAGAAAACCATCAGTATGACGGTATCCTTCACTCCTGGCAGTGTCTCTCTCTCGTCGTGGGCTCTTACTCCACAAGGATACAAATGGGGTGCTGAGAACAAGGATATGGGTAGCGATCAACCTCAAGGATTCAGCACGAACATGGGTGAGAAGTGCCAGCTGTTACTCAGCGATAAGATCCGAGGTTACTTCCTTGTGCCTGAGAATAATTCGTGGAATTATAGCTTCATGGGGAGCGCATTCGGGGGGATCGAGAAGAAGCCGGTGCATGTCAAGATCGACACTCCACTGCCATTCTACAGTGGCCAGCACCGTCCACTTCATTTCCAGAATTTTGCTGAGATGGAGGACCTCTGGGCAGATCATGATGACAACTTCGCATAGGCGGATATGAGGGCGGTCGTGGTGGTGGTGGCTTCGAGTTGCCAATGATCGCTGCTAGGTTGGGCGCGGGACAATGGAAATTGGCAGGCAGGCTGGCAATAGTTGTCTGCATTGGAGATCATAGTTGCTCATACGGGATCTTGGTAACTGGCGTTTGATCGGAGGCGCGGCGTCGATAAATGTAGCATATGTATAAGCATGAAATACCATCACCGGTCCTGGTGTATAAAAGCGAGTCATAAATTCTCCAGGTTGACCGATGAACAATAGGGCTCACGTGCCTGCCTGTATGATCGACGTCTGGTGCATCTTTCGTTGCCGTCAGATGAGCTTCCTGGGAAGTGCGAGATCTAGCGGCGGGTATCGCAGCATTGTCCGATTGACGATTGATTCGGCAAGGAATTGATTCTATCCGCGAGATCCAATGCAACAACACATCTCCATTGCAACACGATATCAATTACAATTGTCTCTGATCGGTCATGCGCCCAACACAGGTACAGTACTAAACCGAGTATATTCATCTAACTAATTACCACGCGCAACGGAAGCAGACTGACCAGACAAGACTAGTAGATTTCTTTCTCGAGGCGCCGACTTGTGGCTGCTTCCTGCATTGCATTGAATCGCATCTGCTGATGATCAGAATTACTCAATCAGCGGTTCGGGAATCATGCATGCATGTCGTCCACACTGAACTGACTGCAGACTGACTACTGCAGGAACAGACTTAACCAGCCATCTAAGAGCCACCCGCGGTATCCGGCTCACTCCCGCACCACATCCTTGGGACGACTGACCGTAGAGTGACGTCTGAATGGCTTGATGAATGATGAATGTCCGGATCATCGATTCTAATTTCAGCTGCAGACGACGACGGATGAAGCAGGCAAGGGCAACGATCTGCTTAGGTTTGTATGTACAGGTATGGGTCAATTAGCTGGGTACGAAGGTACACCAGTACATGACTGCATGAATACTGGTATGCAGGTCGAGGGCGAGGAGAGGCGAGGAGAGGAGAGGAGAGGAGAAAAGGGATACATACACAAGCAAGACATCAAGCTGCACGCTCGAGTACATGATGTTCATATCCACGACCGACGGACAGACGGATTCTCCACCCTCGTACATGAACGCACTCTATCTTTATCGCTTCCAAGACAGAGCTAGAACAACCTAAGAAGCACCTTATTTTGGTTAAATTTATCTTTAAAGCACAGCGGGCCGGCCCCTTTTGTTGTTTCCTTCCCTGCTGAGTGTTGATGCTTTTGTTTGGAGTTCGAAATAGTTTCCGCTGAACCCGTCTGTTCTCGACGTCCATGATCCATCCATCTGTCATCCACTCTTAGCTGTCCGGGCAGGAATGCAAGGAGTCTATCTCCATGTCCTAAAACAACCTTGGAAATGCTCCGACATCCATCCACTTCCTACCTATCTATCCACTTCTCCTTCGCATCCACTGTCAAGGCCGGCCGGCGGTCCGCAAGTCAGACAGTTCAGTGTCAAACGCAAACATCGCGAAACCCATCAGGCCGGATTCTCTCGTGGAACTGCAATGCATTCTGTTCAATTTACACAACAGGTTACCACGATGCTGAATAACGCCTTACGGATGATGCTCTTCCCAGCAAGTGCCGCCGCTGTCTCCCTGTTCGGATGAACGCTTTGGCTCCTAACTTGTTACCACAAAAGCATACATTATGGGAAACACTACAATGCACCAACGACCCCTGAGATCCCCATCGGCCTTTATGCCTTGGAACTTGGATCTGGAAGCTGGAAGCTGGAAACGGGACGTGTGACCTTTCGCGCTCGAATTGTTGCACTCGACTCCACTCCACTCGCACGCGTCTCTCTCGGAGAGACAGAACAGAGAGAGACAAGAGACAAGAGAGAGACACGTCTCACAGTCGGCAGCTTCGGGAACAATAAACCGCCATACCCATACCCATCCCCATCCCCATCCCACCGCTACACCAGCAGCATTGAAATGCAATATCATGCCAATATTAACTCAACATGGGACATGGATACCCTACCTAGGAGAATCAATCGTGTGGGCGGGTGGTACTGTACTTCGTAGGGCAAAATGATGCCTACGATGATCGGAATCTAACAGCGATCTTATGGGCAAGATGATGGCATCGCATCCATCCGTCCATCCATCCACCCCCCAGATCGGCTGGAGGCTCACATCACAGACCGAGTGAGAGATCCATCCGTTTTCCCAGCCAGCGAATATCTCAGATCAGGGCAGAGCCATCTCGTGACTGCCAAGGATCGCGCATTGCGAAGTGAGAACGCATTAATCGTCGAAGTATTGCTTGCCTCATGTTTGGGTGCCGGATAACTGCCAAAACTGCAGAGCAACGCGGTCCATCTGATCGTCCGTATTTTCAAACGGTGCGGTGGCAGGTCTCGTCTTGTCTTGTCTTGTCTTGTTATGCTCTACTCGAACTGGGCAGTCCCTGGCGCAACTTCCAGATGTCAATTTGTCAATTCAGTTACTTGCAAGCAATCCCAGAGGCGCGTATTTGCTCGTGTGGAAATGCATTTCCAGCCCGTTTGTTGCAGCAGTCTGCCTCGCCGAGCAACTGGTAAGGCACTCTGTGGCCAGTGCCAGTGCCGCACGAAACATTTTTTGATTATCTATGTACTTTCTCTCGCATGGCAACTGTATTTCCGATAGTGTTCTGATTCTTTGTTATTCTTCTGCTGCTTTGGGGTGCCGCATTATATCGTCATTTCCGTCGCGAGCGCGTCTGCCCTATCGATTGCGGTCTCCACGTCTATATTTAATATAGGCCATCCTTGCGCATAAGATCCAAATCTCGCGCCTCGTGCAAATGCTTGGAAGCGACGGGATCAAAGCTCCTTCGTACAGTACAGTACGGAGGTACTGTGCTGTACTGTAGTGGACAGCGACGGTGCAGGGTTGGCTGTGGATTATTTGGGGCAGGGCAAACAAGGCCCCTGGACGATATTTGATCCCTATCCTTGCCCATACAACCCCTCGCTGCCCACAGACTGAAGCCCCTCCACACCCACACTCACACCCACACCCACCCAGCACACTTCCTCCCTTGGTCCACACCAAACCTTGCCCTGCCCTGCCCTGCCCTGCTCTGCTGTGCCCTGCTCTGCTCTGCTACCGAAAAGTGCCTGTCAGCCTCTTTCCAGCTCGCGAGTCCCACTGCCAGAAGCAGAAAAAGAGGCTTGAACAGGGACTTCGGGTTGGTTTGTAGGGCTCGAAGGGAAGGGTTTCAGTGCCGCCCGGGCCTCCGCCGTCCCCCCTCCCCCTCGCCCTCGCCATCGCCATCGCCCTCTTACCCCCCCCCCCCCCCCCTACTACTACTACTACTACAAGGGTTTGAAATGCTTCCATGAAGCTTCCATGATTCCATCGCAGCCAGCAACAACGCATGGAAAGTGCTGACCCACCCACTCTTCCGCGAGTCTTCTCCATGCCATGGCATCCCATGGCATCCCATCCCATCCCATCCCTGACAGCCCAAACCTGTCTCTCCTTGCTGTCCCAGCCTGTCAACACCTTGGACCTTGGGCTTGCCCCATGCTCTGCCCAGCTGCGTGCCGGCTCGGGATTTTCTCTGCTTGGTTTCCCAATCTGGCTCGAGATGACCTAGGGCATAATCCGAATGTCGATGGTCCCCCAAGTATCTGCCCACATGCGTCAACCACCTTACACGCTCCGTCTCGTCCATGGCGAATCACTGGGGTGCTTTGAACAACTTTCCAGACGGGCCCGCGCCTTTAATTACTGGCCTACGACATTTCTGTCAATGCCTGAATAGTCCAAAGATCAGACGACAGATATAATGCAAAGGCATGCCCTCCATACACTCTCTACGGTATCTCGACACGTTCATTCCCGGTCAACAGCAAAACCTACCGCGTACCTGCGGAGAGCCAGTGTTCCTCACTTCGACCGAAGCCTATGCCCTACTCGGCTGTATGATCCAGCATCACCTATAATAGAGAAGCATATACCCATCGAAACGATCACCGTCTCGCAAGACCTCAAAACAAACAAGCGACGCAGCATTCATCAGCCTTCTGGAAACGCCGCCGCCTCTAAGTAACGCGACAGCCCAGCGGTGATCCAACAAATAGTACTACTGCCCCCAGCGACCTGCGAGAGCAGCTCGCTGTGGCGGAATCCATGCATGTCTGGCTATCGACCAGGCCACGAACAAGGCCACGATCCTTATATCGACTATGCTGCCCATCCCGAAGCCCATCCCGAAGAGCAGCGCGTTTATGTTCCTCATGTCCCAGATATCCAACAGCACGGTGGCGCCCAAGCCCTCTCCTCCCTTCACGAGCAGCACATGGCGGCGCAACAGCATCATCACCAGCAGCAGCAGCAGCAGCAACAGCATCACCAACAGCAGCACCAACACCAACAACAGCATCAAGTTTACGCCGAACACCCCATGGCCCACCACCAGTCCCCTCAGTTTGGTGGTGGGCAGGGGATGCTGTATGGTCCTCCTCGACTACAACAACCGACTGGCACCAAGAGGTCGAGACCCGATGACTTGGAAACCGAGATGGAAGGCCTGCCTGGGCAGCAAATGCAGATGGGGGAAATGGGAGGCATGTCTTCACAGATGCCTCCGCAGTCCATGGTAGGAGTGGGAGGTTACAGCGCACAACAACCAATACAATATCACACCCATCCCCTTCCCAATCAAGGTCACCGATCGAAGATGCCACGAATGAGCGAGGGGGATTCAATGATTGAGCCGAGTGGAGGAGCACCGAGTGTAGTTGGGTTGGAGGGAATGCCACAGCCAGCTCCGCGACCCCGCGGACCCAAGTTAAAGTTCACCCCGGAAGACGATGGCCTGTTAATGGATCTCAAGGAGAATAAGTCGTTGACCTGGAAACAAATCGCGGAGTTTTTCCCGGGCCGGTCCTCAGGCACATTGCAGGTTCGATACTGTACCAAGTTGAAGGCCAAAACGACGCAATGGACAGACGAGACTGTAAGTCTTTTCCAGTCCAGTCAATTAAATATGCAAGCAAGATCCTAACATTTGACTTTTTTCCCAGATCCAAAAACTTCGGACGGCTCTCCACGACTACGAGCAGGAAAAGTGGCGCATTGTGGCACAAAAGGTCGGCACAGGCTTCACATCGGCTGCTTGTAAAGAAAAAGCCCGAGAGTTATAGCAGGGCGCGTCTCCAGCAGAAGCCGAACACACTTCTGATCTTGGGGACACCGAATACTAGCTCAAGTCATGAGCCCGACGACATCACTGATGTCTCTAGCTGTCTTGACATCGCAACGACAGCCGTCTTCAAACCCGACTTCCACAACTTCTAACTTCCGCCTCTCTCTGACATACACCAACGAACAAACGACCACCTGGACGAGGACCACTCGCCAAAATATTGTATAGTACATGTACACATCAAAAGTACAACCAGGACCTGTCACCACTCACATACAAGATTTCCTTCAACTTAAAACTACACACCACACTACACATATATACCATATATTCACGCGACTGGAGCGCGCCACTACATTCGCCATATACTTTATATTTTCCTTCAATATTCTTTTCCTTTATGTTTTTTTTGTCCATTTTTTCATCCAAGCTGTCCTTCAATTCTATTTACGCTTCGCCTCGACTTCTTCATCTGCTTCTTTTTGCGCAGTTACCTGCCTATAGACTTGTTTCCTTTGTACTCAACTCTGTGTCCACGATTGTCATGTCTTGCTGGAGAGAGGAAGACAAATGCAATGAGATGCACACGCCTTGCTTTTCTTCTCCGCTGGTTGGATTTAGGGTTGCCTTTGCCTGGAAATAATGGCGGGCTTGAAATGGATGGAAGAGGAAGAGGTTTTTGGAATGACAGAGGAGGTCATTAGTTCAAATGAGGAGTGGCGGGACGAGCATGGCAAGGCAATAAAAGGCGCATTTGGAGGAGCGAAGGGCAGATCTGATGCGATTTGATCTCTCATCACATTGTATGGGAAGAGATGGGATGCGATCGATATGGGTATGGATTTGGGTATGGGTATGGATGGACGGATGGGTGGTGGGTATACACGGGATGGGATTATCATATCATATCATAATGTAGCGAACTATATACCCACGAGAGGGAGGGAGGGAAGAGGGGTGGACGAACAGATGGGGAGGCATCACACGTGCACGTGAGGATAGGAGACAGATAGGGAACTACTGCGTTTAGAAGAATTTGCTTTTCTGCGTCTTCGTTGTTCAAGTGATTACCTACTTTCTATCTCTGTTTCGGTTCTTTCTATAATATTGTTCATTCCTTCTTAGTATCTTCGTTTCTCTGATCATATACCGTATCTGAAAACCGTTTCTATGTTTCCTTCTCCTAGCATTCCACCTCTTACCTCGGGTAGATTCTTTCTCAAAGGCCATCATCAAAACTCCAAACAACCCCAAACAACCGATGCATCCACTTTCTCAATATCAGACATGTCTGCCATCCATTGACAATAGTAATAGCAAAGGCATGATATGGTTCATACGGACGATCATGAGGCTCAAAAAGTATAAAGCACATGTTATTGTACTTGTCCTTGTCGGGAAGAGGGAAGGAACAAGGTCCCTCCTTGGTGATGGATGACCTTGGGCGTGCACGCGTCTTGATACTTCTGCAAGTCATGCTTTACGAGTGCTTGTCGCAAGATGCGATGATGGTTTGGACTTGACTGGACTAGACTTGTGTCGTTGGGGAAATGGGGCTGAACCGCATGAGGAAATAAATCCGGTACGGCATTGTCGAGAAGTGTTGCTTTGTTTGTGATAGCGTGCCGTCTTATTCCGCTCAGTTTAGTTTAGTTCAGTTCAGTGGGTTTGGTCTAGTCAGGACGGCGGTAGGCTCAATCTGGTAATACTAAGCCAACAAGAGGATATTGATTGATAGCTAGTCTCTTTACAACTGCTTCCACAATGTCCGCTGGCAGGTTAGAATCCGTCATCACTACATTGAATGCCGTGCTGCTGCTACTTGTTCCAGCTATAGGATGACAGACGAGAGATGAGATGCATTGCGGACCGCTAACTTATGACAAGTTACTATCCCGTGGAAAGATCAGAGCCACGACTTCGTCAGTCTTGAATGGCGTAGAATTAGCTCAAGATGCTTCCCTTTTCGATTTAATCACTCTCGAATATTGCACAGTTAAAGTATTCTCCTCTCCTCTGATCCTAGTCCTGTCGTCCGCCGCGGAAGCATCACCACGACTACTAGTTTACCTCCAGTACTTAACTAGAGGTTGTTCGAGTCTGTGGATGCAGGATAAACTCAACAGTACAGCTTTTCAATCACATCCAATCAATCATCTAACATCTCCACCTTTCCTCTCTAACTTCAACTCCTCATCCAACACCATGAACACAGGAAGCGCTGTATCATACAGCACAGTACGTGTCAAACTCTGACTCGCCTCCTCCCCATCCATCTCGCCTTTCCTTCTGCACACCCCCGTGCCTGCCTGCCCGCCTGCCTCGCCTGGCCTGGCCTGTAGTTTCATGGGGATCCATCCACCGTCCCCTGCGCCACGCGCATATGTTATGTGCATCAACATATATGCTTAACACCCGCGTTTTAAGACCTTCATGCGTGCAAACCATTGGCCATCAATCGTTCGGAAACGAATCCGTTTCCTCGGCTGGTGTCGGTAGAAGCTCCTACAGTACAGGACATGGCTGATGGCACACACATAACATAACCCTGTATGTAATCTTGCATTACTGTATTTGAAATGGTATGATATTGACTTTTTCTGAGGACGGAAGGCTGAGGGCTGGGAGTGGGGACGACCGTTCGGATGGCAGGCGGAGGGTTTAAGCTTAAATTTTGAGGTTAGCCATGCGAGGAGGGAGTGGGTGAGGAGAGGCGGATGTTTTGTTTCGGGCTCGGGGGTTTTGCGATGCTTGTTGGGGGTTCAGGGTTTTCTGGAACTTTTGGGGTTTGTGGTTTTGTGGATTTTTTTATTTGATGGTTGATAGGATCCGAGGAGAGGGGATGAAGGGGAATAGGTAAGGGTCGAAGGTGGATTAGGAATGGATAGAGGAGAGGAGAGCGGAGGAATGTCTTGGCCGTTTGAAGCGGGTTGTGTGTCTCGGTTTGGGATACTGTAGAATCAGTGTCCGTTGGCCTGTCATGTAAATTAGTAGTCTATTGAATGTTATTCATTTGACTAGTTGGTTTCTTAATAACACCGAACACGGAAGAGAGGAATAATTGCTTAGGTCAAACGGAACAAATACTGTGAGAGAGTGTTTTTATTTGTTGGGCGATGCGAACTACGCGGCACACTTAGATAATCCAATTCGAGCAATAACGAGATGATCTGATTGCATTCCAAGCCTTGGGGAGAATTTTGAGGAGGCATGAAAATCAAACCATACTTAATTTCCCTTTCTGATATTGTGTGTGGGGGTTTTGTGGTCGTATTATGTTGTATTGTGCGTTGATTCCCTAAGAGAGGGTCGACGGCGGGGGGGCATAGCCCTTTACTCCCAGTTGCTAAGCGAGATCAAGATAAACAGGACGAAAAAGATCAATCCTTGCTTTCATGAAGTATTTCTGATTCTAAAGACCAGTTGACCAGAGCAAAAAGGCCAGTTGCCATCTCCAAGTAAGTAAATCGAACTTCAGTCGGACCGCTTCAAGTGTGGTAAATTTAGAGAGTTTCTAGCAGTTTTCTCTAGCGACACCGCTGACTAGCACAACCAAATCCTTCCATCCCCCCAACTCTTAGTAGTCATTCCTAGGATTTGTTCACGAGTGCAAAAGAGAGAGGATTCAATTCCGGCCCAGATTCTGCGCTCTCAGATCGGAGACTTTGAAATTCTCATTCGCGTTTAAGCTCTGTTGCTCCCCTTCAACACATGCGCTTGCTTTGAAACAAGGACATTAAACTGTTTGGTTTCTTACGTCAAATCAGACATCGATATCATCAATTCTCTCAATTCTCCCAATTCTTCAATCAATAACCAAGAGATAATCATCGCGACGCCGGCAATGTATATAGAAGTCTCCAAACAAATTTTGTCAACAATATCCAACAAACTCACAGCCTCAAAGGATAAGATCTCTTCATCTCGGATCAAACAATCCAATGATCATGTTTCTTCAAACTACATTAGCTAGCTCCTGTTTTGAACACCATCTTCCAGACATTTCCACTACTTGATTGCTCTCGCTCTCCCTCGCTCAGCCTCCTATGATGCCCCTCCCCGGTTCAATAGTCTGGCGTCTTTTCGAGACATTGCTGTTTTTATGTTTCGATACCTGCATTTTGAAATCATATATCCAGTTAGAAGACCAGATTGTTGAAATCGCATCTTTTGATTAGCTCAATCTCGTATAAGTACAAGTGATCGGTAAGAGCAGAAGGCGTATCATTGACAGAACTAGATAATTAATCTAGTCCATGAATGGCAGAATTTCCTCTCTGATGATCTTCAAACGTACACGGATCATGCGCAGCCAGAGGCCGATAGACATATATTTCAACGTGGTGCCTTCCACACCGGCGACGAAGGGGAGTAAACTGGAAACGATGAACGCTCCAAGCCATCCTCGATTGCAACTGTAGATTATCTTGAGGTAGGAGGTTGCCATCTCTGTGCGCTCTGATCTGTGTGGAGATGGAGATCCAGTAGCGCCCCCAGGTGAAAAGTTAGGGCGCTTCAGGTTTATCATTTCGAGTGGA
Source organism: Helotiales sp. F229 (assembly GCA_002554605.1). NCBI lineage: Eukaryota > Fungi > Ascomycota > Leotiomycetes > Helotiales > Helotiales sp. F229. The sequence goes on from MXAW01000011.1 coordinate 1,907,209, forward strand.
CTGGTATTTTGGAAGGATCCACATTTATGCTTCTCTGTTTAGGACGATCATGAGTGAGGTTTATCGTAATCACAATCTCCATAACATGCCCTTTCCTCTGAGAAACATTAAGCTCAACACTAAGCTAAAGTCACAGCTTCCCCAAACTGCCCACCTCACCCAAAACGGCTACTCGCCAGCAAGTCTCATATCTCCCCAGCCAATACTCCATTGAGAAATCAACCGCTTCCTGAGAAAGCGGCATCAAGACACTTAGGCTTAAACCATTATCAGCTAAAGCCATGAGAACAAAGAATATGCGAAACTTACGATGTAGTAACGGATACCGTTGTAATACGAGGACTCTAAGAGCGACATCTGAGCCTCTTCGTCGTCCGTTAACTTTTCCAATCGATTTATTAAAGTCGTCTCGTACCCCTTATGATCATCGCCTGCCATAATCTTTAGAAGGCAGATTTCAAAAAATCTCGGATAAAACCCAGCTGATGCCCAGTCTAAAAGACACACAGAGTCATCTTTTAACCAAAGGATATTTCGTAGAGCAAGATCCAAATGGCACAAGACTAAGGGATATTTTCCAAGTTCGAGCTTAGACCCAACACCTTTTATCCTAAAATTTAGCCACTGCTCCATTTTCTCGATAGTTTCGAATGTTGGCTTCCCATTTTCCTCCCAGAGTAAACCACGCGATACACCTGGCTGCCGCAGTGGACCAGGGCGTTGGCATTGTACAGTCGACAGGTGTGAGATGATGTTCACGATCTGATCGATTTGTTTGGTGGTTACCGAGTTTGAGATGTCTCCATTGATGTACTCCATGACCAGATATCCTTTTGTATAGCCGCCGTCGGTCCAGGTAAAGAAGTCAATAACGCGCGGAACGCGCACGATGCTGCTCTTTAAGAGCTCAAATGCCGTTCTCTGATTCTCTGCCTCCTCAACTGAGACGCCGTAGCCGAATTTGACAATCAATTCGTCCGATAATTTGATTACAAGATTTCCATGAAGCAATCCACCAATAATTTCCCGGTCCGGATGGTGACATCTTTGGACGATATCTGAGTTGGGTAGGGTGGAATTTTGAAGCACCATTTTCTGTGTATTCGTGGCAGAAATGATGGTTTCCTGTCAGCAGAGGTTTAAGGTACTGTACCGTGCAAATCCGACAAGCGCCCCTAAAACACTGACAAATGGAAGGGTCACGTGAAAGGTACTTTTCTTTTTAGAGCTGGAGATATTCAAGAAGGCTTTCGCATTGTATATTCCCCCTTGCATCCTCGGGTATGCTAAAGAACAAGCTCGAAGATGTACATTTGTTACTGTAAATGCATTACTAGCGTTTCTAGCTTCCTATTTTTTTGGATTGAAGGTCCTAATTTGGGCTGCCTCGGCGGGCGTTCGAGATGGTTCAAAGCCCAAAGAGTGTTGGCCGTAGCATTAGTATAAATCTTCCCGTGGGTTAGTAGTTCGGTATATCCAGAAGCATTGGAATTAGGTTTATTCCGCACATATGGGCCTTGGATCTCCCATCAGATCCAATGGATGCAATCTTCAATCTGCGTTTGCTCCAGCGAATTATCCGATGGTCGCTGCATCCCTTCAGAGCATTGCAGGGAATAATTTGCACATTGAGTATTGAGGTGGGAAACTGTCAATTGGCAATAACAAGGCCCTCGATAACAAATTTGTCAATTATCTTTCTTCCTTAGGATCCTCGTTGATTGTAACCACCCCGCCCTGCTCTTTTCAAGATTTCGCAACTCTTCGGGCAAGGATAGCACTCTCCTTGGTCAAGCTCTTAAAGTCATGAGCATCGAGACATGCCTGCCGACTCATGGCAACAGCCCATGAAGTTCTTTCCCTCATTTCTGCCTCACATTGGTCAATGGCTTCTTTCTGGGAAATCTCCCCTGTTTTTGCTTTCGCCAAGTAGTTGCACAGCTGCTGTACATCTGTGATTCCGTGATTTGCCGCTTCGCCTCTATCTATTCGAATCGTCAGTGCATTGCTCTACAGCTTCAGGGTGAACTCACACATAGTCATTGCATGTGCCGCATCTCCAAGCAAAGTAATCTTCCCATCTGAGTTCGGCCACTCCAGACAAGGCCAATCTGCAAGTTTGACTTCGGTGACCTCTGTACCCTCGGGAATATTATGCACAGCGACTCTCAGTCTCTCCTCGAAGTCATTAGCCAAGAACTTCATCCTCTTCAATTTATCCGCATTCGTAGCTGGGACCTCGTCAGCTGGGCTGCGGACAGGCCAAGAAATATTGAGCTGAGCAGAATAGTACTGCTCAGCACCTTCAGACTTATTGACTTCCGGCGTGTCTAGAGTCGCAAACCACATATAATTCCCTGTCTCTGGATGACAACCTTGGAACAGCAGCGGATCAATGGCTCGGAGAGGCGCCATGTCTTTGGCCAGGAGCTTCACTGTAACTCCTAGGAAACGAACAGGCAATTGCTCTAGCGCACCAGTCTCCGGACAGATAACCCTTCGCACTTTCGAAGTCGCTCCATCGCAGCCGATAAGCAGGCTTCCTCCCGCCATCGACCCATCCTCGAATTTCACTACCACAGATCCTTCCTTGACCTCGAAATCCACAAACTTCTTACTCCACTGGACATCGATACCGTCAAGGAGTAGCTTCCGAAATTTCTCCCTGTGGATTCGAAGGCGGGGTGCTGGGGGGATTTGGAAGACAGGTTTCGCATTAGCGAGGTTCAAGAAGAGGAATTGGCCTGTGTCGTTTCGTCCTTGCTCGGGATCTACTTGGATTGTTTTCAAACGTTCGAAGAGCTCTGCTGGGAGGCATTGCTTCAATGCTGGCAGGGCCCAATGAATCGTGATGCCCCACCCGTGACTTCGAGCATCGATATGCTCATCTCGATCGAAAATCAGGAATGGGATTCCTCCCTGGATGAATGTTAGATTCAAGACGCTTTTGACGGTAAGGGTTATTTTTTCCGCGGGACTTTAGCCTACTTACTTTTTTAAGAGCCTGTGCAAGTACCAAGCCAACGACGCCGGCACCCACGATCACAACCGGATGGTCCGACATTCTCAGCTCAGCGGGCTGATCCATTTTGGCCGGAGGGTATATTCGACAAAACCTACGAGACAACAATTGCTGGGATACCTGGGTCCTTCGAATCCCTTGACTATGCTGGAGATGACCTGAAGGATTGTACGTCAACTACTGTAAATGTCAGCATCGTGACAGTATGAGGCTTGCAATGGAAACAGACTCTTCGCTTTCAAGAAGTAGACAAATCTTACTAGCCGTTGCAAAAAGGAAAATGAGAAGAAAAATACCGTGCCTGCTGTAGTGGTATATATACCGTCGTTGCCTCTGTGAGGTATCAACGGCCAAGAGCGTAACCCTGTACGGAAGGAGGATTCATGCAGGCTGACTGACCGACGAAAGACTTGCCTCCGAACCGAACGAGAGACGAGAGCTAGAAAATTAAATCTTTCAGCAGCGCATTCGGGGATGTGTCTGCATAAAACCCAGAGTTGTCCTTAGCTTAGACTTCAATTCGTGTGATATTATCCTACCCAGCTAATATAAGTTGGTACGTTGCACATCCGCGGTGCCAAGCAGTCCCAAATGCTCCATGAAAATGCAGCACATCCCAGCCCCCAAGTCTACCTTAGTGCAGCTCAGAAAAGTAAAATATGGAACGTCCATACACCTGCTCTAGCTGAGCAATTCCTTGATATCCTCAATTCGCTGCAACTTCTTCTCCTCATCGCTCATCATGCCGAGAGAACTTGCACTGTGACAATGTGTTAGCTCAAGTTATAAATTCGAGGCTGTGCGACTTACATAAATTTCTTGCGGTCCTGAATCTTTAGCATCTTCTCTTCAATGCTTTCCTTCACGATAAACCTGCACACCTTCACCTCGTCGGTCTGGCCCATGCGGTGTACTCGATCGATTGCTTGTGCTTCGACGGCGAAGCTCCACCATGGGTCCATCATGTAGACCCTCTTCGCCATGGTCAAATTTAAGCCAACACCACCAGCTCTCAAACTCAGCAGAAGCACCATCCCCTTCTTACTTGCAGTGAACTCCTCGATGACTGCTTTTCGAGTTTTCTGGGCCATGGAACCATCAAACCGGACAAACGGAATGGAGGCTCGTGTGAGAGCAGGTTCGATGAGCGAGAGAAATGAGGTAAACTGGCTAAAGACTACTGATTTCGTACCAGGCAGATCGCGTCTCAGAGCTTTGAGACTGGTCATGAGCGCGCCAATCTTTGCGGATGAATTAGATCCTAATCGCTGCAAGCTAATCTTGGGCTTCCCATCGAAGCTCTCAGGGTGATTATCATCCTTGACGACCTCGAAGATGTCTCGAGTATTGAGGACTTCTCTGCAGTTGAAGCAGCGGGGTAGCTCGCCTTTGTCGGTCTGATGAGTAATGTAATCAAGGAGACATTTCTTGCATGCTGAGTGCCAACAGCCGGTGACAGTTTGTTCGATCATTGGTTCTTCTGAACAGATCGGGCACTCATTGTCGGCCTCATCGCGGATTTGCTCAAGCACGTGGGCTCCGAAAACATTTGCGTCCGCAGAATCATCTGTGGCCGCTGTGAAGCGCTCAATGAGAGACTGAAGATCCATATCATCTGCTAATCCAGTCGTAGCATCTGCAAGTTCGGCTGCCTCCTCTTCATCCGCAACTAGATTCTGGTTCCTGGTCAATATGGGGTGGCAGCAGGTTTGACGAAGTCGTAAGATTTGGGCGAAGATGCTGGTGTAAGCCTTCAAGACTGTCCCAGCCTCCACATTGGCGGCGAATGTCCGCTTTGCTCTCGTGAAGATATGATCGTAGACTTCTCGTTCGGGCGCTGATAGCTCAATGTCCACTATCTCAACGGTCTTCAAAGGGAGGGGTACAAGAGCCTCCCCAGTCGGGGTCTTCATGTCTTTAGTACGACGAAGTACTAGAGGTTCAAGAACAGTCTGAACAACATCAAGAGCACGCATGAAGTCTTTCGACTCGAATGGCACTGTGATGAAAGTTTTCCAGAACGAAAAATTGCTCCAAGGTTCCACTCTCAGGAAGCGGACAAGACTGAAAAGATCTTCCAGTCGGTTCACAATGGGTGTACCTGTAAGGACCCATCGATGCTCGGCGTCAATCTCATAACATGCCTTAGCAGTCTTACTTTGACGATTTTTGATGTGATGTGCTTCGTCCAGGATGACGCGGAAATACTTCAGGGAGAACAGACCTCCATGACACCCACGATCTCCATTCCTCGCTATGACTTGGTTGTATTCGGATAGAACCACGCCATAACTTGTGATGATGACATTCGGCGCAGTGGCAGCATTTGCCTCACAGCATAAGGTCTGGAGATTGGCTGATTTCTCGGCTCCGTAATACACAATACTTTTCATCGTGCCCTCCTTAGAAGCATTCTCGGCTTCGCTTTGCCACTGTGCAAGAAGAGACATCGGCGCAACTACGAGAGTGGTGCAGGGAGCGGGCTCCACAGCAGATGAGTTTTCAGGAAGTCGTGGAAGGGCATTGACAGAGACCGGACCCGTACGTGCTCCTTGCAGCTTCATTGCAATGTCAGATTTATGAGAATGTATGAGGCTCATCATCTCGATTGTCTTGCCCAAACCCATCTCGTCCGCAAGAATACCACCCAGGCAGTGCTGCTCTTGAACTGGAAACTTCAATGAGAGTTCTCCAGAATATGGATTGACATAGAACTTTTCTTGATTCACAACCTTGGTAAGTTCCTTGTCATCCATATCCTTGATTGGCCAGGCGTACTCTTCCCAGAGCGGATGCATAGACTCCTCTCTGTTCTCATCCTTCTCATCCTTCTCCTTGGACATCATCCATTGCAACGCCTGCTTTTGATATTGACGTAGATCCATGGCGAAGGTCTCAGCCGGTTCGGCCGCCGGGGCATCGAAGTCAAAGGACTGAGCCTTTTTGTAAAGAGTGTCAAGTTGGTCCTGCTCCAATTCCTTGCCATCCTCTGCTTCTTCAGATGGTGGCGATGACTCTCCATTGACGGCAGAGTTGTCCTTCTTGGCTTTTTGATTCTCGTACTGCTCTGCAACTTCGGCGGCTTGAAGCAATCCCTCACGCTTATGCTTAGCCGTAGCTTCTGATGTTCTCGATGGCAGCAGGTTCACCTCTTCAAACAGTTTCACTAGAGAGACTTGACGTAGACGAAGCTCCTTTTCCTCTGGAGATTCTTTCTGCTCGAAAAGTCCACTCTGACGATTCTCGGGCGGCTTGAAGCCGCCATTATCGAAAGCTGATCGAAGTAATGAGCACCTCAACTGCAGAAATATCGTGTCGTTGGTTCGTATCCTCTCCGGAGCATAGACACAAGTCCCTTCAAATCTACACACTTTCTGATCCAACATCGTAGAAACCCAGTTCGCAACATCTCTTGAGAGTCTCCCTATTTCCTCGCCCTTCGAGTTCGTGAAGCGCACAATAACATCCACCCTTTTTGCTGCTGCACTACCTGGCTTTGGAAGTGCTTGTACCTGGGCCGGTCTGCCTCTCCCCTTTCCGATGGGCGCTTTGGGTGGTAGTATCTTATGTCTCTCGATTCGGACGATTTCTCCATGCTTTACGAGAGTGGTTCCACTCCGTGTTGCCCAACCTTCAACTCCAAAGACGCCCACGTATCGATATTCAGGCATGGCGTTCTTCAACTCGAAATTTGAGAGGGCTTTCTCGGGCTTTGCAGGTGGCGTTGCCTTGTCTTTGGAGCCGCTGGAGTTGGATTTTGCAAACCCGTTGAGGGTCATCGTCCTCATGTGTGATGCACTACCAGATACCGGCGCAGCGGTCTTCCATGATCCATCAAAGTACATATTCACAGCTCTCTCCATATCATCCCCGGACGCCATCCGCAACTGCTTCAGTACTGCGGATGGCACTTTATCTCCCACAAAGCTTTCGAAGGTTTCCTGGTCAAACCCGATAGGGCCATCACTTCGAATCGATTCATTTGAAGCAGAGTTTTCTTTTCGAGATTCTGGTTTAATAAATGCTTGTGGCTGATTTCCTGGCTCCTTGGGCAAGTCTGGGAGGAACGCGTCGACTTCGTCAGCTAAAGAAGCATCTTGGACCAACGAGCCGTCCACAGCATCCGATTTTTCTGTGAAGAATCTCCTCTTCTTTGTAGGAGGCCCTTCCGAATCTGCGAAACTCATATCGATGTTGTTGGTGGTGGTGAGTACATTTGAATGTTGATGTCGAAATAAAGAAGACGCGCCAAAAGATCCAGGCGTTCGCGAGACTCTCGCGTAAATGAATTTTTGGCTTTCGCTGACATCTTTGAGACACACTCCCCTTGTGAAGCTCATTGTTTTGCCGCCACGACTCTTCCTTTCTTGTATTTGTATATCAATGTCTCTCTCCTAATGTATTCTGCAAGGTCAAGCATACGGCTGGGGCATTGGACTAGAGTACGGCTTGCTGTAAAGCGAACATATGCCACGACCTCGTACAGCACTCCAGCCCCTCATCCATCTCGAATAACAGATGCAGATGTTCTCGCAGCTCGAACGTATTGCGCAAATCTTCTACAGTAAGCTTCTGCTGTTCCGATTGACCCGGAAGCGTCTAATAGGTACCAGGAAGTTCGATTCGCCTTCATATACCCTCCAAACCTTTGTTCCTCCTTCCGCCCGAGATGCATACCTCTCAATTCGAGCTCTCAACATCGAGCTCGCCAGAATACCAGAACTAGTATCGAATCCTACCGTTGGAGCCCTCCGGATGCAGTTCTGGCGGGATAATCTCACTCGCACATTTGCCCATACTCCACCGAAAGAGCCTGTCGCAATACTCCTACATAATGCCCTGCAATCGCTTCAAGAACGGCATCCAGGCATTAGTACAAGTGTGATGAAGGGGTGGTTCATGAAAGTAATCAATGCAAGAGAGCAATACATGGATAATAGGCCATACACGAGCATGGACGCTCTAGAAACCTACGCCGAAAACACATACTCTACTTTGATGTATTTGACCTTGGCAGCTCTTCCTCTACATTCTATGGCAGCAGACCATGTCGCAAGTCACATTGGCAAGGCCACAGGTATTGCAGCAGTGCTCAGAGGCTTGCCATTACTGGCTTTCCCACCAGCTCCAAATCATCACAGCAACATCTCCGGATTTGGTGGCGGAGGATCAGGAGCGAGGCAAGGATCTGTTGTTCTACCACTGGATATTATGGCACAGGCAGGAGTGAAGGAAGAAGAAATCTTCAGGCAAGGTGCTGAAGCTCCGGGATTGAAGGATGCCATTTTCACAGTGGCCACTCGAGCAAATGATCATTTGATTACAGCAAGAGAAATGCTGAAGAATTTACAGCAAGGGAAAGACGCAGGCCATGATTTTGAGCATGAAGGGGAGGAGGGCCATCAGTATTACGAGACCAGCTCCAAAGGACATTCCCAAGCAGATGATGTTGAGCGCGGCTTTGGCGTGCTAATGCCAGCATTGTCAACAAGACTGTGGCTTGAGAAGCTCGAAAAGTACGATTTTGATGTATTCCGGCCGGAGCTACGATCGAGAGAGTGGCGACTGCCCTGGAAAGGCTACTGGGCTTATTCGCAAAGGTCAATATAATACTTGTCTACCACTCAACTCACTACCGCCGATCTCCTGGAACTCTAAACATATCCACGTGTCCATCAGCGGTCTAGACATGTGAGTTATCCAAAGCACGAAGAGCTTGGAGATAGATCATTTGGAGAGACGAAGACAAAATTGTAACTCTCTCAAATTTGTTATCAAGGCCTCCCTATTGTCTATTGACAGACTGCCACTCTTGCAACTAGCTGAGCAGTCCAACCTTCCCCCCTTCGATGCCGTATCAGCAACGTCCTTAGGTCTAGCCCTTCAGAGTATAACCAACATAGTTTCGATGAGTAACAATGAACTTCAGATTGACAGACTGGCAGTGGCCGATCTTCTGTGCAACAACCAACGAATTGCGAAGGTTTGTCTGACCTACGCCCATCTGTCCCTCGAAGTGTTCAGTTTCCACCAAATCCTCCCATCTTAAGTTAACTACTCTATTTGAGACAATAAAATTGATCTCTTTGAGATTCGGACAGAGGGTATTGAGAGCCGACCAGAATTGATGTATCTTGCGGAAAGCCGGTGAGGACAATGTCTGGATGGAAAGACCAGCTTCTGCAAGTCTGACAGCAGCGCGCTGAACAGAAATCATCCACTCCTTGTACTTCTTCAGCGCGTCCAAGTGGTCGTAGAGCTCTAATTGTCCTCTTCTGAGTACTGAGACATGGGATAGGTCGAGAACGTCGATTTTGTAATTGATGAACCAGAAAAACCAAAATGGTTTAGTTACGTAACAAAGTTGTTCCTCCAGTCTGGTGTATTGTCTCTTGTATTCGTCCCTTGACTCTTTGCAGACGATAGAGAGCGGGTGGGAACCTCCGCCGCCAGTGGTGAAGTTGACTAGTCGTGTCATCATTGCGAGGCTATAGACCTCGAGTCGAAGTTCGAGGGGGATCTTTGGGAAGAAGCTAAACTCCGTGGGTACTTCTGCTGCACCAAGGGCTGAGGTCTCGGGTGAGGGGTTCTTTGCGACAGCTGTTCGAGGAGGTCCAAATATCGACGGAGGCCAGACAGTGGTTTTGTGGGACTCTGGCAGCGCAGCGACGAGAGCATCGCGCAGCTCTCCATCTGGACCTTCAGTTCCGGGTCTAATAAAAAGGATCAGTTGCTGAAAGAGGAGAATAAGCCTGCAGGGAGCCAACTTACTCCATGGTGTTCTGAGGACCGAAACTTGGGCGTGAACAATGCTCTCTGTGAGTCACGAGTTCCGCGCAAAGACGGAAGTTTTCCTATGCAATAGTTCGAGATCGCACTTGAAGCGTCGAAAGCACTACAAGTCGGGGACGAGTCAGGCGCCGTTGCCTATCTGATATTCACCTAGCCAAGATGGAATGCCTTTCAGGGCTGGCAGCTGGAAGTTTGATGACGGTAATTGTTGTGTGGTGCGAAAAAAAAAAAAGTTGTTCGTCAAAAGTCGATCCTTGACAAAAGATCGTTTTGTTTGTTGGAGCTCGTTTAAAAGATAGTGATCTTCGCATGTGTGCTATCGGTCTACTAGCGCTGTGATAGGTTCACTAAGAAGGTGAATGTGCGATGTAATATAGATTTTAGAGAGGAGGTGGAATTTTATAAAGGATATTATTGAGAGGTGCGGCGGAAGGACTTTTCTCATCGATTGATCAAAATTTACATTATTGTTGCATTTGTTTACTTTCAAGGGAAAAAATCATCAATTGAGGGGACATGAAATCATATCCACGCAAGCAAGCGACCTCACTGTGGGTGTATCATTGACTGTTGTCGAGCTAGTTTCTACGAAAGGTTCCGTGCACCGTCCGAAATCACTTGACTGTTGCGCGGCAGTATGTTGTTGTTTGGGGTTCCTCGCGAATTTGGAGATCTTGGCCTTCGCTTAAATATGTATCGTGAGAATTCTCAAATTGTATTCACCCTTTCACTCTGCGACATGCAACAAAACTTGTGGCATACGCTAGTCCCACTTGGCAGAAGCTACCCTAGTAGCGCGCTCACGTGATACATACCCTCACGTGGCATTCATACATGCTAGAGGAAGCCAGGCACCTCGTTTGAGTATGGGAAGGATCCTTCATCCTTCCAATGAACAGGTGGGGTAGCATGGAGGGCAGTACAGTTACTCTAAATTGTGCAATCTTCAAACGAATCTAAGAGGTCGTCGTTTTAGTGTTTATAAATGTCCACATTGGCGAGGAAATCAAGTGCAAACAGAATCTGAGCGCAATATTATGTCAGGCTGTGGACCATCAAGCCGAATCCAGAGTAGGCCTTGATTTGAGAAATTTGGAGGGCGAGCGCTATTCTCATGAAGCAAGGACTTCGAAATTGTAAAGTCCCTCGCCTGGGTTTGCACATCATCATGTCCAAAGTGACCAAGTAATAAGCCCAAACGCTGCAGAAGTCCAATCTACAGCAAAGCACTTCTACAATTCTGCACAACTACTATTCCTCTGCTTTATTCGCCTTGTACTTGACCACAAATCTCTTCAGCAGCACTCCTTTTGATATCGATTCGGAAATTATATCTTGAAGTGGCTTGAGCTGCGGCACGCCTGGATCTACCTCACTAAGCCGTACTTGTTTGCCCTTCTCTCCATTAGCATCATAATCAAGGATGATTAATAGCCCTCTGATGTTTGGTGGAACGACCCGAATGATAGAGTTGACAGCATCTCTGATCAGTCGACATCTTTGAACTCCATTCCCCAGCATCTCCACGTACGCTCCCATGTCAATGGACAAAGCAATAGTATCCGTAGTGTTCATCCATTTTGGGAACTCCTCCTTTGCTTTTCGAATCTTCCCAGTCACGAAAGCATCTAACAGGTTGAAGGACGGAATGTCGAGGGTGTGGGTAAGGACGTTGAGAGTTGAAAGTAGCATTTCTACCTCATCCTTGGAGTTGGCTACTTGGCAGGCTTTTTTCAACGTGAAAAATAAAGCTGTTGTGGAGCGGGCCTTCGTGGGTCGATGAATGAATCTTGGTATAGAATGCCTCCATATCATCAGCCGTAGCTCCAGGGGAAGTTTCGGGAACAAGGTAAAATTAGAAAAGAGATTGGTATCTTGTGGACTATCAATCGAGGGAGGCTGTGGTAATTCGATTGTTCTGGTCTGGGTCGTGGGACCTGTGCTTCTGGTTGGAGAGGAAGGTGAGCCTGGAGGACTTCCAATTGGGGAAGGCGGGTCGAGGAGATTGGGAGACTCTTCAAGTGAGGGGCTGCTTGATATCGAGAGGACCATGTTCTTTCTCCCAACGATCGAGGGGTCGTGGTCTGGAAGTATAGTAGTACTACAAATGTAGCTTATCAATAGTCAGCCTTTGAGCTTACAACAGAGCATAGACACCGAAATGTAAAGATATCACTTGCCTAGCTACAACCCGATGGTACACGCCTGAAGTCAACCTCTGCTATCGATGACGAAGCTCTTTTTGCAAGACAACAATCTCGCCCGGGAACTCTCTCTATCGAAGTAATGGCGATAAAAGTATTTGGACCTTGACTGTGTGCCTGATTACAGCTAGTTGTGCCGTCAGGAGACGAATTCGTTGACACCAATTCTGCGCAGGCTGCTTGAGTTGAGTGACGGGACTTGGTGACGAAGAATACTCGTAATGATTGTATCTGATCAAGAATAGTGTCGGAAAATGATACTGAAGAATAGATGCGTGGTGTTGCCAATAATGCAGATGTTGGTGATCCTACGAGACGTGCAAGGCAACTACGAGTCTGGTGCGTGCGCCAAGGCCGCTTAAAGGTCAGTGAAAGAGTAAACAACAACATGATTTGTGAGGGAATGCATCAACGTCTTTACCACGACTGAGTAGTACAGAACAAATAGGCCCTTTGTAATATTCCTTGTCTCAGGTCTTCCCAGAGATCAGATATTTTGTTGAATATCACGTCCCACACGTCTGGGATTACCTTGCAACTTGGCCACGACAGCTTTATAGCAACAAGTCCTCAACCAATCCGTTGTCCTAAAACACTTTGAGAGCATCATTAACTCAAACTTCAAGCCAGCGTGATAATCTGACCTACGTGCATTCTGTGAATTATCTGACCTTCGATGCCTGATAGCGTAGGTTGATGCTCATCCTGGGAGAAAGTAAGTCCCAAAGTTCGGTGCCAAGTACCATTTCACGCAGTCTTTAGTGTAAAGAGTCTTGCCAGAAACTCACTAATGAACAAAGAAACGACTCCAGTAGTAAATTATTGTCCCAGAGCAGCTCGCCGGCTGTCGCTAGGAAGTCATTATAATCAATCGAGGCTATTATTCCTCCCTAACCCTTGTAAATTGACTTTCGAGCCGAATTCAATCCCGCTTTAGGGAACGAATTGATTAAAAGCATTTTCCTCCATTTCCACGCTCCTCCTTCTGAGATCTTATAAAAAACCCCCTCTGCTTCCCTCTTGGCTCAACTTCCTTTCCTTCATCCTCTCCAACTTCGAGAACTTCCAACACCATTTCTTCCAACTACCTTCTCAACAAACTACCCTACAACAACCACATCCTTTCTTTAATACAAGGGCAATCATGCAATTGCTCACCATGCTCTTGAGCGTCGTGCTCATTGCAATCACCACCCCAGTGGTATGTCCCGTACTCCCTTACACACTCCCTCGCTCCTATCATACGTGTTCTTCTTCTAATAAGTCAAATTACAGGTTCTTGCTAGTCCTTTCGTTGTTGATGAGATCCCAGCTGGATACAAGTTGGGCAAGATGGGTTTCCGTGGTGAAATCGCCGGTCATGAGATCACCTACAATGGCACTATTGAGGTTTGAAACCCCCTTCCTGTTCTCTCATGCTTCTCATACTAACAAACTCTCTTTCATAGGAGATCCTCGCTCACGCCGAAACCCTCTACCCTGGTGTTACTAAGGCTCTCGCCGCCCGTGGCGACACCCCACTCCTCGACCACTCCGAAATCTCTTCCCCCAGCATTGCTACTCGTGATGCCCAGGAATGGGTAATTGGTGGTCCAGCTGATGGCAAGGTAAGCTGCTGCTTTGCTACTTCACATTCCTACATACCCAAAGATCGTTGCTGACAATGTCCTCCAGGGTCTTACCTACTGTCCGAAGAGCCCTTATGGCTGTCCTCTTTGCAATCAATGTAAGTTGCCCTATTGAAAGAAGGCAGCTGGCTTTTGGGCACATCGGAGTACAGCCTCAGTGAAGCAGATGACTAATTTTCTTTAGGGGGCTATTGTCAGGATCGCAGAATCAAGGAGGGCATCAGCTACTTGAACAAGGTCAAGGCAATGTGCTACACTGATGGCCACACTGTAAGTTCAGAGCAGGTATCTGGGGAATTGGGCTAACCTCTCAACAGTGTGCCCGCATCAGCTGCTCCTGGCACTCTGGTATCTATTTGTGGTAAGTTGTTTCACTGTTCCCCATTCCCATCCTGCAATTACACTTGAAAGACAAAGTCTAATTAATTATCTTCTTTAGCAACGATGTGCGTCAAGGCCAATAATACCCCCCTGCCTAGAACCTAACCATTAATTTTTTGTAGTTAAATGAGCATTTCGAGTCACCCTGCAACTGGGTAAGTTTCCTTTCCGCACTCCACAGAAAGGACATACCTAACCCACCTGTAGATCTCAACCTTCGCACAAGATATCATCAATGACCCTAACTGCGAAGAATCCCCGGACGCACATTTCACTTACAAGGAACACAAGGGACAGAAATGGGCTGGCAATAAGCCATACAACGTGGTCGTTAAGTGGGCCAACTGTTAAGCATCTCCGATCTCTCGCACAAGAACGGCTTTGGTGAAGAATTATTTCTCGGGCTTCTCTTCGGGTATCATACGGTTGGAAACAACATGGAGTGGTGGTCTTTCTTTCTAAACTGTCTTCTGGTGGAGTTCGCGGCTTCTGTGGATACACAATTGGGCATTTTAGTTTGCGTTTCTCTTCTGTCTGCGCCTGAGGCTTAGCTATTCGTTTCAGAATCGACTGCCCGCATGGAGTTGGTGTTAATGGAATGAAAGCTCCTCACAAAAACAATTCCTCCTTGACGTGACAATTGACTGGAGAAACTAAGTTTGATGTATTTCAGCTACGATTCGCACATCGGAGTCGGAGGGGTGTACTGAGACTTTGAAGCTGTAGAGCCTGCTAAGGGCAGCATTAGTAAATGCTGGGTGAGCTGATAGATAACACAAGCCTCGAAGAGCTCAGCCATCCATAGGATTTACAAGCGTTCTGGATAATCCCGGCCTGTCACACCATTCAGCTTCAGGTACTCACTCCATCAGTCACATCTAGTCAATGTGAGCGTGAGCTTGGTAATGGGAGGGAGTGTACGCAACAGCAGAAGCCACACCCGCAACATGCTCAACGAAACTCAACTTCAGACCCAACAGCTCGCCCTCAAGCTGATATCTTTGATACTCCGCCCGAACAGTTCTCATCATCTGCTCCTCCCTATAGCGTCTCTCCTCATCATCATGCACCTTCCGCAGACTCTCCAGCCCATCACGCTCCTCCAACTTATCACCAACCAGAATATTCAACTCCTCCAGATCGGGACACATAGCCTTGATCTTGACCCAAATGGTTTGTCCAGCTGCAACCGGTTGCGTAACACCCGGGACCTGCAGAAGTCTGACCACATTCGACTTAGCAGCCGTATCTAGGTTGATCGTAAGAGTCTTCAGGTACCGGATCCAAGGCTGAACATTCCAGAAGAGATCCGCCTTGATGACAGCAGACGTCGTGAGCGACTCGGGGATATCGATAGCCTCGCAGGGGGAATTGAACTGGCGGACCATGTTAGGGAGACCATCTTGGTGGCGGTAAACGGTATCGATGTCAAAATTGACGAAGATACTGTATTGACCATGGCGGAGGAGGGGGATGTTGCAGAGAAGGTACTTTGTGCGCGTTGCTTTACGGGACTCCTTGCTGGCGGAGAAGACAGCAAGGGGTCTGCCGCCACCGGGACGCCAGTGGATGAGGCGGGGAGCCATCGCATCCTTCCAGACTTGGTCACGTAACTCCAAGGGCATGTTCGGGAAGAAGATGAACTTGAGTCCGTCATCACCGCAGGCGCCGTTGTAGCTGGGCATGGCGAAATTGGTAGAGGTTAAGGACGACATCTACGAGCTGGGGTTAGCTATGGCATGTTGTATCTACTATATTCTGTAGAAGTATGTACCTTGAAGGTCAGCAGATTGCTCGGTCGCAATGGCTTTCGGAGAAGAAGGAGGCTGTGCGAAGATACAGCTGTGGTATTCAGCTTCGGGATCCGGAGACTGCTGCGATCTGCTAGCAATCTCCAACGCAGAGCGAATTGCTGGAGGAACCAAGATTTGCCTCCAAACAGCAGATTGCTACTAGTACTGGTACACCGATCTTCAGATCTAAGGACGTTGTTGTGTCGGGGAGCTGCAAAGCCTCGCTCACTCGAACAGAAGAGAAAAGGAAAGAGAGCACGTAATGACGTAGCCAAGGGCACTCGATCTGAAGGCGGTTCGAGATGCGCAAGAAGATGCCGAAAGTGTATCGCGGACAGCGATATCGGTGACGTGTTTTCTTCTTCTCATCTTCCGCCAAACGTGTCTGGATTTGTTGACATGTGGGGAACTCGCTTAAAGTAAACATTCTCCACTTTTACAGCATTGAGCCCTGGTGATGATTTCCACGTTTCTAAACCCAGGTGGACAACCATTTGTACCCGACACAAAGTCAAGGCGCTTTGCAACTGGTTTGTATGTCCCTGAGTTGTTTTAGGTTCCTGATATACGTTCAAGCGTATACCCAGAACGACAAGGGACAAAACAGACCCTGCACG
Organism: Helotiales sp. F229; assembly: GCA_002554605.1. Classification (NCBI taxonomy): domain Eukaryota; kingdom Fungi; phylum Ascomycota; class Leotiomycetes; order Helotiales; species Helotiales sp. F229. Next base: position 1,923,646 of record MXAW01000011.1, read on the forward strand.
TGATTTTACGCCAAGGTCCTTGCTTTCCTTCCATCCCTATTCCTTTCAGCCACCTGCCCCAAAGCCTCTCTCTTTTAATGCCCATGTACATATAAAGCAATCATGCATACCGGCCCAACATTTCAAAAAAAAGACAGATAAAACGCATCCCTCCAACCACTCCACCCCTCCAGCCATCCAAGCTAGCCAAACCAGCAGCGCCAGCCCGGCTACAGCACCGCAAATACAAAACTCACAAGAGTCAATACAATGGCTTACTCGCAAGTCTTACTTTCCAAACCTCATTACCAGCTACATACATGTATACCAAGAGCTAAAGCGAAGTAACAGAGACCTATCCCCATACCCAAGCTGTTCATACACCCCATCGTGTAGCAGTCCAACATTTAGCATCGTCTAAAGGCAAACATCTCTTATACATCCACACAACTTAACCACGACAACATTTAAATATTAATTTACCATACAACGAATATTAATTCGAAGCTTTTTCTTACACTTTGGCTAAATCGGATTTTTGTATCATTCTTGTGTTGCAGTGGATGTAACCTTTTCGTATTTTCGCGCTGGAAGTCGTGAGCGAACTGCCATACGATGGGATACAAGGAAGATACCCAGGTCTCATTCGTAATTCTAGTCCCCTCAACCCCTTCCCCCTCCCAGTCCCCCGAAATATCCATGCCATCCATCTCCCCACAAGTCATTCTTGCTTTGTATCAGTAGCCATTATATGCAGTATGACACCTCGCCACCCTTCTCTCACTCCAATGCCTTACCGGTAGTCTCACTCCCCATAACCAAGGGCCAACAATTTCAAAACACGAAGTAAATAAATCCCACCCCTCCCCCCTCCCCTCCCCGAGGACAAAATCAGCTGTTCTTCTTTGGCTCTACGGCTCCTTAAGACCAGGACCAGGGTTTCAAAGACCCTGTGGAGCATTACTACTATCTTGCTATAAGAATGGAGAGATGGAAAATTAGCGGTTTGAAACTGGGCCTTGGTGAACACTCTGAGTTCTTTGAGATATTCATAAGTGTAGGGGTGGGGAGCGGCTTTCTATGTTCTCAGGCGTTCTCAGGGCTGATGGGACATGAGGCCAAACCCCGACTTGAACATAGGATTGAGCCGTCTTAAAGCTTCATCAAAATCCCACGAACTGAACGGGCTATTAGAAATCTTTTATAAAGCTCATTGCCAATGATTCCTGACTTGCTTCTATCGTCTCTGACACCCTAGAGGCGAACACTCCGCCGAATTTCCATACATAATCTGACAATCATCCTTCATCATCCTCTATCGTGGCTCCCTAAGTCAATGCAAAGAAAAATCAACGCAGTGCCATAGCCAGGTACTCCACCAGATCCCAAACACAATCAGACGGTCATCCTTCATCAATCCTCCGCAAGTCCACGCAAGTAGAGAAAAAAGCCAATGCAGCGCAGATGATTGTGCAATCCACCATAAAGTGCGGCCAAAAAGTATTCATCGCATCTCCTGCCAGCAGTGCTAACAAATTCAGATCAATACAGTATTCTGCTCGATGTCCGCGGCCACTTCAAGTAGTCCAATGCTCGTTTCTCATGAACTTAATCTCAATGCCCTTGCAAGTACCATCTCTCTGCGCATTCTTGAACTGACTCTCGATATCACGGATGTGGTCCTTCATGACTCCGATTCCGCCGTCAGTGACCTGGTAAAAGTCATCGTAGGTGGAACCGAGAGGTCCGGGGCGAAGGATGACGATCAGCTCTTTGAGATTGGGGAAGAGTTCCTTAAGTTTGGTTGCGAAGAAGCAGTGCATGCACTGTTGCTTCCAGATTGCCACGATCTCGTTGATACTGAAGGCGAGTTTCTCAACGGTTGCTAACATCGTAGGTTTGATTGATCGGCATCTCATGGTATGGAAAGAGTTGACGTGGTAGGCGACCGAGTCAGAGAATGAGGATTTGTCGAGGAGGAGAATGTCTTGCCATGGGGAGATAACAAAGCCGGTGTTCATGTCTCTAATCCATAATTGATAACCTGCCTTGATGCATTCGCGGCGAGAATCGGCGCAGGCGTGGAGGAGAGCAGGGAACTGCGACTTTCCTGGCTTTAGAGTGACCATGCGGGGAAAGTGAGCATTCTTCCAGACCAACAGCTGCAATTCTGCTGGCATATTTGGGAACTGTGGGAACTCCGTCAAGGGAAGGGAGGCAACGGTGGCGGAGGTGTTGACATTTCGGATGATCTTGACCCTCTTCGCAGCGGCAGTGGACTTGGAGGTGTCTGCATTTTGAACAACCTTGGCCTTTTTCGCAGGGGCATTGGCCTTAGACTTGGAATCTGAGGGTGGCATGATGTCGGGAGAAGTACTGGTGACTTGTAAGCATGATTCCAGGCAGGCTTGAAGGCATGTTCCCCACAGGGGTAGTCCAATAGGAAGGGAGCAGACTCATCGAAAGCGTAGATACCTAAAAAAAAAAAAACACACTGAGGGACAAGAATCAAGAAGCTGTAAGTCTGGGGAAGACTATGTAGAGTTGATGTGTTGGAAGGTTGAGGAATAGTGTTTGACCAAAGTCGACTCAAGTCGACGATATGACCGAGTAACGAGTGCTATAGGTCATCAATTTTTGCCCTACTTTCGATGGGATAGAACATACCTTCACTCCATAGGAGTCTGTTGAAGACAGGAGTCTCTATGAGATTCAAACGCCTTGAAGTTGAGTCGAAGGACGCGGTAATGGCAGCTCGTTTCCAGGTCTAAGAGAGACTGTGAAGAAGACGCGAGATGAGACCGCTCACTGTTGATGTAAATAAAAAGCAGCGCGACGGCGCGTGTTGGATATTTTCTTGCCGGTGAATTGCCGTCTGTCGTCGGTGCTACCCCAGTGTTTTGAACTCCCACGAAATACACTCAAGAAAACGAGGATGTATAGCCGCGATACTCGTCACCCTCAAGACTTGAGAAGAGTCTGACCTATTGCGTCGAGAAGAGACCCGAGGGTGGATGTTGAAAGAAAGTCGATGTTGGTGTTCGAATTCAGAGGTGGTGTTGACGTCGAAGTGAATATACCCAGACGGAAGCCGCGTTTCGACTAGCGGGACAAAGGCGGAAGGAGTGGCAGAACAAGCAAGCAGCACCAACCACACACCGCCTCGAGAGTTCAACTCACTGGCTTGACCGAGGTTGGTGAGACATGAGATTGTGAAGATATACAATCGTAGAAAGACATTTAGTTTTAATCAAGAAGGGCATCGTGTGCCTCTGTCATCGAATGCTGGGATGTGGGTAGAAAGTTCGGAGAAGATCACTTCTTTTTCCAACCCAGCAGGCTTCAGGATCCTGCAACCACATATAAAATGCCTCGAGATCAAAGACAGAGCAACTCTACCACTTCCCAAACATTTACGCATCCAAGGCGGTTAGTACGGAGGTATGTATTTATATCCAGTCAATACCACAAATAGCAAAACATGATCAACGGGGTATAAGTCAAGAACCCAGCAGCATAAGAAGCATCTGATAACAGAAGACACTCTCTCACTCACCTCGATATCTATCCCTAAACCTAACCACAATCTTCATCCTTTGTTTACTTACCCCTGAACCCACCATCACATGACTATCCAGCCAAGCCTCCTAGGTAATCATCTGTAGGTATCTTTCGCTCCGCGAAATCAGGAAGCCTCTGCTCCGAGAAGTGTACTGTCCTGGTAGATTGGTGTCAACAGTGTCTTTGGAACGTGGAACAATCTAGGAGTAGAAAGGCTTCTTTTACAGGGAGACTCATTCGGAGGGGGCTGGTGGGGCCGAAGCCACTCCAGATGCCGGATAACTGACTGGCTTTGAGAAAGGGACTGTACAGGACATACCTCGTTACATCCAGCATTCAGAATATTTATTAGTCTACTCTTTCAAGCTCTTTGTATCCGTACATCTCTTAAGCCTCTATTCAGTCCAATAAGTATCAGAGTCTGCTCACAAGCTCAACCATTCAATTCCAAGTCACTTGCACCAGAACAAGCACAAGACCTTCTCAAAAATATCTTCTTCCTTCGATTAAGTAACTAGTATCCAGGGCCAATTCCAGGCTATGATCCCGCTTTCGCAACCTTTACATAAGGTGCTTTGCTGTGCTGTGTTCCCACCCAAGTCCTATTCCCAATCCATTTTAACGCCGTGCTGAAAATACAACACCCCCAAGTGGAGAGTGTAGGAGAACCCAATTCCAAATTCAGAGTCCCATAGGGAATGTCCACTTTTCCCATTTTCTTTCCAAACTAACGCCATGCCAAACAATGTCCAATAACGAGAAGACCAAATTTTCCGATTCTGTGATCAGGGGTATATTCCGTAAAAACCAACCCAGTGCTGATACGATCCAAAATTAAAATCCCAAGTCGTCCGGCCGCCCATGCTTTCTGGTAAAACAATAAAACAAAATTCGTCGGTGAAGAGCTGACGTTTCTTCTGCTGATGATGAAGGAGCTCAAATGCGTAACGATGTTTGTGGTCCAGCGAGAGGAGGCCCAGTTAAGTTATCGAGCGGTTCCAAGTCCTCGTAATCCGGGATTGGAGATCCCATGTAATCCTCGATCATTCCACCATATCCAGGCGGACTAGCAGGGACGTTCTGGTAAAGAGGCGGTTGCTCCTCATCCCAAGAAATACCCATTCCCGCCCGTTGCGTAAGCGTGGTATTGAAATGCATCCTCAGCACTCTCGCAGCACCAGTTGGTGTAATCTGATTCAGTTTATTGGTAGGGCAATACTCCTCGGCGACAATCATCTCCACGACCAATACGTGCGAGACCTCCGTACCATCCTCAGTTTTCAAATCGCATATTGGCTTTGCGTCGCCGCGAATCGACATAGGGAACTCCAGCTCGATGGATCCGTCCGGCGTGCTGTAATCCGACTTCCATCCAGACTTCAACTCTTCCTGCCCAATTGTGCGGACCTCCTGGTGTGCGATTCCCTTCTTCGCCTCGTCGTTTCCAGCCTTCAATGCGTGCTTTGGGCATGCGGGCGAGATGACCTTTTGTGTCTCGTCCAGTCTCCAATTCAGCCTCTTCAGCTTCCATTGTGTCTGCGTCTTCGCGTCTGCGTTCCTCTTCACGGATCCATCGATTCGCATTGATACGGTGGTTTCACCGATTGGGTGGATGACGGAGGGGAGCTCGCAGTTTGCGGTGAGGTTCGTGGGAGGGAAGATGCGGATGGATCTGCGAGGGGTCTCGGAGGGGCAGATGGCGCGCTTGACATCGAGGGACTTCTTGAGTGTGATGGGCTCGCCATTCTTAGGTGCAATCGTTGCTCGGAGGACATAGTCGATTGTCGAGAGGGAACCTTTCATAGATGCTGGCAAGTGGCCTGGGAGGAGGAAGCTGAATGGGAAGGTGTGTTCGCCTGTTCAGATGTTAGTAAGGGTCGTATGATGATCTGTGGATTCTTGGCGACTCACCTCGTCGCAAAGTCGCTGGTCCTTCCATAAACTTCCAATTTTGCAGTTCGGTGTTCTGATGTGCGCATTCCTCGCAGTGGGCGTGGAATGGCTTCTTTCTTGTGACTTCAATTGCTAGTTTCATCTTGAAGTCATCGAATGACACAAATTCTTCATTGATATTGAGAATCAGTTGGCCAGAGAGTAATGCGCCGGAACTCGCAGTTGCAGCACCGTAGAATACCAGAGGAGGAGATTCAATGATCATATCGAGAGATGCATTGTGATGTTGTGGAATCTTGGTGGAAGAAGTCTTTGGGGAGTGAAGGCCCAAAGAGAGGCGTTTGGTCGGCATCTTGATGCTATTATCTTCTGAGTGAAGCGAAGATCCAGAGATTGAAGGTGACCGATCTGGAATTGATGGTCTGCTACTTGACCGTTTGGAGGCCTTTGATCCTTTCTTCAAATCTGTGGAAATATCGAAGGAGTTTGTGTGGGAACGGAAAAAGGTTGCGACTCCAGTCGTCACGCGGTGCGGCATCTTGAAGTAGGAGAGGAGAGACGGACGCACGCCAAAATGCGGAGAGAACGCCCCTACAGCTATGACGAGTATGGAAATTCCTTCCTTGCTTCTAGAACTCCAGCAACGGGGATTAAGTCAGGTCGAGGAACTTATTGGAAGTCTTTGCAAATTCAATGAGAAGGTAGGTAGGCAGGTAGGTAGATGATGTTGTGACGGAATGTGAGAATATGAGAAAGTGAGAACAGGAGGGAGGGCAAGAGACTGCCTTTGTTCAGTCAGTCACAAGCTGCATTCAATGTCTGGGACCCAAGCCATGCCTTACGATGCGGGGCACCAGGGACTTATTATTGTATTTTTTCGGCTGGGCTTGCAATTATGTGTCACGATGTCACCATCTGGGAGCGGTGACGCCCCTAGGGCACTGGCCTAGGCCGGTTACAAGAGTCAAGAACGTGTCCTGCGTGTTTGGTGCTTGGGGGTGAGGAGTGAGAGCTGAGGGCGCTCAAACAACTGGTGTTCGTTGCTGGGCTTTGGGCGTGCTGGGCCAGCATGTGGAAGCTGGTCTGAGGACAGGGCTATTCAGTGCTCCACTACTCGAGTACCCGCGTCTGTAAAACTACCCTGGTTTTTTCTTTTGGCCAGGGCTCGGGGGTCATATTCCAGTCGGCCTAAACGGCATTGGGTAGCAGTTGGGAGAAGGCGTTATGTCATCAGTCCCCAGGCGGCAAAGTCAAGGTCAAAGTCAAGGTCAAAGTCAGATGGTTCAAGAAGAAGAAAGGCTAAGAGGAAAATTATATGCGCGGTGGATCAGTTGGCCAGTGATTACGTCTGGATGGTCATGGGTCTTGTTTTCATGCGTTTGATTTCATGTGTTTGTTTTCAGGAACAGGCGAGCCGAAAGGAGGGCAGAGCACAGTGTGTGTTGTGACGAAGCTGTGAATACCACTTCATCGACTCATCGTGCCACCGACGCAAGCAAGCAACACCTGAGGTTTTGATATGGAGGCTTTCGGAATTTGGTTCAGAAGTCGGACTCTGAAAACCTGGTCATTATTGTCAATCCAACATAAAGTTCCACCGCTCCCCTTTCCGCAACTCCTGAGAGCTGCACGTCACTCGGGAGAAGCGCCTGTTGCTCATCACTAACTCAATTGTTTAGCTCAAGACTTGCACAATTACTGACTGGACGCACGTCAAAGGCTAGCTGGCAAGGATTCAGCTTACAAGTTGAATTCGGGGAGGCAAGAGGGCCTGACCTGACAGGTGTGAGAAGCAGTAAGGGCTGGCTAATCGGGTTCATCACCCGCTTGGCATCACAACCTCTCTCTGCCCAATTTGGCTCTTCTGCCAGCGAAAGCAACATGGCTGTTGGGTACAAACAGGAAGAAAGGAACAGCTGGTTGGTTTTCGTGATATCCAACAGCTCACTCAACACAACTCTACAAACCGAAGTTTGAGTCTCAAACACTTTCATCCCATGCCAGCTCAGGGTTCCACAGCGCTTTCCATTCTTTACTTTTAGTTACCCGCTGCCAAGGGTCGCATCATTTTCAAAGTGGATCTCACGATGGTGGGTGACTCGAAGAAAAAAACCTCAAAATTTCCTCAAACAGAAACCCACTCTTCGCCCAAACCAGCCTGGAAACCTTGGACCCCAGTGCCAATCCGGCTTCATGCCCACTTCCCGAGATTCGATTTGTTCTAGAAGCAACAACGTGCTCTCATCTCGTGCCAGTTGTAATGCAACGGAGGCATCTCCTCCCTCTTTGGCTTCAGTGTGTACGGAGTATCAAAGAACTGATCACACCACAATTGTACAGTCGTCATTTGCTGCACCATGTGTTTGAGTTACACCCTGGAAGATCGGATATCGATCTAGAAATCTCGGGATTCAAAAGATGCAACATTTGGCCATCGTACCACCAAATGGCTAAGATATTTCCCCAGCTTTCAGCGACAATTGATGCTGTCGGGCTTCTCCGATCTCGGCATCCAACCCCGACACTTCGCCGCATCACCACCAAACACCCATCCGGCAACACCAAAGCATCTCCAACTCAACTCCAATAACAACACTCGCTTCCATTCAACAAAGCAAATGATTCATCAGAGCCCTCTCAACTGCTCGCACAGCGTGGCGTCCAATAGCTCATCCTTCAAAACGTTCAAAGTGCGGGGAAGATCAACCACGCGTCCTCATCACAAGCAAGAAAACCGGATCTTCATACCTGGGCGCCATCCTCATCAAACGCACCCCGCAAAGCACGCATGAAGCTGTTGATACTCGACTTCGCATCTCCTCGGAAGGGGTCATGTGCCCTCCTTTTCCAAGCCTCCCCTCAAGCCTCGAGCTTCAAGCGTCGCCCGATGAGATCAGCCATCCGGGGAACGAGCAAGAGCACGACCTGTCAAGCGTCTCAAAACATCCAAACACACACATCATATTCCGTAATAGAAAGCCCAGTTTTCTCCAAATATCGACCTGTCAAAATCGCAGCAAAATAGCCTCAACTTCCGTGCTTGAGCACGTTTTGTTCACAGTTGCAGCTTTCAGCGCCTCATTACATAATTCCAAGTGCCTGTCATCCCAGAGTGTTAAATGCATCTCCATTTCTCCTGTCCTATCTTACGCACCTCACTCGACTAAATTTTCTATTCTTACATTTCAACGATTTTCTATTTCCCTTTCATCTCTTCTCATCCAACACTTCCTCGTTCTTCACACAACGTCCTTCCACCTCTTACTCGAGAATTACTCGATGGAATCCACCTTCACCCACAAAAGCCCACATCAAATACCCTCAAGCAAATTCTAGAACGTCCAACCTTCTAGCGCATCGCATACCCGACCCATCGCGCGCCTTCCCATCTAGTCTTGGCACAACGGTAAATATCCCGATTGGTTCTCTGAAGCTGTTTTCTCACGGACATTGAGAAAACTGGGCCGACGGAGTTCGATGAGAAGAAAAAGATTTTCTCGGAATACCCACTTGAGCGTGGGATAGTGGCTCGCAAGGTGATCTGTGCTCGCGTTGTGCTTGATGAGTGGAAACAAGAGCAAGACGTCAAGGTATTTTTAAACTTCGTGGTGGCTAGAAGTCGCTCCATTCCTTTCCCGTCGGCGGGGGGTCCGTCGGGCGCTCGATGACTTCAGGCCAAACGGGAAATGCTTTTTCCATCTGGGATGGTTTGTTTTGGTTTGTGTAGGAGGTAAATTACAGTAGTTCTTTACTTACCAAGAGTGCTTTAAGCTTCAAAGCCTTCAGGGCAAAAGCTACGCCCTCACCGACTGAGTTGCCAACTCCCTTGATTGGGAACTGCGTATCGGACACCCCCGCCTCCTCATACATCTTACGAGGTCTTCACCATCCCATCCCATCTCCATCAATGTACCTTTGGTACAGTAGCTAGAATAGCCCCTGCATTACCCTCCAGACTCGTACGTCTGCACTCACTCCGAAGGCGAGATTCACATCCAAAAGATCATACGCCATCGCGTATGCATGCGTCTCAGCAGTCCAACATGATCAGTTGTTGACGTGCTTGGAGGTAAGCGAAGCCGACGGGGTCCAATTGCCGTTTGCGGCGGGCTCTTGGTGACGGATTCGTCGGGTTCCATGGATTCCGCACAGTCATGCCAAACCTCCCTTATGCTACTCGGGAGCCGGCTTCGGCTTCGGCTTCAGCTCGGGAATTGAATGAGTGCTGCATGCATCGTCAAAGTAGCTTTTTGGTTGAAGGGGAGTTTGATGCGAAAATAAAACCTTCGCGCTCGTTTTCTGATTTCTATGTTGGGCTTGTTGCTACTTTAGACTAGAGGTGCTTACTTTTTGCCACCCCCTTTTTGCTTGAGAGAAGCCAAGATGCGAGGCGAGATATGGCACGTGAGTAGGGTTGAATCAAAACAAAGCAACCCCTTTCTGGTACTCTCTCTTGCAGTGCCTTTGTATGTGTTGAGAGAATCGTTTTCGCCTTCTTTTCCTTGCTGTGCATGCTTGCTCGATGTGGCAGAGAGTATTCAAGTGTGTTCTCTGGTGTCAATCTCTGAGTTTCAAGAACAGGGATTTCATCCAAGTGTTCGTTCAAGAAGAAGGAATGAGCATGTGGAACTATATCGTGCTCTTTCATTGAGCTGATCGGTGGTACTTTCTGTAGATATCAACCTTCACTCCTGATACGGCAGGAGGAAGTACACCAATAAAAGTCCAGCGAGTGCAGTGACGATGAGGATAAATGTTCTTTGAAGCGCGGCAGAGTGCCCAGCCTCATTGCTTGTAACAAGCTGCCCATTCTATCTCTATTTGTTTTCTTATACTAGATTTCAGGGCATCTAGGGCTATGGCAGGGCCTATTTAATCGCTTCTTCATAGGAGCGTTGAAGCACAAGGTCGGAATCTGTAACATGCTGAACTCCCTGGAGGAGGAGACGGAAGCCAACTATTAAGTTGCCGCCTTCATGGATGTGGAACTTCCAGCGTCGTTACTCCTGTTACATAATCTTGAATTCTGCACTACTTGATTGTACTCAGCATACGCAATCCGACTTTAGAAGTATCGAGTTGAGTACATCATCCCTTAGTGGAAGAGGCTACAACATGCTTTCGCACGCCATGATAGTCCAGCGGCTACGCATCCTATTCCCCTGATTCCAATATTGCTTACTTGGCCAAAAGTTTTCCACACCTGCTACAAATAACAACAGGCAGGATGTCCGTGACGGAAGGGAGCAGTGGCGGCCTCACAAGCGAACTACCCAAGTATTGCCATCTTCAAGGATTTCCCAGATCCAGAATCGGGGTTTCATTTCCTGATTCAAGGACCCTCAACTGCTCAATAGATGAAAATATTGTTTCACCTCCCAAGTATAAGGGCCACCACAGACTTCAGGAAATGGACTCAGATCGACTATGGTTCTTTGTGCGGTTAGCTGGATGGTATCGCGGTTGTTGTCGAGGCTGCTGCCCAGGAGAAGAATGGGAGTTTTCTCATTACGGTAGATGTGATGCAAATCAATTGAATGATGAGGCTATTTGTAGACTGATGCATGTATCTCTTTGGAGTTCTTAAATGTAGAGCTTTTCTCCCAGGAAGAACAACTCTTGAAAGTCAGTCGTTATTGTTAACTTTTATCTTTCAATACAGCAAGTGGCATGATTTATAGCACAAGTTTGAGCGTGCATAATGACCCTTAACAAGCTTGCACTCGAAGGTGAACTAATTCCAGAGTTTCAGGCAGCAGCTGGCCGGTGAATAAGTTTTGAAGGACGCTCGGTAAACAAACTTTCACTCTCTGTCTCTCTTCGTCAACCTGAACCTCGATTTCAACACATGGTAGGCGCGCGCCTCGGGTCTTCAAAGCACCACCGCAGACAGGTGATTGCTTGTGCATTCATTATATCTGTATCTGTTTCATCGAGAACCCTCGACCTTTGCTCATACCAATATCCTCTTGTCACTGTCTTCGCTGTTGTGTGGTTGTCTCGATCTGAAAGACAGTGAGTAGATCAAACCACTTCACCGCACACATCAGCCAGCAGCTCCTCACTGGTGAATATGCCTCCATCAATGTCAGCAATGACGTCAAAGAAGAGTAAGAGGCATACAAAGCCTCAAGTCTCTTTTCGGCTCCAACCGACACAAATGGACATGGCCCAGCAATCGAGTCTCAAGGAGGAAGGCGCGATCCAAAGTATGTACCCCATCATCTTGTTTGCTTTAATTGACATACACTGACAACAAAGCAGTATCTACCAAGCCAATGGACACACTCGTTCTATTCAAAGGCGCTTGCAGCAGAAATGGCATCAAGATCTCCGACTCATCTCCATCCATCAGCCTCACACCTCCCGTCACCCCTCACAAGCCACTCTCTCGAGGCACCACACCATCAACACATCGTCGCTCTCAGAGTAGCCTTTCAGGCAACCTCTCTACTCGCTCTGTCAGTCTAACATCATTTGCGATCTTTCAATACCTCCCGCTTGGGATCCGTAGGAAGATCTGGAGATGGGCTGTTAAAGCTATCCCTGGACGCGCAATACCCATCCAGCCCTATGCTACAGGCCATCCTGCTCTATCTTCTGTCAATCATGAAGCCCGCATCGTGTTTCTGGAGGAATATGCTCTGCTCCATAGCCGTCAAGTTGGTCGCATGGTAAGCACATTTCAACCCTATCTTGATTTCCATTTCTACCTCGCCATAATTTGGTTCAGGAACCGTGCTGATTATACTCCAGTCTGGCTTCTCGCTCTCCATCAACTACGACAAAGACCTCATGTATCTCAACCGTCGCTTCGTCCGCAACCCAAATATCTTCTTCATCACCCCAATGATCGAAGCCAATGTCATCTACCGCGATTGGTTGAAGCCTGTCAAGCAGCTCGCTCTGAACTTGAAAGACACCCGATTCTTGTTACCACGAGCTTGGGGTATCAGTCAACACTCATACCCTCGTTTGGACGAGCTGTGGGATGTTCTTGGAGTCCAGTGCCCAGAGCTTCGTCTGCTGTGGCTTGTTGACGATGAGGCTGCTGAGCTTGGCACGGAGGGTTATCTGGTCAGTGCTAATGTGTATCAACGAAATCGGTCCTTTGAGTGGAATGTTCGGTGGTCCAAATTCCGCACGAGCTTGGAGGTTGCAAAGGTGCGACAGATTGTACGACAAGATTTGGTTTTGAAGCCGATGAATGCTAGGATGGTTGTTCCGGAGGAGTTGACAGTCTAGGGCGGGGAGGATAGATCTGGGAATTGAGGGTTGCCTGCTGTTTTCTCTGCTTGTTTTTGCGGTATTCAAGGGGAATTTTCCTGCGTCTTATGCGACGACTAATCAGCGGAGGAAGGAAAGGAAGTGATTGATTTGATGTGGGTGGACATTGATGGTTCACTTTTTCTCATCGTCGCGTTTGCGATAACTAGGAGGGTTTGCATGTTTTCATCGCGCGGGAGGGGAGTCATCTGGATTTCTGTGTTTTGAAAATTCGCCTCTTCTTCTTCAATGTGGTATAGGCGGAATATAAGGAAGGCTTGCGTGGTTTGTCAGTAATTAAACAATGGTAGTTTCTTCAATGGTGATCTTCCTTGCTCATGCGATTCTTGCTTGTAGCGGCGCTACCAAGCATTCACCTTCAAAAGGTGAATAGGGGCAGGCTCGCTTAATTCACCATTAGCGCCGGTGTCGATACAACAGATTCTGCGACGAGGCTTCCTATTGTCTTGCAACCAGGCCCGCCTACCTTCGACAATATCAAGAGCTTTCTGTACAAGAGGAAAGGATTTACTTTTCTGCCTCGACACTTGTGCTAACTTTTCCACCTGGGCTACATAAGCTTGCTTCTCCCACCAGCACCATCTTTCCTACCCAACTCTTCTCGCACTCGAAACCCATCGCATTTGCATTCACAGACCAGCACTTCAGCTTTCTAGCAGCCATGAGCGAAACTACACCGACTCCTGCCGTTGCAGACACAGCCGCCGTGGAGTACCAAATCGAGAAATCCGGTCCAGCTGAGGAGGCTGGAATCCCAGCTGTTGAGGCTATCGAGGCTGTCCAAGCAGTTGAACCAGGCAATACTGAACCTGCTCCTGTATGCGCAGTTTCTACATGCTTGAGCTCGCAGGTCGTTCAAGTTACAAACTCATGCTAACAGTTGCAATGCAGTCCTGTCCGAAGATCTTTGCCGCCCTCGAGCCAACTGTTCCAGTTGCTCGGATTGCTCCCATCACCTCCTCATCTACAGCTCCACCAACTGCAACCACCGTCTGGATCCCTCTCAATGAATTCACATACTTCCCCAAGCTCCCTTTCGAACTCCGCTCCATGATTTATGTCTTCGCAATCGAAGGTTCCGACCCGCGCATCCTCGCCATCCAACCACAATATCGCGAGCACCCAGGTCTCGTCCACGCCTGGAAGGAGTCGCGCGACGTCTGCGCAAAATACTACCACTACTGTGCAAGCAAACAACGCACCAAGCTCTTCCGCATGTTCATCGACTACCAAAAGGACGTCCTCTACCTCAACCACACCTTCTCCCTCCTTGGTGGAAAGTGCCAGCTGAGCCCCCTCCAATGCACACGCAGCATCTACCCAGAGTTCCTAGAGCTCATTGAGACTCTCGCCATCAACCTCAAGGAGGTGCGCAACTTGACCGGTGTTCATCGCGGCAAGAATACCATCTGGTCGATGCTGAACAAATGGTGCCCTAACCTCAAGGAGCTGAGAATCGTCCTCAATAACTTCCCAACCAATGGTCTGATCCTCGATTTCAAGCAGGTCAGAACTGCAAATGATTATACTGTCATGGTACCCAAGTTGAAGCAGACTGCTATGGAGGAGATCAGTGCTAGCTTCAAGAAGGCGAAGACTGAGGGTCAGATCCTGACGGAGTTGGTGATAAGATTGGTTCTTATTGATGAGGAGGCGCAGAAGGTCAAGTCCAAGAAAGAGAGAGCGGCCATTGCGGAGGCGTGGAAGAAGGCAAATATCAAGGTCGATGGCGTTTCTGAGGTTGATAGACTCGTTGCTGGACTGGGTGGTAATGGTGGAAGTGACGGAGTTGGCGGTGCTGGCAAGGGCGTTTTCGAAGGTGCTAAGAAGGACAAAAAGGACGGTGGCAAATCGAAATCTCCTGCGAAGAATAAGAAGGCTGTGGATGGGAAGCTGGTAAAGAAGAAGTCTGGCAAATCTGGCAACAAGCCGTCGAGCAAGGTAGTAAAGGGAAAGGGAAAGAAGTAGACAGTGTAGCTCTCCATTGTTTTGCACACTCTTCTGATTTGGGATGGAAATCTGAGCAGGAGTAGCATTTTGCCAAAGCACGACTACTTAGGTTTTGTCTTCTGAAATAGAGAAGAGTAAAGTCTGTCATCAATCATCACCAGTGTTTGATAGTGCTACAGATTGCAGTTGCCAGTAGGTGTGATATGATGTTCCCCATCTGCATCACCACTACAGCGATATTACTTAGTAATTGCCCGCTTGCCTTTCTGACTTTTAACCACTCACTTCATGCCCATATGCCTCAGCTCCGTTTCCAGGTTAGGTTGCAATGAAAGCTAGCCTCTTATCCTAGTTGGTTTCTACAGCTTAGAGCACACTTCAGCCTAAGAATGTTTAACGCTGAGGTTGCTTTCTAGTTAATCAAAAGTAGCCTCATTTCCAATGAATTGAAATGAATATGACGTCTTATGTACCGAATCCTCATGAAGAATGGAATGACCACAGGTACTGGAGGCGCTAGCAAGCTGAGGTTAGAGGTCATCTTCTTGTCGTCCGAAAATTTATCCTGTAACTGGAGAGCCAAAGCATTTCTTGGGAATAAAAATAGTTTTTAATTCTAAAAAGCCTCTGAGTTTTGTTTCATAATATTGTGTGGAATAATTAATGTCAGTTCAATGATATCATTTGAAGGCTTTGAAGCCCTCGCTTATTTCTAAGTGTCAATAGTGCCCGCGACCGTCTCAAGAGTTTGTGACCCGTCTCCTACCTAGACTAGACTCACTGAGACTAATATTTCAGAACCCAATGACGATTTAAGTCCTACTTGCAACTGTCCTTTTGGTAGACCAACCAATTTCGTCCATTGCCGCTCTCTTTTGTTTGATCACCGTACAAAATCACCACCAAGATTGGAGCATTGAGCAGCCTTCCTGGAATCCTTGTATGTCTTGGATTATTAAACACATTTGATCATTACTGATGATGCTTAGAATACTGGAGACAACTTTGTGAAGTTGAATAGCAGAATCTTCAATCATGGCGTGAAGAATTCTTGAATTTCATGAGAACGACCTGAAGCACTAATATTTCATAGGTCCCAGAATGAAACGCAGGCCCACGCCTCCGAGTCGCTGGATAAAGCTCTAAAGTACTGGATGCCTACTGAACATTCCGAGGAGAATCTCGATGGAGAGTCCGATCAAGGGGACACCACTGTCGTGGCCTCTGACACCGCCAATCCAGCTTCATTCACCCTCTTCCCAAAGTTGGCATTGGAGTTGCAGTCTATGATATGGAAAGAGGTAAGCCCACCCATCACTTGAAAGCCATCGGCACCTTGAAACCCCTTCGAAGAGACAGTCTGTTCGTAATTTCGGACGGCATTCTATTCGCAGTCTCGGTAGCACATTTGCTCCTTACTAACTAGCTGTGATCAGGCATTGGCTGTTCTGCCAGCAAGATCCATAACACTTGAACGCCACCAACCAAAAGTACCCGTTCTACTTCAAACATGCGTGGAGTCACGAAAACAAGGGCGCAAGCTATACAAACGCCATATTCTTTCTGACCCAGATTCGAAGGATTCCGCACCATTCGCCGTGTTCATCAATTACGAGAAAGACACATTGATGCTGACGGCTCGGAAGACCCTAACCAATCCACAAATCAATAAATATACAGGCCAAGGAAAGTACTACTACGTAATACAAAAAAGCGACCCCAGGAAAGATATTATCATCACAATAAAATGGGGGAACAACCTAGTCCTTCACACGATGCGACATCGTGCCGAGATCTGCAAGAACATCAAGCACCTCATAGTTCGAGCTGATTACATCTCCTGGATCGCTACGATCAAACTGTCTACCACCGTCATCACAGTTGAGAAGTTCTGCAGCAGGCATTTTCCGAATTTGACGAGGCTTGATGTGGTGTCCGTGGGCGAGGAAGATACTTGGGATGTCTTGAAAGAGCTTTGTATTCACAGTGTCGCTGAAGAGGTCCGTAATGACAACGAGTTGTTCGATTATTTGGACAGCATGTATGATAGAGACGAAAGTGTCGTGCGTGAGGATGGAGATCCAGAGACCCTTCCGATTATGCATATGCGGGATGCGGCGGGGTGGCTGCAGGATCTTGCGGAAATGTATTGAGTGGCTTGCTGCTTGTGAGCTCGTGGACTGAGATGGCACATTAATAGTTGAGTTTGGGTGTTTAAAAGCCACTCATAGAGGCATGTATGATTCACGTTGGTGTTGCATATCGGGAGGAAGTGGTGCGGTAATTCCACCACACGAAACTCAAAAATAACGACAGCCTTCATTTGTATCACTTCTCGTTCCTGCTTCATCGAAGTAAAGATTTGTCTGCCAAGTGTTAAATTCATCTGTAACGTGACTTCAGTTATGCTCTCTACTTGACTGCCACGAAAAGGCATATCCCATGTTACGGTGTCCCGCGCACCCTTCCAAGACACGGCAGCCGAGGGACGTTCGAAGTAAGATTACAAGTATACCGGGGACAATGACCTTTGAGATGTGGTGTGGCAGGTTTTGATTAAACTAGCATATGTCTTTGGGTGCAGCGGCCGGACTTGGACATGGCGTTGGGTATTAGTTAAGGTGTTTGGGGGAGAGGGGGTCTGCTGAAGCTGAGAGACACAGATGACACAAATGGATTTCATAGCGTCCACGTCTATCAATCTCAAACCAATCCTGACTTTCGTTTCCCAGTTCTTCACTTCACAGAGCCAAATTCAAGACTCTTACCGCATTATTTCCCAATGCACCCTTTGCCTCCGCAGTAGCATTTCCTAGTGCTCCTTTGATAGCCTCATAATTCGTCTCCACACTCGCCCATTTCGCACCCTCCTCCTCCAGGGGTGGGAAGAACGGATGATCTGTCCCAAACATAACCCTATCTTCCCCGCTCGCCTGAATCGCTGCTCTCAAGCCTACTTCACTATAGACCACCGCATCCAAGTATATATTCTTCTTCAGCACATCCCACACAGTTTTCCTCCCCTTTCCAAGCTTGCCCTCTGCTTTCAAGTGCGCATCGTGCTCTATACAGGACTCGATCCTCCCAGCTAGGAATGGTAACGTGCCACCAGAATGCGCAAGAATCATCTCCAAATCAGGTACTTTCTCAAAGACGCCAGACAGGATCATCCTCGTGACCGCAATGGTCGTCTCAAGTGGGAAGCCCAGAGCTAGAGGCAGTACATGTCCATAATCACTCGCTCTCTCACCCCACACCGAACCCGGCAAGCCATAATGCGGATGCAAGAAAATCGGCAACTTAGCATCCTGCAGAGCCTTGAAAATAGGCAAGAGTTCCGGATCATCCAATCCCTTTCCCAGCCCTGTCGTCCCCAGAATAACACCTCTCATATACTTCAACCCCTTCAACCTCTCAATCTCCTGAACGATGACTTCCTTGCCCCCACTTAACGGCAACGTGCCAAACGCAAACAAGCGACCAGGAAACTTCCCACACACTTCATTCACCTCGTCGTTGATTCCCTTCGCGGCTTGAGCGGCTTCGGATTGAGGTACCCAATCTAGCCATGGGTTTGCGAGGGAGATGACAGAGATGTCGATGGAGTGCAAGTCCATGAACTTGATTTTCTCGGCAATGTCGTAGTACTCTGCTCCAACAGGACGACCTCGAGATGTGCTTTCTGTGTCTTCGGCTGGGAGGATGACGAGGCGGAGAGAGGATGATGGTGGGAATGAGCGGATGTAAGGGATGCTGGTGCGGGATTTGAGGAGGGTGATGTAGGATGGTGGGTAGACGTGTGTGTGGATGTCCACGATGGGGGATTTGGTGGCGGCCATGTTGATGTCCTTGCTTCCTTTCTCGGATCTGAGAGATGGGTATAGTGTCTCTCTTTTGCTTTAAGGAATCCAAAGTGAGGAAGTCGGAGTTACTTGAAAGGGACGAATATCCTGCCCCCGTTTTCTTGCAGCCGCACAAGGACTCACAAGTGTGACTTTATGAAATTATAGTTGAGTACCCCGCGGCTTATCTGACCCCGCCATTGGCACTCAAAGCGGCACCGAATATAAATCCTTGTTTGGCCCAGTCGAGGCTTTCTTCAAGTTTTAGACATCCGAAAAAGTCGATTTCACAGAGCTCTTCCGATCTTTCAAAATCGACTTTGCTTCCTACACTTTTTTCCAGTCTTCTAACTTGGGTGCACTGATTCTGACAATCAGGCGCTTTCAACAACATCTCCCATCCAGTGCCGCTTTTCCCCCGCCGCAAGCCCCCCGAGAGCTTATCTTTTCCCCCTCCGCCAAGACTCTCTGACCTCCCTCTTTAGACAACGACCTCTTTCGCTCAAGGCTGGAGCCGGAGAACACCTCAACCCGTAAGTTAGCTCATACCCAATCCTTTTTATATATACCTGCCGTTCAAAGAAAGCTCCGTCTCATCCTAAAAATCTCACACTTACTCAAAAGTGCAGGTGTTTGAAGAAGTATCGCACGTGGAACTCTCTCTGCTTGGTGCGGAGTGACCCCACTCTCAAAGATGGCACCACAAGCCAGCGCTGTTGATAGTGATGATTTGGTCATTCCTGTGAGTTGTGTGATATGCTTCTGTTTGAGAATGATGCTAATGAGTTTATAGATCATTGACTTCTCACTCTTCCTCAATGGTACGCCAGAGCAAAAAAATGACGCTGCGAAGTCTATCCTCAGTGGTTTTCAGTCTGCTGGTTTCATATATCTGACTGTAAGTGTGTTTCCATATCATATTGTTTGTGTACATATGTATACACATTCCACTTGAACAATTGACTTCTGAGCTACAAATCAAGACGGCATTTCCTCCAAACGTCGAATTCTCCAGCATTTCCAAAACTTCCTCTCAGCCTCACGTACAGCTCACCAGTAGCCCTACAGAACCACTCCATCCCACTCGAAACCGTATCTCACACCTTCGCTACTTCTGCCCAATTTTTTGAGCGACCCCAACCCGAGAAAGAAGCTCTAGGATGGACAACCCCCGAAGCAAACCGCGGCTACGTCTCCCACGGGCGCGAGAAAGTCTCCATCCTCACCAGCAAAGCAGACGTCCAAGCCGCCAAAGCCGCAGCCCCCGACCTCAAAGAATCGCTCGAAATCGGGCGTGAAGGCGCCCCAGGCCTGCCGAACAATTGGCCAACCGGCGACTCAGCCGCCGAGCATTTCAAATCTACAATGTTAGCATTTCACGATCTCGCCAAGGAGTTACATGTCAATGTGATGCGAGCGATAGCCGTTGGTATGGGACTGCACGCGGGGTATTTCGATGGGTTTACGGATGTGGGGGATAATACGTTACGATTGTTGCATTATCCCGAGGTCAAGAAGAGTGTGTTTACGAGTAATAAGCTGCAGGTTAGGGCGGGGGAACATACGGATTATGGGAGTATCACGCTGTTGTTTCAGGATATGAGGGGGGGCTTGCAGGTAAAGAGTCCGAAGGGCACGTTTGTGGATGCTACGCCTGTGCCTGGATCCGTGGTGGTTAATGCAGGGGATTTGTTGGCCAGGTGGAGTAATGATACCATTAGAAGTACGTTGCATAGGGTTGTGGAACCGCCTGCTCCCGAGGAGGGGAATGTGCATCCTGCGAGGTATAGTATTGCGTATTTCTGTAACCCGAATTTCTCGAGTCAGATTGAGGCAATTGAGGGGACTTATGGTGGGGAGAAAGGCCCAAGAAAGTATGAGGGCATCAACTCGGGGGAGTATTTGGTTCAGAGACTTGCTGCTACATACTGAGAAGGAGGGTGATACCAACCACTTTTGAATTGAGGCTTCGTCTGTCTGTCTTATTTGAAGCGCCATTGTTTGCAATCCTGTCTCGCAAGATTAAGCACATAAAGCTCATCAAAATGGCAGCTCAATCGAGCATAGTTTCAGCGAATACATGCCAAGTTATGTCACCATATCCCAGCCTATCAAGCCCCAGACTGTCTCCTCGAACCAGTTCTTTCCATATTTTTCAACATCAGGCCTCGTATCATCGACGTTGCTGATTTCGGTCGGTAGTCTCGGGAGCTTCAGACTCTCTAGCTCAGGTCCACCGACCATGCTCTTCAGCAAAGTACTCTGAAGCAGCTTCCTTAGTTTTCGTATCATATCTCCATCTGGTGCCGATCTACTTGATGAAGCAACGCCGGTTGCGCCGCGGCGAGACAGAACCTGGATCACCAGCTCTTTCTTGTCCGAGCCACCAAGTGCGGCATGAAGAATCTGAATCATGTATCGCGACTCGGGCCTCAGGACTCCCTTCGTTGGAGGCTGACGACTGTTCGATATATTGCCGGGGTTATCAGATGCTGCAATATGCTCGCCAAAGACAGAGTGCGACATCAGTCTTGCCGTATGCTCAATAACCAAGTACAACATTCCTTCAAGGATGTCGCTGTGGCCAGTCTGATCAGTCTCCCACTCCACCCTCTTTATAATCTGGACCAGGGTCCATGTCAGGTATTTGTTGACAGCATATTCGACCGACTCCAATCTTGCTCTCTTGTTTCTTGTACCCTGGTTTTGCTGGGTGTTCTCTTCTTCGGATTGAAGGGTACTGACTGTTTGAAGGAGGTCCAGAGACTTTCTGAAGAACATAACCATGCGGCTCACAACTTCCCATTGCTTGGATCGTCCTGGAATGGTGAGGAAAAGTCGGTTCATGGCGCTGAAGCAGGCAATGAAAGTAAGTGTGACCTGGTGCAGAAGCTGCTGGAGCAGGAATAAGGTTCGTGCGTCTTCGCTGTTGACCTTCAACACTTTCAATGGCAGACAGCAGTCTAAGATGGAATCTCCGAGGACACTAATTGCCTGAAGGATGCATTTGGACAAAGCGTTGATCTGATCCAAAGTGCCGTAATGCTGGGCAGCGTTCTGGAGTTGATTTCGTTGACGAATAATCCACAAGACTTCTCACAGGTTAACAGGCATTCGCAAGTTTGGGAGGATCCTTTCTTACCCTGTCCACTCAATTGTAGATGTTTATCATTGTCAAGCTCAGATAATAGATTGTCGCCATCCTGGTCCTCGAGAATATCTTGGAATGGCGCAAGTCGCTTTCTCGAAATCCCGGCTTCTACACGCACATGAGTTCTCTCCTCCTCCTGAGCACTCCTGCCTCTCGAGTCGCTGATATCATCCTCCTGCAAATCATCCTTGTTGCGCAGTCTCTCTTTTAAAACCCTTTGTGCTTCCTCCAAGCACCGAACCTTGTTCTCTAGTGCTTCTTTCTCCTTGTAGAATTTGTTGCATTCTTCCCTCCAGTACTGTTTCGTATCGATATATTGAAATTGATCCACGGGTGTTGATCCGCCTTGTTTGATGTGCTTCTGGAGCCGCTGGCAATATTCTAGATCCTAGTCAGCATATGTACTAGAGCAAGGGTTGCGCATGATCAAGGAGGTACCTACCGTCTGTTGAGAGTCCATGTGGCTTGGACTTTGAAATGACAAGAGCGAGCGACAACTGACTCAGTGAAAAATGATCGGTAATCTTGGTGGCAGGTGCCACTTGCGTTGACGCCGAGGCCTGCGAAGCTGGGTTTGACTGCCGTGGAGGGTGCAGACGCTGGAGCAATGAAGCTGTGAGTGGCAGCTTGACGATCAAGGAGGATGATGGCATCGCGATGAAGTATAAGAAAAAATCAGCATTGAGAGAAGAAAAGAATAAAGTTTGGCGCAAGATCCCCAAATATGTGGATGTGCGACGTTGCGATCTCTGGATTGGGAATGGAAGGCACGATGAAAGCTACTCAAGGCAGGTACGACCGGAACTGTTTATGGAAGGAAGCACTGGGCATTTCGATTGGCGAGATTAATCGAACGAATGAGAAGCCACCATTAACTCACAACCACAACAAAGGCCCCTTTTTAGCTGCCTGAACTAATTCGGGGTAGGTATTAGCTTTATTTGAAAAGTTTGAGATCGATCTTTCTACTCTCTTTTGTAGGTTCACAGGTGTCATTTTGGGGCTTTTGGCCCAGCTCAGTCGTGGAGGGTAGATGCTGGGGTAAGGGTCATCTTGGGGCCGCCATCTGACAGCTGTCACTGCCACTGATTATATTGATTTTGTTGTTGTTGCTGATATGATGCAGTCAAACATTGGAGAGATTTCTATATGGCTTCGAAGGAACCAGACATTGGGGGTCATTCATCATATGTTGATAAAATCCTCAATGTCTGTTCATTTCACACAACACCAGCCTTAGAAAATCCGCCTGATCATCTGTTGACAAAACATCATGCTAGATACCACGCTACCACAAGAGCTATTCTCAACCAAACATGGAGTACCCTCCAATCCTCATCATCTCCACCTCAGACTCGACCTCCGTTTCTTCTCTTTCTTTCTCGGTAAGTAAACATTTCAAGGAGATGGCGTAGAAAAATGTATTCTCTAAGACTTCAACCCCATATGCGTAGCGCCATGGTCTGGACAATTGTAAAAACGCGGCGAACCATAGATTATGAGACCCGCATAGAAAAAGATATGAATTTGTTGGAAGCTCGATGCTTTCATTCTCTCTGTCAGCATGACTTCTTGATGGAATGGTAAAATCAAAGAAGTGCGAAGGGGAGTTTGCATCTCATGGGTGAAAGTGAGGAAGAACAATTCCGTGTCAAAGGATACATTTGAGATTGTTCTTAGATATTCAAACAATATGAACGATATGGATCAGAAGAGGGGTAATGAGACTCAATAAACTACACACTTCTGCATGATATATCCATCTATGTTGGAGATGGATTGTGGTTGAAGTTGAACCAAGCGAACTGGATGACTCAGCAACCGCTAATAAACTACTCGCATGAACCAGCTTTCACCTCCTAACCCCACTCCCCAAACCACCCAAACCACACAAAATGTCCAACAGCGACCTCCAAAAATGGGTAACCAGCGACGTAGACTTCTACGCGCTCCTCGGAATCTCCATCGAAGCCTGCTCCTCCTCCGAACTCCGGCGCGCCTACCGCAAAACCGCCCTACAATACCACCCGGACAAAGCAGGCGCAAACTACGACCCAGAAAAATACGAGCTCTTCCAAGCAGCAAACGGGGTCCTCAGCGATCCAGAACTGAAAGCGAAGTATGATGGACATAGGAGTGCGAAATTGCAGCGGCAGCGGGCGAATGAGCTATTTGAAGGCAAGAGGAGGGCGATGAAGGAGGATCTGGAGGCTAGGGAGAGGGGTGGGGTTGCGGGTGTGAAAAGGGGGAGGGAGGAGAGTGAGATGGATAGGGAGGTGAAGAGGTTGGTGGAGGAGGGGAGGAAGAGGAGGGCCGCGAGGCAGGAGATGATGGCTGAGAATGTGGCTTCGTCGCCTGCGCCGGTGTTTGCGCAGAGGAGAGCGGAACCTGCACAATCGACGAATACATCTACATCTACACCTACGCCGAAAACCACAGCACCGGTTACGGCTAAGGAGCCAGAAGTAACAGCAGAAGACGACGAAATCGAGCGTCTCGAACGCAGAATCCAAGAAGCAGAAGCCGCAAAAGCAAAACGCAAAGCCGAGAAGAAAGCCAGGAAAAGCGGTATTTTCGTTCCTCTTGAATCCGATTCTCCTGCAAATGTAAAAGAGGCAGGAGCAGGAACAGGTCCAGAAGGAGAGAAAGCTACAGCTACATCCACACCCATCAAACGTCCCGATATCTTCAGAGGATTGAAAGCTGACTCGAATTCTCAGTCTTCATCATCAGCATCTCCAAAATTCTCATTCTCGCCTTCTTCGATGAGCATGCCGACGCCGAAGAGGAATGATTTCGCGGCTACGATGGCGAGGCTCAAGGCGGCGGAGAAGCAGAGGATGGAAGATGAGATTAGGAGGCAGGAATCGGAAGCTGCGTGAGGTGGGTTGAGTTTGCTGTTTGTTATGGAATGTCACGCCTGCTTGTGAAATGATGTTTAGCATTGGCGTTGGAGGGATGTTACGCCTGCTTGTGAAATGATATTTAGCATTGGCGTTGGAGGGATTGATTTGCTATATACCCCGAGAATTGAAATAGAGAAACACAAGTGCATCGAAATGGAGATATCATATTCTACAGTATTGTGTATATGTTCATGCACATACCCTCCTGCTCGTCTCTATCGTACACCCCACTTCCTTTCGCTACTGCTTCAAATGCCACGACGGCACGAACGCCTTAATCTTCAACACATTCTCCCCAACCGAATCCCCCTCGCCCTCGCCCATCCCCTCCCACTCAACCTTGAACTCATCACCCTCCCTATATCCTCCCGCCTCACCCTGAACCAAAACATCAGTCATGGTCTCCAACCTACACAATCCCAACCCGATATTCCCCACCCCAGCCAAAAACTTTCCCGCACTCCTCCCCCTTTTCTCAAACCGTCCAATACCCGTCTCCCTCGGAATCCTCTCCACACCCAGCATCTTCCCAGCATCATACTCCAGCGCAGTCGGCTCCTTCTCCTCCATACCATATAACATCACAGGTAGAATCCGCTTCCGGACCACACCTCGGTGATGTGTACGGATGGTGAGTTCCTGTCCGACGTAACAGCCTTTCTTATAGTCGATTCCACCCATGAAATCGACATTGCTTTCTTGGGGAAGGGCGTGTTCTCTGATGAGTTCGTCTTGCCCTTCTGCTACGCCTTTGAGGTATCGTCGGACGCGGTAGACGTCTTCGGTTGTTTCTGGTATGTTGATTTCTGGTTTTGAGGAGCCGGGGAGCAGGAGCCGTCGTCCCATGCCAGGAGCGCGTTTGTCGGCACAGGTGATGGATCCTCCATTGCCTGTGCCTGCTCCTGCTCCTGAAAATGAAGTTGAATCCGAACTTGATTGTGAATTGGTAGCACCATCTCCACCCAATGAATGCATCGTCCAACCCTCCCCTCCTTCCTCCCAGACGCTCCAGACCCCGCGTTCCTCAACATCCAACATCCTAACCTCAAACTTCGCCCTCAACTTAAACCTCTTAATATGCTTCGCCAGCACATTCACCTCCTTCGCATCCACTTCGATTAGCCAGCCCTCTCCTTTACCGTCTTCCTTACCGGGTTCGGTGTAAGGGTAGATGAAGACATCGTTGAGGAGACGCCCGGAGGCGTTTAGGAAGGCGGCGTAGAAACCACTCGTGCGGGGTGGAGAAGGTGAGAGGTTTGCGGTGACGACACCTTGGAGGTAGTGTGTTGAGTCAGGGCCGGTGAGGGATATGAGGCGCCGGGACGGGAGGTAGGTGTACGCTGATGGCGGAGGAGGAGGGGGACTGGGGGATCTCGAGTTTGTGCTTGAGAAGCGTTGGGTGGCGGGTCTTGTGGTAGGTAAGGCGTGAGAGAGACAATTGTTGCAGATGTATGGTAATTGGGAGGGGAGCCGGGGGAGTCGAATCGGCGGCTTCATTTTGAGAGATACCTGGCGGTTGTGGGGGACGAAGGTTGGAGAGGGCGGGTTGAGGGGAGTGAAGCTCAAGGCGGAAATTTCCCGCGCTGATAGATTTCTCAGCCTTGCCAAGATTTCAAGATTGTGCAGTGGAGGAGTTAGAGAACACAAAGATATTGGTAACAATAATGAGCATGCCACCGATTTTGAGCATATGGAGTCTTAACATGATAGGCATCTTAGAGAGAAAGAGGTACATTTCAAAGCAAGGCTTTGCGGTGTAAATTCAGTCATGCTTCAAGAGCACATTTTGATAGCTAATTGGCCATGCTAGGCATCCTTTCAAAACCGTTCAACCACCGTCATGATAGCAAATGACCTTCTAAAGCATAGATCATCCATCCATCCACCCATCCATGCCATGCCCATACACGCTTAATTGCATCTATGCCCTCAATGCTCTGAACTCCATTGCTGATACCCCTTTGACAAACCCTTTGATACATCAGATTAACGCTGAGCACCATTCGCCACTGCATCCAAGTAGCTCAATAAGAATCCTTTGTCCGCAGGAGAAATCGGAGTCTGGCTTCCACGACGTGGACCACCTTCAGTTGATGCAAGACTCCCGACTCGGGATCTTGCATATATGCCATATGGTGTGTCCACAGGTGGCAATGATATGAGCGGCTCTCCAGATGGTCCTTGTGTAAAAGAGGTCGCGGGTGCAGGTCCCTTGCGAAACATAGAGAGTAGAGTTTGTGTATGGTCGATTGGCTTGCTTGGAAGTTGAGTTAATGCCGGGAAGCTTGTCTGTGTGGGAGTGATTCCTTCGGGAGACATAGATATTCCAGGTTGAGGCCGCTTCAAGATTTGGGGTTGGAAAGGCTTCTCGAAGTGCTGCACCGACTCCAGGTTGTTTGACTGCGGGTTTGGCTTCTTCCCATTGGAGCGGACCTTGTGTCCAGAGCCAATTCTAGCCGAAACCTCCTTCTCGCTTGACTCTACAGGACGGGCCAGTATTTCTACTGGCCGGAAAGGTAATTGAGCGCCTGAAGCCTGATGAAGCTTGGTGCCGATATTTGCAGCATGATCAGGGGTTCGTTTATCGTTGAGCATTGCCAATGTTGACGCAGCGTTGGTAGAAAGAGGTTCAACAGCTGACAGCTCAACAGCCGATGGTGTACCAGTAGGAGGGAGCGCAGTCGCCCCAAGTGGTCTAGCTGGGACCGCAGCTGGAGTAGTAGGGCTCTTGAATAGACCAAGCAGAGTTGATCGCTGAGTTTCACTGATCGGCTGTCTTGCGGCTATTGCTGGAGGAGCTGCCGCAGGATTCTGTGAAGCTTGAGGACGAGAAGGCTCTCTTTGCTGCCCGGAAGCATCTGCAGGGAGTTCCTGGGGTAGATGTCGCTGATTTTGAGTCGGCTCTTGTGCGAATTGTTGTAACGGGGGCTCGTTGGTAGAAGGAGTTTCGCCAACTGCTTGATCACGACTCTTGAAAGCATTGAGAAGAGCCAATGAGTGGCTAGTGAGCTTTGGCGGTGACTGTTTTGGTTCCGGCGGAACCATTGTTGAATGTAAACCAGGAAATTGCGGGTTGGGAACAGCAACTGAGATTGATGAACTTGGTTGTGGCTGATGGGTTTGCTGGGGTGGAGGCACCATTGGGGAATGGACTGGACCGCCTGTGAATACGGCCCTCTGAACATGTGGTGGCAATGGCTGCGGGTGAATAAGGTGTTGCGACTGATGGATGTGAGGATTCTCATTCCGTCTCGGCGCTGGTGGTTGTGATTGCTGATTCCCTGGGTACATGTGTTGTGGGTATTGAGAATGGAAAGGAGCCTGCTGATATGACTGTTGAAGCGGAGGAGCTTGCTGTCGTTGTTGTTGATGTGGTTGTTGGTATGAGAAAGTCGGAGGCTGGAACGCAGGTGGAGGTGGCATGTTCTGGTGAGATACAAGAGGCCTAGGAGGGAAATGTTGAGGGGTTGGTGGCATTTGAGGTTGACCAAGAGAGTGATCAAGGGGTGTGTGAGGTGGAGCGTTCCGAGGGGGCGGTTGATTTGACGGTGCGGGCTGACTATGTAAAATAGCAAGCAGCGCCTCGCCTACATTGTTCCCAGGAGGGCCCATAGAAGAGGGACTAGCATGTAACTCTTGTGGCGGTTGTTCAACCTGTAGCAGACGGTTGAGAGCTGCGCTCGCGTCTTCTAAACTACCACGGTCTGGGATACCACGGTTAGGATCTCCTCGGCGCTGTGTTGGGCCAGTTGATTCCGCTCCTGGGTCATCTTCTGTAAATATTTCGTCGTTGCTCATGCCAGCTGAGAGATACTGGTTGCTCGACATCCTCTTTGTATCCCTCTTCTTCTCTTCGAGGACCCATTTACGAAGAGGTACCAGAAATGGAGCTACCATGTAAAATTTGCTGGCACTCTGAGTAGGCTCATGCTGTTCTTGTCCTTTCTTTCTGAACGCAGGAAGGTCAGAGAGTAACCACCAATCGATCTTACTGATCTCTTTGCGCGTTCGGGGCGCAAAATGGGTGTCCATGGGCACATCTCTGAACACGAACAAATGGACCTGCTGGTCACGCATGTTGACCTCAATCTTCTTGACTCTCCGATCATGGGGGACAAGGCCAGCATCTCCAAGATGATACCCAGTCTCCTCGTAGACTTCTCGAACCGCACAGTCTAGATCATCTTCATCCTTGTTGATTTTGCCTCTGGGAAAACTCCAGTTGGCACCCTTCTTCCAGCCCTTAACCAGAATTGCCGCATCCATGGCTTCATTCAGCATTATAGCACCCCGAACTGGAACACGTTTCTTGTACATCATGAACTGCTCGAAAGCAGCCATGTGCTTTCCTTTGGAGAAATCTGAGAGTATAGGGCAGTGTGCGAAGATGAGTTCAGAGAAGTTGCGAAGGTTCATGGAAGGTAGAGCGGGATCGAGGGGCCGGATAAAGTCCTCGTAGAACCATTGTGCTTCTTCGACTTGAAAGCATATTCGCTCGATCGATCCTAGATCAGCTAACGGAAGATTCAAAATGAATCGGGCGCAGAGGTCGTCCAGCCCTGAAGATGCTTCGTTAGCTATATCCTTCCTTCACTGGACGAGGCTGGGCAGTAGAGCAGCAGAATAGATAAGGACAGAGAATCAGGTATCAATCATCCGCGCGCGCAAATGCGTATTGCGATGTGCTTACAATCGTCTAGTTGCATTCTTCTTTCGTTCATGATGTCTTGATCTTCTCAGCATATCCACGACTCGGATGTTGATTCTCGCGCGGAAGGTAGACGCGCAGTGAGGCCAACGGAGCGGCAGAAGCTGAAGCTGAAACTCGAACTTTCCGAGGCCAGAACACAGGTGGCAAATCCGGGGGCGCAGGACAGGGCAGGGATCTAGAAGGGGTGTTGAAGCATCAACGGGACGGTGAGAACAGCTGTAGCTGAAGGGGTTGGGTGTGGAGAGAAATGGTTGGGAAAAGGAAGAAAGAGGCTGGGTTGAACCGAGTCGATTGATGTATGGCTGGGCTGGTCCTTTCTCGAAGTAAAGGTTTGCAGACGATTAAGATGCTGATGCTTGCTGATCTCGGATGCTCCTCGATGTTCGGATCGGCCAAGCTGTGGCAATGCGGTGTGGCTGTGTGGCTGTGCAGTGTGTGCTTAGAGTTTCTTGCCAACCCGAGCCTGGAACCTCAACTGAAAGTTACAGGCCCACTAAGGTGCTTGAGGTGACGTCGTTTGACCCAATCCGCAACCACTCGGCAGGATGGTAGCAACTGCCGCAAACTTGAATTGTGAAATGCAACTTCTATCGGTGGCTTGATCTACAGTAACTCGACCAAGCTTCGAAGCAGATCGTGGTAACTAGTCAAAGTTTCCAAGCTGGAGAATTCCCATAAAGAAAGGGGGTCCCCTCGTACCATACCAGCCGAGTTCCTGATCTGATTGAATCAACTGCGCGCTTGTTAGTACTCTCCAACTCCAATTATAGTACGCGAGACAACGTTTCAACATTCGACCGCTGAGCAACGCATACCAGTCACGCTGAATTCCCAGACGGCAATCAAGCAAGCAAACGCCCACCACTGCCCCCGTTTGGAATTACTCTGTTGTGCCATTTCAGCTATTAAAGGACAACTCCCGCCCTTTGCGACTCAGTCAACGACATCAACACCACACAAATCTCCGCAACCATGGCAAGCTTCATCGCAAAGATCATCAGCAAGAAGATTTTGGGGGAGACTTTGGAAAACAACTTCGGCAAAGAAGTAAGTAATTTTCCTCTTTTTCGAGTTGTCAGGCAAGTTGGCGGATCATGCCAGCGACCAGTCCCAGAACATCTGCAACATGCGAGGAAACTACTAATAATTCTCTTAGGATCCTTACTTCGAAACAGTTCCAGCAACTCGTCTTGATGGCAGACCATCTTCCAAGACCAAGAAGAGACGCAAGGCTCTTCCCCCAGGAATATCTCCCCACGATGCAAAGGTTCTAACAAAGGTCAAGCGTCGGGCTTATCGCTTGGACATGAGTCTCTTCAATTGCATGGGTATCAGATTTGGGTGGAGTTCTGTTATTGGCATCATACCTGGGTAAGTCAGAGTTCGCTTGTTCGTAGTGACACAACTAACTGGTCAATTTCTAGAGTCGGAGATGTTATCGACGCATTTATGGCCATGATGGTCTACCGATCATGCACACAGGTCGAAGGAGGTCTCCCAGCAGATGTCAAGTCGAAGATGATGTTCAATATCGTCATCGATTTTGCTGTCGGTCTTGTGCCATTTCTAGGCGACATTGCCGACGCGCTGTTTCGGGCCAATACTAAGAATGCTGTCGTTCTCGAGAACCATCTGCGAGAGAAGGGACAGAACGCACTCAAAGCTGCTGGACATAATTCACCTGTAATTGATCCTACCGATCCCGATGTCTTCGATTCGCAAACGAACAACGAAGAACCTCCTCCTCATTACGCCACTCAACCACCTACTCGACAAGGTACTCAACGAAATGTCGAACATCATGCACAAACCAGTAGAGTTCCAGAGGAGCAAACTCGTGGAGGATGGTTTGGAAGCAAGAAGCAGAGAGTCGCTGATCCAGAACGCGGCCAGGACTTGAGGAGGAATGAGCAAAATGAACCTCGCAGGAATAAGTCTACTTTGCAGAAGAATAGGCCTTGAGGGGTTTTAGTAAGATATTCATGCCGCGATGCGATATGTTGGTAATGTCAGCGTTGTTTTTCTAGCGATTCGCACTTATGTATGAGAATACCCATGGCACGGATAATGATACTACAAAATATGAATAATGTTGTCCAAATTATGCAGAGTTCTGAATTGTGATCGCGTTGCAAGAAGAAAAGAGGCTGAAAATGGATACCGGCCCTCGAAACGCGTCAGGTCCTGTTTTAACTGGGGCACCCAAGCTGTGGAGAAGGTTGGTCGCTCCGAGCACCAGATGTAACGACTTCTGCATCGTATGAACAGCCCATGGAAATGTTATGAACGTGAGGCAGAACATTCGATCAAAGAAATGGAATAAGGTTGCATCAGGAGACGAAACTCGGATCT
The DNA here is from genome assembly GCA_002554605.1 of Helotiales sp. F229. Taxonomy (NCBI): domain Eukaryota; kingdom Fungi; phylum Ascomycota; class Leotiomycetes; order Helotiales; species Helotiales sp. F229. Next base: position 1,955,278 of record MXAW01000011.1, read on the forward strand.
CCTACCTAGACACTCGATTGATCGTGGGTCCACTCCCAGCTCACTGAACCTGATTCATCGTGACTACAACTATCCACCAAAACAAAAGCATTCCTGATACTCCTCAAGCTCGGCGGTTTCCTGCCTCAAATTAACTAGGATTAAGATCTGATAAAGATTTGGCAGGACAAATAAGATTAGATGCTGGGGCCTGAGTGGCCAATGTCTCCCAGCCATGCCGTTTTCTCGTTCGTAAAGTTGCAAGGGTTCACGGTCTCGCGTTATTTGAATTCACGTGCTCGCCTGTACGCGTAGATTCAAAAAGTACTAAAAGGCTTTCCCTCCATCCTCGAAGCTCTCCTTCTGCCAAACACCAACATCCTCTCTACTTCTCCAACTGCCTCCCAATTACCTTCATACCGAACACTCAACACCTTCTTAACTCTACACAACAACATGACTTCCCAAGTCACTCCTTCAAAGACTGTATGTCATCCTGCCTTTGCCACTTCCGCCTCATCGTCGCGTCGAGTCAATTGCTAACTCATGTTTACTATAGGCTGCCTCTGGCATCGAATCCCTCAAGATGGGTGGCTCCCCTGCGAAGAAGCTCAACTTTGGAACTGCCAACAAGGAGAACGAGCCCCTCAACGCCAATGCGCCCGTCATCGAAGACATCGAGGTCAAGAAGCCCGTCATCGAGGATATCAAGAAGGAACAGATCTCAGCTATGGTTGCCAAGGGCTTCAAGCCAGAGGAAGCTGATGAGCCACTGCTTCGCGAGAACGCACAACGATTCGTGCTCTTCCCAATTAAATACCATGAGGTTAGTCGCGTCGACGCGTCAACGCGTTAAGTGTTTTGAACATTGCTAATGTTCATCCACAATAGATCTGGCAGATGTACAAGAAGGCAGAGGCTTCTTTCTGGACCGCCGAGGAGATTGATCTGTCCAAGGATCTTCACGACTGGAACAACAAACTCAATGACGATGAGCGATACTTCGTCTCCCACGTCCTTGCATTCTTCGCTGCATCGGACGGAATTGTCAACGAGAACCTCCTGGAGCGCTTCAGTGGTGAAGTCCAAGTTCCTGAGGCTCGCTGCTTCTATGGTTTCCAAATCATGATGGAGAACATCCACTCGGAGACATACTCCCTTCTCATCGACACATACATCAAGGAGCAAGCCCAACGCACACATCTCTTCAACGCCATTGAGACGAGTAAGTTACAGCGCGTGAACTTTCCACATTCAAGATCTGACGCGTTCTAGTCCCATGTATCAAGAAGAAGGCCGACTGGGCTGTGAGATGGATCCAAGACAAGGACTCTACCTTTGCTCAACGTCTCGTTGCATTCGCCGCTGTTGAGGGTATCTTCTTCTCCGGCTCATTTGCATCTATTTTCTGGTTGAAGAAGCGTGGTCTTATGGCTGGTCTGACCTTTTCCAACGAGCTCATCTCCCGTGACGAGGGGCTCCACACCGACTTCGCGTGTCTTCTCTTCTCCCACTTGAACCACCGCCCAAGCAAGCAAGCAGTCCAAGACGTCATCACTGAGGCCGTTGAGATTGAACAAGAATTCTTGACTGAGGCTCTTCCTTGCGCTCTTCTCGGCATGAACTCTTCCCTCATGAAGCAGTACATCGAGTTCGTCGCTGATCGTCTCCTCGTCGCTCTCGGTAACGAGAAGTATTACAAGTCTGCCAACCCCTTCGACTTCATGGAGAATATCTCTCTCGCTGGAAAGACCAACTTCTTTGAGAAGCGTGTCGGTGACTACCAAAAGGCCGGTGTCATGGCCGGCACACAAAAGAAGCACGAGGATACCGAGGCACAGACCGAAGCCAAGGCAGAAAACGGTGGTGACTTCAACTTCGATGAGGACTTCTAGATGTCTACGCACATCTGTAATATTGGGGTCTATCGGCGTTCTCTTTTCTATTGTACATGGGGTGCATTACATACTCTTCTCTTCTCACGGGTTTTTTTTGCATAGATGGCGCGGTCGCCGGGTGCAGACGTGTTGGTCATGCTTGTGGGATATACACACTTTATTGATGGCGTTGGAGGAGTTTGGATATGGATCATGGATGGGATGAGGGATGAGGGGCAGGACGGGGTAGGATCGGAAGGATGGATAGGATAGGATAACAGGATGACTAGTAGGAATGAAAAGTCTAAGCACTTAAAACTGCTTTCAAACATGTCAACTGTGATGATTGCAATATGCTCAATATTCCGAACATGCTATGCCACTTCCTGAACGCCATTTTATGCACTTCTCAAGATGTCCTCGAGATCCTGGAGTATGTCTGACTTCCTTTCACATCCCACAGATAAGCAGCTATCCACGTTCTCACTCCCCCAGCACTCAGCAGCCTGAGACCACCAGGCAAAGCCAACCACTCCCGCAATCGTATCCCATGCAGACGTATATCCTTCCCTAAACTCCCACCCCTCATTTCTTCCCCTTCTTCTTCCCCTTCCCCTTTCCACCCTGCTGTTGCTGCTGTCCCTGGCCTCCAGCCTGCCCAGCACTCTTCCCCGCAACCACAACCTCCTTCTCCTCATCCTTCACCTCTCCTCCCGCACCAACCTCCTCATCCCTCTCCTCCAACCCCGCCATTCCCCTCGCCAATCGCCCCAAAATCTGAATTAGCCGACTGACTTCCGCGCCTTTATTCGTGCTGTATTTCAACGTTGTGCCGCTTGCGGGATCGTAGGTTTTGAGGGTTAGTGTTGCGCGCGCGGTGGGTTGGGAGGGCTCTGTGGTGGTGGGTTTGGAGGCTGTGGTTGTTGTTGTTGTTGTTGGGGTGGGTGTGGGTAAGGAGGAGATGGTGTATTTGCTTGTTATGCGTGTCTGTGGTGTGTTAGTTGTTTGGTTGTAAGGTGGTGTGAGATTGGGGATATGGAAGAGGGGTGTGAAGGGAGGGGAGTGTGAGGAGATACGTACCGTTGCAGGACGGGCTTTTAGGAGGAGACTTGATTGCGTAAGCCATTGCTGGGCTGTGTCTAGGTACGGCATTGTGGGTGAGTGAGGGTCGATGTTTGGGTGGACTTCTTGGTTGTGGAGGATTGGAGGTTGTAGAGTGTGGAGAAGAGGGAGAGGTTGTGAAGGCTGCAGGCGCCATGGAATTAGAGTTGCTTGGTGGGGGATGCGAGGCTGAGCTTGGCGTTGGTGTTGGTCAAGCGAGGAGTGAGAGGAACTTGTTCGTGAAGATACAGTACTTTCTATGTCTATGTTTATATTAGAATATGTAGTATTTTTGACTTTACGAGTTTGTTTCATGGGGTTTACATTTTCTTGCTCAAGTTTTCCATTTGCCCGTTTTCAATGTTTCAACTTGCTACATGGAAAACACATGTCTACAACCAACCGACTTACCTATCTTGAAATTGTGCCTTGAATACACAAAGACTACTGTCGGGACTTTAAGACAACTGTTTGACAGAGATGTTCTACAAATGTACATATATCTATATTTTTGAAAATTATTGGGACATTCAGAAAATTCTGCGGAAATTTAACATGTTGTGAGTGCTTATATAAGCTTTAATATTTGGCGGGGTCTATGAAGGGCGCGGGCCAAAAAGTGACTCGATAGACTCATCAAACTCGAAGCCAACAACGCATGCGACCTTCTATAAGTTGACTCATTCCACCAACTATGGATCAATAGCAATCAATAAAGCGTCTCTCGGCGATGCTTCATCAAACACCAACAACCACCATGAGCTCCACCGACCCGTCGTTGCAGGATGGCAGCTACGATACCCCTCCATCGTCGCACGAGGCTGATGGATCGCAGCCTGGTGAAGCAATCGACGAGAAGATGGCGGACCTCGACCTTAAAGGCACAGATGGAACAAAGGAACTGGCATTTGATATGCAGAGAAAATGTCAGATATTGCTTGAGGAATTGGGACAGTTCCAAGCACATCTCCGAGAATTGAAGAAGGAAACAAAAGTTGAGATCAAGATCTTCAAGAACAATGTGCAATCGGAAATGAGGTGCTTGAACAGAGTGCGTAGAAATTTAGTATTTGATGATGATATATCTCAGAAGGCTAACCCTCCTCATAGCTTGCAGAAGCAAATCCTGACATCCCCAAAACCAAACACGGTCTACGATCCTCCAACCTCTTGTTTTACTCGTCCGTCTGGGCTACAGCAAAAACATGCACAAGTGTCATAGGATTGGGAAAGAAGTTTTATTGGCCATCCAGCAAAGATACGCAGTCAGCCCATGGTCGTGCCCCGGCCCCGGAATCCACGCGCAAAAACAACCACGCTCTAGTGGATGTTGTTTCCAGGGATGGTCTAGAATGGATTAAAGTGTCTTCTATCACAGAGAAGAGGATTATATGGGACTTGGCTAAAGCTGGATGGGTGGGCTCTGACGATGAGAGTGATGACGGTCTTGATCCTATAGAAGACGATGATGAGCCTGAAGGTCTACTGAAACAGGTAGAAGCTCTCATCAAAGCTTCAAAATCAACAGTCGTCCGGAATCGGCACCCAAAAATCGTCCTAATACTACCACGAATAAAATCCAGTCCGGATTCGAAAGAGGTAGGCCATATCCTGAGTAAAATCAGAGATCTAGGCGTCCTCGTTCAGACTTCAGACCAGATCACCGAACCACCTCCACTCTCTGAGGCAATCCGGAAAATGGCCGCCGAGCGATTCGAGAGTTTCTCCAGCGTCTTGAACGTCGATTGTACCATCCTCCTCGCATTTGCAAGCGACCTATCCCATGGCCGAGTTGAGCCAGAAGACTGTAAGTTCGGGTCGTGTTCATCCCAACCCCGATCTAATGTCTTTACACCCCAAAGTGCTCCTGAGTGAGGCAAATATGAGTAATTGCTAACGTCGCAGGGCACAACAAAGCCATCTCACGGCAAATCGAGATGGAAGCGGAAGACCAACTCCTCCCCAGCGGTCTTTGGCCAGCCTGCGGCTCGAAAAAGATGGTCTGCACACGTCACGCTGCGGTTAGAATGCAAGAAATCGTCGAGACGATCGGTACGGAGAATGAGAAGAAACGGGCTGATCTCCTTCTAAATCTCAATTCACCTCGCAGCAGAGAGGAACTCCTGGCAGAATTCCAAACACTAACCGATTACACCGTCCCGAAAGAATGGGCCCTTCCCATCCAAGTCGTCGACGTGGATATTCCTGCCCTCATGACAGCACTTCCTCCCATCGGCGAGAAAGTTGCTAAGATCCTAACGCCTATCAATGCATCGGTCTTCTTGTATGCATGGGCGAATGACTTGACAACGCTGAGTAGTAATGCAAGTGTGGCGAAGGGAATGGAGTTTGTGATCGAGGCGAATCGTAATGATGAGGCGACGCTAGGGCCGGATGTGTGGCTTTCGCCTTCGTCGAGGTCGTTGGTGGGGAAGGAGAAGCAGAGGAGGGGGTATGGGGAGAAGGAGAGTGGTGACGGGGCTGATTCGGTAAATGGCGATGTTGTTTGAGGATGTAGATAGGAGCCGCGGCTTTTGATGTAGGTACGTCTGGGTGGGCTGTATATGGTAGTTGCCAATGCTGGTACAGGGCTGAACCTGGCATAAGCTCTGGAAACTTCGGGTTGATAACCTGACGATCTATATCAATTAGATAGACTCTGAGCAGAGCAATGACATTGAAAGAATTCTACACATTCAAAACTTTGGAACGATCGCTTCTATCGCTTCAGGTATCGATCTGTGAGTCCACGTCTAGCCATAGTGCATACTGCATCCGATAAACACAAAAGACCAAACTTCCCAGAGCGTTGAAAATACCGAAAGTCAATGGGTGGAGATGAAGAAAATCTGAATTTCGTAGCCCCGATTTCTCGTATATATAGCTCGAATATAAACCGCTTCAATTCATTCCGAAGGCTCAAGTATAGCAATCCTACCAACCCTCAACTTTTTAATCCCCAGAGAACATAAATGCCCTATCACTTGGTTTGGTACGGTACTTTCATTCAGCCAGAGAAGTCAAATATTTCTCCCACCAACTTCCAGAACGCCACGTGCGTATCCCTCAGTTCCACTTTGGGGGTATCCAGCCACGAACGAACATAAAGCACTTCGCAAGCAAAGCCATCAAGGAAAGCAAGCATACCTTCCTTCCCGTCACTGCTCTTCTCAGCTTTCTAGTCAAAGTCACATCCGCCCATCCATCACGCCAAGCTCTGATCCGGAACCCAGAACACAACCTCTTTATCCGCCGTAGCAAAGAAGTTATAGCGCGGGTTAAACGCAATGACCGCCGAGTCGCCGGTATACTCCAATTCATGGATCGGCGCCAAAGATCTTTCTGGAGCCACAGCGAGCGTATCCCAAACCAGGACGTTCTGACCTCGAGACCCACTAAGCACGTACCGGCCATCGGGAGTGAAACAGGAGTCGCCAGAAGAAGGATACAGGTATTCGCTGGACTGAGAAGCGACTCCATCGGGATTGTGATCACCTCCACAAAGACGCTTGACGCCTCCACGTTCCCGACGTAGGGACGCTTTCAAGTGCCCGTCGAAGGCATCGAGGAGGAAATGGCCTTGACCTGTAGTGCCGAGAAGGATGTGTTTCCCGTCATTCGAGAACTCGAGTTTATTCCAGCCTTTGCTAGTACTTTTCGGCATTTCATGAGAATAAGGTAACATGTCAAAGGTAGAGAAAGGAGCTTTATCATAGTTCCTGAAATCGTACAGCAGGATGGATGATGCTGTTGGGGAGGCTACGGCGAAGACGTTGCCGGAGGGATCCCAGGCTGAGAGGTAGGCACCGTTGAGGTTTAGTTTTCCGCAGGCGTTCTTGGTGGTTGCGTCCCAGATGCGGAGAGTGTTGTCTTCGCTGCAGGAGAGGAAGTTGTCTTGGCCTGGATGGAGGGATAGACACGTGACGGTGTCTTCATGGCCTTCAAAATACCGGATGTAGGAGTTGTCGTGAGTGGAGAGGTAGCGGATGATGTCTTTACTTGGTGTGAGTGATGAATGGAGAGATTGAGATTGGGATTGGGATTGGGATTAAGGTGGCTTACTGTTGATCTTGGTACTGGCGTGAATAATGCAACCCTGTGCATGACTGAACATCGCATGGCTGACACCGTACTTGTGACTGAGAAGAGGCTTGTGGTGCTTGCCTTCTTTCACGCTGTACATTTGCATGGTGTGATCGCTCTCTGAGGTGAGTAGGTGAGAGCCATCGTTGTCGAACGCGAGCGCGACTATCGAGGTTGGCTGTGATGGGCTCTTCTCACGTCGGAAGTGCTTTTTCGTGTCAGTATGTTCTTGAGGAATGGGTTCAAGGAGCAGTACCTTGGTTGGTCGATATAATGAGATCACTTCAGAGAGTATCGCAGTTGGTTGAACTCCATTGACCTTGCCAGTAAGACCATTTCCCATAGGGGAGTCGAGCGCCATTGGAGTTGTGGACATAATGAAAGATTTCTGAAGATCGTAGTACTTTGGAATAAGGTGGAAATGGTGATAAAGAACTTTCAAGGTCTGAGATACAGCATGACTATAAGTACCGGATCTGAACCTACAATTCACGGCTTAATGTTGAAGTGTTCCTATTGAAGATGCATATTTGAGAGTTTAGTATTGTCTCTTGGAACGAATCCAGAAGCGAGAGCTTCAGCCATATGAGACCCGCTTTAATGACCTTGAACTTTCTCCGATTGGTCCAGCTTAAGCCGACCCAAGTCTCAGGGCAACGGTTCCGACTTCGCAAACAACCCAGTCAACCTGCATAATAAAAAGTACAGAGAGCTTCCATTGCCAACTGTATTCCCTCCCGCTCAAACAAATCATTATCAAGCAATTGGTTCGCAGGCGACACAGTCAGATTACCGAGATCCCCGTCGCCGCATCATCAGCATTAACATAAGCCGGCCGCTTGCTTCTTCGCCATTTCGTACTTTAGTTCATGGTGGTAGCTCTACACACTTGTCAAGAACCCTTCTGAGGGCAGAAGGGAAGCGCAAACCATGGCTACAACTCTAGGGTGCGTTCTGAAGCTGTAGAGGGATATGAGTATACTAATGGATACAGAGCTTTCGTTGCTGGTGGCATTGCAGCTTGCGGAGCAGTTACTGCTACCCATCCGTTCGAAACGGTGAAGATCCGGTACGCTCTCCCACTTTCAGAGCTCAAAACACACACTGACTATGGGTCCAAAGCATGCAACTGCAAGGAGAACTACAAGAGAAGGGTTTACAGCCGCGCATGTACAAAGGGCCTTTCCATGGCGTCTCAGTTATTATCCGGAATGAGGGTGTTCGGGGCATATACCGGGGAATCGGTGCAGCGTACATCTACCAAATGATTCTCAATGGGTGTCGGTTGGGCTTCTACGAACCGATACGGAATACAATAACGACTGCTATCTACACGGACCCGAAGACACAGAGCTTGGGGGTCAACATTTTCTCTGGGGCGTCATCTGGGATCTTGGGCGCGGCGGCAGGGAGTCCGTTCTTCTTGGTCAAGACGAGACTACAGAGTTTCTCGCCATTCGCACCGGTGGGCACACAGCACAACTACAAGAATGCTGTGGACGGGATGAGGCAGATTTATAAAGGCGAGGGCATCAGTGGGCTGTACAGAGGAGTGGGAGCTGCTATGGTCAGGACGGGTTTCGGGAGCTCCGTCCAGCTCCCAACATACTTTTTCGCGAAGAGGCGGCTAGTCAAGCATTTGGGGATGGAAGAAGGCCCTGCATTGCATTTGGCAAGCAGCACTGCGAGTGGATTTGTGGTTTGCTGCGTGATGCACCCACCTGGTACGTTGGTCCAAACCTCTAGGTGATCGTTGCTGACATCAAGGAAGACACCATCATGTCTCGCATGTACAACCAGAACGGAAATCTATACCAAGGGGTATTTGATTGTCTAGCGAAGACGGTGAAGACTGAGGGTGTTCTCGCCATCTACAAAGGATTCCTGCCCCATCTGGCAAGAATATTACCCCACACTATCCTGACCCTCAGTTTGGCCGAGCAGACCAACAAGCTGATGCGGAAATTCGAGAACAAGATCCTCCCTGCGGTCGAGGAAAAGAACCAGGTTTAATCATTTGCCAACATCCAGAGATGTGATTGAAAACTCTGGAAACTCGTCATCCTGTAAATAGTGTATCTGCATGCATCTCAGGGAGTTCGGGTTCTGCCAAGGGGCCGAGGTCTTGTGAATCGACCTATATTGGCTTCTGGAAAAGCGTTGCGCGTTCAACCATTGATAGATCTAGAGCAACCATAGCATAGAACAGGGTGGTCACTGTCCAGCTTGACCGGCCGTGAATCTGAGTTCTGATCACCACCCCAGCCAAAAATCCCATCAGTGCCTTCCGAGACAGGTAAACCGCAAAGACTGCAAGCCGTCGTAGGATCACCACTCATAGGCTTGAGCTTGCTAGATGTCCGCACAACATTTGCGACAATGCTAGGGTAGTTCTCCTCCACCGACTCGAAGTACTGAATCATCAGATCATCAATCGTAGTCAACTTTGAAGAAGCAGATATGTGAGACGATGCATTCTGGTAGATGATCAGATCCGTGAGTGGAGGAGTCGCAAGAGAAGAGAAGTTCACGAGCTCTTTCTTGAGAAGATCTCGTAGGGGGTAGTTGAATCCAACGCCATAGGAAGACATGCCATCAGACACTTGCCAAGGGAGCGAGAAGCCACGGCCTTTGGCGGTCTCAGTGAGGGTCTTCTCAGCAAGTCTTGTAGTAGAATCTCCAAACATGATACTTTCGCAACCATTTCTCTTTGCAACGTCCACTAGGAGTCGGGTAAGCAAAGTCGTGGCAATGTCCTTCCGTGAAGTCGCTGAAGGCATGGACCCAACAAGCCTTTGTAATCTTTCTGTTCCGGGCTTTTGGAACCCCTGCTCGGTGGGAGGGGGAAGTCCTAGGGTTGTCCAATCTATGTTGTCCAGTAGTAGAGCATCTTCCAGGCCAAAGGAAGAGTACGTGTGTCTAGGAAAACGGGTCTTGTATTTCTCCAGCAATTTAGCTGAATCCTCTCGATCTGCAGCCTCTAAGTAGAGATCAATATGGAGTATATATAATTCGTACGCAGCTCGATTCATGCGGTCGAATTGACCCTGGAGATGTTGGTCCAGAATGTATAACAGTGCGGCGGACGATGGGCCGAAGGATAGGGGAAACAGGAGCTTTCTGGGTGCTACCGTAGAGCCTCGCATCTTGTATGTTTCCATGCGCTTTATTGTTTTTGTGGTGACATATTGTGTAAAACATTTGCTGGTTCCTGGTCAGTGTGAGTCTTACCAATGCTGTCTGGGGATATACCTGCACACTTTCTCTGACCGGATTTGCTGGGTTGCAGGTTCCTCGTTACACCTTTTGCAGACTGTATTTGCGCCATTCGTGGCAGTTCTGTTGCTTGAGTTTTCCATGTTTGATAGACGTTGTGGTCTTTGGAGGAAGAGGTAAAGAAAAAGGGACAAGGCTCGTCTCCAAGCCTCGTTGGTGGGCCTGACTAGCTTGCGGGCCGTTGGACTTACGTTTCCTCAGACTTCACAGCTCTAAGCATTCACAACCTACCTCTGCGCCTATCTTTCGACTCTTGCTCACGACAATCGGAAGTCGCGGAGCACCTCTGGATGGACATACGATCTGCGATCCAAAAATCATCATAATTCGAAGCTAAAACTAACCAAACGCCGAAGTATCAGCCTCGAGGCTACAGTTAATCATGAGGAGCTGGCTCCACGGCCTCCTCCTGCTGGGACTGTACGCAGTGGTAGCCAGTGCAATGGAGCTGCAGATGGATCAGAAGGATGAGAATAGACAGCTATGTGCCGGAATGTACAGTCGAGATGCATGGGGTGGTGCTGTCGAACCGCATATACTTGTCAAGTTCATAAAGGACACAACGGAAGATGATTCGGATCCAATTACGTCTCTGGTTATCTTTGAATGGAAAGACTACGATCTGATAGGAGTGTTGCCAACTGCAGATTCAATTACGGTACATAAGGGCTCTCTTACTCGCAGAATCGAAGACTAACTCTTCAACAGAAAGAATACATTTGCGACACGGAATCGATCGAGAACAAGTTTTGTAATGTCAACTCGACTGGAGAGTTTATCATGGCCGAAAATGCGACGGAAATCTCGAAGAATCTGCTCTTCACAAAGGCGGTACATTTGAAGGACCCAGGACTCCCAATCAACTATGCAATCAAGAAGACTGGTTATTATTGCGTGGGTACCACTGCTTTCTCTCCAGCAGACGTACAATACACTGCGACAGTGGAGTTTCGAAATGCCTATGGAGAGCTCCCAGCCGCCCAGATTGCCAAGCTTCCTTTCTACGGTGGAATCACGATTGTTTATGCAGTTATTGGGGCGTATGTTTGAACCTGTTTGCCCATGGTGTCTCGTTTACTAACATTTTGTAGCTTTTGGGCTTTCCTGTATGCTCAGCATAGACATGATATATGTAAGTATACTTCTTCCGTGACGCTGCCAAGATACTTACAAAACTCACAGTACCCGTCCAAAACTACATTACTGCGATTATCATGTTTCTAATTGTAGAAATGTTGATGACTTGGCTGTTCTATGGTAGGTGTTGCAATCCATCTCTACATGAGCTAAGCTTACAATCCTAGACTACATGAACCGCAATGGATCCAATGTAGGCTCAAAGGTGTTAATGATTGTGGTTGCAATCCTGAACGCTGGACGAAACTCATTCTCGTTCTTTCTTTTGCTCATCGTGTGCATGGGTTATGGTGTTGTCAAGCACAGCTTGGGGAAGACCATGATCTATGTTCGTTATCTTGCAGGAGCTCACTTTGTGTTTGGCTTGATCTATTCGATCGCAAGTTTGACCGTTACTCCAGAAACTGCTGGTATGTCTACTGTAACATGTTTGAATGTGAGGAACTAATAAGACCCAGGGCCTCTAGTGCTTTTTGTCATTCTCCCATTGGCAGGCACTCTTACAGCTTTCTATGTTTGGACACTCAACTCTCTCAATATGACCATGAAGGATCTCATGGAGCGCAAACAAACGCAAAAGTTCTCGATGTACCGGAAACTGTGGTGGGCAATCCTCGGCTCGATCATGGTCATCTTCGGATTCTTTTTCTTCAACTCGTTCACTTTCGCCTCAGCATCCGATCCAGACTTCGTTCCATTCCACTGGAAGACCCGATGGTTTGTTCTGGATGGATGGCTCAACCTCGTCTATCTTGGCGACGTTGTCTTCATCGCTTACCTATGGAGGCCGACTGCAAATAACAGGAGGTTTGCTATGAGTGATGAGCTAGCTCAAGACGACGAAGGCTTTGAGATTGCAGATTTTGGAGCAGAGGAGGATGATGAAGATGATCCAGAAAACGCAGCTGCACACAGGGGTGATAGAACACAGCCAGGGCAAGAGGGTCCAAGATACGATCCTGCTCCAGCGGCCGGTGCGCCAAAACCGATCCCTAGGGAAAGTCTAGATGGAGAGACGATATTCGCTGTTGGAGAAGACGGTGATAGGTGGTCGGATGATGGAAGTGATGATGAGGAGAGGGGGAAGTTAGTCACGAAAACCCCGAAGGACACTTGATTTTTAGTATAGTCTGAGTTTTATGTAATACTAGATGGATGGATAAACGGAACTTTCTTGGTTTGATTATACTTGTTTTAGATCCCTGTATTCATATATTTGTCTCTGTTGTTTCTCCTTTTTACGCCTGACGCCACCTAATTTTCCATGCCTATCCAATTGCCGACAGTGTGGGGCTCCCCAAGGAATTCTTTACATGCTCATATATTTGGAAGACTTCGCCAGTGTACAGTACAGCTAAGTCGCAAGCCGTGCCTATTAAGCAGCAGTCTACAGCTTTGTCTTCAATTCAACCGCCCTCACTTTCCCAAACGAATTATCGTACCGCCTCAAGTAAGCGTCTTATGACCTCACATTATCAGCTTTTCGCAGGATAGATGTCCATAGTCACAGTCTCCATACCTGTGAGAGGCGACCGTCCGTCGCCGTACCCTCCTTGAGTCCCCTGACTGTGCTCGTCTACCGTCCGATTCCTCATTTCTTCTGCTCGTATCTTCTCGTCTTCTTCCGCTTCTGCGACTTCTCGATCCATATTAACCCTTAAAGCTCCAATTCTATTTCCGTCTTTATCAACAGTCGTGCCAAGACCTGCTCCCGCTGCTTCATGTCCGGGACTCGAGTGGTCTCTTATGAAAGACGCGAGGCTGCTGCCTTGTCTGATCCCAATCGTTTCGCCCACATGCTCGAGCATTGTCGCGGCGTAAGCTCGCATTTCGGGCGTGGCTACCCGCGTTGTACCTGCAATGTAGAGTGGCCAGAGGAGGAACCAGCTCCCTAGTGAGGGGTGTGACGGATCTTTCATCAAGGGTTCTGTGATATGTGAGGTTGAATCATCTCCTTGGAAGGGTAGCCGGGATATGTAACCTAAGTGCTGTGGGACGCTGCGGAGGATAGCGTTGCTCATTTCGATACCTATCTGGGTTGACTGTTCCCACTGCCTTTCAAAGTCTGGTCTTGATTCACTGAGGCGTGTGAGCTGGAAACAGATGGTTTCGTTTAGCATGATACGGGCGGTACGCATCCCGTTCCAGGTTTGGGCTGTGCAGTGGTCATAGTAGATATCAAATCGTTTTTTGAAAACAGCATCTTGTTGCACCTCACTGACCACCGTTTCATAGACCCAACCGCTTGGTACATCTGTGAATATCTGCTGCAACTTTATGTCTATGACCAGAGCCGCAGTGATGATTTCTTCTGCATCCGCGAGAGTTCCATTGCGTACAGCACCGCTGAAGATGGTAAACTCATCAGCTGTCTTGAGGTACTCCCACGCAGGTTCGTCCCCCAAGCTTTGGAACGCTTCTTGTCGAAGCTCTAGGATCTCTGGTGGCATGGCAATCTCATGGTGAAGACAACTTACCATGACGTGGGTGCTTGCGTGCATGAAGAGTTTGAATCCGATGGGTGTCCAGAGTTGGGGACGGCCGCGAAGCTTAAGGAGGGCAGCTACTCCGTTCATGTGGTGTCTCCATTCTTTGAGAGATACTGGAATGAACAGTTAGCCGAGAAATTAGCGAACATTGGGGAGAAGAGAGATGGGAACATACACTGTTTCGATCCGGCAGTGGTCTCAAATATCGCTAGGATGAGGACGGACAGCAAAGTACTGTCTTTCAGAGCATCCTCAGGCGATCCAAGTGCCTTGTTAATTAACTGAAGGGCCAGAGCATACTGTCTTCGAGCATGCCGCATGGCCTCCACAGACTTCGTTGTGTTTGCGAAGCCTGCAAGACCCGTTGCGGTGATTCCAGCCACGAGGGTATCATCTAAACTTCCTGCGAACTGTTTGATTTCATAAAGACTTGTCTGAGGGAAGGTCAGCAACAAGTTTAGGAAGTGATTTTTGAAGACTAAGTAACGCCGGAATGTGGTTGGTTGCTTACAAATGAACCGTGAGTTTGCCCACCTGGAGGTGTTACGAAGTTTGCAGCGAAGTACGCCATTCCTCGATCCTCTATCGTTGGAGACATTGAGAATGTAGACATGGGACTTATGGGTGTGGCAGAGCCATCTTTCTTCTTCATCTGTGAGTAGTCGGCATGTGTGAATCTGGAAGTGTCCCATGTGGATATTTTCGGCGGCGTAGGCCACTGGCAACTGTTGACCTTGGTTACATTGTTGATAGTCTCGAGGTTTTCTATGATAGGCTCTGGTTGTTTTGGTCTACCAGAATTTCGTCGATATCTGGCATTGACTTTTTGAATGACCTTGGTACTTTCATGTCTGAAAGAAAGATCCAGCATGTCCCGGTAGCCGGGACATTCTTTATTGACCTTTGTGCATTGGCTGCACGGCTGGGATTGGTCGCACTGGTGTCCAAATCAGCTGATGCTATCAATGCTTGATAGCATAGCGAATAGGTGACGAATGAACAATCACGCCAAATACCAAGGGAGGCTACCAACCGGAGGCACTGGTCGTCGTCCGAAAGCGTATGCAGCAGTATAAAGGAAGGGAGTCCCACTCACTCGAATTCTTCTTTTCCTGCAATTTGCACATCCCTTAGATGGCTTTCCACAGTACACCATGATGATGAATCTTCAACGTAACAACAGTGGGGGTCCCCGATATGGATATGAAGATGGTAAATAACAAAAAGAATTTGAGGACGGTCCTGAGACGGAGACACCGAGAGTAATATCATCAAATCTTGCAGGCAGCCTTTCTCCTTTCCTTTACAAATCTCAACAGACTCAACTTTCAAACGATTGACAGGGGACCGCATGCTTGACAACTGTGCCACTTCCTCGTCCCCACCGAGCCACTGGAATGCTTGCTCTTCGTTTCTTCAGGTGGAATGTCCATGGAGATAACTTCGGAGAACCTTAAGATCGCAGCCTCAAAGCTTGATAACACTGGGTCTCACGAATTGCATACCCTTTTGGGAGTAGTTATGTAAGCTCGCTTGTTTCATCAGGCTGTGCACCGGTGGGTTTGGTTCGATGAGTCAGCACGATTTCAAAAGCTCGATGGAGAACTTCGGAACTTCATCATCGCCACGAACTTCTTGTTCTGTTCAATTCCGCAGTGTAGTTGTCTTCTTCTGAGCTGTCAGTTGACAAGTCTTTAAGTATATTTCCTGACAAATCGAATGCCAGCCCCTCGGCGTGATTGCTTCAACTTTCTGCCTGCCCAAATTGGAGCTTGTTGGCATCTTGGCCGGTCTCCTCTTTGTTTGACTCAGGGTTGACCAGAGGCCTCCGAGTTACGTCTCTAACCAGAAGTCGGCCTCGTGCCTCTCAACATGGAGAAGGAACATTGAAAAGCACGAAGGTGACCAAAGACTGGATGAAGCATCCAGTATGTCCAAAGGAGACGTACCCCTGCCAAGCCACAATCAAGCTTCAATCTTTCCCGCAATTGGAGGGGATAAGCTTTTACGGGCGCAAGATTTCAATCTTGTATTGGTCGCTTAACGATGACTTAAGTTGTCACTTCGGCGATCTGCAGCGTAAACATCATGGTGGACTTCAAGGCTGAGCGAAGCGAACATCAAGCCCACCTTGTTGGGCCTAGCGTGCGAAGAGGGATCCCAAAAACAGTACGAATGGATGTGCAACGATTACAGAATCCAGGTAGAGTGGATGAAAGGGTAAGTCTCAATTCTCAAGCTTTCATATATAATGCTTCTCTCCCTCTTTTCTGACTGCTTTTCTTTCGGCACACCTCTTTCCCATCGACAACTCAAACTTTGAGCAACAACTTTCAACCTCAACCTTGACCTCACAACCTCGGCAATCCTCATATATCAAAATGACCCTTACCTACCGCAATGGAGTTTCGGTTGGAGAAATCATTGTCTATACATGGGCCCTTGCAGTTGCCATTTTCCTTGCCATGAGGCATGGCTTCCGCAAGAACGCTGGGTGGATCTATCTCGTCCTCTTCTGTCTCGCACGTATCATAGGTCCAGCAATGCAACTGGCCACCATCAAGAACCCAACAAACACAAGTCTCTACACCGGATACGCCATCTTGAACAATGTTGCACTCTCGCCGCTCATGCTTTCTGCTATGGGACTTCTAGGACGACTTCTCGAAAGCATCCGTCAGACATACGATACGAGGCTCAACCCAGCGATTCTCAGGATTGTCCAGTTGATCATCATGGTTGGTCTAATTCTTGGTATCGTTGGTGGTATCAATGCGAGCGATAGTTACACCAAAGCTTTAACGGCTGGCACTCCGGCCTATTACCGTCCGGGAAGTTTGAGCAAAGCTGGCACCGCGCTCTTTGTCGTCGCGTATGTTGCACTTGCTGGCTTTACAATCTCCATATCTTTCTCAACACCGCACGCCCAAGTCGGCGAGAAGCGACTACTCTACGCCGTCGCTGTGGCACTCCCATTCCTCCTCATTCGACTCATCTATTCCTGCATCAGCACATTCAGCCACAACTCGAAATTCAACCTCCTCACCGGCGACGAGACCGTCTTACTTTGCATGGCTTACCTAATGGAAATCTGTGTCGTAATTTCATTTGAGGTCATGGGGTTATCTTTGAGGAAGGCAGTCGAGGTTGAACGTCCGGCTGCTACACGCGAGACGAACAGCTCTGATAGCTCGCAGCCGCTACAGAAGAAGGGGAAAGGAAACATGGCACTGAACATTGCGAAGAAGACTATCATTGGAAGGATTGTCATGGCGTTTGTGCCAAGTGAGAAATACGATGTGGAGATGCAGGATCAGGGTCGACACATGGCGAAGTGAGGAAAGGAAGAAGAGGCATGGGTGGCGGCGATGGATAATGGTTTCTTAGATGGTTTTAGCACAGGCGTTTACTGGTCAGATTAATCTCTCGTTTGTTGCATTATCCATGAAATAAACTGCAAATTACTGTATATACTTTTCACCGCCAGTATTTCTTCAAGATCCAGGGTCTCGATCTCGGATCAGAGACGTGTCTTAAGATCCAATATCTTGGAATCAATCCGAGATTCTGATCAGGGGGGTTTATAGCGCTAATATTTTTGAAGTAGAGATGTTGAGAACAGTCTTGAGAATCTGGGTTGACAAGGTATGCACGTGAATTGTTTAGAAGTCAGCCAGGGTGGTGCGCTGATTCTACGATCCCCTTGGACCGTCAATATTCAAAGAGCCGAGGGGATTTGTCAAGGTTCTTGCCGGCTATGCGCTGTTGTTCGATGCAGAATTGTGCATTTAGGACAGCAGTAACAGGTAAACTTAAGAGAAGGAGAGGGGTGACATTCAGCATCGCTCAGCGTTTCGTACTTTTCGATTTTTGAAATGTTTCGGGGTTGTGGGGAACTGTACATGGAATGATACTGGGGATGTCAACGAGCGCGCAACTTGTGTATAATATTTCACTTATTCCACATAACGACGTCGCAGTTCATGTATGTTTGTGATATCAATCTCGCTTTTTCTGTTGTTTCACCCAGCATGCAGCTCCATCTTCGCTTACCACCCCACTCTCTTTCTCTGAACCTGCTCCGACCACGAACCGGCCGACAGAAGGACAAGGTCTTGTAGACATTCATCTTAGCAGTTGCCAAAGGCCAACGAGAATGTTTTCACAGTCGTCCATAACCCTGGACCTTAGATATGCGGTGGCTCTCGAACCTTGATAACCGAGTTGACTCCGAAGAAGGCCTATGAAGGACGAGGGCTCCTGGTTCCAACATCAGGCCAGTTTGTGTGGATCTTGCTTTAGCCCCTTCAAGCCATTCTGTCGCTGCCGACCAAGTCGCGACAATGTATTGCGAGGAAGTCCGCTCTTGTCATCTCCCCGCGGTCGACACTGGCTTTGTCAGCCTCTATCTTCGCCAAATCTGCGTCGTACTGCTTCAAATGCAATATCTTTCGCGCCACAAATGTTTCCACCTCCTCTGGGTTAACTGCCAACCTTTGTGTCTTCCACTTATCAATGCCCACTTGCTGTCGCAGCTGTGTAAAAGGGAAACTATAAGTGTCGTTAAAGCCGCACGAGAGGAGCATGTGAAGCCACATGGCCCCCGAAGTCTCAGACCACTTGACGAGACTAGAGACTTCTTTCTTTTCGTGGCCCGGCCTTTTCATTTCTTCCTCCTCTAGAACGCGCTTGTAGATCTCTAGGTATTTGAAATACCGCGCAGCAACGTCAGGTGGCTCGTTGTCATCGCAATCCCATTGCGGGTTAATCGGCCGATCCTGAAGAAGCCACCACGGTGCTGACGCGAACAGCTGCGCCGGTCCAACGTACGACCATTCGAGATCCACAACCCCGATGACCGTAAGGTCCTCATCGCTCTTGACAATCAAGTTGGCCAGGCCAAGGTCGTCGCAGACAAGTTTAAAAGGGCCTCGATCGTACTGCTCATTTACGTACTCAGGTACCAAAGATGCTAGAAGCTTGAATGAAGTGTACTTATTTTCAGCGTCATATGGTCCAGCTACCGAGTTTAGCTGTTGGGCCAATTGCTCGCAGTCTTGCCTGATGACATAATCGAAGTACCCTCTCGTAGTCGAGAAGCCTTGGGCTCGGTCACCTGGAGTTCATTTGATTAATTTTCAAATTCCAGTAGGTAGAATAGAAATAGTTGTGTCATACCAAAGGTGTTAACGCCTCCAGTCTGGATAATGTCATGCACCTTCCATGTCAAGGGTCGTGTGGGTGCAGAGAAACTTGTCTTCGGCGTTGGCAGGCTGCCAATTCGGTCAAAGTCGAGCTCAAAGAGCTGAAGTTGGAAACAGCTTATCTGTCTAAACAGATACTCAACGTCGGTATCGCTAATATCCTCTCGTACAAGTCTTGAGTCGATAGTAGCATTGGGATTTCTGAGCAGGCGGTTGACACTTGCACCCTCGATGAATTCCATCAGAATAAATGCTCCCAGGCCGAGTGGGTTTGCGGCAGCAAGGCCCCAGGAGTAAACTTTTGGGACAGGAATACTAGTCCGCTCGCGGATGAGACTCAGCACCTCTACCTCCATGGTAATCTTCTCGTCAGCGTAGTCCTCACAGATAGCCCCAACACGGGGGAAGCGCAGAAGACAGATAGTGTTGTCGATGAAGATGAACTTCTGACATAGATTATACGAGCCATGAAGAAAGCCGCCATCGAGTCGGCATAGTAGCTGCTCAGGATGAAGGGTTGTAACCCAGCTGCACATCCGGCCGTCGATGCGGGTCGCATTCACCCTTTCAACCCAAACATTTTTCTGCACTTCGTGGACGAGGTCATCACGCTTATCGTAATCCATCACGTCAGGGGAAGCTGTGGTGGTTGATTGAGTGTATGGGAAATGGTATTGGTGATGAGGAGAAATCGAGGGGGCAGCCGTCTGTTGATCTCTCCGGGCGCAAATCATAAATTATAGGTTGCCACTGGCGGCCTGGCCAGGCTGGCACGGACACGTGCAGATGGAGGCCAACCCCATCTTAAGCTCATCTACGCAACCGATATTGATATAGTATCACGCATCACTTAAAATAAGTGATATTGGAATTTCGGCGAAGTCAAAGAGTTACCATGAGTCTTCCAGGGGCGTCGCATTAACAAAGCTGTTGCGCCACCTCTTTTTTGATAACCCGCCCCCGTCTCGTCCACATCAAGATATATCTCTCCTCACAATACCGCTGAACGGAGATCCAAATACACTTCCACCCATTAGTCGACAACTTTCCTCTTGCAAAGGTCACCATGTGTTACACGCCCCTAAAGAAGATTCAGTTGCACTGTGGAGTACTGGCCAGAGTGTGACATTCTCGTATGATCCAAGAAATATCTACCATCATATGCTTGCTTGTTGCGAGGCTCTTCGATGTACCAGTACTACCGGTATAACTATCCATAGCTTAGGAGCTGCTCACTCCGAAGGTTCATGCCAGCTAGTTTTCTCTTATGATAAAAGTGAAACATAGGTCGTTCTTTAATTACCAACCCCGAAAACTTTAAGCGAGCTTGGCGCCTAAACACTTGGTTGTCCTGCGACTTCCTCCATTTTCTCGACAAAATTACATGCAGGTTTACCTCTCGCAGTGAGTTTTGAACAGTCCTAGTTCATTCATAACATCAACAGCGACAGCTGCAACTTACTTTTCACGTATTCTTTGCTTTCACTGTGCTCATT
Source organism: Helotiales sp. F229 (assembly GCA_002554605.1). Classification (NCBI taxonomy): domain Eukaryota; kingdom Fungi; phylum Ascomycota; class Leotiomycetes; order Helotiales; species Helotiales sp. F229. The sequence goes on from MXAW01000011.1 coordinate 1,975,920, forward strand.
GTTCAATAGTATTTGTTGACCTTAGCATTTCCAAAATCTTGCATTTTCTCAGCGCGCTACCGTAGAGGGGATCATGATGACATGCTTACGGAATTCTATCGTAACTACCCAAACCTATTTCGCATTATCTTGTCTACCAAGTCAATATCAGTTTAGTCAGAATCTCCCAACGCCCACACTGGATCAACCATCTCTGTGTTTTCGTTGGGCGGTCTTGTCTTACTCTTATATTCAAGCTTGTCCAGTCTCTCGCAGATGGCTTGCGCGAGGATTTCTGTCTCCAGCAGGAGATGGACTTGTTCGTACTCGCAGTCACAAAATGGTGAGCCTTTGAGCAGAAGCATGCCCACCCCTTTCTCGGAGAACGCTTTTCTCGCTGCTGATACGATTACAGGACTCGCTAGACTGTGAAAGGCAGGGGTCCCGTAAGAACCAACTTCAGCAAGTATGTGAGGGAGTGCTAAAGTCACCAGTTGATCTCGTTTCTTTGCCTCTTGGTTGATCAAGTCCAAAGCCATGTTGCGCTGGTCTTTGGGACTACTCGTAAAGAACCCTGGGGGGAATCGTGCGATTGTCTCTTCTGGGACTTCTTTGTGGAACCGAAGAACGGTATTGCACTTCATGGGCGTCTGGTATGCGTCCTCGCCCTGGTGGTCTCCAGGATTGACTTCTTTGTCGTCGTTCTCATCGTCGCTATCCTCGCAATATTTCCAATGTTGATCATTGAAGACCCAGTCTGCGACAGTAAAAATGACATCTACCACCCATTTTTTGGACAATATTTGCTTCTCTTCAGAAGAAAGAGCCTCTTCAACTCCGAATGGAAGAAACCCCCGTCTAGGCATGTGCCAAGTATTTGAGACACCTGCTGCATTCAGCTGTCTATCATCGCGAGGGAGTTCCCAGCCTGCATTCCACTGGATACGTCCTTTCCACATATCGATATATTCAAACACATCGATACGTTCCCACATATTGGATAGATCACCACTATGAGAAAGCGACAAGTACTTTAATCACAGGCGCGACATCCTTGACAATTGAAACGCAAAGTAAGAAATGGTTTGGTTTGTGATCTCATCGCTCATTCTCCTTCTTTCTTCAACGTGGACTTTTCGATAACCGGGATGCAAATCAGAGTCTTGGATTATGTCAGAATTCTGTTGAGCCCATCTTTCTTGAAGCCAAAAGACGTAGTTATGGAGAAGTGGGGGTGCGAAGCCTCCGCGAGCTAACCCATCGGCTCTCCGTTTTTGGACTCTTAATTCTCGGTCGGATCTGTGAATTTCTTTCTGCTCCTCTTCCATCCCCCAGTAATCATGGAATCTTGGTGGTAGTGGCACGCTGAAATACCGTCTCTCGGGGTCGGCGGCGGCAGTGAGAAGCAAGTAGTATTCAAAGGCCGGTGTTTCGGCTGTGTTGCCGATGTACCTATCAAGCTGCTTCTTCCATTCGAGTTTCCAGCTGGAAACTTGAACCTTCGAAGTCGTTGGGAGTTTGGTTGATTCCTCCGAGTCTGCTTCTTTGTCACCGCGGAGCTTCAAAGAGCTTCCGAAGGTTTGTTCATTTGTCACGAGAATTTGTAGGTCAAGGTCTCCCTCCATCTCCTCCTTAGCCTTCTTTAAGATTGTCTGGGCTTTGAGTGGGCGATTCGGATGGAGATTTTTCTGGCTTGCCTCAACGGCCTTGTAGAAAGTCTGACCGCAGCGAATGCCCGCATCTGAAAAAGTCGATCTTTTGGCAGAAATCCGGGATGCAACAATGGCCTTCTATTGTCTCACAATATTCTAGATCACCAGTGTCCAGCTTTGGGAGAACTGAAGGCAATAAATCAAGCAGTTGCCTACCACTAAATGTCATCCATAGACTATCGGCGCGAGTCTTTTTCATCCAAGTGAAATGAGCCTTGGCGAGGGCACGCCTTCTTCTCTCTTTCGCCTGGTGGAATCCTCGTGGTATCTCTTTCTCTGGTATTCCTGGGCCGTGGTCCGTAGACAGGTCTTCAGTAGTGCAAAGTTGACACCAGTACAAATAGAGCAACGGGAGATCAGGCGAGTCCTTGTTCTCGATGTTGAGATTCTTTCTAATGATTGTCTCTTCGCTATTTTCGAGGCGCGTCTTCAAGTTACGGTCTTGGATGAGATGACCAAGAGCTATGAAGAGGGGAACTTTGTAGGCTGACAACCTGAGAAACATCAGTAAGGTCCAGTGTGGTTGTTCTGTTCCGTTCCAACTAGGCGATTATATTCAGCATAGTACTTACCAGGATTCTTGTAGAGTTGGAGGTTTGCGATGACATGACGAGCTGGAAGAATAGCTTTCGTTACTTACACTGCTTGTTCTGGAACTGACATGTTCGTCGATGGAAGCCATATCGAACGGCTGGCCAGGTTTCGACAGAAAGACAAGAATATGGAGAGGGACAATAAGGTTGGTGGGTGATATGGTCTGGACGTGAAGTAGCTGTGTAGAAGGAATAGAAGAGGGGGGAAATCTTCAAATAGCCACAAGGCGAGACGAAACAATAAATATGTCTTGTGGGTGATTCAGCGAACTATTCCAGGCTGGAGGGGTGATGGAGAGGCAAGTGAATGGGAACTGGATGCGAATGACGGCTTCCTTCAGCAGCGATACTCTATAAATTTCAATGATTCAGAACTACTGAGGTGTGTCATTACACTGTCGTCGTCAAAGAGAAGCCTAGGAGCCAAAAGGTAAACATGAACTGTGTGGTTAGCCGAGTCTTGGCAAATTTGGATCCAGCCATTGTTGAATACCAATGGTCATTCTTTTCATGTTATTTTTCGCTTGCTATATTGTGCCCCCGAGATTGTTCTGGAGTAGAAGGTTCCTTTTGTTTTGTTGGATCACAAAAAAAGTGTTTGTATTAATCATGAGTCACGATAATGGGATTGTCATTGGCGCCAACGAAGGTGGACACGTTCTTTTGTCACTCTTTGACATACAGTATGGTTCTCTTTAAAGAGGAGCACAGCGGTATTTTAGGATTTTAGATTTAGACAAACGTCTTGCAAACTTACAAGAAACAGAGTGCCCCTCGCGATTCAGTGACTTTTCACAGCATGTGGTTCCCCAAACAAGTCCTCGCCCTCTATAACGCATTTAAGATCAACAGAACCTTGAGAACGAACTCGATTTCAGAACACAGAATCTATCTCTAGAGATTGACAATATCCGGTATGCTGTCTTCCTTCGCCTCGGTCTCGTCGTGGAACTTGTCAAGCGTCTCACAGACCGCATGGGCGAGGGCTTTGGTTTTGATCAACACATGAGTTCTTTCGTCGTTGCATCCACAGAATAGGTAACCTTGAATCGGGAACAAGCCGAGACCTTATTGAGCAGACGCCTGAAGCGGCACGGATTCAACGGCTATCTGGTGACCGATGTGCTAGTATTTTTTAATCTTTTTTTACCTGAAGCTTTACTTGGAGGGAGGGATAGAGCTATTTTGGAGGCCTAGCTAGGCCTAACTAGTATTGGGAATCGGAATGGGAATCAGTCTACTAGAGTAGTTGTCTTAGTGTGAATGATCAAAGTGTACGTCTGGATCACGAGTGAGTTCCCTCGTAACTATGCCAACCACAAGGCAAATACCGGTCACGTGGTCAACGGGCTGTCTTGAAAGGGGAATGTTGATAAGTTTTTCATTGTTCAATTTGACCTCAACTACCCCCAGTTACATACATGTTACTAGTCCTAGACACAAGGTACCGTTGGACTGGGGTCCTGAAAAGACCTTCCCAAATCTTTGCATGATTCAGAACTCGTCTTTCCTAAGCACATAACGCCAATTTTCTATGGCTTCCAAACCAACTGGGGTATTCGCAATAAGTCTTACAGAACAAACACCAATGAGAATATAATGTATGATGAGGATCAGAATGAGATGACTGATGCGTCTCTTGACAGCCAAACAAGGAGGAAGCAGAGTACATAAGCCACGGTTGATGACTCGCAAATTGCCCTCACTTCTTAGCCTTCATCTCCTTCTCCAACTTCTTTCTCTCCCGCTCGGCCATCTTCAGCTGTCGCTTTGATGGAGTATCCTTCTCAGCCAAGGCCTCAACGACAGCATCCTGCTGCCACTTTGCGGCCGCCTCCGGGCTCCCAAAGAACCGTGTAAAGTCACCAGGTATCATGCTCTTCAATGGAGAGTTGTCTGTCTGAGGTCCATTGGGTGGAGAAGAGAAGTCGTAGGTTGGTGGTCCTGGGATGAGGGCCGGTGGGGTGATGGCTTCATCCTTGAATTGGGTGGTCTTCTTGGCTCGAGACTTGCGGGGTGTGGGTGTCTTCTTTATCTTTGACGCGGGGGTTTTCTTCTTGGGTTTGGTAGTCCTCTTGGTTGGAGTTTCGAGAAGCATTGGTGGCCACTTCATTGGGTGCTGTCGCTTCACGTGTTCTGGCATGCTACCTGGTGTGCCTGTATATGGTTGATTGATGTTGGGTAGAGGGCCGGTCTCAGCGGTGGCTTCGATGCGCTGGTATGGAGGTGGCTTCATTGGTAGGTTCAATTGCTCCCACCATTCGTCTTCGGACTCAGTATCGGAACCCCCACACAGCTCTGGTGGCAACACTCCAGCCTTCTTCTTGGCTCTAAGGACTAACGACGGAGGCAGATTAGTTTGTACTTGGATACCATTGAAGAGGTTCTCCTCGTATACCTGGTATTCTTGGCGGAATGCGGGAAGAATCTTGTTGAGATCAGTCCTAGGTCTAGCTTGAGGTAGCGTACCAAACGTTGCGTGCGGAACAGCTGACGGACGGGTACTACCAGAAGCGTTCTCTTGGAGCTGGTTAAGAGTTGATGCATTCTGCAGGGTAGCTGGGAGAGTCTTTCCTTGACTAGGCTGGTGTTGCATATATGGATTCCAGGTGAGACTGCCGTTGGCGGGAGGTCTGATGAGTCCTTGGTGCGTCGCGGTAATTTCGTTTGCCCGACGCTGCTTCATAATCTGCATTTGTGCTATTTGCAAATCCCGCATGACATTTGCGCGCCGACGCACTCTTTCTTCGGCGGCATTGTATGTTGGAAGATTGCTGCGGCGAGGGTTCTGCTGAAGGGGACTGGTTTGTTGACCTGCCTGGGGACGACTCATGTCTTGGTTGTCTGGAAGGACGGCTGATGCAGAAATCTGAAAGTTGTTGGGAGGGACTGAAGCGTATTGACTGTCCTTCTGTTGATTATGGCGTACAGGAGTATCGATAGGCTGGTATGGCGACACATAGGCTTGAGATGCAGCATTATCTCCCATTGGCAGCTGATCAATCTTGATGTTGTGTTGCTCGGCCAGAATACGATAGTATTTGCCATATTCCTCAGGATAGGATGTCTTAGAAGGCTTTGGTGTGCCACTGAGAATGTTCTGAGCCTGTGCAATTGCGCTCGTTGTGGCTCGTCTGGCTCTTCGCCCCGCAACCTCTTCTTGCAGAGTTCCAAGATGCCCGATTGCTGCTTGACCTGAGTTTTCGACCATCTGTTGATTGTTCAATACAGTGCGACCTGGACGACGTTTTGGAGATGGAGAAAGATCAAGCTCTGAAGCGACCATTGCGCTGGGATAGAGATATGATGAGCTGAACGCACGCTTTCCCAACGATGGAGAGATGTGATCGGCAGCCCCAGAGCCATTGGCATCGCTCAGGCGCGGAGTCGTCGCCATGATATGTTCTGTTGGTGGGTTGAGAGTGATTGGATTAACGACGACAGATGGGTATTGGACAGGTGGGTATTGAGTGTAGTTTGACTGATGCGCGTTGTCCTCCACGCTGTATCCTCGAGAATCTGCAGCGGCAGCAAGACCGTAGCTTGGATTGCCAGTTGGAGTGATGGGTAGAGCAATAGCGAAAGGATCATCTGCGATTCCAAATTTGGCGTAAGGATTTTCTGGGACGCCATATTGGTAGGAGATTGGAGGCGTTGAAGACATTGTGGAGTAATATTCGTGGGTTGATGATTCTTCGACAAGTACGCGGAGTAGAAAGCCAGCTTCGTGGAGGATGATTATATCATCGTTGGCTTCGCAGCTGAGCAGAAGTTGAAGTGCTTTTTGGCAGCAATTGATTTTCACTCCTTTGTGGGTACTAAGGTGAGCGTCGGGGCTAAGCGGAAGGAAATTCTCGGTGTGGTGTTGATGTTGACTGTCGCGTTCTGTTTTGGGGCGTCACGAGATCGGCCGCATCCCCAGAGGAACCTTACTGAGAGCATATCATTTATTTCATCTCTAAGAAGAGCCTACAGAATTCTGTAGAGGTATTGTTAGCAGTGCCCACCAAGTGTAACCTGTGCAAAGCTCTCTCGAATTGAGTGTCATTTCCGGCTCAAGGGTCTTTTTTTCCCCACAGAATTAAGGAGTAGGCATGCTTTCCATAGATATCTACATATGTACTCAGCATATGTTGGACTCTCTTCAAAATCACAAGGCCAGCAAATGAAAAGTGATAGCAGCACATCACCAAATATAACACAGGCGCTCATACTGTTGTCTCGCACATCGACGGCACTCAATCGGGGCTCATTGTATAGCGATTCAGTCCCAGATAATCTGTCAATTGTTTCTCAGTGGCTCAATTCCTATCCCATACGTATTCACAACAATGCAATCAGGCTTTCAGGGGAATTGACGTTATGAATATGCCCTAGCCAAAGCCATCATGTTTGTCAGCGAGCATTTTGGCCTCCAATTTCACCTCGATTCCTTCTTTTACGGACTCCTCCAGTCAATAAGCAATTGAACGGCCGGATTCTGCTGTGATTTGGACCAGCGTGAGGAGACGCATGATTTGAAGTATCTGAAGATTATGTTTAAGCGTAAGCGAGTAAATGATTGTAGGGCAGTCATGAATGTAAGGGCTTCAAGAAATAAAGAATCAACGCCACTTTGAAGAGACAGACGGCAATGTGATTCGTGTTGGAGGTTTCAATAGGTCCGAATGTTTGAGTGAAGTTGAGATGGACGTTGTTGTTGAAGCGGGTCTTTAGCCGAGATTGATAAGATTAGATCGAGCTGCGTCTTGGCCAAAGCTCCCGCGTTTTGTTCAATGGCTTGCGCCTGAGCCAAAGAACAAGACCATCTCTCTACAGACACAGCAAAATGGGGAAAGGTAAGCTGCAATCCTCCCAGAAACTTTTAGGGAGTACGTGCTAATTACTGGTTCTCTGTAGGCACAGATAAACTCTACGTATGTGACCTCATGCTTCGAATGCGCCAGCTTGCTGTGCACCATTACGAGTCCGAGTCCATAAGGAGCTTGTGCTGACCTCCAACAGATTACCCATTCCGAATGGTCTTCGTCCGATGCATATTCAGCCAGCGCTGGCTCTAACGTGAACCTGAAAGCGCCAAATGGAGCGAATTTCAAGCGCCTGCCCTTCAACTTTTGCTCCGCGAGTCTACAACCTTTCAAGCACCCAGTCTGCACGGCAGAAGGGACAATATTCGATGTTGAGGTTATAAGTCAGTGGCTCGAGAAGCATGGCACAAATCCCGTTACAGGCAAGCCAATGAAGGACAAGGACCTCATCAAACTCAACTTTGCCCGGAACGGAGATACAGACGCGCATGATGGAGGAATGGGCTCTGGAGACGGGAAAGGCGAGATGGTGGATCCTGTCACATTCAAGGTCTTCACCGATAATACGCATATCGTGGCGATTAGGCATGGCAGTGAGGCCAATGTCTTTGCCTGGGAGACGGTCGAGAGGCTGAATATCAAGGCTAAAATGTGGAATGACTTGGTTGATGATCGCGAATTTGGCAGGTCGGATATCATCACACTCCAAGATCCACAAAATTTGGAAAGCCGCGATTTGAGCAAATTTAACTTCGTGAAGGAAGGCGAGACAGTTTTGACCAAGGAGCAGGAGGAAGAAAGAAAGAAGGGGAGCGTGAATATAGATGCCCTGGGAAGGGTTGGGGAGAAGGTGCTGAGGGCAAAAGAAGCTGTGGAGAAGGCGAGAAGGGAGCGCGAAGCTGGCGGTGATATCAATCGGTCAAAAGCATTGACGAAAACTGGCACACAAAATGCAGCACCCAGACAGTCGATGGTGCAGGAGAAGAAGATGGCTTACAATGCTGCGCAGTATACCACTGGCAAAGCTGCTGCCAGTTTTACCTCGACTGGACTTACCCCAGAGACGAGCGGAGAGCGCGCACTTCTTACAGACGAGGAGTACATGCTTCGACCAAAACGAGTGAAGATCAAGGGATATGCTCGGATCGAAACTTCAAAGGGGTCCCTCAATATCGAACTACAAACCGAGACCGCACCACGAGCTGTGTGGAATTTCGTACAGCTAGCGAAGAAAGGATACTACAATGGTGTCAAGTTCCATCGGAATATCCGAAACTTCATGATTCAAGGTGGCGATCCTACGGGTACTGGCAAAGGAGGCACAAGTATCTGGGGTAAGAATTTCCAGGATGAATTCGATGGTCCTCTAACCCATGATGCGAGAGGTGTCATGAGCATGGCAAATAAGGGGAAGAATACGAATTCCAGCCAATTCTTCATCACCTACAAAGCCGCAAAGCATCTGGACCGGAAGCATACCATCTTCGGTCGAGTCGTTGGTGGTATGGACGTATTGCAGAAACTCGAGAATGTGCCAGGCGATGACGGAAACCGGCCTCTGGAGGACATCGCTATGGACAACGTTGTGGTCTTCGTCGACCCATTCGAGGAATTTCAGAAACAAAAACGCGAGAAAGATGACCTGGAGAAGGAGAAAGAAGAGATTAAGAAGCAGGGAGGAACTGAGGATGACAAGACTACTTGGACCGGCAAACGTATCAGGAACGATGGGAGCGTTGTCCAGAGCGAGCAATCTGGCGGTGTGGGCAAATATCTGCACGCTACGAAGGATACTGCTGGCAGCAAAGTCACCGTGGACGATGCTGAGCAGGCTGAGGCTGAGCCTGTCAAGAAGAAGATGAAGATGGGCGGGTTTGGAAATTTCGATAGCTGGTGATCTCATTACCCAGCGCAGCCAAGCAACGGAGGCCCCAGATGAGCTGAGCCATGACGCCAAAAGAAAGCATGCAGTTGGTGGTATCCTAATCGAAGGTTCAACTCTATGGGACCCATTCTCCAGCACTGGACCCTGTCCCTCCATGACTGCTCGTTGTAGAGGCCATCATAACTTCGTATCAAAGGCAAATGCCCCGCCAATTATGGGTGGGGAGGGGAGCAAGTACTGCAAGTGTACAGGTCTGAGACGAGACTGGCAATCTTGGGCTCTCTCTAGGAGACTGGAAATGGATGGAAGGATGTAGGTGGTTGGTTGCTTCTGATAGCTAGCCAGATGCTACATAGTACGAGCTTCTAGAGAGATCCAATCGCAAATCAAGAAATTTTCCAGCTTGATCATTCATGATGCATCCTTTCTGATCCTACCAGGGCTGTGAAGATACCATAGAAGAGTGAACAGAGCACCCCAGGGCCATCGTATGATCCGATATACCCCATTGCTCATCCACGCCTGAATACTCACCTTCACATGAGGACTAAGTCTCGCGCGATATCGCTGTGTCGGCCATCAGCTATTGCTGATGTGGGTCTTATTTCTACTGTATCTTCCAGATGAATTAGACGTTGGAATGAAGTGAGTGAAGATGTTGAGCTACTTCAAACAAAGTATAGATCTTGAGGCTTTCTTGTAACAAGCATGAGGGAACCGCTCAAGCAATCTAGGTTTGTTAGAAACAATTCACTGTAGACAGTAGAAGCTATCTTGTTCTTTTATTTCAGACCCAATAGAAATTTGCCTGTATGCACAGCTCGGAGGAGAATAATACAGGGTGCTTGAGATTACAAGTGAGCAACGGAAATCTATTCTCTCCTCTTTCTTTTCTGCTCATTTAGATGTCTAATAACTCTGCATTGCACTGAATTGAACTGTAGAGAATTGGATGGGATTATCTCCACATCAGATCTCGTAACCTCTGTTTATCCTCCTCAGTTCCAAAGATAGTGTCTATAGCACTCCGTGCCAACTCACAGATCTCACCACGGTTCAGGTTGAAGTGCTCAGCGACGAGTCTGAACTCATTTGAGAGGCTGCTGCCGAAGACGCCGACGTCGTCTGTCTGTTCGATTTGTCAGTTCCATATTTTAATATCTTCATTCAAGCAGTTTTGTAGTCCATGGAATGAGAAGACATACACTCAACGCAATCGGACACCCCTTCCCCCTCCACCACCCAAAATGATGATCCCCATACGTCCCGGTGATCATCTTCGCATGCACATTACAGCTCAAACACAGCTCCAATCCCAATTTCCTCTTCACAATTTCTGCCTTCACGTCGTCTGGTACGTTTATCACGTGGCCGATCCGCTGCGGCTGGTATTCTAGTAACGTCCAGAGTTCCTTGGACGTGGAAGAGGCGGGGGACTCGGCGAAGTGGATTGTTATTGGGAGGTTGGCTTCGCGTGCTTGCTTGAAGGCGGGTGCGAAGATCGATACGTCGCCGACGGCGGGGTCGCCACAGAGATCGATGCCGACTACTCCTTTAGAGCGATATTTTAATGCCAGCACGACGACTTCCAGGGCTATGTCGAGGGTGTTGCGGCGGTCGATGGAGAGAATGAGATTTGTTTTCATTTTTGAGCTAGATGCGTTTGAGGAGTTGATGCAGGAGAGGATGGTTTGGATGTAGTCATCTTTGGTGATGCCTGCGGAGGGAATGGCGCGCGGTGTGGTACGTAACTCGAGGTAGGCGACGCCGTCGGAGGAGAAGGATGAGAGGACGGAAAAGGTGGTGAAGATTAGGGAGGAGAGCTCGTTGCAGAGCTCGTAGATGTATTTGGAGAAGAGAGGGAAGAAACTAGGTGGGGTGTGAGATTTTGATGAATACTGATGAGGGGAAGAATTTGATAGGATGGCAAGTGATTGGACTAGCTTGGTTGAAAGTCTTCTACTTGAAGCGTGTTGATGATATTCCTAGCCGAGACATCATTTAATGCCCAATCTGGTCAACGAAATTGAAAGCAAGAAAGCAAGTACTTAATTCCAAGAGGTTACAAAATCCAAAAAGTCAAGATGTGATAACAACCCACACGGAAATACAACTCACGTCTCCAAATCGTAATCGAACTTACCAGCAGGCATCTCAATCAGAGGATCCCCAAGTGTGGTCTCGCCTCGAGCCTTCTTCTGTAGCCATATTTCGTGAAGACATTCCCGACTGATGCTGCCACTGAGATGGGCGTGTAACTATGAAAAATGAAAATCTCAGCCATGGGTCAAAGTACTTCAAAGCATGGTAGAATCGGCAGACTAGCTAAAAGGTATTGCGTCGAACTGCTTTGACGGCTCCATCGTCGATACAACGCCCCACACAAGCGGGAACGGCGTGTCTTAAATGACTCTCTGATCGACTCACCTCAACTTTCGGCAAAGCAATGAAATCCATATCGGGACTTGAAGAAGATGGGAGTTTCTTAGACATAATTTAGTGGTGAGACAGACTCTTGGGTGATTCTTTGACCTGGACTTATGGCGGCAAAGCGGATAGATATCCTGAAAAGAGGGTTTGTCTTCTGACGAGAGGCGTGTGAAAGTCGCGGGAAACGGCTGCAGAGTCAAAGCCAACACTTGATTTGCAAAGCTTGTTTGTCTGTTAACATTTGATGATGTGAGTAAGAAAGACGGAAAAGAAGGATAAACTTGTTCGGTACACCGAAATGTTCAGGGAGAATGGGGGAGAGTGGAAAAGCAGAATTAAATCTCCGGCTCTGGGCAGTGGCGCCAGCGGCAATGGGGAGGAGTTCTTCTGATTGGTTTGACTGTCTTAAAGGGGCATATATGGGGGAATTATGTGGCTAGTTGATGATCCGCAGCTGCCATTCTGGACCTTAATATGTGGTACAGCACAAGAGAAGGATGGGTACGGAATTGCGACTGCGAGCTTTCAGATATATGAAGCTGGAGTACAGAGGTCGGTCCGGAATATCGCGATGTCGCGATGTCGCGATGCTCCTCGCTTCTAAGGCGTTGCATCACTGTATGAAAGAGTCCTGCAATATTTCGGGCTGGAGAGTCATATTAGAAGTGTTTCATGGGATGCCGAGTACTTCGGAAGTTGCCCGCAATGCTCCCCCTGAGGATCGTATGCAATGCAATTTATCGGCCTAGCGAACCTGCAGAATTGCTGCACGAGCAGGGCAAAGAGCAATTGGAGGACCCATCCCTTTGCCGTCTTTGGACAATTCTCCGTCTACAAGATAGTTGCCCGGCAGTGAGAACAGAGCAGTGAGAAAGAAGCGATCAGAAAAGTGAAATCGGATGTGGATGTCCAGAGCCAAAGAAACCGCCAAGCTAGTAGCACAGCACTCGGATAACATAGAGTTCAGTGTGCTTTGACAGTTGGATGAGCCTGGAAATCTTGTAATTGGGTGGTGGGTGCGAAGACATGCTCACGGAAGTGATCCGATCGTGAGGGTGAAATTGATTGCGATGGCGCAAAGCAAAATGCTGCAGCAACGGTGTATGATAGATATAAATGATATTTAAATTGGATACCTGTGGTTGTTTGGCTTTCTTTAATACACCAGATACATCAGATTTATCAGAAGAGAAAGACGAGAAGTTATCTACGCGGTGGTCATCTTGTCCCCCTACCTATGCAGTATATCTTCAACAGCAGAACATTCTCTCTATCTTTCGTCTGAAAGAACGATTGACTAGTTAGAGGTGCTTCACCCTTTGTGGAGTTCAGTCTATTTCAGTCAGTCACTCTGCTACCCAGATGTCTGTAGTATCCTGGCTGTATTTATTGGTACTGTTCCATCCCTACTGTATGTCTCTATCATATCAATGTTGAACAACCTCATCTGCCCCTATTCTCCCTCCGTAATGTATTGACTGTCCCTGTCTCCACACCGGATTTACGTATTGTTGTACCTAGCCGACCTGCATCTTGCTAAGCAGAAAGTGGCGGCCACCCTCCTCTCCCTCCTCCATCCCCTTCGTCGCTTCGGCTATTTGCTAGTCCTGTAATGTACTTGTACTGTGTGCTACGTTCGCCTTAGCCCCCTCGACAAGCAGGCCGCTTCCATTGACTGCCTGCCCGCCTGCGTCCAGCCCAGCCAGGTCTCCGCTCTACTCCACACCTGCGCTGCAACTGCAACTGCAACTGCACTGCACTCATCTTCCACTCACCTTCCATCCCCAACTCTCACCCTCCTCTCCTCGATTCCTCTTGCTGGACATCGCGTCAGCTCTCTTTCAGTCAATTGATTGACCATCCCATCGCACAGCTGCGTCGACTTTGATCGCCCAGCCCATCAAGCCCTACGCTCAATCCTCCTTCCACTTGTCACCAAGCTGACAGCAACACCAACAGCCAACAGCCAATAGCCCCGGGGAGCTCTCCTCCGTTTTTGGCTGACCCCCGAACCCCCCTACCTAGCCTCATCTCTTTCCGACGTCCAAGGCTCACCTCACCTCCAACAATCTTCAACATCAACATCAACAATCACCCACCCGCGACCTCCTCCTCCTCCTCCTACACAACCCGACCGCCACCATGTCGAACGAAGTATCGCCCGATCAGATGCAGGCGCGCATCCAGCAGGCTCGTCGCGAAGCAGAGAACCTGAAGGACAGAATAAAGCGCAAGAAGGATGAACTGGCCGACGGCACGCGTAAGTCAATCGAGCGATTAGACTTGAGGTTTCCATGGCCACAGCCATCCAATTGATGATGTCTTTGATCTGTCGTGACTGCGATTGTATACTGACGATTATTGTGCAGTTTCTGGCATCGCCCGGAGTCAACAGGAGGCCCTACCAAAGAACACGATGATGAAGACCCGGAAGACCTTGAAGGGACATCTTGCGAAGATCTACGCCATGCACTGGTCCACCGATCGGAGACATTTGGTTTCGGCATCACAAGACGGAAAGCTCATCATTTGGGATGCGTATACCACCAACAAAGTCCATGCTATTCCTCTGCGCTCATCTTGGGTCATGACCTGCGCTTACGCCCCCAGCGGAAATTACGTTGCATGCGGTGGCCTTGATAACATCTGTTCGATCTACAACCTCAATTCAAATCGCGATGGTCCAACCCGCGTTGCACGAGAACTTTCTGGTCACTCCGGATATCTTTCCTGCTGTCGGTTCATCAATGACCGAAGCATCCTCACCTCTTCCGGCGATATGACTTGTATGAAGTGGGACGTAGAGACTGGATCCAAGGTCACCGAGTTCGCAGACCATCTTGGAGATGTCATGAGCATCAGCATCAACCCAACAAACCAGAATACCTTCGTTTCCGGTGCCTGCGATGCATTTGCGAAGTTATGGGATATTCGTGCTGGCAAGGCTGTCCAAACTTTCGCCGGACATGAGTCGGATATCAATGCCATTCAGTTCTTCCCAGACGGACATTCATTTGTCACTGGTTCCGATGATGCCACCTGCAGATTGTTCGATATTCGGGCTGACAGAGAGCTCAACCAATACGGAGTATGTGTGCCTTAATTTTGCATAGGATATCTGCTAATCTTTAACAGAGCGAAGCAATTCTCTGCGGTATTACCTCGGTTGCTACGTCAGTATCTGGAAGACTTCTCTTCGCTGGTTACGATGATTTCGAATGCAAGGTAAGAATGACACTCCCCGGCGTTATGCCAATCTTGAATAGAATGTACAGGCTAACATCTTACCTAGGTCTGGGATATCACTCGTGGAGAGAAGGTTGGATCGCTGGTCGGCCATGACAACCGGGTCAGCTGCTTGGGTGTCAGCAACGATGGCATGAGCTTGTGCACTGGATCTTGGGATTCATTGGTATGTGAAAAGCATCTTGTTTTTGCAGGACAATGCTAATCCCTTCTAGCTCAAAATCTGGGCCATGTGAGAGATCTAAATCCGACGACTGCGGACGGTGTTCCACAATCGAGTTGTGCAGAGTAGCTCGAGGCTCATCAACCCCCGAAATCCAACCACACCTACAATACCTCTAATCACTCGCAACCGATACACGATACCCCGCCTTGTTAATCTCTGCAACTTGGCGTATTACTGGACGAAGTTACGATACCAATCCATGCCTCGGCAAAGTAGGAGTTTCTGCTGAATTGTCGATCTGCCTCCTCAGCAGACTCGTCCACCAATTGGCCGCGATTTCCAATTTATGCCGAATAATTCTCCTTTTCCCACTATTCTTGTTCGTACGGCGGTGTTGCGTGCATTACTCTTGCTCCTTTTTTTCGGCGCGTCTTTTAGCCCAGGACTGTTTGCTGCGATGATATCCTCCCGAGACATCTGGTCCCACGCCCTCCCTCACATCGCCGTCTTCACCGTTTTTCTTCCTTCTCTACATGTCGTTTTTCCTTGTGCTCAATTTCCCAAAATAAAAAAAGCCTCGCGAGGGTTGTCTCGGTGGGGGATACTCTGCTGCAGTGAGTTTTAGGGGTGGTGCTGGCTGGAGAGTGTTCTTTGTCTGTCTATGTGTTGGTCTTGAAAATCCCGCAAGAAGGCCGGCTTCATGGAACGACTGCCCCTTTTTGTTTTGGGTATGTGTGTAGATATGTTATGTGGTTGTGAGAATGAGGCAGTGAAGGGGAATAAGGGATGGATTGATGGAGGAATTGAGGGACGGATGGATGGACTCTTATCAAGCTGTTATTGCTGTTTGCTGCTACGCTTCGTCACTAGCTACCCCATCTGCCTTGGCGTCGTCGGTTCCATCAATCAATCAATCAATGCTTGTACAATAGTCCGAATAACTGCATACAAACCAACAGGATGCTTGTCTCTGCGTGACTGATACATTCTTGCCATTTTTAAGCTTAATGCTCCTCCAGGCGCTCAGTGACTGCTCTGCATGCAAAAGGCCAAACCTCCGTGACGATCTTGCCGTAGATCAATCATAATGGAGAAAACGGAACAGGAATATGCGGAAGGAAGAAATAACATCGGGGTCCTTCGTAAAGCAGACCAGATGGAAATCGAGTGTGCTAGGGCATTGCGCTCTTCCTTCTGCGCTTTGCTGCCTTTTCTTCTCCTTCCATGCTTTGACGATCATATCATAACGTGCGTGTTCCACCAGCTTACCACTGCAGATATATTACAGCAAGCAAAGTATGATATATGTCCCAAGCGCTCTCAGCCACACCACTGTTTGGACGTCGACCCCTTGCCCTCCGGATGGACGACGCACTGGTGGGTTGATTGATTGACTAGCAGGCCGGCCGCTCCGTTCTGAATGGAATGGAATGGAATGGAATGCAAGAGGTGAAGAGTCCTGATAAGCTGGCATATTCCTCTTGAGTTCTGTGTTATTGTCTCTTTACCGTTACAACTTGCCTTACTTCCGGCTTGTATTCTGACTTGTAAGATGGGAATGTAAAGGCATCCTCGATACGATATGTCCTCTATCAACGAAGTAGCAGGTAGGTACCATTAGACTTATCACTTAGATGACTGGAGAACGACAAAGGGCTGCTAACTTCTAGTTCTTCTGGAGAAAGCCTCGCAGGCGAAACTACTCAGGGTGAGGGAGCTAGAGATGATCTCCAAACAAACTAGCCAAGGTGAATCTGTGTGGACAGGACGACTGCCGGTGGCTTGACGCCTCACGCGTCGCATTGGACTTGGACTGTGCATGTGAAACGCCTGCGCTAAAACAGCTCCCTCCTCAGCCCTCAAGCCATATGATAGTGCGGGCAATGGAGATTGCATGGCAATGCCAGGAACTACTTTTGTAATAATGGTACAGTTGATGGTTCATGGCATATGTACTGTTATCTTTTAGGAGATACTTGTCCGTCCGGCATTGCATATTTTGGTTTCTTTTCAGAGTGCATTTTGTTGCTTCGGAGGTGGCAAGTATGCTCCGATGCGAGGCGGTTGCTTGAGACGCTCGTGAAGCTTGGATATCTGGAGGGTTAGGGAAGAGGAATATGCTTGTAAGTTCGTCAGAAAAGAAACAAATAAGTGGATCTAAAACAAAAGGCATAGATCAGCAGAGTTTTGATTTGATCAGTTGATGTTAGGCTTGTTTTTCTGTAGGAGGTTGAACACTGCTAGGCAGGCAAATGCTGTTTGATAGGTTGAGACTTTCAAGAGCCGGTAAAAAGAAGTAACAAATCATAGTTAGACTTCCTTTTCATGGCCTTTCTATGGCTTAGGATATGTTATTGTGAGACATAATTGTTTCCGAAAATCCGGGAAAACTGCCAGTAATTACCCATCCAGTCACCCCATGAAAGGGCCAGCACCAATTGGGATATGAAGCAGAAGTCAAGCACGCATTCCCCTGTCTATCAAAGTATCAAAGGGGGTCCAGCTCTCGAAATAGCCTAAGCTGAGCTGAAGGTGACGTTGGGCTATCTCGAGTAGTCGATCTCCTCTCGCTCGAGGGACAATCCCAGCACGGCAGCTAATTGAAGCAGACACATGGCATGGCATAAAACCGCGATATATCAACTCTGAAACCGCTCCGACATCAAGCAACTCCCCCTTTCACGCCTCCGCTCACTCATATCGGCCACTCATCAGCAGTCCCCTGCTCCTGGAACGAACGGAGATGTCCTGAGTCGGCCGCTGTGACATCCACTCTTTCGTATTTCTCACTTTGATCGCCAGGCCACGCCTTCTCCCGCGTCTTCCAGAAGCATTCCAGACACCCCCTTGTCCTCTTGTCCTGCCCTACCCTTGCGCTTGCACCCACTTCCCTTCCCCCCTTCTTCTCTTCGTTTTGTCCGTGAAGTTCAGCCTTCTTCGATCTGCCGGATCACGTCCTTCCTTGGACCCCTTCCACTCCTTCCACTCCTTTCTTCCTTCACCTCAAACCCCTTCCTCAACCATAAATAAGACGCACCCCCTTTCTCTCAAAATGGCAGCCAAAACCGCCGCACAAGAAGAATTCGATAACATCATAGCCAAAGCATCTTCCTCTGGCAGAGTCACCCACCACCGAGCGGACAGCGAAGACTACAAGAACGACAAGGTGAACGAGAGTGGAGAGGATCAAGACGAAGAGCAAGCCTTCCTACAGAAGCAGATCGACGACAACATGCGCATGCCATCCCTCGACCCCCGCGGCGGGCCCATGTTCCTCCCGCACCGAGACTTCGACAACGGCCGCACCACAGGCGTCAAGGGCGTCATTGCCGACGCGCGGAGTTTCGAGGAGGCCAGACGGAGCCAGACGAAGGATGGATGGAGGAGTAAGGTTGCGAGAGCGAGCAGCGCGACGAGGATAGGCAGTGGCAATGATGAGAATAAGAGAATCAGTACGTTCTTGAGGGACGATGGGGAGGGAAGTGCCAGTGAGGAAGAGGAGTTTGTGGAGCGCTGGAGAGAGCAGAGACGTGAGGAGCTGAAGAGGGAGGGCAATGATATTAGGAATCGGAGGACGAGTCCTAGCGTCAGGCGGTATGGACGCTTTGATGAGGTTGATGCGTTGGGGTACTTGGATGCTATTGAGAAGGTTACGAGGGAGACGGTTGTGGTGGTCTTCGTTTATGATCCTGAGGTACGCTCTTTCTCCTCTCCCCCCCAAAGTCACCTACAAAGTCAATATCTACTAACACATCCCCTTCAGTGCCCAGTGTCCCAAGTTATATCGGACGCCCTCTCCCCACTCGTTTCCAAAAACCCTTCCATCCACTTCGTCCGCGTACACTATGAAGACATCGAATTCGACAACGCAGGTGTGCCAGCAATCCTCGCATACAAGAACCAAGGAGACCTCTTCGCAAACCTCACCTACATCATCGATCAAATCCCAGATGATACGCTATTCGATACCCGGGCGTTAGAGACTATCCTTAGGAAGAATAAAGTCCTATGAGGCGGTTACACGTCTCAACTTTGCTTTCCCTCACGATAGAGACAGCTTCTGTTTACGAGCACTTTGATTCGTTGAGCGTTCTACTAGATGTTCGCTTGCTTGGATGGAGTTATCTCTTCTCGCGCGGGCGTTCACGGCGAGAGAGTCTGCTTCTTTCGCAGACATTGCTTTCCATCAATCACGTTATATCACATCACGCACGCAACCAGGATACCCAACCACCCTCACCCACTACTCTGTACACAACCTCGTCTTCTCTTTCCCGTTCCTTTCTCAGAAGGTCTCAAGACATGAATCACGGAGGCGTTACTATCAGGATAAAAGTCATGTACGATACATAGCATAGAAGCGGGCGAGCGAGAATGGTTCTTTTCTTTTCCGTTTTTGCTTCATTTGCGTTGCGTTTTCTTAGGGGAGTCTATCTGGACGGACTGGATGGGATGGGATGGGCTGGGTTAAATGGGGAGCTGCATGGCGTGGCATAACATGCGATAGGTTACGATACGATGCGTTGCGAAATAATACCCTGAGATTCTTCTGTAAAGACATGTCTGTGGATTGATTCCTCCTTTGCACATGTGAGAGGATTCTAACATGATATCGGGTAAGACTTGGTTGTTGATAGGACAGTCGGTTAGTTGGACATGAGCTCGTGAAACAAGACGAGGAATAATGGTTCAACCTACCATTTCCGTTGCTGAGCCCCTCTATTCCATCCACAGGTTGCCGGTAAAATTACCCCTCATTTCACGTGCATGTGTGAAGGGGAAAGAGTTGTGACACTTCCCTTCCATTTTGCCCTTATTAGGATAATACTACTGCACGATGGACAGGCAAATGAACCAAATTATAAGAGCTACTCTATATCTGACACAGATATGCATTGACAGGTGTCTTATTGATATTACTTTCGTCCGCTACTCGGTTAACTTTAGACATGTAATTAGGTACTCTGAGCCAACGGCTACATCGATTATAGCTACCTATGCTGAAAGTGGCGGCAAAGCTGTGAGTGCGCGAGGAGAGATATCTTCCCCCACCGGGAGCCGTCTCGTTGTATTGATCCAGGTCAATGAAGCGGTATGCCCAAAATGAGACAGAAATATACCACCTGTCAGTGCCGAGGTGGCTCGCTAGGTAGAAGATCGATATCTGTACTCGGGAGCTTAGTTAGTTCCAACTTACAGTAAGCGAGATGGAAAGTCTTTATTGATCTGGGTGCTGCTGGGTAAGGATGTGACGGGAGAGCAAGTAGAAGCTGGATCTCTTACTTTGCCTCCATCCGTACCGGCTTCCCCGTTGAAGAGCGGCGTGCAGACATACACCGTCAGGCCAGCCAAGAAGAAGACCACTGCGTACGCCATGAGCATCATGGGCGCCTGTCACGTAAACACCATCTTCCAGCGCGGGACGGACGTTCTCAGCGCATCTCCAGGAACCTCATCCTGCTGGATATTCACGACATGATTCGGAAGCACCAGGATCAGAGCAAGATAACCGCCTGAAATCCCCACTGGAGCCGAGTCCGAGTGATGGGGCGTTCAAGGCGCTGAAGATGAACGCTTGGGAGGAGGAGAGCAGGATGGCTACGATGGAGAGGAGTAGTGAGCTGTACCATAGTGCTGGGCCGATCTAGAATCCGTTTGTGATTGGCAGCAAGGAGAAACAACCTATCACTGCTGCGGCAAGGATGGTGCTCTGTTTGGTTTCACCTATGTATCAGTTTCTTGAAAAATGTACATATGGAGCGAGGAGGAGTTTTACGGCGAGTTGGATGAAGTGCAGCTCGTACAACTTCCGCTGCCGCCAGTTGGTGAGCGTTTTCACTATCTCAACCTCGTTGTCCCCTTTCTGGACGCATCTTGTGATGTGTAGGATGGGTGGTAGGGTGATGTGATGAGCGTCACCAATATGTGCTGTGAGGTTTTTAATGAATGGGCGGATGCTTTCTGTGGTTGAAGTGTCAGTTTGGAGATAAGGCTGCGTGAGAGGGGTGTGTGGGTGGTGTGGGTGGTGGGACATTGCGGATTTGCTGACCTTCTGTGATCTGGCAATAGTCATTTTGTGGAGGCTTAATAAATGTCAAGTGAGCTGCTGCTGGGGCGGGAAGGCTCTGGGTTGGCAAATGGCATTGCTGTTATGGTGTGTCAATGACTCAATGGCCTCTAGTGAGGCCCAGAGCAAGGAGGGCGTGCCGACCTCTTGAACAACAGAAGAGCCTGGTGAGCCTTGCGCGCGCCTCTATGCATGAGCAGTCATATCACTCAATCAAGAGAAGCTCCTGTCTTGAAAGCACTGCGCCTTTTTGATCTGGTATTGCACCAAGGCTTTGGCTGGCAAGACAAGTAAACAGTTCTATGTGAGTCTGGCACATCTAAAAACTATACAGAAAATGGCCACAGTCTATGTAAACAACAACAAATATCACCAAAGGGAGGGTATACATGTACCTAGACAGCGCTCCCATTGGGTAGTTTGTATATCCAAGCTATCCTACTTTCAACGATCTTCTTTTCCAGCCCACCCTGTGCCATCCACGTAGATCTGCTCAAGGTGCCTGACATAATTCATGAGCCATCTAAGGATATAGAGGCTATACAGCCCACGAATACCACCGCCGTCTACGTAGGAGTCTGTCAGTAGTTGGATAACGGGGAGAGACTGGAAGTCTTACCAAAACTTAGAATGTTTTTGACATCCCATGGTTTCACTTCTGCCGCAATCTCTGTCTCCTTTTCACACTTGTGTGCCACCTGAGAGCGGCGGTGTTGGTTCTCGTTCTCCTTGGAGGAAGATGTGAAGGAGATCGCATCTTCACTCCTCCATGTGCCAGGTCGTTGTGACTCTGCAATGAGTCTTGCCGTGTCCTCATGTGAGGGATATTCTAGCCCAAAGCTTTGAGTAGGGCTTCCGTTCTGTAAGGAGTGGCCAGTCAACGAGGGATGGGTGACTGACTGTGACGAGCTCATGTTCAACGTTGCGCAATGACAACATAAGTCAGGCCCCAAGAAGACCATTATAAGGCCCGGCGGCTGCAGGTCCTTCCAGCCTGGTGGCAAATCGTTCTCGGTCGCAATGATATGGACGCTGGCCCAGCAAGAAAGTAGAGTACAGAGCCTCACCTCGCCTGGTGACCTTTTGAGAGATGGATGAAATTTCATGAGAGGAAGGCTCAGCTTTGCTGATGTGACCCGCCATTAATCCTTGGCCCTGTGGGTGTGGATGCATACCTCAGCACGTTGGAGGCGTTTTATGGCTGTTGCTGAAGAAAATGGGTGTGTAATCCCGTTGGTCTTCCCATCTGGGTTACGGGCAGAAAACATTCATCCATGTCCTCGACATCACCATCTGCCTCCCACGTAAGCAGCTCAATCCACAGCCTTGCTCAGGTCGACAACAACAACCAAATGGAAATTGTTGCGGTGACCAGTACCGAACCAGCCCCCGAGCAGTTTACCGCCAGACGAGGGATCGTGTATGACCCCGAACATGAGTCTATGAGAATCAAAAAGATCAAGAAGATCAAAAGGGGTAAGTGTGTCAAATTATCCAACGAAATTCAATCATTGAAGTGTGCTAATGATCTTCTGCACTTCAGACACAAACACGAGTTACAGAGCTGCGCATTGCCTTCAGCGCCTATCGTAAATGTTTTCCTCAGCAGTAAGAACGCGAAAGATAGCACGGCTATAACCTCGGGCGTGGACGGCGTTGAGAAGGAGCATTCGGCATGGTTCTTCTGGGTCGGCTGAATTTGGAAAAATGGGTATGAGAGATCAGTTTTCTCGCTTCTGTGGTCAGTTGAAGACATTGTACATAGTAAAGAGTAGTCCATCGAAGCCAGAAAAGGGTACGGCTGGGGAGTGAGCTTTTGTTGAGATTGAGAACTATCAATGCGGATCAGCCTACATTTCTAAGCATATGAACCAAAGCCGCGAGTAACTCGAACGCCCTAAGATTAATAACCACTGGTGCACCACCAATTGGTGCAAGACAGTGTACTGTTGACCTAAGTTCCTTTCCTCTAACGCCTCCACAATTTCAAACTGACCTAAAACCCACCATCAACAAAAGACGGTGCATCCAGCGCCATGAAATCCAGCAAGTCCATGCCGCCAACATTGACACCCTCAGCCGTCTGTGTGACACCCTGATCACCCAAATGCTGGTAGAAAGCCGTCCCAGGCGGCAAATACCAGAAATCCGTGTCGCCATTGGCATTCCAGTCACTGAAGGGTTCTTGCAAATCGTTGCCGTAGCTCGAGCCAGGACCCTGGTGAAACGGTGTGCCGGGAGCGGGGACGAAAGATCCTTGGTTGAGGTCAAACGGTGTGGCTGATACGTTGAGATCTGTTAAGAGTGAGTATGGTTTCATAAGAGATGGAGAAGTAGGTGTTTGTGTGTTACTTACCTGCGCCGTTACCCATGCCGTAATTTGGTGTTGCGGCATTCCATTCTCGGATCTGGTCATGCTGGTCTATCTTTTGTCGCTTGTTGTCGGGCTCGTGATGCATGGCTGGGCTGCGAGTTCTGCTGATAGGATCGCCGTGTGGATTAGGGCCAGGAGCACTGATGAAGCGGCCTCGAAGTCGAGAAGTTAAGGTTTCCAGGAGATCAGCGAAACGGATACCGAGATGAACATCATCAACCACGCAGTTTCGTAAAGCATCAACCGCTCGGTCCATAAGCCCAATACTATGCTCCACATCGCTTTTAGATGCACCAAGAGCGAATGTCTTCAGCAAAAACATCGCGCCGCTGATGATTCTGAAATACGTCCGTACCGGGGCGTGCTTGAGATAGTCTCCAGGCAGCAGACCATCAACCACTATTCTCAAGAGTTCTCGACTTCCCTCGACAACTTCTTTAATATAGTCTTGATCAGCAGCTGTGTAGCTACCAAAGGTTGCGAGAGGTAGCTTTCCGTAATATGTCTGCTGATTTTCTGTTGACATAGCGCCCGCTATTGATCCGTTTTCTGGGTGGCCAGATGCATTGAACCGATGACCGGCCTCTGTGCTGCATCTCTCGACGACTGCCTGAAGTGAAAGAGAGTTGATATAGATTCGAACATACTGATATTCGATAGAAAGGATGTGACCAATGTACTGTGGGAGATTGAACCGCGTAAATTCTGTCATCCATGCTTTTAACATGGGCTGAAAGTCTTTGAGAAGCTCCACGTAACTCGAATCATTGATGATTTTTGTCGTGTATTGTCTTGACCTGAAAAGTTTCTCGTTGCCAATTCGCATAGCATTACTAATACCGGCCCAACAGTGGATAATTTGGTCGTCCAGTTCCAGGTCTGGGATATAATTGAACGAGTTGGTTACAGTAGTGTTGGTTTCTGGAGTCTTGCCGTCGATAGATGGCCTTCGTTTCCTGGGGGCGAAAGCGCGATCTGTGACCCTCAGATTCTCAGGAACCATGTTCGTCCATCCAAGGCGGCCGGCCAATTGTGTAACATATATCAGCAACAGCCTCTTGATCCGTCCCGCACGTAGACGATATGCTTCATCTTCGTATTCTGGCCGTGTCATTTCTCCCCCGCAGCTAATAGCTCCTCAATCTCGTCGAAAACACCCAGCTCGTAAGACAAGCCCGTTGCTGTACTCAGTAGCATCCAGCACATTCGATCACTCCTCCAAGCTGGTTCCAACCAACTTTCAATTCTCTTGCCCCCAACACCTCTTGGAAGACGGGGGATTCCTTCTTCATCTGTGCTGTAAGTATCGGGAATATCGTAAGATGGGAGCATGAGCTCATCTGTAGCCTCGGCCGGAGGGAAATGGAGCGCACGAGGATGCCATTCAGTCAAGATCATAAGACTTTCGATAGTACCCAGTGTCCTCAAACTGCCCTTTCGTAATCCTCGCCATGGTGCAGTACTAGATGTTTGTGCCTCGGATTCGGCTCCTGATCCGCAAAATCCACCACCAAAAGCTTCTTGGCCCCAAAGACATCTTTCAATCATTCCACGTAAGTAAGTCCAAAGTTGTTCGTGAATTGCATGTGATCTACAATGACCTCCAGGGCCTGGAATCTGTCGATATCTGGTAGCAATTGTCAGAAGAGTGACAGTCAAAATAGGTTCTTCGATGAGAAGTGTTGGGTGAGTTGCTGGATCTCTAAATGTTGGAGGAGATATTGGTGTAAGTGGAGATAGGTATTCATAGTAGCTATAGTTCAATTAGTAATAGCATATCTGGCACATTTTCGTGATACATACTAATCAATGTAATCGATTGCTTCACTCGGAGTGAACCATCCAGCTCGGACAAATCGAAATCGAGACCAGGCCTTTACAGCATCTTTGTAGCCTTGTTCTTGGGTCCTCTCCGGCTGCTTTACAGCTTCTGAGGATAATGCGGGGTCAATTGCGGCATCTCTCCGTACTTCAGGGGGCATCATATCGGTCTGAAATGGTCGATTGATGGTTTGTAGAGGAGAGGCCATTGGTTGATGTCCGGATGCGCTGTTATTGAGCATTGAAGAGACCTCGCTATTAATTCTCTTGTGGCCCGGGCTACAGAAGATTGTGAGCATCTTCCATCATATCTGTTGTTCATCAAATCACATACCTATCTGTAGCGGCCTTGTACAGTAAATCCAATGCATCGTGGGGTCCTGGATTAGCATTAGCTTTCCTGAACGAGCTTCAACAAGCACAACCCCTACCATAAACCTCTCTCCGCATAACCTCCTGTGCCTCAAGGTTCTCCAATTGTGTATTCGACTCGTCCGAATGTCGCTCGTCACGGTGGGCGCTATCTCCCGAGTTCTCGGTGGGCCGGCGCAAAGGCTGTGTTCTTCCAATTGATCCTCCAGGCGTCAACGGCGGTCCAGTAATGGCAGGCACATCATCTCCATAGGGTACTGCTGATCGAGCAGACGTTGGAGCTCCCATCGATGATTGTCTCATCGGGGCTGGCGGAGAGCCTTGTACCATTTTCCGGCCATTGCGAACAATGTATTCATCCTGGTACTCGTACCCGTCGAGGCTGTCGGGTCTGCCATCGTCATGCTTCCTCTTTCTTCTCGTCGCAGAGAAGAAACACTCTTTGCTCTCTCTTCTACATCGCACACCTTTATGGCATAATTAGTCAATGTTCTTGCGATTGTTCTGCGTCGAAGTCGGCACTTACAAGGAGGGTCGCCCGGGCTGTCCACACTCCCCAGGTCGCATTTCACTTTCCTCCTGCGGCAAGGGATACACGCCTGGTAAACGCGTTTATGCTGAGGAGCCTGCTGCTGCTGCTGCTGCGATTGCTGGGGAGAGCCACTGCCAGTCGAGCTCTCAGCTTGTAGATAAGTTGAAGCCATGGTATGGTGTGATGTGACGATTCGTGAGCGCTTTCAATCGGGTCAAGATTGAAGGTATCGCCTTTCAACGCTTTTTCGCGGGGGTGTGGTGGAGGCGGCGGGGGTCCAAGATCTACCTTCTAGATGATTAAGAACAGGGTCGGAGGGATGGTCACGTTGATGATGCGACCGACCGACTCGTGGTGGCATTTCTCTTCTCGCAGAAAGATGTGTAATGTTGTCCTACCCAGATTCGGAAGGCACCTTCTTATCGAGACAAGCCAGCCTACCAGCCTGCCTGTTCTGGTGAGGCTGCATTTGCAGTTGGTGTCACATGGGGTACAGCCAATCACAGGAGCCGCCCAGGATGAAAGTATCTACTACCTAGGTATCTTCATGCAACTTGAAGTTCGAAATGGAATTGGAATTTTTAGCTTGATACTGGTAGTTTATGTTTCAGGTTCTCAAGAAGACTTCAAGCATATTGCTCTAGAGGTTGATGGTGAGGTTGT
Organism: Helotiales sp. F229; assembly: GCA_002554605.1. NCBI lineage: Eukaryota > Fungi > Ascomycota > Leotiomycetes > Helotiales > Helotiales sp. F229. The sequence continues at coordinate 2,002,568 of MXAW01000011.1, forward strand.
GTTGACAAGCACAAAGCCATCTCTGACCCCGCACAATGTACTTCGGGGTTTGAATTCAACAATTGATAATAGGATGGCTTTTTGATACCGAAAGCTCCAACGTCAGAGAGGACCTTTGCTCAAATCATAAAACAATTGCTGAGCCAACGTCTTGTGCTGCTATCTCAGTCATGCGCGAATTTGTCCTCGCTTAAGTCAGGAGAAGGAAAACAAGTTAGAGACTGTGAAATTGCATTTATGTTCTTAATGCACCAGATACGCGGACTACATCTTCAATTCGTTTTACTCGCAGCTTTTTCACGTCCGACAGCAGTCACCTTGTCTTAAAAGAGCGGTCCATTTACGTTTCAAGATTGACTGACATGACACCCTGCAAATGAGAAATCAAAAACCCACACGTCGGCTTCATATACGATAGGCATAGGCTTATTCGGGATCTTGACGGAGAGGTAGATATCTTTTTCAATATGCCATTTATCTACAACATTGTAAGGAACAGTTTCAAGGTCGCAGCTTTTGGAGTTCGGGTAGCTTTTGCTCTTCGCTGGTAGCTGTGTCTTAAAAGAAAATATCTAACCAAGGTCCGCCGGAGAAAGCAAAAGATCTAAAGCCAGCATCACTTAGAAGACCATACCATATCTCAGCAGTCTAAAGTGCATGTGTTCGTCCATCTGTGGCACCCCACCACCCGATCAAAAGCCCCAAGAAAAGAACAAACCAGTTGAGCATTTAGGTGAGCTCAAGAAATACCAAGAACCCTTTACCTTCCAAGCATGAGTTGATCTTCCGACATGAGTGCGTATTGTCGGCAGTAGCATGCACGACATTCGACCCAAGAACCAAATCATACTTTACTGGTCCTATCATGAAGTCTCCGGGACCCCTAGGCGGCAGAATACCGTTTGCGTGTAGGGGCCGAGGAGAGAAACCGGAGAGCTAATATGGAATGTCACATGGGATTTCGTTTTAAAATTGTTTAGGAAGCTTTGATGTACTGATAATATCTCACAGATAAATTAACTTCTAGTTTTGGTTGATGCTTAGCAAGTCTTCAGGTGCAGATTTTGTGTGCAGCTGAGGCGAAATCGAAGTCCCAGAAGAAGCGACTAGTAAACCGCCTAAGAAGCCGACAAGGTCAGCAGAGTAAGATTTTGTCTCGAGGAGAACTTAATCGATGGCAGCACTTGCTCCTCAAGTACGTGCTTCCTTCAGATATTGAAGTCTCCAGTAGATCGGTACTTTTGCACCATTTTCTCATCAGATCTTCAGTATCCTGGTGTGACCTCTCTTGCAAAGATCGCAAAGATGGTGCAGAGTGAAGCGAGCGCTCGTTTATTGACTTTCATTGCGCTAGTTATAGCTAGCTCGACCTTCGTCGCGCCTCCCATTTCTGACCACGACATGTCCAAAAGCGAACAGCAAATCTTAGCAACTCGGCGACCAGAGCATGTCGATCATGGCAGTCACCCAACATCTCTCGAAACTCAATCCAAGCCACCCTATTCACTTCCAGAGCAAAGGGAAGACCCCGTCCAATACGATGCCACTCGAGAAAGCTCAAGGGGAGCATCACGCTCCGTGCAGTGCCGACGAATCGTTTGAAGGCCCCGAGCAGAAAACATACGGGAAAGCTCTTCGAGAAACTATTCTCGGCACAACCATTCTGATCGTAGCCGGAGCATATATCCTCGCCAGCCTGTACACGAAAATCCGAGACGACAACGAGTATAACACACTCTGCGATCTGCACAGGCGAGAGCTACAGACACTTACCACAGGCCTGACGATAACAGAGGGATTGATGACCTCGTGTGTTGGGCTTGGAGTTGGATTTAGAATTCGCAGGGCTGTCTTGAAGGCAAAAGGAAGGTGCCAGACGGCGAAAGAAGGGGGTCGTGAAGTTCTCGCTGTGCTGTTGCCATTTTATCTTGGGGCTATCGTCGGTGTGATCACTCTGGGAATTATGGGACTGGGAAGGCTTCTGGCAGATGCCTCGAGATGCAATTGCTAGGTACCTTTCTCCACTTGGGCAATGAGCTTCGCTGATTAACGTATCTAGTCTACGTTTCTTGCCATGTGACTGACGATCTTCACATATTCGTTGTATGGATGCTCTTGGTGTCACTGGTGTAGAAATGATTGAGGCTTCGGAAGGAATACTGAGGGATTTATTGCTGGGAAAGCTTGGTGGTGGAAGCCGTGGGGGTTCTTGTAAATGGACAATCCACGAGACTGGGAATGGTCCTGACTGAAAATGATGTTGGTACAGTTTGCCTACAAATTTGACCCGAGCTGAATCTGCAAAATGTGTTGAAAGGTTTCTGCTCATTTCCCAAACAAGTAGATCCGGCATGATTAATGGTGAAGAGCAGCTCCCTCCCCGACCTTTCTTCTCAAACCTGACCATCATCACCTCTCTGTGAACCATTCTGGGGGAAGGAAGCTCATACGAATAACTACTTCCCCATTTTAGCAAGTAGTAAATCTGGATTCGATACTAATTCTTAAGAGGGCTTGCCTAGAGAAGCAATGGGTAGGGCCGTCATGGCATTTTTACCATTTTCAGCAGGCGCGAAGAAAGTACCTCATTGAGGTCACTTCCCGTGCTCTGGCATCCTCTTCCCAGCTTCTCTATCATCCCAAACTTCAACTTGAATCCCGTCACGACCACTCGAAGCTCCCTCGCATCTTAGTCCATTCCAATACCGAATCATCGTCAGAGATACTCCACAGTCATGGCTACATATGAGAAGTTGTCAGAATTGCTCCAAAACTATCCGATGCAAGACTTCGCCGCGAAACACACTTTTATCGAAGAAGCTAGGTTCCTTTCCAGGGTTCTCGACCAGTCTCACCCCGATTCCAGAGCCTTGATAAAAGCCCTGATAGAAGTCCACGGCACTCAGACGACCAAGTTTTTCCAACAACAGAAGCATACTCTGATTGCTGTCACGGTGCAAGTAGTCGTTACCCTCGGCGGAATTGTCCAGGGATTGCTTACTCTCTCGCACTTCTTTTACGAGCCATCGGGCCGGGAGGCTGACGAACGGTTCACCGATCCCGGAAGACGAAACAACATTATTTCATTCGTATCACTTTCAGGCTCGTTGGCCTGTATTATCACATCGGGCGCGTTCGCATTTCGCAAGATGCTTCGACTGGTGAGGGAAACCAGGGAGACACATTCGACCAAGAATGAAGAGCGCAAGGAAAACTTCCGTATGCTCGTACCCACAATACTCGGTCTCTTATTTATGATAACCGCTGAGACGTTGGGGGTCGTACTTCGAAGATATTAGGGAGATGACTGATAAGTATATGCCAGCATCATGGTAACTCCAGGTCAACCATACTGACATTAAAGCCAGTCTAACATGTTCACGCAATCGTGTCGTTTCCAATAATTCTTCATCAGACATTCAGCGCGAACAGCAAGTCTCGGCGGTTAGAATGGGTTTGGTAACGAACAGCAAGTCTCGGCGGTTAGAATGGGTTTGGTAAAAGACACGCCAGCATTGGCATATCGGAGGGATCACTGCTTAGGTAGGAGCGGAATCGAGTGTGGAATTCAGTAATCGCTGTTCTGTTTTGCATTACTTTTGTGGTTGTGGATAAGATCGGTATCATTAGAGTTGAAGGAAAGTTTAGCGACGGAAAGGGACTTTATCAAGAGAGGTCGAGCGAGACCTGGGCAACTGTGATGGTATTCTAGCGCCCGCAAGGGCATCATAAATGAATTGCGAGCGACTTTGAATCCCCCCACCGAATCTCTCCTTATGTGGTCTTGGCTTCAACCAATCTCGGAATATAAGCTACCTTTCTGTCAGGTCCAAGTCCATTGCATCCGATCATGTTGTGGGACATGTGCAAAGTCCATGAGCTTCCTACTGTAGCTCTTTGTAGGTCTGGCTACCTAGTTGCGTCGACTTTTCTAGAATCTTCGTCTTAATTTCCCCCCTTATCATCATCTTGAAGTTACCTCCAAACAAGTTTGGGATCAGGAACTCCTCATACCATCATGCGAAGAATACTTACAGCGGACACTCATCACTTGGAAATGTGAAGAGTGAAATGTCTTTTTGAATGTGACCGAAATGAATGACTGTCTTCTGGCTTTGGCTGCTGGATTCTCTGTAGGAACCTAGGCAACTCTCAGCCATTTCTCCTTCCATCCCATGCCTGATCACCCACTAAGTGGCTGGACTACACATGGAACTAAAAGCGGAAATTACGTCTTGGGGTTTCTATCTTTTACTCGGGATCTAGTTAGTTTTCTCTCCACCCCTTGCACCATCTGGCTGTGTTCAAGTGTTTATTGAACAGAGCGAGAAGGTCATGCCAGCGGCATTGTGCGAGCCAGTTTTGCCCCACACTTGATCGGGCCATCGACTCCATGTAATTCAATCACCTCACTTTCCCTTCTTACAAATAGACTCCGGTCAGGTCCGGGAGCAGCCACGGCAAAAGCCGGCGCATTTCCCTTCCAACGTCGCACCTCGCTTAAAATCAACAAATCTCCACAAAAACACCGCTCGCCAAAAACAACAAAAGAATAAACCTCGGCAGATCAAAACAGCAAAAGTTTGAAGCCTTTAAATCGAAGTGGCCTATAAGCATTCGGATCCGCGCGTAGGTCATACGCCCGTTTCAACCCCCGCCTCACGCTCTATTTCAAGTCGCTAAAGTACGCAGAACACCCACGTAACCGCAGGATAGATGAATGTTCTGGCACCCGTTTGCTCATCACTTCTACAATCCCAGTAGTCGGTGATGCAGAGGCTTCTTGGGGATGTTGAATTCCTTGCAGGAGGTGAAAGATGTTGAATCAGACACGTCCGCCCCACGCCACGTCCATTGGTGAGAAAGTTGGAGGAATTTTGCTTAGTTGGTTATATATTGTCGTCAATTTTTTTAAGCGAGATCGGTGCCGGTTGGTGGTGATAAGATCTCGCACAATCAGGAACGTTGGGATCCTTGGAGAACATCATGCCCTGACTTTAAAACGTCATCATTTTTTGATATTTCGGATATTTCAAGATCAACAGTGACAATCATGTCAATAGTTTGTCTAGGATTTCATACACAAAGCAAGTCCACCGCGGATTTCTTTGATTTGAGTCATCCACCAGACTGCTACAGCTGCCCAATATACGATAGCAGATGCCCCATTCCCTCCACCCTCCACAAACCTTCGGTATACCACCACCGGAAGCATCCGTCTAGAGTGGGTCATACCATTACGCTATCCGGAGCATGTAGAGTGTCACCACATCGTTTCAAACCCGCCCTGCGAAATGCCAACAGAATGGGGTCCTTCGCAATGAGTGATCGTTTGTACCATAATGAGTCCGACTAATCACATAGAGAATTGCCCATCAAAGCCGAACATATCCCACAAATCTCGGACCTGGCCCGATCCATCCATAGGCCCATAAGAAACAGGTAGGGTCGCATCTAACCAGTCACTAGGTGGCTCGTTGTCGAAGAAGTTGACCGGCAGTACTTCTGGCACAGCTTTTTGTTGAGGACGTCGACCATTCTCGGTAATCCTGGTTATGATTCCTTCACAATTATTCAGGCAATCTTCGGCCAGGTCCCAGTCATCGACTTCTCTAGCACGTCGCAGCCATGATGTGAACATTTTGACACTGGAAACGCAGGTCTCGGCGACGGGATCTTCTGTTGTCTCCACGGCAAAACGTAATAATAAGGTGATGGTTGATGTAAGATAGTGTGCTGTATCTAATAATTCAAAACTGATCAGCCTGGTATCTCCCATGTCTAAGCACGAAATACTCACAGGGAAGCCAAAACTCTGCAAGATGGAATGCCTTCAGAGAAGTGATGAAGTCGACGATGGCTTGTGCTGCATGTCTGGATTCGACCTGGCGAAATCGATAGGCTTCAATCGCCTCAGTCGAACCCTGCTGGGAGACAGCCTATAACCCCAGAATGTCAGAAAATTTTGGCAAGTAATTCGAAATGGACACTCACATGTAACGAGATCCTGCAAATCAACATTCTGAGAGACAAGTAGCACAGGTGCAGACTGCTTGAACCCGAAACAGCCACTCGATTCGAAGGGATTGACAAATAATCTTGTAGACCGTCCTCCCATTTGTCTAAATCTACTTCTATCCGTCTTATCACTTTTGAAGTATCTTTCTGCAGAGTACCTTCAAGGTCGTAGATTAAAGGTAGTGCTTGCCCTAGAATCTCGGTCAGATGGCACAGGGCTATGAAACTCTCGCAAGACCTTCGATGATGCAAGGACACCGAGCCGCGGGGTAACAGCATTTCTAAACCGGGAATTGGCACGTCGTAGTGCTTAGAACTTATGTTGGACGGTGTTCCATGTGCAAAGCTGCCCCTAAATTGCATTTCAGATAAGTAAATTGTAAGAATAAGAGATTGAGAAGTGTTACCATCGGTCGTGAATTAAGACGCCCCACCAAAGCCTTGTGCGCAAGTCTTTTTCCTGCTGTGGAATGCTCCACTGACTCGGATTTCTATTCACACCTAGACTGTAAGACAAAGCTACTGCTCGCCCGTTATTCACCACGTTGCCGATAATCGAGTAGACGGGTCGACCATTGAGCTCGACAACTGCAGCTTGAAGTGTTGATAAATCAGGGCCCATAAATTCGTCCGCCAGTGCTTGAACCGCAAGATTCCATGCGTAGCGCTGATCTGGGCGAGACCTGCCAAATGAAACTGGTGCTTGGTTCCAATAAACTAGTGAACTGGCATACACATCGCATAGCAAAGCTGGGGACCCTTTGCTCTGACCTGTTGACGTCTCACCAAGTAGCTTCTCGTCGAGGATTGGAAATGCGGGATGAATTTTTTCAAGATATCTGTTTGCATTAGCTGAGTATACATGAAATCCAGGGGAGCACCCACAGTTGACGAACTTGAGATGCATTCGGGTAAAATATCTGCTCGAAAATTTCTCTCTGCTTCACACCAGCGTTGTCATTTATCGACAAGCCGACTCTCCCTCTTGGCACCTTCTTATAAAGAATCGGCTTGGAGGGATCTGAGAAGTAGACACTATACGGGTTGTCGCTCGTCCTTCCCTCTGGTGAACCGGGAGACATATATTGCTCCAGAACATGAGCATCCGATGAGACAGCCGGACCGACAATGTGTAGGACTTGCTTTCCCTTTTCCAAGCTGTTCTGATCATCATCAACATGTCCACGAGCACGTGCACGGGATGGTTCCCACGTTTGGACTCGATTATCAGGAGCTTGAGGACTCTCCAAATCATCGATCAATGTATGGCTTCGCTTCAGCCCAGGTGTGTTTTGTTGGCGCTCGCCTGCGGTTGGCTCTGAACGGGGCTGTCTTCTTACACGAGATGGCTTTTGCTCCTCCGAATATTGGCATCGCTTCCCTTGCTCACGACATAATTGGCAATCTTCTCCTATTGATGTGACGTCGCATCGCACTTTCCGTCTGCGACATGCATCGCAAGCCCGGATTTTGTGGGATCGGTAGGGGCGGGAGACGGGCAACTGTGGAAAGGGCTGGGTAGCTTCAGACATGATGACAGCAAGTATGAAAGCTGGCAGGATACGGGATAAAAAGCACTGACTGGGCCAGCATGGCGGGAAACTCTTTAGTTATGTGGTCAGCGTTGAAGCTGGTTGAAGCTGGACAGGTCCTGGTGGTCGTCGAAGTCTTGGGCGATGATCGCCCCGCTTTCGGGAAAGCTCAATTTGGAACATCCAACTGCTTACTGTTCGATTCTGGCGGTTCGATAGAAATCTTCTGGGCCCTTTTATCTATGCACTCTATCTATAGAACTTGATGCTTACGAAGGTTACGCCTTGGCTCTGCAACAGCTCAAGCATTGTGGGTCGAAGCTGCAAGTTTTCCACGAAGTTTGCCGCCCACCGCAGTTTCCCGAAAAGTTTCCCGCACACGCCATGCCCCCCGGAAATCTGCTCCAAAGGAGGACTGACTGTCCCTCTATATCAAAGGAACTGAGATTGCAGTATTGCCCGCTGCCAAATGTGTTCCTTCCGACAGGAATCTTGTGGCAACGTCGTGGTGCGAAGCGAAGTGCTTGTTACTCATCGTATATAACCGTCCCGTTCGAGATATGTTACCATGGTGCACGCTGCTGGCCATCAACCGTTCGGCTTGATATTACTCCTGCCTCATTTGAAGACTCTCAGACTTGATAACATTGATCGTTGTGAATTCCCTCTCAAGATGCCTTCTCCGATCGAAAATCCGTTGACAGAAACGAAATCATCAAAATGTGGCTGTCTGTACACAAATATCGACAACGAGGCGATGATGAAGACTGCTGCTTCCACTCTCGCTCGCTATGGTGGAACATTCGAGCCAAAACTGATCACCAGAGCAAAAGGTGTCTACATCTTCACAGCTGATGGCCGAAAGATTCTGGACTTTACATCTGGACAAATGTCCTGTCTTATTGGACATGGCCATCCTGAAATCGTCGAAACCATCACTCAACATGCTGCCCAGCTCGACCATCTGTTCAGTGGCATGTTGAGTCCTCCAGTTGTACAGTTGGCTGAGAAACTCACGGGTCTTCTTCCGCCTGGACTCGATAAAGCAATGTTTCTGAGCACGGGTGCGGAATCCAACGAGGCCGCTATCAAAATGGCCAAACTGTATACAGGAAAATTCGAGATTGTTGCTCTTGGTTCTTCGTGGCATGGTATGACTGGAGCTGCGAGCGCATCGACATATCATTCCGGTCGGAGGGGTTATGGTCCATTTGTAAGTCTCAGATCCATAAGTGTGTGAGCATTTACTAACCTTGACAGATCCCCGGGAGTCTAGTCCTTCCTTCTCCAAATGCCTATAGATCTATTTTCAGACATGCAGACGGGTCTTACGATTGGGAGAGCGAACTCAATTACGGATGGAGTTTGGTCGATACCCAGTCTGTTGGTTCACTTGCAGCTGTCATTGTTGAACCAATCCTGAGCTCCGGCGGTATGCATGTTCTTCCCGAAGGCTATCTCAAGGCAATGAGAGCACACTGTGAGAGACGCGGCATGCTTCTCATTGTAGATGAGGCCCAGGTCAGTATTTCCCCCTCTCCCGATTTTTTGGGAGATTGATCCCTGGGCCAGTATTTGTAGATGACAAATACTGATGTCTCTTCCTTATCCTTATACTTCGAGTTAAACAGCACTGATATACGTAGACTGGTATAGGGCGCTGCGGATCCATGTTTGCAATTGAGCATGAGGGCGTCACCCCAGACATCTTGACTCTCAGCAAAACTCTCGGAAATGGTCTCCCACTCTCTGCGGTGATCACCTCGAACCTGATAGAGCAGACTTGTTTTGAACGTGGATATCTGTTCTACACCACCCATGTCAACGACCCACTTCCTGCTGCCGTCGGTCTCAAAGTCCTCGAGGTTGTAGTCCGTGATGGTCTTGTGCAGCGATCGCGGGTCGCTGGTATGAAGTTGAACACCGGCCTTTTAGAACTGCAACGCAGATATGCTTGCATTGGGGATGTAAGAGGTCGTGGTCTTATGGTTGGAGTAGAGATTGTGAAGGATTTAGAGACGAAGGAGCAGGATATCGATGTGGCTGCTGCTTTGGCGGATCGTATGATGGAGCTTGGATTGTCTGCGAATCTCTTGGGGTCGAGGATGTTCGGAGGAGTGTTTCGTATCGCGCCACCAATTACCATAACTGATGAGGAGCTGGAGGCTGCGTTGGTTATCTTTGAGGAGGCTTTGAGGAGTACGCCAGGAACGATGGCTCGATGATTATCGTAGAGTTCTGTACACAGCCTGAGATGTCAGCTTAGTAGGATTTCAAGGCAGACGTCAGAGAATCGACAATTTTCTTCTTAAATTCCGTAAAACACGAATGATTTCCCTCTGGATGTATGTTTTACTTGTGGAGTATATTTGTTCGAAGCGTGAGTCGTCAATCCTGTATGATTCTCCTGGGAAGATGTTGCTGAGATTGTGGGATATTGACGGAAGTAATTCAATCGTGTAAATCGTAGCACATCAATGCTTCTTCGAAAGATATGATTGCTGTGGGAGTGCGTTGATCGTTCACTCAAGGAGGATTGATGATAACACCTGAATGCTTCTCCTCGGAATGTATGGTTATGCTTGCGGTGTGTTGATAGTCCGTTCCAGACTTTTGGACAGTAGCTTCTAAGCAGTTCTTCTCTCAAAAGATATGATTGAGCTTTACAGTGTATTGAAAGTTCGGTTCAGGGGCATGAATAGGAGCAACCGACTGCTTCTTCTGATAGAATATGCTTGAGCTATAGTATATTGGCAGTTCGTTCCAGGCTACGAGAGAGAAAGTTGGGGGTAGGTTTTCAGGTCTTGGAGACAGTTGCCATGGAGTCTTATGCGTGGCGAAATTTGACTTCTTCTTTCTGCGGAGTATTGTAGGACGGAGTATGTAGTGTATAGAAAGATCGTTTTAGATCAACTGTGGCATGTTTGGATTGACCGAATTAAGATCTCCCAAGTAGATGACGTCCATGGAGCCTTATGAGTAGTAAAACTTAAGTTCTGCTTCTCGAAGGATATGATGGGGTTGTTGGTATATTGGCAGATCGGTCCAGGCAAGTTTGACGTGAAAGAACGAGGTCTTTGACGCAGTTGTGGTCGCTGAAGGGCTTGAAAGGATTCCGGACAGGCTGCAGTTGAAATACAGCCACATGTGGAGGCTATTGGAGGCTAAAAGTACCTGGATAGAGACCTACTTGCTTGCCAGACTGAATTCATCGTAAAGAAAGCAGTGAAAAATTAAAAATTGAAGCATTTGAGTTCCATGAACGCCTTGGATGCATATTGGGCGACTGCAGTTCAAGGGAAGCCTTCTTTCGCAGCCACAGAAGGTTAGCAGTACCCAATAAGGAGCTCAGTTACCTGTCAGATGTGATTTACTGTTAATACAAGATCACAAAATGGGAAGTGTGTGGATCAAGGAGGCATCTCGCTAAATTCCTTGAACAAAACATTCAACTATTCTTCACAATTTTCTCTGTTCATCCACGTTTACAGATGGCTGCTTTGTGTAGAGAGACTTTCACGTCATAGATTCCAGGTTTTCCGATGCTCTGGGAGCGCACCGCGCTAACTCGATCCTGAAGTCGTGTTCTGACGTGAAGCGATTCAGGTCACGGCCCCGCTTTTCGATTGTACCCTAACAACGAATCTCTCCCTCACAACAGCAGATCGATCTTGTTCCTACAACAACCAACAGCGTCTTCAACTCATCTTACTTTGACTTTGCGTGCTCTGTATTACATCGCAATCTACTATACATCTCAGCAATTGAGATTCTCAAGCACCGAACCCATTACAGCCAAAAGAAAACAAAACAACGCAGAAGCGACGCGCCCTAGAACGACTTTCACGATGTCTACCTCTACTCGTACCGACTTGGCTCTTGTAGGCCCATTGCCTACCTGTGAGCTTGTCAGATCTACTCTTGAAATGGTAAGCTTGTCTCTTTCTCTCTCTCTGTTTTGCTGTTATTCTAACTTGATGATTTTAAGGCCAAGCTCATTCTTGAGTCTCCAACCTCAACCTCCAAGGACCGCAACGAAATTCTCTCCTTGCTCACCAAAATCTACGAATCCAAGCCAGAAAACCGCACCACATACCACTACCTTTGCGCCTGCTACCTCCTCTCCGTTCACTCCCAAGAAGGTCCCTACAAGCGCAAGTCCTACGCCAACAAGTGCTCGAGCGAAGCCAAGAGGCAGCTCGCGCTGATCGAACATATCGAGCTTGAGATGGGACCCGGTCGGGGATACCGGAAAGCTTACAGTGTCGCCGAACAGGTCTTCTGGGGCTTGAGGAAGCAGGCTGCTGCTACAGTGGAGAAGATTGGAATGGAAATTCGGGCGGCACATGTTCCGGGCAATGCTCTGGATGAGGAGAACATGAAGGGAAGTCCGAAGAAGAAGATCCTGAAGAAGGTGGAGGAGACTCGTCACGTTAAGAAGAAACAGAGGGTTCACTGGGGACACGATCGGGCTTATTCTGATGATGAGGATGACGATGGCGACGACAAGGATAGCGGTTTTGCGGAGGTTGAGAGCGGCTCTCGGCTTGACTTGAGTCAAATGTACAAGGGTGCTTGGGGAGGAGATTTTTCTGACGATGAGTTTGTTCCTGATGATGAGGAGGAGGAGGAGGAGGAGATTGGAGTTGAGGAGGAGATCAGACTTGGTGTGGTTCAGCCATATGGAAGTGACGGAATGGCAGGAGAGGGTACGGATCACAAGGATGGTTAGACGCGCGCATTGAATATGCCAAGCTTTCTGGATCCTCTACATGGTGTACCATCTAGGGTAAAGGTCATTCAAGGAAGCAGATTCATTCTTGCGGCATTCCGAAGGTCACGCTACATTTGCAGTTGGACCTGTATTTAGGTTGAGAAGGAGGCTCAGATCCTCATCCGGGTACATAGAGGATTGGGCGGAAAATGATGGATATGTTCTCCAACATGACTGATTCTATATAAAAGTGCGCACGTGAAAGCAGATTGACATGTGTAGTTGTGTGTTTGGCAGGATCCACACTAGAAGAACGGACACTCTAATTCCTCATCTTGGGAGCTTGGTTGACGAGTGAGGATGAGAAAAAGACCGGCTGTTGCTGTCTGATCAACCGAAGCTTATGGTGTGAAAGCAAATGGACTTGTCATCGCCTGTATAACAATAGCAAAGCTGACAGAACCTACACTTTAATTCATTCTTGCATCAATCTGACTCCCAAGTCGGGCACAGGACGAAGCATGCTGCTTGTATCTGACCAATGGGAACTTGTTATGTAGCAGTAGATTGAGTTGTAACTATGTGTGTGACAATAGGAAGCCAGAAGCATAGACCGTTAGTTTCATTCTCATGGCTGATTGACTGTTGAAGTGGACCCAGAAGGAGGTAGACTGCTCCTAGCTCACCAACCAGAACTCGCAATGCTGAGTCCATGTGCCAAGAACCCTCTAGATGCCTGCCAATGCGTATTGAATTACCGGCGAAGGAGTCAATTCAGTAGAGGTATTCCATGACCGTCTGCAGTTGTCGGGCCAGCTATCGCGCTAGCGAGAATGAAGTGAGGACGCTAGTCAGCTGACAGACTCGTGACTTGATATAAAAGATGTGCGCCTTCCCCTCCAGCAAGAATTTACGAACAACCACCATACTCGCACAGGTAGCAGATCTAGTTACCCTCTTCACAGAAGACATCAACAGTAAGTCTTCCACTTGGATTGCGATGTCTTCGCTAAGCATCAATGCAAGTCAGCTGACCCCCCTTTCCAGATCCGAGACAGTCAACAACACCCCCCACACCCGAAGCAACAATGGGCGAGCCTAGACAGATGTCATTCCGAGATATGTTAAGAGGAGTCAGTGCACGTAGTGTAGACCAGGTCATCGATGATGTAAGTACTATCCTTGAGCAGCCATCGCTGGTCCCTCCCGTACTGACTGGCATAAACGTAGGCCCGTGAAGCTCTCATCTACGGCAAGAAGACCAATAGCGAGATCATGAAGGAATGCGGCAATCTTCAGAAATTGGAGCATACCATCCCCAATCGCCTTGACGACTTCCAAAGCGCCGATGCCTTCTCCCTCCTAGCAGAGCACGGAACCACATTGGGCAACGAGGAGCGTATGGATTATGCCGACAAGGCTACCAACGCTTGCAATAATATCGATGACGGCGATGACAAATACCAGGCTGCGGGAGAGATTCGTAAGGCCATGGGCAGACTTAAGGGACGCTTGGACGGTGGCAAGACGGCTAAGGTCACGAAGAAGGCTGAGAAGGAGTCAATCGAGTTGGAGGAGGCTCAAGAGCGCTTCAACAATGACAAGAACGCCCGTGAGATGGAGATGCAGGGACCCAAGGATAAGGAGATTCTTGAGGATGGCCCCGAGGACGAGCGAGAGAATGTCATCAACAGCTACGGCGACGAAGACATCGAAGATGACGGGGCCGACCAGGCAGACAAATCTCAGAAGTAAGGTACCATCGACGACTTCACCAACAACATCTCGAACTTCTCTGGACATATTCGCGGTTTATCACTTGAATAAGGCGCACGCTGGCTGGAGTTAAGGAGTTTAGATAGATGGCGGGGTCACGCACAAATTTGCTTTTCTTGCATGTTTTCTTTTGCGGGTATTTCTGAATTATTAGCGCGAGCGACTGCGCATTTGCGATTGGTAATTCTTTATCTGGGCAATTAATTTGGGATGGAGGTTGGGGTTCCTAAATAGATGACAGCCTAGACATAAAACTGAGGCAGACTTTGCCAAATATCTTGAAGTTTCATGACTGTGACTATGTTTATGAGGACCTGCGTGAAGCCTAAGACAAAATCAAGTAAGTAAGTAAGACCTGCGCCGCAATCTTGGAAGGTGGTCCTCAAGGACATAAGCTAGGATTGCAAGTACGGACAGACTTTTGCCAGATAAATCAAGAGCTCTTGTGAAGAGACTATGTGCGTGGTAAAAAAGAATAAGTAAAGCAAAGAAGCGCAGGCAGGCGATCAGAGAGTAAGTAATTGGATCCGCGCGGATATGTTTGAGTTGTTGCCACAATGCCGTGATTAAGATATCAACAACTAAGCGAGGCGAAAGTGACGAAGATAAATGCGACAATGCTATGAAAATCCAAAATCGCAAAGCATCAAGATACACGTACGGCTCAGTAATCAGGAGTAAGACTGGCTACAATCTGATGCTTCGGGGCAAGAACACAGAGAGGAATCATGCTCAGACTTAAATCAAAATGTCTACCAATCTTGGTAATACCCGAGGTTTCCACAAGCCAGTGCAAATAATCAAAAGATGAGATAGGAACCCCAAGAGCCTCCACATGCAAAACAACTAAGTCTAATCGCAGTATGACATAGTGAGCACTTGCACCTATCATCAAGTCCACAGCTCCGCATCTCTGCAGCAGCCGGGGAAGTGCAAAATCTGTATTTATTTATGTCCAAGTTATGAATCCATCCATTTATCCATACACAGCATAGCCAACAGTGACCCTACCCATCGCACCCCATCCAATCAAGCTCATCTCAACGCCCCCCTCCCAGTCCTCCTCGTATTCCTCGGCTGCTCCACATAATCCGCCAACGTAACTGCCTTCTCCTTCAAGCCCCTCCTACCAACCTTCTCTCCCCTCATTTTCGCCATCAATACCTCTCTCGCCTCATTACTTTCCGTATCCTCGTACTGTAATTGCGTAGCTGGTGGTTGACTATCCACTTCTTCAGTGGGCTTGTCGCCGTTGAGAAGCATTTGGATGCGATCGTTTGGTGTGGAGTCATTGTAAGGTGGGTATTCGACGGCATGGCCGTGCGTGGCTGTAGAATCAACGGACGTGTCGCGAGAGCGGTTGGAGCCGGTGGACATGTTGCTTGGGACACGGCCGATGATCCTGCCGCGTTTGCGAGGTTCGGGGACGCTTTGTATTGGTGCTGTTTTGGCTTTGGCGAGGAGAGTTGAGATGGCGCTGGTGAGACCTTCTTCTTGTCTCGGCGCAGGATGGTCAGTCGGTGCTGGAGCGGTGGAAACTGTTCGCGTTGGTGAGTTTCCGTTAATTTCTGCGAGGGGTTTGCTTTTGTATGCTAGATCCTGCGAGACTTCCTCGGAATCGGCGGAACATATGTCTGACACGGAGGGAAAGCCCTGCGTGTGATATTCCTCCTTGAGAAGGTTCTCACTTGGCAGAACTTCTGCATTCGGTTCATCGGGTACTGGGGCTTTGGCAGGCTCATCATTTGAAAATGCTGTCTTGTCCAATCTAGACCTCCGTGATGGCTTCGCCGATACATCAGCTGGTTCGTCAGAAGGATCTTCTGTTGAGAAAGCCGTGCTGTCGAGTCCTACGTCCGGCGGTGGCCTCATTGACGCTTTCGTCGGGCGGTCTTCATTTGAAAAAGCAGTATTGTCAAGTCCTGAATTTGGTGGCGGTGGCCTCATGGATGACATTGAAGAACGACTGCTGATCATTGGCGTATTTCTTGACATTTCGCTGTTCGTCCGGTTGTGTTGCGGGATAGGCTTTGAACCACCAGTATTTGGCAACGAGTCCGATCTCTTCTGGGACCGGCAGCGGTACTTTGAGGTTGACAATTTTGTCCCGGCAGATATTGATTCCCATATCCAGTCCGCTCCAATTATAGGTATCTTCCATTCCTGAGCATGATCATATTTATCCCTTCTCAGACCGACCATGGATTTAATTACTAAAACAGAGGATTTTGACGAGAATTCTTCGCTATAGGTAGCGCCGAGCAGTTCAACGGCTCTTTGAAAATGAAGCAAGTCGATCCCAGCGAAGGCGGACGATGATACAACGATCCCAGAGAAACCCTCAACAGGAAATACCGGGAATGGCCGGCCAATGACATGATCATTAGGGTCTAAAAACTTTTTGTGGTGGAGACATCGTTCCAGCCACCAAAAAGTGATCGTCTCAATTGGCAATTGAGAATCCGGTAGCGGGGGAAAGTCGGACACGGGCAGGTTATGCGGCAACATCCTGAAAAGTCGATTCGGTTGGTATTTTCCTGACTCTCTTACGAGATTCTCGATCGTTTCCACCACCTCGCCTCCGTTTGAAAAAAGATGTCCATGGAGGATCTGTATTCTTTCTGGAGGAAAGCCATGCGTATAAAATCGACACCCACTAAAAATTCCCTCTAACGGTCGTTGGTTTTCGATTGTTGACTGCATGGATGGAATTGGCTTCTGAACTTCTGCATTCGACGGTTGATGTTTGGATTTTGGAGCCTCTTCATCGTTTGTTCCCCATTGCCCGCTGCGGTTGACTTGGGTGACACTGCCTCCTGTTCCTCCCCCAACAATATCCCCCCATATCTGCTCGTTCTGGGTGCTAAGTTTTGTGCTGGCTGTCCTCCTCAACTTTCTCTTGCCCCCATTCAAGCTTGTGGTGCTTTCGTCCCGCGATCGTTTGCCCAGCGATGTCCTCTTGGGGGCAGTCTTGTCCCAAGCATCTTTCCCTCGTTCGTTTGGCGGTAAAGCTGGATCGTACAGCTTCTCGTCCAGGATCATTCCTCTTTCCAGGCTATCCTGCACCCATTCAATAGACACAATCTTCAGCTTCCAGGTCTTAGCAGCCTTATATTTGGCGCCCTCGGTCCGGAATGATATCAGATGAGTGATCGATTTCGTCAAGTCGCCTTCGTAGGTTGCTCCATTGGACTTTACCTGTGTAGCTATGTCTAGCCTTTCGGTAGCTACAAAACCCTGTCAGCCGTTGAAAGAGCCTAATAGCCAATGCACTTACGATCATCGCAGCCTGTCATGCTGAATCTTAAGGAGTGAAACGTGGGTAGCCTGTGCTGCTTCTCTAACAAAGGCATATCAATTTCCTGGTCATTGATCCAGAGTTCTCGCACAGCTTCAATCCATGTTATCATCATCGGTAGAACATCCAGCCTCTTTTGAGCAACATATCGAAACTTTGGGGTATCATATTCTCCAACAATGAGGTGTGTGACATCTAGAGTCAAATCGTATGTATGGATGGCGCCCATTTGTTTGGCATATTCCGCCAATTGCGTCTGCAATGAACACAGGCAGTTAGCAATCTATGAGAGTGATACTGGGAGCATTGTCGCGGTTGAGGGTAAACTTACGCGCTTCTCATCTGGCACTGAAGTACAGCATATCACACAGCCGTACAACGGAGCAGGTACATCGGCAGATCCATTCAGAGGAATTGTCTGGCGAGAGACATTCCCATCATATTCTGCCATGTTTGTCGAGTCTTCCAGGACTATTTGCGACTGAAGTGTCCCTAGATGTCATTGTCTTGCTCATCGCGTCGTCGCGTTGTGTTGTTTCTAATCATCACGTGAAGATAAGAAAATCCGATCCTTTCGGCCCAGCTGGCCATTCAGGCTTCTGGCTTCTGACTTGGGCGATCATTTCAATTAAACTTGCTTTTCTCAACTGCCCGCCAACTCATCCAAGTCTTGGGGCAGTATATTCATGAAACACCAGTATCTTGGATAGCGACTTATATATCATGTTTGAGCCACAGTAAAGGTTAAATGCAAGTGCATTTTCATGCCCGCAGGATCCTTTCACAGCAAAAGCTCTTTTTGCCGTTTGTGATTACAAATACTCTCATGAGAAGCCTTCCCCCACAATGATCAGCGCTAGGAGCAAGCCCGCCAAGATTTATATCCAGATCCAGATCCAGATCCATATCTCGCTCGACCCCTCATTTTCGGAAGCTGGTCGCATGTCGAAGTCGGAATCAACGTCTCTGAAGTTTTGTTCTTGAATTGGCTTGATGGGATGGAGTGCCATGTCAGCTACAACTTGCCGAAACACAAACACAGTCAGTTAAAGAGAGCTGGAGAGGACTTCTGATTACAGTACAGTGTAAGCTTGGAATCATTACGTGTCAAGCAGGGCTCAGCGATGTGGGCCATCACTCCGTCATGTCGCGTGCATCAGCAAGGTGCAGCGAAAGCAGCGGTGAATACCAGTTGATTGGCTCGCAGTCCAAAGTCTGGAGTTCTGCACAGTTGACTATCATACCTCGACTGATGCTAGTGGCTTACTCTGGGGGTCCAGCGAACCGAAACAGCTTTTCTGTATTTCCCGGCCTTCCGGTGCAACAGAGGTGTTGAGGTCAACGTTAGGTATCACTTGAGCGACGATACTGTAGCACGTTTGTTGTTTTGATGTTGGGCCCGACTCTTTGCTTTCTGGGAGAAAGGGGGCTTGGACTTCTAGCCTAAATCTTCTGCAAACCTGGCACAGATGTTTCAAGAACTTCCATGATTGAGAAAAGGGGCGTAATAAGGTTTGCCACAGCGTCGTCTGCGGGAGACCATCTCCACACAACAAGGCTGTCCCGGTGGCTAGCTGATTTGGCTGGCCGTATTGTCTGCATTCAGTGGTCGGTTAGCTTTTCAGGACATGATCAGGTCAACAGTCAGACGATGGAATGGTTTTCTTCCGTTCTTACAAGATATTTATCCAGTATATTTACCTACTCTTTCACAGAGAGCATGAGACTTTGAGATCGTATATGTCTCGTTGCATCACAGAGGCGATCATGGTGAACAGTCACCAAGAAAGAACATTTCATGACGAAACCAGGAGAGCCCTTAAAAATACGAGAGAGAAAGGACTCGGAGTCGCGATAGAAGGAAGGGAAGACTTCTCCGTCCTCGGGACTTACGCCCTGTCAGCCAAGGTCCTGCCCGGCAACTAGGACTCATCACATCACAGTCATCTTGAAACTTCATGCATGGCCGAATGCTCAAGGGAAGCCCCCGAAGACGATGCACGAAACATCGTGCAAAATGCAAATATCCAGATGCTTGAATCAGGTCCTGACGAAGAGATTGTTCGGTATCATCCAAGACTTTTTCGTTGGCTAGAATTGGGCTGAGGCAACTGCTAGTGGTTTAGAATGGTCTGGTATTTTGTATTGGCGTCAGGCACCTGCGATTCCTTCCATCAATCGTGCTTACTTTGTAGTATCCAACAACTTCGGAGGAACGAAAACTCGAGACGAATAAGGCTTATCGTGGGCCGGACATCTGATCGTGAGATTCGCGGTCAGTGGTATTTTGGTCCAGCCCGTGATAGAACAGCGCAGGAAAGATGTTAACTGTACTGTACTGTACTTACTGAAAATCTTCTTGATGACTCAAGATATTATGATCTTTTGAGTGGAGGCCGTGGATGCGGCTGCGGGTACGGGCCTACTGCATCAACATCGTCATTGGCCTCCGGCGTCGTCGGCAGCACCAGCACCAGGACCAGGACCAGAGCAGCCCAGTACCGTACTTTTACACTAGTGGCTTTTATATCAATTGCGGTGCGGAGCCAAAGTCTTCTTCGCGTTCCTACGAGAGGGGAAAAGCTAGATCTGTTCATCCTCACCTCGCTCACTTCACTTCACTTCACTTCATCACACCCTACTTCACTGCTCCCCTCCTCCGACCTCACGCAAAACACTTCCAACCCCCACAGTACTTATATTTACCTTTCCGTGTGTTTTGTGCTTCAACTCCTGTCTCTCTGAGCTGGCCGGTCTTGCTTCTACTCTGCTCTGCTCCTTACCCGCCGCGACTCAGGCCTTGCGCGCTCGGTACTCGTCATCTGCCAGGATCCCATCCCATCCCATCCCATCCCACCTGAGTTCTTCTCGTCAACGCTGTGCTTCCCTGCCCGCAATCTTCCACAATCCGGTATTTTGGGATCTTTGGGCACGAGTGCTCCCGTTCGCCATCTGTTGTTTCTTTTCATGTGCTGGCACCGAAAGATCCTTCTTCCCTGCACACCGTGTCAACAACAAACAACATCCTAAACTAGCATTGTGAGTATCAGCTTAACCATCCAGTCAGTTGCACTTAGATGCATAGCAACATGCTGTTATATCCCCACGTCGTACTGGCAACTACCCTGTCTCCAATCCATTGCATGATATTACTGGATGTCGATGGTTGATTGCTATAATTCTCTACCATCTCTGGCACCAGCTAGTGAATGGGCCAGATGCGCATCCAGGAAGATCAAAACAGAGCTCTTTTCTTTGCATGCTCTCCTTCTCCCTTTTCTTTCTCCCTCGCTCCTTCCAATCCTCAAAAGAAAAGGAAAACGTTACCCGCAAGACTTAATAATAACACGCATCATGTCAGAGCCGGTGACCTTATCCTACTATTCTCATCGAGGAACCGTCTTTTACACCCCCACCAACCTCTACGCCCACAACTCTCACCCAGCAACCCTTCCGGCCCCTCCGTGTCGACCCAGACAACGACGACCGCACTCAATACATATCACTCGTCTGCCACCGGGTTTCGTGCCCTTCGACCTTCGGTCGTCACCTCCCCCAAAACCACCCAAACAGCCCTCTAGGTTTCGCCTAGAATTAAGAAAGCTGGCTTCCCGGGAGAATGCAAAGCGTGTGCTAGGATCGGTCTTCTCTCCATTCTCCTCGAATCCCTCAACCGCTACGTCCTCAGCGGCAAGTTCAACAAGATCCGAGAGCCCAGGGCTGGGGGGAGCATCACCCAGGGCATCACTGTCCTTCGGGCCGTCGGACTCGAATACCATATTTGCGCGGAGGGCAGCAGCAGGAGGCAGTGTACCAGCAACCTCACCAGTCACGATGCCTCGCCCATCTTTGTCGGATGCGCCTAGAGACAGCCTAGGTGGAGGAAGTACACCACGACCTAGTTTCGGTGCGGGGCCTGGGATTGGAACGAGATCAAGAAGTGGCAGTGCAGCACCATCTTACAAAGGTTCTACCGAGACAGAGAAGCCGGTGTGCTCAGGAAATGGCGTGGCATGCTACATCAATCTTGTAGAGCCTGTGATATTTCTCACGGGGCTTGACCATGACGGTACGACTCGCGATTCTGGGTCCAATACAACCTCCATCTTGCGTGGCAAGCTCATTTTGAATGTCACCAAAAATACCAAACTTAAGGCAGTGACCATGAAGTTCACAGGACGTGCTAGAACAGAATGGCCAGAGGGTAAGAATGCTGTGCGATTTCCCCACGTGCAGTCACTAACAGTGCCCCAGGTATCCCGCCGGAGAAAACTATTATGTTTGAAGAGGACTCGCTTAGAACACAGGTTCTTCCTTTCTTCAACGCCTTGTATGAGGGTTCGGAATCTGGCTTTGGAGCCATGTGCAACTACGTGTTGCGAGGCGACAAATCTGCAAACTCGTCTGTCACCAATTTAGCGCTTGATAACGCTGAGAGTTCCAGCGGGTTTTCTCTACCAGGCATCACCAATCGATCAAACAGATCCAGCACCATTCTGTCGGCCAAGGAGCAAAAGAGACTTTCTTTGCAGAGTAACCAGTCGCGAAGTTTTACCAAATCGGAATCGCCCTTTGGTCCATCTCCGCAACAGAAAGGCTTCAAAACATTCTATCCCGGAATGTACGAGTACAACTTCGAGTTACCCATCGACAACAACAGCCCGGAGAGCTTGAAGTTGGTACTGGCTTCAGTCAAGTGGCAGCTGGAGGTCTTGGTTGAGCGAGCGGGAACCTTCAAGCAGAATCTTCAGGGATTCAAGGAAATCCCCGTTATTCGATCACCGTCGGAAGATTCGTTGGAGCTAGTGGAACCCATCTCGATCAGTCGGCGATGGGAAGACCAGCTCTATTATGAAATCATGATCTCTGGGAAGTCCTTTCCTCTAGGCTCTAAGATCCCAATCGCTTTCAAACTCATGCCCTTGGCAAAGGTCCAAGTTCACAAAATCAAAGTCTACATCAGCGAGAATATCGAGTACTATGCCAAGAACCGCAAGGTGACCCGAAGAGAAAGCCAACGGAAAATTCTTCTATTTGAGAAATCTGCCGGGAAGCCGCTTGCAAAAGAGTACCAGCCCTCAGAAGTCAGGATCACGAGAGGTGGTGAGCAGGACCCAGAAGAGCGATCTCACAACCGACAATACGAGCAAAACCGGAGACGAATCGAAGCGCAACGGAATCATGTCGAAGCTGAACCTCTTCCTGTGCTCACTGACAACTTGCTCGGCGACATTGACCTGGGATTGCCTAGTCTTTTGGGTTCAACTGAGTTGGAAATCGACGTTCAGCTGCCCACGTGCGAAACGATGGCAAAGGACAGAACGAAGAAACTCACGCACGATTGCACTTGGAAAAATGTGGATGTACATCATTGGATAAAGGTGAGGATATAAATCGCTCTACATTGGTCACCAAACTAACAGAAACCAGATCGTGCTACGAATTTCGAGGCTTGATGCCGAAGATCCAACGGGAAAGAAGCGACGCCATTTTGAGATCTCAATCGACTCTCCTATCTCACTTCTCAACTGCCGTGCAACCCAAGCCAATCTCGCCCTCCCATCGTATTCTGACGGCAATAGCACTCTTTTAAGCCAACAGCACGTTTGTGGATGCCCGAATTCAGAGTTGGCTACGCCACCAGCGATGTCTGGGTTGGATAATCAAAGCCCATCTAACGGCAGTGGACCCTTCCCCGGCAATGAGAATGCTTTCCCGGATCTCGCCAGACCGCCTCAAGCGCATCTGTCGACCAATGCCGCAGCTGGAGTTCAGCGGCCAATTCATTTGATTCGGGCACCGAGTTTTAACCCTCCGCCATTTGATGCCGAAGAAGCTCCGCCTCCAATGGTTACTCCACCGCCACTTTACGACCACGTTGTGGGCACACCCAGTCATGATGGACTTGCAGATTATTTTGATCGGTAAGTGACCATCATGAAACTCTAATGATCTTTGATGCTGATCTTTGAATAGTCTGAGTTACTTCGAGAATCCAGATTCGGACGACGAAGATGGACTGGGTAGAGTTACCAGTCGGGGTCGTGTCAACGTCGTCAACCCACGCACACCAGGTGGCCGATTAGCTCGATCCATGGACATTGACCGCAATTTCATGAACGCTGCCGCTATCAACAACGGTGCCAGGACCCCAACGCAAGGGGGATCTGGTCCTCAACTAACACTACCGAGCCAATAATAAAAGTACGTTGAAACATCAACATTAATTAGCCAAAAACAAAACAGCATTTGCCTTGTACATAGCAATAGGACAATCAGGGAGATATACCACGGGATCGAATCGAGTTGGTGGCCGTTATGACGGTCACGGGCTACTTTGTGTACTAGGAGCATGGACAAACGGGTGTTTGGTTTATGGGAGGTTGGATCGTTATGCGTTCACCGGAGATGGAGGGAAGGAGGGACTTTTTAGGTTTAATGCATAAATGGGGAGGCAAGGGCGTTATTTTTATACCGGTATCCAGCATGGGCTTCTCGGCGCTTGGGGGATGGGGGATGGGTGGTTTACGATGTTCATGTTGGGGAGTATGAATATATGAACTTCGACGTACAAAAGTGGTCAGGATTGGAAGTTAATTACGCTTCACCACGCTCACTCCCGGCTCGCTCTGTGCCCATGCATGTGCTTGCTAAATAACACTAACACAAGAGCGCGAGTGTCCAATATTCTCGTCTCACAAGTGGGACGAACTTTTCCTTCAGTCAGGGAAAAGACACGACCAGACTCATACTCTGTAATGATCACCATATCTCACCCTCCATATAAATCTGAACAGTCAGTTGCTGGCCTGTGGCCCGAAGCTTAGAACTCTTTTGAGTTGAACATATTCCACACCGCCTCCGCCTTACGACTTTCGATTGGACATCAACATTCCATACTTTTTCTTCTTCGTCTACGAGTATGGCAAAGGAACCCAGTAGATCGACATGCCCACGTAGTGGAGAAGTGGGGTAGAAGTGGGGAGTCTTGGACAGACAGCCTTGCAACTATTTTTGCCGAGAAGTGAGGCTGCTTAGTATTTTGTTTGGACAGGGTATTTACAAATCATAGAAGATACCTGGGTACGTGGATTTAATTGGATTCAATTGATCCAGAACCGTGACTTGGAAAGGCTGTATGCAAGAATTTGACATTGGTGCAGGGTAGTACCATGGATCTGCTCCTAACCTCGATGGATGACATATCACGGCATATCTACATCCCTTAATCTCGTACCACCTCATACCTGTTTATCCACCCACAAGCGACTTGAGAAGCAGAGAGGTGAGAAAGGGTGTAGAATATTAGAAACGCTCCTACTTTGTCCCAAGAACTTGTACTCGCCCTTTTCCTTGCTGAGGATATGAGGCGGTGTCTTTCTGGAGTCTGTGTTGAGATCAAAATAAGGGGTGGTGAACCGCACATGGTGTCACAAGTAAGCGAGGTTGATTTCCATGTAAACACTGACCGGATACATAATCCAAGTATCTTCGCTACGTAGAGTGAGCGTCGATTCTCGTGGGGTATGGCCATACTACTGGTTCCGTTTTCATTTTTTTTGGGCGGTAAAGTAGCCAGCCACTGGCTTATGATTTGTAGAAGCGAGATATGAAAACTACAAAGCGGTTCTGAGACATGCAAGCACTTGGAGAATAGAGAAACCTAAGGGTTTCAAGCAAAATGATAATCAATTCAATTATCCTCCTTACTACCCTCAACCCCCAACCACTATCTCAAACCCTCTCATCCACATCCACATCCCCCTCTCCCTCAGGCCCAACTTCCCACTCCCAACTCAACAGATCCCTAACCTCGCCACCCTTCTTATTCTCCGGCCACTTCTCCCTCCCTCTCTTCATTTCCACTTTCCCATCCACTGAAGTTTCCTCCGCTAATCTCGCCATGATCTTCTGGCTGGCGATATTGCCGCCTTCGGCACGACCGATTACTTTCCTGATGCCGAATTCGTTTGCTGAGTATCGGAGGAGGGCGCGTGTTGCGGTCTGCATGATGCGTTTGTGGTGGTACTATGAGGTTGCATCAGCTATGTAGAATTCGGGGAGGCGAGGTAAGTGAAAGGACACGTGCGAGACCTCGATACTGGAAAATTTATTCTTCCTTTCCTTCACTTCCTCTTTCAAGATTAAACTGGTCGAATATTAACAGGAGAAAGGAAGAAATATACATACATCAGGATGCAACCAATACCCCACCTCACCAACCTTCAGCTCACAAGAAGCTGGCGAAAGAGAACAACAACCAATCAACCGGTCTCCATGCCGAATGATTTGAAGTGGCACTTGCCGGAGAGGCATATCATTTTCCGGGTCAAAGAATATCTCACTCCGCTCTTGCACAGTAGGCAGAGGTAGCAGAGCACGAGTTGCGGCGAGTTGATTATCGAGCCAGAATTGGGCGTTGGCGCGCGTATAGCTGACTGGATGTTAGCTTGGCTCTACTGTTGGAATGGGTGCTGCTAGCTGGGTTTGATTTTGAGTGAGAAGGATGAGGGATATGTAAAGCGTTGGTGTAGAGTATGTATGGGTAGGTATCTCTTGTTGCTTACGGTTTGGGTACGCTGATTAGTTCATCTAGTACGGCATCGATTTGGAAGGCTTCAAACATGGCATCGAGATCGCTCTCGCGGTAGGTGGTGAGAAAGTAATCTCCACCTGAGACGTCCAGTTTGATAGTCCGGTCAAGAGATGTATCTGTTTACATTTAGCCAAGTTGCCAAATAGTAAATTTGCAGAGTGGGGTCGGTGAGTTATATTTCGGTGCTGTGAACTTACTGAGTGCTTTGGGTGACATGTTGGACAAGTCCACAGAGGCTTCATTCGATGATATTAAGAAGAAATCATCCGAGAACGTTGTAAATAGAGATCCTGTAAAGCTGACAGGGCTGTCTTTTTAAGGCGCGGCAGTGCGATGACTCGTGATTCGGCAAAGAAAATAGAAAATGAGTCAAATACCCCGAGGACGACTCGAAAAAGAAGACAAGCGAGAAGTTACTTCCAATTGGCACCGCCGTGACCAAGTATCCTGCCAAGGATGCGATGGGGAGTCAATTGGGTCAGTACGGATCTGTAAGTTGCAGGAAAGAATTGCGACTGTAGCTACCTTCCTGAAGGGTGCTCGGCGTGCAAGTGAGTGGGTTCTCGGTAAAGATCAGCCGATTTGCCACGTAAATATCTCACGACACTCCTAGAATCGGATGCAAGACAAGACAAGTGATCATGTAGGTGATTCTGTACTCGATTCTACCTTACTACTCTAGACAACCAAACACCTGATTCATAAAACGCCTCAATACATCCCCTTCCCTTTGCAGGCCATCCTTTTACTCCAACACAAAACCAGGTAATGCAATCGCAAAGAAACCAGACCGTGCTGGTCCTTTTCCAAAGTAACGTAATCGAACAGAAAAAGGGAGAAGATCGATGTTAAAATCAAATACAAGAAGGGAATCGACTTCTCAGGCGAAAAGCAACGGGAAATCTGGCTCGCCGCGGGGTATCCAGGCCGTCATTTCGTCGAAAACGTTGTTCGTGACCTTCATGACTTCTATGCAAGAACCAGCAGCAGCAATTAGAATCTATAACACCAAGAGTATGCTCAATCGGTAGTGAACTGTGACGGAACCTAAAAGGCATCCTCATCGGTCCAGTTCGCATCACTTCCAGAGACGATGCGAGCTTCTGTGACGCCTGCTCGATTCTCATATGGTGGGAAGCCCTTCTGCTTCTTGGGTTGTCCACCTTGGCCGTAATCTTCAGGAGTGAAGCGCTTTCCGTGGGCAGCTCGGAGCTTTGCATAGTATGCGTCAGATGCGTCTTGTTCGGGTTCCGAGTCATCCTCAATTGTCTGCCAATTCTCTGAACCGGAAACAGTTGTATTATTCGATGTGTTGGAAATTTGTCGATTTGGGGGAGCTTGTGGATATGGGTTTGTGTGTCGCTCGTTCTGGCGCATTGATGATTTAAGTTCATGATACGACTGTGGTCGAGCATTCCGCTGTGATTTGGAATATCCATCATCATAGAACGCATCTTCAGGCGTTACATGACGAACGCTACCGACACTCGAAGTTACGCTTTCAGAACGATAGAGTGAATGAGGAGTTGGGGTGAGTGCTGGCGGAGGAACGAAGAGATCTCGCATCTTCGGTGGAGGGGCTCTACTTGGCGGAGGTCCCATCTTGCCTCGAAGTGTACTCGTCTCTTGTGCTCGGCGCTCGGGAGAATTGCCACCATGGTTGAGATTCGAAAGGGGGGCTCTTGCGGGAATCTTCGAAGGAGATTTTGCGCCTGCACCGGCCATTGGGTTACGTCGAAGAGTTCCGCCGGCAGTAGGGGTCTTAGCACCAGTTCTCGGTGGAGGAGCTTTCATCACACTGTTTGCCCGACTTGGTGGCGCTGACTTTTGTGCCTTCATAGCAGCTGGCGGCGGACCGGCTGGAGTCTTCGACCGGGGACCAGGGACTGGCTTTGGTTCGGAAGCTTCGAGTGCATCCAGATATCTCTCTCCACAAACTAAGAATGGTCGACCGTATTCATCTTCCCATTTTTCCAAGACCTGTTAAGATTAGCTGCATGCACATGCAAGTCATATCATCTGAGCGTGGATCTCCAATGCAGCCTTGTGGATCTGAATCTCAGTCGGCAAACGAGGGGGCTCGCGTACCTTTCTTAAGTCCACAGCAATCTTTGGCAAATCCTTCGCGATTCTCTTTCTCATTTTTTCTTCTCTCAGTAAACGTGTTGGATCTCTCTTTTCGCCCTTTTGACCGCGACCGAGCAATCGAGATGCATCTTGACTAGAAGCTTGAAGATCATCACGATCTTTTACAAGTGATCTGTGCTTGTCAATGAGAGCCAGAGTTGGAGCACGTTGTTCCTTCAAAGCCTCCAATCGACCAATTTCTTGTTCATGTGCCTCGAGCAATGCATCGCTGTACACGTCTGAAAAGGCCGGAGTAAACTCCAGCATTTCCTCCTCTGAGAAATATAGTCCATCCCAAAGTTCCTGGAGCTTGTACCGAGCATCTTCGACAAAGAGGTGAAGGTTTTGGCGCTTGAGTTCATTCAGCCTCGATAATTCGTCCTCAAACTCGTTGATTTGCCGAACACCACATCCTCTATTACTGTTGCAGAACTTCTTTCTTTCGTGTTCCTCGACTCCCAATCGCTCCCAAAGACCCTCAACAGTTGCCTTGAGATCCTTCAGGCGCTTTTCACGTGATTTCTTCTCATCTGCGAGCTTGTCTCTCTTCGATCGGAGTCTAGCAATGTCGTCCTCGTGCAGACCTAATTGTTCGGGGGAGTCGCGGTAGTATTTGACTATCGTGCCATCCGTTTGTGCCTGGGGTGTTCCAAGCTCTGCCCATAGCTGAATTATGTGTTCTGAAAGTGCCTTCACAGTTGCAACCCGACGCGTATATTCCTCGTAAACTCGAGTAAATTCATCATCCAGGGCAGTTACATATATAGAGGACAGGTCGAAGGTGGGTGGGATCGTTGAGTTTGGGGAGGTAGGAGGGAGGGTGATTTTAATGAAGGAAGGCTCGAGATGTGAAGAGTATGATTCCAGGGCTTGGACGAGTTCTGTATAGACTTAGCAAATTACATAGGCGGGGCTATTCGATGGTCCTACTCTTTACTTGTTCGAATCTCTCTCTGTGTAACTTAGATATCATGAGATGCTTCTCCTTCAATCCTTGTACACATCGCAGCAGTGGGTATGTGATCTTAAGATTCTCGTCTTCAGCCTCGTACTCGTGCCGTGATTTATTGTCGTCGAGGGATGCTTCCATCTGCTTGATTGTGGTTATGATTCGTTGGGCCTCCTCCGTCAAATCGTTTTTCTCGGCGGCGACGAGTCGTACTTGGTTGTGCAGAGTTTCGGAGAGCGCAGAGAACAACTGTTCAAGTCAGCTACGATTTGTGAAGATCCTATTATCTTGACAGAACATACCTCCGACTCTCGACTCTTACGTTCATGGCTTGGAACTCCTATCTCATCGAAGAGACCTTCAAGCTCGTCGATAACTGCCGATATCTGCGAAGAAAGAGAGGAAGCCATGTTCGCAGTTGAGTTGCGTCGAGACGCGTCGTAAGTCCGGATCGTTTCTCCAGAGCAGATGAAGTAAATCAAAGACTGATCTGTCCGCCGAGCTTGAGGTACGGGAATAGCGAATATCAAAGATGGGCCGCGCAGCGAAATCCCAAAAGTAAAGCCGTACAGATCAGCAATAGCGAGCGAATGTGTACTCGTGTTTGAGTGTGGAAGTACAAAATAGAGCAGAGGCGACAGCCCGCAATACGACGAGACCGGAGGAATAGTAAACTGTAAACGCGAGGGGAAGTTGGCACGGCAACCAGATATGTGACAAGCCACTAGTCCTAGCGTGATCCACTGGATCAGGCGAGGCTGCAGCCTGAGACCTTGAAGCCCCACTTCCAGTTCGTGTGTAGACTTTCCCCTCCATACCAAACAAATCCAACAACACCACAGGAACAGCCACTCAAGGTCCATGACCGCCTGCTCTTGATCATGGATACTGCGCGTAAAACATGGGAGCTGGATAACAACATCAAACTCGTGGATCCGACCAGAGATGCCCTCTATGCATACGATTCCGCCGAGCAGAAGGCCATAGGTGATGCCAAACCTTGGAAGACCGACCCCCACCATTTCAAGAATGTACGAATCTCAGCTGTCGCTCTGTTGAAGATGGTGATGCATGCACGGTCTGGAGGCAGCATCGAAGTTATGGGCTTGATGCAGGGAAAGATCGCAGGAGATACCATCATCGTCACCGATGCATTCAGATTACCGGTTGAAGGGACAGAAACCAGAGTCAACGCCCAGGACGAAGCAAACGAATACATGGTTGGCTATCTCCAGGCTTGTCGTGATCAGGGCAAGTTGGAGAACGCAGTAGGATGGTATCATAGTCACCCAGGCTACGGCTGCTGGCTCAGTGGTATCGATGTCAGCACACAGGCAACTCAGCAGACCTTCTCCGACCCTTTCCTTGCCGTTGTCATTGACCCTGATCGCACAATCTCTGCTGGCAAGGTTGAAATCGGTGCCTTCAGAACATACCCGGAGAACTATAAGCCAGCCAATACTGGAGCAGACGATGGATACCAGACCATTCCACTGGCAAAGGCTGAAGATTTTGGTGCCCATGCAAGCAGATACTATTCGCTGGAGGTTTCTCACTTCAAGAGTTCCCTTGATACCCATCTCTTGGAGCTACTGTGGAACAAGTACTGGGTACAGACACTCAGCCAAAGTCCTCTCTTCACCAACCGCGAGTACAGCAGTAAGCAGATGCTTGATCTGAGCTCTAAGATCAGACAAGCAGGCAACGCTATTTCAAGAAGTGGCCGGACAATGAGCTCGGCACCGAATAAGGCTACAGACCAGCAGTTGGAGAAGGTGGTTAGGGATAGCAATAAGATTGCTGGGGAAGAGGTTACTGGCTTAATGGCTGGAGAGGTCAAGGCAAAACTGTTCAATGGGTTGGGTCAAGTTTCGAAGACCGAGGCTGCTCCTGCGGAGTCATAGGGGCATTAGCGGAAACTTTGCGGATTTTCAGATGTGGCAGTTGAGATAGCGTAGACTCTCATGAGCATTTCTGGGCGTATGAGCTACACAAAACGGCGTTGAGGAAGGTATTATGAATCACGAATGTGGCTAGATAGCCTAGACGAAAGATCTTAGAATGACGTTGAGGAACGAATGCAACAGATCTGTCGACTTTGTTCACCAAATACCTAAAGTGAAAGTCGCCTCACATGGAAGAAAACAAGTGGGTCTTTTGTTTGACCTAGTATACATCGGCTTCAGCCTCTGTGCCCTCAGCCTATTCGTACAATTCCTTCCCACATTAATAATACAACACATATTCAAACCCAATTCCCAACCCCTTCCTGCTCCTCGTCCTCAACCTTCTCCTTCTTCGCAAGCTCACTACTCATCACTCCCTCCGCAAGCTGCAACCTCCTAACCGTCTCCCCCCTCCCCAGAATACTCATCATCTCCGCCCCATCAAGACCCGGCTTCCCAGCAGCAACAGCCCACCTGAAATACCCATGCACCAGCTTCGCCCAAGCCTTAGCCACAACCTTCTCCAGCTCCACCGTCCTCCACCCAGCATCACTACCACACTCCTCCTTCAACGCCGCCAGACTTAATCCCGCGCTCTGCTCCGTAATCCACGCGATCCTCTGGCGGATAGCTTCGCTCATCCAATCTTCTTCTTGGATCTGCGCGATGCATTGGAACAGAATCATCGTTTCGGGTGGAGGGACGAATGGGATTCCGGCAGGGACTTTGTGCAGTTTGAAGGTGGGTACTGAGACGCTAATTTCGGAGAGGGAGGGTGCGATGAAGAAGTGAATGTTGCGATGGATGAAATCGCTGGGGTTGGTGTAGTTCTGGGCATCGATGGACAGGATCGATGAAATGAAGTCCTCGCGGGTTTTGCCATCTGTGTAGGCGGCATAGACGGGGAGATCTTGCTTTGTGAGACGCTCGTCCAGCATTTTGACAATAGGTTTCACAGCCAAGTGTTTAAGAGAGTGGCGAGGATTCTCTTCTTCAGGCATGGCAGCATAGCGAGCAGCGTGACGTTTCTGGAGAAACTCAAGCTTTTCGAAGCCGACGATCGAGTCGCCTCGAGTGTATTTCATGCTGGCATGCGTGATGAGGTCTTTCATACTCATGATATCTCGGCTCACGTTATGAGACCAACCGAGCAGAGCTACAAAATTGGTGAGAGCTTCTGGAAAGATGCCTGCTTCGCGATATGATGAGACGTCTATGGAACCGGTTCTTTTGCTGAGCTTGTGCTTGTTTTTGTCGAGGAGGAGCCCGACGTGTGCGAATGCTGGAGGCTTCCATCCGAATGCTTGGTACATTGCAAGATGTTTGGGTGTGGATGACATCCATTCCTATTTATGAAATTCAGTAAGAGTCGATAATGGTCGAGACGTTGTCTTACTGAGCCTCTGATGACATGAGTGATTTCCATGAGATGGTCATCCACGACATTAGCAAGATGGTAAGTAGGAAATCCGTCTGACTTGAGCAATATGGGATCATCAAACGATCCGAAAGCTCCAAGACCCTTTCCTTGAGGGCGAGGTACAGTTGTGAAGTCGCCTCTTTGCCGGACTAGGCCATAGACCAAGTCATTGTACACAGGATACTTGTCGGGTACCTTAAGTCTCACTACATGGGATTCCCCTTTATGAGCTCTGTCATCAGATTCCTCTTTCGGAACATGAGTGCATGCTCGGTCATAATCTGGAGGAAGACCCAGCTTAGCCCTGTGTTGTGCCAAGTCAAAAAGTCTGTCTGGTGTGCAAAAACATCGATATGCATTGCCGGATTCCAATAACTTCTCAGCATGTTCCCGATACAATGCAGTTCTTTGAGACTAAATTGTGTTACAAATTATGCATTTTCTCGGAATATACATCGAAACTTACTTGTTTATATGGACCAAATGGACCTCCTATCTTTGGCCCTGAGCTCAATCAGCAAAAGAGACCACGTAGTAATGAAACGGGGTACCAACCTTCATCCCATTCGATACCTGCCCATTCAAGATCTTCAAAGAGTCTTGCTTCAGCATTGGGTATTGTCCTTTTCTTTTCATAGTTAGTACATGTTTGCCACGTTGAATCAATAAGAATCACCTGATCAGTATCCTCTATCCTCAAAAGAAATTGGCCTCCTGTAGCCTTTGCTACCAGATAGTTGAAGAGAGCAGTTCTCAAAGAGCCCAAATGCAGATATCCGGTGGGTGAAGGGGCGAATCTAGTCCTGAGTGGTCCTCCTTTGTGGAGTGCTTGCGAGGCTGTTGACTGAGTGTACTCTCTAGGAGATAGTTTTGCCTTCTGGGCGAAGCCACGGCAAGAATGACAAGTCCATCGAATTTTGGGAACTCTCCTCGCATTGGACAACAACAGCTTCATCACTTCGGATTTCTTCAACACAATTCGAGAAGCCTCTAGAAATTCTTTGTCTTACAACCCAACACAAACCAATCCCAACTCTCCTTACAGAACATTTTGCCGTCCCGTTGGTCCGTGCATTTCGAACCACTTGCCCTGTACTTTTTTTAGCGGTCATCAATCGTGGAGTCCGAAACTTTCCCATTTTCACAAGCTTGCGCATATTTCACGCCTTTCTTTGTGAATACAACAATTGCGAGGGCTTATATCAAGGCCATTTCCTACGCAAGAACTTGTGCTTGAAGATCTGAAAACTCCTGCCTCCTATCAAACTCGCAACCCGCTCCATCATGGCGTCCAACGGCACAGTCGATAGCGAGGAGATCGATCTCTATGGTACGTTACATGTCAATGATCTCACGGAGCCTGGCTGACTTTTGCAGAACTCCTTGGGATCTCCAAAACTGCTACGAAGACTGAAATCAAAAAAGCATATCACAAGGTATGTATTTGCTTGCAGCCTCGCAGTGACAATGCTGACGAATTCTAGGCTGCCTTACAACATCACCCTGACAAAGTCGCAGAAGAATTGAGAGAAGAGTCTGAATTGAAGTTCAAGGCCGTCAGTCAAGCATATGAAATCCTATTCGATGAGGAAAAAAGACATCTCTACGATACCCATGGCATGGCTGCTTTCGACCCAAGCCGAGGAGGGCCTGGAGGTCCCGGCGGGGTAGATTTGGACGATATATTGGCGCAGATGTTCGGTATGGGAGGTGGAATGGGTGGGGGTATGCCTCCAGGATTTGGTGGTGAGGGCGGACCAAAACGACAACGGCGGGGACGTGATGAGGAACAGAAATACCAGGTTACATTGGAGGAACTCTACAAAGGAAAGACTGTCAAGTTTGCCAGCACGAAGAACATCATCTGCAGTCACTGCAAGGGTACCGGCGGAAAGGACAAGGCTAAGCCAGCAACCTGCGAGAGATGTAAGGGTAATGGCGTTACAGTTGGACTTCGGTCCGTCGGCCCAGGACTTGTCACCCAGGAGAGAATGGTCTGCGATACTTGCTCGGGTACAGGAAAGATCTTCAAGGAGAAGGATAGGTGCAAGAAGTGCAAAGGAAAGCGGACAACCTCGGAGAAGAAGGTGTTGGAGATCTACATCCCTAGAGGTGCTCGTGAGGGCGAGCGGATAGTTCTGGAAGGCGAGGCAGATCAAGTACCGGACCAGATTCCTGGAGATATTGTCTTCACTCTTGTTGAAGAGGAGCATGAAATTTTCCAGAGAGCCGGTGATGATCTCTCGGCAGAGTTGAATGTTACTCTTGCCGAGGCACTCACTGGCTTCTCGAGAGTTGTACTGAAGCACTTGGACGGTCGTGGTATTCATCTGAATCATCCGCAAGGAAAGGTTCTCAGACCTGGACAAATACTGAAGGTTCCAGGGGAGGGAATGCCATTGAAGAAGAGCGATGCGAAAGGTGATCTCTACTTGGTTGTCAAGGTAGAGTTCCCTGAAGATGGCTGGACTGAGGATGAATCTGCTTTCAAGGAACTCAACAAAGTTCTACCCAAGCCTGCTCCAGCGATTGAAACCACAGAAGTTGATGAGGTAGAGTTTGATTCTGATGCAGAGATTGAAGATGTAAGTTTACCCCTGTTGAGTTTATCTTTATTTTTGCTGACTTCCAAAGTTTGGTGCCAATTCTGGAGATCCACGAGCTGGCGGTGGTTGGGAGGACGATGACGAGGACGAGGGACAGGCACAATGTGCACCTCAATGATCGTCTTCCATATCATAACGATTGTCTTTACATCTCAGGGGTTTTCATGACGGCGGCAAATTTCTGGGTCTTCATGATGATAGATCAGAATCAGGGTTGGTCTTCCACGGTTCTTATGGATAATGACCGTGTATAGACCAGGCGTAAAATTGAAATAATGACATGTCTCCCACCAAGTTCTCTTGCTGCTCAAAAGCTTGTCTGGTAGGAGGCTTGGTTGATAAGGGTATGTACGCAAACATGGGGTTGACATCCGCTTAATCATCCCTGAGAAACAGATGGGTGAACTTCTAATGTCGGAATGGAATACACGACACTTAAATTCTGCTGGACAGTGAACAATGTAGTACGAGTATAGGTTGTTTGGAAGTGCGGGATTTTTTGTTCAGGTATTTGCAAGAACTTTCAAACATATTTCTATACCTCAAATCACCCCCACTATACCTCCTCAAAAAATATTCTCAATCCACATTTCAATGTCATATTGAACTCCCACGACATTAGTGGCTCAATTTGTTGTTATGCAAAAATCATGACATTCAGATGCCGTTTGACATGCGACAAGTATTTACCGGTATTCCTTCGCAGATGTATTCAGATGTGGGTTGTTCCGTGCGAGTTTGACGTTTGACTTCTGTCCCCAAGGTGAACTTCCAAACGATATTTCAATGTTACATAAAAATTACCGACATTGAAAAATGATCAGCCCAACAATATCGAGTATCCAGCCAGCTTTGGAAATCAATGGCGGGGTGCTGCTGGGCTTAGTCATCCCAGCCACTGGTTCTAAAACGCCACGCACGTGATTGGTTCGCTTCGAACATGGCAGGCACACAGCGAGCCCCAATTGCGAAAACTTGGAGATCGCGAACTTTCAACCTCCATCGACAACCAACCCCCGAAACCGACGACAAGGTACGTCCACCACTCGGCGAGGCCTTCTATACACTCGGAATCCCTCAATCAGGTCGCTGACAATTAATTCAGATGGTTTCCGCCGCCAAGCACGTTCCTATCGTGAAGAAGCGTATGTTCACCTTCGAAATCGAATTTTGCGCCTCGACGAGCTTGGAGATGAAGGATATGGGCTGACGAGTAGATATACAGGCACCAAGAGATTTCACCGTCATCAGTCAGGTTCGTTTTTACTTCTCCCGTCGAATGCGAATGAAGGGGTTGACTTTGGAATCCGATAGACACATACAAATGTCTCGACGCCAGCTGGAGAAAGCCTAAGGGTATTGACAATCGTGTCCGAAGACGCTTTAAGGGCCAAATGGTTATGCCATCGGTACGTGAAAGGAACGAACGGGGTCATGGCGGACAGAGTCATCATGGGAATAGCGACATTCTGGACGGACATGAACCTCACGTTCAACAATATGAAGAGCAGGGCTGATGAGATGATTAGATTGGTTTTGGTTCCAACAAGAAGACCCGCCACATGATGCCATCCGGACACAAGGCTTTCCTCGTCAACAACGTCCGCGATGTCGACCTTCTCCTCATGCACAACAAGACCTTCGCTGCCGAGTACGTTCTCCCACAGGACTCCAGAAGGACTCCTGGACTAATGACATACAGGATTTCACACGCCGTTTCATCGAGAAAGAGAATTGAGATTGTTGCACGCGCGAAGGAGCTCGGTGTCAAGGTTACCAACCCCAAGGCCAGAGTTACGGTCGAGGTTTAAGTTGGTGGTTTTTCGTTTGGGCACTTTGCATGGGGGTACGGGATTGCGGGATATCATGAGCACGAGCATTACAAAAATGTAGCACATGCTCCTCCGTCAACGAATTTTCAGCAACTGCTTTGTACCAAGGCCGATCGATATTCTAGTGACAGTGATGTTCATTCGAATTTTACGGGCCCTCCACAATCGAGACAGTACGACTTTTCAACCTGATCCGCATTGACACTGCACCCAGATACTCCTTCGACCATCTATAAATCCCATATCGAAGCCATTTGCCAATATCAACCATATCTGCCAACATCCGAAATCTCTCACCAATTCTAAGATACCAAATCCCCAAATCCCTTCCCAACTAAATGGCAGACAGTATGAAAACTAAAGCAGTTTGTTCTTTGCCCTTCTTCGAGTTCCGTGAAGTTGAGTAGTTCATTTTTCCGACCTAAATTTTCCTTGGCTTTTGTCCGCGACTAAGAGCGATATCTGTTCTGTGGTTAGCTTTTTGTTTCCTATTTATTCTTGGAACCTACAGTCAAGTTGCAAGCTCTTCTCCTGCGACTTCTACCCCTTGACTTAGCCTCCCTTCTTTGCTAGCATATGTCACTGGGAGTTGTAAAATCAGGTTATCTGGAGGGCCGTTTTTTCTTTGCGTTGCACTTTCCTCACTTGCTACCTGAGTTGTCAAGCTCAACCTTAGTTCGCGTTCATGATCGAATCGCTTCCTTTCAACATGCTCAGGTACCAGGGACACCATGTTGGTATGTCCAATGGGATTGTGTTATCTGTATCATAATGTAGTTCTATTGCTGATTCGCAGACCCCCTGCTTGGCCAATTGATAGTCCAGGTACCTTTGCTGCATTATTTCTTTCATCGAACTTATTATGATTATAACCCTCAACCGCAGTTCTAGTTTCTCCGGTAAGGTTATCCTATTATCTAGTTCTGAAGCTACGGCTAGAGTGTAAGTGCTCCGATGGGTTACCACCTGGTAGTTGACGTACTTGTTCATCAACGCTTTCGCTTGAATAGCCTCACGATAGCGTACCGGATTCTCATCAGTCGAAATGGCAATTGCTGCCCTACATAATGGGTTTCGCCCTCCTCTTCTCTCTGAAATTCTTCATCTTCATCCATCTTGGCCATCTTCACTTCAAGCTCTCAACGTCTTTCAATCTTTTCATATATATCGCTTCTCACCTATCACCCCTATATCTAAACGAGGATCAACAAAGGCCTCTTCAAAATGGCGCCCAACCTTCTCCTCCTCGCCAAGAAGGCTGTCTGTCCCTGGAAATGGTGCAGCTTGCAAACAGTTTCGAAAAGCGACAGACCGCATCTATATTTCGGCCGGGAGCCAATTACTGGAATCTACGCAGTATGCTCTAAAGGAAAACGATACCTCGTCGCCATCAAACCGAACCGGAATCCGGATGTGGAGGGAATATTTCGGACGATGAAAAGTAGTTGCGGCAAGAGCAAGCTCGCTAAGAAAAACATTACCGCCACAGCAGACGTAAGTGCGACCCAGCATCAACTTACTACCTTATCCAGACCCAGCCCTAAACCCCCCATTCGGCACTAGAAGATGAGAGTGACTCACATTTCTCTAGATTACAACATATTTTCAATTAACAGGAAAAGATGACGATAACGCTAAGCCCACCCTTAAGGTCGCGGTCACGGACATATCATCAAGAATTTCAAGTCCCACCAGCACCGCAACAACTAGCCAGACTAACACGCACACCTCGACATGCCAAACCAGCACATACACCAACTCCACCTGTTCTAACCGAAAGAAAATCTCTATAATTCCCATCGACAAGCCCGTCAACAGCGTTCAATTCATCATGAACAACACCGGCGTCTTACCTCACCAAAGTTCACCCTTCGGAAAAGACTGCCACCAGTACCTCCGACAATCACACCCTCCCACCCGATCAACAACTACGAAAATCGGCCAGATCGACCTCAATGGCTATCGCTTCCTCGCTAAACCACTCGAGGTCGAATACAACCACATCCTCGGCCGCTGGATGTTCAGCTCGGAAGTCCAGGGCAGGACTATGGCCGCCACTCCAATGTGTAAATCACTAAAGTGTATGGAGACTGATATGAGAAAGTGTAGCAAAATTGTGTATAGGGATTTGTTTGCGTTAGATGATGGCGTCTCGTGGGTTGTGGGGAATAAGGAGCGTGAGACGAAGTATAGGGATGGAGAGCTCTTGTTTGTGGTTGATGAGTTTGGTGATGGGACGGGCCTTATAAGAAGACAGACGACGCGGGAGGCTGAAGAGAGCAGGAGGCTGTTGGAGAAGATGAGGGGAAAGATTTTGGTGTCTTATGATGAGGATAAGCATGCGCCGGTGTTGAGGTATCTGGGTGTGTCTGTTGCGGATGTTTGACTGGGGAAAGGGTGAGGTTCGCTTGGCTGAGGCTTGAAAGATGTGAGTTTTGTAAAGAGTTCGCGAGAGCAGTCTTTCCTAGATCGTCGCAAATAGGCGTCAGATTATATCAAAGCTTGGGGATATCTATGTATGAGTCAGAGAATTGTTAAGAGTATATCTAGTCTCAATCAACTTTATTTCCGTCTGATTCTCGCTTCGATGTCCCACATCATATAGAGAAGATACGTCTACTACACTCAATACACAACATTAAGGTTAATTATTTCGTGCCGTACTCCGATGCCTCTCATAGCCACATGCGAATATTTATGAGTGCGTATGAAAGAAAGTCACATTTCCATTTATAATATTCCCATGCAGTGCATCGACGAACTCGTGTATTATTTAAGCTCACAGCTATATACATAACATTCTTCAAGCAACACCATTGAAAGATACTGACTGGAAGATTTTTTTTTGAGTCCAGAGGCACAAACATGCAAAAATCGAAATCAGCCGAGTGTCTGGTCAAATCACCCGTGGGTGTTTGGTGGACTGGCCACGTTGCCCATGCTGAATCTCGGATTGTCCTTGCCTCCATCTGCGCCTAAGACTGCGGCGTGAGTGCCGTAGGTATCCCCTATTTAAAAAGTTAGTAATTAGTCAACGACAGTGTCTCCTGTTCAGTCTACCCCCAGAAGTGACAATATGGAGATTTGCTTACAATTGTTCGTAGCCTTAATACCCAGGTCAGCCCACATGAATAATCCATCCGAGAGCTTGCTTCCAAGCATGATGTATTCCGCGAAAGGATCATAAGCGGAGGTTGCTGCATAGCCAGTGAAGCCATCTGCGTTATTGGATGTTCTGGCAATCCTGTTCTTGTTGTACGGGTCTGTAGCTTCAACTGCATCGATGAGAGCAGGATCGAAGAAAAGTTGTGACAGATGGGACACGTGGCCTCCGCTGAATGTCTTGTTTGGCAGGATCGATGCGCCGGAGTGGGTAAGAATGTGCTCATGAGTTGCACGTCCACTATAGTGACCTGGGAAGATCGAATCGAATGAAACAACACCATCTTTATCGGTTTCTTGAACACCGCGGAGAAACGTGGTCTTCAAGCCACCTTGACCAGCTGCGCTGACACCACTGTATATTCCTGTAGCGTTGCATGACCAGATGTCAACGACAAGAGGTACTGCAGGCTTGCAATTGGAAACTTCAGTGAACTGGATCTCAAGATGAAGTGGGATGCCCGGTTGACCTTCTCTGAGATCTGTACGGATGTGCTCGCCAAGTACGTAGTATGGTCCGTTGGCATTATCTGGAGTCAAGATGCAGCTGGTGTTGGAACCAAATAGGACTGATGTTGGAGTGGACATGTTGTATTTGTGCGTGGCAGTCCTATCGTGTCCCTTTGATTGCCAGTCCTTGAATTGAGCAAGAGTACGTCGGTGCAAGATTGGCTCTGTACCTATATTTAGAATCGACGATCAAAAGACACCGAAAGGACTCACCATCTTCAAGGCCTCGCTCCTTTCGCAACCGTTGAACAGTTGCAGCACGTCTGGCATAGGCACGCTCTTTCCTAGCCTCAGCTTCTTCGTTGTTCTCGCAAGCGGATTGAAGTTCCCGCTGCTGGCTCTCAAATTCGATACTCCGTGCCCTGATCTCTCTGATCACTTCGAGGTTGTCATGATGCTCGCCTGGATGCGCAGCAGCAATTGAAACGAGAGAAGACAGGCAAAGAGTAGTAACAACGAGAAATCTTGAGATGACAGCCATTTTGCACAGCTGAGGTGGGGAAACGAAAAAAGATGCGCCTGTGGACGAGGAAATCTGGGGAGTGACAGGCTTTCAAATATCACATAGTGAAAAAGAAAGCGCCAGTCCCATTACCGGCATTTTCAATCATTGCGAATCGCCAAGAGAAATACAGAACGTAGACCACGAGGAAGTCAAGAGCCGGATAGGCTGTTTTCCCTCTCAGCCCATGACTTTCCTGGTGCGGGGGATTTCCTCAGGATATTGCCAACCACGGCATTTGAAAGAGGCTAGGGGGATATCCAAAGGCTAATCAAGAGAGGCGATGAAACATTTTGGGTACATGAAAGAAAGGAGGGGGAGCAGGGAATAAATGACTTCATCCTGCCATCTAGAAGGGTGCATTTCAAAGAGCTAGCGGAAAGTAATATGGTTGTTGTTAAATAGAAGTTAGCGCGACTAGCTGACTTAGCCATCCAAACCTTGTCTGAGTCGTCCCCAACCTTATCCCAACCTACTTTGCGATTCATCTATCCCAATTGCCGTGTAAAAATGCCACATGTCGCCATTGGACACCGACATATGCGTTGTGTACATTTGGCGAATTATGTTTCACTGCAGAGCGCAACTCAATCTCTGCACCACTTCGACACGTGCCCTCCCAGATCTCATTTGGAAGGTAAAAGAACACTTGGCGCCTCTGTCAGATGGAAGCACAAAGCTGTGACTCCAGGTATACACAAGGTTCAGTTTCCCGTGATGAAGTCATCATAAGCGAAGGTTTGTCTTTTCATTCAAGAGCGTTGGTTTTGAACTTCTATTGCCGATCTTTAGCTCCGTGCATTGCATGGCTTTCTTCTTCGTCCTTGGAATGAGCAGTACATATGGCAAGGACCATCAACTGCAACCTCATCTAGAGATATACGGGCACGAGGTGCCGGATGATCTCACAATATTACACGCAGTATGATACCATTCCTTTTTGTCAAGGTTCTTCCCCACACTAAAGAAAGAGATTTCCCGGATCTCCTCACTCGACGACCACTCAACGGTTTGTTTGGGTATTTCCAATATAAAAATTTGATCAACCCTGCCTTAACTTCATTTCGAGTCCCAGAGCCAGGACATTGACGAGTACATCTTCGAATCGCACTTGTTTTCGGCCATGTTCCGTGTCATCTGAACCCCATGATCTAAAGTCACATTGCCAGCAGCGAACCAGCATCTTGTTCTATGCAAAAGTTGTGTGACGGCTGATCCATTTATACGGGCCTTTGATCCGTGGAGTAAAATCCGCCAAGCTTCGTGAGGCGCATCATATCTGACAGGCCTGGTATAAGATCTCGGGGAGGGTGGTTTAAGGTTCTTGGAACGCTGTACTTGACCGGTTCCTTATTCTCAAAAGGGCACTGACATCGGAGGCACTCCTCTTTCGACTATCATCATGGCGCCAGGTCTTGTGTTTCTCTGCAGATTCCTGTGTTATCTGGGCCCGTTGCTCTGGCTTCTTCCAGTTTCAGTCTCCGCTGACGTTGTTGGGGATTTACAGACCAAAGGCAGAACTCAAATAAACGCTCAGCTTGCAAAGTCAACAACATGTACAGCTTCCAAGCTGATGGTTCGCAAAGAATGGTAGGCACCCAAGAATCTCCCAGAAGAAATCACCATCACCAGTGCTGACTAAATTTCTAGGGGTGATATCTCCGTAGCAGACCGAAAAGCTTACATCAAGGCCGTCTTGTGTTTGATGAGCAGTCCATCCAAACTTGCAGCTGGGAAATTCCCTGGGGCTACCAATCGCTATGAAGACTTTGTTGTTGTTCACATGCAGCAGACCCTGAACATTCATGGCACTGTAAGCCACTTTCAGCTCGGTTTATAGTTCTTTGCTGATTTCGTTAGGGAAACTTCCTCTCGTGGCACAGGTACTATACCTGGGCATACGAGCAAACACTACGTAATGAATGTGGCTACAATGGAACCCAACCATACTGGTACGTACTGTACTTGGGTAGCCAGTTTTCTCCTCGTTTCAATGTTTCGGGGTTTGAGACATGTCTTATCATATTCTCAAGACATATTTGACGAGGCAATTGCTAACTCCCGTTACGCACAGGGACTGGGGCAGATGGTCTAATGACCCGGAAAGCTCTCCCATCTTCGACGGCTCTGATACCAGCATGAGCGGAAATGGACTGAAGGTCAGCCACAAAGCAACCAGTGCTGCTCCGGCTCAGAATGGAGGAGGGTGTGTCCAGAAAGGACCTTTTGCAAAGTTTGTAATCCAAACTCTTTCAACAATGATTTCAAAGCTAACCCTCACCTAGCATGACTGTCCACTTAGGGTAAGCTCAGGTCGCTGACCCATACGATAACTCCCTTCCACTTTCAGCATTATTCTTGACCTAGAACAAACTTCTAACAGCCACAGCCCCGTATCCCCCATGGCCGACCCATCACCCCCAAGAAACCCACGAACCGACGGCTACGGCAGCAACCCACGATGTCTCCGCCGCGACATCGGGCCCTACCTCTGCAAAAACCAGGCCACACCCTCGCACATCGCCACCCTAATCAACAACGCGAAGTCCATTGGGCCCTTCCAAGACACCATGCAAGCCTCACCTGGCGTGCACACGGCCGGCCATTTCACAATCGGAGCCGACCCCGGCGGAGATTTCTACACGTCGCCTAACGATCCTGCTTTCTGGTTGCATCATGGTATGATTGATCGGACGTGGACGATCTGGCAGAGCCAGGATCTGCCGAATCGGATGCAGGTTATTGCTGGAGGGACGTCGATGTTTGGTGGTGGAGGGCAGCAGAAGTTGACGGATACTATTGATTTGACGCCGTTGGTTTCGAAGGTTTATCAGTTGAAGGAGCTGATGAGTATTGTCGATGGACCGTTTTGTT
Source organism: Helotiales sp. F229 (assembly GCA_002554605.1). NCBI lineage: Eukaryota > Fungi > Ascomycota > Leotiomycetes > Helotiales > Helotiales sp. F229. The sequence goes on from MXAW01000011.1 coordinate 2,046,430, forward strand.
ATGTTTATGAGTGAGATACAGGGTCATTGTTGGTGTGTTTGGGAGGGATGATGAGTGATGAAAATTGTCAGATGATATGTTCTTGTATATAGCTTTGGGAAGCACACCGAAATCAAGGTCTTGTAGACTTGTAGAGACACAACACACGCTGTTCTGTGTCTGTCTCTAATGTCGACATTGTTGTTACTCACGCAAGAATATGAGGTTGAGGTGATGTTCCGAACTGGGTGGCAGAAGTCCGTGCGTTCGGGCTCTCTCGCTTCAGTGAAGAACTTCACTTTTTGACCGGCGTAAGCTACTTTAGATATTAAATACCTCAGCGAGTATAAGTCTGAATTACTTTGAATCAATTTTCTAAGACTTTTGGAATATAAATTAAAACTTCGTTAATTTATTTTCTGAGATTAATTAGTAAAACTTCTAAGAAGTAAGAATTTGTGACTTTAGAGCCTGAACGCACGGACTTCTGCCACCCAGTTCGTTAGTGCTGTAGCTCCAGGATCGGCTCGCTCGAGGAAAGAGGGACATCGAATTTTGAAGAACTGGTCAAGTTTTATTAATTTATTAACGAAATTTAAGGATTTACATATTATGTCTATCCAACTCATTTCTTCGGATACTCCTCAACCCACTTCACGATCTGCGCAACCTGATTATCAATAACCTTCTGCACACCTGCATTGAAGATTCCATTTCTGAGCCTCAGATCAGAGCAATGGAACCCTCCGGGAATGATCTGCAACGGCGCCGTCGCAGTTCCAGGGAATGGTCCACCAGGTCGAAACTCAGAACTCATACCAGAGGTCTTCCAAGGATCGTATTGGCCATTAGTCCAGATGAGACGAGTCGTCTTCTCGAGTCTCCAGCCCTCGGTGTGCTTGTTGACTTTGTGGACGTTGTTGTCAGGTGAGAGGTTGGAGCCGTAGGTGAAGCCGTTGACGGTGGGGAAGAAGAGGTTGCATTGGCGTTGCCAGTAGGCGCCATTGATGAGACGGGAGACGATGGTTACTTCGTGTCTGGGAGCTCCGTCTTGCCAGTAGCCGAAGGGCTCGTTGCAGAGCATCCATTGCCATTGTAGGTCGATGTCGTTGTTGACCGCTCGGTTGGTGAAGAATATGTTGGTTGGGTCGTATGTGTCCATGCACTTGGTTTCGCGCTCGTCCTCGTAGCCGTAACCTTGACAGTAGCCTGGGATGAGTGTCTCGTTGACCCACTTGGCATAAGCTGGAAGTGCCTTAGCAAGTCCGACGCCATTCGCATCTGGGGTGACGGCAGCTCCGGCTTTGACATTCTGTTGACAATTAGTATGCTTGAATCTTGGCAACGAAACGAAGAGCTTACCTCGATAGCATCGCAGAATTGGTAGAAGCCAGAGTAGTTGGTGTAGAAGCTGTTGGATTGCCAGAGCCATGGGCCGTTTTCAAGGACAGCCATCACATCGTCGTAGTGATCAAGTGACTCAAGGCCAAATTGTGCCTTGAGAGTAAGCTTCTCGGATTCTTTGCCGTGCATGAACACATCGTCCATGTATTCGACGACTGCAGTGATATCCTTGCTGCAGTTCTTTGGCATACCCTCCTGAACCGGGGTGAAATACTGCCAGTAATCGTAGATGGCCTCAACAGGCGCAGATGACGCGTGGTAAGCCCAGAAGGTACCTGGAGCCAACTTCTCGGTCCAAGCTGCTAATGCGCCGGAGTAAGATCCACCAGAGAATACCCACGGAGCTTTATCAGCATTGGAGCTGTGGTCGGTATCGAATGGAAGAGCAACTGTCTTCGCAAAGTAGGTGAAGTCGAGAATCGCTTGGTGCAGAGTCAATAACTGCAAGGTTTCTGAGTCGAGAGTTGCATATGGAGAAGATTCTCCCCAGTAACGGTCTAATCCAAAGTCAACACACCGTAATATGGTAGCTGAGAGAAACAGAATTACTCACGCTCAACCATCACAACGGCACCCTTGATCTCCTGAGCATAGAGACCAGTGATGGTGACATTTGTAAGATAGGCACCATAATTAGCAGCAGCGATTTCGCCTGGAGTGAAAAAAACGACCTGAATTGCATGATTAGTTTGACACCACATGGCAACAAACAAGAGAAACTTACAGGCGAGCCTGGCCCAGCCCAGTATTGCGCGTTCCACCAGAACTTCTGCTGGAAAGTTCCCTTGCTCGGATTGTCATGGTCGAGCAATTGGGTGAAGAACCCAGATCCAGTAGTGTTTACTGGCTCAGCAGCAACATCCGCAGCCAACAGATCCGCATCCTCAAGAGGAGGAAGCAGTCTGCCCAAGTTCTTGAACTGATTTCCCGAAACGAGACAAGCCAATGCCGAGATGGCAGCAACAATTGAAGTCCTCATGGCGGAAAGATCTTAACTACAGACAGCAATTGGAGCTATAGTTCTTCCTAGATCAAACAACCCGAAACCGTTTTCTTCCAAACAAGTGAATGGGCGGACAGAGAGAAAAAACAGGACGAGAGGGACAAAGGTGGCGGGGTGAGCTTCTCTTATCAAGATTCCCTGCCCCATGTTCTGCAGACAAATAGCAATTACCTGGATTGATGAGCAAGTAGCACCTACCGTACTGGGACAGCTCGTGCAGGGTGCGCGGGTCAACTGGAGTATGCAGATCTGCCGCAAGGAGGCAGCTTGATAAGAGAAGAGTAGTCAGGTACCTAGCTTTGCTGTACCATCCTCAAGACCTGCTTTACCATCGACGACCCCCATAGTACGGGAATGAACGTAAGAGGAAATGGGAGGGGTAGCTTCTCCTACTTTAGATGAGGCCGAGGAAACAGAACATCGAGATTGGTTGGGAGTAGGTACTGTACGTACCTGGATGCTGTGAGCCGGGGCAATTCTGCCAACCAACTGAAGCTCTTCGAAGCATTTGCCAAGCAAGTCTTGCACGGTCACTTGCATGGGAAAATTACTCCGTACATGGTTACATTCCCGTCCCTCTAGCGCTCAAGCATGACTGGGGGAAAGCGCAGATTTTGATATTTCCCCTCCTGCAAGCTTCACTGTGCCATGTCGGCGCTGCCTCGCGCAAAAAGGAAGGTGGAAATAGGATTTGTGGAGTGGAGATGCCGCGTGCCGAGATGATGTGTGGTTGGTTGGTTGGTCAGACGGAGATGGCGCTTCGGGGGTTCAGCAGATTGGAGTGTAGTTTAAAGCCGTATCCAGATAGTCTGTTGATATTTGCCTCCGATAACACCGGACGATCCTCTTGTTGGGGAAGGAGGATGTCAAGATGTCAAGATGTCAGGCGAAGGGAAGGATGAGGCGGAGTGAAGTAACATACGATATGGGACCTTAATCCGTGCGTGGCCCAAAGATGGGATGAACCATTTGACTTGTTGACATTTCGAAGTAGGACAAGTCAGCAAGCCAGGAACAATCTAACGCATCTTTCTTCGTCGTAGGTAGACCTAAAGCTTGTATATTTGATAAACTGTACAATGAGGCATGATAGTGCATCGTGACTTATCGGCAGATCTGTATCTGGACCGTCGGATGAATGCGAAATTGCTGTAACCCACCTTTCCATCTAACCGAATCGCCTTGCATGATACCCATACCTCGTACGAGTGTGACTTTGAGAGCTGCCATCTGTGCATTGATGCATTGGGACCCGAAATCAACTTGCGCTCTTGATATTGTTCTCTGTTGTGGGCTGTGCTGGCCGTACCAATGAATCTTGACTACGCCTTCCAACGACAGCAATCCCATTATGCATATCGGGATTTTTTGCTTCAAGGCTTACATTGACTGACTGTGGGATTTGAAGCAAGGCATTCTTCTGACTCCCGAGCGAGTGAGCACAGCATATGCGGCAGGCTGCATTGCTGCTCATGTGAGAACACAGATCCCACAGCACAGCATCAAAAGTCCCATAGATGCGACAAGAAGACGCCATTTCTCGAATCTATCTGAACTGGGCTCTAAAGATTAGATTAGTAACATACCTGTTATCTACTTTACACATTGTACATCCGAGAAGCCTATCGTCCACTTCATACTACCCATGATGATAACCATGAAGCACAGGGCGACGACAACACTCGCTGCGCCATATTGGTAGGAATGTCGCCTGCGCAAAGAACTCAACTCGCTAACCCATGTACTGACAGTAGTCAAGCACCCACAGAATCCGTCTTCAATACCTTGTAAGACCTGACAGCCGATAACACCTCCAAGAGGCACATGTTGCAAGTCATAACTCATTCCTAGGATTGCCGTGCCGAAAATGTTCACAACAAAGGTCCCAACTGGGAATGAAGCGATCTTGCCGTTGAGATACAGCGAGGCGTAGAACCGTCCTAGGCAACCAAGAGGAGCAAAAATCAATGCAAAGACTGCACGGCCACGCCATATTTCCGGAGGAGCCGAGTTCCTATCAGGTGGGAAGATGGCGAGGACTATGGCCCCTAGCCAGCATCCCCAAGCAAGGAAAGCTACCAATGGATCCATGACTTTGCGACAGAATCTATATGGTAGACTAGGAGTGAAGGGCTCCAAGGCAATGGCTATATGTGCTCCGATATGTAAAGCCGATATGCAAAGTGCAACTGTAGTGATAACGACAGCCAACAAGGCCATGAAAGAATATCCACCATTTCTGGGTGCCGTTGATTCCACTGTGGTGGTAATAGGCCTATAATCCGTAGGATGATTTAGAGGCGTTGGAAGATCATTCGACAAGGCCAGGAATACGTCTCGAATAAAGGATGAGAATGAAGTGAAGCAGCCACAGAATCCAGTCGCAAGACCAATATACAGAGGTATTGTCTTCTTCGTTGCCGCATGTGCCTTCTTGGCCGCTTGCAAATCAACAGACTGATCTGATCCTGAACCCGTCTCTTCATCCTGCTTCTGCTTCTTCGCCTTTTGTATCTGTTGATGGTATGTCGGAGTTCCCCATTCATGTTTGAATAACTTCCTGTCTTCAGTCAAGAATCCCATGAAAAGACTTCCTCCGAAATTGGCCCACAACTCACTGAAAACCACCGGAGCACCAGGATAGAAGGTAATGGCTTGTAATCCAAGTCGTGCCAATGTTCCAAGAAGGGAGAACAAGATCAGATACGAGATGACGTAGACCTGGGTAGCAAGCCTCGAGGCATTGTGCATACCCTTCTCCTCCGTTTTCTTGCTCTCTTCAGGATGTTCTTTCGAAGCTTTTCTTTGGATCTCCTGGTTCCTCCGGTATGCTTGTTCCTCATTTCTGGCATCTTCTAAGGATTTATATCGATATATTGGTTCTTGCCCAAGATTTTCGACCGGAGGAGATAGGCTAGCTAATTCACCTAAATTGACAAAATCGTCTGACACAAAATAATTTTCTTGCAACTTCCGGCGACTGGCAGTGCGTGCCTTTTGTGACGAGATGCGCGATGCATGCGATGTTGATCGAGTAAGATTGTGTCTCGTTGCTTCGTCCGGGGCCTTCCCTTCGCTGTCGCCCCGTGCTTCGAATCGACTTGCAGAACCTTCATTCGAACTCAAAATCCGTTTGGATCCGTTGGCATGCTCGCGATGATCGGGTTCATCATCTGCAGTGCCGTGCGACCCCTCCCTCCCAAGTCGTTCCTTTTCCTTGGATCCCATCGAGCTGGGGATGCTGTGCTTCACTGCAGCACTACTCTCGATTCCATCCGAATTCGAGGCCTCCATCATGAGACGAAGACTTCCCAGGATATGCGCCTGGCAGTCTGCACGCACCACTTACTGTCGATGGCGATGATGTTTTCCATATCAAATTCGGATTTTCGCTCTTCAGAAGGCCGGGGGCTGAACGTGGAAGACTCCACCCGGCGTGCCGACGTCAACAATGACTTCGAAAACAGCAGGCCAATAGGAATCCGATGGTCGATAAGCGATAACACTAGCTGTGAGTTACGGCCGCTTCCGACCCCGGAATGCAGGGGAGCTTGAATCCACTCTTGGTTGGCTGCTTGAGGCTCACAACATCTCACCGTCTTCACTCCAGGAAACATTTCCCCTTTCTAGATTCTACGTCTATCGTTTCTCCCACAAAAGAATAAAGAAACATCTTTGGAAACATTCAAAATATCTCATCTGATTTTCGAATAATCGGCAATATGTCTTTCGACTTACCCCCCACTGTCCATATCTCCACACATCCATGTCTCCAAGCCAAGCTCTCCCAGCTTCGTCAGAGTACCACGAATGCTCGGGAGACGAAGGCGCTGGTTCATGAGATAGCGTTGATTGTTGCTTGTGAAGCTACAGTTGCTGGGCTTACTACAAAGAAGGGAGAATCTGTAAGCCAACGAATAGCTTTCTTTGTTTGAATTCAACGTACCCCGCCCCCGCAATTCATGGTTGTTTAAAACTCACTCTCCAGGCCAAAACACACTTGGGATATGAATACACCACAACCACTGTATCCCCAGGGGCTATATCTATAGTTCCTATTCTACGTTCCGGACTTGGGATGCTCGATGGTAAAGCGCCTCTTTCTCTTCCCTCTGCACTTTCTTTCCTAACCTCCAACACTTAAAAAACGACAAACTAACAACACTCAGCAATCCAAACCCTCCTCCCCAACCCAGCTCCAGTCCACCATCTAGGTCTTTTCCGCGAGCCCACAACCCTTGAGCCAGTCGAATACTACAACAACCTCCCGTACCACCGCCCCGCAGCCAACACGCCCTCAGACTCCCCCAACTCGGGCGCCTCCGAACTAGCCATCCTGCTCGACCCCGTCATTGCCACGGGTGGAACATGCGCAGCTGCTATCCAGACGCTCAAGGAATGGGGTGTTAAGAGAGTGATTGTGATTGCTATCTTGGGTGCTCTGCCGGGTCTGCAAAAAGCGGCGAATGAGTGGCCGGAAGGTGTTGAGATTTGGGTTGCTGGTGTCGATGGTGAGATTACTGAGCGTGGAATGATTAAGCCTGGATTGGGTGATGTGGGAGATAGGCTGTTCTTGACTATTGGGAAGTAAAGGTGGTGGCTTGGTTGAAAATGCGTTGTTTATTTAAAGGTGTTATGGAGCATTTGCTGGGGCGTACGATAGATCGTTGATACTTAGATGAATTTTCGATAGCGAGACCTAGCAGCCATAATACCACAGCATTGGAAATTGTTCCCTCTCTGGTCTTTTCAAAGCATGAAGTATCGTTCATTCAAACTGGTGCTGTAATATATACAAGAACCGGGTATCATTCCATCCGTCCCATCCCCTGCCTTGCCATGTCTCATAATCCTCACAACCAGTCCTATCCAGGTATCTATCCATACAAAACAGTAACTCCAAACCCCATGCTCGGTAACCTTATAGCCAAAAATAGTAGTCCAAACACTCTAGTCCAGACCCAGGTCCTCGTCCCAGGGCACGAATCGAATAAGGAAGCATAGAAGCTGCCAAACAGCGCTGTAGTACCGCAAAACAAGTAACACAAATCCAAGGTATAATATCGCGGACGCTACCAAGTATGGGGTCGGCTCGATCAGGAAGTCATGCCACAGTTCGTTGATCCAAGGCTCGAAATCCGGGACTTCCAAAGTGATGTTTGGGAGTTCGTCGAAGGTGGGTGATATCTCATCATGCCGAAACTGTGACGGGAGGTATTTTGCTGGATTGGGGGTCGTATTTCTCCCATCCATATCTCTTTTCCGTCTTCCAAACTTCCATATATCTCCAGAAGTGCGTATCCTAACATATCTCTTCACACCGCACTGAATCAGCCTCTGCACACGTCCACACGGCCTGCTCGCAATAGTGATCGTCTCAAACCGCCTCACCCTCTCATCTCCCCGGCGCAAGCAATCCTCTAACCCTCTCGATCCTCGCAACCGCTCCCTCCAGCCTCTCCAACCGCTTCCTCTTCTCCCCATCCCTACTCTCCAGAACCGCAACTCGCTCTTCCAGTTTCGCGCGTGCCTTCCGCTCCGTCGCAACCATCTCATTCGCCTGCATGAACAGCTGCGCGCTCAGCTCCTCCAGCTCTCCGCTCGCTTCATCGAGTTTCCTATCTGCCGCTTGTCGTAATGCTTGCTCCCTCGTCAACGCGGCGGCTAGATCTGTTGCTGAAGGCGTGTTTGGCGGCGCGGGGTTCTTGAGATTCTGTGTTGATTTGCGGACTAGGAATGAGGAGAGGCGGTTCTGGACTGGGAGGTAGGAGGAGCGGTTTGGACTGCTGGCTTCTGCGCGGGCTGCTTCTTCGGAGTTTCGAGCGTGTTGCGCTTTTAGTTCTTGGATCTCGTCTTCGTAGTCTGCCCACCTGTCGACTGTTCACTTGTTAGTTTCCTCTACAAAGTGGGATTGAGGAAAACGAGGAAAACAAACCTGCGTTCGTGGCCTTCTGTGTTAGTAGGCGGACCTGGGCTTGGAGATCCTCGATTTGCTGCTGTGCGTCTACAGCTATGGCCGAGTGATCAGGAAGATCGACGCCGCAGTTCGGACACGCAGACGCGGCTGCACCTTGCGCCTGCGACATTGTCACTGTCATTGTTGTAGACATAGTATCGTGTGCTGTGGTCATGAGACAGCGAATCGTAGGTCAGTGGTCTGTTGAGGTCGTCGCCCGAGGATATTCTCGCAGATAACTGTTCCTCTGATTCTCGGGCCACTTGCTGATTCTCACAATAAAACAGAGCAGAGAATCCGTAAACCGATCGAAGTCGAGGACTGAGGGGCGACAAGATTGTTTTGTTCAATTCTGTCCGTTCTGTCCCTCCTTGGGTGTGTCTTCGGAATAGGCTAGGCTTGGCCCTCCTTGCGCCTCAAAGATCTCCTTTGCCGGCGCCAGTCAAGTGCCAAATGATCCCTGGACATCTCTGACAGCGCTAGTTCCATCCGCTGGAATTTATGCTTGACCGCCAAAAACGACACATCGTGGGGTCTTTATTAATGCGGTGCCAACATGACAGGCATGGCATTAAATTGAGTGTGTGTGATGAGGTAGCATGGGCTTATAGATTTATTATTTCATTTCTCGGTATTCAAACTTGTATGAAGCTAACAGCTCGTATTGGCTCACCACATATGCTCAAGCTGGATGGAACATAAGTCGGAGTACCTCCGTACATGGTGGCAATAGTGCAGCTACCTACCTAGTATCAAATCTAATGTGCAGGGTATTACTTTTCTTTCCTTTGCTGTTCTGCGTTCTTTTGTCTGCTTGCCATGTTGCCAGCACCTCTTTCTTTACCTAGTATTTACTAGCTCTTTGAGGTTTATTTTAGCAAATTTGCTTCCGCTGCGAGGGAGCTTTGTCTGCAATCTCGGAGTCTTCAACTCATCCATGATTAATCCTTACTACCAGCACAAAGAAAATCATAGTAGTTGAACTGAATTCAAATAGTTGTGAATGATGTCTGCATCTTGGTCGTATTATTCGGAGTCTTTGCACCATGCCTCGCAGCCTCGCTTGAACCATGTATGGAGTTCTCATGCTTGCCTAACTATTTCACAGATTGCATGCTCAATACAGTACTTGACATTCAGGATTACAGGTATTGAGATTAAGTTTAGAATCAACTTGATTTTGTGATGTCCCTGCGAACATTTTTGAGTGACTTCAACTGAAGCGAGAAGTTTGTTTACATAATTTCCATCTAAAATCACTCTTCTTCCCGTCGTTTTCAAGAGCGGAAAAAAAATCGAAGTCCTTTGTCTGGTACAGAGTTTGCCTTTCACCTGGCAGTCTCTGAGTCCCTTTGTTTATTCTCGGCTATCTGTGACGTCGGTGGGGAGGAGATGACCCTGATTTGAATGTCTAGCTCATCGACGACACACTTGCTGCTCTTGAGAATATGATGAGATGTAATTGACATTAGTTCAGATATGCCGTACTGTTTAGCGAGTTGCATCTCCAGTAGATACATAATCCGAAAGTACAAAGCAGGAAACAATCATACACAACGTACTCCGAAAGCGCTACGCCACTGAGCCGGAATAAAGACGATCCCATAACTCGAAATTCATGACTGTTGCTAATTTATGAGAGTCTATTACTAGTCATGATTTTATGGTTTTAATATAATAGAAATCAGGAAGTAGCTCCATCTGGCGACCCTAGTCATCTTGTGGCATGATGCCAAGGTGTTTCAAACCTTATTCGGCGAGAATCTGGAATCTATTCAACAAGTTAAACAACAAGTCCATCTAATAGAAAGAAATTTATTCTACTGTACATGATTGGGAGTGAAATAATTAGCTATAATCACACATTGTAACACACACAGAACAGATGTGGAACGGTATTCTGAAAAATCAACTTGAAGAACCCAAAACGATAACAAAGATGGTCCACTTTATCGAGTCGGTCAACAGCAGACAAGACTTTTCAATATATCGAGAAGTCAATATTTTGAGAAGTCAACGACAATTCTTCCGTGGCGCCGATTGTAATCTCTGGGGAGTATAATAAGTCAGAAGACATTCCTTCCTGCGAAAGATTTCTTCCCTAACTTCAGCACCACCTGTATCTAGGAAACATCTTTTTCTCCACAAACCCCAAAATGCGTCTCACAATCCTCTTTTCCAGTCTCCTCGCACTCACCTCTGGTGTTCTCGCCGACTGGTGTGATAGCGGCGTCAGTATCGGCAGCATAAGCTGCGTACGTTCTTCCCAACCTCCATCGATACCAATTTGCTAATAGCTAGTTCAAAAGTCAGGTGGAAGAGATCTATATTGTGTGAGTCGTACCTTTCTCCCGGGGGAGGTCTTTTGTTAACAAAGTAATAGTGCATCGACAGCAATCGTAATCGGCAGATTGGACAGTTCCAGATCTTCAGAGGCGATTGCCAGAGAACTAGAGGAACCTGTGGTGATGGAGGAGAGCCAAAATGCGTAAGTATTCGATTGGAGTTTACAATTGGAACTAGAACTAATAGAATCAGTGCGTCAACTGAAATCCTTATCAAGAGCAGTGGGGGGGATGGTACAAATGCATCATATCTGTACGAGACTTGTCTCATGTTGAGAATGAACATTTGGACAGTATTACTCGTACTTTCTGCTGAAAAGAAATGGAAATTATTCACTGTGATTGCAAGCAAACTTCAGGTAGCATACGACAAAAAATGTATGAGGTACCTTTGTACATCAGTCGTGCTTCATATTTCTTCTCCCAACCTCACAACAATCAACTATTTCATGATCACAGACTCGAACCTGTGACTCAACGGCTGCCCTTGACTTCATGAACACCAAAGCGGAACGCAAGTTTCCAACAGGTCAATAAATCTACCAAACAAGTTCCAACACAAATTAAATAGGTACTATATCTAAAAGTATGAGCTGGAGTGGCTATCTGCCCAATAGTGATGCAACCACAGCTTAGCAAGCTACGGAGGACCTGTTTGATTACTTCCGGATCTGCCGCATCCCATCGTCTCATGTCCAAAAGAATGCAACCAGAAGCCTGACACAACAGAAAGCGAGCACAGGTGCCACGCTTTTGTCCCTATGCTCTCGAGCATTACATCTCAATACCAATATTTCTTCAACAACCTCTCCTCCTCACCACTCCACCTAGCATATGCCGCCACAATCTTAACCAGCAAATTCCCCAAACCCGCAACAAGCATAAACCCCGGCCATCTCATATCACCCAAATCAGCCATCAGACACAAATGCACAAAGTTCCTCGGTAGCCCCTTCTCATCACACTCTCCATCCTCCACCAACCCATAACAAATATACAGACTCTTTTCAAAGCCATCATGAGCCGGTATCACCTTTGCCACGAAGCTCATATCGTCCGTCTCAGAGGCGTTGAAGAAGCGGTGCCTTGTGCCGATAGGTATCACTGCCGTCTCGCCGGGAGTGAATGTGAGTGTCTTGTTGCCGATGACGCAGCTGAGGAGGCCGTTGGTGCAGGTCAACTGTTCTTCGCAGGAGCCGTGGTAGTGGAGAGGGGTTCCTCCGCCAGGAGCGACGGTCACGCGGACTTGAGTGTAAGCCCCGGCGGTTTCGGCACCATATTTCTCAATGTATACTTCGTCCTTTATGAGGTGGTTGGAGAGTCTTCTGCGGGATGGGTCATGTATGCCTGCTGGCAGCGGCTCGGAAGATATGCTGTTGGGGTGCATTGTCTGTTTATTTTCCTGTGCTTGAGGGACTCGGAAAATGGAGATAAACTTTACCAAGCTTGACTACTGATGTTGACTTCTTGGTTGAAGTCCGAAAGAAACGAATCTGTATATGTGTCATAGAAACTTAGAATAAAATTAAAACGGAGGATACTAGTGGGAACATCTTGTTTCTTATGAGCGGGATGAAGTAAGTTGGTAAGCATAAGTGCAAGTAGAATCATAGCAAGTGACAACGTCTTAGTGCTGATGCTTCGCCGCAAGCTTCTGTGGAAAGCCGCCCTGGCATCCGCTTTTGCACGGAGCTCTCTTGGCATCAAAACCTGATACATGCTAGCATATCCGTGGCGCTGCCATTAGGATTGGGATGGCTAGTGCACCCGCCAAGTCGCATAATATAGGCTAATTAGAAAGCTAGGATTTTAGGATTTGAGGTTAATTTTGATTATTTTTTATAAAATATTTAAAAACAAGGATTGTATTTATATAAATGAATATTATATTGTTTATATTTATATATGTTTTGATGATTTGAAGAAGGATGGCCTAAATTTCCCGAAATTGTATTTAATGCAATCCTTTTTTTTGGCTGATTTTAGATTTTGCTTCCTTTATATGCTATATACCATGATGGTTTGGCTAGTTTGATTTGCTTATGACTTTTGATATTGGTTGAATTAATGTTAGGATTGATTAGCGCAATTTTTTTTTTAGGAGATTGATATTAAGTTTTTTTTATAATCAAAAAAGTGCCGACGAGTTGGTTTTTAAAGTCTTTTTGATTTCTAAAGTTGATTTGTCGAGGCAAAGGCACATTATTAGCTGAGGCAAGCAAGTAGCAATTTGCTAGTACCATTCTTAATAACCAGTGTTTGATTGCTTGATGTCCACCTTTCTTGATATGCTTTAATTTAGCGTTTTGGGCTGTTAGGTGATTAAAGTTGTTGATAGCTTTTATGCTATAGTTATAACCGTCTGCAATTGCAGGAATAAATAGCTCTTTTTTAGAGAAGTTATTGAAGATAGCGCAAGAGGTTTTTGCCTTAAAAAAGGTTTCCTTTGGCTGTTTGCGTAATTGTAATATCTTCGGCTTTTTCTTAGAAAATATGGATAATATTATTAAGAGGTAGGCTTGGTTTTTTTACTTAATATAAGACATTTTCCCATTGGTTGTAGCATAAGAATGTATTGTACTTTATGGAATTGTGTTATTTTTGTTGGATTTTTTATAATTTAATAAAGCTTGAATGATGCTTGATTTGATTTAATATGTTTTTATGATCCCGAATCCTAAGTTTTTAGCATATGCTATGAATTTGATTGATATAAAAAGGTTATTGAGATATGCGTGATAATTGTGGTTTTTTGGAGGTTTTGGGAGCTTTTGGAATAATTGTAGGGCTATAGCCTGTGTTTTGTTTCCCCCATTTCCAGTTTTTGTCCCACCTAATTCATGTGGAATCAAGATTTTGATTAGGCCATTTGTAATACCCGGAATATGCCAATTCTAGCATAATAAGAACTTTTTTTGAGCTATAGCTTATATTTTAAAATTTGTGGGTATAGGTTTGTTTGGTATAATTATAGTTTTTTTTAGCATGATCCTTATATTGAATAATGATTTTGTTTATAGCAATATTTTGTTTAGGTTGTTAGATATTAAGATTCATTTATTGGAAGTGGTTTGATAATGTATTTATTTAGTTTTTAATGAGTTTTGGCTTTTATAAGATATAAGTGGAATATATAATTTACTTTTTGGTATGGTTTGATTGCTTTATTCCCTGCTATTTTGAAGCGCATATGAAGCTTTTGGAATTGATTTTTATATATGCGAAATGAAATAAGGTATTTCGGGTTTATATCTTTTAAAAATTAATAGTTAAAAAGCTTGTTTTTTATATGAATAGTTATGTAAATGCGGATAGCGAAGTAGGTATAGATCTTTTTAGGATAAGTCGGGTATTATTTATTATAGCATGCATATAAGGATGCAGGATCTTTTGATATTTGAATATGTTAATTTGTTTTTTAAATTATTTAATTGATTATTTTTGGTGTGTAATATATAATAAAAAGAGTAATAGGATTATTAGCAAAAATGTGGTTTGGGAGCCGGATTTCCTAGCCAAAATTGGGCAAATTTATTGGAATGAATATTTTACTAGCTTTTTATAAAAATGATGCATTAGGCCGTAATGTGCCTTTATTCATAATATCAAAAATAATCTTTTTTTTTATTAAATTAGTGCTAATTTAGGTATAAAATAAGGGTATTTGAATAATTTATTTATATATTAATAAAGCCTAGGCTTTGGTGTTCCTTTGGAATAATTAGTTAATCCGCTTCGAAAATCCCAATCCTGATGGCAGCGCCATGGATAGTCTGCTTGGTATAGATACGACCTGTCAGATCTGACTGCAGGATACTTCGTGAGACCGGTGGACCATATCCACTGCAAAGCAGAGTGGCGAGACTCCCCACCACGCTTTGCTGTAAAAGAAGATGAGAATGCTATTCAGTCACTTTGGATTCAAAGGCCAATCTTGCAATGGCTTTGGATTTATTTCGTGACCTTCTCCAAACACCTCACCTAACTAGAAAGATCCCACACTTCCATAAACCATGGCAGACTCTACCACTAAGAAAATCGCCATCATAACATGCAGCACTCGCGTCGTCCGTTCGGACCTCGACTCACGAACATCCTACAGAAGATCCACGAAGAGCAACTCCCTCCTTCGTCCGATACCATCAAATTCACGCTCTTTGAAGTCGGCATCGCCCACTTCAAACTCCCAGTCTTTGATAAAGAGGTCATCCCAACCACTGTCCCGTTCATGGCACAGTTCGCTCATGAGCATAGCAAAGCTTGGAGCGCGGAGATCGCCAAGTACGACAGATATGTACTCGTGACAGCGCGAGGGATTGGGATGAGAAGAAGAACGATATTGTGAAGGAGTTTAGCGCGCTCAAGGAGTTCTTGATCACGCCTGCGGAAACGCCTTCGCCCTGAGCGGAGGTGGCTGGGTGGTACTGCACTTGGACTTGGATGGTGCTGAATTTTCACAGAGTTATGTGCTTCTTGTGGCATCCTCTGCTGCTTCAACATCTTTGAGGTAGTTGGCTATCGAACATCATTAGCTTTCCCTACAACAGGACATCAGATCATATCGCTCACCGTATAGTTTGAACGTGGGTTCGAGGCCTTGGAGGTAGAACTTCATGAGGTCAAGGCCTGCTTGCCAGTCTTCGTTTCGTTCTCCGAATTTGATCTGCATTATCGCAGTATCTGATATGAGTCGATGTGACCAATAGGCCAAGCCATGGAAGTCTATAGGAGATCCAGTGTAGCCCATTCGCGTCATGCTGATATTTGTGCGAACCATAGATTCGATTGCTAACTTTGCACGAGAAGCACCAATTATATCCCCAGTTTTGGTTGAAAGGTCAAACTCGTGCTCGTGGAAATAGAAGGCCATACTGAATAACGAGTAAGTACCTTTAAATTAAGCAGAATTGAAGTTGACTTACCAGGTGCGAAGGCCAAAAGCGCCACAGTAGCTTCCCTTGGCCTCTCCGCTAACAAATTCAAGTCAGCTCTCTTCTTGTTTCTCTGAAAACACAAAACACAGAGATGTGCTACGGCATTGCATAAATGTCATAGGATAGACGCGGTACTCACGCAGGTGGTATCAGTGCACACAAAAATGATTGAAGCACACCCTCAAGTCTTGCCGTATCATCTTTTCTGGTGGATGCATCTCGGCTGTGATCTTTGACATGTTGAACAACAAGTCCTGCCAGGTAAATGGATTGAACTGTCGCAGCAAAGGATCCAAATTTTGTGAAGTCTCGGTTGAGAGGACCGTCTGAAGACCATGATACATCTAAGTCCTGGGGAAGAACAAAATCCTCACGGAGACGGTCCTCGCCCGTGGGTGTGAGGGGTAGGTAGTCCTCCAATTGCGGTGGACTAGATGCACACGGAAGCTCGTTTTTCTTCCAAGCATGGTTGATATTCCTGTGGATGCGTCAGTCTAGGAATTGAGGTAAGATAGATAGATGCCTTTTGCCCCTCTGCCCTAGAGGTGTCCATTATTTTACTTGAACCACACGTACCTTTCGACAATAACAATGGCCCACCATATGCAACGTTCGGTTTCTAGCATAGTACGCGAGTCTCGTTCATTGGGGAGTGGCTTTCTGATCGATTCTTGAATACCCAATATCTGTGCCATTCGGACACAGGTTCCTATCGTCATCCATGCTTCTTGGAAGAGAGCTTGGCAATACTCGAAAGAGCTTATCAAGATTCCAGCTTGAATGAGCTCATGCGAAACCTTGCCCGTGGACTGGAGGAGGGAATGTATACTTTTCAGCGTAGGGTACAGATCAAACCGATTGTCATACAAGGGTGTTGACTGAGAAACCATCTGAGTAATGAGAAACATGGCCAAGAGCAGGGCGGAGAAGTGAGAATCTGATGGTAGGTTCTTGAGTTGCCAGTAGAAGACTTCCTTGTTGATAACCGGTAAGTTACGGTGGAAATTCCTGAAATAAATCTCACAGAACTTGTCGATATCTCCGCTCTTTCGAGAGATGGCAGTAAGAAGCTTCTGAGCTTGTAAGGACACCTGGCCGTCGGTGGTGAGAGAAAGAGTAGATTTTTCATATGGATAATCCCACGACCCCGAGAACAGCGGGAGACCTGCAGATACCGCGAATCCGGGTATTGAGTTGGTGAGTATGTGCAAAGGCGGAAGTACAGGCGGGCGACTCGTAGCGGCACTGTCTCCAGAATAGGAACATTTTACAAACAACCTGCAACCCACTCAGCTCATTATTTGAAATTTAAGAGAGGAAATATTGACCTGCTGCATCTGGCGCAACTTGGTAATGTTTTATTGCAACTCTTCTTCCTTTTCTTGCATGGCTCACAGACACTGGGACTGGTCCTTATCTTGACGAGACTCATCTTATCTTTGGTGCAACGTAAACAAGGGCAGCCGAATATGGTAAATATGAGGAGGTCGATGGAATGCTAACAATGTCTGATGAAGACTTGCGAAGTTCAGCGAGGTCATCGCTGTCTCAAGCATTAACGTGAAGCCCTGGTCTTGTCAGCTACGGATATCGCTGTGCCTCTCTGCCATTTCTTGGCTTCATTATGGAGACGAGTCCCCACATCTTTAATTTTGGGCCAATATCGATGTTGTGCTGCGGAATATCGTGTATTCCAAGCTGACCTCATAACAGTGGCACTACTCTGAATGTCGAACTGAGGTATTTAGATTGAAATGAAACCTTTCATTTGAACCTGGAAGTCAATAAAGATGTAAATCACGTGGTAGCGACAGGGGCTGTTCAGCTCACTTTTGCCGCCGCTATGTAAAGCTCCGCCACCAACACGGGAGCTCTCCACCTGCAACTAACAAGTGTCCATATCTCAAGGATTTGAAATCCAGAGAATTGAATAAAACTGCAGTGCCACCAACCATCTTAATTTTTTCCACCTCAAAACACAAATAAACCAACCATCAAATAACACAGAATCGCCATGGTTCTCATCAAGAGCCTCGTTCTCGCTGGCCTGGCCACTTTATCCTTTGCCAAAGGGCCCAGCTCACCCCCACCAACTTTCGACAAGTCCGCCGTTCTTGACCTTATTCCCAGCAATTTCGATTCAATTGTCCTCAGCGGAAAGCCTGCCCTTGTTGAGTTCTTTGCGCCATGGTGTGGCCATTGCAAGAACCTTGCCCCAGTCTACGAGCAATTAGCTCAAGACTTTTCAGGCGCCAAAGACAAGATTAGCATTGCTAAGGTTGACGCTGATGCTGAGAAGTCATTGGGCAAGCGTTTCGGTATCCAAGGTTTCCCAACTATCAAGTACTTCAATGGCAAGGATGAGACTCCAGAGGACTACAGTGGTGGCAGAGACTTGGAGAGTCTGACCGAATTTATCAACAAGAAGACGGGTGCTAAGGCAAAGAAGGCGAGAGTGGCTCCAAGCGCTGTCGAGATGTTGAACGACAAGACATTCAAGGAGAAGATTGGTTCCGCCAAAGATGTTATTGTTGCGTTCACCGCTCCATGGTGTGGACGTAAGTAGCCCACTTTACCAATTCTTCAATTGACAATGCTAACTAAACCAGACTGCAAGACCCTTGCACCAATCTGGGAGAAGGTAGCACAAGACTTTGCCAGCGAAGAGGGTGTTCTTATTGCAAAGGTCGATGCTGAAGCCGATAACGCAAAGGCAACTGCCCAGGATCAAGGCGTTTCCTCCTACCCAACCATCAAGTTCTTCCCCAAGGGCTCCACGACTCCAGAGGCATACAATGGTGGACGGACAGAGGCAGACCTTGTCGAGTTCATGAACAGCAAAGCAGGAACACACCGGGCTGTTGGAGGTGGACTTGATGCCGTCGCTGGTACCATTGAAGCTCTGGACACTCTTGTGACTAAGTTCACTGGTGGCTCCAGCATTGCTGAGGTCGCTAGTGAGGTAACCAAGGCTGCTGCTGACTTGAAGTCACAGGCTCAATACAAGTACGCCGAGTACTATGTTAAGGTCTTCGACAAGCTGTCCAAGAATGATAACTATGCTTCAAAGGAGTTGGCTCGATTGGACGGTATTATCAAGAAGGGCGGTCTTGCACCAGCGAAGCTCGATGAGTTCACCAGCAAGACCAACATCCTCCGAAAATTCATTGAGAAGGCTGCAGGCAAGTCTGAGTTGTAGATACTCAGTTTGAGACTGGGTGGTATGGCGTGTGTTATCATCAGGAAAAATGACTTGGGAACTGGCGTTTGATAGCAATTCAGAACCTTTAATGCTTGCATCCCGAAACAGAATGGTATCATAGAACTTTCAGTGACCTCAAAGCTAACCCAGCAGTATTATGACCGTGTATAGCCCACCAAAATAGCCTGGAAACTCCCATGAACTCCTTCCCATCATCCCAGAAACGCCTATAATTTGTGTCATCCATCAATCACTCGTCCAGTGGTCTTGAACCACTCAAGTTATTGCTTTGTTGGGCTGCTCTTCCCATCGCGACCTTCATTATTGCTTTGTAGAGTAGCTTCAAGATTATCCAATCGTCTCGACATCTCGTCCACTATTGAAACTGTTGTTAGTCATTGAGTATCCCATGATTCGAATACGCAATATCTGCTTACTCTTTGCAAAGATCTCGCTCGAAACACCAGCAAACTTGTTCGACAAAGAGTTCAGAAGCTCGTCAACAACGGCAGATAGTTCTGCAGGGGCAGTAGCATCTCCTCCAATCTAGGAAAGTCTATCAGCATAGTCCAACAAGGTGGAGATCAAGAATGAAGGACCAACCGAGTTGACGGAATTACGATTATTGTTTGTGTTGCTTGGAGAGCTGGACGCCTGGTTGGATGACATGATTGATGTTTTGACAGCCTGAAAGCTGGAAGAATGCGAATTGATGAGGTAGAGACAGTAATTGCAAAAGCTTGTGCTGTTGATAGCTGCGAGATATGTTCACCCAATCGAGGCGGGTTGTATTGGACCCCCGCCACTTTCAACAGAATTGGGGCACGGAGCTTTGTTTTGCCGAGCCGTGCCAGTGGTGTTCAGGTGTTCTAGATACCGCGCATCGAGTCAGTGGATAACTTTTCTCTGCAAGCTTTAGTATGCCTTCAATAATCACTCAAGGAGTATAAAACTACCTATTGTGCAGTTCCCTCTGTTCAGGCTTTCCGAAAAAATTGCAATTTCTCAAAGCCTAACGATCCACCGTCACCACTCATCGCTCCTCTCACGATCAATTTATTGATCTTGCTTCAAATCATCTCCCTCCTTCTGCAGGTCCCTGAATACAATCCATTCATAGTTCTTCAAGACCTCCAATCCCTGCATAGTTGCCTTCTTCTTCCACGATTGGCACAATTTTCTTCCCTTTCTTTGCATCATCTCCTTCTATGTCTGCCTTATAGTATCTGCGAATCTCGTTCTTCCATTCAACCTGCTTAGTCGCTTCATTGAAGTGTCGTGGACTGATAATCGTGGCAATCTCCCGAGTAATGCCGTCAAAGCATTCAAAATGCTCAGGACTGAACTCCTTGTAGTTGTGTATCTGCGCGCTCAAATTCCTGTACAACTGTGAACCTATCCTTCGATAATCCTGTCGTGCCCATTCTCCTTTCTCTCTGACCCAGGTGTCATGGAGAGGGCTTGAAGCATCAGTTTCTGCGTTGCTCCAGATGTGAGCCCAGAGTTTCTGCCACCTAGCAGCGGGGTTTGGGTCTTTGCAGAAGCTCGGGGGCAGCTCAAACGCAAGTTTCTCAATCGTTCGTCTGACTTGCAAGCATGCACTTACTCGCCTGAGTGTTGAAGCCTCCTTTCTCAGCAGTGCTATCTCCTTGAGCAATGGCGACATTTTCTGGTTCTTGTGGCTGGAGTGTATGAAAAGGTCTCTGACCAGCCGCTTTGGCAGCGTTGATTTGGAAATAACACCGGCATTCCTGCAAAAATGCTTGACATTGCGTTTGAAGGTGAGGAGTTGTGCCATCCAGTCCACAGGTCCGTCTGTGCCCGAAGCTGCTGCCATCGCGCCAGCCACTTTCTTCTGCCATGGCAACGGCCTGTAGTAGACGTAGAGGATGACCAGTTTCCACAGATGGACGAACTTCCATCTGTCCCTGTTAATGTCCGCCCGAATCTTGGACTTCTTGTGCCTGAAGGTGTCCTTATTCACCAAATGCTGATATCGAATGTCAGCTCTCAAACGCACGACTTTGCGAACTTCCGCTTCGATCTCTTCCAAGCCGATTGAATAGGCAATTGGGTTTGAGTGGTATTCATCAAGTGCTTTGGACAATGAAAAGTCGTTGGTGCGGAACGTTGCGAGTGTTGACAGTTCGCTGTCTGCCTTGGCCTCCTCTTCTTCTCCGTGTTGTTCGGCTTTCTCCTTTCTCTCCGCATGCCTCTTTTCAGCTGGAAGCAGTGTGATTGCGTCATCAGGGATTTTGAACTGGCAAAATTACTGTTTAGCTAATAACGCCTCACTACTCAGCTTGGGTGCACTTACTTCAGCTGGCTTGGATGGTGATCTCATCATCCATACCACGCCGGGCATAAAACCCCACTCAAGAAACACGACTGCACCAAGTAACACACCAATTGTCTTGAGCACATCGGGATTGACTGTCAGCATGTTTAGCGACCAATTATGGATTGGGATCTTCGGTTGGAACAAATATGAAATGTTATTTATTGTCAAGCTCTGGGACGAAATCCTATTCTACCGGCCATGCATTGATTTATCTGCCAAAGCCGAAAGGATCGCATTACATGTCATAGTCACAGATATCGCAATTTGAATCATTAGTGTTGACTGCTTTTCTCACAGAAATCCGTCGTTGGCTTGCTCTGATCGTGTTCTGCGGTCTCACAAGCAAGCACGGGGAGTCAGTTCATGTTGTGTTACTCGGCACAACGTTGCTCAGGATCATCATCCATATTCTAAAAAAAAAGAGTCCCGTCGTATTTCGTTTGCTGAAGAGGTATGTACCAGCCACCTGCTTCAATTTCGAGACCTCCGATACCTCTTTCCCCTATATCCTATCTCATTTCTCTCAAAATCAATTCCAGAAAAAGCCCCAACCAAAATCACAAGTATCCAAACCCCATCTCCAGCCCAGGCTCTGATCACCCAACTCTGCACCATCGTCCTCTCCAGTTTCGCTTCCACAGCTGTTGCGGCGTCTGTAGAGCTTCTTCTCACTCATAGTCATGAACGGACATGCGCCGATGCCGACACAAGTTCCTTTGGTTGGGATGACGATTTGCTTGCAGTCGACGCAGTGAGTGTAGCCGGTTGAGGGGCAGCGAGGACATGTTTCGAGGGAGGGGATCCGGCAGGTGCAGGAACTGTAGGTCGTTACGGCCAGGATGCACATTTTGGGAATGCTTGGTTTGATGTTGAGGTGTGGAAGTGGGGCTCGAGTTATTCCCATGAAGTCGAAGGCTTAAGAGGATCTATAGCGGAATGACAGTCTGTCTTTGAATTACCGGTCGTATCGATGTGTCGCTGTCCTGGGGAGGGATGCGTGGTGGTTTTGGACAGAAGTTGTCGAGCCAGGACGAGAATGAGCGGGAGTATTGCTGCACGCATCTGGAACAACGCAGCTCCGTGTTATTTCATCGTCAAAGTCGCAAGCGACCTGAAATACGACGATGAAACATACGTCGTGAATGCGACATGTTCTACTCACTCTGACGTTGCCACCCGAGTCATAAAAACAAAGGGATTCACTAGCGCCTGATATAAACGAGGCTTTGCAATTCTCCAACAAGGGCGTAAATCATGGATCTTTCCAGAAAAGACGATAAAACCTCCCCTTCCCAAAGCTCGCTTAACGGCAAACATCAACAAAAACATCGACCAAGCAAAAGTTTAAAAAAAAAATCCGCACCCCTCAAATTCAAGAACTAACTGAGGAACATTGGGGGGAAAGAAATCCGAAGCAAAAAAATGCAAAACTCGATTGGAAGCTCACACTCGGATGCGTGTGAGGTTCCAATCTACAAACCTAATCTAATAGGTTATTCCGATTCGATCCGCCGATAGTTGGTGTTCGTATGCGATAAAGAGGATCATTCGCTTTGACCTGATCCGTTGCAACTTTTTGAGGGTTGTTTCGGCCGCCCACGTCACCTCCTATGGTAAAAAATTTGCTTATTTCGTTAGATAGATGAGTTAAATTTGGTTTCGCTTAGGCGGGTTGGGCCCACCGGCAGGGCAGGACAAGACGACGTCACTTCCGACAACATGTCTCGATCACATTTCCAGGGGAGGTGGTTTTGAAAGCTCTCGCGAGCTTTGGAGATTATAAGAGGCCAATGAAGAGGTATTTGGTTATCGATTGTAAGAGGGTTCTGAGAAAAAACACACGGATGCGAAAGCTTGCCCTCGCAACTTCAATCGCTCGGAAAGGGCAAACAACACCAAGCCACCTGAGCGTGAAACTGCACCCGCATATCGTCAGTGATGATTAAAATTGGATCCAGACCAACGTTAGGTTTTCTGGGTAGATTCGTGATGTATTGCTATAGAATATTGCTTTGAGTATGAGTTTGGATGCCTGTCATTTACGCGCTGCTTTGCAAGTTTCGATGCTTTTCAACAGTTTAGTTTCTTCCTTCAAGCCTTGCTCTTAAGTTTAGTTTGTTCACAGGTGCGTCGTTTCTTATGTCGTGAGAATGACTGGTAAAAGCCACTAGAACTCTCACTGTTTACCACTGAGTCATTAAGCGAAAACCGCCACATCCGCCCTCCCTTACTCCTTACTTTGATCCATCGATGCCAATGTTCGCGATAAGACAGAACCATACTTAACTTACCTAAAGTAAGAATATATGTCTCTGAGTAGGAATGGATTTACGTGTTCCCATCTGACCTCCTCCCTCTCTGCACTCTCCCCCCCCCCCCCCCCCCCCCCCCCCCTCTCAACGTTAACCTTGATATTCTACACCTTCCAACCTTTCTTAATCCAAATTCCATCAGAAAATTCTAGTAAAATCAACAACCATGAATCTCCCTACCCTCCTCACCATCTTCACAGCCTTCCTCCCCCTCAGTCACGCCTGTATGGAATTCTCCGGCATCTTCCCCTTCTCGCACACCCTCCCCTTCGAAGCGAGCATCGTCGACAACGGCGTAATAACTTGCTGGATAAGCACCACACTAAACGAACACAACGCCGCCCAAGAACGACTCTTCTCGCACCAACAATCCCACAAGTCCAAGTCCAAAAGCAAAATCAAGCGTTCCGTCGGTCGCAAAATCACCCTGACAGACCTCCCACCCTACAACCCCTCGCACCTCACATCCCAGAACTACAAATCCCTCCCCGGCCCATCCACCTCCTCCTACACCCAATCCCAGATCAACGAACAACACGTCGACCTCTCCGCCACGCCCCCACCGCGTAACGGGCAGCTCCCCAAATCGCAGAAAATGGAAGAGTTAGAATGGGAAGACATCCCGGTGTGGCAGCCCTGGAATTTCGAATGTATCTCGGGGTATAAAGCACGTGCGAATGTTGGCATGAGAGGCTTCACGTATGTTGCGCATGGACAAGACTTCTTCTTCGTGCCGAAGATGAGGGAGGATCTCTGGGGGGAGAGGTGGGTTTATAGTTTGAAGTTGTGGTGTGGGGAGAAGGATAAAAAGGGGAATGTGGTGGAGAGACCGAACGCAAAGGGAGAGGGTAAGAAGGAGGGGAAGGGGAAGAGTGGCGGCGGTAGTGGTGGTGTAACTGGTGGGGACGTGGGAAAGAAAGAGGGTAGTGAGGGGAAAAGTAGCACTGTTTCTGCTGCTAGGCATACTGTGAAGAAGGAGAGTGGTGAGGGAAAACAGAGTACAACCAGTGGAAGTACGGTGAAGAATGGACTTAAGGACTAGAGAAGGGATTGCATGCTAGCCCAGTCATAATTCTCGAAGTCTGGATGGGAGTGTGCACTATTTAGTCCTCGCAACAGTATGTTATTGTAATTCTAGACACCCGAAAACAGCTACCCAGAAATGATTCATAGCAATCTAATGTTAATTGGTAACCATACATCCTAACTCAACCCCATCATTAAACAGAAGACTACTACTACATACTACCTCACCAGTAACCACACGACCAGATTCTTGTCCGATGTGCCAAACAACAACAACCGCCACACGCACTATCTCCACCCCCACCCCCACCAATACAGCACTATCCCCATCGCCCAACAGTACAGGACAACGAGGCCAACACAAAATCCGTCTCAAGTACTCCACAGATACGAAAGGGAAGATGGCGACCGTGGAGGAGAAGCCTGCAAACAAACCAGTCACCAGAGGATATCTCAAATTTAGAGGCTGTTTCAGGTGAGAAAACCTCCTCTGTGCTGGGAAGACGAAAAGGGTGGAGCGATGGCTGGGAGGGTTTGTGGAAGGCGATGGGGGGGTGGTATGTTGGGGAATGAGGATGGATGTGGGATTGGAGATGTTGCTTCTGGGACATCGCAAGTAACGACAAGCGTGACGAGCGTAAACAAAAAGGGACTGCCTCCGAGAGAGGACATCAAGCAGTAATTCAGCTTCGAGGTTGGGAGGAAGTATACCCTTGGGGGAATCGAGCCGCGAGGAACTGCGTTTGTTGGTCATGGACTTTTCTTGGAATTAAGGTGCTTCTGGGGATGCAGCCTAGGTGTTTCCAACACCAACTTGATGAACACTGCAAGGAACTTCCATGGGGACATGCCACAGCATTAAGCGAACGAAGTCACAGTCATCAAGGCACACAGATTTGGATGTCAAATTGAATTCGTTCCCTTGCGTTTGATCGCCCACTTGCCCAAAGACTACAGGATTCCATCGTAGAAGCTGTCAGAAATGTCCGTCTTATGTTGAAAATAGACAGACCGCAGTAGAGAACACTCAAGTTATCCACCTGCTTGACATAGCCTTGTTACCTACCGCTGGTCCTGCACCAAATTTCTGCAAAGAAATTGTGACAAAGTCGCTTCCGCTGCGCTCAATTGCGAAAAGAGTGGTATTCGCTTGCTGGCTGGTGAAATATGAATGAATGTGATGCGCCCCTTCCTGATTCAAAATGGCACAGCCCATCCGTGAAAACGGGGTCTGTGGTCATTGTAGAAGTGCAAGTAGAGACATGGAAAAGAATAGCAATCGAAATGCATCGCCTCTCAACCACGGGTCAGCATCAAGAGCCCCTAAATGTAGAACATAGAATCCCTGAGGGCATCACCAATGGAAATCGGATCGTCCTTCGACTTTGTTCCAGTGGAACCGCTTGCAACGCTAGGTGTGGCCGAGGTTTCTTGGGGGTCGAATTGATCAGACAAGTAACAGCGGAGGCGAGTGCACAGTAAGTCGGCATAGTAGGCCGGGGGGCACAAACTGACAGCCTTAGTTGCACGACCGAAGAGATGCGACATGTTGTGCGTCAGATCCTCCAAGGCATCCGCGGCATTCTTGTGCTGACCAACTGGCTTGATGCCTCTGAATATTTCATCCAAGATGACATAGTAATGAGCCGAGCGGGCAGTTCCTTGTAGACAACAATGGGCCTGCAAAAAGAAGTCCCATGCTCCAACCTCAGTGACGCCGCGGTCGACGATTGTTCCAGGCTCACAGTTAGACGAACGATCAGCATCTTTCTCGGCGGTGGGATAAAAGCGGGTGTGGTGTCGCTTTCCGCAGACGATGATCGAAATCTTCGGGAATCCTTGCTTTGTTGCCTCAGCTGGATAAAGTTGACGACAAGCATTGCGGATCAGCGGAAGCTCCTCATCCAAGACCAGCTGATACTGTCCCTCGGAGACACCATCACGGTACATGATGATGTTGATAGGAAGGGCGCCGTTGTTGCGCTTCCGCCAGAGATCAAGTCGGGACATCATCAAGGATTCTAAGGCTTCTACCATTTCTTTCTTTCCAGTCTGGACATTGAAAGCAGCTGGCCATTGACCGAGCCACTTGTCAACACTTGCCACAATACCCGCAACACTGGGAGCGCCTTCCTTGGATCCAGGGGAAGGGTGGGTGACGTCTAGTCCAACAACCATGGTCTTTCCTTCACTAATGATGCCAAGCTTAACGGGTTCAAGAGTGTGATTGATTCCACCAGCCTTGAGATTGAACTTCAATGAAACATTGCCGAAGTACTGTTCTTGTCGATTGGGCTTCATGAACTTGGAGCCAACAACACAAACTGTGTGAATGCCAGCCTTTGTATCACCGACGGACTTGATACTGTTGTAGATAGCAACGTCATTGAACGGCAGAATACAGAAGACGAAACGTGGCTTGACATCGGGGGGAGCCGTGTGGAATTTGCGGAAGATGTCACGGATGATACTATCGTTCCGAGCGTTTTCGCCGTCGAACAGGTTGACAGTGGGTGGGGGTGGTACGGCAACGAATCCATTGGCATTGATACCAGAGTCATTGAGGAATCCACGGAACTTTGCGACAGTTGCTTGAAGATCAGCTTCGCCGAAGTTGTCACCACGGCCTCTGTTTGAGCGGAAATAGACATAAGTCCACTTGCCAAGGTTGCTACCGGTATGGAATTGAACATTAGCCATGTTCCATGATCCAAACTTTGGCATCATGGTAGTTTCTTGCTTGTTTCGGGGATTCTTGTACTTGATCTGAGGTGGTGCCAAAACGCGAGCAGCCACAGTGACCAAAGAGGATCCGACTTGAATTCCGAAAGCGCCAGCGATAGAGTTTGCCGTGGGGTTGAGACCGAGTACAGCACGACCGTCTCCGACGATAGAGTTGGCATTCTCCCATGGTTTACGGCAAGCAAAGGTGATCATCTCCTGAGTTTGAGCGGGACTCAATCGACGTCCAATCGGTTGACCAGGCAAGACAACACAGACCTCGGCAGGAAGATACATGGGGTGCTCCTTGTTGCCAACATTGACCACGGGATTACGGTCGCTGATCTGGATATGAGGGTACTCTATTCTCAAAGTTAGCGTAGATCAGATTGAGACATCAGACAGCGAAACATACTCTTCTTGAAGTAGTTGTAGACCGTGATGTACTGGTTAGTGGGAAGTCCACCAGGCTGAGTTCCACCCTTCTTACCCTTGCCAGCAGGAGTGCTGGACCCAGCAGCGGCGGTACCAGGAGGAGTGTCAGACAACCAGAAGCTGACTTGAGCTGGGCCAGCGTAATTGGTCGTGATCTTTGGCGGGTGCTCCTCTGATCGACCGTCGGTCATGAGTGCCAATCCGCAAATCGTCTTGATACGAGGTACGTCCTGGCTCTTCTTGTTCTTCTTGACTGGCAAGTGAGTGACACGAACACGAAGCCTATTCAATTTCTTTGCCAATGTACTCTTGTTGCCAGTACCCAACTTGGGGAACAACAAATCCAAGCGGTCAGGTTCGAAGAAGACGCCATGGGTGACGTTGACATTAAGAAGTAAGCCTCCAGTAGCTGGTCGAACGCTCAAGAAGTAGCCACGCAGGGACTCCAAACCTCCACCTAGAACGTGGATGTTATGAGCATTGTTTTGGCCGCGTTCTAAGGAGAAATGTCTATTCTGGCCAATCGAACCAACGCCAGGGTGAGCTTGGGGATAACAACCGAACACAGCGTTCATCATCTGGATCACCTCCGCTTTCTGTGTGTAAGGTGGTTGAGGGTTCTGAGAGGCGAGGAACTTGATGAGATCGGAAACCAAGTACGTAAGTGGAGTAATTACTCTCACATTGTACGTAATGGCTCGTGCAAGAGGCTCGTCCTCGCCTTCTTTTCTGTATGGGATCTGGACAGTGTAGCCGGGAGGAAGCTTCAGATCCTTGGTGGAAATGATCATGGACTTCCACTCGGTGGCAACTCCAGTGAAATCGGGCATCTCAAGAAGAAGCTGAAAAATCCTACCCAACTTCTTGCCAGTGGCAGGAGGAGAGACCTCAACGTTGTAGCGTGTGAGGCTCAAGGTGGGAGGAGCGATCAATCGGAAGTAGTTGGCATATACAGTGATCTTTTTGCCAAGGGTCCCATGACCAGGGCGAGGAGGGAATCGAGTGGTAGTTGAGAGATTAGCTAGAGCATTGATGCCCTTACTGTTCTTCATGTACTCATCCTCGGTCTTTGTGATCTGGGCATCCGGAGCGATGAGAGCATTGCCTGGGTTTCTGTATGAAGTGGTGAGTACAAGACCATTGTGGCAACGATTAAACGACTCACCTGAATACTTTGACCTCGGGAGGTCCCGATGAGAATCCACCTCTGCCTCCACCCCCTCCTCGTCCACCTCTAAAATCACCACGGCCACCTCCACGATCGCCACGATATCCTCCTCCTCCTCCACCTCCTCTGCCACCTCCGAAATCACCACGGCCTCCTCCCCCGCCGCCTCGACCACCTCCAAAGTCACCTCGGCCGCCGCCTCCGCCTCGACCACCACGCTGGCCTTGTCCAGACATAGTCAAGTACTAAGAATGTGAAATATCTTGTATTGATTTGTGAGACACAGTGAATGGACCTAAAGTAAGGTAGGTGCTGAGACTCTCAGAGGCTGCAAAGTACGAGTATGTTTTTGTCTTGAAGGAGCAAGTATGTGTGTTGCGTGACCTCGCCTGCAGCTAGGGGCAACAAAGGGATGCCGGAAAGGGTAAGTCGTTGTACGAAGGGATTGATTCGCTGAGAAGATGAGAGGATGTTCGTGATCTGTCGAGAAGAACGTTGTTAGTTATTGACTTCTGAAATAGAAATAGTATAGAGCTGAGGTAAGGGAGGGTGAGTTGTCAAGCAGAGTGGGGCTGAAAAATGGTGTGTCTGAAGATGTGCTGAATGGATGCATTGGAAGGAAAGAGAAGGCAGTCCCTGATTCTTCACAGAAAAGGAGCAAGATATGGTTGTTCTTGCTGTTGATGTAGAGAGGAAGGAGGAAGAGTGAGGAAGGTGCCTTATGTCCTTGGGAAGGAAAGGAGTAGTAGGTGCAGGTGCAAAAGAAGCAGAAGGGCAGTTGCGAATGGATTGTTTGTGTCAAGTAGGATCGATTGTTTTGATTCGGCAAAGAGCTTACCTCGTGTGCAACGGTGTGAGGTTGTTTATTGACCAGATCGATTGAGGTTGGAGGTCGTTCTTGCTCCAAGGTCTGCTTGCTTGACTGCGTGTGAACGGAAACGTGAACTCAAGAGTGCGAGCAAAAGACAAGATCGAGCTAGAAGCGGGAAACCATGCGAGGGGGAAATCGAGGACTGTTATGCAATTCTCGCAGTCAGTTTCTTGCGTATTTGAGAGTTAAAAAATGAAAATGAAGAAGTGAGCGGTCAAGTAAAGACAAACTTATGTGCCTTGCAGGACGGCGTACAAGGATCGGAACGCGATCCGGCCGCAGTTTCTGGTGATGGACACGGGAAACTCACCTGTTCAGCTGACAGCCAAGAGGACGGAAGAGGGCGAAGGCTTCACCTGACAAGGAATCAAGCCTGGATGAAACGTGTGAGGTGACGGAATTGAGGATGCTTTGTTTGTTCTCCTTGAACGTTTGAATGTTGAAGGGTGTTTGTTGTTTGTTGTTTGTTAGAGGTTGAGGTTGAGGTTGAGGTTGCGAGGTCGTGATGCAGGTTGACGCAGGTTGACGCAGGAAATCGAAAGAGGCGGTCAAACGCCCGCAACGCAACTTTTCCGCTGCCAAGGCTTCGCGTCTTCACGTGTGTCGTGTGTTGGAAAAACCTGGAAGTCAAATCAGCCCAGCCCACCCGAAGATCTGCCAAATGGAGAGGAGATGTCCAACGCTGTTCTCAAGCAGATCGATCAAAACGAGACGAATGAAATAAGAGATGCCCTTTGTTTACACTCTTTCCGTCTGCTATCCACTGCCACTGGTCGGACCATTTCTATCAGAAAAGACATATCATTCGGCTTGCAGCATAAAGACGAAGCAAAAGAAACAAAAAGAAGCGTTTGCATCATTGTTTGCTTCAAGCCCTTGCAGCTTGCTGGGTCTTTCACCTCCTTGGCAACCAGGCTGGCCAGTAGAGAGAGAGACTCTATCCAATAGATGTCTCGATACTCTCACCGAGTATTGAAATTCTCGTCGTATCAAGGATTAAAAGAGTCATCCAGGTGGTTGTACTCAGTGTTGAGAGAGTCTTGCGCAGTGCAGTGAGCCTTGCTGGATCCTGACGTGGCCTGGATATTGGCATTTTCTTCAGCTGCGTTCTCTTCTCGTCATGTTCATACAAGGCAGCATCCACTCAAGACTTCCTTCCAAGCAAGTGCTTACTTTCAAAGCCATGGTGTTGTGGCATATTGTAGACTCAGATGCACATTCTCCGTTGCTCACAGCTCACAGCTCACATACAGTACACTTTGGAGAATCTGGGAAATCCCCGAGCAGCACACGTCAAGATCATACATAACCTTATTCTTATCCCCGGATTCAGTAGTCCGCCCAGAACCCCCCAAAACCCGCAGAGACCGCAAAAACCCGTCCCTAGTCTCCCTCCAATGAGGGCATATCAAAAAGAAACCAAGCAAAGATCCTGTAAGAATCGGACATCGGGAGCACACCGCAGTCCGTCCACATGCCATTCGCAGCTTTCAAGCCACTGGAATGCCCCTTCAGCCAATCAAGCGACGGTCTGGCGCAGATGTTCCCTGCATGACTGAAAAGGTACCAATAGCAACAAAGCGGCTGAAGCTCCAGACGTCAAGAAAATAAGAAGGTGGAAATGGAATATAAGCTTTGGATTCTCTCCACAGTCTGGAGCTTGAATGCTGACATACTATTGTGATCAATTCAAACTGTGAATAGAGCAGGTCTGACGCGTCATCTTCATCATCAACTCCATTGCTACAGGCTGCAGGTGTGAGGTCTAAGCAAGCAGACAAGCCTTCCTTTGTGTGGAGTGTACTGGCATACGGACATACATACGTCCCCCGTCCTTACAAACGAGAAACCAGGCGAGACGAAACTGACAACCATATAATGGCGCCTCCCCAAGTAGAGCAGCAACCGCGTTTCAGCTCCTCAAAATCAACAACAGCGACCGACACAACAATGGAAGAAACCAAGAGAGAAGAACCATCAGCAGGCGTCAGAGCAGCGACCCCCAATGCCCCATCCACCTCTGAGAACATAACCAGCGCGCAGCAAACAGAAACTGACAAGAAGAACGACGTGGTAATGATAGACAAAGAAGCGCAAGCCAAGAAAGACGCCGAGGAAGATTTGCAGTATCCACACGGAGTGAAGCTTTGGATCATCCTGAGCGCGTTGTGTCTGGCTGTGTTCCTCGTGGCGCTGGATCAGACTATCATCTCGACTGCTATCCCGAAGATCACAGATCGCTTCAAGAGCATCCAGGATATTGGATGGTAAGTGGTCTATCTGTCTCGCTAGTAGACTAGCTTGGGTTGACTCATCTGTCCTTCGAATACGTACTGACTTTCGAAGGTATGGGTCGTCTTACCTTTTGACGGCAACAGCTCTCCAGCCAACGTTCGGACGAATATACACCATCTTTGATGTAAGAAAGAAGACAAACCTCCCGCATATGTCCAAGGAAGAGACAGTCTGACAACATTGCAGATCAAGTACACTTTTATGGCCGCAATAGTGATCTTTGAAATTGGGTAGGTGGGCTCGTACTCCCTATCAACACCTACTAAGAAACGTACACAGGTCTCTCGTCTGCGCAACAGCACCAACAAGTAATGCCTTGATCGTGGGAAGAGCCATAGCTGGGATGGGCACAGGTGGACTCTTCTCAGGATCAATTGTCATTCTAGCCTACTGCTGTATGTTCCAACTGCATTTGTTGACATTCGTCAGTCATGAGATCCGAACCATGGACTTGGAGCTCCCCGAATTTCTCAGCCTGACTTGAAATTGATATATCACTTCAAAGCTGACTCTTTCAGTACCACTCAGGAAGCGACCAGCGGCATTTGGTCTGATTGGTGGCATGTGGGGTATTGCATCTGTGGCTGGCCCACTTCTGGGGGGTGTTTTCACGTATGTCTCATCCACACCTTTCACTTTCATCAAAACCACACTAACACCATACACAGCGATGAGATCTCATGGCGATGGTGCTTTTACATCAAGTAATTTCCCCATCCCAATCCCAATCCCCAAACTAACCAACCCAGCCTCCCAATCGGCGCCGTCTCCATCATAGTAATCTACTTCTTCCTCCGTATATCCCGGGAAAATAACCCCGAAAACCTCTCCATCACCCAACGAATCCTCAAACTCGATCTAATCGGCGCCTCCATCCTCGTCCCGGCAGTTATCTGCCTTCTCCTCGCCCTCCAATGGGGAGGCTCCACTTACCCTTGGAAGAACTCGCGTATCATCGGACTCTTCATTGGCTTTGGGCTGTTGACTATCCTTTTTGTGTATACGCAGATCAGACTTGGTGATCGAGGGACCTTACCCCCGAGGCTGTTCAAGAATAGAAATGTGGTGTTTGCGTTGGGTTTTGCACTGTTTTGTGAGTATCCAAATCCGTTTCCGTCCAACTAGACGGACCAATACTTATACATCAAACTTTAGTTGGATCTGGTTTCTTCGCCATCATCTTCTACCTAGCCATCTACTTTCAATCGGTAAAAGGATCGTCCGCAACCAAAGCCGGCATCCAGTGAGTAAACATTCTTCCCACCTCACCCACAACTTATTTCTTTCACTTATCACTTGTCACATCTCACATTCCCTCCTCCATCCCACCCCCAGATCCCCCATCTCATAACTTCAAAACCACGAACTAACACCCCCTTCCCTAACAGACTTCTCCCCCTCCTAATCAGCACCGTCCTCTCATCCATAATAACCGGCGGCCTCATAACCGCAATCGGATACTACGTCCCAGTAATGCTCTTCTGCATGGTCCTATTCTCCATCGGCGCCGGTCTAATCACCACATTCAACACGCACACTCCTTTTGCGCAATGGTTCGGATATCAGGTACGTTCCCTTCTCCCAATCCCAGCAGTCAAAGGAGAGATGATAAACATCTCCACCCACGCACTTACCTAACTAACACCCCCACCCCCTAGATCCTCTGCGGCGCCGGCATAGGAGTCGGCTTCCAAGGCGGCATAGTCGTAGTGCAAACCGTGCTCCCCCTCTCCGACGTCCCCGTCGCGACCGCCTGCGTATCATTCTTCCAAACCCTCGGCGGCGCGCTCTTCATCGCCGTCGCGCAAACGCTCTTCCAAAACGGCCTCCTGTCCAGCATAGAAAAATACTCCCCCTCTCTCCCCTCGCAGCGTTTCCTCCGCAGCGGCGCGACGCAGATCAGAGAGATCCTGGCGGAACTGGGACAGGAGGATCAGTTGGAGAATGTGCTGCGCGCGTATGTGGATGGACTGAGGGGGACTTTCTGGATTACGGCTGCGTGTGCGATTGCGGCGTTTGGGTGTTGTGTGGGGCTGGAGTGGAGGAGTGTTAAGGTTGGGCATGGGCAGGAGGGGGATGTGGATGTGGAAGGTGGTAGTGGGAACGGTGTGAAGGATAGTGGGAGTGTGAGAGAAGAGGGTGGTGGTGAGAAGAGTGAGGATGTGGTGAAGGAGAAAGACGAGACGAAAGTCTAGCTTTGGGGATTTTCTAGAATGGGAGAAGAGGAGACAGACAGGATAGACATATTTCTTTGGTCCTCGATCGAACTGTATCATATGGGGTTTCTCTCTGCTCATTGAAGAGTACAGTCAGACATACATACTACTTACTTCTGTATGTATCATGTATCATGTATCATGTATCATGTCATAACACAATCCCTCTAATTAGCACTCATGATCTTGAAATATCGATACCTAGGCCTTATTCTCGTTCTTTGTTTACTTTCGGCTGACACTACTCACGGGCAAGACAGACAGACAGATCCAAAAGCCAAATTGACCACCCAGTCTTTTGACAGTGCCGCTGCACAGGGGTATACCTTATACCCCATACCAGAATGAACCAGGATAAAGAAAGATAAAGGGGAACATCATGGACAAACATCTCAGAAGAGAAGAGTGGTGGTGGTATATTTGCCATGCCATGCTACAGCAGGCAGCCAGCTTATCATCTCGAAACTCCATGCAGAATTCCACCTGTCACCTCCCTCGATAGCCTAGAAACAGATATGCATATCTCTCGCACGTTTCTCTTCCACGATACTTCTCCGCCAGTCCGCTTAAAGCGAGGCGACCCCATCGGACCCAACACATCGCGAAGCAACGTACGCAGCATGCTCATGGCAAGCCGCAAAACCTAGGGCCAGATCAAATCAAGTATCTGCGTAAGATCCCGAGATCAAGGCCGCATCCCATTCCCATACGCCGAAAAGTCAATAGCCCTCGCTAAAAAGCAAAATCCCATCCAATTAGTCCCAAAAAATGAGTCGACTTTCAGACCCAATTGATTCAACGCCCTTTTCCATCGCCCTGGCGATAATATGTGCAAGTGTCATCCTGGTACCAGGCACTGAACCTTTCCAAACATGCTTGCGCGCTAAGCAGCCTGCCTTGCCCGGCTGCTCTGGCTTTCATCCCACCCTCTTCCGAGCGAGATCAAGACCTGACAATCGTTGCCTATTTGTTTTCTGAATATCTCTGTTGTAGAGAAATGTTTTTGTATGCTCTGTGTTGATTGGGGAGGGGGGAATGTGGTGAGTGAGGATTGCAGTCCTCATTTTATGTAATTGTTTTGTGTGCAGAATCGGATGCAACGATTCCCAAGCGTCGAAGTGATGAATTCGCTTTCATATTTGAAATGGAAACTAAACACAGGTACCTGAGACCGTGAATCCATCATAGCTCTGCATGAGCTTTGGAAAGGGAATGAAACTACCCAAGATGTATGAGAGGGTATAATGAGTGGAAGAACGAGCAGTGCCAGATCAATCAATCTTCGCAGCAGCCAGGCTCTTAACAGCCGGGTTGGCAAGATTGTTCGCAAGACGTATGGCAGGACGTTTGTACTTCGTATGCTTGCGGAGACGTTTCCGTGCGACCATCACGGGAACAGAGGATTTTGTGACGAGATAGTTGGAGAAGGAGCCAAGAATGACGCTGTGTTCTGTCAGCTGAGACCTTTCACCGACACTTCCAAGATTCTAGATAGCACAAAATTGAGATACATACCCTTTAAGTTGACTTTGTCCTCTACTTCCCAGTATCACCATTGTGGGTGAGATGTAATCGATCACCTCCGTGATGAGATGCTTCGGGCTCTTGCAGTGGATTACTTCGATCACAACTTTGACCTGGAGTTTCGTCTTCCGGAGCAGTCTCGATACTCGATCAGTTATATCCTGAACAGCCCTGTATCGCTCATGCTCCGCCTTTCCCCTCTCCCTACCCATCGGGCTCGCACTGGCGCTGTGGGAGTCAAGTCTGAAGCCTGGACCCAAAGGGCTCGGGAAATTGGTTGTCGGACTCATCAGCGGAGTTGATCCAGAACGATTCGTCGACGCCTGAATGGCCGCAATCTGCTCCCTCGTCTTGGTGTCGTCTTCGCTATCGTTATTTGCAATTCCTACCTCCTCGTCTACGCAATAGATGGCCAGAAGAGTATCGCCATCTCGAAGAACCGTACCAACCGTCCATTCCAATGCATGAGCTGCTTCGTCTGAGAGATCGGTAGCAACAAGGTACTTTCGGACCCTACGCTGGTGTTCATGGGCCTCCTGTTGCATCTTTTTGAAATCTCCACGGTAAATCGTCCTTACGCATCGACTGGTTGCAGGAGTTGACTGTATAGGCGTCATGTTGACTGAGAGCTTTTGAGCATGCTTGATGTCAGAAACATCCTGTTCTTCATCCGAGTCGACTGGAGTATTGAGCCCAGATGTTCCTTCGTCAAAACTTGTATTCGGATGTACGGTGGGTTTCCCAGATCTTGAGTATCGATCTCCTCCAGGTGCAGTGACTGTGATCTCGGGGTCAAGCAGCGAGCGTATTTTGTACTTTTCGTGTTCGAGGGCGGCTATTTGATCACCTACAGAGTGTTAACGATAGTAACATAGGGAGTTGTGCAATACGTACGCTCTTCCTCAGCAGCAGCCATCAAGCTCTGAGCCTGTCTGGCCCCTTTTGCTCTGTCTGTTCCAGCTACAGTATCAGAGTTCGCACGCTCCCGTCGTTTCTCATACTTCCTGCCTCGCAGCTGTTCATCATCGGAGATACTGTCGTCATCCTCGCTGCTGTCCATGATCACGTCCTCACTGTCAACGAGGTCCTTCTCCAGCCTAGCTCCAATCTCAAATGGCACATCATCACTATTGGTCCGACTCCGCTGCTTTTTTCCGCCCAACGATGACAATCCTCCCTCCGACAAAGCTAGGTTTGCATCTGACAACCTCCGGTATGCGCTGTTCATGTCTAGTACCCTCCCATCGTTCAGAACGAGCTTCGAACTTTCCGTCTTCACACTTGGAGAATTCGAACGCAGAATAGATCGATGAGGAGCTGGTGATCTCGATTTCGTGGTGATGCCCGTGGTGGCAATGGAATTATTTCTTCCTCGGTCTCGATCTTTGTCTCCAAATAAACTTATGGTTCCTCCTCGTACGACTTCTGCCATAGCGGAGGTTTTCCTGCCAGCCAGGGTATTCCGCTTCGGGGCGACGGGTCCACCAGAGATGCTTGGCGTGTACCCGCCGAATTGGTAGGCTGATTCAGGGTTGCTGCCAGTAGATGCAGCTCTGGGTCCAAAGGATGCTGGCTTCCTTGCAGCATCCGACAGGCTTCTAAGGGGGAGGCTTTTCGCCAATTGTGCTTTGTGACTACTTCTCTCATCAGTGGGCGAGGAGGCCGCGCTCTGCGTGGAAGCAGATGAAGAGGTCCTTCTCTTGGTTGCCTCCCCTATATCAAGCATGCTTCGAATCGTTTGCGTCGAGGTTTTGCGTGGAGGTATTGCGACACCAGTGCCGTTGGTTCCGGTCAGTGAAGTCTTCCTAGGAGATGCCGAGCCATCCTCAACATCGAGCATACTTCGTATGGGCGATTGTGGCTGTCTGGAAAAGGGAGAAGATGCTCTTCCGGATCCTATGGAGCCTGTACGGTGGCGGTTTGCTGATGGAGGGCCCTCCAATATTGCCAGTACATCCTTCCTCTCCTCATCAAGCATCGCCTCCAAAGACATTTCCTGCTTAGCCATAATTGCGCAATTCGCAATGTGTTCGCGCCGAAATGTTTCGAAGGGTTTGGTGACTCTTCGGGTCAAGAGTTGCTCTCCTTGCAGAAGAGATGGGGAGACCGTGAATGTTGGTCGAACAAGGCAGGAGCACCACAGGGTGGCGCTGTCGGTGGTAAACGTTATCGATTTATAAACTTTCGTGGTTGTCGATTGACAATTTCGAGATCCTGCATTGTGGTAAAAGGCTCCAGTCTTTTCCGGGGGTTGCGCTCAGGTCATCGCTACAGCCGTGCTGTTGCCTGTGTCGAGAGAGTTCTGGTGTAACTCAGGGGCGCGGGGAGGCTTAGAAGGTAGCGCGTCGAATGGCCAGAGATAAAGAGTCCAGAGCGCAAGGGAGTATATTTCCTGGTCGGGAAGAGGAGTTGAGTTGTGCGCGCCACGTGTCGAGCAAAATTCCGAGGTGGTAGAAGGAGGCACAGAGATGGTTAGATGGTTCGGTTCGTTTTGCACGCGCCTGTGCTGCTTCGTAAGAGGTCTAGATTGTTGCTAATGGCGGCCGAGATGGTACGTGCTGGGTAGCTTGACGTGAGTTGTTTCTTTTTTGTTCAGGACGGGTATCGTGAAAGGTGGACAAAGGGGTTGTCCAGAAGACAAGCACGGGGGCGAGTTGAATGTGGAGGAGTGGTGATCGTCTCCTTCCCTTATGGTAATGCAATGGCGTTTAGCGCTTTCCCTAAGAAGAGGCGGGGGAGACGGGCCAAGCCGAGTGGGTTGCTCGTTGCTCGGAATAGGGATTGTTCTGGGGATCCAATGCGATGCAATGACTGAATCGCAACACCGACAAATGAGATGCGCGGAGATGAGTAGTGTGAGTAGTCAGGAATAATCAAAGCCAATAACAAGGACAATAGTTGCATATTTAAAGCATGATCCTGAGTAAGAACGGACTCTTTCATTAGCCAGTGTCGGTCAGGACAAAGTCAACAAAGAAGCAAGCAAAGATCCCATGAAATCCAGTCCTTTTGAAGTAACAAGCCAACCTGCAGCAGGTGCACAGTAATGATCGCAACGATTCCATTCCCTATTCTAGACATTCGGAATAACAACCACAAGATCGACAGATTGATTGTCTCCTGGCTGACAGTTCCAACCACAATGTGGCCTGCTTGCATCTCCATTATCATGTCCACTATCCTGCGCTTTCTGACCTGGTTGGAAGCTACCTATCCAGGATAATCCAGCACCTTTATGCGCCAAGAAATGCCCCTCTTCTGCGCCCGCCAACCCCACAAAGTCGGGCATTATGAACCCTTCACCGCAGAAGCAGTACCACACAGAAAACATCCGAGGTCTTTTCAAATCAACATCATACTTTTCCCAGATGTCGTCATAAGTTAAAGCCAAAGTCTATGTGAAAGAAGTCAAATTGCCCGCAAGTGCCGAAGGTAAGCAGTTCCATCAAGCCAAAGTAATACCTCCCACAGCCCCCAAACCTGCATCCTGTCATCCCATCTCACAAACCTTCGCAAAAGAAACCTCTCTTGGCATCCCATAAACCAAAGAGAGACAGGGGTCAGAACGGGCGCAGCATGACCGCCAAGCACTTCTCTCTTATCTTCCATTCGACCAAACACCCAACTATGTACAGTCCTCTCCTCACCGGTCCTCACCGGCCCCATCTCACGGCAGACCGGGCTTGTGCAAATGCTTACCATCCTCCAAGCCCAAGAATCTGACTTGGCCTCGACCTAGCTCAGCTGAATCTTAGATGGGCCAATCCACCTCTCCGTGGTAGATGCTAATTCGTGGAATAGGAATTAGGAACTCCAATGTGGATTTCTATTGCATGTGGGGTAATACGGTAGCCAAAGGGTTTGCATTTATATGCAACTAACTGGACCTTGAATGGAGACATCTTCTACCTGTGGATACACCTCCCAAGCCAGCTAGGATAGATAACGCGGAAGAGCAGCACGCACACAACACGACTAAGTGCCCTACATACATCCAATGTGGAAGAGAAAACCGGAGACATCTATCTAGACCTTTCCACCCTAATAATCCATACTACTTGTACACACCTTTCTTTCGTCCGATCCTTGGCAAACGACTACTGTATCCGAATCAAGTCAACACAAGCACCACATACGACTAAGGAAAAACAGACACGGAACCAAGAACTCCAGGTATATGAATAGAAATTTGATATCCGATAGAAAAGACGGATATGATTACGAGCGAGCTGCAGCACTTGCCTTGCTTACCGCTCTCTCCTGCATTGAGGCGCTCGATGGATCGCCAATACAGACTACACGTGCCGCTGTTCCTCTGCACTGCGACATGATTGTGTGCAGAGAGCTGCAGTGCGTCGTCCCTATCTACCGCCATTTGTACAGGCTATCAGGATCAGATCGTCGGAAATATCTAAGATAGTGTGTTGTGCATTATCACACCGCCAATCCTCAAGATCTCAAGCCACAGTCACTGTGTCATTGGCACGAACCGTTTCATTGCAATTTTCATGCTTTTTACCAAAGCACAATATGATACATCTTAAACATACAAATGTTGCCTCCTACTCCCTGTTCTAAATCCGCTTCCTGTATGTCTTTTTCATCAGATTCGCCCGCGCCGACGTTCCCGTCTTGTGAACCAACGCCCGCTTCTCCCAAACAGCACTCTTCCCCTCCACCACGCTGATAACCTCGTCCGCGAATCGCTGAGCGAATTGTCCCCGTCCGCTACCTTTCGACTTCTTTTTGTTGGCTGCGTCTAGTATCCATTGGACAGCTTGCCGTCTCCGCTGTCTCAGACCGAGGGGAACGGGGATCTGGAGAGCGGCTCCTCCACCAGCTGCGCCCTTCAAAGAGCGGATTCGGAGGAGGGGCGCCACGGAGTCAATGGCAACGGTGAGGTAGCCGACGGGGTTCAGCGGGAGATGGCTAGGAGGAGGTGCACCTGGGAGGAGAGGGCGAAGGGCGCTGGTGGTCGGGGGAGATGCGGTTCGGAGCTGATTCAGGATGAAGGACATATTCTAGATAACAAAAATACATTAGCATAATGCAGTCAAGGGAAGTCCTGGGAAATTCTGCGCAGCAAATGACCGCAGAATGAAAATAGAGAAACTGACGGCCCTACCCTCTGGGCAACGCTCAATTTGCCATGCTTCATCAGAAGCGTCGTGACCTGCGATACAACGGGGTCATATCTGTACTTGAGGTTCCCATCTGATGGCAGTGGTAAATCTGGGAGGCCGAACTTGTGTCCTAGGTTCACAGGGTCGGAGGCATGTCCTCCTGTCGCAACGTTCTGCAATTGACCCAGTGCTAATAGATTGGCAAATGAGGTTGTGTCTGCGGCGTCGGCTTGGGATTGGGTTTTTTCAATTTCCTCTTTGACGATCTCAGGTGCTTTCTCTTTACTCTCTTGATCCCGCTCGATGATCTGTGAAGCAATTGTCAGTCAACATCTTCCAAAAGGGGTGATGTCATCGAAGCCAATTCTCCAAAACAACAATTGAAGCCATACCTCTTGCACAGGTGTCCCTTGTCCCAAATCCGGTCCAGTGTCTCCCGTGATCTTGCTCATATCTGCAGCCTCCTCGCTCACATGTCCAAGGGTTTCTTCATTTGGGCCGGTGGGAGGGGTTTTCTGGTCGGCGAACGCTCTCCTCGAGACTACGGGCGAGATTCGTGTTTGGTATGAGGCAATTGATGGTCGTGACCGGAAAGCGAGCGATCGGCTTGCGCCGTACAAGTTCAAACGTGGAGGCATGGCGATGTTGTTGAGTATTGTCGTGCTTGTCAACTCGAAAGTCATGATCAAGCCAAGCTCAAAATTCCATGGTGGTTGGTGCCTTACATTGTGAGGCACCAATAGCTCAGCTTAGTTAAGCAGGTATTTTGAGAGCAACAGCCAGTAAGAGATCCTTCCACGGATGGAACCGCACCTCTTCCAGGGTCATCGTTGCTCAATTTCAGGAAACCGGGATGCTGGGAATCTTGTATGACCTTGAACACCTCCAACGTTCAAGTTTCTTCTTCCACCAACATCGTCCCTTACCTCGTTATCATGATTCGTTCTCATCACCAACAGCAGACGAATCTCAATTGGACCCTTGACCGAAGAAGCAAAAAGGAAGAAGTTTTGAAATGATTTCAATGTTGGTGGAATATGGTGTATCTACCGGTTTGATTGTCGAGCTCTGTCGATGATACACTTGC
Organism: Helotiales sp. F229; assembly: GCA_002554605.1. Classification (NCBI taxonomy): domain Eukaryota; kingdom Fungi; phylum Ascomycota; class Leotiomycetes; order Helotiales; species Helotiales sp. F229. The sequence continues at coordinate 2,088,372 of MXAW01000011.1, forward strand.
TGCTCTTTCTGATCACTTGTACTAATAAGAGATTGAGCTAATCAAAAGACACGATCTTAAGAGGCCGACCTTTTGTTGGAATATATGATTCTGAGGTGCAGGCTTTGAAACGCAAAACAGCAATGTCCTGAAAAGACGCCAGAGGATCAAACCGGGGATGGGACCATAAAAGAGAGAGAAGTCCAATCCAAGTCTAAAATTTTCGTCCCCTTGCCACAGAAGAAAAACAATACTACAAAAAGATCCCAAAGCCTTCAAACTCTGTCAACGCCACTGCCCGAAAACCCTCGCCCGTCCTGTTGACCGTAACGATACCCGACGCCAAAAGCCCTCGTATTGCGCCTGCCCATGCTGTTCCATATCCCATTGAAGACTGTTTATAACCCTCATATCCTACAGGCCAATTCGAGCAAGTGTGCTGAAGTGTTCGTTGTTTCGATGGCAGTTTCACCATCCAGATCGACTCTGGGTGGGGGATCCCGGAGTAGAGGTACTGATGTGCTTCAAAGCTACCTCTGCGGCATCCTCCTTTGCGTTGTTGACATGGTCTCCGTCGTACCAGAACCTCGCAGGGATATTTTGGCCCTGTACAGTGACGGTGCTGGACCAAGCAGTTCGCCCACCTGTATGGAGATATCAATTGAGTACTTTGTAGCTGTTTGGAAGGTTTGGAAGCTTACCTCTTCTATCAGACATGATTTGGAATACTGGAGGGTGGTAGTTGGCCTCACGGCATTTCTCTACTTCAAGTCAGCGGGGCAATTGACTTGAAATTGCAATTGGAATACCTTCGAGTCTCTCTTGCCAAGTTGCAGCTGCGGAGGAGGTATAACTTGAGTAAGACATGGTGAGGGATGATCTTGTTGAAAGTTGACGTAGGTGATGTGCAAGTGTATAGCTGGGGATGTGGAGCCGAAACAGTGGAGTGCGGATATGGCGTTATGCTTTGCAGAAAATGGTGGCTCGATGGACTTCTTATAGGTGCTTAAGATTTCCAAAATCAGTCCCAAGGGAAAGAAGTTGGGTGTGTAGCAGGTGAGGTGGCAGCGAGGGCGAGGAAAAGCTGCGTTTGCACTTCCGTCTGCAACACGGCAACTAGGCCCAGGTGTGTTTCGGCATAATGCATCTGAACTGACGAAGAAACGTATTCGAAAAAGTAACGTCAATCACCCGAAGAAACATAGGGCCGTGTGTGCTGTCTCCATCGGTGGGATAACACACTCATGTACGACCATGCCGAATGACCACCATTTAAGCTGTAAAAGCAATTATGACTTAACACAAAAACATCTTAGCGGAGATGCAGGGCCAGCGCTACACTCTCAGCTTGCTGCAGCTTGATGGGCACCGGTAAGAAGGTTAAGTTGGGTTGGACAGAACAGGCGTGTGAGTGGAAAGTAGACAAGGAATGGAGAGTAGTGGATTGGAGGGGCTCTCAAGAGCTCTCGAGGGGAAGAGCCGACTTGCTTGGGGAAGCGACAGTATGATCTCATATTAAGAGCCCAATTAAGATTTAACAGCATGGCAGCTGCACGTAGACGAAGTAGGACGATTCGGAGTACCAATACTTCCGTCCTCGACGGGTACCGTGCCTCAAATGCAGCTCAGACGCGGCTCAGATGTAGCTCAAATTTCAGGGCGAGACCTAGATTTCTTGCCTCACTTTTTTTTTTCGTGAGGCTCCCAAATCTCGGTTGGCGTTTCTTTGAAAATAGAAAAATGTGGACACTTTCAAGAGGATCTCAACTTCTCCCGTGCAGAAATGAAGAGCAAACCATACATGATCAGTCCATAATTGGCCTGATCCAATCTCAAAATCTGCCTGCAGGACAAAGGTTGACAGAGGTATCATTCGGACCTTCGATTGAAGACCTGGAACGTAACTGTGTACCTATCCTTAATCTGGTGTTCCCCGACTACCGTAGATGCCCGAAAGGTAGAACTCGATCGAGCAGCACTGCAGGAACGGGTAGTTACATGAGCTTGATACGGCTAACTTTGTGCAACGTGCCTGGAAGCTCCTTGATTCGAGGCTACAGATGCGGAGAGACCCATGGACTGGTGAACGGTGAGGGTACTTGCCGGAAAATTCAAGTATCAGCCCTGCCAGTTGCATCTCGTCGCCGCAATGACTCCTGATCAGCCTCGCATCTCCAGATGATGACTTGCTTGAGGCAGGTCGCAGCCATCGTGACCCTCGAGCAGAGCTTCACCGCTTTGCCAATCTACAACGAACCGGAGCCAGGGAACCCGACAGAACGGTCCGCCGAGAGAATTGGGCGTTGAAGAAGGAATATGAGCGCGGGCCCCGATTGAGCTCAAATATGGCCATTCTCGCAGACGTGGGTGCGTGGGTGCGGTGCATTGCCGTTCCCATCAGAGACTCGTTGAATGAAGCCCCAGGCCCGGTGGATGATCTGAGATTGCTGAGCGTGCAGGTCTCCTGATTGCCAATCGCATTGCATGGAGCGGCGGAGAAGGATGCTGCTGCGGATGCTGATGCTGCTTCCGCTGTCTCTCTGAGATCGAAGGAGCAAAGACTGTTCAGGACGGTGAAGTCATGCCAAGCCGTCCGTGTGGGACAGGGGCCGAGTCTCGAATATCGAAGCCACAAACGGCAGCCGGAGGGTGGGCGTTGAAGGCTGAGAGTGGCACACAGCTTTCAGAGTGTCGAGTGCTTCGATATCGAGCAGGGAGCGTTGAAGGCTATTTAGGAGAATTGCTGCGTGGCGACTCCAGAGCGGGCCATGTATATTATTTATACAGCCTTGTTCACTTGTTCACTCGGCCGTGCTGCACTGCAGCCTTGCCTGCTTGACCAACGCACGCAGCGCCCAGCATTGCTGCCCAGCCCAGAGGCCTAAGGAAGGGGTTGAGTGATACGAGATACCCTCAATCGAGTTTGCCGGAGTTGAAGCCGGAGTGGGACTGCATATGCAAGATCTCGACTCTCGAGGGGGAGTCGTCATCCGTCAGGGGCCGTTTCCAGTTGGGGGGTTTCTGTGGTAGGTGAGGTTGTGGATGTGGATGAGGATGAGGATGAGGATGTGGATGTGTTCTCCTGGTGTTGCGTTGTATCTTGGGAATCTGATGTGATATCCTCGAGTACTGGTAGATTGTCAAGTGAGGCAAGACGGCACGAGCAGTACCTAGCTCACCGGTTGAATGTCCCCGAGTTTCTTGGATGATGACGATAAAACTGTCTTTTTGTTCAGGCCATCCAAGAAAGATGCCCCTTCAACTCTTCTTCTTTCTTGTCTCTCATCGTCTTGGTTTGTCTCATCACTTGAAGGCAAGCCGAGACAACATAGCTCTTTCAAAGCCCGAACAACATCAAAAGATCCATTGCCAAACATGCCTTCGATCCAATTACCGCTCAGATTAACCATCCACGTGATGACAATATCATCTCTCCGATGATTATTCGCACATCCCAAGAAGCTTCAACTCTTTTGAAGATACCTATGATTACTAACACAGCTCCTTTCTGAGCCTGTTTTCGGCAGAGCGTACCTCGGCCTCCGGCTGCCCCCCGAGCGTGGGGAAAGCCCAAAATGCCTGTCAGCTGCCAAAATCAACAACTCAAGCTTCCTCTCTTTTCCTTCCTTTCCTCCAACCCTAGACGAACACCAGAAAGATAGAATAGACCTCTTTTCATTCTCTGTCTTAATACAGTCCTCATCAGCGCTCCTTTCCACGAAATTTAGAAGAAGGAGAACGAGCAGCAATGCCTTTCAACACCAAACTCACCCGCGCCCTGGGAATCAAGGGTAAGTCGAGCCGCACTTATTCCCGACTTTCTTCACAGTCACCTTAGCGGAAAGGACTTTACTGATATACATTCTATCCGCAGTCCCCATAGTGCAAGGAGGAATGCAATGGGTAGGCTACGCCGAACTAGCATCCGCCGTCTCCAACGCAGGCGGTCTCGGTATCCTCACAGCCCTCACACAACCCACGCCTGAAGACCTGCGCAAAGAGATCCGCAGATGCAAGACAATGACCAACAAGCCTTTCGGCGTAAACATCACACTCCTCCCCTCGATGAACGCCCCCGACTACGGCGCATACGCACAAGTCACTATCGACGAGGGTATAAACATCGTGGAGACAGCTGGGAACTCGCCTGGGCCTGTTATCAAGAAACTGAAGGCTGCTGGCACAATCATTCTGCATAAGTGCACGACTATCAGACATGCGCAGAGTGCTATCAAGCTCGGCGTTGATTTTTTGAGCATCGACGGCTTCGAGTGTGCTGGCCATGTGGGCGAAACCGATATCACGAATTTCATTCTCCTCAGTCGCGCGAGACAATCTCTTGATGTGCCATTCATTGCCTCTGGAGGCTTCGCAGACGGACAAGGTCTTGCTGCTGCATTGAGTTTGGGCGCTGAGGGTATCAATATGGGAACTAGATTCATGTGCACAGTTGAGGCGCCGATCCACTTGAAGATTAAGGAGGAGATCGTCAAGGCGCAAGAGACGGATACCGAGCTTGTGTTGAGGAGGTGGAAGAATACTAGCCGGTTGTACAAGAACAAGGTTACGGAGGCAGCTACGAAGATTGAACGAGAGAGCACTACTGGCAAATTCGAGGAGGTTGCTCCTTATGTCAGTGGAAAGAGAGGAAGGGAGGTTTTCATCAATGGAGATCCAGATTACGGTGTAAGTGTCCTCATTTCCAATTGTTACACACCAATATTTACAGGTCTTAGGTCTGGACTGCCGGTCAAGTCATTGGACTGATCCACGACATCCCAACATGTGACGAGTTAGTCAAGAGAATCGAGCGTGATGCGGAGGATACTTTGAACAAGGCGTCGGCGCTCATCGTGCCCGCCAGCAAGCTATAATTGTACTTTAGGAAATTTATGAGTAGATTTGATTCACTTCTCTTTCTCATCGCTCTATCATTCGACTTTTAGCTTCCAGGTGTCTATCTATTGATCTCCTATGGGCACACGGACGCACCTCCCACAATCATCCCGTCAGTCCCTCAGCCCTTCACACCCTCCAATCAATCCACCCCGTATTCCCAAACCTCCCCTCCCTATCCTGAAACACCTTCTTGGGACTACTATACGCACTCCACTCCCTTCCACTCAACTGGACACCAAACCTCGCCATCTCCCTCCCCGTCGCATTAAACCCCGGCCCAAAATTTCTATACTCAGCCTGCAGCGTCAAATTACTATATCTCGGCGTGCTCCAATCGATGTATCCCGTGCTGAGGATACTGCTGTCGAGGTATGTACGTGCGAAAATCGAGCGGTGTTGTGCGTTCTGTTTTTAGGGGGGGTATCTGTTAGTCTCGCGGAAATAGAATTGCCTCCCTCGCTTATTTCAGTAGGGCAGGGGATGTCAACATACCCAAGGTCTACCCAACGGACATTTCCCCACTATGCTTAGACTAGAATTCGCAGCGTGGACGTTGGAGTCTACGATGTAGATGCCGTATTTGTTGACGAATGTCGTGTTGGTTCCTTTCCACTGCGATGTTGTAAGCTTAACTCCGCGATCTGTTGACAATCAACATACAGCTGTGATTCCACCATTGCATGAGCGCAACGAGAGGCTTGATTGTGTGATCCAGCATGTTCCGAAACCATAGAGGAAATCAGTTTGGCCTGCCCTGCGAAAGAAAGAATAGGTGTTAGTTGTGAATCTTCGAAGTCTTTGGAAAGCGGGAGGATTTACACTTCACTCTTGGCGATATATGCGTTGCCCAATTTGCCGACGTAGACCTGGAGTTCGATTCAGTCAGCGAATTACATGGAGTCTGTTTGAAAATAGGGTACGTACGGTATCTTGATAGCTGTAAAAGCCAGTGTAGTAGAATCCACCATTCGCATAGCTGATACTCAAAGCCAGAGACGGACTCGCCGCTGTAAATCCATCAGCCAATCAATCCACCCCTTTCAACATCCACAGAACGTCAAAATAACTTTCATGACATTCACGACAAGCCCTGTGAATCTCAAGCCCAGAAAACAGACACAAACCAGAAAAGCACAATCTTAGTCCATCCTCCAGATCACAATCCTAAACCACAAACCATAAACCCAACAAACCGGAACTTCAAACTCACCATGCGGCGCGAAATCATTAATCACATCCAGATTATACGTCCTGAAATCTGTACACCCAAACGGTGTGTCCTCTGGCACCGCAAACCCCGTTGGTCCACTCCCAGTCAACGAAGCATTCAGGGTTGGCGCGATGGTCAACGTGCTTGTGAAAGCATTATCGAGGCCTGGTACGGCGCGGGCGCGCCAGATGAGGCGGACTGTGTTGAGAGATTGCGTGGTTGGGTGGGAGGTTTGGCCCAGGAGGTAGGTTGGGCCGGGGCGTGTTACATTGACCTTTTGGCGTTAGAAGGATTGAAGTTGAGTTGGAACTTCATGTGTGGATGGATGGAGATGGATGGTTGAGAGAATAGTGTTGTTGGAGGAAGGGGGTTCAGGGGATAAGGTAGGAACGTAATCTTACTTGTTCAGTATAATTGCCAGATGCAATGAGGATGATATAAGTATCTAAACGTTCTCAGTACTTTTAACTTATACAATCTCCCAGGCTTTCAACTCACCAGTGTTATTCGGCAGCGCTCTCACAGCTACATACCCGTCATCAGCCCTCTCCTATCAATCGAAGCCTCCCAAAATCACAAGAAAGTCCAAATACATACCCGACTTCACGGTGCTGTACTTCGAAGTATTGCTCACAGCATCCACATACAGCGTCCTCCTGGCATCACACCCATCCAGCGGATTCCTCGTCCGAGCTTGACACGCATGTCTATCTTTCGAGCTGCCGATATCCCATCCTGCAGAGACTAAAGTGAGGAATGCAGAAACCAGAATGAATAAATTTAGGAGTTGGATTTGGTACATCTTGATAGTGGATATGAGTATCCAATCAATGTCTAGACAGCCGGCTAAAGGTAAATAACGAAAGTGAAGACTCTTGAGACATTTACGAATATTCCAAGGTCGGACAGGACATGAAATGAAGAGACGCAGAAGTGAGAGAAACGAGGAACCTTAGAACCTACAAGTAGGAAAGTGGAATGATGAGTTCATCCTCGTCCTCTCCAACCATATCAAATATTCATCCATCTATCCAGTCTATCCACAATATCGGAAAAACTAACCCCTCACCCCTCTTCCCTTCCGAGCCTCCCCCTCCCCCTCCCACCTTACTAGCTTCTCAGGAACAACAATCCCAATTTCCCGACTACCTAACCCTCCCCGCCCATCAAACCCGCCCCAAGCCCCCAAATCCACCTGCCTCGCACCCAATCCTACCTCCCAAGTCCCTGTCCTTCCCGTACATCCCTCTCAACCATCCCGCCTCATCCAATGAAAAACAGATTCCACGTCAAGCTTTTGAAGGGTAAAAAAGTGGAAAGCTTGCTTTGAGCCATCCGATACTGGATGAGTGGGGGTTTGTGAGGTTTGTGTGCGGATGTATGTCTGGAGAAATTTCGTGCGGGGAAGGAAGGAGGACGGTGCCAAGATCTCCCGCCAATGAGAGGGTTGGAAGTACTGTATTGTGAACATGCTTTGGACGACGGAGTGAGGAACTTCCTTTTGCTTTAACGACAAGAGAAGAATGCGAGGGACTTTCTCGAGCAATGGTTGGCATTAGAACCTCAGAGTGATTGCAGATTGCCTTGGTGGAAGTTAAATGTGATTCTGCTCCCAAAACCGTGCTTGTCGCACGTAAGACAAACAGCATTGCACAAGCAAAGTCAAGGAGGTACTCAGATATGATTAGTTTGCAATGTTTTTTTGTATTGATTCCACGTCTGAAATACGCCATACTCAGCAAAGACTAGTCCACCTAGACAGACGTAGGAGCAAGAGCACCAAGCCAATCCGAATCCATCCCATCTTTGCCGAGAAGCAATTAAAAGAGACCTCTGGGAATATTGTGTGACCATTTCAGCCCACATAGCACGCATGTGAGTGAACCTTTGTGGCGGAAAGCTGATGAAGCCATGCGCAGAAATGATCTATGAGTACATGATTGAGATGCCCATCCCGCTTTGATGAACGACCTCAATGATAAGGAAAATGTGTAAGAGATGCCAGCCGCACCCAAGGAGACAGAGGAGCCGAAAATCGAGATTGTGCCGCCAAAGACAGAGAGCGCAAAACTTTTCCGGCAGTCCGATACCGCTGCAGATTGACAATACAGGAGAGATGTATGGAGAAGGAGACTCGTTAATGCAGTTGGCGAAAATCAAAGAGAGTGGGCAATTAAGCCTTCTCCTCGGTCTTCTCCTCCTTTACGTCTCCAGACTCAGCAGTCTCGCCTTCGCCCTTGTTGTTCTTGACATATTCATCGTAAACAGTAAGAGCCTCATCAACCTTGGCACGGAGAGCAGCGTCATCCTCAATACTGCAGCTGGGTTAGTAAATAAATTTGAAAGGTAGGACCAAACTTACAGATTGACCAACTCCTGGTTCTCCATTTCCAAAAGCATACCGGTGATCTTACCAGCGAGCTCGGGCTGAAGGGCTTGGATCTTAGGGAAGAGAGCCTCTCCCAGGAGTTGCTTTTGCTGAATGGTTGGGATACCGGACAACTGTTGAGCGAGGGCACCACCAGCCAACTCGTTGCCGGTCAATGGCATACCTGGCATCTGAGGAGGCATACCGCGTCCAGCTTGGGGAGGGAAACCACCTGGGAATTGGCCTGGACGAGCAGCTTGGGCACCGCGACCGGCTGGTCCACCTTGTCTAGCACCTTGAGGGAAGGCACCAAGCATTTGTGGTTGACCTGGCATACCAGCCATGTTGGGAGGCATACCTGGAATTCCCTGAACTGGGCCACGACCAGGGCCACCACGGCCACCAGCGAGAGCAGCAGCTTGTTGAGCTTGTTGCATGGCAGCAATGAATTGTGGATTACCCTGTTGAGCACCATATGGAGCGCCTTGAGGGAATTGGCCTGGAAGACCGTACATGTTGGTTGGCATCTGCTGAGGACCTGGTCCGCCACGTCCGCCTTGCTGAGGAGGGAAGCCACCTGGGAATTGACCTGGACGACCACCTTGAGCGGGGATGGGCATACCAGCTTGAGGAGGATATGTCATACCACGTCCAGCTTGGGGGATGAAGCCGGGTTGTTGGCCAGGTGGGTAGAACATTGGGGCTCCCATGTACTGCTGAGGCATACCGGCAGCGGCAGCTGCTTGTTGCATGCGGATTTGATTGCGGGCTTGGATGCTAGCCTCGAGCTGGCTCTTGCGGACATCCTTACGTTGAGCGAGGGCAACGTACAATGGCTTGTTGTTGACCATGCGTTGGTTCATGTCAGTGACAGCCTTGGTAGCCTCCTCAGGGTTGTTGAAGCAAACGAATCCGAATCCCTTGCTCTTGCCGAGGGTACGCTTCTCAGACTTAACAGCTGGCTTCTCATCAGAAGTTTCAGCCTCGGTCTCGCCCTCCTTAACATTCTCTTTGTTCTTCTCACCCTCCTTCTTTTCCTTCTCCTCGGCCTCAGCAGTCTCAGCAGGGGTATCACGCATAACCTTGGCGGAAGTGATGGAACCGAAAGGAGCAAAGAGCTCACGAAGCTTCTCATCATCGACCTCGTCATCGAGATTCTTGACGTAAAGGTTGACACCTTGGTATTTCGATGCCTTCTCGATTCGGGCAGCCTCGTACGACTTGCGGAGCTCCTCCTCACGTTCATGCTTCTTCTGGGCACGGCCGACATAGAGGTCCTGTCCCTTGAAATCCTTTCCGTTCAAGTCGTCAACAGCCTTGGCAGCATGCTCGTGGTTGATGAAGTTGACAAATCCGAAACCACGGCTCTTGTTGTTCTCCTGATCACGGGCAAGCGAAGCAGATGTGACGTCACCGAACTTCTCGAAGAGATCACGGAACTCCTCATCGGTGACTTCGACGGGGATGTTCTTGACATAAATGTTGGTGAAGTTTGCCTTCATCTCCTCGAACTTGGATTGACGGTCCTTCTTTGGGATGTGGTGGCCAACGAAGACCTTCTTCTCGTTCAAAAGCATACCATTGACGTGCTTGATAGCTTGGCTGGCAGCCTCATCGGTCTCATAGTGAACGAAACCGTAACCCTTGGAGGCTCCAGTCTCATCCTGAGCAACCTTGCAACTGAGAATGTTACCAAAGGCAGCGAAGGTGTCGTGAAGAGCCTTGTTGTCGATGGCGGTATCCAAGTTCTTGATGAAGACATTGCCCTGGCCGGTCTTGCGAAGAGCAGGGTCACGCTGGGACCACATAATACGACATGGGCGGCCCTTGATGAGAGTGTAGTTCAACTCCTCCAAAGCTTTCTCACCGTCAATTGTGGTGTTGTAATTGACATAGGCGTATCCAAGGGATCGACGGGTGACAGCGTCACGGCAGACACGGATGGAAGCAACAGAGCCGATCTGAGAGAACAGCTCGAAGAGCATAGCCTCAGTGACAGACGACTCGAGCTCACCAACATAGAGGGAGGCGGATGCTTGTGGGTGGGGAGCAGCCGAGCTTGGGGTAGGTCCAGCGGTATCAGGATCCTCAGAACCAGCGTTGGTGACATCGGTATTGATGGCAGGGGCGCCGCTTGCGTCGCCGCCGTTCAAGGTAGCATTATTGAGGTCGGAGGCGAGCTGATCGACAGCAGCGTTTGCGGTAGCGGCAGACATCTTGAGTAAATACGAGACTGAAGGTATGTTAGATGGTGTTGCGCGAGATGGTGAGAATGAAGAGGCAATGGAGATATCTGGGAGTGAGAGGTCGCGATGCCTTGACAAAGAGAAAAGCCGGCTTACCTACTACGTCGAGATGTCTTTGAAGTGAAGGTGAAGGTCCTTTGATGGAGCCGTACAGTAACTGATTCTGGAGTGATGTGAGGAGATCAAAGCAGAGTCGGGGGACGCAGGCAGAAGTCGCAGGTAGGAGGGAATGTGAAGTCCGGGGCGGTCGACAGAATCGGTCGCGAAGACTGAAGGGAGATTGGAGATTCAGGAATCCTTTTTTTGGGGGGTTTTCAAGTTTTTTTGTGTCTCTTTAGAGCTTTTCTGAAGGAAGGAGGCGAGAAACGAAAAAAGCACGAAGAATCGTACTTGTTCCGCGATCGAGAGGTTGTGATGTGTGGTTTGGGTTGGAGAGGAAAGATTTCAAGATCGCGATCTGAAAAGGACATACATAATTTTGAGCCTGTGGGCCGTTCCTTCCCCGAAAGGGGCTAGCGCTGCAGCTCGGGCAGGCTCAATCATCACGTGCAGCTGCCGTTGAGGGTCTTGGCGCTGGGCGGGACCTGAGGGAGTTCAGGCGGAAAGTGGAAGGCGGAAGGTGAGGCAGGCCATTTATCAGGAAATTGCTTTGAATAGTGTGAGGTATTGTATCTAGGTAGTGAGCCAATGGACTGTTTTGATCAGTCATAAAATACCTATGCACTGCTATAATGTTTCATAAACGTTGAAGGGATATCATAATTATATAATTGCTGTGAATTCACAAGGCAGGCTGCAGACAAGGCTTAGGCGGCATGACTAGGCTCCGGAAAGGCTGTGGCCAAACTCCAAGCTCTGGAACATTCAGTGGTTGCAGCAGTCATAGTAATCAACAACCACAAACTCACCAGACAAGGCTGCGCACCCACAGAAACAGATCGAAGACAAACCACACTGCTACTGGTCTCCAAAACTGTGGATCAAGCTACTGAAACATTCTACAAAGAAGAAATTCAATTCGATCTGCAGAAGTCAACTTTCGTTATCTGCGGCATGCCTCTCCGAACATAAACCAACGCTCACGGCGGCGAATAGCACACGAAATCCTTCGACATGTTCCAAACATTCAGTGGCAACTCTCGTCGTCCTCGACAGGTGAACCTCTCTGGCCAGAATACAAATCCATTTGCGCAGAACTCCAGGACTCCTCCCGCCTCCGGTGCTCAGAAGACAGTTGCACAAGCTCAGCAAGAGAGGCTTCAACGTCAGCAAGAACGGGAGCGTCTGAATGCTTCGAAAAGAATACAAAGAATATGGAGAGGACACAAATCGAGGAAAGACCTAGCGGACTCGCGGCGGCAGGCTTGGGATGAGTTGGCTGCGAACGAAGATGTTTCTACTACATGGTTGAGGTTAATTCAACAAGTTCAGCTCTTGGTAACGTTCTTCAACCCACGGAAACGAGACGATTTGGTCAGGTTGTCACGCTTGAGTTCTGGCATAAACGTTTTGCATTACGATATATTTCTGCCATGCCCTGAGGTCCAGCCTCAGTTGGGTCGACTTGCTAAAGTCACTCTGGAAGCCTTGCAAACGTAAGTATACAAGCTGACACCCAAGTTTTATGTCGCGTGCCCTAAAATGGAAAACGGATACTGACTTTACCAGGGACCAAGGAGAATTCACAGGAGTCTTTTTCAACTTGCTTGTGACAATACTCAACAAGCGACCTGATGTAATTCCCAAATTATCTCGAGCCTACTACACCCTCCTCTCCGATTATGCCTCAAATGGGCAGACCTCAAAGATCAACAGAGACATTTTCTTGTCTGCAATTCGAATGCCTTTGGTGCAACACTTGGATCTGGAAAATAGTGGTGAGATCTGAATTCCTTTACCGTTGTTCTAATCGCTGACTCTGCCCCAGACGAGATATTGATGAATTCCCATGCCGCCTTTGCCTTTGACTTTCTCACAACCCCGGGACTTGCAAGTCTGCTACATGGATTTGATGACCTGGCTACTGGAGTCAATGTTGGACTATTATCATCCGCATTGGTCAGAGAGTTTTCGTCGACTTCCGTAGATCAGATCCAGGACGAACGCAAGCTATGGCTGCTTGCTCACTTCATATCTATCAATCGAATCCAAGGAAGAAGTTCACAGGATCCGGAGTTCCTGAGAGCTTTATCCCTGCAATTATCTCGCTCCTCTGGGGAGATTATTGGGCGGATGGATGCTCGAGACCCGGAAGTTATTGAAGAACCTGTTCACGGTGCTGAAACGGACGGAACAACTACCCAGCCTTTGCCAACCTTTGTCAAGGATGAGCTACTCTCATTGGTAAATGAGCAAAGCATTACTGGATTGCTTGCCAAGTTCAATATCGACTACGTTTCGACCTCTGTCGCTGGAGGGGAAGATGCCAGCTTGCTTGCTAGTTATGCCCTCACACTTCTGAGAATCTTCCCACACAGGGGAGACGATATTCGGCTGTGGCTTTATTTGGGGTCTATGAAGATGTGGGATGGGCGCGAAGTACCCGCGTTGAAGTTTTTCTGGCAGGCCATGAGCCTGACCAATACTTTTTCTGTCATCAGAGCAGACTCTAAGGGCGCGTTGACATTGCTGCGGCCACAGATACAGCGCCAACAGCTCCCTTCAAGTGATGCTGGAAGAGACCGGGAATGGCGAACCATACTCCTCTTCCTCGAACTCTACACCTTTGTGCTCCGTTTCACCGACGATGAAGAGTTCCTGAGCGGTGATGTCCCAGCATTTGGACGGACGAGCGAACCTGTTTCCCGCATCCGTCAAAGTGCTCTTCCCATTAAAGATATCAAGCGGCTCACGATCTTCTTGAAGAACCTTGCTTTCACAATGTATTACAATGCAGGTGAACTCGCCGATGATGGTCAGTCTATTACCGAAGGCAGTATAGGAAGCTACTTTGGAGCAAGTGCCTCTACCTCCAGATTTCAACTTCCGGAAACTGAGGTAGTCTCCAAAAGTCTAGCAAGACGGCCGTTTGCTGGAGTCGCCGGTATGACGTTCGACTATGTGAGAACCATTGTGGCGGGTGTAATGCGAATGCTCTATGAACGAGATTCTAGACGTCGTTTCCTGTCAAAAGACCACTGGCTCATGACGTCCCGATTCGAGATGGAAGGTTTCATTCCAGCCGTTGTCATGGAAGAGGAGCGACAACATCAAGTTCGCGAGGAAGGGGAAGATGAGGACGCCGATGTTGACGACTCACAACTTGTCGAAAATAGAGAGTACACGGGATTGGTTGGGATGTCCCGGCCTAGACGTGCTCAGCAGATTGAGAACTTGCGAAGACAGCAACAGAAAGCTGCCCGACAAAAGGTTCTTGCCGCGGTAGGGCCAAGACTAGAGGTTCTACAAAACATGCCGTTTGTTATACCATTTGAGACTCGTGTCCAAATTTTCCGACAATTTGTTCTCCTGGATCAGACTCGCAGACGAGGCGGTAATGTAGACCCCGATATCTGGCGAATGTCTATCATCCAGCAGGCTCAGATGTCCCCGAGACACTCTCGCACAGCGGGACACGAGCTACTTGGTCGGCACCACGCCAAGATTAGGAGAGAGCAAATCTTTGAAGATGCGTACGATCAATTCTATGATCTCGGAGAGGGGTTGAAAGAGCCGATTCAAATAACCTTTGTCGATCAATTTGACACAATCGAGGCAGGTATTGATGGCGGAGGTGTCACGAAGGAGTTCCTCACCAGCATCACCAATGGGGCATTCTTGTCGGACGAAACGAACCCTCGCTATTTCGTTGCAAACGATCAGAATTTGCTGTATCCGAATCCAGCCACATTCGATGAACGACGAGAAATACTCAAAGCCGCAGGGCTAAGGGAAACTTCTGTTGATTGGAAAGAAGGTATGGCAGACCTTGCCAAGCGCTACGAATTCCTGGGCAGGGTCGTAGGCAAATGCTTGTATGAGGGCATCCTCGTCGATATTGGATTTGCTGGATTCTTCCTCCTCAAATGGGCCACGTCCGGGACAGAACCTGGATATCGCGCAAATATTAACGACCTTCGGGATCTCGACGAGGGATTGTACCAAGGTCTCCTGAAGCTCAAAAATTACCCTGGAAATGTGGAAGACTTCTCACTCGACTTCACCATTACGGACAAGATATCCTCCGATGGAGAGAACAATACAATCACCCGAGAGCTGTTACCAAACGGCTCCAACATTTCCGTCACGAACGAAAACCGGCCCCTGTACGTCTCTTACGTAGCTCGACATCGTCTGCAAGTCCAGCCCTTCCGCCAAACCCAGGCCTTCCTCAAAGGTCTAAGCGAGATCATCAACCCAACCTGGCTCTCCATGTTCAACCAATCCGAGCTGCAGACTCTGATCGGCGGTGACTCATCCGAAGTCGACGTCGAAGATCTGAGACGCAACACTCAGTATGGTGGAATTTACCAGATCGGCGACGATGGCCAGGAGCACAATACTGTGAAGCTATTCTGGAAAGTTCTGAAAGAGCTCGACGACGCAGACCGGAGAAAGGTCCTGAAATATGTTACATCGACGCCCAGAGCGCCTCTTCTGGGTTTCTCGCAGCTGAACCCGCGCTTCAGTATCCGGGACGGTGGAAGTGACGAAGAGAGACTGCCTAGTACGAGTACATGTGTCAATCTTCTGAAGCTGCCGAAGTATTCTACGGAGACTACGTTGCGACAGAAATTACTTTACGCGGTCAATTCGGGTGCTGGATTTGATCTCAGTTAATTGATGATTGCGAGATGAACGATATGTAATGGCCTTTATGATCTGGGGACTCCAGGTGTGGGTGCTAGATGCTGGAGCTGGAGGTGTATAAAGGAAAAGGAATGAATCGGACTGGATGGGTGCGATGAACAAGAACAGATATACTACGGATGAAGACCCAGAGCCTTCATCTCCACGCTCAGTCGGAGCCCCGACGTGAATATGAACATCTATTCCAAAATAGCTCAAGCTTGCTGTGAAACCTCCGTGCGTGGAAATTCATGAACATGTTTAAATCCTTTTTTCACTTTTAGAACAACGTTCCCTACTAAGGAATAGGTCAGAAGATCCGGCTCTTCTCTTCAGAGACTATACCCTGGAGACGTGAACACTTTGAGTGGGCACTCTGCCTTGGCAGAATCATATCCTCATTCTTCCAAACTATCTAAACACGTATCAATAAGTTTACTAAGCCTCTGCCGATGTTTCCTATGGAAGACCCTCCTCGCCCACAGTACAGCCCCCCTCACATCACCATCACTCACACCCACAACAACCATCGCCCCGGGAAACCGCTCACGCACCAGCTGCCAGGCAATCAAAAAAGCCTTATACGCATACAGAACCAGCCACGGCGGCTCGAACTCACAATTCGGCGCCGTATCCAGATAGCTCAGAAACCAATCCACATGAGGATGCGCAGCATTTTTCGTCGCGCTTTCGTGGAGCAGTTGACAGGATGAAGCGAGGTACGTTGATTGCGTTAGGAAGGCATCGACGCTTCCTCCTACGATGCCGGAGGTGTGTAATGGTGACCAGAGGAGGAGTTCGAGCATCGCCATCTCCCAGGTAGCTTCACATGAAACCGCGTGTGTGGACTTCGCCGTCTCTGCTTGTGGGCGGATCAGGCGCTCGAGTGCAATGAGTGAGGTTTGGAGAGGCTCGAATCGCTCTAAGCTGAGTCGCCCGGTCATTGTTGACCAGCCTGATACTTCGCGAGCGCTGGAGAGTAGGAATTGTGCTATGTTGATGGCTCCGTACATGTCGAATCGAGGGAGAGAGTCGATATCGGGATCTGGGGAGAGGAATACTCGGATGGCGTCGGAGTATGGCACAAGTGGTGTGGACTGTCGTGCAGCTAGTTGTCGGTGTGCCCAGAGAGCAGAGGAGAATGCCGTCCAGCAATCTTCTGGACATGGTAAATCGTGCTTGATTTCAAGATGTGAGAGTGACCTTGGGATGGAAAATAGTTGGTACCATAGCGCATCGATTTGGTGGACAGCGAGGAGTGTCCGTTTGTGGGATTCGGTTTTAATGAATGCCCGCCATAGATCGTCTAGATCCTCGGTCATTGTGGACTCAACTGGCATTGGTTGTGTCAGACCGCCAAATCGAGTGAGCGATATCATTCGGGAGTGCATCTTGTGGCCGTATGCCGAGTCGGCACCACAGAGATACATCATTACATATACTTGGAGCAGCCAGTATGCTTGGACCAAGATGATTGTTTGGGCCAGGCCAACTGCTCGTTCTTCTTCTTCCGCTGCGACAACACGAGCTCGGTGAAAGCACCTTTGGGATAATCTCGCACCTGAGCCATCCTCATTACCACAGTCAGGATCTTCACCGTACTGGTAGGCTAAACAGAGCATGCTGAGCCCTAGGTGTAGGGGGGTTTCAGTGGCGTCGAAGGTTGGCCGATGAAGAAACGGGACGAACTGGGAGACGTTACTGAAGTAGAGTTGATATCCCCTTGCCGATTGAGAAGGCGATGGAAACCAGTCATCCATAAGATACCCTACATCTTTCGGAGACAGGCCATCTGGGATGTAAGATGCTGGAGGTGAATTTGATTGGATCTGGGAGTCGTAGAGATATGTGGAGTTGAAGCTGGAAGGTTCAAGCAGTAGATTTTGCTCGAATCCAGTTGAATCAACGTCTCTTGGGTTGCTTCTTGATAGGGGTTGGTTATACCCATGGGGAAGTTCGTCGCTCCCCGCTTGCATGCTTGTTGAAGCATTTATGATGTGAGAGAGACTGAGATGATCCTGAGGATATTGAACGAGAGACGGCTGTGCGCGTGATAGATCTATAGGCTCAACCCAATGATCCATCGCCGAGTCCATATTCACGATTAAATTCTGAGACTGCCCCTGTACTCCAAACGGTATTTCTTGGGGTAATACAGGAGAGGACCCGAAATCTCGAAGTCGTGGGCCATCTCTAGATGGACCCCCATCACGTTCGCCAGCCCGTCGCTCTAGCTGTTCTGGATGTTTCTTCTTGATGTGACGAGATCGTAGATCACGGCGCGAGAAGGTAGTCTGACAAAAAGTGCAAGGGAGGGAGGCTTCAGTCCCGGAGCGCGAATGCACCGTTGCGTGTCGCTTTAGATTCTCATAGCGGGTGAAGCGGCTCCCACAGGTCTGGCATTGATACGGCTGCAGCCGATTCGACGGTGTTGCCGCTTCTGCGTTCACGACAGCGACAGACATGACGCAGTCAGAGGCGATTGGGATAAAGAGAGGGAGCGTAGTCGAAATGCCCAGGTAGCTACTGTAGGCTGGCAACTTTGTTGAAAAGTTACGAATGCTTGGGACGGTTGGGGACTGTTGTAAAAGTGGGCGGGGTATCGGCTCTCCTCCGTAGACTATGGGGTAAAAGGCTGGGATGCTTATCTCAACTGGGATGTCTTATCTCGATGACAGCCAACCAGAGAGCTCGCTTACCATGTAAATATGTAAATATGTCAATTGGGAGCTTCAAGACCCGGCCCTCGATAATCAAAAATTGGCTTTGCCACGCAAGATCAAACTGAGTTACCCTTACACAAAAATCTTTCGGTAAAGGTCTGAATGGAAGATCTCCCACTTTAATACTCTTCGATCCCGAAAAGAAACTGTTGCCGATTACTGCAATACAAGGCTGGGATGAGCAAGTTTCTCGGGTGGCTAGTTTTGGACTATCAAGACACGGCGGGGGACCTTACAGTAGGTATGCATCCCAAACAATGATTCACAATTTCAAATTCATGAACTATTTACATGTATTCTCGCAAGCCCGAAATTGGACAAATGTGACTCCCTTTTTCCAACTCAAATAAGGGCGCATTCTGGCACTTTACAAATATCCTCATATACAATCTCTGGCCATTCGATCTAAACCGGCAGGACCACCTTGAGACCCATGTACTCTCTTTGATGCATGAGCTTACCATTGATCAAAACCTGATCAGCACCAATGCGATTGCGAACAGTATCTGTTGGGTCCGTAGCCGTCGAAATCTGCATCTCGCGCCATTGACGATTCGTTGGTACCGGCTGGCCGGCACTCATCCGCTTAGCGTACTCCTTATACACACCTTGTTCCTCGATACATCCTTCCCTTTGGATGAGAGGCGATGATACCGCAGGAGCCATGCTCAAATCGCCAATGGAGCTGTTGAAGAGAACCAGTGACAGACGCTCCTCATGCAGCTGATCAACGGGAGGCTTGTACACACGGTGACGAGTGGCTTTGAAGTGACCACCAGAAACAATCTCGAGGGTGTCGCCGATGTTGATGACGAGCGCTCCGGGCTTGTAGGGGACGTAGTACCACTGCTCATCGCGACCCCAGATCTGCAAGCACGAAATGGGAACGGAGAATAGCAGGGTGGTAAGACCAAAGTCTGTGTGGCCGTGCATACGGAGACCTTTGGAAGCAGCCTCAGTGGTCTTTTCAACAGGACGGAAGAGTGCGTGGCGGAAGTATCCCTCGCCAGTTGGCCCACCATGCGATTGGACATTGTCCCAGAGATAGTTATCAGGGAGCTCGAGGACACGCGAGAAGAGGGTGAGTAGGCGGCGATTTACTGAACCGGTCAGGTAGTTGCAGAATGCTTCGATCTCATCGAGGAAGGGGCGCAGGCAGCTAGGAGTCCGGTTAATATCCTCCCAGTCGTCCTTGTACCAGTTGAATTGTTCGATGCCATCAGGAATGGCTCGCGTTTTCTGAACAAGAAAAAGATCAGTCTCGATTGGATGGCTTATGAAGGACTGGATAGTTTTGAATTACCTTAAATCCATATGGGTGCTTGTATCCAGACCATCTTCCTGTCTCCGGGTCAAACAGAAGTCGGGCCTTCTCCTCCTCGCTAATGTTATGGTAAAGGTATTGAGCAATGGCAAATTGTCGATGCAGCTAGAATCGGGGTCAGCGTCCTGTGAGTACAGAATAGCTGAAGTCATATTGCTTACCTGCTCAAGGGAAATACCGTAGTTCTCAAGGAAAAGAAAACCATCATCGCGGATCGCGGCTTTGACCTGATCCACGAGATTCTGCACAACAGCGGGGTCTTCCGAGTCCATCAATGACAGGTCAATGGACTTCAGAGTTGCAAAGTTGTGAGTCTCTTTTGTGGCTGGTGGTGGGATCCATTCTGGAACTGTAGGCTTGCCAGGTAGACTCGCTGGAGGGGGACTGAATGGGGTAGCTTTCGTCATTTTGTGATAGGTATGTCGCGGCAAGTATCACTGAGATTTTTGACTTTTGGGCAGGTATTCCGCAAGGGGTTGATGATATCAGGGTGGATGTGTCTGTTGTTGTGAGCCGTGATACTTATAATACGAGAGAAAATGTCTCTTCTTATACACGGAGAGACGTACCTAACTCTTGGAATCAAGGTGTTGCGGAAAATGCTGCGACTCTCTACCAGTAGACCATAGTAGACCAATATGGCAAGATCTTTCCCCCATCTTGCACGCTTTGGCTAGATGTGCACATCAGCTCCTCCCCCTCTCCCTTCCCCTCCTCTTCCTCCTCCTCCTCCGTCTCCCACTCCCCACTCATTTCAGGGCTCTCATTTCTCGCTTAATTGTGGAGTAAATAATCAGGGGCGAGATCCTTGGCAGGGAGCTCCTCCCGCCAAGATAAGGTACCTACGAGCCGACCTGGATAAGCGGGTAGATTGGCAACGTGGAATAACAACTCAGAGAGCTCCTCCAAGTCCAGTAGCCTTGCATAGAGGTATGACGACGAAGTTGGAATTTTTGTTGTACATCAGTTTAGAGTGGGGGCTTGGCGGGGTAAATTATTTCCAGCTTGTTAAGTTGATCTTGTATTCTTCTTGATCTTTTCTCCCTATTCTCAATCCTCAATCACATCATTCCATCTTACCTCTTTCTTGTTCAGTACCCAAACTCTCGATTCAACCTAATTCAAGAAGATCTCACTGCTTCACAACAGACGCAAATATGTCTCGTCAACTCATTTCCAGCGAGAAATTCCCAACCAAGCCACACAACTGCAAGTTCTTCCCAAAGAATAGAAATTCATGGCATAGTGAGAATCTAACAGTCTCCAGGCCCAGCAGTCAAAGTACCCGGTCTCGTATTCTGCGCAGGACAAACAGCAACTGGCGAGATCAAAGCCGCAACCGTTCGTAGCCCATGCCCCTCCCTCTGAATTTCATTGTCCGCCCTTCCCCCACCACAAACTCGCTAACGCATGTAAACATTAACAGCGAACCGTTCTCCAGAATCTCAAGGAAGTCCTCGAATTGGCAGGATCTTCGCTTGAGCAGGTCGTCAAGTACAATGTGTATCTCGCAGACATGAAGGATTTCGCGGCGATGAATGAGGCGTATATCGAGTTTCTCCCACAGCCGATGCCTGCGCGCTCGTGTTTGCAGGCTGTTGCGCCCGGAAATGGGACGGTGATTGAGATTGAGTGTATTGCGCAGGCTTGATTTGAATGATGGATGGAAAAATCTGTAATTTGGCGTATAGACAAATGGGATGAACAAATTTGGGTAACTGCTTTTGAATGCAATTGTTGAACGGTTTCTGAGTTTCATGTTCCTGCAGATATGATTGCAAAGTGTTCGTCAAACGACAAGTCTTTAAATCTGGAACTTTTTCTAGAAAGAAAAGTCAACGTTGTCAGGATCTCTGTTGACATGAATGATACTAGGGATCTTTGAATGTTAAGTCATGACTATCTACTAAGGGTATAAAGGCCGGCAAACTCAGTAAGTACGTAAGCTTTGTCGTTGTTCAACGTGCTGGTACATCGTCGTTTTGAACATCGAAAGAAAAGACTTACCACTTGGTCATGTTGTGATAAATCGAAGAAAGGATCAAATAAGGGCACGATATTTGAATGTTGCTCATTGCATATCTATGTACTCTAAATTTTCTAGGGATCGAGCGAAGTGATAACTTCATGAGTTGGCAATATCAATTTCTGAGATATACCAGTTCTGAATCGCCTTTGTATCCCCCGTCATGGCCACGGTATCGTACTTTTTCCGTCCCTCCTTTGCTGTGACTCCATTGTTTACCATCCGCGCAGCCCACTTTCCATGCTTCCTTGCTGCCGCGACGATCTTCTCAATTGCCTCCACAAATTCGGGCTCGTCACCTCTTGCAGGCGTATAGCCCAAGAGCGCTTGTGCAAGGTCATTAGGGCCAATAAACACCATGTCCACCCCAGGTACCGCTGCAATAGCATCGACGTTCTCTACACCTGCCCTCGTCTCAATCTGAATCATTGTGATGATTGTCTCGTTCGCGCTCTTCATGTACTCTGGTGTGGTCAACCCGTGGCCGATGGCTGGGAAGGCAGAACCCTGCCCTCGCACACCCTGTGGCGGAAACTTGCTCGATGCAACGATTGCGGCTGCCTCCTCGGCCGTGTTGACCTGCGGTACCATGACTCCGTGTGCTCCAGTATCCAGAGCTCGCTTAAGAATGTCGTGTGCAGGTCCGCGGATGCGAATGATGGGAGAGACACCAAGGGCTGATATTGCTGCGACAGAGTTGTGCATGGAGTCGTCGGAGATGTGGCCGTGTTCGCAGTCAATGATGATGCCATCAAGACCAGTCAGGGCGACTATTTGAGCTTGGCGGACTGAGGGAATTGCCATGAACGTCATCAAAGGGAATTGTCCATCGCGGAGCTTGTTGAGTAGACGCAGACGAGGATTCTGGACTTTGGTCGTGAGAGCAGTGGTATAGGTAGGAGTACCCTTGGTGGCCGTCATTCTGGCGGTGTTTGGGTCGTGAAAGCTTGAAGACAACAGGAGTACTTGCAAAAAGGGGGGATTTGGGAGAAATAAATTCAATAAAAGTTCGAAGTAACCGAATGACTACCTGCCAAATATCTGGGAGAAAAGCAGAAAGTATGAAGAGCAAGAGGGTGTGAATAGGACGGGAGAAAGATGAATTTTTGATACAGGAGAGCAAAAGTAGGAGGGAAACAACCTCCTTAGTAAGTGCGAGCAGCTCACTCCGCATCTAGTATATCTCGAATCGTCATAGGCTTACTTCTACAATCGATTGGAGGAGGAGCAGGAGGAGTTGGAGTTGGTGCACTTGAACAGTGGGATTCTTACAAATTGGTGAACTTGCTTGCTCCACACAAGAGGAGAAGAGGACGGGGAGGGAGGAGCTCAGTAATCTCTACTTACCTCCAGTTACCTCCGTACTGTCCCAAGGAAAGAGAGCATCCGCCAGGGATCAGATGCCTTCTGTTCCTGAGCAGGGAGCTCTCTACTGTAGTCTGGGAAGTATCTCCATCTGTTCTGTTTACAGCCGTCAAACGCCGAGCGGGAAGAAGCGAGTGCGGGGCTCCTCCCAGTCCAACTGGATTCGAATTAGCTTCCTATTTGCGTCAAGACCCCCTTTCCCGTTTGAGAATCCATGCAGGTGAAGAGGATACGAGGTGACAAGGGCTCTCCCCGACTTTGTTCACCCCGCCCTTATCTCCAATCCTAGCTGAGCTGCCCAAACTGCAAGCTTACCAGCATGGATCGTAGTGGGAACCGAAAATGGGCCATCATGGGGCTCCTCCGACTTCCCCTTGGATGCTCCCCAGCTATCAGCAGTCGGATTGGCAGTCGTCTCTTGAAAAAAGGCTAACCAATCACAACTTTGACATATATCTTCTTGTTGTGAGTGCCATGCTTTGCCTATAGGAGAGCCGACGAACAGGTAGTCCAACGTTTACCTTGATATATATAACCTCAATCCCGGCGGCATAAGTATAGGTTGACCAGACATCTGAGCCCATCACCTCTCTCTTCAAATTCGCAATCTCATTCAACATTGACGCAGACTTTCCAGCGGGCAGACATATAAAGGTCTTCCCTCGCCTGCTCAGCAAAGACAACATGGAACTCTCTCGCCCCGATTCGGCTTCTGCGACCAGCCATGATCAGCAGAAAGACATCAAGTCGAACGATCTTGGGGTCATGTCCTCTGTCCGCCCTGGCGAGATGAACGACGTCAACCGAATGCCTGAATCCCTTCGCGAACTTAGTGCTGAGGAGTTTGACCAAGTCAACAAGAAACTCGTCCGCAAGATGGATCTGGTCATCTTGCCCATCATCGGTATCCTGTACATCCTCAACTACATCGACCGTCAGAACTTGTCGGCTGCAAAGTTAAAAGGCATCACCGACGATCTCAACATGTCTACTCAGCAATTCGCTACAGCTATCTCTATCCTCTTTGTCGGATACTTGCCATTCCAGATCCCATCCAATCTTCTCATCACCAGAATATCTCGACCTGGGATGTATATTTGTACCGCAACGGTCATATGGGGCGCTATTTCGGGTGCGACAGCAGCGGTCCGGACGTATGAGCAACTTCTGGTTGTTCGCGTTTTCTTGGGAGTCGTTGAGGCCGTCTTCTTCCCTGGAGCTGTTTACTATTTGTCAACCTGGTACACCAAAGGAGAGTATGTATTTGCACCCACCTGTTTTTCTCAACCATCCGAGATTCCGATCCTGTCAATTTATATTGTACAGTGCTAACTTCTTTGAAGGCTTGGCAAGCGTCTGGCAGGCCTCTATATTGCGCAGCAAGTTGGTAATGCCTTCGGTGGCCTCTTCGCCGCCGCAATCTTCGAGATGGATGGTCTTCATGGCATCGCTGGTTGGCGATGGCTTTTCATTGTCGAAGGCTGTGCTACCGTAGGCATCGGTGGGATTTGTATATTCTTCATGCCCGAGTACCCGCACAATGCTCGCATGCTGAACAAGTTTGAGAGGGAGCTTGCTGTGTGGCGGATCGAGTCTGAGGCGGGCGCAGCTGAGGGCACAGAGCATGAAGGGGTTCTGAAGTCCTTCAAACTGGCGATCTCAGATCCCAAGCTACTGATGCTTATCTTCTGCAACATGATGTCCCAGGCTCAAGGTTCCATAGCCAACTACTTCCCCACGCTTGTCAAGTCACTTGGCTATACTGGAACCGTCTCATTGTTGCTGACTGCACCACCATACGTTCTCGCCGGATTCGTCTATTATGGTCTGACATTCTACTCGGACCGCAAGAACACCGTGTACCCAATCATTATGTGCTGTATCGCTGTCGCAACTTCGATGTACATCATCCCGATGGCCACTACCAACGTAGGAGCTCGGTACTTCTCCATGATGGTACTGCCGTTCTCCTCAGTTGGCCCTCAAATACTTCTCTACAAGACAATCAACTTGCACTTGGCAAGGCCGACGGCCAAGAGAGCTGCAGCCACTGCTCTTGTCAACTGTATCGGTGGGACTGCCAATATCTGGGCTTCCTACTTGTACTATGCCCCACCTCAGTTCTTCGCAGCGATGGGTACACTGATGGGTTGCGCCCTCTTGTTTGCGTGTATGCTGACTTTCTACCGCTGGTACGTCCTGCGCGAGAATCGCCGCCTGGACTCCAAAGATCCTATGGAGATTGCAAAGGTCATGAAGGGTGGTGTAACACAGGAGATGGTGGACTTGGGCTGGCGTTACGAAATGTACTGATGATTTCAGAGGCTTAATGAATGTTGTTTGATGGTGGGCTTTTTGGTGTAATACTTGAAAATGTATCAGACAGGGGAATATGGAGTATCTGTCAGTAGGTTGGTAGAAACATTCAGTACAGAATAAGTACAGGCAGTATACCGTATCATCTGGTGCTCTTGATTGGTGACAAAGTTCCAAAACAAATACACCCACTCTACAAGCGAGAGTTAGCCTTGTGCCTCAAGGCTGACTGCCAAGACACTAGAGTGAGATTAGCGTGGAATGGCCATTCAAAAAAAGAATTTGCTGCAAAATCTCTTTCCCTCTTCACCAAACCACCAGCATCTTCATCTCATGGCTGCAACTCTCACCACGCCGCTGCTGCACCGAGGATGAAGTATCCTCGATCAATCTCCCCACCTTCAATGGCGTGTACATCCCATTACAAGCATTGAAACAAAAGAGCAGACCGCAGCAGCCGGCCTGGGATTGGATGGAGCCGAGGCAAGATATGGATGGATGGCTGGAGATGATTAAGAAAGAGGAGGAAAAACACAACCAGCTTCAAAATTAAATGCTAGAGCCCGCCGTATCCATTCCAAGAACGAGCGAGTGTGGACAATGAAGCAAGAGGAACATCCGGTCGAGATTTTGATTCTTCGAGACCTTCCTTTGGGTACACTATCTGCTGGGCTCCTTAGTGGGTCTGGTGCTTGGTGCTCTTTGGAGACATTCTTATTTGTAGTTTGCTGTGCACCGTATAGTTATCAATATACCAATTCAGAGCAGAGAGTGTTCTTTTGCATTTCTTGTGTGCTGGTTTTGATGTTCTGTCTGTTGCAGTCTTGGTTTTGCAGTGGTGTTATGGAGGGTTATTTTTTCTTCCAACATTGATCAGCATCCTCATGAACCTCGACCCCTTCAATCCCCTTCCTGATCTCCTTCTTCCTGCTAGTCTCAATACCATACCTCTCATCTCTATCCTTGACCTTCTCCCACGGAACCTACGATTACAGATCTCGTCAGTATCCCACCAACATGACTCAAAGATAGAAAAGATTCTGCCAAAGTGAAAGCGAGCATACCTGTTCATCCCTCGTGAAGCTCATCATCAACTCCGGCTTGCCAAGTGGCAGCGTATCACCCCTATCAACCTGCCATAAATGATACGTCTTGCCATACAAGCCTATGACTTCCTTCATTTCTTCTGTTTCGGCCACTTCCCAGATTGCGTTTGGGACGTTGGGGTTAGGCATGATGAGCATACCACTGCGGACCTTCTGGTTGTTAGACTGTTGCTCACTAATTGTGTACTACAGTACTGGGTGCATCGAAAAGGACATAGATGTCCGGACAGGGGAATTACCTCGTAGTCATGAGAATGCCACAACTTCCTTTCTTCAATATCGAGATTCTCGTACAGTTTTGGTGTGATCATGTACTCGACCCCAATGAGCCTCGCTGGGTTCTTAGGAGCATCATAAATGAGGCATTGCCTGACCTGCATGCAGATCATTAGCTTACAGTCACGGAACATGTATGAGACGTGGGCGAGGATCATACATCAGCACTTAGATGTGTGCAGTAGTGGTTCGCTTCCACGGATCGAGATGGGTCTGAAGCATACACATGGAAAGCATTCAAATGGGCGCAGATGGCTTTGATGGGTTGGAAGGACTGGGTGGCTGAAGCTCCAGTTTCGAGAATGGTATCTTTGGTTGTTACGGGTGGGCCAGCGGCGCCGTGGGTGGCTTGCGATGTCATGGCTAGAGAGTTTGACTTGCCGTGTACCTCACTAGAAGGACGAAGATTGTGAAAAATGTATTTGGGGCGTGCGGAGATGATCAAGGCGATTTCACAGAAACAATACTAGCTGACGTCATGATGCTCATCACTGGAGGATTATCATGTGCTACAGTACAATGGACATAATGCCGTTTCTCATATTTTCGACTCAGATGGTGGCCTTCTGAGGTCAGTATATTGTCTTCCCAATAGGAGGAATTGGATTGACTTTAGTCAGTACTTACTCACTTGAAGCTATTCTTCATCTCTCGAAGCTTGGCCATCACCTCAACAGGATCCGTCTTGCCTGTAGCCTTTTGTATCTCAGGATCCTAGAACTGTCAGATGTGCCCTTCTCTTGAGAATCAGGTAAACTTACATCCATTCTCATGAAGACATTGTGTTTCTGCGAGATCGGATCAGCAAACGGGTTTACACAGTCAGCACCAGCACCCACCTTCTCATCACCAATAGTAAATTTGCCCTGCGTCTCCTTGTTGTTCTCTGCAAATGTGTGCAGCTTCTTCACTGGCTCGCTCTGCAAGACCGACATCGCAAACTTCACATTGGCTTTCGTGTATTCGTGGCCAGGCTGTTCTCAATTAGCACGGTTGACCTCGGTGAGGACGGAAAGCATACATAGACTTTCGTGTCTTCCGGGACAGCAGCAAGAGTCTTGTTCAATGCAGTGTTCATCTCCTCGGGAGTGCCCTCGAAAAATCTACCACAACCTAGCAAAGGGTGTTGGGTCAGCCCTGGATCGCAAAATATGGGACGATATCGACTCACCACCATGGAAGAGGGTATCTCCAGTGAAGATAACCTTTCCAGTACTGTCCTCCATAAACCAGCAGATGCTGTCTTGTGTATGGCATGGGGTATAGAGAGCCTTGACTGAGATGTCGCCAATCTTGAAACCCTCGCCATTCTTCGGAGTTTGTGTTACGCCTTCACAGTCCTTGCCGCCGATGATAGGCTTTCCCTTGAATTCAGAATGGGCCAACTGGATTGATGCGTTAGTAGGACATGAGATGAAAGGTTGAGAGTTGCTCACCAGTTTCTTGTTTCCACCTGCGTGATCCCAATGACTAGTCCTGTCAGAACCCCCCTCTCACTTCGACAATGAACATACTGATGTGTGTTGACAATTGCGGTCAAATTGATTTTGCCAGAATTGATCTGCTCCTTCAAAACAGGTGCCACCCTACATATGCGAATCAGTTCCCCTCATCCAGTGTTTGTATTGCTTTGGACTAACTCGTCGGGGTTGGCGGGGTCAATAATGACAGCATCTTTGCTCTTGTCGTCGATTACTAGGTAGGCGTAGTTATCGCTACTCCCAGTCCCTAGACTTTAACTTAGTAATAATCCATAGCTCAACTGGCGGCCACCTTGAGGGGTAGCTTACACATGGGAATCGACTGGATATGCATTGCGCGGGTCAAAGCTAGCTAATGGTCTGTTAGATACGGTGTTGCAGGCAATGAAGGAGGAAGCATACACTAGCAGTAAGAGATCTCAATGGGCGAGATATGAAGGGTCTTGAAAATATTGACAGGCTCATTTGATAGCAGTTTGATGCTTGGGAATCGAAGAACTAGATATCGAGTCTAGTAAAGTTGAAGTTCGCCAGACTTATCTTATCTCCTATCTCCTATCTCCACGTGATATCTGATTATACCAATCAGAAGGATGTTATTTCTACGCGTCAAACCGCGTTGGAACTCAACACTCTTCTTTGCCAACGTTGAATCTTCTTGCTGAGCACCATCTAACTAATGCAGATCCATTTCTACCTACAATGGCAGAGCTAGGATCGCTTATGAGTAAAGTTTCATTCTACTCTTGCCAATACATAAAACTAAGCTCATCCCTCTGGTAGCACTTATAACACTTCCCGTTACCCATCGCCTTTCCTCAGAGCATAGGAATCTGGAATTGCAGATCAGTGCTATCCGCAGAAGTACCGAGATACTTACGCTACAATTGGAACGATATCTGATACTGCGCCGACTCTCGGAGCGGATGGTGTTGCATCAATCATGGGCTGAAAGTCTGCAATGACCTCTGGCTCACATTCACTCCACAAATCTGTCGCCACAGGACCAGGGCTGACGCAGTTCACTGTGATATCATACTTCCGGCCCAGTTCTGCAGCCCAGACCTTGCAGATTCCTTCAAGTGCTGTTTAGGTGCCGACATAAACTGTTTGTTGTGGCATGCCCATTCTCGCGGAGACCGAAGTTATAAGAACCATTCTTCCCCCTCTTCCAAAGTGAGGCAGCACCATTTGAGTGA
Organism: Helotiales sp. F229; assembly: GCA_002554605.1. Lineage (NCBI taxonomy): Eukaryota > Fungi > Ascomycota > Leotiomycetes > Helotiales > Helotiales sp. F229. Next base: position 2,117,678 of record MXAW01000011.1, read on the forward strand.
GAAAGATCGGAGCCACATATTGTCAGTCCAGGAAAGATTGTTGAGGTATATGCAGGAGTACCTCTCAGATTCACATCGGCCTGAGCTTGGCAGAATTCCTTCGTCATCTCTTCCTGGAAACAGTCATCTCCAGTTGCTGCATTATGGACAAGTAAATCAACCTTTCCATTCTCCGAGACTGCCAGTGCAGCGTCGACAATCTTTTTGAGATCTTAAAACACGGCCACGTTTGCCTGAACTACTGCTGCTACTTTACTGCTCATTGATTCGATCTTCTTGGCAAGCGTAGCAGCTGCCACTTCTCCTCTCGCTGAAGTGTAGTTCACGATCACATTGGCACCTCGTTGCGCAATATCTAAATACAGCCTGGATCGTATGACGCTCCGCTGGCTCAATTCTAGCACCGATACCCCTGTTCTCTTGTAAGGCGTTGCCTAGGCTAAGAAAGATGAAGAGAACGGAGTCGGTCCCACCTGGAAAAACCGGTTATGATTGCTGTTTTACCGCACAAATTTTTGTTTTTGTGATTAACCATTTCAATTGACAATTGTGAAAATTGCAAGGATCTGATCTGAAAGTGGTGTTACCTTGAAGTTCGAGGCTAGCCACAAATGCGCGTTAACCGCCTGGTGCGCTGGAAATTGATTGGCTAATGGTCGTCGACTAAACCTTCACTGTGGATGGGTCTAGGTCTATATATAAGTAGTGCACGGCATCCCCGGTCTCGATCTTGTACTGTTACCTTTCCCTTCATTGTTCCATGGTGTGATCATTGAAAGCTCATTCTATTGAACAAAATGGAATGCCGTCCTTTTCATAATACAAGCAACCCAAGACATGTCAACATCGCGCAGTATCCTCCATATTTGATCAGCAGCAACAAGACTAGACACATTCCCACGACTCGAAACTGTACATCTTTGCGCTCGAGATACGGCTTTACAAAGTCGTGGTGAAATCGATTACTGATGCTCGAACGAGTCCAGTCTTCCCACTTGACTTCGGCAGCGGAGGATTTCGCCCTTTCGACTCTCCATTGCCAGTACGCTGTCAAGTTCCACGCCTCATCAAACGGCTCCTCCTCCTTGATCCATGTCCGCCATCGATTGATCACCTCGAGAACGATCCTCTTGTCGGCCTCAAACCATTCATTATGCTTCTTGCCACAAGCAAAACACTTGTACATCCTTCTTGAGCTTTGGAGTTCTGCGTGGAGGAGTGATTCCACAATGTCATAGTGGTTGAAACAGTTCCTATCGATGTCCTCGACTTCAACTAATGCAATGCCACACTTTTCCCACTCGTCTTTTCGCTTTATTGGATCTCGATTGCTCTTTCCGACCTTTAGATGATTTGGGGCATGTTCCGGCGATTCAAAGATATATATCCATCCCAATTTGGAGTCATGTGTGGCCTTTTTCTTCTTCTTCTTCTTTGAAGCGGTCTTAATGCAATTCAAGATCTCGAGATTAACCGACCTTCGGTCTTTTGGCAGTCTCGCGGTACTTTTGGACTTGAAGGGCTGGAACTCCGGCTGGGAAGGCTCTCTTTCAGCACTATCAGGCCGCTCATCGCTGTCAAAGTCTGTTTGGGTAATTTCGTGGGGAGACTTTCCGCTATGTTGTGGGTTCTTTAGAGGCAGTGTCTTCATGGTATTGGAGGAACCTGGAACTGGAGATGGTGCCGGGGCTAAGTCGTGAGAAACTGGTACCGAAGCTTTGATGTGTCTCTGGAGATTCGGGGGTACTGAATGGTGCCTCTCTAGCCTCGTCATGGCTGAAAAGTGGACGTCGCCGATGGTGTTCTGTTGGCGGCAACTCTTGCTTCATTAAGGAGGAGCGTGCCAATTTCCTTCTGGAAGTCGATGTTGCTTCGAATGAACTGGCGTTAGTCGGCGAAACATCAATAGGGCTAGCTGATTTCGACGTTAGGGATGGCAATCTAAGAGATCGACGACCAATTTTCCTTGTCGGTGTTGGAGAAGGTACATCGTGGTCCTCGCAAGCCTCGGTCGACTCATCATTGCCCTTCGGAGTTTTGGTTTGTCGGACGGTACTGGCTGATTGCCTCCTATTGGAAGTATCAGCGGTTGTATTCGACCGTCGCAACAGCCGACATGGGCACTATGAAGGCAAACGAGGAACATACTGACCTGATGGGAAGTCGCTTCAGGATCGCAGATTCTGGTCCTGGCTCATCTGGAGGTGTGATTGGTGATAGAAATCGCTCATGTCCCTTGCTACGAGGAGCACTTTCAAAAATCCTATCGGGTGTCCTTGACTTTGTGCTCGCGGTAGAGGACGATGTCGGCTCTGGAGTAGGGAGAGTACGAGCCGGAGTCATCCCTTCAAGAGGTTTGAATTCAGTCCCAGGATGGGGTAAATCTCGTTCGGAAGAATATCCACTAACTCTGTCCATCGATTCTAGGCAAACTTCCGGGCCCGACAGCTTTCATATCAATTAGTGTACATCTGGTCGATCAAGCAGCACATGCAGCTACCTCTTAATAAGTGTCTTCTCTTCCAGACTGTTCAATCAACCCAAGTGATCCGCAGCTCCTATTAGGCTTCCAGGTCCAGTCGATGTGGCTTTGCCGCTGGAAATGTTGGTTTTCAGCCAGAAACCAACATGCAGGGTTACTGGTGACCCGTTTTGAGGCCAGGTCACCGATACCCAGCCTCGCTATTAATAGACCTCATGCGTCTCAATTCCACTCAATTGTAGTATCTCGTCAAAGACACGGCCTTGAGATTGAAGACAAGTTGTCGACCGTTTCATTGTTCAGATCCATTTTTCTCAGCACTCCCGGTTTGATGGTTGAAAATTCGGCCAGCGTATAGAGAGACAGATGGCCCTCAACGAGGATTGAAACCTGACCAAATTGTTCAGTTACCTATTCTGCAGCATTCAGGTATCCTTCTTGTCAAGAGCAGAAGGCGTGGTGTAGGAAGGGACAGTGTTCTCCCACACCATATAAGTGCCGCTTGCTGTCCTTCGTGGGTTGGACCTCTATATTGTGCCCAACTTCCTTTCGAGCTACCTAGAAGTCAAAAGTCTCAAGTGAGAATTAGAATACCTAGCCACATGTTTTGGTTATGCGATTCTTTGTTTAGGCAATTCTGTTCTTTGCGACTCGGTGTTTGCTATCAACTGTACTGGTAAATTTTCGCACTCCAAAAGTTTGTTGAGTTATCAAGACAGGAAGGGATCATGAAGTTAAACATACTCAAGTATCCTTCACGGCTCACACATTTGCATAATCAAACTGTTGAGTTTGTTGATTATATCACTGCATAGGGATGGCCATTTTGGGGTGGTTGTCTGCTGACGGAGCTATCCGACCTTGCTCACTCATCATTGTACCTGAGTCCTTCATATATTCTTCCCAAATAACCCAAATTTGGGATATCTTCTTTTCGAGTACATCTATGTTGCATTGGTCCAAATGAAAGGGGTTCCGAAGTCTTTCTTTATGTATTATGCGAACACTGCAAGCACTTGTTCCTGCTGTGGATTTGTTTTTTAGTCTCCTTTAGCCGAAGCGACTCCAACACCATCGGAAGTTTATTCCTATCCAATGCTACTTGTCTGCAAAGAGCGAAGTCGGCGATTAAGGGTTGACCGAAGCTGCGATTTTGCGACTCCTCATTTTGACTCCGAGTGAGAACATGCAGGCTCTTCTGAGAATACGGCCCCGCCTGGCTCTTATTGGACACTGTTATGGAGATCGCCATCCCCCACGACTGCACATGGACATGTGGACAAAATTAGGACAAAATGACAGAGGCACCCATGCAGATCTGATCCTCGATCATCATCTTACCGCCATCTTCCTATCCACGCTACGGCAACACTCCGCTATATCGATATTTGTACTGGCAGGTTTATTCGCCACAACATGAACGATTCATACCACCATTTCTCTGGTGTCACAGGAGAGAAATGAAACATGCACGCGGATGGCGATCATGAGCCTCAAAACGAGAGTAAGATTTGGGATGCCAGTGGCTCGTAAGATTTGCAGACGAGGGTGATCTGGGGACCGCAAGCCTTTACTGTCTGCTTCGGAATCATGCTGCCCCGGGGCAGTTTAGTTTTCGAATGCGCCTGGACGGAAAGGTTTCTAAGGGCTGAGATGCGGATGTCTAATTGGAATTGGGGTCGAATTTGAGGCACGCAATCAAGGATGGTCCTCCGAACGACGAATCCGAAGGCGTGAATAATTCTATGAAAAGCCGTCGATGCACATTAGCGGAAATCATGCTAACAGGGATTAGGGCTGTCAGAATCTCAGAAAACGACTGACTCTCGTCCATGATTTCGGTTCTCGGTTCCCACAAAGCGTGCCATGCCATGCCATGGTACTTACACGTCCATTCTTGATAGACCCACGCGGAATCGACTTCAAACAAGGAGGCCCGACGCCCACCCCATTCAATCGCACATCTTAACCAGGGCCGCCCACCTCGACATGATTATCGCAGCATCCATCCTGGCTCTTGATGCCGACTCATGGCGCAACAAAGTTCTTTACCGAATCTGATTGCTGGCCCGAAGACGCCCGGCTCCAGAATTCGAGACAGCCACTCTCATCCAAAGCCACTTCACCGACAAACTTTAGCACCCATCCTAGTCCAACCTCTAAAGAGGGGCGGTGGATGCACGACTGTTCGTTCCATCTTATGCCACGTTCAGTTTTCTAGAAGGTCTCGTTGCAGGGCTCCCCTCAAATACAAGCCGCTATCTCAAGCTGCCCCCTGTTCTCAGTGTCATATCTTTGCGAAGCATGTAATATACCCCTTCACCGCTGTGGTGGATTTATCCACTGAAATAGAAGCTGATCAGGCCATCTCCTGCGAGGAGTGTAATCAACAGATCAAAAGTATTGGCTTGTACTCACTTATATATTGTCCCTCAGAGCACCTCAAGTTCTATCAAAAGCAATCATTTTGTTCACTTTGATCATTTCAACTCAACCCAGCAGTCTTCACTCAGCCTATTCTGTATATCAATACTCATTCATCATGGCTCCTAGTCGCATGGATCCTCAAGACGAGTACGACGTTCCCGAACCAAAAGTTGTCTATGATATCAACGTCCCTTACAAGGCATCATCTAACGAATACCAACGCCGAATCGAGGGAAGAACCGAGTTCCCCAGTTATCTTCCTCACTGGGAGCAAGACCAATGGTTCGACGACTTCCCAGAATTCGACTATGAAGACCCAGCACTTCGAGCAGACCCAAAGAAGCCCAACCTCTTTTCAGCTGGTGTATCTGCTCAACCAGTTACTCCTCGTATGGGAACAATCTTGATAGGCGTCAAGTTAGAGACCCTGTCCCAAGCGGCTAAGGATGAGCTCGCTCTTCTCATCTGTGAGAGGAAGTTCGTAGTCATGAGAGAGCAACTCGATTTCCTCAAATCCGGACCACAATTCCAAAAGGACTTCATGTCGTACTTTGGAAAGCTCAGCCGACAACCAGTTACTGGTGCCATCAAAGACCATCCCGAGTTCCACATCATCCATCGAGATGGAAACGAGGAGGACATTGCCAGGTTTTTCAAGCACAAAATGTCGACAACAATCTGGCACCACGATGTCAGCTATGAGAGGCAGCCGCCCGGATATGTCATGCTTGGTATCCTTGCTTGCCCCGACATTGGAGGTGATACAGTTGTTGCGGACATGACTATGGCGTACAAGCGTCTCTCGCCACTTTTCCAAGGAATGATCGATCAGTTGAAAGCTGTTCACACTTCCAGACATTTGATCGCCCACACCAAAGCGAGCAAGCAACTAGTTCGCTGCAACCCCGTCGACTCACTCCACCCAGTCGTTCGAGTCCACCCAGTCACCGGCGAGAAAGCTATCTTTTACAACATGGAATTCCCAGATGAAGTAATCGGTTTGAAAGATCAAGAATCGGAAGTTGTTATGAAGTTCTTGATGGACTTTGTGAGAAATGGGCATGACTTCCAGGCCCGCGTCCACTGGGAGAAGCACTCTGTAGTTATGTTTGACAACAGGACAACACTTCGTAAGTCTTCTCTCGCATCTCTCAAGAATTCTTCGCTAACTATATTTCCTAGACACGGGTACTGTGGACTATGATACGACTGTTCAAGCTAGGCACCTCTTTCGTCTCGCAGCCATGACAGAAGTTCCCATCTCGGTGGCAGACAGTGAGAAGCTTCGCGGATGATTTCTTCCTGGGGCAGTACATATTATACATTTATCTGGCGTTCTCTCAGCGATTCGGGCTCTTACAGCGATTCTTTGACTGTATACTTTCCTCGTGTACCAAGTATTTAGACTTTTCTTTCCAATATGCACAATATTTCAATCCATTGATTCGAAGACTGAGAAGACTTGTCACGCAACACCGAGATAAACCCCACCTTGCATCTTACAAAAAGTCCGAGACATCACCGGATATAACGTATCGAGAATTACATAGGGGTTCTAGGTATAGACAGGGCATGTCGTGGGAAGCACCATGCACTCTCAAGCGAAAGCGCCGAAGCGATTGGCTCTCAACTCGAAAATGCGACCAACAACGCTGGTTATCGATCTTACATGCATCGCGTCTACGTCACCAATATGAGACTGAGCGGCAAAGAGATGATTACGGGTTAACCTGTAGTATGCGGTTGCGGACCGATCCAGTTTGGCTTACAGGATCTACTTTTCGTACTTAAAAAGCAAAAGCAGTGGCGCAAGTGGCGCAAGTGGAGCTGGATGTATGGTGTATCCCCCAGTTTAATTCTCTAGCTCTGTCAATAATACACTTGCTACTCGTATAGTTTACTAAAAATTATGAGAGAGTAAGCTAACTAGACGAAGTAGTTTCAAGAATCTGGTGGTCGTTTGAGGTTAAGTAAGGTAACAGGCCTCAACACGTCAAAACAGCAACGTCCTGAAGAGACGCTAGACAATTAAAACGGGGAGGGGACCGTACGAATGTTACTGCATTTTTTTCACATAGCGTCGGTCGAAAGGGTTGAAAAGGCAGGTAGTTATGATTGGACGATATCTCGCATGACTGATAGGCAACGTTGCCATGGGTCGACGGAAAATGTCACTCCAAGGAATAATACGATTGCGCCTCAGACTTGCAGCTTTAAAGAGCCACAAACTTCCAACGCGGAATTCTGCCTGTCGAGCCTGTCTCCCGGTGTACGCAATTATCCGCACACCAAACAAGCGAGAACACAGGATCTCTTTAAGAGACTACTTTTTGAATGAATAAACGTAATATTAGTCTCTTATCAAATTATACCAAAAGGGACACATATTACTGAAGAGAAGCACAGCTATCTTTTCAACAAATTTTTGTAGCTCTTTGATTGATGATTATTGAGAAATATAGAGACTTTTGGAGGGTCCGATTTGGGTGTGCGGATAATTGCGTACACCGGGAGCCTGTCAAGCAACCTCTGGACAATCCCCAGTTTTACTGTACCTTGCCGCAGTCGTGCTGCATGACAGATCACAAGCTTACTTCCTTTCCGAGTTTATCATCCGGGCAAAGCATTCCCCGCACTTCCTCGCAAGTCATAGTCCAACAGAAGATCAATAACTACACCTGGCTACTCTCCTCCGGCCACACGTCATAGCCAAACATGTCTTTTGGATTGACGAATCGAGTATGTCTCCCCTCAGCAACCTTGTTGACGACGGCTAAATCCTCGTCGCTCAGCTCGACCAGCTGGAAGTTGCTCTTGATGCGCATGGCATCGGAGCTCTTGGGCAGCACAGCATATCCTCTTCTCAACCCCCACGCAATCAAGATCTGAGCCAGTGTGACACCTTTGGCTTTTGCAAGGGCATTGAGCTCCGCATTGGTCGTTACTTTTTCGCCTGTAGACGGCACTTGATGTTGTGATCCCAGAGGGGAGTAAGCTACGGGGAGGATGTTTTGAGAGATGCAGTATTCGATCAACTCGTTGTTCGGTAGGAAGGGATGGATCTCCACTTGGTTGATGGACGGTTTGACCTCGGCATATTGCAAGATTTCTTCTATGCCAGATACCTTCCAGTTGGAAACACCTATGGCCCTAGCTTTGCCGGCTTTGTATGCCTTCTCCATGGCTTTCCAGATCGGCTTCGGGTTCTCAGTAAGTCCCTTTTTCAAGATGTACTATTAATGCAAGTAAGCTTTTTGGACAGACAAGGACTCGGGGAAGACATACTTTTCCATCAGCACCAAGTTTAACCTTGTTGTCCTCGGTCTTTTCGACGGCAAATGGCCAGTGGATCAAGAAGGAGTCCACGTAATCGGTCCCCAGCATTTTCAGGGAGTTGTCCAAGCTCCATTCGACGTCTTCAGGCTCGACGAGGTGAGGCCAGACTTTGGTCGTGATGAAGATGTCTTTGCGCTGGACAGTGGGATTCAGTGCCAGCCATTCTCGCAAAGCGCTTCCAACTTCATCCTCATTCAGATAGCTTTCCGCTTGTCAGATGACTCAAATATATCCGAGATGACTTCACACTTACTACCAGGCACAGTCCAGATGTCTATAGCCAGCATTCAACGCTGCAAGGACTGCTGTATGTGTTTCTCCGGAAATATTTTCTTTGGCATATGTTCCAAATCCCAGAGCTGGCATCTCAACTCCATTGTTCAACTTGAGAATCGGTATTTTTGCCATTTTCTCAAACTCAGATAGAAGTAAATGCCAAAATTCCGGCTATCCTTTTGGACCCAGGAAAGTTGTGAACAAAGAAGAAATCCCAACAGAGGTCACTAAGTACCTGGTTTGTTTTGCTTGTACAGTGTGAAAACGCGGTCAAGATGTTGTGGTCCTTTCGCTGTAAGTCTTCAAGGCACAACGTGACTCGTACCACCAAGAGAAACGTCCAATAGCACAACAGATTCAACGAAGGAGGTCCCTGTCCAGTGCCTTCAGCAAGCTGGGAGCACAACGGTGTGGCAAGAGAAGCTTGGATCGCGATCCATCTGCGCTTCGCAATTCCAACTACTGCAGTGGCAGGGATACCCCATCAAGCACCGCAAGACGCCTCCCACGAACCTTCGGCAACATGCAACGATCCTTAATTTCCAAACAACTGTAAGTTAAAAGATCGGACGGGACTTACTTGAGATAAGGACAGCACCCGGTTTCGTGTACAGAGTTCAGTCGTCGCGTCTTAATTTGTTTGATGGCACTGTGGAACTTTCTGGAACTCCATGTCATGACTCTCCATAACTTCCGGAGACGGCCTCTTTCCCATGCCGCATGCGGATGAGGCTGCCGAGAGTTTGATAGAGACACTGGCTATGCTGTATGCCTTTCCTCGAACACTAGCACTAAAGATTGGTACGAAGCCCGCTGTCAATGCCACGCAGTGATCGGAAACACAATGCGAGCGGTGCAGTATGACTTGACATGTTGAAACTTTCAACACAGCCCTACGGAGTATGGACGAGTCGTGTCATCTCCTCCCCGTCCCCTGCTCAATAACCAGATAGATGCCTCCTCCAGCAACCGCACCACTAGTCAGAGCAACAAGACCAATCCCCGCAACATTCGGCCTGAACAGCCCCTTCTGCAACAATTTCAAAGACCGGAAGTACCTGATGGTTCCGTAGGAAAGACACCCCGTCCCTGATCCCACGAGAGCTGCAGACGGAATCTTCAAATCGCCATGGTCCGGCTTTAGTGCTGGAGATAGGGCTTCCAGTGCGTCCAGTTTGGCCAGTGCAACGCCAAGGGCTACGAATCCGAGACCGGTTCGTGTCCAGCTGAGGAATGTTCTTTCGTTGGCGAGATGATCGCGCGCCACTGAGCCTGTGTTGGCTATTGGCGTTGACATGAAGTATTTGAGGAAGCGTGACATGTCGTCTGCTTTGTTGAAGCAAGTGTGATAGAGGATGGAAGGAGTGTTGGGACTGATGGTTTGAATAATTTATAACAGAATGGTCGCCGACCCGTTTCGGGAACTGGTCGGGCAATCGGGATTCAATTCAGGCCAACTCAGTGATGATGATACTGCACACTGGCAACTTGGATGTGGCGTCAAGATTCGACGCCGCGGAGACAATGATTCGGGATATCAAGAGAAGAAAGACTCTGTACTCGAGGTGTGACAATTCCGATAAACTGAATTTCCACTTCTTAGTCAGCCGACTTTAGTGCAATCTCCCTCCTCTTATCGAACAATTTACTTGTTCTAGAAAGAACGAACAAAGTAACTTTATAGCATGGTTTTAGAGACGCTCTCTCAGTCTTCAAGAATATGATGATATTTAGTCAACTTTCAAGTCGTTTATCGACCTTGTTACCTAGAATTGCCAACCTCTTTTCATTCTCGCTGTCTTCTCTCATAAGTAAATGTCTGTCTGGTTCAGTACCCTGCTTGTCTACACATAGTTCGTAGGTAGTCAAGAAACATCATGATTCATTACAAAGAGGTAGACAATGTACTCTACCATACAGTTACTCCAAACACCGTCGCTACACCCTAAACCATACATTTTCCAACCCGCTTCCTAACCCAATTCTTCGCCAGAACCCATACACGGATACTTAATTTACTCTCTCCCCCAGTGGAGTGACGAATCGACTCTTGTCATCGCCAATCTTCCGCCTGAACATTCCCAGATCATTCAGAAGCTCCTTCATGAAAGCCTGAACCTCGTTGGCTCGTTCCTCGTGCACGGTGACATCGATCCCCTCATCCTCATCACCATACTCTGAATCCGGGACTTCTGTCTCGTCGTCATTCTCCTTATTCTCTTCTCCTCTCTCACCAGCCTCAAACATGCTTCCCTTTCTACTAGGTCCACGCATACTGCTCCCAGCGCTTCGAACCTCGATAGGATTCTTCAAGCTGTCGAGCGCGAGCTTGAGATGTAACCTAAGAGCATCGTTCTCCGTTTGAAGGCTTCGGATCTTGCCATCTGCAACCATGCTTTTCTCCTCCATCATGCGTTGCATCGCGACAACTCTGTTCTGGTACTCTTCCAACTTCTCTTCCTGGGCCTTGTCCTCTTTTTCGCGCCGTCGATTATCAGATACGCTCATTTGAAGAATACGGATCTCCTCTGCCATCGCAGCAATCTGAGCATCACGCTCTGCTGCAGATATGTGATCTTGGTTGACGATTGCTCTGGTCTGGATTCTCTTGGCCTGGTCTGCATACCGGAGAGTTGAAAGGGTCTCGTCGTAGTCTGACGGTGCTATACATGCAATCATTGCAGTTTTGCTGTTTCCTCCGAGCGAATCCTTCAACAGCCAGGTAAGGATTGAGTCTCTGTATGGCACAATGTCTTTACTTCTCTTCCCTGGTCGATGTTGCTTTGGATCTGCCAACGCAGCAATTACACGCCCAAGAGTTGTCAGAGACTTATTGATATTGCTTCCTTCTCTCAGTCGTGCACCTGTGGCTTCTGTAGCTTTCGCTCGCTCGCTGCCTGCTAAATCTACTAATCGAATCCGAGCAGTGCGTTCCGTAGTCTCGTCTGTACCCATATCATGGTGGATTTGCTTCAGCATGATTGTAAAGACGGAATGACTTCTGCTACTGGTATCGTTCATCTTTGTACTGGCTGTTGTCCTGCTGGCATCTCCCATCTTCATGAATTTCATGATCTCTGATATATTCCGGACAGGAGCATCCGTCAGGTCCTTGATATACGGGCCTTCCGTTGGCGACTCCCGGATCTTGAGGTAATAGGGTGGCTGGTTGGGGTGTACAGGAACAAGCAGGTCGCGGACATGCTCATTGTAAACCTCGAAGTAGGAAACTCGGACATTGTACGATATATTCGGGGTCTCGTTATGGGCTGCTTCGATTCGCTGGAAAAGGTCCTCACAGGTTCGTGGAATCAAGCCGGGCTGATCGGGGGTTCCCATCATAGTATAACTCTTCCCAGAACCCGTCTGACCATAGGCAAATATACAGGTATGGTAACCTTCGAAGTTGTGGTCCAAGAAGTCCTCGCCCAAGCTGTTGTACACATCCTCCTGGTGAGCGTAATGACCATCCTTCGTGTCGTGGCTCCAGAAAGAATTGTCGAATGTAAAAGATTTCTCTTCGATTACTTTCCTGGTCTTCGATCGAGTATTCGCAGGGTCCGTATCGTTTGGTACGAGAAGACTTGTGGCCTGGGTATTCGGATTCATCTCAATCAGGCATTCGGCCCCTCTTTCTATTTCTGCAAAGACAATTAGAACGAGTTCCAAGTATATGGACGCGACTCCTACCTCTCGGAAGAAACGCTCTAACTCTCACCACCACCCGGACATTTCCACCAGGCACATCTCTCCCCATTGTCATATCACCCCCCCGCGATCGTAAGGATGGAGTCGAAGCTGAAGATCTCACGCTGCGCATTTCTGCAGCCACGCCCGGCACTAGTCGTGGATCCAGAGCCATGCCAATCAAAGTTTCGTGGATATCCAGAATTGTTGCGCTGAACCTTTGCTGAAGATAGTGGTACATTAAAGCCCTCGGTATGTTTACTCTGTCCTGCGTCGCGCACTGGGTTGGCGGGGCGATGATTTTGCAGGGATTGTCTGAACTGTGCTCAATCGACGCGTCAATTTTCTCCAGTCTCGTCGTAGAAACGCCTTCTATGCCTTTTAATTCGCGTCATCTGGGGAGGGCTTCGTTGGGCAAATGCAAATGTGTCGAAGATGGAAATATGTGACTCGATTCCGAAACGGTTTTCTCCCTCGACAGCACGTGGTTTATCCACCAACGCGAGAGCCCTCCCTGGCTCCTGGCTTCCATTGGGCGATGCAGTTGACCAAAACATCAATGAGTGCAATCTGATGCTCTCTATTGATTGTGGTATTCCCTGTGATTCATAGAAACGATACAACTGCAACAGATCCATATTCTTTTCTTGCTCGACCTGGACCTCGACACGTCGAAGATATTGCCCATTACAGGGAAGCATACAGTAATGAGCGTTGTCCACTACGAGATGATATTCCGAAACTGAGGATGTTTCATGCCTGCTGGGAAATAATATCTTGATATAAAATTACCCATAGGCTTTGAGATTCTCCCTGATTTAGCTGTGCTTAGAGGCATGAGCGATGAAAACGGATCACGGCGTCCGCGTGGGTTTTGGAGAGCTTTATATGGCGTTCGTAAACTTCTACAGCATTCATAAAAGCATTGAATCGTAATCCCTCTCTTGTCTGCCGTGTTAAGCTGACCAAGTCAACAGACTGCCGATTTGTGTGGATCCTGTCTGGAAGCACATCGTAGGGAAAGGACTTGTTCCAGTCGTTATGTTATATCTGCTTGCGGAAACTTCTCCATCTAAAATCCTGGCCACATGATACACAAAATACCAAAGAAACATACTTCTTTGGGCCAGCGTGCGACCTTCTTGTTTTCAAGAGAGGAAAAACCATGGTCTGAATGGATGATGGATCTCGCTCAAGGAGCAGAAAACCCGACACTTGCTCAAGCTGAGAAATGAAAGGCTCGGGCAAGGCCCCTGGACTTTTGAATCCATTCCAGTCTCCTTTGACATGCTTCACATAGCTCTGAGGGTCGATCTTGTGATGTATGCCTTTGGAAACACGTAAAGCATGTGCAGAAGTGTGTTTGTTGTTGAAATGATGATAGCCGAAGGAAGGGTTCTTCATACTCGTTGACTTCTATGAGAATTTCACACTTTGGCAACTTGCCATTTCCAAGCTCGGGTTGGCTTTATTTATGTCTGGTAATGGATTTGGAGCTGCAAGAGCCCAGATAACACCCACGTTCACTGTTTGCGATGGATGTAACAGGTCATTGGCACAACTTCCAAGGCCCAAGGATACAGTCGGCCAGAGAAATAAAAGGCACTGACACCATGATTTCAATGCTTAGATTTATATTCAAATCTCAAGTCTCAAGTCATACCATGGCTTGGGAATTAGGTAGACCTCAAAAATGATGGGTGGGTACATCCACGTGGTTCGGCAGCTAGCAAAGCCGAATCGAGGCAGGAGAGCCCCGGACCGGATGACCTTGATCATCTTAATTATCACTTACCACCCAACTCCGCTTTTGATTCTCTGTTTACAGACCCAACTTCAGTGAGTCAAGAGCTAGTGCCCACTGCATTATCTAAGACTTTCAAACATGTCTTGAGCATACCAAAACGAGCCTCAGAACCCTTTCCTGCCCTCTTTTCTTTCTACTTTTCAGCCGGCTTTAGATTCTTGGTCGGTTTATCCTTCCGAAAGTCTTTATGATCTCTTACTTGTCACCGTTTGCGAGTTGTGAGTAGGGTAAGTCTTTCAACCTTTCCTGGCAAGGAGAGTCATCATTTGGACGTCAAAAGCATTCGAATCGTTCAAGCCTCAAAGGGGGTCATAGCTAACGACCACAACAATCAGAGGAGTTTACAGGACGCGTTAAGACTATCTAATTATTGCAATTTCCACCTAAAAATTGAAGGATAAGTCAATGCACGTTGACTTGTATGTAAGCTACTTATTCAAAAGACACTTCGGCCACTGACAATGTGCAGCTCGGAAATCCACAGTTCCAGCAAGTTGATCTCTCGGAAAAAACAACATGACATGCCAAATTCCGCCGACATTGCTTTTCTACTATTTAGATCAGAGAGGAGTATCTTGATGAGTGTCTTACTGAAACTTGATTCTTGTTCGAACTGTACAACTAATGGCTCACAACACAGGTCGCTTCTCTTAACAGATCGCTCTTGCGTGCTTCTTGTCAAAGGTAATGAAAAGAAGCAACAGCTATTAACACTTCTCTATCCTCAGACTATAGAGGTAAGAAAAGCTCTCAGGTGGCTCTACTGGTTAGTACATGTCTCTTTCGAAATGTCTGCCCAGCCACTAACCCCTAATAGGTCCGTCAACTCTTCACTTCGTCTCTGTTCCCTCACTCCGTCCTCCCCCTTCACACGCGAGAACAACAATAGTTAAGAACGAACCTTTTCACGACCATCTCAACACATCATGTACAGAGCCTCTAGTACATTTGGACACTTTCTTCTCGACTGTTACACTTATTGTGATGGTCCAATTTGACCTCGTCATTGAAACACAGCGCACAAAGATCGCCCCAAAACATACTAGACAAAGCAGACCTGTCCGACGCCAGCACAACCTCAGCTCGACAACGAGACGAAAGAGATCAGGAGGCATCTGGTCTTTTGGCTCTCCAAGCTCTAGAATGCCGAGACTTCTCAGATAGCACTTGCAGACGCGTTTGGCAATTGTGGTGAGCAATTTATCCTGGCAGGAATGATATGTGACTGACATCGCAACCAGTAAATCAGCAAACAATTCTGGCAGGACAGGCACCACCATCTGTTGTGCAAGTCTCGCACGAATTTCAACTAGACGAACACTGCTGAGAAAGCACGGAAACCGATGGCTCATTCTGTAGAAAGACGCGTCTGAAGCAGTTGGGTCCTGGCTGGATGGGTGCTGGCTGGAAGGGGAGATGGGATATTAGAAGATTATAAACTGGTCCTACCTTCGGCTAAGCAATTAGCAGCGTTGGACCCTGGACTGTGGAATTTGGACTTTGGGCTGTACACACGAGTAGAGTGAGGAGATCAAGAAGGGCCAGATCAAATAAACCCTGAAGGAAACTGCCACACCATTGACAATGGGACAGGAAACGAAACGTTCGCCCAGTCGTCTCTTCTCAGCGCCCACGACCTGCAATCGACCAGACGACTAGTATGCAGCATGTCAATCGTCCACAGTCCTCGACAACAGGGAAGTATCACCTCTCTGCTTTCATTCGATCATTGGTATCATCCACTTTAATATACCCCCAACGGATATCTTAGGACCGCACTATCATACGACCACCCGACAACAACAGTGCCTCTATCATTTCACTTCCCATTATTCAGGTGAATGGAAAGAAAAGTCTTGGAAAGTGGTGTTTGTCACTCATTGACGACATTTAGCAAATTGGCTGTCCAATGGACCTTGTGCCTAGAAGCACACGAGATGGTACAAGAAGGCGCCAGAGCAAGTAGCAAGATTTAGAAAAAGATCCCTCCTAGGACGACCACAGAAAATCAGTCATCCGGCACACAGGATGATACCCGAACTCCTCGCATTAAGAACCATATACCTCATCTCAAAGAGCAATTATTTGATGAGGAAGAACAAATGAGAACACAGAATATAGGCCCCTCGTCGTCGATGCAACAGTTGTTTTCCTGGCTGGAGAAGGTCAGTTGAGTACAAGCATATGACAGCGAGGGGACTTACTGGAATGTCCAACACACGGATCGTCTGAAGAGATCCAAACGGCTGATCCAAAGAGAAGAGCCAGTGGAACGAGCGAGAAGCGAAGCCAAAGCAGCCTACAATTGTTGGATGCGAGGCTGAGTGGTAGCCAATGGAGCTCCTGGAAGTGGGAGATACTCAGCAATGAGAGCCACCTCCAAGGGGAAGTTGGGAACATAGTTGAGACAGTGGTTGAGGAGGACGTTGATGACATTGATGCGGCCTTGCTCAAAGAGTGAGCTGATGTAGGAGTTGAAGCAATTGAGAGCGTCCTGGCCTTCAACATCCTTACCGCTAGGTGTCTTACAGACCTGCATGAACGCATTGCGGCTGCCCCATACCTCCTTGAACTCCAAGATGTAGGTACCACGCTCGGCACGACCAGCATCAGAGAAGGTTGCGGTGAGGTGCAAGACCTCGACGTTGGGGAGCAAAGCAAGGTTGGTGGCGCACCAGATGTAGAGGTTAAACAGATCATTCAAGTTCAAGTGGACCACTCGAATAGACGACATGTCGATGGTGTTGATCAGCGTATCGGTAAGCTCGAGGACTGGCAATGCGATAGTGGTCATACATCTGAGCTCAACCACGTCACGAGCAGCTGAGAAGTATGGCTTGCGGTTGCCGTAAACGGTGGCGAACATTGGAACATATCTCTTGCGGGCAACGGCATCAAGAAGAGCAGACTTGCTGGCGGAGAAGATTGCTGGACGCTCTCCTCCAACAGTCTGGATCCAGTGCTCACCATTGGTCTCCATCTCGATGATTTGGATCTGTCTGGGCTGGAGCGCAGCGCACCAGCCGAAAATCTCGCTCTGAAGCTCCTTGGGAAGGTTGGGGAAGAGAACAAACTTGTTAGAGGGGCCTTGGAGCTTGAGGATCATCTTGTTGAAGGTCATGATCCTGCCCTCGGGAACAAGGATTGTGGAATTGGGAAGAGCGAGATCAAGACCACCAACTACCAGAGGGAGGTTGATTGACTTGAGCTCTGGGCTGTTGGCGAACTTTGAATGGAGACCAGAAGCCAAGTCAAGGTACTGGAGCTTCTTGACGACGACGATCTCACTCTCAAGTGGGGACTTGTAGTATCTCATTTTGGCGGGGGCTTTGGAGAGAGCTACTTGATCGTTAGTTTATGGCTGAATGTTGGGGGTTGATTGGCATGGAGATATGCTTACTTTATGATATTTGAAGGAGAGGAAGAGCTCGGTTTAGTTGCACTTGGTGATGTTACGACTGGGAATGGTGTTAGTGAAGATCTTGGTGGGCGGATTGCTAGACTGATGGTAGTATGGGGTGTGTGCGAGCTATCGCTGTGCGAGGAGATCGCCGGATGAGCAGGGTTGGGGAAAGGTCGAAGGGAGTGTGTGATGAAGGCAAGATCAATGAGAGATTGAACGAGGGGAAGAAGATGCTGGAGCAGTGATCTGAGTGATGGGAAGAGCAGATGATCTGAGAGATAGGAGTGTATGCTGTGGGGAGTGTGAAGTGGTGACGAGGGAGCAGCACTGCTGCGAGGTGCGAGGTGAAGGTGTGGTGGATTTGCGGCCGAGCAACCAGAACACAACAAGACGTACCGGTGTATATTGAGTGCTGACGAGCTTGCTTTGCAACTGAGAACCGGCGAAGTCAGTATGTTGTTGCTTCCAATGGTGCCTGTGGTCTGCGAGCCTTGTGTTGGGGCTTGTTTGACTTTGGAGATTGTGACGGTGTTGATGATGAAGGAAAGGAAGATTTTGGGAAGGAGAACGATCTTTGATCTTTATAAAAAGAAAGATGCGAAGGTTCGCTGGGAGAGCACTCACTGCAGAAGCTGAGTTGTTCTGGTGCTGAGGTTGCGATGCTATTGTGGAAAGAAGTTAGCTATTGTTGATCGAGGACAATAGGTAGCGGGGGAAAACGTCAACAAGAGGGACAGCGATGGGAAGCATCGACATCGACGAGGAAGGAGGAACTTACACTGCTTGCTTGAAGGGAGAGCTGAAAGAGCGTCGGTAGGGAATTGAAGAGAGCGTGGAGTTTTGGAAAAGATTTGTGGGGGAAAGCTTGGGTTGGCGAAGCCTTGGGGGGTTGAAATATGAAGGGAATGACAGGGGTGCGACCATCAGCCACAAGAACTTTTCGCCATCGCCGCCACAAAGTCATGTGGAAAGATACAAACTATGCAAACACTATAGTAGTGCTTCTATTTTATTACTTTACTAGCTTGGAGCATGTCTACAGCTGCGATCCCCGGCGACCTTCGTCCCATTCAAGGCATTGCCAGCCTCGTCCAATGCTTTGGATAAGGACGGATCTTCTTGACAGCAACGATTCACCCTGAGTCTGGAAGCTGTCCTTGCTATTCTAGCCATGATCAAACAATCACGTAAGACTGAGGAGAGGTTACCAGTCAATTGAAGCTCAGTGAAGAGGTTTAGAACGAGTAGGCTGCCATGGCAGTCTCCTAGATTCATCTCTCTGGCCACTAGAAAGGTCATCATTCTAGCAAGGCTCTTCTCCTCAAACACACAACTGTATCTCTAGACTTCAGAGTACTCTCCCCTGCCAAGCCCCAAAGGTCAGTCTCTCAGCACCCCTACAGCCTTAGTGGGACCGCCGTCCACCTCCTCGCCACGGAACTTGCCGCCAAGAATTTTTAACGTTAAACACTTCGCAGCGCCACACCCTCAACCTGTCACCTTCGCAGGAGAACCATCAGTAGTGATCAATTGAAGAATACAGCACCGTTTAGTGCGCATTTGGAGCATTCCCTAAGCTATTGCTCATGAATTGCCCCTGGTGCTGGGAGGTCGTCGTCAATGTAAACAAACCGACCCACCAATGGCGTCGAAGCGAATTTCGTGACACAGCGCAGACTTTTCTCTCTCGGAAGTAGCCGACGAGTGAATTCACTTCAAGTTGTGTCGATAGGATGGGGTATATAGTGCATAGTGTGCACTAAGTGAGTGCTTGAGCCGTGTGGCAGCTTTTCAGGGCCGGGAATCCTAGTAGGTAGTATTTATTAAGGGCAAGATATCCCCTGTACCAGTATTACGTCACACCTTGCTTAGACAGAAGTGATCAATTCCTACCAGACTCGACGTCTCCCAGTGGCATCAGGGGACTGTTTTCATGAATGTGAGATGAAGGGATTCGTTTCTGCTGCTTAATTCTGGTTGCTGCCTAATCAAATCTTAGGATGGTCAGGGAGTTTATACCAGCCTCGTATCCTGGCAACTTGGTGAAGAACCTATTACTCCATCATTTTCATAGAGTATAGAGTCGCTCGCTCCAAATGACTTAAGACTCAGGTCTATTTATGCTGTCAGTCCCTTCACCGCATCGAATTGCTCCCATCGGATCTCGGTGAGCTTCACACGAAATTGGACCACACCAACCGGCCAGGTCACAATCGTAACAGAAATCGACCAATTCAATTCACCAAGACACTCGAACTACCTGAGAAGGAGTCAACAATTCCAATTCCGTCGGTCATCTTCTGCAGCCTCAGCTCCACACGACTCTCAACAGTGGCTGCTCCCAACAGAATTCGAAGCAAGTACGACTTGTTTGTAGGATAAGACTTACTTGCAGGATAGAATATACCAGAGACATTCGAACTTTTAAAGTACTTTTGTATTGTGCTATCGAATCTGCGCCGGCGAGCCAAATTCAAGCTTGGGATGGGGAGCACCATTTCGAAAATGCAGTTCGAAATTGGCAGAATAGCCGGAAAGCAGTGCTCGGTTTCAGTGCAGACCTAACCACTTCGAAACCATAAGACTGGATATAATAGATTTATGTTAACAATAATTTCTTCACTGTTATGGCTCGATTATTTAAATTTCAACGCTAATTATAAATTTCGAACGTCAAAATCGCAACATTTAAGCGAGAAAAGTTTAAGCGAGCAAAACAAATTCTTTATCAGCAGAAATTAAAGCCAAGTGAGCGATTATTCTATGTAAAAGATGCAGAGGTCTCAACGCGATTCATTTCTGATGTCTAGTCTATGATCCAAAGTCTATGCCAAACCCTTTCCAAGTAAAACGCCACCGATATCCTTCACCAGCGCCTCCTTGGGAAACAGTTTCTGCTTCCCCAAAACGGTTCCCTGCGCATCCATACTTTTCAACAAATCGACCAACTCCCCACTCTTAGGCGCACAGTATACGAGGTACCCAAATGCGAGCAAGAAGCCTTTCATGGCTTCTGCAGACTCCTCCTCCACGCTGATTGCTTCCAGCAATGATGCGCCGAGCTCGACTTGGTCGCCTTCTGGAAGAGATTCTAGGTGTTCTTCGCTCCGGAGTTTGCTGTTCGCTGTGGCGACGTTGAAGGCGAGACTTGCGGCTGCGACTCGAACGTTGTGGTGTTTGTCGTCTAGCAAACTCGTGGTGATAAGTTGGACGATTGGACCAGTCATTGAAGGGCAGTTGAGGATGTGTGTCGGGTAGAGCTGACTGGTGAAGAGATTGCAGGTCAGTTGCAATGCTACGAGACGAAGAGAGTATGGGCAATCTTTGAGAGAGTTGACGTAGGTTATGAGAGGAGCGATTGTCATGTGTTCTTTCTCTTCTGCATAGTAGCCGCTGAATCGAGGGTCAACAAGGGCGACTCGGACAAGATCCACGATTGTGAACATGATTTCAGGAGGCAGGGTTGAAGAGGCTGAGCGCAAAGAGTGACTGAATGCATCAAGGTCTGGAAGTGTGACTTCCGCTGCTCCATCCTCAGCGCGTGCGGCCACAAAGTGCAATACGCCAGCGATGCCTGCGTCGTGTGCCGAGGGTCCCATCTTTGCCTTCAGCTTATTCAATGGAGGCAATTTGCTGAAAAGAACCGGTTTGGTGCTAGCACCACGTAATGCTGGAAGAGGGAGAGATTCGTGAGGATGCGATGGCCAGGCCATCTGTATGAGCATGTTGACATTTCCCTTCAACTCGGACGGGTTGGATCCAGACCACCTGTACTCTTCTTTGCCACGAAGGAACGTCATAAAGGTCGGGGTAGATCTTATATTGTACTTGGTACCGATATCGTATGCATTGGAAACGTCGACTTTGATAAGAACGGCTTTGTGTGCTGCCTCCTCTGCCATCTGATCATAGACCGGATACAGCTTTTTACAGGGCGCGCAAGTTGCAGAAGTAAAGAAGACCACGGCGCATGCGTTCTCGGCTTCCTTGAGTAGTTTGTCGAGCGCAACGACCGAGTGGACTTCCCTTACAGTCGATGCTCGTTGTTGTTGTGTTTGCGGAACCTCTGCCTGGTCCTTTATGCCCAGGAGTCCACCGTTTTGGTTCTGTCTGCGCCGTACCATTTCGTTGATTTGTGGTTGCATGACCCGACCGAGTGGTGTATTGAGAACAGTCTGGGGAAGATTGGCAATATGCTCGGGGATTCCATGGCCGATTAAGAAAGTCGAAAAGTCATTGGAGAAGTTGTTGCAGTTATGGGACCAAAGGTCATAAGCCTGGCTGAAAATCAGCATTTGTTTCCAAGCTTTTGAAAGAGTTCACCTACCTCTTCGGTGTAGATTTCCCTCAGCGATTCCAGATACTCCATTATCACATCCATTGGAAGGTTAGTTGTGCCGAGCTCCATTATCTGCATTGGAGCACCCAGATGCGTTCGGCCTGGATCTGCGGTTCTGATTCCTCCATCATAGACATACTCAATGCCCTCCATAACGATCGAGGTGTGGTATACGGCATCGATTTGGACTCCGATAAACGCAGCAGATAGCTGGCGCGCCAGTCCATTGGAGAGGTCGTAGACATAGAGTTGTACTTTCATGCTGTGGCAATTTCGAAGGGTGCTTGTTGGTGTGTTTGGACAAGTTGAACAGAAGGAGGGAAGAAGAGCGTCGTGAAGGTCAAAGGTAAGCAGTCATGCTGGAAAGTAGCAAAAGGGTATAAGGAAGTAGAAAGGCAATTCTATTCTATTCTATTCTATGACAAGAGAACGAAGGTGTCGCATGCACCAGCAGGCAGGATGAGTGACGCACTCGAACTGGCGACTCGGACTGATTGTGAGACATTTGTCCCCTCCCTTCAGAACCCGCATCGCATCAGCCACACTCCAGCCACAGGACCCTCTTGCCTCACTGTCCTTATTTAGACTTCCGCCACATCTTAAACTTTACTCTATCAGGGGTTTTTGGTCATTGGCGTTGATCTATCAAAATTCCAGCTCCCGTCTTCTCACTCCTTTCTCAATTCCCCCCTTTACTTTACATTCCTCCTTCTCTCAACCTTCACGTCGCCCGCGCATTGACTCTTTTAGGTTGAGCGATTGTGCGCTGAATCAGCGTTGATCTTCCAGTCATTCCCTTATGAGACGAACATCAGTCTCGCTGCCGACGAGAAACGTAGCACACGATCCCCACGAGAAAGCCGCTCGATACAGTACCACAGGCGCAAGTGACAGCGCCGCCGCAAAGCTGGAGAATATCAAAACCGCCTGGATGACGCAAAGTCAGCGATCCAGATATCTGAAGACAGGGGGTCTCCTCCTCTTCATCGTCTTCCTGTTCTATTATCTCTCCCCCTCGGGAGGAGATGGTGGAGGTTGGTTCTTTTATCCCAGAAACTTGATGTCAGCTAAACCCTTTCGTAGTATCAAATATAAGTATCGGTGGACAAACGGTATCCGATCCAAAAGCTGCGACAACAAAGTGCTTGAAATCCAGCGATAAATCGAAGCCCTTGGTCCAATATGCCCTCATGATTGATGCTGGTAGCACTGGCTCGCGAATCCACGTTTACAAGTTCAACAACTGCGGCTCCACCCCAGAGCTTGAGGATGAGGTGTTCAAGATGACAGAAAAGAAGCCTGGAGGTTCAGGTCTGAGCTCTTTCAAGACTGATGCTGAAGGCGCTGCTCAGAGCCTGGATGTTCTTATGGATACGGCAATGGCATCTGTTCCGGATAGTTACAAGAGTTGCACACCCGTTGCAGTTAAAGCGACCGCTGGACTTCGTTTGCTTGGCCCAGAAATGAGCCAGAAGATATTGGATGCTGTGCGAACTCGATTGGAGACCAAATACCCATTCCCTGTTGTGTCTAAGGATAACAATGGAGTCGTCATTATGGATGGCAAGGATGAGGGTGTCTATGCCTGGATCACAACCAACTACCTTCTTGGAAAGATTGGAGGGCCTGATCACAGTGAGACTGCTGCAGTTTTCGATCTGGGAGGTGGATCAACTCAAATTGTTTTCGAGCCTACCTTCAAGGGTGCTGTTCCCGAGAAGTTGGCCGAGGGTGATCACAAGTATGCATTGACCTTCGGCGGAAGGAACTTTGAGTTGTACCAGCACTCTCATCTTGGATATGGCCTAATGTCGGCCCGCGAGTCTATTCACAGGACCCTCATTGAGGACATCCACTCGACAAGCCCAATTGACCCTGTCTGGCTCTCGAAGCCAGTCATCAACCCTTGCATTGCTCCAGGCATGGTTCGCCCAGTCGATGTTAAGCTCTCAGACGGTCACGCTCTTGGAGGTTCGGTTAGCGTCAACATGACGGGCCCATCATCCCCAGCCCCAGCCCAGTGCCGCAAGCTCGCCGAGAAGATTCTTTTCAAGGAGAAGGAGTGCACTCTTGCACCTTGCTCTTTCAACGGTATCCATCAGCCATCCTTGGAAAAGACCTTCTCTCAAGAGGATGTCTACGCTTTCTCATACTTCTACGACCGTACCGATCCCCTCGGCATGCCAGAGTCATTCACACTCAAGGAGCTTCACCGCCTCGCTGAGCAAGTTTGCGGCGGTGCGTCTCACTGGGATGTTTTCCAAAGCGTGCCCGATGCGATAAAGGAGCTCCAAGGTCGTCCTGAGCACTGCCTTGATCTGAATTTCATGTTGGCGCTTCTCCACACTGGATACGAAATGCCCATCGACAGAGAAATCAAGATCGCAAAGAAGATCAAGGGTAACGAGCTTGGATGGTGTCTTGGTGCAAGGTTAGTCTATACTCCAGACATATTTCTCATATTACTTTACTAACTCTGCCTCACAGTCTTCCCCTTTTGAGCGCTGGTTCAGGATGGACCTGCCGTATCAAGGAAGTTTCATAGACGAGGATTCAGGATCGGATATCAGGAGCATTGCAGGCGTCACGAGTAGGGAAATCTTTTAATAGGGTATTAGACGACCAAGATGATTCACATTCAAATTTCAGTACATAATCTTCTCCGAAACCTACCTACCAACTATCCAGTCCACATTGTTTGCCATCCATGTCCTCAATACATTACCGTGCAGATACTGTACTATCGCATATCTGCGTCTGCACAAGCATCTCCGTAACGGTCGCAGTACCCCCCTTTCCCTGTCCCTCCTCCTCTCCCTCCTCCTCATCCCCAGAAACACAATAACTCTCCGGCTCCTCACAAAACCTACTCCGATGAAAAACATGCTTCCCTTTCCCCAGCGGCCCATCATAATTCCCCTCATCAGACATCAATAACTCACCTCTCACTTTCTTATCGCCTGTACCTAGGATGTGGTGTTGGAAATAGTGGTTGTCGCGGTCGCGTTCGGTGGCGAAGAGCTTGGGTTTGAGTGTAGGCTGTGAGGGGCTGTTTTGGTGCTGAGGGGAGTCGGGTGAGGATAGGGATAGGGATTGTTTGGAGGGGCATATGGGACATTGGAAGGGTGGACTGCGGATAGTTGTGAATTTGCGGGTGCGGGTGAGGGCGGTAACGATGGAGTCTGTGATGGCTGCCATCTTGTTTTGGGTGGTCTTTGTGGTAAGAATAGGGCGGGGTGTATCTTGGAGGTTGTTGAAGGACAGGAGAGCGGTTTGCTAATCGGGTGGGAGCCGCTCACCAGAGAATGGGAAAGGAACCACGCATAAGGGGAGGAATTTTAATCATGAAAAAATTATTCACTGGCCATTGTTCATTGTTCATTATTCCTTAGTCCTGACTGTCTCGCTGGTCAGACTTTTGTTGACAATATGTTGTCGAGGTCTCTCGCCCACTGCCCAGTTATCGCATCTCCGTGTTGGGATTCACTGTTGAGAGTCTTGAGGCTGTTCACTGTAACAGGCATTGCTTTGCCAACTTGTGGCCGAAACCCAACATGCGGCTATCGTGACCTTATAGTGGGACTTCTGCCCCTGAAGTCCCAAGGACCTCTTCGATAACATCTTCGGGTCCGATGCCTTCCAGCAAAGCTGATACTGCATCTAGGTCGCTACCCCACTGCATACTCCGTTCCTTCTCAGGCTGAACGATGTGGATGCGATGGAGGTATATCTTTCTGGCTGCAAGACCAATGAGAGACGGTGTGGCATAGGCTAAGCCATGCAGCGGAGCAAGGCATCTGGAAATGTCAGCACATGTCTGAATAGGTGGTGAAGAGCCATACTTTGCTAGCTTGTCGAAATGTTTGGATGATGCGGCAGATACACCGCCAGCTACGGCTCGATGTACCCGCAAAAATGATGTGATATCCTGTTGATAGCGCTTCACTTCTATGCTGACCACAGCTTCGTTGGCTAGGCTAGATAGATGTTCAACATCCTGCATTAAATTTAGCATTCTGCAACAGAGACACGGCTTGAAATACGAACAATTGCTGATATCGTAGGCCACAAAGACCCCTCAATGTCCGGGGTAGGATTCTTCTTCACCACAGATGATATGGAGTTTCCATCATCATACATATCTTCCAGGTTGGGAAATCCATCCTCTGGATCATGGAAATGCGAAATGAACATGAAGTCATTCAAATGCTTCGTCAACCTGGGTCCCTCTCCACCGCCCAGCAACGCAATAAACAGAAAGCGTTTGGGTGCATTCTGTACTGATGTTCTTGTGTATATCCTCTTCGTCCTCATCAGCTCCAGAGCTTGTATTTGGACCTGCTTCGGAGCCTCATCTAGGTTCTTCGCAATGATGACGTTAGCAATGGTCTTGCTATCACTGAAAGTCTCGGTGGCTGGTGATCTGTTGGCAGATCCGAATGCCGGCAAAGGGAGGAAGTAGGAGTCTTGTCGAGTTGTCACAGGTGAGTTCGAGCGAGTTGGACTATGGTCTAGAGATAATATGGCATGCGCGAGATCGTCTAGACTGGTATGTCTGTGGCAATCGACTACTGCATTGGAGAGACCGTAAACTTTTGAGGCAACCTGTATATTGTTAGAGAAGAGTGAGACATTCGAGCGAGAGTTTACCAATTGTAATTCTTGTGCCAGATCGTCTATCGCATCCGGCTCTGTATCAATGATACAATGCTCCTGCGCAACGAGGCAGATCAAGGCCGCGAGTTCCAAGTCGCTCAGTTCATGAACCTTCTCGATGAGCGTTTCGTCTGCCATTAGGCTACAACCAGAAGTCGCCTCCCCATATCCAGATCAAAAGGAAAAGTCCTTGTCGGGAGAGTCGATTGCTCGGGAATCAATTGTTGAAGTCCGGGGCCTTTGATTGAGGACGTTGATGTGAATGTCCAAGGAAGTTCTAGCCTGGAGCTTGGGCCGCACCTTATTTTGGGCTGCATCATCTGCAGCAACTCTCAAGCTCCTCGACCAGGCATCACCAACTCCCATACAGGATTAAGATCTTGAACGGAATGAGGTGATAACTATTTAATCAAATATGGCGAATCCAACGGCGGAATGGGAGCGAGTGGGAGGCAAGTTCTATCGAAAGATCCAACTTTATACGGCCGTCTTCGACCAGGACCTGGAACTAGAGAACTATATTGTCACAGGATGTTCTTATGGAGGTGCCATCGGTATGTCGTTCTATCCTTTACATTCTATTGCCCCAGATTATTCTTAGCAAGTGCTTTTGCTCTGGTTGTGAGGAGGAATTGCCCGTGATTCGTGTCTGCTAGTAGCCACGGATTTCTATGATGTATTTGACGGAAGACAGCTTGCACTGCTTGGTAAAGTTGTCGGTTTGTTGTTTTGGATCATTTCAGTACACTCATCTGTTCTTTCCATTTCCATGTCAGTCAATGGCATAGTTGAAGCTCTTTCGATTTGAATATCAGTCACGTGATCGCACGTTCTCAACTTGGTCTAATCTTCACTGACTTTCGGAAACCAATACAGCCTTACATCGAGATGAGACTAAACTTCATTCTTTCCGAGGATCATCAGCTTCAAAATCCAGCATTGATCTCTACAGTTGTGCTGGAAAGCTGATCCGACGGATCAACTGGGACAAGGGCTCGATCAAAGGCCTAGGCTGGTCAGAAGAGGAGAAACTTATAGTTGTGACGGCAGATGGCACCGTAAGGTGCTATGATCTCCAAGGAGACTTTTCACAATTCTCTCTTGGGCACGGTTCAGAGGAATATGGCGTTACAGCTTGCAGGTTTGTTCTACGTGTATTTGTCTGCCACACATTTCTAACGTTCAGATAGGTTCTATGGTAGTGGATTTGTAGCATTGCTTTCGAATAACCACCTAATTGCGGTCTCGCGGTATGATGAACCACGACCAAAAGAGCTCGCGGCGCCTCCAGAAGGCGAAGTGCATTCCTGGACACTTATTGCTCCAGCGTATACTCTGTCTCGATCCGTAGAAGTTTTGTTGAGCATAGGTCAAACTATTTACGTTGTGGATGCCACCGAGTCAGAAGACCGGATGCTGGATATCGGTCCCTTCACCCATATCAGTGTTTCTCCCAATGGCCGATTCGTTGCCCTTTATACCGAGACTGGAAAGGCATATGTCATCACCAGCGATTTCCAGAACCGACTTAGCGAGCATGATTCAAAGTCGAAGATTCCTCCGAAGGATGTTCAATGGTGTGGCAATGATGCCGTTGTAATAGCTTGGGAGGACGAAGTCCATATTATCGGACCAAATAATGCTGCAGCAAAGTATTTCTATGATGGGAGAGTTCACTTGATTGCAGGTATGGTAATTTGCTGCCAAAACTGACGTTGAACTTACATTTTGTAGACCACGATGGAGTCCGTCTCATCACAAATGAGGTCTGCGACTTCTTGCAGAAAGTGCCAGAGGTAACCGATGAGGTTTTCCGTTTTGGCACTGAATCGCCAGCCTCGATCCTGCTCGATGCCGTGGAGCAACTAGAAAATCAGTCACCCAAAGCGGACGACAATATCCAACTAATCAGGCCAAATCTAGTAGAAGCGGTTGATACATGTGTAAGCCTCTCACTTTGCAACTATGACAACAACATCTAATTGATATCAGGTCAAAGCAGCTGGCCATGAATTTAGCATCCACTGGCAGAAACAGCTACTGAAAGCTGCCTCCTTTGGAAAATCCGTCCTCGATATCTACAACAGCGACGAGTTTGTAGACATGTGCGAAATACTACGAGTGCTTAACGCAGTCCGATATTATGAAATCGGCCTACCGCTCTCCTACGAGCAATTCCTCCGTCTCACACCAGAGAAGCTTGTCCAGCGTCTCATCAACCGCCGAGAATATCTCCTCGCTCTCCGCATCTCATCCTACTTGCGTCTGCCCACAGACCGGATATACGTCCACTGGGCATCTCAAAAAGTCCGTGTAGGATCCGAAGACGAAGACACGATATGCCAGCTCATCGTCGAGAAGCTCGCCGGCAAACGCGGTATCTCTTTCGAGGAAATCGCACGAGCAGCCTACGACGAAGGCCGCGGCCGTCTAGCCACCGAGCTCCTGAACCACGAGCCACGAGCAGGCAAACAAGTACCTCTCCTCCTCAACATGGAAGAAGACGAGATCGCCCTCGACAAAGCCATCGAAAGCGGTGATTCCGACCTCGTTTTCTTCGTACTGCTCCACTTGAAGAAAAAACTCCCCCTCGCTTCCTTCTTCCGCGTAATCAACACTCGCCCCATTGCAACCTCACTCATCGAATCCTCCGCGCAAGCCGACGACGCGGAGCTCCTCAAAGACCTCTACTACCAAGACGACCGCCGCGTCGACGGCGCTAACGTCTTCGTACGCGAAGCACTGAAACAACCCGATTCCCGCACTGCTATCGACAAGCTCGCTCTAGCCGCCAAACTCCTCTCGGACTCGAAAGACAACTCGCTGGAGCTGAAAGCGCTACAGGAGGCGAGCACGCTGTTGAAGATGCAGGGGGCGTTTGACCGAGACTTGACGGACTCATTTACGGGGTTGAGTGTTAATGAGACGATTTTTAAACTGATCCGTTTGGGATATGCGAGTCGAGCGAAGAAGATACAGAGCGAGTTTAAGGTGCCGGAGAAGACGGCTACATGGCTTAGGTATGCTTAAATTCCTTTCTTCTTATCTTTTTTACCTGGAATATACCGAATGATGCTAATGAGTTACAGACTCCGAGCCCTCGTCGCAAAACGTGATTGGAACGAACTTGAAGAGTGGTCGAAGACAAGACGATCCCCTATCGGCTGGGAGGTACGTCTATATCCATTCCATCCCTCCTGTCCCAACCCCAACTCCATCTTTAACCTATCTCCCCTCTCCCCTCTCCCTCCCCTCCCCTCCCCTCACCCCACAAACTAACCTCCCCACCCCCAGCCATTCTTCACCCTCATCCTGTCGGCCGGCAACCCCAAGCTCGCCAGTATATTCATCCCGAAAGCCGCGCCCTCTCTGCAGAGCGGCGAAACGATATCCATGTACGAGAAATGCGGGATGCGGGTTAGAGCCGCCGAGGAGGCCGTGAAGATCAAGGATGTCGAGGCGGTAGATCGCTTGAGGAGTGCGGCGGGCGTGGGGACTGTGGAGGGCAGGGAGATTGAGAGGTTGGGGGCGGGGTTGAAGAGGTAAGAAGAAAGAGTGGTTTGAGGGGTGGTGGGGGAGGAGGAAGAGGGGGTAAGCTCGCGTAGTGATTATTTGTTTGCTTAAGAATCGCTATACGTATACTATGTTCTCCTCACCTACCAGCCTCCTTCTCGGTGATTGATTATCTTTATACACAAACATCATCACGAAAAAATGCTATTACCGTGAAAAACAGATGGCTCATTCATGCTACGCAAATGCAAATACATCAAGATATCCGCCCCTCCAATCCGTCCCTCCGTTCACCCATCCGTCGATTCCCCTCCCTCCCTCCCTCACTACTTCTCCCTGCCTCCATAGAGACAGAGAGATGGCATACATAAAACTCCAGCCAGTTGCAATTAGGTCAACGACACTTAATCCACGCCACAACCAAGCCAAATCAAACCGAAAGAAAATCCGATCCGCAATTCCTGAGTAACTCAATCCGAACGCCTTGTCATGATTCGTCGTGTGATAAAGAACCCTCCCTCCCTGGTTCATATTCGTCCATCTGTCCCCCCATCCCGTCGTCTCACACATCCCCAAATGTAATGTTCCATCCTAGTCTGCTCCGTTCGCTCTATCCATTCGCCGGTCCTTTCTCGAACCGCAAAGTGCCCCCGTCCGCCCTTATATCATGATAGTTGTACAGCGCATAAGTAGGAAAATTATTGAGAAAATCATAGACGTGCGAGTAGGAACACCGATGCAAAGCCAGCGTGCAGCGCCATAAAACTCGCTAAATGCATATATCAAGCCAAAGCCTCCCCTCGTATCATGCAGGGTTGGATGTGGGGGAGGAGGCGGAAGATTTGTAGTCGTGTTAGCAGCAGCATTGAGGTTCTGCGTCGCCAACTCTGCTGCTCGACCTGCGCTGCCGTCAAAAACGAATGGCCCAATATCGTTCCTAGGTGTCATTGGTCCTTCGACACCAGCGGGAGAAGTGCCTAAGTCGTTGGGACTTGGTGTTCGTGTTGAGTGCCGTTCTGGATGAGAGGTTGGCTGCCCAAGGTGTGATCCACCGCTGCCAACAGCTTTCCGGACGATGTTAACTGGTGCGGAAGTGGCGTTGGAGACAGGCTGCGCATTTTCTTGGGGGTTTGAATCTGCCACTGACTCGGAAGGAGACGAGGATGAATTCTGGTTGATAGTCAAGTAACCCAAAGATGATGCTGCTGCTCGGACTCCTTGGTCGGGACCTGAATCATCACTGGCCTCTGCGATCTCAATATCACTATTGCTATGTCTGTTGCGGCCAGGCTCTGAGTGATCTTCTGCTTCAACCAAAACCCCGGTATCCTCAGATAAAGTATTTCGATTTGGCAGATTCAAAGGTTGAACTGTTGGTACGGGTTCGGTTTGCTGTGGAACTTCTGCTGGGAAATCGGAATCCGCAGCTTCTATTTCCTCCCATTCGCCGTTCGCATATGGATCATCGAGTTCCGCTTCTAGATCTGCTACGCTTCTGCAGTTCGGGCATATGAAATGGGGCCAGTGTGGTCCGTTTATTATGACTCGGATACACTTGTAGTGCCATGTGTGGGAGCAGGGAGCCACGAATAATGACTGGCAGGGCTGAACAAGGGATATCAATATGTGTCAAAAAGCTGCTCGGGGTTATGACTTACAGCAATAGGTCCCAGACAAATAGAGCAATCCTGTGACGAACCAGCTGCAGGTGGTTTCCCGTGACTGTTTAGTTCTCGTAGGCGCTTGTGTGATTGAACGCTGGGAATTAAGTTAGCCCTGTGTAAACATGACGAAGAAAATGACCAACTTAAAGCTGCTTGGCCCATTTTGCCAACCCTTATTCAACTCAACTCTGATTTTCACACATCTGAATATCATTTCTTCTCCTCCCTTGAAGTCTATTCCAAGCTGCACTATGTCCCCATCGTTCACGGGAAACGGTCTCGATTCGGTCCCTGGTGAACTGAGTCGAATGTGATTCAGAAATGTGCCTGAAGAGCTCTTTACATCCTTGATAAACCAACGTCCTCCAGAGTACCAGAATTCGCAGTGCCTTCTGCTGACGACTTTCGACTTGAAACCAACTGGTGCCGATGACGGTACATTTGCAGCTTGTGTAGGATTGTTGTCTCTCTCC
The DNA here is from genome assembly GCA_002554605.1 of Helotiales sp. F229. Taxonomy (NCBI): domain Eukaryota; kingdom Fungi; phylum Ascomycota; class Leotiomycetes; order Helotiales; species Helotiales sp. F229. The sequence continues at coordinate 2,149,741 of MXAW01000011.1, forward strand.
GAATATCGCCCGACCTTAATTGTCTCCTTCCCAGTAGGCAGTATGCGAGACATTGGAGGAAAGACCAAAGATGGTCGTAGTGCTCTGGGATCCTGATGGGCAGAGAACCGTATTGAAGGTAGTTGGTGTGCCATGCCCTGGTTTCCCCCGTTCCCATTGACCATGGCGGGCTCAGTTCGAGACTGTGTATCGTATACCTCTGCTGCCAACATATCTGGAGCCGTGCCCGTAGTGGCAGATCGTGTGCGAGCCATCGAAGCAGTGAGATCAGAGGTCACGTCAGATGGGTTGTTTCCTGACAAAACAGCAGAAGATGATCCGGTATTAACTGACTGCGGTTCGGAAGCAATGCGCGACACAGCACTCTGCCCTCCAACGGTCGGGAGCCAGCCACTTGTACCTCCCACACTATCCTGGTTGCTCGATCGTGCGGAGGGAACGTCGGACGTGGTTCGTTGCGCAGTCAGGGATTGTAGTGTGGAGGAAGCCTGTTGAGGAACGATACTTGGTGGTGCAGGTGAGCTGGATGCAGATGCAGATGCTCCTGCAGATCCCCTTGACGTCGGTGATGGGTAGCTTGTAGCCCGGCCTAAGGTCGAGGGACGTTGAGGTGGAGCCGACGAGCTATTATTATGGCTATGACTGTCGCGCGACAGGATATGATTTTGGGTATAACTTCGCAGATAACTCAAACCCCTCAATCGGCCGGTACGAGTTGGAGAAGTGGGCGAGGGAAGGGGTGGAGAGATCCTTCTGTCGATGGTTGGCCCTGTATTGAACTGTGGTGGGCTGGGCACCGAGTACATTGTGAGAGGCAGGCTGCTTGCTGGTGGGAGGAAGCAGGAGAAGATTCGACGAGAGTTTGGATTTGAATGAAGGTCCAAGGGGGAATTGATTGCTCGAGGGCAGGCTAAGGCAGCTTGCGAGGAGAGCAGGGAAAGATAGGAGAGGCGTCTCAGATCTGGGTGTTTCTAAGTTGGCATCTCATACCATACAAACAAACACTTGGGCGAGAGATTCAGTGTTGCACAACGTAAACGGGCAGAGCTGGTCAAGCCAGGTCAGGTCAGGCTGTGAAATGTGTAATGTGTAATGTAGGAATAAACCGCTCAAAACAAATATGAGTGAATGCGAATATGAGTAGGAGTGTGTTCAAAAGACAAGATAAAGTCAACAAACAGTGACGGCAATGGCGTGACAAGTCGAAGGAGGAGACGGCGAGGCTTATTTACGGGGGTGGAAGAGGCAGAGAGGCAGACAGGAAAGGGAGAGGGAGAGAGAGAGAGAGAGAGAGAGAGGCAAGAGAGGCAGGTGGGCTGAATGATAACCGGGCTGGACTCTCGACTTGATATCGAAGTGGCGGGCTTGCCGTCGGTGCAAGGCTAGATTGATTCGATTCGACTGCTAGATTTGTCCTGTGCCCTCCAAACCAAACCAAACCAAACCAAACGAATTGAGTGCAGGTATAAGTCTTGGTCCAGACTCCAAAGCCTTGATATAGTAGACACGGCACGCCGGTAAACTCCGAGCTGATTTTGATCATTTATTTGCCTCAGTTTCAAACACTTATGTTCCAAGGGGCTTAGAGTACATTGTGAAGATTAGGGGTTTGTTTAATGTTCCCAGTTCTTGTTGTGAAGCAAGCTGACCCGATTCGGGCCACCAGCTTGCTTGGAGTTGGATGGAGGCCTGTGGGGCGGAGATTTATGTCTGTTTTATGTGGCCGATTGAGGGACGTTCCTACCTTACTACAAATGCTTAAAATTTAAAGTTACTGTAAAGTAATAAAACGACGTTGAATTGCTTATCGGTTGTTTTTAAAGCATTAGTCTTACCGTAAGGGTGCCTTGTTCAAAGAATTATACGTGCGGCCATAGAACAGTAAGTTGTTGGATTTTGGTGTTCTGGTCTGGTAGCTGGTGGTAGTGCCAGAGTACCTCCATCGGCCACATAAATCTCCGCCCCACAGGAGGCGAGGCAGGCCAGGCCAGGCGACATTTTGAGAGAACAATTTGTCCAGCAAACCACGAGAGTGCAGGAGCTTGAGGTTGCGTCGGCTTTCACCTACACAACACATCCTGTCCAGTGCCCATCATGTTGAAATGCTCCTCTTCAAGAGCGCTGACCCGCGCATTTCGAAAGAGGCCAATACTGTCCAGCCTTGTCTCTCCTTCTTTTCGTTCCAGAGGCCTGGCAACTGTTGTCGAACCAATACAAAAGGTATGTCCTCGATTCCATTCCAGAGTTGCGCGTAGTGCTGATTGAGTATAGGATCCAGCAGAGCTCGACCAAATATCTACTCTATCGAATGGCATCCGAGTTGCGACAGAGGCCTTGCCAGGCCATTTCTCTGGGGTGGGAGTATTTATCGATGCGGGATCCCGATATGAAAACGAATACTTGAGAGGTGTGAGCCATATTATGGACAGACTAGCGTTCAAATCTACGAAGAATCGAACAAGTGATGAGATGCTGGAATCGCTGGAGACCCTGGGTGGAAATATACACTGTGCTTCCTCAAGAGAATCCCTGATGTACCAATCCGCAACCTTTAACTCCGCCGTGCCGACCACACTTGCGCTTCTGGCAGAGACAATTCGGGATCCTTTGATTACGGAGGAGGAGGTTCAACAACAGCTGGAAACTGCTGCATACGAAATCGGGGAGATCTGGTCGAAGCCAGAGTTGATCTTGCCGGAGCTAGTACACATGGCTGCATTCAAGGACAACACACTGGGAAATCCGTTATTATGTCCCCAGGAAAGGCTGGCTCAAATCGACAAAAGCGTAGTCGAAGCTTATAGGTCGACATTTTTCAGACCAGAGAGAATGGTAGTTGCATTTGCTGGTGTTCAACATGATGAAGCTCTGAGACTTACGGAGCAATATTTTGGAGATATGGCAGCAACAGAGACATCCATTTTGTCGCCAACAGGATCTGAGACTTCTTTCGAAGCGTCTGCAAGCGATGGTGACAGCTCTTTATCTTCCGGATCTTCGGCACCACCATCTCCAACACAACAGCCATCAAAACTTCTCTCACGAATTCCTTTCTTCAAGAATATTTCCACTACAGCAACGAATAACGCATCCGTACAACCAGTGGGAGAGCTGGCACCGACACCTTACGACATCCTACAACCATCTCAATACACAGGAGGCTTTTTATCCCTGCCCTCCCTTCCACCACCAATCAACGCTTCTCTTCCGCCTCTCACACACATCCACCTCGCATTCGAGGCTCTCCCCATCTCATCCGATGACATCTACGCCCTCGCCACACTTCAAACGGTTCTTGGTGGAGGCGGATCTTTCTCAGCAGGAGGTCCAGGGAAAGGCATGTACTCGCGACTGTATACCAACGTGCTAAACCAGCACGGCTGGGTAGAATCATGCGTTGCTTTCAACCACTCCTACACCGATTCCGGACTCTTCGGCATCTCATCAAGCTGTTCTCCCGGAAACGTCGTCAACATGCTCGATGTCATGTGCCGCGAGCTCCAAGCCCTGACTCTCGATAACGGATACGCGTCCTTACAGACCGCCGAAGTCAACAGAGCCAAGAACCAATTGCGATCAAGTCTACTCATGAATCTAGAGAGCAGGATGGTCGAGCTCGAGGATCTGGGCCGTCAAGTGCAAGTCCATGGGCGCAAAGTTGGAGTGAGAGAGATGTGCAAGAAGATCGATGAGTTGACGGTTCAGGATCTGAGGAGAGTGGCGAGGATAGTGGTTGGTGGTTTGGTGGAAAATCCAGGACAGGGAAGTGGTGCGCCGACTGTGGTGTTGCAGGAGGGTGAGGAAGAGGGTATTACTCGCAAGCCTTTCCAGTGGGCTGAGATCCAAGATAGAATTGATCGATGGAAATTGGGCAGGAGATGAAGAGAAGGAGTTGTTTGCATATGATGGCGAAAAGGATCTACGGTTGGGTCATGTATGGATAGGTTTGTAAACTACTGTACAGTCCCACTTCTGGGAAGTTACTTTGTACAACAGAAATAAAACATCTTAAAGGAGTGGTAAAGAGGAAAAACATTTCGACTCTCAGTTCATCCAGCATACATGTTCCAATTCTATCGCCTCGAAAACTAGACAATGGAGACAGTCCCGCTTACAGCAACGACCCAAATCCACAAGCGAGCCAGCCCCTGAAATCAACAATGAGCACGCAGGAGTCAAATCGCAACCCTCCCCCGGACAGTGTCACACTGTGGATAGAACATTGACCATCAAATCCCCCAAACTCTCCACCAAACACCTCTCCTTCCTCTTCGACCTGCTCGCTCCCTCGTCCCCCCAGTCCCCCTCGTCCCCCTCAAACTGCCTCGTTCACGTCCATACCCACCCATCGACCGATACAGATCCTCTCTCTCCACTCCCCTCTCACCATCCCAATCCCGTCCATCTCCACCACAGTCATATCCATATCCATATCCATATCCATATCCATATCCATCATCTTCACCTCCTTCTCCATCTTCGCTTCCAAACTCCTCATACCCACCAACCTCCCATTCTCCACTGTCACCTCTCTCGCTTCCCGTTCTTCTACGAGCGGGAGGAGTACTCCTCTCCCTACCCCTACGTAGAGGGGAGATAAATCCATGAACGAACCACCCTGTGCGACTCCATCTCGTCTCAGGACTAGGACTGCGGTTTGGTCGTCCCTCCTCCCTTGAAAGTGGAGCAGGAGGGCGTCTTGTCCTGAGTGGCCCTCTTGCTTCTTCTCTATCTCTCTGCCGCCTCGAAGCTCTCTCCCGACCCTCGTGCTCAGAATGATGGTTCCTTGATCTTTGAGACCGAGGGACAAGCACCGGCGCTGCTCCGGCGGCAGTGCTTCTCGAAAAGGGCGTAGTGTTGCGGTTCTGGGTTTGGGGTGTGGGTCCAGAATCGTGGTCGTGGTTGTGAATCCTGTTTCTGTTTCTGTGGCCAGGGGGAGGGTGGGTGTGAGCTGCATGGCGGGACTGAGATCGGTTCGGGTTGTGATGTTGAGGTGTGGATGGTGGTGGGTGGGGATGGGTGTTCGTTTGAGAATGGGTGTGGCCGGGTTGACAATGGTAGCAGGTACAGTTGAAACTGCAGTTGTTGTTGAAGGTGTAGTGTGGGGAGGAAGAGCAGTACTGGCAAGAACAGGAGGAGGGTGAGGAGTGTCGGCATGTTGAGCACTGGCAGTCTTGCGGTTGTGGATTCATGTATGTATTGATCTTCTTTCCGGTACTTTCGGGTTGGTGATATTTTGGAATGGAATGTAGAGTTATGATGAGAATTGTAGGTTGATATAGGTCTGGGAATGGGTGGGATCAATGGGACAAACATGGTTGTGTATAAAGGGAAGGGTATGCAGGTGGCCGAAGAAGTGGCAATTGAGATGGTGCTAAATGGACATAGATAAATCTTTTAAGAGTTTGAAAGTTAGAGGCTTTGTCTTGAAATGATCAAGCGATCTAGCATTGAATGATTATGCTCTCTGACCAAATCTATCTACCCAAACTTGATCAAAGACCTCTGCTCTCTCCCTTTCCATCTCAAACAACACCGCCTCTCAAACCCCCCTCTCCTTCTTCAAAGCATCAAAAGCCGGCTTCCAAAGGCCCCCCATCGCCTCCACAGGCATCGGCCCCGCAGTCGGCGGCTCAATATTCCACGTCCCCAGCTTCCTCGTACCGCTAGGCGAAGTCTCCACACAGATACCACCTTCATACTGACTGTCTTCGATGAGAGAGAGCATGTTTTGTGCTACTTCCTCAGGTAGAATGTAGCCTTCTGATTTGGAATCGCCGACGCCCCACTGGGACATCTTGTCGGTTGTCCAGAGGGGTGTTTTGACGATGCTGTGTTGTGGTCAGGATCATGTGTTTCTGGTAACCTTTTGCACTTCTTTGGGGACATGAAGATATGGCACTTACCCAGGAGCAACGCCAACGACTTTGATACCCTCTTTTTCTTCCAAGTCAGCTCAAGAGCGGACAAGCCCAACCATAGCATGTTTCGTAGCCGAGTACAAAGGGGCAGCTAAGTAGCCATTGAATCCAGCCGTAGAAGATTCAATGAGGATGACTCCCTTCTTGTTTGTTCTCAAGAGGGCACGGATAGCAATTCGAGAGAGCTTGATGGGATGAGTGATATTTATATCGACTTCCGCCTTCTGTGTCGTCCCAGAAATTGGACCATGGCTAAGCGAAGAAGGTGTTGTTAACATACCAATTTCTTTTTCAGAGAGCGGTTGTAGAGAAGAAGTGCATACCGGTTCAAACACACCAGCTCCAGCAACATACACATCCGGAACGTCACCAAATTCCTTTTCGGAAACCGTGATCAGATTCTCCAGATCAGTTCGCTTCGTCACGTCACATTTCACGAACTTGACAATTCCAGTTCCAGCTCCTGAGACGAACTTCTCGGCTTCAGGTGTGAGCTTCAAATCCGCAATGAGGACTCGGGCGCCTTTTTGGACCGCGAGTTGGCTGAAGCATAGGTTGATGCCACTTCCTCCTCCTGTGACGACGGCGGTTTTATTGGTGATGGGGAAGTCTCCGAAGGGCATGGTAAGGGAATTGAATTGTGAAATAATGATGTTGACAAGAAGAAGAATGTATGGTTTGTTTCAGGTGCCTAGGAGAAAAAGGGGTGTTGATTGAGAAGAGACGGAAGCCAGAACAGTAACAGATTCAGCCAATCGGTATTTAGGAACTGACGTGACGCTCAGGTTCGGACGGACAGAGCAGACTCAAGTCCGAAATCCAGAGGTTGATGCTGATAGGAGCATATTGAGATATAAGAAGTGATGAGTATCCATTGAAAGGTTCGCTTCTGTGAGTCTTGCTTCTGAGATCCTTTGGCACGTTCGGATCGCTGGCAGTGCTGGTGCTGAGAGCACTTAATTCAAGAGTGACCTGCTTTCGCAAGAAACTTACTCTGTCTGGAGAAAGAAAAAGAAAAAAACGCCAAATAAGCATGGAAAGTGTACACATCGGCTTTCCTAGTTACAATCGGTCGGACAGCATTGAGTCTGTGACCAATATGCAATGGGGTTTCCTCTTGAGGTCCTCGTGACAGTGGACATCAAGCTTGAGCAGAACAACCGACCCATCAATTTAGAAGTAAACAAAGTCCGAATCCGGACATGTGTCGCAAAATGTTTGAAAGGAAAGGCTCGTGATCTGGCTGATCAACCTGCTGGTTGGTAACATAATGTGGATGCTTTTGTTGTAATCGGGTCCTGATTTGGATTGGGACAAAATACGACTGTACCGATGGGAAGCGAGCTGATAAGGAGACACTTACTTCGTTAGTCTCAATCCGGCAGGTACAGCCGGTTATTGACCAGTGCGGATTGGATAGTGAGCACATGCCGTCTTCACATTAAAGCTTCCCTCTTCTCTCATTTACTTTCTTTTATTAAAAGCTTTCAAAGCAACATCTACAACTCCAGAGAGAATAATTTCAAGATGGTCTACCTCCTGGATTACTTCCAACATAAACGTGACTGGTAAGTAGAACAAAACAAATAGTTACCCCGCCATTCCTACCCCGCGTTCTCGGAGAACTGTTATTGTTTCGGACCTTCGGAGTTGATACTAATATCCAAATAGCAAGTTCAAGCAAGCAGAACGAAGTCGGAGAATACAGGATCTGACAAGCTATCATGGAGTTTTCACTACTTCGGAAAGACAAGTCTTGTCGAAACCCATCGAAGAGCTGGTACAGGACGTACACAAGCAAGCCGTGCAACCAATTGACATTCTCCGCGCCTACGGCAAAGCGGCTCTTAAAGCCCACGCCAAAACGAACGCTGTGACTGAAGTTATGATTTCCGCGGCTGAAGGTTGGACTTCAGACGGAAGTATCAATTTCAAAGGTCCTCTGGCAGGCATTCCGATTAGTTTGAAGGACTCGATTGTAGTTGGTGGATTTGATACTACAGTCGGGTATAGTTCCAATGTGGGGAACAAGGGGGAGAAAGATGGGACGATGGTTAGAATTCTGAAGGATGCGGGCGCTATCCCATATGTCAAGACGAATTTGCCGATTACGTTGTTGAGTTTTGAGAGTACGAATGATGTATGGGGTCGTTGTTCAAATCCACATAACAACAAGTACTCGCCGGGAGGTTCGACGGGCGGAGAAAGTGCTTTGTTGGCGGCTGGGGGTGGAAGGATCGGTATTGGATCTGGTAAAGCTTTCTGATTTATCATCTTTTGATTGTTCAATACTGTTACTGACCGAGATATCAAGATGTTGCCGGTAGTGTGAGAGTTCCGGCTCATTTCTCTGGTATCTATAGTCTGAGATGCTCGACTGGACGCTGGCCAAAAAATGGGATGGTGACTAGTATGCCCGGTCAAGAAGGTATCCCAAGTGTATTCTCTCCAATGACGAGAACGCTTGAAGATCTCACTTATTTCACGAAATCGATGATCAGCATGAAGCCATGGAAATACGACCACTCCGTCCATCCAATTCCATGGAGAGAAGACACGGCCAAAGAGTTTACCGAGAAGAAAAAACTCCGAGTCGGTGTCCTTCGCACAGACGGAGTTGTAGACCCCAGTCCAGCATGCACCAGAGCAGTCGAGGAAGTCGTAGCAGCGCTGAAGAAAGAAGGCCACGAGGTAATCGACGTCAACCCTCCATCACCATACGAAGCTCTGTACCTCGGCTCTCAACTCCTCAATGCAGACGGCTGCAAAACATTCAGATCCTTCTTCCGCACTGGGGAATGGGAAGATCCAGGCGCAAAACAGATGAGCTGGCTCATGTCCCTGCCTTCTCCCTTCAAATATGCGTATTATCTCTGGGTCAAGTATGTGCGTCGAGACGAAGTCTGGGCGGGCTTGATTGCAGACTGGAAGGAGAAGAGCGCGTATGAGCAGTGGAAGTTTGTTTCAAAGAGAGAGGCGTATAAAGCGAGATGGCATGATTGGTGGGAGCAGGAGGCCAAGATTGATGTTTTGATTACGCCGCCTAATGCTACGCCTGCTGTTCCGCATGACGGCATGCATGATGCTGTTAGTAGTTGCGGATATACGTTCTTGTTCAACTTGGTAGGTCTCTCCTTTCTTTTAATTCCAATCTCCAACCAAACTCTTCCTGTTAAGCATCACTTCTGACATAAGAAAGCTCGACTACACCGCTGGCATCATGCCCATCACTCATGTTGACAAAGCGCTCGACCAGCTCCCACCGAATTTCTCGCTCAAGAAACTCAATGGTGTGGCCCAAGGAGCTTATAAGCATTATGATGCGACGGCTATGCATGGTCTACCGGTTGCAGTACAGGTTGTGGGGCAGAGACTCGAGGAAGAGAAGGTGTTGGCCGTGATGACACGGATTGAGAAAGCGTTGGGGGATGACAAGTATCAATTGTTGGAGATTGACTGAGGCGTGAAATGCATATTTACAGAGAACGAAATGTATTCAGGGGGATTGTGAAAGCATGAATATTAACACCAGTAACAAGATGAGATTAGTGTGATTTGCTATATGAGATCGTTTGGGAGCTACTCTATGCTCGTGTGAACCTAGGCCCAGATACATGTCTTCACTGAAAAAGAATGAAACGAAACAAAACAAAACAAAACACAAATTTGGATTTTGTCTCACATTAAACAGTTCAAACCTAAAAGCTCAAAATCTCAAAATCAGCTCATAGATGCAGTGCTCATAAACCTTCATCTAACAGCACCAGAATGATCGGCCCCTCCGACACCGGACCTCGCTACCCCTCTGTTTCTATCAACAATCCCCCAACCTTTACTTCCTAACTTTCATACATAAGTAGATCACCTCTCTCTACATTTTCTTGCAAGACTTTTGAAAACCCGGTAACAATTCAGAACAAGGCTCTTGTGAGATTGAATTGATTCTCGAACCCGATTTAAACATCTGGTTACGGTACTCTTGACAACTGCGATGACGAAAACGAATGCACAGGACAAGGATGAGCATTGGAGCTCGCAGGTTTGTTTTTCCTCCCTCATCTTCACTTTCTCAAGTTATTATCTCCTGGCACTTCATTCCTTGTCTTCCAGAGGGTGCCTATTATGACATGTCAAAGTCTCATGCTGACTCTGTTCTATTAGGCATATCAAAACTCAGCTAGTTTCGTGCCGAAGCTGGCGGGGAAGGTTATTGGGTGGTTGGATGTACAGGAAGATGATTTGATTCTGGATGTTGGGTGTGGAGGTGAGTTTTGGGTTTTGCTTACTCTTGGTTCAAACTGGGGCAGTGTCCTTTTGTTTGTGGATATCATGCATGAGTCCAATGTATAGGGATGGCAAAGTTCGGTCTTTTATCTACATTTTGAGCTATGGTGGGATTCCCTTTCTGACAATGTTTTCCCTCCAGACGGTGTCATCAATATACAACTCGCACAAACCCTCTCAAGAGGTAATGGGAAAGTCCACGGTGTCGACGCCTCACCTGCTATGATAGAATCCGCGCAGAAAGCCGCAGCAGCAGATCCAGCCGCAAGCAAGACTTGCTCATTCGAAGGTGCCTCCACCCCCCATCTCCCACCTCCCATTCCCTCTTCCCTCTCTCCCCATTTCCAACTACCAAAGCCATGCTAACAACCCAATCAGTAATCGATGCCACACAACTCGCTACAAACCCGGAACTACAGAAGGAGAGCTACGACAAAGTCTTCTCCAACGCAGCTATGCATTGGATCTTGCGCCGGGAAGAAACGAGAAAGGATTTCTTTACTGGTGTGAGAGGTGCTTTGAAACCTGGTGGGACATTCGTTTTTGAGATGGGAGGGGTGGGGAATGTGGCTGAGGTGTGTTGACCCGCCTCCTCTTCTCTTCTTTGCATGATACTTCGACTTCCCCAAGCCTGAAAGACGAGCAAGGACTAACACTCTTCCCCTTCAGATACGCACCGCTCTCCTCAGCATTATCAGCCGGCGAATCGGCCTCCCCCAAGCTCGTGCCGCCGACCCGTGGTTCTTCCCCGACGAAACCTGGATGACGCACATGCTCGAAACCACCATCGGGGGCTTCAAAGTCGAGAAGATAGAGCGGGAGTACAGGCCTACCAAGGCGGATCAGGGGGGTATCGAGGGATGGGTGAGGCTGATGGGGAAGCAGTTTTTTGATGCTGTGGAGGAAGGGGAGAGGGAGGAGTGTGTGAAGGAGGTCTGTGGGGTGCTGGAGAGTGTTTGTGGATGTCCTGGGGGCGGGGACTGGATTGGTTATGTTAGATTGAGGGCGTGCGTTAGGAAGGTTTGAGGGGGTATGGTTGGGATTTGCTTGGGGAAGGGTGGAGTTAGGTTTGTTGTGCAGGGGAGATGGGCTCGCTTAACGAAAAAGTCATAACATGGAAGAGCCTCTTCACCTTCAATTGCTCTTAGTCGAAATTTGATTTTCTCTTCAACTATAATCCAAATGGGTTCGTAAGCAGTTGCTACAATGTCCTTGATGAGCTCTCTAATTACCGTATCACAAATCATATTCTGCCTCGGTCATGTCTAGCTCCTCGATCTCTATATATGTCCTGTCCAATTCACCATACAACATCTTCCTCTTCTCTCCCTACCCCTCCTCCTCATCTCTATCGCGAAGCTCGTATCCCCCTCTGAGCTCTTTCCTGATTTGGTCTAAAACCTCATCTAACTCCCTTTCTCGATCCCATTTCTTCTGCTTATCTGTTTTCTTGTACTCTTGAGGTATTTCCTGGCAGGGACACTCGGCTCTGTGTGCTGGTATCTTGCCCGGCTCGGGTGATGGCGATGATCTGGCTACCAGTCTACTGGAATTATTTGCTCGTGGCGGCTCTACTAGAATATTGTCTGAGTCCGGAATGTCTCATCATCCTCGTTCCCTTTCTCATCTGCATTTACAATGTCCTCATCCTGGCAACCATACACATCATCTTCCACCGTATCTTCACTCCACTGCATGAAGCCTTATTTTGCACGTTGCACATGTTTAACCTTTAACTTCCACAGCATCACCCCCTTCCTTACCCCGCGGGAGTAGCCACGTTTGACCTCATTATTCACATTTGTTCGAGCGTCCTGGAGATACTCGACAAGGTTTTTTTTATAAGCCGGGCTAATAAAAAATACCCTCATCCGTTTCCCCTCAGTAACACAACAACAATTTATCAAAAGTAAATAAAAGTTACTTTAAATGTATCGAATTACTTCTAGTATATTTGATAGTACAAAGTCTTACAACCTATCTAGTGGTTTAACATATCCTTTTTCTTTATTTAGAAGTGCGATTGTGCCTAGTCATATCTGTTTGAGAGAAGGGATTAAAAGTCGTTACATACATACCTGCCCCCTGCCTTTTCAGAGCGGGGAAGGGCTGCAGTCGGGGTGGCATTGGAGGACAGACACACGAGATGCACGGAATTGTGAAGATCCAACGGCCTCGCAGCCAGAAAGAAGCAATTCCAGTGAAAATCTCCGGGCGTGGCCAGCGATCAGCATAGCGCACAGGGCCGAGATGGGCCTATTGCACTTTTTCCCCAAACACACAAGTCTTGAAGCCTCGCGAGTGATGTTTCTTCCTTTGGGTTGAAGCATATTGTAGTTCTGAGAGACCAGCAACTACGTTTAATTCTGGGCTGGTCTTAAAAACTTAGTAATTTCAAGTTTACAATATGAGGAAACGAACTGGTCCAGCACTTTTGGCGGAGGGCTTGCAGCAAGCCACCTCGTCATTCGGACGCCTTGTCCAAATATCCGAGGCCACCCAGACAATGGAGACAGGGGTAAAACTGCCATCCGTGGTCTTCGCCTTTTCAGATGGTTTGGGCAGATCTCAGAAGAGATTTATGAGAATAGCATCCCATCAAAAAGAGAGAGATATGCAGACGTTTCCGGGTGGAAGTCCGAATGTGTTCCTCTTTGAGTATTTGGATGAGCACATCTCCGTGGGCCATGGGATAGATGTACAGTTGTTTATTCGGTTTGGCTTGGCTTGCATAGCGAACGGAACGGCATTTGGGTACCAGTCCTTGCATGATCTTTGCCATTTTGTACGAGTTGGTAGGTTATGAATAAAGGGAATACAAGATGGCCAGGCCAGGCTTGCTGAAATCTGGTATGGTTAGAGATATACCTTAGAGCGAAATGAAATGAGACGATGCGAGATGAATTGAGATGAGACGAAATACCACAGCATTAAACCTATCACTAAGTGCTAGCTGCCTACTGTACGAAGGGAATTGTGAGAGAAGATACCGAATCGATGTGAGGCCATATTCCGTTCATTGTTTGTTGATATTTCAGTGCCCGATCTTTGACCGAAATTTGTTTGTATTCTATGTTGTGTATTTCTCGGACACAAACCGCACAAGCAGTACGAGTTTCTGAGATACAGGATTTTCATGTTTTCCTGCCACAGTGAAATTATATATAGGTTGATAACTGTACCGGCGCAAAGCATGGATTTGTTAGTAAGTCGACCGATTGAGGTTGGGGCTTGGATTGATTGAGAAATGAGAAGCTGGTAATCAATGTAGTATCGGACGGTAGTAAGCTATAAGGCGGTAGGGAGTTCTGAGATTGTGGGTGTGGCCCGTGGGTGTGGTTGTGGGCTCTGTCAAGTGTTTGGTTGCTTGACTCGAGGTGAGGGTGGATGGATTTTGGTCTGAATTGACGTGACGTGCGTTGATGCCTGTTGTCAGATTGAGACCTTTCAAGTGGATGTGAGGGGAGAAGTAAGGAGGAAGGTGGAGAGCCCTGTGGTATATTCACAACAGCGATTCATGACCTTGAGAAATCATTCAAGGTACCACTCTCCCAAGCAACCCCCAAAAGCAATTCCCAACCCTTTTCTCTCATCTTGGCCGTTGCCTCTGGGGAAGATACTGTACTACCAACAGACATAAACCAACCCATGAAGAAAAAAACCCAAGTCCTGGCTGAATGCAGCTATAGCATTCCACAGCATAAAAATTCAGACAGCACAGTACAATACACAATACACAATACCCATACATCGAGAAGTGATCATAGATCGCATCTTCTACAGTGATAAATGATTATGTTCCTAAACAGATTTTGGCCTGGAGAAGACTACATATCAGAAGTGACGTGAAGGAAGGTAGGAAGGAAGTTTCACCCTCGCTGGTATCAGCAACGCAGACGTTCGGGGTCGAATGACTGCGTTTAAGAGGGTGGGAATTCAGCGGAGCGCTTATGCACTGCTCTCACCGCTGCGAGAGGATGTATAACAAGACCCCCCTGAATCATCTTTCATGGGTGATATGTCTCTGAAATCATTCCCGGGATCACAACTGTAACCATTTTCAGTTTGCGAATTCATACTCATAATGTATTGGATTGAGAATACAGTACAGGCTTCATGTTTCCGCTGCACCAAAAAGAAGTATTTGTTCGTATTAGCTACTTCAGCTCATCATGCGTCATCAAATACCGAATCATGCAATTCAGATTTGCCTGCATCCCAATCCCAATGCTGGATGCATTTCAGAATACCGTCAATTATCAACCATCCACTGCTCTACCGTAACTAGGCCAATAGTCTCTTCAACTCAGCAGTTGCTCAATGGCACCCTGGACACTTCCTCCACTTCGTCTTAAGGCCGCAACATTTCCTGGAAATAAAGTTAGTAAATGCTTGTAATCTCCCCTGTGCAGCGAATCAAGTAATTTGCAAGAAGCATGAAAGAAGTGGTACTTACGATCAAAGTCAAAGAACCCCATATCATTCAACTGTCTCAACTGATCCGCATAAATCTCTTCAGGTGGTCTCGTATCGGCAGGTGGCGGAGGACTTGCAGCACCTCCTGCACCCCACTGGTTTCCACCACCAAACAAGTTACCCATTCCACCGTTCTGCATCATCTGCATGGCTTGCTGAACCATCTCTGGTGTTACTGGAGGCATTCCCTGACCGAAAGGATTCTGACCACCAGCTCCTGCACCACCGAAAAGAGAGGCGAATGGATTGGCGGCATTAGGATCGGCTGCGGGAGGTGATGAGGGAGTCTGTTGTCCTGCGGATCCGGGGGCTGGGGGTGTCTGGACAGGTGTCTGACCTGGTGGACCGAAGAGAGCTCCAAATGGGTTGCCTGCTCCTCCAGCTCCAGCTCCAGCTCCAGCTCCCGCTCCAAAGCCCGCCATACCAAAGGGGTTGAAAGCTGCTTGGTTTTGGTTGGGGGTACTGCTGGCTGCGCCACTTGGTGTATTGTCTGTAGCTCCTGGTGCTGGAAATGCGCCAACTCCTGCGCCCTGCATTCTTCTTCTCAGCTCCCCGGCCTGACGAAGGGCAGCAGGATTTGTCAACATACGTCTGAATTCAGGATCGTTGAACATCTGTCGAGCATTTGGGTTATCTCGTAGGCCTGGAATCGAGTTGATCATCATGTCGACCATTTGTGGGTTTTGGAGGGCTTCGTTCATGGTTTGTTGGATGTTGGGATCATCGAGCATGGAGGCTACTTGATCTTCGCTTGGAGGAGCACCCATCTGCAATCATGTTAGTATTTACATATGATATACCAAGGACGACCAAACTTACTCCACCGTCCGCACCGAACATGTCCATTCCTGGTAATCCCATATGTCCGGCGTATCTAGCTCCCGTCAAACCTGCAAGAGGATTGTTGGCTGTACCAGCCGCCATATTGGTAGGTACTCCTGGAGCTGCTCGGGCCGCTGAACCACTACCAGTACTGGCACTGGCGGGATTATGTGCAGCATTTGATTGTGCGCTCTTCACCATGTGTACCGTGTTACCATCCTTGATCTTATATGTGCTAAGTGGTTCGGGGTCCTTCAAGACTCTACCGGAGTAGATCAGGCGCATTCGGTCCACCGATACCTTCTCGTAGTCTTCTCCAGATAGCTTTGTCTTCAAGTCGAGGACTGTGGCGGTCTCTGCCATTGTGATACTGTGCATGCCATCGCTGGAGGTCTTGACCTTAAAGCTGATTTGCGGGTCGGCACCCTCAACAGTGGCGGGGTCTTCAACAGCCATCTTCGATACCTTGCACTTGGCTGGGTAATAGGCGGTACAAAGTCCTATGTACTATTCGATAGATAGTCGACGGTGGTGGAGGAGAGTATGTGTGTTGGCTTTGATCGAGGGTTCGACAAGGCGCATGCGAGAATGAGGTGGTTTTCTTTATCAACAGATCAAGTCGATGGAGACGAGGCGGCGGGCAGATGACGTTGATTCGTAGCCTGTCAGTAAAGCAGGGGTGGAGTATTTGGATTTGGATTTGGATTAAGACGTGAATTCAAACCTGGTACTGAAGTACCGAGAAATATTCCAGGACGACCTCTGCTTTAGTGCTTCTCCTTTTGTCCTCGGACTTTGTATCTAAATGTAAGTCCTTTCAAGACTCAAGTCCAGTCGAGGCTGCCTTCTGAACACGAGGCCTATGGATCACTCACCAAGTCCGCCTTCCATTTCCGTCTACAGCCTTCTCAGGCCAGCTTTGAGAAATATCTCAATGCCACAACTCCACCACTTGGCTCGATGTAATAACGACAATATACAGAGCAAAACTCTCAAAACGTATCTGCCAAAAGTTCAGGGATAGCCAAAGAAATGCCTTTGCGCTTCGAGAAATGGCCAGTCCACGTGATCATACTCAGGGGTTCGAGTGCCTCGGCCTGGCTTCCCCAGTCTCGGTTCCCCGCGATGTGATGGAGCAGTGAGTTTGGGAAAGGTAAATTATCAACTATTCAATTCAAACTTCCCATCCTCGTCTTTCACTTATTTCCAACTGGACCGCGTTTGATACAACTCAAGTTAAAGTTCCAAAGACTTGTCTATCAAATCGACTGACCCCTTGGGCTCTCTACTTTCCTTGTACCAGTATTTGAACAGCATCGCTCACAATGCGTGGAATCCAGATTAAAGAATATGTCAAAGTAAGCCATACTTTCCTCTCAGTTTTTTCACTTCACTATATTCAGCATCTAATATATTTCCAAGGGTCCATCCGACCTCCAAGTCCAGGACCTCCCCGACCCAGTCCCTTCCAAAGACCAATATCTAGTCGGCATCCACGCCTCCGCAACGAACTTCTTCGACCTCCTCCAAATCGCCGGCAAATACCAGCACCAGCCCCCTCTCCCCTGGATCTCCGGCTCCGAATTCGCCGGCGTCATCCTCTCAACACCCTCGTCCACCAAATCCCCAAAATACAAAGTCGGAGACCGAGTCTTCGGCGCCTCACAAGGCGGCTACGCGACGAAAGTCGCTGCGCAGGAGAATTCTCTTAAACCCGTACCGAAAGGGTGGAGTTTCTTCGAAGCAGCTGGCCTTTTCATTACTGCGCCGACGAGTTATGGAGCTCTGGTTACGAGGGCGGGTGTGAAGAAGGGGGACTATGTGCTGGTTCATGCGGCGGCTGGTGGTGTTGGGTTAGCAGCCGTGCAGATTGCGAAGGCGTTTGGAGCAACGGTCATTGCTACTGCTGGTACGGAACATAAACTCGAAGTGGCGAAATCGTTTGGTGCGGATCATGTTGTCAATTATACGGATGCGAAATGGCCGGAACTGGTCAAGAAGCTCACGCCAAAGGGACGGGGCGTGGATATTGTGTTTGATCCTGTGGGCCTGATTGATAAGAGTACGAAGTGTATTGCGTGGAATGGACGACTGTTGGTTATTGGGTTTGCCGCGGGGGCTATTGAGAAGGTGGCAATGAATAAGGTGTTGTTGAAGAATATCAGTATCGTTGGGCTACATTGGGGTGCTTATACCCTCAACGAGCCCGAAACCATCGAGCCGGTTTGGGATGGGCTGTTCAAATTGATTGACGAAGGCAAATTTAGAGGGACTGTGTTCACGGACAAGGAGTTCGTGGGCCTTGAGAGCGTACCAGATGCACTGAAGAGTTTGGGAAGTAGAGGAACCTGGGGCAAGGTCGTCGTCAAAGTGCCACAGGAGGGACAAAGTAAGCTGTGAGGTTGAGATGTATCTCGATTACAGCACGCGAGTTCATAGACGAACGTATTCACTATTGAGACTTCAAGCCGAGTCCAATGTACTTATTTTCATACATGGCCTTGAAATAACAGACAGTAGTGATATTTCCAAGGGGACAAGTGAAGTAAGATTATGCTATCTTTGCAACACTAAAATATATGGTACCCAAATATACACCGTTCCGCTCGCCAAAACGCATCACCCATCTGTCCTCAGGAATCTCTCTTCCCTGGCACGTTAGACACCCATTTCCATCTTGTTTCGGCACCAATCGTGAATCAGTCATTTATTTAGGTAGGGCAAGTAGAAGAAAAAATTGACAAGAGGTCAAGTGGCATCTAGAAATGCTCTTTCCAGAATGAGAAGTTCACTTCGCGACTCGTGGCTTTCTTACATGCCTTCCTGATCTCACGTGCTGCTACATTAGGTCCTGCAATCATGTTAGTGAGATGCCATGTGAGTGATAGGAGGAAAGAGACTTACCACAGAAGTAGACACCGACGTTGGTCTTCATGTCGCCTTCTAATCCGCTCAGATATGTTCTATCCAAGATACCATCTCTCATACCCTCGAACAACCTTCCGAAGTCTGGACGGCCAAAGTTCGTACGAGACTTCAGCTCAGTGAGAGGATCCAGCGCAGCACCAACACTGTTTAGTACGATGTTCTGCGCAGTGTCGATGTCGAGCTTCTGGGTGAGGTACGTGTGGATGCGTAAGAACTCGCTGTCCTGGCCACCGAGGCGACTGGCAGCTTCTTGACTCTGGGCTTCCAGGGACGAGAGGAGGACTTGGAACCACTCGAAGGATGTGGTGTCTTTACAAACCCAGATGAATTCCACGCGGCGGAGACGGGTAGGTGGGTTGGGACCGTTGCGCATATGCCAGATGTTCTTGAGGATGGCAGCCCAGGGCGTGACTCCGATACCTGTTCCAATGAGGACGGCGATTTCGTTGTCGAAGACGTCTTCGGCGGGTGCTCCGTAAGGACCGTCGATGCGGAGTTCAGGCATCGTTTGACCGTTCTGGAGAGCGACTTCGTACATGCCGTTCTGGTCGACACTGTCGTAGAGTTTGGCTTGGGCGGGGCCTGCTCCGAGGGCGTCACCGAGAGCGCGGGTGAAGTCACCGACTTGACGAACGTGCACTGAAATGTAAGGGTCGAATGGGCAAGATGTGATGGTAAATGGATGCCATTGATGTTGGGAGACAGAAGGGACGTTGAGGAAGAGCCACTGTCCCGCCTTGTACTTCATAGAAGGCTTTCTGAATTGAATTTCCATGGCATCTGTGGCTTTGTTAGAGCGATCTCATGTGACTGAGTTCAAGTACTAACCATATGGATGACGGACGACTCGGACGATGGAGGTATCTCTTCGAGATCTGATCTCACGATAAAGTCGCTCGGCGAGGTAAAGTCCTCCTCCCCAGAGTTCCCAACGCCAACCTTCGTACCCGATGCAATGATCCCAGAAATCAGCACCTGCGAATGGAGAAAATGGCACCGTAGTGTCACGAACGAAGCATCCAGTCGCATGGGTGTAAAGTCCCAACAAGAACGGAATGAAAAGGTGATGAGTGTACCAGAAGGTTTCGAAAGACTGTTGCCGGATCTTTGCGTGTGCAGTAGTGTACATGAGAAGCATGCAGAGGAGCATGACGTGGCCGGTGATACCTCCTGCTTGGGCGTAATGAATTTGGACAGCGGTGACTGGTCGAATCTGACCCTTTTCGACGTTGAAGAAGCTGTTGATAGTTAGTAACACTTCTTGGGACAGGTCGTCGAGCTCGTGACCTACTTGACATAATGGGCTGCCGTGTGCAGAATGGTATAGAACAGCATTGAATACGCAACTTGTCGATGGAACCATTGCGACTCGTCAAGCGGGAGAAACTTGACCTTTGGCCGGATATATCTCAAGATATTCCTGCACATAGGTAGAAGAATCATCGCTCCATCCACCGATAGACATAGACCTGCGCCTCGAGATATCCAAACCGAGAAAGTAAGGGTATTCAAACCCGCGAGCCTAGGGTCGTCTGATTGCTTCTTCCTGGAGATGGAGTTAGTCCAGTCTACGTTTTCTGTGTTCCTTCGATGCTGCTTACCATCCGAGAACGAAGAGGCCTATATGAAAGCCGTGGAAAAGGATGTTGAACAGTAATTTCGACCCCCTCGTCTGCGCCTTGAACTCATCCGCAAACCCCATCGTGATATCGTTGCTCCCTGAACACCTCCTAATTCCCCAAGGCTATTAAATGTCGACCAGCGACGGTACTGTCGTGAGATGCAGTCGAGATGTATTGGCAACCGGTGAACGAATGAGCGGTGCCTCTGTATTCGATCCTCAGAATTAAAACTTGTATTTCCACCAGCGCAACTGAAAGAATGGACGACACCCAAGAAAAGAAGAACTGAACCAGCAGGAGGAGTAGTAGTTAATGAAGGTTGGAGGTGAAAGCTTGTTTCTCCTTGCCGTAAGAAAAGAGGAAAGAGATCCAAGGGTTTTGGGTGATGAAGAGATGATAAAGGTTCGTTACCAGTTGACGTCCCCTCGAGCGGATGTTCTTTGCGGGGCAGAGCAAGCAATGATATCGGAGACCACTGTTCCCATGAAACCCTGACACCGTTCCTTCGAGTTTAGGGGCCCCTCGAAAGTTTATCTTCCTTCGCTACCTCGTTGTCACGGCCCTCTTTGGCATGCCATCTGAGCCTGTGTGGGCCGTGATAAGGTCGATGTCCGCTCTTGTGCCGAAGATCAGACGTAGCAGATGGTTTCGAGAGCTGGCAGCCCTGTGTCAGATCGATCCGATATGAGAAAATCAGATGCAAGCGGTCGTTTCGCTGCACTTTTGGGCCGTGTCAAAAAGCTTGGCCCGGCGAGAGTTGCAGCCAGCGTGAGACGTGGGTTGTTGCAGAGTTGCTCGGACGCTTGGACAACCGACAGAATCGCCGCGGGGCCCCTGAGATCTTGTCTGATGTTTTGAGTTCGGGCGAGGATGGCAGAAGTGAGGCTCGAGTATGCAAGAATCGTACGATTTTTGAAGTCGTGTGTCGAGAAGAGATATAACGTAGGCAGATTCCCCGTTGTTGTTGCAAAGAATTGTCAAGTGTCCCAGAACTTGAGCAGCAGAAGCTACGAAGCGCATATAATATTCGAATACCTTAGCCATCGATAGGAAAGGCTCTGACGCCTCGTGCCATCCCGGCGCTTGCGGTGGCCAGGGATTCGTCGACCAGAAAGTATGGGGGCAGCCCGCCAGGCCTTCGACGTTGTGCATCCGGACCAGTCACTGTGCTCCATTCCACTTCCCATGCACGCCGTCCGCCGTGATGAGATGGATTCCAAGCCGCCACATCTACGGAAAGAGATACTGTGTTTGGCATTTGGCTGGCCGGGAGGAAAATACCAGTCAGACAGACTGTCAGTGCACCAGACGACATTCGAGCAAATGAGCCGTGAAGGAAGCTGTCCAGGGTCAAGGGCGGAGGAGGAAAGGAGGAATTGTCTCGCGCCTCGTCTCAACCCCAAGACAAGCGCCAAGCGCAAGAATGATTGACAGCGACTATCTGTTGGAGGATGTCCCCCGAAGCCCTCAAGGACGAGGTAATTGCTTGATCATCACGGCAATATTTTCCCAGCAAGACGATGAGCATATGCCTGGAACTTGGACCCCGATCATCGATGTTCAAGAACGAGAACTGTTCCAGGACTGACTAGATGACTATTATTACTGGACTGGACCATTGGACTGGACTCTTCTGTGGACCGTTCCCAACTTCTGGAGAAAGTATATTTATAGCGTCTTCCAGGCCTCTGAAGTCGGGACGGGCGCTAAGTTCGGTGATTGGGCAATGCTGGAGGTGCTAAAAACGACCGAAAGGGTTGGCGATGTTGCATCCAATGGTTGGCTGCAACACTGGCCAAGGCTGCACTCGTCACAAAGTTTGACTGCTTCCAGACGATTCAGCGAATATTGAACGAACAGTGGACGGTGCTTCGCATTCGATTTATGAACC
Organism: Helotiales sp. F229; assembly: GCA_002554605.1. Taxonomy (NCBI): domain Eukaryota; kingdom Fungi; phylum Ascomycota; class Leotiomycetes; order Helotiales; species Helotiales sp. F229. The sequence continues at coordinate 2,171,685 of MXAW01000011.1, forward strand.
TGCTCCAAATCGTCATTTGCAAATCGGTTCTTCGGTTCTTCGGCACTATCGCATACCCATAGTGGCGTGCCGAACGCTGGTGCGGCTGATCAGAGGTGACCAGAGATGACCAAGTGGATGCCGTCTGCGAGGTCCTGCGGGTCAGAAATGAAGGTTGACTGTAGATCTTTGAATATCAGCCTCGTTCACAGCCTCGTATTCGTCCACGTGTTACATAAGAATTTCCTCCTCCCTCTTTTCGCATTTCTCAATTTCCTGACAGGGGACTTAGAGAGTCGTACAGAAGGGTTTCATAGAGAGTCGTATAGAAGAGTTTCATGTTCCAAGCTGTAAGCCTACGTGAAGCTTACTCGCTCTGCTTTCGAGATATACCTGAGATGCGTGGGGATGGTTGCATTGCGATATCATCCTCGAGGTGACGAAGGCATTGACCGGGAGAAGCCAAGCTTCAAGATCTCCGACAAAAACCTCAGGACTGGAACATTGTACCAGTCAGCTCCTGGGCTGACAAGTCTGGGTTGCATGAAGCACCAAATACAGTAAGACTAGTCGATACCGCTTGCCTTCAATCTTGGTAGCAATTCGTGTCGCTCTACCGCCTCGGAAGTGCGCAGATGAGCCAACAAGGGCGAACGGCGGGATAGTTGAGAGAAGGGTCAAATATGGTCATGCCTACTGGTAGTCGGAATATGCAAGCCTGAAGCTGATTGTCCAATGTGAAAAGACCTAACGGTGATCGGTACTGTAAGAGCAACGAGTCATCCTTTTAGTAACCATGACCATAAGCTCAAAAGGCATACGCTGTGCTCGAGTGAGAGTACAGACTGCTCAAGCGTGACATGAACAGGCTGGCAAGGAAGAACTGAGTTGAGATACACAATTCCATTGTCGTAGAAGACCAGTGTGATGTATACGCAACATGCAGCCGAGTAGTTGAACCCTACTTCTGACCTGGCCATTCTCAATGACAGAGGTCTGAGCTGAGACAGTCGTTGCTCTTTCACCACACACCTCAATCAATACAAGGGCCGATAGGGTCATTGAAGACTTAATGCGTCAAGGCCGGATCCAGCCTACCCCATTAGCTTATATGAAGTGTTTAAGGAGATGCTTTGTTGACATCATTACCCATACGAACAACATTGGTTTGCAGCTCTAGAGCGAAGGCTCAAGGCTTAGAACTGCAATCAACAAAATGCTCTGTCCAAGCAGATGATGGAAGCACAAGTGAATTGGGTAAGTAGAAAATGCACTCACGTAACGAAGAAGACAGTGTCAAAAAAAGAAGAGCAAAACATGCAGAATATACATTATTAAAGCATAGAAAGACAATCTGCAAAAGTAGAAAGTCAGAGCTCTGCCACTTGGCTTGGGCTTGACTTTGACTTTGCAACCTATCTCGCGATAGAGCATAGTGATATTCAACATCACACTTCGAGATTCAGACTGTAGAAATTCTGCATCGGACCGCCATATGCCAGAGCTACCATGACTTGACTGAGATGCATCGAACTCGCCCAGGATACATGTTCCTGTTCTGTTTGCGTAGCTTTTTGATTGACTCTTGGGGGTGGATGACCCTCTCGCAGAAGGAAAACAATATTGAAAAAGCCAATACTGCGAATCGAAAGTGGATAAAGATTGCTAGACGATTCTCAGTATATTCCTTATTGGTAGACACTGCTTGCTCACTTCTTTGATGGTGACTCCGCAGCAAGCTCGGAATGATGTTGCAGAACAGTGCAGACCGCCAGCCTTACGACCTACCTATTCAAGCAGGCTGACGTCCTTCCCCTGCACGCGAAGTACCAAGACCTTTGCATAGGCATACTCGCTTTGCTATCTGCTCTGTAGTTGCAGCTAAAGTCAGATTGAAGGTGTTCATGCTCATAGTTGCGATAGATATTGCTCTTGGAGAGCAATCTATCTGGCCCCGATCCGTCAACACCGTATTGATGTATTTCGACGCCCTACTGGTGTTGAACTTGCGATATTGATTGTCTGGCATTGCTGACCATAGCATGCTGCGTGAGGTGGCAACTTCGCAAAGTAACTTTACGTGGACGAGGCTGAGTTGTGTTCCACTTGCGTCAGCTTTGCCTTTAAGGTTGCTGTAAAAAGTTGGTGGCCTTGGGGCGTCAGTTCCGACCCCACCTGTAGTGAAGCGAACAGCGGAACGCAACTGCCTGTGTTGAACCCTTGGACCTCTGACGATGCGCATTTCCCAACATCAAAACATTTCGAATCTCTCACCATCACGCCCTTCTTTTGGTGACAACTCCCTGCACATCCCAGAAGTGCTCTCCATCACCATAATTAGTACCTAGCTTTCTTGCAGATCGATAGCGGCAACCAGCGAGCTGGGCGCATCCTGAAGCAGACGGTCCAGGCCGAGGGAAATATCCAAAATGGTAAATTATCAGCAGTCCCAATTTGCATCATCGAGAACACACAGCTAACACGAGACTTATTGTAGGGTATAAGTAGAAGACCGAAGGGCGACAAAGCCGCGAACCCAGGCGGAGGCCGGGCAGCGGCTTCGGGAAGCTCGAAGCCCAATATCAAGAAGGCAGCATTTGATACAACCAAGAAGAAGGAAGTAGGAGTGTCGGATCTTACTCTGATCAGCAAGGTGACGAACGAGGCCATAAACGACAATCTCAAGAAGCGATTCGAGAATGCAGAGATCTATGTATGGCATCCGGACTCCGAAACACGACCGCCCGGGGAACTCTTGCTAACATCTGGTAGACATATATTGGACATGTGTTGGTTTCTGTCAATCCCTTCCGGGATCGTAAGTTGAACCATCTTGGAATCGAGGGAGAGATGTTAATGGGATTACAGTTGGGATCTACACAGAGACAGTTCTGGACAGTTACAGGGGGAAAAACCGTTTGGAGGTTTGTGATGTCCCTCTTGGATCTTTGAAGACACCCAGCTAAATCTTCATAGATGCCCCCTCACGTTTTCGCGGTTGCAGAGTCCGCCTACTATAACATGAAAGCATACAAGGACAACCAATGTGTAATCATTTCCGGAGAGTCGGGAGCTGGAAAGACAGAGGCTGCAAAGCGGATCATGCAGTATATCGCAAATGTTTCTGGGGGCGGCAACTCTTCGATTCAAGAGACCAAGGATATGGTTCTGGCTACGAACCCCCTATTGGAATCCTTCGGAAATGCGAAGACGCTGCGAAACAATAACTCGTCCAGATTCGGAAAGTATTTACAATTGCAATTCAATGCTCAAGGCGAGCCAGTTGGTGCGGATATCACGAATTACCTTCTGGAAAAGTCGAGAGTGGTGGGACAGATTCAGAACGAGCGCAATTTCCACATCTTCTACCAGTTCACGAAGGGGGCATCAAGCACTTACAAACAAAATTTTGGTATCCAGGGGCCAAGCACGTATGCGTACACAAGCAATTCGAAGTGTCTGGATGTCGATGGCATTGACGATCTTGCGGAGTGGAATGATACCCTTCAAGCGATGAACATTATTGGATTATCGCAGCAAGAACAGGATGAGATTTTCCGAGTACTGGCAGCTGTTTTATGGACAGGCAATATTGGATTCAGGGAAGACAAGGACGGCTACGCCGAAGTCGTCGACCAATCTGTGGTTGATTTCTTAGCATATCTGCTAGAAGTTGAGCCAGCAGATGTTATTAAGGCCATTACCATCCGAATTCTTACTCCTCGAAATGGTGAGATTATCGAGTCTCCAGCAAATCCGGCACAAGCTTTAGCCACCAGAGACGCTCTTGCAAAGGCACTCTACAACAATCTCTTTGATTGGATTGTGGAGCGTGTAAACGTTTCATTGAAAGCTCGCGGGGCAACGGCGAACTCCATTGGGATTCTTGATATCTACGGCTTCGAGATCTTCGAGAAGAACAGTTTTGAACAGCTGTGCATCAATTACGTTAATGAGAAGCTCCAACAGATTTTCATTCAACTGACATTGAAGACCGAGCAGGAGGAATATGCACGAGAGCAGATCAAGTGGACCCCTATCACATACTTCGACAACAAGATTGTGTGTGATTTGATTGAATCTGTAAGACCACCTGGTGTGTTCTCCGCCATGAAGGACGCCACAAAGACTGCTCACGCAGATCCTGCTGCTTGCGATCGAACGTTCATGACCGCTATCAACGGCATGTCAAATCCCCATCTGACTCCTCGACAAGGCAATTTCATCATCAAGCATTACGCAGGAGATGTGGCCTACACCGTCGATGGAATTACAGATAAGAATAAAGACCAACTTCTGAAAGGTCTTCTCAATCTTTTTGGCAACAGCCAGAACGAATTCGTGCACATGCTATTCCCTCACCAAGTCGACCAGGATAACAGAAAGCAGCCTCCTTCTGCCGGAGACAAGATCAAGGCATCCGCCAATGATCTAGTAGCGACACTGATGAAAGCCGAGCCTTCCTACATTCGAACCATTAAGCCCAACGAGAACAAGTCTCCATCTGAGTATAATGTTCCAAACGTTATGCATCAGATCAAGTATCTTGGTCTTCAAGAAAACGTCCGAATTAGGCGTGCTGGATTCGCGTACCGGCAAACGTTCGACAAGTTCGTGGAGCGATTTTATCTTCTGTCTCCTCAGACTTCATACGCTGGTGACTACACCTGGACAGGAGATGCGAAGTCGGGTGCAAAGCAAATTTTGAAAGACACAAGCATTCCGGCCGAGGAGTTCCAGATGGGTGTAACCAAAGCCTTCATCAAAGCTCCAGAGACACTGTTTGCTCTAGAGCACATGCGTGACAGATATTGGCACAACATGGCCATCAGAATCCAGCGGGTCTGGAGAGCCTTCCTTCGAATCCGTATCGAGGCCGCAACACGTATCCAGAGAATGTGGAGAAAGAAGAGAGTTGGTGCTGAGTTTCTCGCACTTCGAGACCGTGGCCACAAGGTTCTACAGGGCCGTAAAGAGCGAAGGCGAATGAGTCTTCTTGGCTCTAGGCGCTTCATGGGGGACTACCTCGGCATTGCTGCCACTAGCGGTCCTGGTTCTCGAATTCGCAATGCCATCAACCTTTCAGCAAACGAAAAGGTGCTGTTCTCCTGTCGTGGTGAAATCTTGGAGACGAAATTTGGTCGATCGAGTAAAGCCAGTCCTCGAATTCTAGTATTGACCCAGAGCAAGTTCTACATCATCTCGCAACATCTTGTAAACAAACAAGTCCAGGTTTCTGTCGAGCGATCAATCCCACTTGGTGCTATCAAATTTGTGGGCACCTCAACATGTCGAGACGACTGGTTTTCGCTCGGAGTTGGCTCTCCACAAGAAGCGGATCCATTATTGAACTGCGTGCTCAAGACCGAACTTTTCACACACATGTCAATGGCCATTCCAGGCGGCGGTTTCAGCCTCAAGATCTCGGACTCGATCGAGTATGCCAAGAAGCCTGGTAAGATGCAAGTTATCAAGGTCGTCAAGGATTCGCCTATGGAGCAAGATTTTTACAAGAGCGGTGCCATTCATACGAAAGGGGGAGAGCCTCCCAATTCCGTATCAAGACCAATGCCTAAAGGGAAACCTATTGCTGCGAAGCCATTTACAAAGGGCAAACTCATCAAGCCAGGCGGACCTGGTGGCCGGCCTTCAAAATTCACCAATGGAAATCGGAATACCAAGCCTGTTGCTCAGTCAAATGCTGGAGCCACGCAAGGGCGAAATATGCCCGCGCCTCCTCCTGCTGCTGTGTCCATCCCGAATCACACACGCAATAATCCATCAGCCTCATCTGCCAGATCTGTTCCGCCGCCTCCACCTCCCGCTCCTCCCGCAGCTGCACCCCCGCGAGAACCGCAATACAGAGTTCTCTATGATTTCAATGGTCAGAGTGCCAATGAAATTACAATGGCAAAGGGTGAGCTTGTGACCATTCTTCAAAAGGAAAACAATGGTAAGTTTTGGTGGTTCTCTAGCGTAGTTCACATGCTAATATTTACAGGATGGTGGCTCGCAAAGAATCCGTCAGAACAACAAGGATGGGCTCCTTCAGCATATCTCAAAGAAGAAGCACCGCCTCCACCGCCAGCAGCTCCAGCTGTTCGACCAACGCCTCCTCCACCCCCACCAGCGGCAGCAAAATCAAATGGTCACGGCCCGGTTGTCCGCGCCAAGCCAACTCCTCCAGCTCCTCCAGCAAAGCGTCCCGCAGCTGGAGGTCGAAAACCAGCACCCCCTCCTGCACCTCGCGACTCTGGCTTGAGTGTAAATGGCTCCGACAGCGGCCGAAGTACCCCAAACCCCAGCTTCGCAGGTGGATTGGCCGAAGCGCTGAAGGCGAGACAGAGTGCCATGCAGCGGGATAGGGACGAAGAGGCGGATTGGTAGGGGGTATTTCTCAAAAGCCCTTTTCACCTGTGACGGGGGATGCTGGTGAGCATTAACTGACATTCTTGAAATTGGTCCATTTTTATTTTGCTTTCTGGGAGGATTCAGTGTTGATGCATAGATGAGCTATGCGACTTCTCTCAATATCCTTTTTGCGAAATTCGATCCTTTAGGTGGGAGCAAGCATGGTTTGATTACGTTGATGGATGATGACGATGAGGCTGATAGAGCATGGCTTCTTTGTAAGAGTTTCTTCATGCGCTGCTTGCTTACCTGCTAAGTGGGTGGGCGGCTTAGGGACATATGACGGGGACGTAGATAGAATTTGATGATATGTATGAGACAAGTTTGATGGTGACCTTTCTTCATTCGCACTTTATTAGTGTTCTGCGAATGTGATTTCTAGCCTTGGCCAATTTAGAGGCTTGATCTGAGATGGTGGAAGGAGGACTTGACAGGCATGAAGCCGACCATCAGCTCTGATAGAACCAACTAGAATTGGACATGAAGTGGGACATGAATTACATTAATGTAAGCTGCGTGGCTATCTATATGTGCTCTGTTGTACACTCCATGAGCTCCTTACCTCTTGATCTACCCAAACGCCACGCTATGCTCTCCCAGGAGAGACTCCCAATAGACACAGGATCATCCCATCTTATACAACCTCGATAGCTCTTCTGAAACCATAGCAAGAGCAAGCTAGTTACTCAGCCCCAACCTTAACACGGGAGAGGCATGAGTATCTCCTATCTCTCACTCTTCTCCGGATCAGCCAATCTCTCTTTACCCTTGAAGCCCTGCAACGTCTTATGCTCCTGATCAAGCGAGTACCCCTTCGTCGCCAAACTCACCACCAAGCCCACCGCACTCAATGCACACATTACCACCCAAATCATGCTCAGCGCATCCGCATACGCCTGAACCAACTGCGTCTTCTTGAGCCCCTCCTCCATCCCCTTAAGGACACCAATCAGCGCCGTCGCATCCTTAGAATACGCATCCGCCATTGGAGCTAGTAATTCGTAGCCCTGCAGCTTGAGCTTGATCTGGTTCTGAAAAATCACTCCGCCGATTGCGACCCCGAGGGATTGTCCGAACACGCGCGTGAAGGAGTAGAACGCTGCTGCGTGTCCGGAGTCTTCTTGTCGGCCGGCGGCTTGGATTGCCAAAGCCATGGCGGGGAATAACATGCCGGTGCCGATGCTGATGGGGAAGTTGAGGAATACCCAGGAAACAATCGATGTGCTGGGGCCGAGGAGGATGAGGACACCCGCGCCGACGGTTGTGAGGAGCCACCCGGTGTAGATTGCCCATCTGTAGCGGCCAGTTTTGGCGCAGATTATGCCCACGACTACCGACATTGCTAGTTGATTGTTAGATATTTGATCATTAGTGTGTTGTGGTAGATTGGAGACTTACGAGCGACGAAACTGGTTTCGGGGAGGATGGCTACTCCTGAGAGGATAGGTGTGTAGCCTTGAACTGCCTCATAGTACAGTGGGAGGAAGTAGAGGAGTGACCAGAGGACGATGCCGTGGATGAGCGTTTCCAGATAGGTAATGAGCATGGTTCGATTGTTGAAGATAGTAAATCGAATGATTGGCTCGGTGTGGTTACCAGGGAGGGCATTGCCTTCGGAATCGAAAGCTCGCTTTGAGAGCCAGTATTCGTAGATACCAAATCCGATGACACCAGCAACACCGATTATGAGAGGAAAGAGGGTTCTCCAGGAAGTCCAAGAATACATAATTCCACCCCATGTTAGGGGAATGAGGAAGGAGACACTTGAGGCAACAAAGAACACAGATCCGATCCAGTCAAAGTTTTTGACTTTTTTAATGAGCTCGCCAGGTGTCTTGTTGAGTCTGAGGAACATGACGATGGCGACTGTTCCAACGGCAATAATTGGGACATTAATCCAGAATATCCAGCGCCATGTTACGTTTTGGGCGAACGCTCCTCCCATCAATGGACCTGTGACGCTGCCGATTGCCCACATGGACCCGAGATATCCAAACCAAGCTACACAATGTTAGTTCAGGTCATGACGAGGGACTGTACTTTTTATGCATACCTCCTCTGACTGCAAGAGGTACAAGATCCGTAACGAGGATTTCTCCAAGTGACATGATACCACCACCGCCAATTCCCTGTATGGACCTCCCTACTAGCATCATAGTGAAGTTCTCGGCAACGGCAGACACGACTGATCCGACGAAGAAGAACACAATCGAAACGAGCATCAACTTTTTCCAGTGTTGGCAGATGTTCATGAACCCGGGAGAGAAATCTTACCTCTTTTCGACCAAAGACATGACTGAAACCAGCGATAACAGGTTGAAAGACAGCTGAAGTCAACAAGAACGAAGTCCCAGACCAGAAGGCTTCAATCGCTGTCCCATGGAGCTTCTCCGTGATGATGGGAAGTGCTATACTGAGAGACGTTGCATCAAGCGCCGCTGCTAATGTAATAATACAGATTGAGAAGAAGGCGAGTAGGAATCCTCTTGTTGGCTTGAAGATGGGTTGGGCTTTCTCGAGAGGGGATACGTCCGTTGACTGGTTGTCGGAGAGGCTGGCACTTGATGGAGAAGGGAGTATTGCGTCGAGTTTCTCGTCGCTCAGATGAACAGGCGGAGGAGTAGTCATGATTGCTATGAAATAGTACAAGAAATGGTAGGATTAGAAGTGGCTTGAAGGTATGTATGGTCCGATCTTTGACGGGGTTGGGTTTGATCGATGTGGAATGTGCTCTGCAAATGTGACTTGATGATTGTATACCCAAAGCACAAGGACATGAAAAACACTTTATATAAAAAGAAAAGGGATTGGACTTGAAGCTTCAGTGACGAAGAGGAAGACCAAAGAAAAAGAATTATGAATCAACTGCTACCTACGCATTGATAATTCCGCCGTGTGGGCTTTCATTGCATCTCCCCACTGCAGCCTGGAGAGCATTGTGAGCCGGTCTGCAATGTCTCTTGTGATGTGCAGGTCGGACAAGAGTCTCCCCTTTGTTGATCGGTGTGATATCCAGCGGTCGGCTCTTGACCAATCAGATCAGATCTCGGGTTGACTCAGCAAAACTCCTGAATCCGAAGCACGGCCGAATACCTGCCGGCTTGATTTTTGGGCCGAGTCCAGATGGACTTTTCGCAAGGCTGCGAGGCTGCATCATGTCAACACTTCACATCTTGTGGCTATTCGACGACCAGGCATGCCGGGCCTGAGCCTTCCACTCGTTTTGCCTGCGGCAGAGCAGATCGCCATACCGTTTGTCACGCTTCTCATATCTTTTCTCAGCTACTCTTCCCAGGTGTTGTTCTATTACATCGATCCCGAACCCCTGAGTAGAAAGCAGGCTGTGTGGTTCAACGTCTTTGTTACAGGAATTTGGTGGTGTTATTGGCGAGCATGTACAACAAATCCGGGACGGAAAGGATGGGTGGATACTGTTGCGCCAGTCAGGGAGGCTAATGAGGCGGATGGGAGTGTCTTGACATTCGACAGGAAGTTAAGATGGTGTAAGAAGTGCGATGCAGTGAAGCCGCCGAGGGCCCATCATTGTAGAAAATGCGGAAGGTATGTTGCTATTGGTATGAGAGTTTTGGAATTACTGCTAATGCTTTGTAGGTGTATCCCTAAGATGGATCATCACTGTCCATGGACAACGAATTGCGTCTCGCACACGACCTTCCCTCACTTCTACCGCTTCGTCTTCTATGCCGTAGTCTCCATGTCGATCCTTGCATACCACCTTTATATACGATTAATGGTCATATGGAATAACCGTGACCTTCCGTCATATCTCGGACCTCCTGTATGGGCGATGGTTCACCTGTTTATTCTTTCTGTGGTAAACAGTTTCACACTCTTCGCTCTTGGAATTCTCCTCTTCAGAGCTGGGTGGAGTCTCGTAATCAACACTACGATGATCGAAAGCTGGGAGATTGAGCGCCATGAAGCTCTGGTAGATAGGTCATTGAGAACGAATGGATACGTGTATGCCAGCGGTGGGCAACGAATGCGGGTCCAGCACCAAGAATTTCCGTATGATATTGGAATATGGAACAATTTATGCCAAGCGATGGGCACGAAGAATGTTTTGATGTGGTTCATGCCATTTGGAGGGGGACCGAATGTTGAAAGCGCCAGAAATTGGGACGTCAACGGCTTCGAAGATGCAGACAGAGTCTGGCCTCCGCCTGATCCAGATAAGATGTCAAGAGGCGAGCGTACCGAACGACAAAAGGAGGATGAGAGAGTTTATGGCACCCCTGAAGAGGAGATGGCTGCTTTTAGGAAACGACAACAGCAGGATCATAAGAGATGGAAGCCTATGGAGGATGGCGAGGAAGAAAGCGAGGACGGTGAATCAGAGAGTCAAGCTGAAGATGAAGAGGAAGAAGCTGCCCTTTTGGAGGCAAAGAAGAAATGGACTAATAGAGATGGCGATACTTTACATGATTATGGGGTTGATGAAGACGCAGAAGTGCTCTCTGAAGATGATATCCCTTTAGGAGAGTTGCTCAGGAGAAGGAAGGCAAGATCCTTTGAGCAGACCTGAATGGTATAGGAATTTGAAATCAAAATATTTGCAATGCTTTGCTCCCACACCCAAGCTGATCTTATGTGTCGTTACTGACTCGATCTAGATATCAGTCTCAAAGCAATAAATGCCAAGGGCTCGGCAGGGGGTTTCTCTACTGGTAGCGTCAGATCCCCAGTAGGGGATCCCGAGTGACCCGATTAGCGAAACAACCCCACCACAGCTTCGTCATCCTGCGTGTAGAAGACTCGAGCTGAACAACTCACTATTTTATTTACACTTCAAATCAACATTTCAAGAAAAGGGAGCATCAATTTCGAAATCCCAACTCCGAAAACAACCATCAAACACGAAAAAACACCAGTAAGTGCTTGACACAAGTCCAGAGCGCTTAGCCATCGCTTGTTGGTGTTTATGCCAGAGGGACTACCCCGCTAATCGATCATCAAGACATGTCTGCCAGAGATTACTACGACAACGATCAGTCTGGCCAAGACGGAGGCTATGGCCGGGAGAGACGTGATGAGGGCGGATATGGCGGCCGAGACAACGAAGGCAGCTATGGAGGAGGAGACGATGGAGGAAGACGTCAACAAGGAGGCTACGATGGAGGAGAGAACGAATACTCCGGCCGTCCAGTCGAGCAAGAAAGACACAACAACTATGGCGGGGGAGCAGGTTATGGAGGAGGAGACGACGATGATTTGAGCGGTGCTGCTGAGCATGCTGAGAGACACGCTGGTAGCTCTGGGGATTCATCGCTTTTCTCTAGTATCCTGAGCTCCCTTGGCCAGAACAAGCAGAATATCAGTAACTCGAATCTCAACGAGCAACGTTAGTTGATGTCTCGGAGCATTTCTCTAAACAGTCAGCTAACATATTGTCAACAGATGCCGTTCAATCTCATCAGCAATTCTTCGGCAATGGAGGGAGCGGCCAAGCTGATTCCGGCTCTATGGGAGCAGCTGCCGCCATGCAAGCTCTGAAGATGTTCTCCGGCGGTGGATCAGGCAATACCCACCAAGGCAACTCGCAGAATGCATTTGTCGGTATGGCCATGGCCGAGGCTAGCAAGCTATTCGATAACCAGTCTTCTCAAGGCAATGCCTCGAATGCTAGCAAAGAATCTACCGTCCAGAAGGCTGGCGAGATGGCTCTCAAGATGTTTATGAAGAGTCAAATGCAGGGAGGTGGTGGTTCAAGTGGAGCCTCGGGCTTGATGTCTATGGCTAGCAAGTTCCTCTAGTAGATCTGGTGAGGACGTAGGGGCTGGAGTGATGATGCATGGCTTTATGACGATGGATTTAAACTGGCTCTGTGAGCTGGTAGATGAATGCGATGACGTTACTATACTCCTATGTCTCACTCCGACTCTTGTGCTGTCTTGAGGATTTGATTCTGTTGACAGTATTCGTATGAGAGGATGAAAGCACCAAAGGTGAGTCAGAACATTCTATATTATGATCTATATTATTTTACTGACTTTATATACATCCCCTGCACATCCTAGTGATGTCCTCTCCCCTTTCGAATCATAACAATCAATCCCTCTTACAACACAAGAGCAGCACCAATCAAGGCAGCAACTCCCATTCCCCACGCCTTAACACCAAGGACACTTCCTGCATTCGCAGAAACCAAAGTAGGCGAATTGGTTGGGTAGCCAGTGAGAGAAACAACAACGCTTCCGGTTCCAACAGCCCCCTTAGCTGACGAAGTCGCAGTGCCGTTAGAGTATCCAGATGGGATGACAGCAGCGGCGGTTGGGTAGGTTGGGATATTGGCAGTACTGGTCACTGGGATGAGCGAGGAGTTTGGAGTGGGCTCCTCGGTCTCAACTACTGGGTAGGTGGCTGGGACTTCTGGAGTCGATGCTGCGCTCGCCGGGTATGAAACCTCTGGCTTGGGCACAACGGTCAAAGTCGAGACTGTTGCCGGGCCTGTTGGGTATTCAGCAGGGGAAGACTGGACGGCTGTGTGGTACACTGTTGTGGTAGAGGAGCCTGTAGAGAGAGATGTTGTTCCTGGGACACCTGGGGCTGAGCTGTAAGGCACGGGCTTGACTGATGTTGCAGATGGGACTGGAGTCTCGCTGTGGGTGAGGGAAACAGGGCAGACAGTGGTGTAGAGAGAAACGATCTTGGTGGTGACTTGTCCGAGAGGGCAATTGGTCACGCTGGGGGCACAGCTGGTGATTGTGTAGACTGAGGTTGCGTACACGGTGGAAGTGGTCAGTGGTGTGGCAACTGAAGTTGGAACTGGGGAAGAAGCCAGTGGAGTTGAGGCTGATCCCAACGCTGAAGTTTGAGTTTCGGTGGCGGTAACTGGGCAAATGGTCGTGTACAAGGCGACGGTCTTGGTGGTTACAGATCCAACTGGGCAGTCGGTCACACTTGGGGCACAGCTAGTGATTGTGTAGACTGAGGTGGCGTACACGGTGGAGGTGGTCAGCGGTGTGGCAACTGAAGTTGGAATCGGGGAAGAAGCCAGTGGAGATGAGGCGGATCCCAAAGCCGAAGTTTGAGTCGACGCTGTGGTAACTGGGCAGATGGTTGTAGAGAGGGCAACCGTCTTGGTGGTTACAGATCCAACTGGGCAGTCAGTCACACTTGGGGCACAGCTGGTGATCGTGTAGACTGAAGTTGCATAGACGGTAGACGTGGTGAGGACTTCGGATGACTTGGAGACTGACGCGGATCCAGTGATGTATGGCAATGAAGCGGAAGATGAGACGACTGGTGCGGAAGAGCTGGATCCAGCGACGCTGGAGCTTACAGCTGTAGAGGCAGAGTTGGCAGCGGACGATTCAGAGGAGGAAATGACAGTCGTCGAGTCGATTTCAGTTTTCGATGATGGGGAGGGCACGGAGATACTGGCAGATCCTGTAGAAATCGGCACCAAAGAAGAGTTAGGGGTCTCTGTTGGCAAGGACGAGACATCGCTAGTTGAAAGAGCGCTTGATGATACCGTCGATGTCGGGTGGGAGACCGAAATAGAAACGGATCCGGTGGAAATTGGTACCAGAGATGAGTTAGGTGTCTTCGTTGGGAAAGACGATGAAATCTCGGATGATCCAGTCGAGCTTGGAAACGACGATGTGATGTTGGAACTGCTCATTACCGAAGATGTAGCAGTTGCAACAGAACTAGATGAGCTTGTAGACTCTACTGAGCTAGATGCACTAGACGAGCTTGTTGGCGCCGCCGAAGACGAGGAAATTGTTGACCCTATTGAGCTGGACAAGCTGACTGAACTTGAGGGTTGTGCTGAGCTGGTTGAGACAAAAGAACTAGACGAGCTTGTTTGTTGCACGGAACTCGAGGAACTGGATACGATCGAAGAACTGGACGACGTCAAAGTAGCAGAAGAACTGGTGGAGCTCGATGTAGTTGTGCCGTTTCCGCAGGTGAAGCAAGATTGATCGTATCCGCGATACCAATCATCGCTGGCATTCGAGGTCCATCCCACTTGACTTCTTGTACCACTGTGCAACTCGCACCATGTTCCAACCTCAAGATCGAAAGACAAACAAGTATCCTTTGCGGCACAAGCAGCTGCGCAGCCCTCAGTTGTGACAGACTTAGCATCTCGGAGATCAATTAGGTAGTAATCGAAAACGCTGATTGTGCCGAATGCTCCACAGACTGCACCCGTTGGGGGGGATGAGTTGGCGGTACAGGTTACAGCGGCGGATGCTGTACTCAAGCTAAGGAGCAGGATGGCAGCCGCGCTGGAGAGGGTTGAAGGAGCCATTATTAGAGTATAAAACGAATGTGATGAATGCTCGAAGAACAAACGTTGGTGGGTGGCGGCAGGAGGAAAAGCCTCAATCTTTGAGGGGCGCCGCCTTGCTTATAACGAAATTGTCGAAAATAACGAACATCGTGCACTGATCGCCACTGGCCCATAATTTCCAATGCATGGCTTTGCATGGCTTCGTATTTGCAGTTGAAAGTATTGTCCCATCTGTGCTGTGGATCATGTTTACCCCTGAAAGGGTGATTAGCCGAGAAAAATTAACCTTACACCCTGACCCAGCCAGCGATTCCGCCTCTCCCGCCTGTGTCCCCCATGAGAACCAGGCACCGTGATGCCATTTCTGTGGGGAGAGGCTTAAAGTTGCCAGCGCAGCAAATTAAAGGGACTCCAGTTTGTGTCTGTGCTTTGGCTTCCCGTTCTCAAAGCAGATTTCTCCTTCTTGGAACTGTGTGATGCCAAGTTTATTTTTGGACCCGAGCACTGGGTCTGGGCATGCCAAAGACGTTGATTGACAAGAAGGGGAAGACTGAAGTTGATCCTTCTCCAAAGATATGAGGAGATATGGCATTCTGAAGACATGGAATTCTGTCTGACAAAATCTGTAGACTCTTACCCAAAATTGTCCCAAGAAGAAGAGGAAGGATTCCAGAAAAGCAGCTGCTCATCACTTTCAAGGGGCAAGAGAATGCGAGAAGGGCGGCCTCACTATGCCGATGATTACGAGGCCACTTCCAGAGCGAAGCAAGGAACACAAAGATTCAAGCGACTTCTAATTGTGACTCGGGAGAGACCACTCGATTAAGTACGCGACTTCATCACTGTTTGTTGACTTGCTCGCCTGTTTGTTTCGGGCAACTGCAGCGATTCAAAGACGAGATCAGATGAACTCTACCAAGCCAGCGTTTGCTTTTGCAATTGAAGCTGACTCCGAGTGGGTCGATGTTTCCAGGAAAGCCTGCCCTTGTGCACTGGACCTGGAATGAAAGGGTCGAGAAGTGGATCTATTATCCCTGGCAACCCCACATCCTCCCTGCAATCCGGCGGCGACACGAGTCATGGAAGAAGTTTTCAGCTGCTCTCAAGAATCAATCCTTTAGACGTGGTTGATGATCTTTGGTGAAGTTTAGCTTCCAAAGACAAAAAGATGTACTATTTGAAAATTGTTAGAAGAAAGGTAGAGAAGCAGAGGGCGTTAGGACTGATTATTACCGAGGGTCTTATTTGTTTACCCCTGACCATTATTCTTGCAGGAACTTCTACGGTGGGGCCAATCTCCGTTATCCCTGTCAAACATTGGTCATATCACACGGTCATATCATACGATAAGCGAGTTGTTTTGCGGCTTTTGAGTGCTTTTGAGCTGAAGACACAGACTTCCATACATCCCCTCACGGTATCAATCGGAATTGGACAAATTCAAAGAGATGATTGGACGAAACACCATGGAAACAACTTGAGGAGGTATTTCGTACTTCGTACATGCCTGAAATCATGTGCACACGCAGTCTGAGCGTGATTCTAGAGAATCCTACTTAACCTTCCGTACAAAGTAACTACCCAATGATACAGTAGTGTTGTTCCACTGTATTACCAAGAATCTGATCTTCATAGGTACGCGCACAGACTAAAATTATACATTAGTTATGAAGTAGCTTGATCACCTCCAGGTTTATTAGCCATGAACGAAACCAAGTCTCCAGTGTTCATGACTTGCATGATTACCGCATAAGGCATATAGAGCACAGCTTAGCCAATTGGGCTCTTCAGTTTTCACTCGGTAACCCTACACGTCCCCTTGGAAGTCCAATTTTGGCACCAAGGGGCTGTATCTCGGGTCGGGAGAGAAAAGTGTAGGAAATCTGCATTAAGGTTTATTAAAGAAGGATCAATGGATTTCCCTTGGGAGTTCATTTTTCCTGTTCTGAAACCGTGCATC
The DNA here is from genome assembly GCA_002554605.1 of Helotiales sp. F229. Taxonomy (NCBI): domain Eukaryota; kingdom Fungi; phylum Ascomycota; class Leotiomycetes; order Helotiales; species Helotiales sp. F229. The sequence continues at coordinate 2,188,298 of MXAW01000011.1, forward strand.
ATTGTCAAATGGGAACATCTCCTCGATTCGAAGAAACACTGTTGATTATCCCCCGGAGAACCTTGTTCTGAACTCTGTATGTCTCGAGCAGATCTTAAATCCTACTGTAACAGCGATCACTCCATCGAGCCCCGTTCCGTAGCCGCATGCTGTATTCACTTTTCGACTTTAACTTTGAGGGCAGCGCGATAGATACCAAGCTCAAAGATCTTGCTCTAGTGCTTTTTACAAGTTGAAAAGCTACCGCTTTCATTATACTCAAGGGAGTGCATGATGTCTATGCCACAATAAGGTGAATCATACAAGACGACCTTCACTCCCTTCTCTTGATCCCAGGCGATGTCAGTCTGTAAAGTTCAATGAGTAAGTTGCGCTGAATTGAAGAAGTGCATTGAGTAAGCAGCCGCTATTTGGTCCATGCCGAGAGTGCTTGCTTGTGGTAAGTTTTCCCCATCAAATGCTTGCAATGCCGAAGTATGACATGATACTTTGATATAGGTGCCGAGTGGCTCACCGGCAGGCTAATAGCTGCCATGTAGCCGAGTACATCCCAAAGAAGTCATCCGCGGAAGTATCTTAGCCTAGATCGTGACTATTGAGCATGGATATCTCTCCGACTTGCCATCTCGATTCCAGACTTCGTATTGGAGTGCCAATCATTTTGATTCTTCGTTCAGAGCAGTCCGAGCTGGAAGATAAGATATCTGAGCATGCTCCAATTTCCCTGCCCTGTAGCTTGCAAACGCCATCAGAATTTTTTCACTAGAGTCATACAAGTCCTAGGCGTAATTTCAGTGTCATCATAGGCTGGAGAGTCTCAAAAAGTGTTAAAGACCCAAAGTCAAGCCTAGCCAAGCCTAGCTTCACTGCTCTTACCTTTTGAGTTCTTGATCACTTCCTCCGCTCATAGTTTTTGGTCTGTCTGAAAGTTCGTCGAAGACAGACACAAGTGGGGGGTCTCTCGATGGACTTCAAGTCAGCCATGTTGTGCCAATAAGCATGATGAATAGTAATCGGTCTAAACTCGTGAGGCAGGATTGCACTGGCGGAATAAACTCACTGTTCTCAATGAGTAAAAGCCAAAAGGAAGGGACCTTTCCTCAAAGCAAATATAACTTGCATAAAGCTCGAGCCAAAGTCCATAAATTCTAAACTTTAATCATCACTCGCATTCCTACTTTGTTTCTACAATCCAACATTTCAAATGTATACTAAGCCTCCATATCTCCTTGACCACCTTGGGTCTCAGGTCCGAGAACTACATAGCTGGCTGGGTTCAGGTCGTCAAAACGGCAGGCGTCATCCTCTTTTTCTCCATTCTCGTCAAGTTTGTGTTGATATATGGTCTCATCAGCTATTCTTGTTCACCAGCTGCCGAAAGATGCGTTCAATACTGTACTGCTATGAACGCCCCTCGGGCAGACTACACCCCTCCATCCATCGAGTCTGCAGTAATGTGGTTTGGGTCTAAGCGAGCCGAGCTGTTGCAAAACACAAGACAGTCAACTGAACTGACGAGAAGAACGTACGAAGAGAATACGTTTTTAAAGCGGATAACGTATATCGAACTCCTAAACCAAGGTCTACATGAGCACCAAACTCAAAGCTATTGAGAAGCCTCCAGGACTTTGATTGCCTAGGTCCGTCTTTGTTGACATGCAAAGTCTAGTCTACCCCCCAAAAGGGGCTCGCCAAATCTCCACTCCGCTCCGCTCCGCCCAAGCATCAGGCCATTCTTCAAATCAACCCCACAAATAACAAACTTCATGCACCTCTCACACCGCACGTTAGAAAAAATCCAATCCGTATCAAATCTTTACCCCTCGAACCCCTCCTTCCCTTCTCTATTCTACCCCTCCAACAACACCAAATCTCAGTCAACAACAATCGAGCACCGTCATGCCACCAAAGAAAGCAACCGAGGATGTCAAGAGCAACGTTGTTGCTTTCGGAAGGGTTCGCAAGAACCTGAAGATGGGATGTGTGGGCTTGCCGAATGTGGGAAAGAGTTCACTGTTCAATCTTTTGACGGATCAGAATGCGGCGGCGGAGAATTATCCGTTTTGTACGATTGAGCCGAATGAGGCGAGATGTGCTGTTCCGGATGCGAGATATGTATGTATGATTTTCTTTTGGTTTGTTTGTTTGTATGTTTGTTTATATGCTTTTGTTAAAGTCATAATATCGTGATCTCGTTTGAATAATCAGGGATTTTTATCTTATGATCTGCGTTAAGTGGATAGGGGAGGAGCAAATTCGTCTCTATATTTTTTCGATTCGAGTGTTGGGGAGTGGCACATAGTAGACGATGCTCGGAACATAAACACGATATCAGAGCTTCGCCCAAGTCAGAGTTTACTTTCATGTCATTATGTTCTCTTGCAAGGACAAAAGTGGCCACTATCATTGCTGTATTGAGATAAATTTATTCCCTCGCCAGCATTCTATCGTTGCAGACATGATCAACTTGCTTATCAGCCATCCCACTAACACATTTACAGGACTTCCTCTGCGACCTCTGGAAGCCCCCGTCCATGTACCCAGCCTAGTAAGTCCACCTTCACCCCCCTTTCCTTTCCCCTTCCGTCCCCACGGACATAAAAACACTGGACTCACATCCGGCCCCCAGTCTCCAAGTGACCGACATCGCTGGCCTCATCAAAGGAGCCTCTCAAGGCGAAGGACTCGGCAACGCCTTCCTTTCACACATTCAAGCCGTTGACGGAATGTTCCACATCGTACGAGCTTTCGACAACGATGAAGTTCTTCATGTCGATGATTCGATTGACCCTGTCAGAGATTTGAGCAAGTCTTTTCACTGCTCTTCATTCCACTCCGAATCACCACCTTGAAATCCTAACACCGAGACCGTGAGCCCAAGAAAGCAGAGAAGAATTCTGGCATGATGGAATTGTATTAATTTGTGCTGTACGGCGGTGTAGATACCATCCAAAGCGAGCTCTGTAAGAAAGATCTAGACATCCTCGCTAAAACCATCGTCTCTGAAGAAGCAGTCGTGAGGAAAGCAGGCGGGAAGTTCAAGATGAACCCGCTCTTCCCAAGCACGGTTACCAAGATCAAGGCTGTGAGTTACCCTGCCTATCCAGATCTATATATCAGGAGAGCTCAAGTGCTGATAGCCCAAATAGATGCTAGAGAAAGATCAACCCGTCCGAGATGGATCTTGGACAAGCGCCGAAATCGAGTTGATTAACGAAAAGGTTGTTTTCTCTCCACCTTCTTTCCCCACCCTCCAAACCACAAACTCACACACCCCAGATGCAACTCATAACCACCAAACCAACAATCTACCTCGTCAACCTAACCATGAAAGACTACCTCCGGCAAAAATCCAAGTACCTCCCGCTCATCGCAAAGTGGGTAACCGAGCACGGCGGCCTACCGCGCGACATCATCCCTTTCTCGATCGAGTTCGAGGAGAAAGTATATGCATTTAAGGATGATAAGGAGGGATTGGAGGAGTGGTTGAAGGAGAATGGGGGAGGTAAAATTAGGAGTCGGTTGGAGAAGATTGTTACTGAGGGCTTTACGAAGTTAGGGTTGCAATACTATTTTACTGGTTTGTTTACTTTCTTTGTTCTCAATCATGCCTAATCCCCACTTTCTCAACCCCTTCATCCCTCTCTCTCATTTCTTAGTAAATCCAAATTACAGTGCTAACACCCCACCCTTCCTAGCCGGCGAGAAAGAAATCCGCTGCTGGACTATCCCGCGCGGGTGTCTTGCTCCGCAAGCAGCGGGCGCAATTCACGGCGATTTCGAGCGCGGCTTCATCAAAGCGGAAGTTGTGGCTTATCAGGATTTCCATGATTTATGTGAGGGGGGTAAGAGTATGGGTCCGATCAAGGCCGCAGGGAAGTATAGGCAGGAGGGAAGGGGGTATGAGGTTAAGGATGGTGAGTTTGGTCCTTGTTTTATTTTGTATGTTATTGATTTGTTGATTGTGGTTTCGTTGGATTTAAATCGTTGATTGTATTGGAATTTATGTTGCTTGTGTTGGGTTGGGGTTTGAAACGAGTTGAGGTTGTGATATATGGAAGGCAGGAAGAGAGTATTGCTTGTCTTGTGAAACTATGTTTGAGGGGAGAAGAGGAGCTTTGTGTGGGGCCTTGCTAACCAACTTCTTCTTCAATTTAGGAGATATCATCCATTTCCAATTCAGTAAGTCAATTTCCCTCACCACTCTCCCTCCTCAACCTATCAAATGGGTGCCCAGAGATGGGTACCTGCACCAAGAGGCGAGGATTCGGCTAATGGCATGACAGATGTTGCGCCGGCAAAGAAGTAAACGTGACAAATTGCGGATACGTCCTGAGGAGGAGGGAAGGAAGGAAGGAAAGAAGGAGAAGTGAGATGTTTGAGAGAAATGGATAGACAGAAAGGGATCGAAGAATATGTTTCTCGTAGAGACCAGATTGGCTATGGATGTGGACTTGTAGACTGACTGTCCGTAATGAAAGAGATTTTGCAATTTTGTTGGACAGCCGGAACTCGGCAGAGGGATCCAATTGCCATTGTACACTCGAGTTCGACAAGGCGCATGTGGCGAAATTCTCGTTTGCAGCATCGATTCACTTCATGCGAGCAACTGCTTGAAAATCTATCGTCTCATCAACTAATTATTTACCAGTCCTTCCCACTGCCTGCCCGTCGACCCCCAGTGTGCTCACGCACTCGCTAAAAGTACAAGCCTGCTAATATACATCTGCCTCTGCAGGCAGCACCCAGGCGAGCAAGCAAGCCATCCTCCACTTTTCCAAAAAGACGAGAATTATGGTAATGATTCTGCAAAGTTCGAGTCCAACACGCCAAAAACACCTCCCAAGTAATGATGTATATCTAGCTTCCAAGACAGGCTAGTCTACCCAAAACGCTTCGACTGTAACCACCCGTTGCTTTTGATGGATGAGAAAGGAAATGTATGCAAGGAAATCTAATGAGAGTGGTCGTGGCCGTCATGATCGGAGTGATCGTGTTGGGAATCGGCTGCTTTGGGTGAACAGCAACCTTTGCCTCTGCAGTCGTCGACACATTCCAACAGACATGTGTCATCATCATCAAGGCCGCATCGAAGCTGACCGACAATGCCATCGAGCCCAACTGCTCCTGGTCTTTCGCCAGAGTGATCGTGTGCTTTATCGAGACAGAACTCTGGTTGGATGGTTGCGCTGTGAATACCGTAGGCGTGAAGGCATCTCCGTACTGCCTTGGCTAACTCCATGTACTTTTCACCACTGGCTTCACTGATTGGGAACTCGACTTGGATATGCATAGATGCGACGATCTGAGTATCGCTGAGTTGCCAAATGTGAACGTGATGACAGCTGATAACACCTGGGAGCTCCTGAATATCCTCCTTGATATCGGTAACATCGATGTGGTCTGGAGTGGCTTGGAGCAGGATCTTGGCGGTTGCGAAGGTCAGAGGAAGCGTGGACTTGAGTATGATCAGAGTGATGAAGAGAGAAACAGCAGGATCGGCGTAAAAGCGTCCAGACCAGGTAGTCTGCCAGATGATCAGAGCAGACACAATGACTCCTAGGTTTCCTAGTGCATCTCCAATGACATGAAGGATCATGGCGTTCATTCCCATATCGTCATGGCTGTGACCGTGTCCACCCTTCTTGGCCTTTTTTGGCTTGTTGTGGTTGTGGCCAGCGTGCCATGAATCGTGTCTTGGCTTTGGTCCAGAATGCTCGTGGTCGTGGTCATGTCCCTTTGACTTTCCAGGCGAGCTGTTCCCAGCGAGTAATGGCGAGTTCTCGCTTGGCTCGTCCAATACTGCTTCATCTTCTGAAGAGGCAGTCTCGCTATCAATTCCGTCCAGTTGAGGTCTGGTCGCAGCAATGATTTCCTGTCTGAAGCTGGCAGGGTGGATACTAAAGTCATCGGGAGTTGAGTATCGGGCATTCCTGACACTGCTGGTCCTTCTTCGGTGCTGCTTCAACAATTTGGGAGATTCAACATTGGTAGTGGCGTCTGAGTCGTCGGAAGTAAATCGAATATGTTGCCTAGACTTGGCTCTTGCAACGACTGCTTCAGGGTAGATATCTCCGAGGGGTCCGTCGTTTCTATCTGACGCACCGGCGTTTTCTCCATGGCTGTGTCCGTGGCTATGGCTATGGCCGTGTCCTTCCTCCGCATCTCTAACCTCATCGTTTGCATGATCATGCTCCTCAGGTCCATGTGAATGTCCATGTCCGCCAAGAACCAAAAATCCCGCCAGATTGGAGGCCAAACCAAGTGATCCAACAATGAGAATGAACATCGGGTTGCTGATCTCGGGAGGATCAATCAGGCGTTGTATAGCCTCTAGGACAATCGAGAGGCAAAGGGCAATCAAAAATACAGCATTGAAGAATGCACCCAAAATTTCCGCACGCAACCACTATTGAATGTCAGTCCCGGCCCGCGCGTTGAGATAGGATGGAAGTACTGACTCCGAATGAGTACTTGTCTGTTGAAGACTGCTGCGCAGCTTTAACAGCCCATAATCCTACAATGAGGGAGATGATGTCGTTCAACTACGCCACCGTTAGCCATCAGCTCCCAACTCAACGCAGACCTTGCAAGGCGTATCTGCCATCGGGATCCAGCTCTAGAACCCTCAACATACCATATGAAAGGCATCAGCCATCAGAGCCAAACTTCCAACCCAAATACCAGTCCCAAGCTCCAGAACCAGGAATGCCGCATCAATCACCAGCATTATCGAGATCCGCGTTGACTTTGACCACGCCATATTGAAGTGCGCCTAAGGGCAATCGAAGAAAGGAAAAGTAAAGGGTTTTCTGAATGTGGTGATAGTTCGTGAGGTTGGATCCCACTTCTGGGGAGAGGGGGTTGTTGATTTTTGATGCGGCTCTTATTGCAAAAAGAGGAGGCGTTCGTCTTCTTATCAGTAAGCCAGTACGCCAGTAAGCATGTGCCTGCAAACTTTGATTGTTTAGTGGCGCACAAAGTCAAAGAATGTTTGCACAAGGCAAGGGATGTTTCAAAGTGGCGTAGATGCGCCTGCGCGGTTTTCTTTATAATGCAACTGAAGTACAGGAATGAATTGAATCAATAGAGAAAATGGTGAAATTTGAATCTGGAGGTGAAGTGAGGGACTCGAGGTGGGACCAAACGGCTATCGCCTATGCCAAGACCGAGGGGCAATCCCAGTTCCGAACCTCATAGCGCTGCCGCCTGAGGCTGAAATATACCAATTCGCCAATACGTTTTCCCGCTTTTTTCGTGAAGCCTTTTCCCCTCACGCGCGACGTACTAAGGTCTTATTTATTATTGCCTTTTTTCTCTCAATTAAGAGGAACCAACCCGAAGGGCCGTGGTTGGGCGGCGGGGGGGGGGGGCTTTGTGGAGCACTCGATAAAATAATCTTTTGTGGAAATTGCATTTGATTCCCTTAACTCCAAGGTTGTTGTCTTGCTTTCTGTCAGCAACACATGCTGGTCAGCAGAAACATGTCATGTGACTTTGATCGGGCATAGCACGTGACTGACAAGAGAAAAGTGTCGGCCCCTTAGTGCTCCTTGTGCTTTCGCTTGTCGGGTGCACGGGGTAAACATCCTAAACACGAGGCTATTATGAGCGGGGGAGTACAGACTGGAACAAAACATTTCCCCTCACGAGGCCATCACAGACTCCTCATACAACCTGACATTTCGATACTGCAAACAATTCTCTCGTTCTGGCTCAAGTGGTAAATGAAGAGATCAGCGCATTTGGACTTGCAGTTTCAATTTATATAGATGTCGTGGCTTCTGGCTCAAAGTTGGATACATGCACGGTACCTGTTCCGTCGGAGTGTCCCCTCAAAGTGATGAAGGAGACGGCAAGGCGCGAGATCTCCCCGACCCCTTGCCCTAGAATCTCTGTCCAAGCGTTGCTTGATCGTTTCTAAACCAGTCTATCTTGCTTCTGGAAACTTTCCGGTACGTCTGAAGACACCTGCGATATTGCTTTTCATATCTTCTGTGGCTTGTGAAGACATGCATGTACTTCCCTGATGCTGCCACTTAGCCGGCAGCGTACAGATGGCCTTGATTGAAGGATTCTTCGTGCCGAGAAAGGCCTCCAATGATCACACATTCGTCTGGCAAATAGGACCTCGTTATCAGGGTTCATTCGGCTCGGTTTGCCTATCATTGAAATCGGATCATGGGTCGATGGACGTCAGACCTCCTTGGATATGTTCACCGCGATGAGAAGCACGGTGAACAAAATCAAGATCTGGGTGCATACAATTAGTATGTAGCTTGCTGGACTGAGACACTGATAGATAGACTCACGGCGCATATTCCTCCGGCGAGAGCAACTATCTCAACACCCCCAGTGATAGCCTTTCCCCTGACGATTGCATTTTGAGATCTCCATGTCCTGAAGACCCCGATCAGAACTGTATAAATTGCTGTTGCCTGGCAAATGATAGCCAGCGGCTTTCCCAGGACGAAGAAGCCAAAGTGAGGATTTGGGGTTGGATGATGCTGGAGTCGGCTACGGCCACATCACCCGTCAGTATAATCCCAGCGAACCAATTAATGTGGGAGTGTGCTTGCAATAATTGAGCCACGAGGATTCCGAGCATCGACAGGGCGAGAGAAGTCCTCAGGTAGCCAAGAAATGTGCGTTCCAACGCTGTCAGTGCTTGTTAGCGATATTCATTGATATGGGATGGCATACAAGATTTATGGAACAACGGCAGGCAAACAAGGAACAACGTGACACGGTGCGTGATCCCGCGTATTCTCCCATCCTATCCCATCGATAGATAAACCCAGACGAGGAGTACCCGTCGGCTCCAGCATATCTTTATTTGCAAATGACTTCGTGACACACTAAATTAAGAACAGCAGATGACTTTCTGCATGAGAAGGCTTACCAACCACCAAGTCCGGAATTCCCAAACAGGCCGCAGACAGGGACAGAGTGTTGAGTTTGCATGAGAATTTAACAAGAGAAGCTCGATGAAACTGGGGGATGAGATAGAGGAGTGTGGAGAGGAAAATAGAGAGGTGTTGCTGTAACATACCCAGATGGTCTCTGCATGTGCTGTGAGCAACATTGATGCTTATCTGACGCTTCCAGAAAGTTTTGATGGTATAGTTGACACGTTCCAGAAGGCCATCTGGTTTCGAGGAACCTGTACTAGACCCTGTGTGGTGATAGGAGGAGGCCCTGGTGTAATTGCTCCGAATACGCGCCAATTCAGTTGCTTCACGCGCGTCTGTGTCATGCTCCTCTGCGGATGTGCGAGCCGGAGAATTGAGATGCACCTGATGGGGCTCCTCTGGCGGCTCGTCTGCAAGCCCAAAGTGATTCTGACTGGCTGTCTCAGCCATAGCGGCAGAACGATGGCACTGGAGTGCCAGGACTGGAGTTGCGGGTGTGGAAGTGGATGTGTCGATCTAATGCGGTGTTAGGGGCAGGAACAAGGACAAGGACGTGGACATGGGAACATGATGAGGTGAGGTGAGGCGATGCGAGCGGTAGACAGCATGCAATGGAAGGCAGGGCAAGGCAAGGCAGGGCAGGGCAATGCAGGACAAGGCAAGGTAGAGGAGGAGGCTGAAAGCTTCGTCTGCAATTTGGCTGAAGTTGCGGCAAAGGCGGAGAGTTTGTTGTTTTATGGCGTGAGTCTGGAAGATCGACTGGACGTTGCGCTGACTTCTAAAGGTGGGGTAGATTAGATTAGATCCTAGCCGGGGATTGGCTGGGCGGACGGGATGAATAGTACCCGACATGCCGACCAACCAAAGATCCGGTCCCGTCCCGCCCGCTTCTCCTCCTCCTCCCATCTGCATCCTATGTAGCATTTTCTTCCCTTGTCAACCACCCTTTTGCTCAACCTCACACAGCACTTTACCATCTGTTTTTTATTATTTATACATCTCTTTTCGTATCGTGTATACCACAAACCGTCTCGCCACCATCGCTTGTCCATACGAGCATGAGTATGGCTGTTTACCTCAGCCAGTGCTGGGTGCATACATATCTGCAACGGGTCAATACGGTGCCGGAACCCTCAAGCATAGTTATCACACATGCATCTCCTGTCTGCTCTATGTAACCTCCCCTCGTCAAGCCCTGTTCAAGGTACCCGGACCCGTTTGCACCCTGTGGATGACTACCGCTCGTTACCTTACCTTACCAGCCTCATTCTTACACGATGCACCTATTGCGAAGACACGACTTGAAGACAACCTGCTACCTACCAGAGCCTCGGTGATGGGCCACGAAACACAAGCACTGTCGTCTGGTCCGACTTGTCGTAGTCTCTGTATTCGGATGACGGGTCTTCTGAAACCTGAGTGGCGAACCGGCCCGTGTTCCGTCGATGAAGAGGAAGATCAACCACGGCAGGCAATCCTTTGAGGGCAAATCAGTTGAATATCAACACCGCCAGTGGCTAGAGCTGCGGTGCACTCACTGCACATGCAGACATGACTGGCCTGACTCTCGAATCTGCATTCAGGGCCCAGGGCACAGGGGCTGAATAAGTGAGTGCATCATTTGTTTTTCGCCCCCCCACCATCCATCCCGCCCTGACCGGATCTTCCCTTCGTTTGCAACATCCACGAGGGATATTGATTGACGCTCGAGATGAAAGGCTTGACAAAGACTGGAAAAGACTGTTACTTCCATCTCTGCCTACGCTCATCTTCTCCGATGCGAACTTTTTTCAAAGATAATTGCCCCACCGAGATGGCACCGCAATCCCTGGTCGGGCTGGAGGAGGAGAGAGTCGTCTAGGACAAGAGGCTCGGTCGACGGTCCGCTCACTCCTGCTCGTCTGTTCGGAGAGCTCTCCAGCGTCCCCGTCTTCTCGCAGCAACCCCGTCACCGATTTCTCACCCCAATTCCAACCCAGCCTTCTTCTAACGACTCATCACTGGTTTCTCGCACCTGCCGCTGGCCTGCGGGAAAATGCACAAACTGTCCCCACACGTGGAGTCTCTGGACGGATGCTCGGTTGCCCCATGCAGCATGTAGAAGAGCCTGTCAGTCAGCCTGTGCATCTGGCGCTGGTTCGCCCGCCTGTTGACTCTATTATCAGCGTCCCCATTCTCTCCATAGTGCCCTTTAATTCAGCCGCCACGCCTCAATGAGCTGTATCCATTTTCGTCACATCTTACTTTTCCTCTTTCTCTTTATTGGCGGAATATGCCCTGCTTTATCCGCTTAAACATCGGGTTAGAGGTATATCATCTGAGCCAGATGATCCGTACACACCCCACTAGTCCTCTCTAGGTTCTGTTGTATATAACAGCCTCTCTCCCAACTCGTCGTAAATGGACTTACTTTGGGAAGCTGCCATCCTCTACTCTCGCTCTGGTGGTCATTAGAGTTGTAGTACCACAAAAGTCGTTTTTCTTGTGCTGTTCGTTCTTCAACAATTGGCCAGGAGGCGTAGACAACTTTTGATAACCGCAACGTTGGTTACGACAAGCAGAGATTCACATCCAGTCACCATGTCGAGCTCCCCAGATAGCCAGATCAATGATCCCATCTTCGACAAGTATGCAGAGGATTCAGAGGATCGCTCAAGTGGAGATACGAACGACACACCCAACTCGGAGCTCTCACCACCAGACAGCCCAATAGCCAAGAATGCAGATATAACCCAGCCAAGCGACAAAAGGGCTAGTGCTCGCAGTCTCGCCGCGTCACTTACTCTTGAAGAACAAGTAGGCACTGGAGTGTCATCGACTTTGCCATGACATTTAGGCTAACAGTCGGCAGGTCTCGCTACTCACAGCTGCAGATTTCTGGCGATCAAAGTCGATACCCGAGAAAGGAATTCCAGCATTCAAGACAAGCGATGGCCCAAATGGTGCTCGAGGCGCGATATTCAAGGCTGGCACAAAGGTTGGATTCTTTTACAACCGTAACGTTCGAGACTGGGTCTAACAGATTACTAGGCTGCTCTGTTTCCTTGCGGAGTCTCGCTTGCGGCAACATGGAATAAGGACATCCTTTTCCAAGTCGGAAAACATCTAGCTGCAGAGGCTAAGGCCCGCTCCGCCCAAGTACTGTTGGCGCCAACAGTATGTTTACACCGAGGACCTCTTGGTGGACGAAACTTCGAATCGTTCTCAGAAGATCCATTTTTGACTGGAAAACTTGCTGCATCTTACATCAACGGTCTTCAGGGCAGTGGTGTTGCGGCAACGATCAAGCGTCAGTTGAAGCCTTTCGTCCCCCGTCACGTGTGATATATTAATGCTCTGCATAGACTTCGTTGCCAACGAGCAAGAAACGGAGAGATTTAAGATTGATTCGCTGGTGCAAGAACGCCCGCTTCGAGAGCTCTACCTGCGCCCCTTTGAGATTGCCATCCGTGAAGCAAACCCATGGGCTGTGATGTCCTCGTACAATCTCATTAATGGCGTACACGCAGATATGAATGAGCATACTCTTAAGAACATCCTTCGAGGCGAGTGGAACTATGACGGGTAATATACCAGCACCTTTCATCTACCCTTGCTAACTTGATCCAGTATGGTGATGTCTGACTGGGGTGGAACCAACTCTTTCGTTGAATCTATCGAGCACGGCTGTGATATCGAAATGCCCGTTTCGACACTTTGGCGTGGAGAAAAGACAATTCGAGCCATTGAGAACGGCGAGCTTAGCAGGAAGGCTGTCGAAGAAGCGGTTGCAAATATACTCTACTTGGTTGAGCGGACGAAGGGTGGCGATATGTCAGCCGAGCTTCCTGAGCGTGAAGATGACCGAGAAGAGACTCGTCAACTGATCCGAGATGCAGGTGCCGAAGGTCTGACTCTGTTGAAGAACGAAGGAAGCATCTTGCCAATCAAGCCCTCAGACAAGATCGCTGTCATCGGTCCCAACGCCAACCGAGCCATCGCAGGCGGTGGAGGTAGTGCCAGTCTCAACCCATATTACAATACGCTTCCTCTGGACAGCATTAGGGCCGTTTCTGAACAAGATGTGTCTTATGCCGTTGGATGCCAAACATACAAGTGGTTGCCACTGGCAGCTGACTACTGCACAACTGCTGCCGGGGAGCAAGGCGTCAGTCTCGAGTTTTACATCGGTGATAAGTTCGATGGAGAGCCACGAGTCATCCAACATCGGACAAACACAGATCTCTTCCTTTGGGACTCGGTACCTTTGGAGGTTGGCAACATCTGGTCCTGTCGTGCGAAGACAACCCTCACTCCCAAGACAAGTGGCCTGCATAACATGAGTTTCTCAAGCGTTGGCGCTGGACGCCTCTACGTTGATGGCGAGGTTAAGGTTGATATATGGGATTGGACGGAGAAGGGAGAGGCCATGTTTGATGATTCACAACAACAATTGTTTGACATGCAATTAGAAGCTGGAAAGCCTATACAGCTCGTTGCAGAGCTGACTAATGAGCTACGCCCATTCTGGAGACAGAAAGCTGAGAACCGGACCCACGGAAACGGAGGTGTTCGCATCGGCTACAAAGAGGAGGATAAGAAGGACTACCTGCAAGAGGCAGTTGATGCTGCTAAAGCTGCTGATGTTGCTGTCGTTATCGTTGGATTAGACGGAGAGTGGGAGTCGGAAGGATATGATCGCAAATCGATGGATCTCCCAGCAGACGGTAGCCAAGATCGACTCATCGAGGCTGTCCTCAAGGCAAACCCAAGAACGATTGTTGTCAATCAATCTGGATCGCCTGTGACGATGCCTTGGGCAGAGCGTGTCCCTTCCATCCTGCAAGCATGGTATCAAGGTCAAGAAGCTGGAAATGCATTAGCCGACGTACTTTTTGGACTCAAGACTCCTAGTGGAAAGCTTCCCGTAAGTTGATATCTTGGTTATTTGATCATTGATTCTCATTTTCTAACTGTCATTTAGACCACCTTCCCCAAGAGGCTCGAAGACAACCCAACCTTCCATAATTGGCCAGGGGAGAACTTGAAGGTCGTCTACGGCGAAGGTCTGTATATCGGATACCGCCATTACGAGCGCATGAAGATCGCACCACTCTTCCCCTTCGGCCACGGTCTCTCTTACACGACCTTCACGTACGGCAAGCCTATCATCAGCAGCACGATTCTTGCCGATGGCGAAAAGATCACCATCACGGTCCCAGTGACCAACAGTGGCAGCGTCGAAGGTGCCGAAACTGTCCAAGCATACATTCACGATGAGAAATCTCGATTGCCACGACCAGAGAAAGAGCTGCAAGCTTTCACTAAGGTCTTCTTGAAGCCTGGTGAGACCCAAGATGCTGTGTTGAGCATCGACAGGTACTCTGTTGGGTACTATGACACTGATGAGAAGGAGTGGATTGCCGAAGAAGGACTCTTCGACGTATTGATCGGCTCTTCATCCGCTGATATCAGGCGAGTTCCCTTACTAGCCCTTGTACCCAAAGCTTCTAACTAACAGACCTTACAGAGAAAAAACTTCATTCCAAGTCAAACAGTCGTTTACTTGGGTAGTTTAGATACACTATGTGAAGGCATATGCCAAGTCGGGAAGGTAGATGAGATGAGATACACACCGCTTGATTAGAGAAGGAGCAGATCTCATATATTCTTTGGAATTGGGTCTTTCATGGGAAGGTTTTGGCATCATCATATATCATGTATTTATTCTTCTTCTAATTTTCCCCATTGGACAGCCTTGGACTTGGATGGACATGCGGATTCCGGGGGAAACTGCGCCGTTATTAGAATTCATGACTTTCATGAGATGGCTTTTGACTCTCCTTGAAGAAACGAGTCGATTTGTGAGTTTGAAGGGTAAAATACGAAGTAAGTGGAGGGAGACGACATGGATGGCGACCGTTTGTTCTTGTTTATGTTGTAATCCCTGGCGTGGTCCTTGGACCGAGACTGTACTTGAACGAGAACGAGAACGAGAACGAGAACATCTCATACACTCATTTGCGCGGCGCATACTCGACCCTCAAAATGCCAGTACTCATTCGCAATGATTAACGTAAACATGTCAAACTCTGAAGCATCCACACGACACCTATTAATAGTCCTAACCCCTGAGTCCTTATCGGAATCCGGCTTATCAGGTCAGGGGGAATACAGAGCCAGACATCAGACGACACTTTCGCTTGCGATGCAATTTAATCAGCCAGCATCTGGACCATGTCTTGTACTTGTACCCAGCAGAAAAGGCATTACACTCTCCTCTCCCATGTCAAGGCTTCCCTTCCTCCACTCTTCTTTATCTCCCAACAATACTGCTCTCCAATCTCTCCAAGCCACAGGAGAATATCCAGGCCAAGGCAGGGACTACAATAAGGAAATAGTAGCAAGAGACGGCATGGCCAATATCCATCCACCAGCGCAATCAAAACCATGGCACCCTCTTACTATAACTCCAACTCCAAATCCGGCTCCTTCTCAACCCGCGACCGCTCCCTCGAGCCACCGTCCCTCTTCTCGCGCATCCTGCTCAGTCTCCCACCCGGTCTAGCAGCGCAAATGCAGCGACTCTGGAGCTACGCGTCAACATCTGGAGACAGACAGGCCTACGCAGCAGTCTCGACAACGAACTCGCATTCAAGGATCCCGCGCCGCTGGCAGAGATGGCATCCGCAGCAGCTGCTGAGCCTCCCGCATTTGTTGGTGCTGGCTTGGGTTCTAGCTTTGCTGTGGGGGGAGAGATGGGTGTTCCAGAGTAGTGTGGAGAGTTGTGGGTGGGGAGCTTGGGAGAGATGGGTGAGTCCTGCTGTGTGGAGTGAGTAGAGATAGATTCTGAATGCTAAAACTGATGAATGGTGATAATAGCCCAAAGATGCAACGCCGCATCACTTAATCCTCATCGCGGACCCGCAGCTCATTGATCCGCATAGCTACCCCGGACGGCCATGGCCGCTGGACAAGTTCACGATGATGCATACGGACAATTACATGAAGCGGTCCTACATATCTCTGCAGAAAATGCTGCATCCCGATACGGTCTTCTTCCTGGGGGATCTGTTCGACGGTGGGAGAGAATGGAAGACAGCACGTGGGAACACGAACGATCCATCCTGGGCGAACGGACAGCGACCATCGTACGAGCAAGGCTTTGTGGAGACATGGGGAAAGAGATACGGCGAGCATTACTGGCTGCATGAATACGATCGCTTTGGGAGGATATTCTATGATTTCTGGAATTTGGCGGGATCGAAAGCTGGACCGTGGCAAAGAGGAAGAAAGATTATTTCGACGTTGCCCGGAAATCACGATTTAGGCTTTGGGGATAAGATCAAGCTCCCTATACGGAACCGGTTTGAAACGTATTTTGGAGAGGGGAATAGGGTGGATGTTATCGGGAACCATACTTTTGTCTCGATTGATTCGGTATCTTTGAGTGCCAGGGGTTCGGAGCATGAGGACGAGGACATCACGAAGCCAGTGGAGGAATTCCTGAATAAGGTCCAGAGCATGAAGCGGAAAGCTGTTGCGCGTGAGCTCAGTATAATAGCAGGAGATGAGAAGGTCCTGCAGTATCCTCACGTAGTGGAGGATGTCGCAAAGGTCGATTTCAAGAACCGACTATCTCTCGATCCAGGCCCAGGTGCCCCGGACCTTCCTACAGTTCTGCTCACACATGTACCCCTCTACCGAGAACCAGGAACTCCCTGTGGACCAAAGAGGGAACATTGGCCTCCGGAAACACCACCAAAGGGCCAACTCGGCCCTGTGATACCAGACCACCGAAACGCTATTTCAATTTCCAGAGGCTATCAATACCAGAATGTTCTCAGCGAAACCGACTCCGTTAAGCTCATCAAAAGCATAGGAAACGTGGGACATGTCTTCTCCGGAGATGACCACGATTACTGCGAAATCGTACATTCAGACGCCAAGAACAATGCTCGAGAAATCACAGTTAAAAGCACAAGTTGGGCCATGGGCGTCCGCAAACCAGGCTTCCTCATGCTGAGCATGTGGAACCCCATAGATGCTTTCGGTGTCCCTCTCCACTCCACACCCTCCGGCCACGGACACGCTCCCACCGGCGCCGTGACAATGGAAAGCCACCTCTGTCTCCTCCCGGACCAACTTGGCATCTTCATGCGCTACGGCATCCTCATTGGCCTCACTCTCCTCGCCATCATCATCCGCTCAATCCTAACACCAATCCTCCACCTGGAACCCTTCTCCTCCTCTGTCTTTTCAACAGGAGAAAAAGCCTCCGATTCTCCCCTCCTCCCAACCTTCAAACAAGACCTCAAACGCTCACCCTCCGCAACAGAAATGGCCCAGCATCGCGCCTCGACATCTAACTCCTCCACCTCCTCCACACACTCCAACCCCAAAGCCGGCCTGGCACCGCGCTCCTCCGCCGCGCGAACCCGCAGTGTCAGTCCGGCGAAAGGCTACGGATTGCCAGCATCACAAGTACGATTCACTACACCGCCACTGATGAATGGTGCGGGTGGCTATCCCGCGATGGAAAAGAGCAATGGATCTACAAAGTACCTAGAGGATTTCGGGAAGAGGAAGAGTGAGGCGGTGGTGGGGAAGCAGAGGACGCCTTTGGGGGTTATGTGGACGGAGACTTGGACGAGTACGTGGCGTGTTACGTGGGTTGCTGTGGTGGTGTATTTGTATTTGGCGAGGTATGGATGAGCTTTTGGCGGGCTGTTGGATAGGTACGATATGATATGATAGGAGAAGATAAAATAGGAGGAGGAAGGAAACGAAGCTCAAAATCCCGGACTGGTTGTTGGAAGGGTCAACATCACATCCGTTAGTAAGTCAGGAAGCTGAAAGCAATGAAATGCCATGGAATAATAGGACACGAAACGCCAGGGCAGGACAGGACAACAAACCAGCAGTCTTGAACCTTCTCTTCTTGTATTATGTATTTGGATACGATACCACCTTTTTGGCTGAGGATACTCTTTTGGCTGAGGATAGTCTTTTGGCTGAGGCTACTCTTCACGCACGCATGGGATGGCGTCCTGTTGTCTTCTTAGTTTTCTTTTGGGTCATTGAGATAGAGAGTGAGTAGAGGATCGAAGGCGTGAGGAGAAAGATTATCTACCTAGGTAGTTTAAATGAAGCTGAAGCATAGGAAGACCAAACAATCAATCAATCAATCAATCAACCAGTCGACGACACATTTCAAGAATATAATAGAATAGAATAGAATACCGTCAAGTCTTAGTTGTCGAATGATATCTTGGAGAACGTCTGTGGTGTGTTTGTAATGCATCTCGGGCATCGTGTGCGACCTGGACAAGTGTGTCAACGGGGGTTTCTGTCGACTCATGGCACTCACTTACTTGTCTACCATGCACGAGGAGCATGTCTTGTGACTGGCACTGGATACTGATCGTAACTAACTGCTTTGCTTCGATATCTGAGAGGGTGTACTTTAGAATCCTGGTTGAAGGCCAATCGTATGGGATTTGGACTTGCCCTGGGCTACGCATGCATCAGAGCAGTTAGGTCTATCGATATATATCCCAAGAAATTTCCACGAAGGAGGCGGAGCTGGCTCGAACGAAGCCTCACGATATCTCCTTCAGCAGGCCTCGCTTCACTTTCCACTCTCAACATTACACTGGGCACATGCATTAAGTAAAAGCAGAGATCAATTGATCGGATCTATGATACATCCATCCATCCATCCATTCCATTTCATCCATCCATGCGTCCACCCACTCACAACGCAACGTAACGCACCCATGAAAAAAAAAGCCAACGAAGGAGAAAGCCATGAACGAAAGCAGAATCGCGCCTCTATGTATGTACACACCACCCACGCCATCTGCGCGATACATCATTTTTGTAATGAAGAAAGAAAAAATACGGCAAATTGGAAAATTCGTGGGTGAAGTTCGGGAAGCCCGTCTGGCTGGCTTATTATTGTGTCCCATCAAGTCGAAAATCGAGTGATGTGATATAGAGAATTCGTAGACGGCGTGAGTAGACGGTCAGACGTAGTGAGTATGCAGCGAGAGACTGTATGAGCACAGCTGAATCTCGGCGAAGCAGATAGGAGGTTCGGAGGAAGATTACTGGACCATTGGCTCAGGCTCAGCGGCAGCAGGTTGATCACCGTCAATCCACTTTCTGAAGTCATTGTTGACCTTGGCAACCTCGTCACGATCAAGACCCTTCATCCAGGCATTGTTCATCTCGAACTTCTCCTTGAATCGCTCGGTACGGACGTTCTCGAACTTGCGGAGACGATCGCGGGCAGCACTTTCGTCGGTCTCGGAGTCGTAGGTGAGAGGGTTGCCGCTGTAGAAAAACCACTCTGTGCCTGGCTCGCGGTAGATGATCTTGTAGGTGTTGACCTCAATGCGCAGGTTCAAGTCCTCGTGGTAGATCAGTGGCTTCTTTGGGTTGCCCTCATCGAAGTCACTGTCGGCACCAGAGATGTTACGGAACAGGAGGACCTTCTGGAGGTTGCTACGAGGGACACCTTCTGTTGGCTCGGCGCGGACGTAAGATGAGTTGTAGTATTGCCAGCGCTCCTTGCGTTCCATGTCGTCCATGTCAAAGGTAGTCTCTTCCTTCTGAACCCACTTGAGTGTGGCTTGGCTCTTGTTTGGGTACTGCGGAAAGTGTTAGCAGAGCTCAGGACAGAATGATAGAATGACTAACCCATTTGATCAAAAAAAGCTCTTGTTCTTTGATATACTTGTCTGCCTGCTTTCGCATGTTGATCTCGGTATTGAAGGAGGTCTCCTCATGCTTTCGGTTCTGGTAGAATGCCTCAACAAGATCAGGGGTCTTCTCCTTGATGTCGTTACTGGAGCAGACAGCGCCAAGTCTGGAGATATGCTTGAGAAGGTCTTGGATGGTGTACAATTGCCAACCCTTCTTCAAGTAGTATCGTCGGAACCAGCTCGTGTAGTTTGCATCGTCCAAGTCGCCCTCGATGAAATGTGTGACATGTTCCAAGGTCTTGGTGTAGTAGAAGATAGGGTCGTGGCTTGCCGCAGCAGTATAGTCTTCATGATCAGTGACCAGACCGATTGACTTTGCGGGCTTGGGCTTTGCGGCCTTGATACCCTCCTCTCTTGCGGAAATCTCGCTGTCCTTGATTTCCTTGAATCGGCGATACATAGTCTGGAAGACACTGAAGAAGACAAAGATGCTCTGGTTGGCATAGAGACTATACCAATCACGCTTGAATGGTTGGTCTGGGCTGAGGCCGGGGTACTGAACAGTGCGACCCAACTCAATGGCACCAGGAAGAGTGGTCCAGCGTTGATCGGTGACACGGTTGATAGCTGGCTCATCTGCAGTATCTGCGTCGTCCTCTGCAACGGAATCAACATCTGGTGTGGTCTCCTTGCTACCAGTAGCGCTGTCATCCTTCTGGCCACGACCTCTGACACCGTTGCGTGCTTTGTCCAAGACACCGCGACGAAGATCAGTCTTCTTGCCATTACCACCACGTCTGCCTCTGCCGTTAGTGAGTTCGACGTGAGCAGTGTCCTCGGAATCATCGTCAGGAGTTCCACGGTCGATGCCAGCACTACAACGAGCAATGTCCTCTTCTGAGATGTCAAAGAATTGTGCGAGGAACTTCTCAAAGAAGTTGGAGATGCGAATGCGCTCAGCCGGGTTGTGTTGACTGGCGTTTGAGACATAGACAAGCATGAGGCGGAGGACATCGAGAATGACATCGCGATCGGCGAACGCGTAGGCAAACTGATAGACATGGGCACGCCCTTTCAAGCTTCGTTGACGTCTTTGCTCTTCATACTTGGCCTTAATCGCATCGATGAGATGCTTTGCAGAGAAGTTCTTCTTGTCGGATTGCTTGGCTTGAATGCCCATGTGGTCAAGGCTCTTGAGGTAGATGTTGGAGGTCTGGGCAGCCCACACCTTCTCCCACTCGCGCTGCAATGAATGTGGGCATGTGTTCTTCTAGTGGAGGTCGGAAAACTTACCTGTGTGAAACGCCATTCTTCATCCTTTTGCTTCAGTCTGGCCAGCACGATTGGAAGCACTGCACATGGATCCTTGAACAGATCTGCAACGACTTCGGGCCCGCGCTCCCCATAAACCTTTTTGAGAACCCGCTTGTAGATGGCTTGAGATTGTCCACCAAGACCGATTGGCATGCGGAAGGCTTCTCTATCCTCTGGACCCAAGGCGAGAAGTGACTGGGCGATTGGCTCGAGAAGTTGAATTACCTTGGCGTTGGCTTCGATGTTGAAATCGTAGTCGTGACGTTCTTCTTCGATTCGGTGAAGACCCTCTTCATAGATGTTTTTTCGGTGAGCGACGAATCCAGAGTCTTCGGATGCCCAGGTAGGATGCGATGCCCAGCTGTCATTTAGCACCTTGTGGCACATCTCATCGCGGCCGGTACACGGCTTGAGGCGCTCCTGGTGATTGTTGTCAATACGGTCCCAGAAGAGTGTGTTCTTCCCCTCAGCTTTCTGCTTCGGCGACAACTTCCTCCGCTTGGTGGAATCGTCCTTCGCTGGCGAGTTTTTCTCGTCCGCCGCGCGCTTTGCGCACCCCGAGTGCCCTATCCGAAGATAGTTCTGACCTCCTGGCCCTTCTGGGTTGGGAGCACATTTGTCTCTGCAGGGCGACGTCTCATATGGGACGTATGTGTATGGTGGCGCCATTGTGATATGTGAGAGAGAATGGGTGGGATGTGTGGGATGTGTGTGTAAAGTGTTTGTGTGATGTAGGTAGAACGTAGATGTAGAATGTGCGTGAAGATTCAGGTTGAAGGAAGTTGGAGGTAAGTAGAAATGCCTTGATGATGGGGTTCTCAACATGTGCAAGAGCAATAGGAACGGTTCCTCGTCGCGAAGCGAGGACCAAGACAACGAAAATTCGTCGACAATAGCAAAGGGTGCAGCCCCACCAACCACCAAAATAAAATCGATAATAGGATAAGCTTAAAAGGGGGATACGTACTCTTTTTGGGAGCAGACGATAGCTGGGACCCAGTCCTCTGCAATTGCTCAGTGCGACCCGAGCCTGAGGCGCTGCTGGAGTGTTGTTGATCAAATCCACAATGCCATCGTAATTGACGAAACACATGAACCAGTCGATCAAGTCGGAGTTGCCGCCAATGAAATTGCTGGCTTTGTGAACGAGAACGTTCTTGTCGATGAGGTCCTGCGAGAAGAGGTTGCAGAGCTTCAAGAACTCGTTCATGGCTGACTTGTTTCCGATGTACTTCTTGACGCGGTCGAAGAAGGCGAGCTCCTCCGATGTGGCACCTGAAGTAGAAGTAGGAGGCATAGGTTCAGGCATGATGGGCGTCAAGGTGGGAGATACTGCTGGAGCATCTGGGGCGTTTGATTTATGGGTCAATTTGGCTCTCTACAGTTACTTTAGCTTCGCTCGAAAAACTGTATTGCATGAAGTAGGGAAGAAGTGAATCTGAAAGCATCAAGGGCTCTCATCAACGCTCCAATCATCACGTACCTTATTTCCTACACTCCCTTGAGCAACTCTCGAACTCTCTCCGACAGCATTGGCCTGCGAACCAGGTGCGACACCACTTTGGCGAGGTCTCTTCCTCCCCTCTTTGCCTGTACTTGCGGGCACCGCGAAGTTACCGACCGGTGGCATCTTTGGCTCTCCACGCGGACCGTGATTCTGAGGTGTTTGATTCTGTTGAGCTTCCTCCGCTGCCTTGGCCGCTGCAGCTGCTTTGGCTTGAGCAGCAGACTCGGGAAGGAATTGCTTGAAATCTTCGAGGAGGTCTGGCGCAGTATTGAAGAGGGTTGTAACTTGAGCGTAAACGTCCTGGATAGGCTTTGACTCGCGTTGGTAAGTTTGAAGAATTTCAAGGAACTGCTTGTAAATTTCCGGTCGGTCTTGGAAGCGATTCTGTGATGGTGTTAGCGCCTTTCGCCTAGGATAATAGTGGTGAATGTTGCATTTTACAAACCTTGATTTTGTTCACATAACTTATAGCATGATTGAACTCCACGGGTCCCCGCTTTTCCATACCAGGTTGCGCTCCGTTGTTCAAACCTGGCTGGCCACCAGGAGTTGGTGTCTGCGCGTTTCGTGGAGGATGTCCCAAGGTGGTTATAGCACTTGTCAACTGAGAGACACCTCTTTGTTGTTGCTGGTGGGCGGTAACGGCTGCCGTGTTTTCGTAGGGGTGTTGTGGAGGAGCTGGGTTGTAAATCTGTGCTCCACTTTGGGCTTGAGGGCTGAATACTCCCTCTGGACTTTCAATACTGTGTTGTGGTTGCTGTTGTTGCCAGCCGGTTCGTCCAGGGTTATAGTATCCACCGCCTTGTGCCACAGCGGCATCGGGTAATGCCCGGGCGCCTGAGATTGACTGAACTGTCGTACCCATAGGTGTAGTAACTCTGATAGTGTTGGGATCGTTTCCAGCACCGCACTCAATACGATAACCAGGAGGGAGAAATGTGTTGAATCCTTGAATGAGCATAGGATGTCCAGCGAACAACTCGGAAACTCGATTAATGACACCAGGTGTGTCGATCCTATGAAACATCAGCAAACGCGAACATATAGAGTCTCGGAACGTTCAAGGAAATCCGCAACATACGCTTGACTCTTGAAATCTTTCATGATATCCAAAAACCGGTTGTAGACATCAGGCTGGTCGGCGAACTGAACTTTTACTTGGTCGAGGTAGCTGAGAGCATCCTGTGAAGTCATAATTTAGTACAGAGAAGGTTATTCCTGAGAATGCGACATAATGAAAAGATGGCGCCGGTCCTCGCCACGTACTACGGCGTGCTGGGCAAAATACAGTCCGACTACAAGTTGCCCAACATGATAGTAGTGAATTGAAGTCTCTGCTATATCGGAGCCAACAGTCAAACCAAACGGGAATGCAGGCATATTCTGAAGACGAGCGAGGCGCAATGACTGGGATGGGGACAATAAAGAATGGCGAATGTCATGAGACGGAAACTCACATTTAAAATCGGCTGTTGTCCTGCTTGTCCCAACGCAGGAGCTCCGGGCATTTGATGGCCTTGTGGGATGGGTCCGCCAAATGGAAGAGCCTGTTGCAATCGCGAAACGGCTTCTTGCTGTTGCTGCTGTTGAGCCGCCTGCTGCTGTTGTAATGGTCCTCCAAAGGCAGCATTTCCCCCAGGACCACCGACAGAGTTATGATGCATGATATTAGGGCCAAAGCCTTGCTGCTGTTGGAGCTGGCTTGTAGCTTGTTGAGGGTTATGCTGGATAGGGCGAGCTTCCCCATGCAGAGGACCACCGAAAGCATTTCCAGGACCACTGGGAGCACCCAAAGGACCGGATGGAGGGGCGCCGCCGTGATTCGCAAGAAGACCACCTGGGCTGTGAATGGCACCCGGCAGACGAGACGCAACAGGTTGATGGAGAGGAATCGAGCCGGTACTGTTCTGGTGGGGTGGAGCTGGTTGATATTGTTCTCGATGCTGTCTTTCCCTCTCTTGTCTCTCGTTATGTTCGCGCTCGCGTTCCCGCTGGTCCCGTTGCAGAAGCTCTTCTTGCAATGCACGTTGCCTGTTATGCTCCTCGATGTCGCGCTCTCGGTCGAAACCCCCGGGCGGGCCATGAGGCTGGGAATTCATAGCGAGTTGCCGATGTTGTCGTAACAAATTGACAGAAGCTTCGGAACAATGGTCGATCCAATCTTTAGATGTGAGTAGACTTAATGCGCTCTGCGGAGTGTTAGTTCTGCTGAGTCTTGTAATGGGGGTAGTTGGCGGGAGAGCATTGGCAGAGGGGCTCATACGTGCCGACGGGCTCAGGCATGGAGTGTTGTACACAGTGAAGCTTGAGACTGAAAGTAGAATGTATTTACAATGCGCCGAATGTTGATTCAGTGGTGGGGGTATTGGTAGTGAAGCGTGGTGAAATGGTTGCGAATGAGCAGAGACGAGGGCAAAGCCGTTGATGCGATAACTGCCACCCCTGACCGGATCCACCAAGGTCCCGGTACTAAACAGAAGGCTGATCCGCAGCCTTGTCGGGAAAAAAGAAATAGAGCGGTATCCAACGGGGGGACAAGTAGAAGAAAATGGCTGTAATTCCACAATGTATTGTTAAATATATAAAAACAGAAATCAAGTTCTTCGCCGTTGTAATTCATTAGAATATGAGAGATTCTCTGCAAAAGCATGTAAAATATTAGTTGTGACAGGGTGGGGACACCAGCCAGTTCTGTTCCAACTTAGAACTGCTTTAGACGATAGAATGTATACTGAATGATGCAATCCTTTCCAATTTTTATTTGCTTCACACTTGCTTTGCCCTAGACATTAGATCTTTAATGCCTGCTTGGGCTAATTAAACATATTTGTAAGTAAGAAGATAGCAGCTCTCAAATACGCCGCACATCGTGACCTTCACGCCATGCCCATGGTAGTGTGAAAAACTGGAAAACGTGAGAAAAGTAAGTGGTATAGACATATCATCATATTAATGATTTTGGTAAAAGTCTCGTATGTACTGTGCCCATAATATCATGGGGATCCTCTTGCTGGCCAAAGTACTTTCTCCACCACCTGTACCTCGTGTGATGCACAACCATGTATCTAGGTGGTTACCCGTACTGCAGCGCTCTCTTGCAGCAGTTATTCGATTATCGGCAAGAAACTCGCTTCATTCGCTTATGCCGATCCCTATGTTCATCAACTGACATTCCCAATCTCAAGAACCAAAACTCCAGCCAACGCCAACGCATTCCATAGCCCAGTATATCATCCCCTTATCCCCTACGCATAGTTCCTCACACCCTTCAAGATCCAAACTTCACCATTGTGCACCTTGCTCGCCACAGAACTGACTTCGATATCCCCGGGTTGGATCTACACGCAATCATTAGCCCAAGACCCACAACATCCAGCACCAACACAAATACCAGCACCACAACTCAACAAGTAGCCACAAAAATAAAGCGAAAGCAAAACTTACAAACTTGACCCCCTCCCTCCCCACCCACCAGACCTCGCCGCCATCCAACGTCTTCACCCTCCTCCCCTCCCCCCACGGACTCTCAGCCACAACATGCGCCTCAACAAACCTCCTCATATTCCTATGCGCCCGCTCCTCGCCCTGTTCGCCCTCATACGCCTGCTCTCCTAGCCCTTCATACTCTTTAAGATCCTCCCACGGTTTTCGCGGCAGCGCCATAATGGCCGAGTTGAGGGGTGCGAGGATCGTGGTGTTGGTGGAGCTGTCTTCGAAGCGTTGGGAGATGGTGGCGAAATCACGCGTGAAGCCGGCGAAGATATTGATGCTGCGGTCTTGACCGAGCACGTCTGAAAGGATTACGCTGTTGCTGGGGTTGTCGACTCCTGTGCTTGGGGTGGAGGAGGGGGGTGTTGATGGCGGGGGAGGCATGGCGGGTCCGAGGTTTGGATGGGGGTTTGAGATGGGCTTTTGGTTTAGGAGAGCAGCGTTGACGAAGGATGGTACGAGGAGCAGTGGGTGGATGAGTGTTTTGAGGCGCATTTTTGAGGACTTTGGTTGTTTGGGTTCGGTGGTACGTAGTAGAGGAGGGGAGTTGAGATGTGGAGCCATGACGAAGTTGTCGATGCGACCTGGATGTCTTGGCATTATATGACTAAGATTCTTTGCTTGTGTTGTTGGTAGAGAACTCCGGAGCATTCAGAAGTTGAGCTGTACAGTGCTAGTCGTTGTTACTTCCACTTGGAAAGCAATCTAGTTGTCTTTCTTTTCAAGTATGCAAGTTTTTGAAACATCTTGTAGATGTGAAGTTTGAGTTGAGCAGGGTTAACTCTCAAATCAGCGATACCTCAAGACTCGTTCCTGCTCATTCGGCCTTTTGCGGAACATGATGCTAGGGCTTCATCTTGAACCTGGGTTGAAGGTTGATGGCAAGTTTGCAACTTCTCCAGACTAGGATGGGTCGAAGTTGTGTCGACCACTCCGGTAGACGCTCTGTTGTGTCGAAGTTGGATGGGAAATGCGATTCAAAGATAAATCATTCAGTGATACTCATTGTAAGGGCCGAATCATGCTGTGATGTGCACGGAAAGAGGTACAAAGGACGGCAAAGTAAGCATGATATCAAGTAGTACATTTACAGAACGCCTAGTAGCGAAAGATGCCATGCATAGATAAAAGTATATGTCATTCACACTGCACCTTTTCTGGTCCTAGCAGCGGTTGGTGGGTATCTCGCCATCCCATCTCGACAGGTCACCCAGCTAGCTATCATGCAGCTAAGTATCTGGTCTGATATATGATCAAAACCAATGGTATATGTTTGGTTCTCCGACGACGATTGTCTCAAGATTCCCAATATCCAAGGAACCCCATTTGATCGCCGAAGAAAATGATGTTGGACAAGCCGAGCCCCCAGATCCCTAACCCCAATTCCCTGACCGAGGTGCGTCCCAAAACTCCGTGGGTGTGATTGCCTCCCATTAACTCCATGACGGCAAACTCCACGCTGAATAACACTGAAGCAAGAGAAAAATCAAATAGAGGATATTAGTAACTTAAATCGACGTCCCCTAGTTGGGCGATGATCTTGTCTTCCTCTGTCATAGTTGTACTGCTGTCGGCGGTACTGGTACTCGTGCCAGTCCGCCGTCGAGGTTCTTCGGTGTCTGTGAGTTGTATCCCACTCGCCGAAACTCCTTCGTCTCGCATCTCCTGGAAACTCCAACTAGGTTGGAACGATTTGCTATTCCATGCACGATCGACTCTCTCATACATCTCATCGATCTGTTCCAGACTGATCCTGCTCGTTTCGTAGACCATCGCCCATACGAAAACAACTGCAATGGCGCAGAAAGTTCCCCAGATGAAGAAGACTTTCGATTGCAGATTTGCGTAGCCCTGGCCAGGATTCACAAGATATGGCGTTCCGTACCCCAGGGAAAAGTTAAGCAGCCAGTTGGAAGCCGTGGAAATCGACATCGACTTGGCACGGACTTTGAGCGGATAGATCTCCGAGGTCACAACCCAAGCGACAGGTCCCCAAGAAGCGGCGAAGAAGAATAGATACAAGCACACGAAGACGATGAGAACCAGGCCTGCCGCGTCAGAGTTGGGCATGGCTGTCCCAACAGTGGCAACTATAAGTTGGCAGACCGCCATGCCACCAGCACCGATCATAAGAAGTCGACGTCTGCCTAGGGTTTCCACAAGGAACATTCCAGGAATCGTAGAAACAACGTTGACAACATTGGTGACGAGAGCGACCACGTAAGGCGATTTGACGCCAATGCGGCCGAAGAAGGTAGTGCCGTAATAGAAGATGAAGTTGCATCCGGATAGTTGTTGCAGGATTTGTAGACCACACCCGGTTACGAGACGACGGCCGAGATGAGGAGAACCGAAGAAAACATCGCGGTATGTGGAAGGACCGAGGCTTAGTTCATATTCATGATTTGCTTGGATCTCAGCAAGTTCCTCGATCAAAGCTGGATGCGTAATATCAAGTCGGCGTAGCCGACTAAGAGACGAGGCCGCTTCGGCATGTAAATTCCTCTTAATGAGATATCGGGGGGTCTCTGGTAATAGGATCAGTCCTAGAAGAAGGACACCGGCCCAAATGAATTGCATAGCAA
Organism: Helotiales sp. F229; assembly: GCA_002554605.1. Taxonomy (NCBI): domain Eukaryota; kingdom Fungi; phylum Ascomycota; class Leotiomycetes; order Helotiales; species Helotiales sp. F229. The sequence continues at coordinate 2,216,793 of MXAW01000011.1, forward strand.
GCGGGATACGGAAGGCGTTGCGGTGGGCCATCCCTTCGGTCAGTATGTTGACAACGGCAGCGAGGAAGAGACCAGTAGTTATGGCAAGCTGATACGCACAAACCAGAGTACCTCGGATCCACTTTGGGGCCATTTCAGACTGATATAAAGGGACTAAGACAGAGACAATTCCAACACCTAGTCCGGCAAAGAATCTGTTCAAGTGAGGTCAGTCTTGCAGCAGCAAGTGCGCTAGAGATGGTTGATCGTACCTGCCCAAGACTAGTAGAGTAATTGCCATTGCTATCGTCTGAAGAAGCACGCCGAAAGAGAAAATTACCACAGCAATGATAAGTGATATGCGACGCCCGATCTTGTCACCCATCGGTGCTGCAAGGAGTGCTCCGAAAAATGTTCCTGCACTGAGTATTGCAACTATTATCGACGATTGAGCTGGGGAGACATTTGGGCGACCATCGTGCGGATCAATATATCCTGTCGAGAACTGCTCGCGAAATGCATTCATGGCCAGGATTCCAGAAATTGTGCTAGATCTCCGTCAGTCTCCATCCACTTCCTGGACTTCACCCCCTTCCTACTCACCCAGTGTCGTAGCCGAATAGAAGTCCTCCAGTTGCGACAAATAGCCCGACCATAATGGCCGGCGCTGAAGAGCCAGCGACATTGTCGGGCTTATGCCAGGCCATGGCTATTGCCATGGTGGAAGAGATGTGTTCGTCAGGTCGGCGCAGATAATGGTCGATGCTGTCGTCGAAGGGATGAGGTTGAAGGTTGGTCTGTGATCATCGGATTCTGGTGCATGGGAATAGGCATCCCCAGTGGCAGCTGAGAGTTCTCGCAATGTACCCAGTAGTCGTGAGAATCATTCCCTCCTTGTTCCAATCCTTTCTCAGTACAATTATGGTCGGTCAATCGAGTCGCAGACTCATGTGGGTGTAGAGAAAGCCGTTGACTATGATCGAGGACGCAGTCGACACGAGGACGAGGGAGGATCTGTCGGCGGGCGGGTCGCTGGGTCGAGGACGGCGAGGAAAGGTTAGAGAGCGAGAGAGAATGAGGAGTTTATGGTGGTTGTTAGGGTGGTGTGGGGAAGAAAGGCAGTTGAGAGATGGATGATGGGGAAGGGGAGCAAGCGCAGTGCAGCGTCCAAGGAAAGGGAGGCAGACAAGGCAAGGCAAGGCAAGACACGCCAGACAGGCCTCAGAGCGAAGGGGAGTGCAGTGCTGGAGTCGCAAAGAGCGGCCTGGGCTTGAGTGCTGGGCTCCTGGCTGGGGCGGGCCACGATGGCTTGGAGCTGAGAAGCTGATGGGTTGCGCAGAACTGGGGGTGTGGCACCTCCGCCTGCAGGCCCTTGCCATTCCGTGCTCCGAAATAGGGTGTTGGGGTCAAGAAATGCAATGGAATGCCACAAAACGAGCAGTGCGGTACGATGCCGATGCGGGTAGGCGGCGAAGAAGGATTTCCTTGGGAGCACAACAGGAGGACGAAGATATAAGTACGTTGATGACGAGAAGCACGAGGAGGTCGAGGGGATGGATGGAGGGAGCGGTGGACGCTGGGTGACTGATTGAATCGCCCGAGTCGTGGGGCGCTGTCTGGACGGGGTACGAGTACTTTAAAGCAGCAGCAGAAGAGGCGCTCCTTCTTTCATCCGGAGGCATTGGAAAGGATAGGAAGGCTGGGGCTGGGGCAGGGGAGGACGTGCCCAATGCACAATGCCCCATGTCTGTCCCATGCCCCCTGCCCCATGCCCATTGCTGACACGGCTGAAAGTGCTGGGGTGGACTGGATTGATGCCGTGAGTGATGGGCGCTGCTGCTGTGACGGGATCTGGATGCCTGCGATAAAGAAGCAGCCTGGGAAATGAGGAAGAAAATGGCCAGATTAAGTTTAAGGTAAGGTTGCTCTTTCGAACGATTGGGCTTAGACTGACTTCATTCATTGCAGGCATTGGCGAGCCAACCCCCTCGCAACTACTCAACTCAACTCATCTCAACTCAACTCAACTCAACTCTCCGCCTCTCTCTCCTCCAGACAGACGCCTTCTCAAGATTCCACACCGCGACTCTCAAGTGCCAGCCAATGTCATGACACCCACCCACTCACTGCTTGACGTGGAAGAAGGAGGTGCAGCCTACTCGCAGTTAGTTAGTTACACTTGCTCTTCCTTGTGGTGATCATCGGTAGGTACCCTTCTCCTTCTGTTGCTCAAAGTCTGCCCTATTATTGTTCTTCTTCGCCTTGTCTGTCCGAAGTTCATTCAGCATCTCCGGAGCTCGGAATGACTTCGTGTGACCCAAGAGCCCCAAGAAACTCCAAGGGCTTGTGGCCTTATCAACTTTCCTTGCTCCCTGTTCTCGCGATACAGCAGCATGGCTGGCCGTGGGGTAAGTAGAGTTAATTATAAGCCCAAGCCATGATTGTTTTCCTTTTTACCTCCGCGTCTGTGGTTTCTGGAATTGCACAGGATGGAAAGATACCTTCGCATCACCTATTTATACCCTTTTCCGCGGAATCTGCCGCCATGACCAACATGCGCTCTGATACAACCAATCGTTTACTGTACTGAATGTTGGTTTGGAAGTCCAGACCGGCTCTTGATAGGAGGATGCACAAGTGACACAAAGAACCACGAGCGAGCCTGGCTTTGGCAGTGACTGATTTGTCGCTTCGGTAATATACTTCGTATGCCCTCATTATTGCCAACGGCCAAGTACAGCTCCAAGTCTCGCCAAGTGAGGAGTAACTTTTTTACCAGCCTTGGGCACGACACCTCCACCCGCCTCCAGCCTTGCCATCATTTCTCTGGAACATTACAGCGGCAAGTCTTGTTAAGTGGACATTTGCATTCCGCCAAGCGGAACACATCATGGTGTGTCCGGTACTTCCAAGCCACCAACTTTGAACTCCTTCCCTCGATGCATCAATATGCATCAATATATCATCTACCATGACACGCACATCTCGAAGCCCAGCTTGCTCGGTGGAATCAAGAAGTCAAAAGGCTGTGAAGAGATTCATCACATTACCAAATGCCAACTGAAAAGGTTGTGGCGTGACTACGGCTGTCATCGGACGGATGGTGCTGAGGATTTATTGGCGGCGTGAGGGTGGAGATGACCATCACACGCCAACCACCATCAGACGATTCCACTCGGTGGACACCGCTTAACCCCTATTTGTTGTGGAAATAAATGAATACCAACAAATCTGCAGGCGAATCCCACATTTCCAAAAGTTTGGGACTACTGGACTATCCCAAAGAGCTGTTTTGGATATCCTACCAACCATCTTTATTGGGATTTTCTATCGAACGTTGTTGACAATTTCTACGCTCTTCCAATGCAGCCCTCCAAAAAGAAATGGTCTGCACCTCAACGGGCAAAAGACCACGCTCTTCGATTCCACTGACGATCCTGCTTCTTCGATCATATGCCGCCTGCAATTGCTCTTCCTTGCTTTGCAGCCTTGTGGTGCCACCACAGATATCGCGATCTGACAGTCTTCAGATGAATAATCCCCGGCGGCAAATCTGCAATGCAGTTACATACCAGCGGCGACATGTGCCGGCATTGGTATCTGGAATCTTCGGGTGCTCGTAGGGCTGCTGGCTAAGTCTATTTCGTCGTATGGAATTTCTTCTCGTTAAATATCATGCCCAAGGCTTTGAGATCTTTCCATCTTCGACCAAGAGTGCCCTACAGCTTTCACAGCGTGTATCACCTGTGGAATACTTCCAGGGACACAATGATGTTTACAAGGGACTTCTGAAGGTGCCTAGCTACTTTCATGTGTGTACAGTACAATCCAATTTATTAATCAGGTATCCCTTCGTCCGCTGAGACATGGCCCGCGCTAGTAGGGGTAAGCGAGGGAAGGGGGTGGAGGAGTGCACATGCATTATTTTATGTACTTTTACGTATAAATTCCTTAGTAAGGTATATAATGGTGATGAAATCGCGCTTTTTAATCACTTTTTGTTTATTTTACGACGCGACTGGATACGCGCCAGCTCACCAAAATGAAGCATCCACTTGATAACGCCAATTCTAGTGACTTTGAAGCTGCACCTTTTGTAAAGAAGGTAAAGTTAAAGGCTTTTAAAGCTATTCTTGATGAATTTGGATTAATTACAAGCGTTTTTTTTGAGCCTTTTTAATGCAAAATTCCTTAGCTGGCAAAAGCAATATTCCTTATCGATTTCCCTCTTATCGCAAAGCCATACGATTACTTTGCTTTATTCTTTATGCCTCGACTTTTGCAGATTATTATTGCTAATATAAATTAATATGCAAATTGATAATGAATATAAATCAAATAAGAAAAAGCAAGGCAATAGCGCAATTTAATTGTAAAAAAGCTTTTTGTATTTATTGGAATATTGGTTTATATGGGAATTCATAAAAAGCCTTGCATTAATATGTACTAGAATATGGACAAAAAAAAAGGCCCAATATATACAATTTCAGCTCATATTATATTCAATTGCTATAAAAAGATTAAAAGGTATTATCATATTTTTGATATTGAAGATAACAAACGCTGGGGGTATCACTTGCCTACAAATTCAATATGATAATATAAGATAAAACCTTTGGCTTCAGAATTACAAGTCTCTTGTCAAAAGTATTATTCTCCATCATCAGAAGTTAATATTAATAAGCTTATGATACGTTGTTTTGGCAAGTAAGTTATCCCTCTTTTATTAATTACCCCGCAATTAATAATTTTTATTAGATCTTCACATATTTATAAAATGCTAAACAAATCAATTAAGCAAGGGTATAAGATATTCAGAATCGCAGATCATGGCTACATATATAATTAGATTTGGAGCTTTTGGGCGAAGGGATTACAGGCTCTTTTGAAGCATTTAAAGCTTACACCTACTGGCTCTCTTATATGGTCTCTTATATTCTCCTTACCACGAAAACGACTCGCTGTCTACCTCAATAACTACTTTACCTCTATTCCTCTTTTTGAAGAGCTCCGAACGTGTGGCTATGGTGCTATTGGTACAACTTGCCCCCATTTACAATTACCTACAAATTTCAAGACCCTGAAAACCCGATATGCAAATGCTTTGCCATGAAACACTCTAGTTGCCAAAGTAGTGAATAATACGCTGTGTTTAGCTTAGCAAAACAATAATATCATTCTGGCTTTTAGCAATATACATATGATATATCAAGCAAACGATTTCAAAGCCAAAGTACGGAAGCGCCCTGCGAAGACATCAACAAATGGCCGTATTATTAAATATATTTTTAAAGACAATCATATAAAAGAGCTGCATATTCCGCGCTTTATTAATAATTATAACCATTATATAAAAGGAGTTAATTTGGCAAACCAATATAGAAAGGCTTATAAAACTTACCAGGCTACATAACAAAATTGGTGGCCTCTCTTCTATTGGCTAATAAATATGGCTTATATTAACGCATATAGGTTATATCTCCTTCATATTAATGTACAATGGCCATTGAATCACTTATAATTTAGAATCAAATTGTATAATACATTATTGGTATATTCTGAGAAGGTGCAATTGACTCAGATATATAAGGATTTAGGAGGAAAAAGGCTCTTCAATTCTGATCTATATATACACTTTTGGGCAAAGCTACTTATACATAGTTTTTATGTATAATGTGTATATAAGGGGAAACGTCAAAAGGCTCTTGGAAAGCCACAAAAGCTTTTAAAAAAATTGTATGGAGGATGCACATTTTGTACTATAGCTTATGTTGAGAGGGGGAATATTGAAAGCAATTTCATTATTATTATATACCTTACTAAAGAATTTATATATAAAGGTACATAAAATAATGCATATGCACTCCTCCCCCCTCCCTTCGCTTACCCCTACTAGCGCGGGCCATGTCTCAGCGGACGAAGGGATAGCTCCTCGATGATAGGTTTCTTATTGGAGCATTCACACAGTCCAGATCATGCATGCTCCACTTGGATCCCAATATGACATGGCATTTGCCAACCAAACTCCATCGAAACCCGGCAAACGATTTCCTGCTATCCTTTATTGCCAGACCAAGCAATCAGATTCCGAAACCGTGGATCATACAACTACATCATGATGATTCTAATCAGAGATTCAACTCCTGCAAGCGGGACTGGAAGTAAACAAGCCTTCGCGACGGAACGAAGCGAAACGAAAGAGACAACAATTGCAACACGCACATCATAATACGGAATCGAACAGAAAGCAACAACTCTCTTGCAAACTCTACATCAACCTCATCGAGCACCTCCAACAATATCAAGAGACAACGGATCAACAAATGCATCGCACTCCAACTACCAACCATCCCCAGTGTCATTTAACCTCAACCATCAAAACACAACAACAATATAAACTCCCACGTCGTCTTCACAACCCCAAACCTTGGCAACCCAACCAAAATCCGGGGTGCATACCACATCGCAAACTCTATCGCAAGCCCACCTCTCCTGTACTAGTCATCGTTTTTGGCTGTTGGTTCCGGTCCGTTGTTCTGGAGCGATCTTCTTTCGGGCCGTTTGTGGATACTACTAGACGTGACAGGACGGGACGATCCTCCACACCGTGCATCCGCAGCTACCTGTCAGGCTGTCACTGGGGAAAGATCCCTGGAGAGGTGAGGTAAGGCTGGTTAAAGAGGCGATGCGATGGCTTAGTTGGGATGGAAGAGGAGTCGTTCGATGTCAGCGGTGTTTTCGAGGCACCCCTCCAAAGGCTTTTGTTTAGTTTCGTCGTCTATCACCTACAGACATCTCTTCCGACGTGCGAAGAAGAACAAGACCTGAAAGCTTGGAATCAAGTTGATACCATAGCCTGCAAAGGTCGAAGGAGGTCGTCGTCATGGACGGAGAACTTCCCAAGTCCGCTGCTTAAGCGACGAGCAATTTCCATGAGCCTCTCTTTCATGCATGCTCTTTGCGTTCGATCTTTGTATTCTTATGGCTCACATCTCCTAAACCTACAGCTAAACATCCCGTACCGGAAGAGAAATTCTCTTGTCCTCCATTTTCCCCTTCCCATTTCAAGAAAAGGTAGGTGCTGCCCCTAGTACACTAATCAGAATAGAAATGATCCACGTTTAATACTATTTTAGCAAGCAACAGCTCAATTTGCCTGCCTACCATTTACGATTCTTTAGTCTATTTTTACAAAAATTTATAATTCAGTTTTCATTTATCCTGCCTTGACGCTATCCTTGAAGTAGTGAGTTCGGATTTAACAAGGGGCAGGCAGCACGCCTCAAGGCGGCGTCAAAAGCGTTACGTCTTCTTGCAGCACAATCTCAAGAGTATTCATGCCAGCGATGGATATGATACCTTTTTTCCCTGTGTCTTTTGAGCCCTAGAGGAGAGAGGCCGTGATTGTACAGGAGGGACTGACTGAGTCTTCCCCTCGGCACAACGTCAGTTGACTCCCACCAGCGCCCACGTCTTCCAGTAGTCATAGCTTCAGCAATATGAGAGCTGCGACTCAGAAGCCTGTTGTCCACGGGTGTGATTCCCACTCAAAGATATCACCATCAATCATGAACAACATTGCCCTTAGTGTGTCTTTCTGCTCTCTTTCTGCTCCCATAACGACGGCTCTATCCTATTTCCCAAACGTCAATGAAAGTCGATACGGCACGACTTCTCCAAAGCACTCTTCAGTATTGATACAGGTGCACAATCAAAGATCCTAGCCGCGGACACGTTAAGCTTCCATTTAAGTCCAGCATCCATAGGATCAATCTTTCATACAATGTACGCTAAACTGCAGCCGCTGAACTCACAAATCTTGACAGGGACAAGTCCGAGAAGGATTGAAGACTCAATGGAGACCATGCCTTTTGGGAAGAGAAGAGAGAAGATATGAACATTCTTAAACGAAGAGAACTCCGACATACATTACAAAGCATCTTCGTTCCGCACTCACTGCACTTGTCATTTTGATACACGCTTAAGCTGGGAAGAGGTGATGATTTTTGACCCTACTTTGTTAAGCGAGGCAACAAGTAAACACTCTCTTCGATAAGTTCATCCTTCCTAAATACAAGAAGCAAGGAATCAATAACGCGAAAATCAATATCCCTTGATTGTTTTAAAGCTACTAAATACGTACTGAAAGGTGAGGGCTGTCGCATTGCATCGAAGTGGCGATCAGTTGCTTCTCCCAAGGCATTCTCATCGCGGGGCGGAAGATGCGGCTGTCTGTTTCCACATCACTCGACGGACAAATTTTCAAGCACGACTGAGGCAAAGACTGAACTTTTCGCCACCAAGTACAATCGTGATCTCAACACATCATAACATGGGAGGCCGTATCCCTAGTAACTGGCGTTATCAGAAATCGCTAGATGTGTTATATCGATTTGGCCAGAAGTATGTTTGGGGATTGGATTCAAAGAGTGGTGTGAGAAGACGCTGGATTGCGATTGCGGTTGTAGGGAAGAAGCAGAAGTTTGGAGTGCTGAGAGGGAAGCTGAGGGATGCGAAGATGGAGTTGCTGATTGCTCAGCAGACTGCTGCTGCGTGAGGGTCAGTACTGTGGGGTTTGAGATCTAGCTGATGATGTGCTCAAGAACAGGAAGGTGGGTCAACTTCAGTACAGCACGAGTCAGATTCGTTGGGCTTGCTGTTGAGAGGCTTCGATGAATTGAGGGGGGCACTTGCTTGCCAAAGTCAAGATAAGCTTAGGAGATGCGATTTTCGAGAACTGATGTCCTCAGACGAGCTCGTGACATCTTCGTCGAACTCTCCTGATTGTTTGGTCGTCGATACACAACCAGTCACGAAAATGATGCCAACTGCGAAAGATATAGAGCTTGGTTTCCTGAATGACACCCACCGCCAACACGTGAAACGGTGCTTGATGAATTTCCCCACACAACCATCACTCGAAGTCCTTTGGGGACGTACATTGCTCCTTGACAAAATATCGCATTGTCCGAAATGAAGAAAGAAGCCAACCTGGCTTTGGAGATGATGATGGCAGTGAGGTAGAGAAAACAGAGGTTGTGGTCAGATACAAATTCCTGCCTGCTTGATGGCTCGTCAGATTGGGGAGGGCTCATGCCGTTGAAATCATCTCAATCAAAATGGCTGTGCAAGCGTGGCAGTACAACCTCCAAACGTTCATCGTCAGTATAATCTACACCCAAAAGTGATTCGCCCGGTGTAATCACACTAACATAATTCAGTTTGTCCCGATATCCTCTGTAATCTTTGACTTCTGCCGCCTCCGCAACATCGACGCCGTCAGACACTTATTGATGAATGGAAGGGCCTCAATCAACCATGTCAATGAGTACAGGAAAGCTCCCCTGCACGTGAGTTGTCATTGCATAGTTATCGCATGTTATCGCATGTTATTGTCTCTTGAGTAAAGTGATTGAATAAGGCTTTTATAAAACTGTTAGTAGAATTTCCTATCCTAACAACATCATATTCTTCTCTCTCACGTCGTGCTCGTTCACGACATCCTCTCACCAGCTTCATTCATTCTATTAAGGCGCAGGACTTGCCTTTGATTTGCAAGACTCGTTACGACCCACTTTTGCGCAAAACTTGATGTTCATTGTTTCTCGTTTCGGTGATATCCGTTGCGCTGCTGCCAGGGTTGTTGACTCTCGCTTCAGGCTGTCATTCAAGCGCTACAGGGACCCCACAGTGGTCTCAGCGCGATCACGTGAACAATGACAACCAGCAACACAACGGACTTCATTTTTTGGTAGATACTGCTGGACTGTATCTGTATTCACAGCTATCAATTCTGATGGAGTAAGGAAACTTGTTAGAGACGAGTTTATCGCATGTGTACTTAGTCTGCTAACGAGTGCTAAGTTGCAGCTGAGTGCTGAGGCGTATGAAGTCTTCGGAGAGGGGGCGGATTGGATGGCTTTTACAGTGTTGTTTGTCTCTTGAGGAATGACAGCTGCTGCCTTCCCAGCCCCTGCAACTTCCTTCGTGATTGTGTTTGTGTCTCGACGTATTAGGATGCCCTGTTGTGATGCTCTTGACCGTGGTTGTCGATTTCAAGTCATTCTGAATCGCTGTGAAGCCCTGTAAACCGTACTCTAGTTTGAGGTACTCTCGATCTTACTGATTATGACGCTCATTGCCACAATCATGGTCTTCACCAGCGGGGTGGGGATAGGTTGCTCCTTTGCGGATTTGATACACTGGAGGGTATCCCTGAGGAATTTGCAAGGGTGTAACGCAGTATGGTCGCGGAAGGGTCATGAAGTTTCCATGCACTGGGCGGTGCGCATAAGCTCGGGCTTTCTAATTAACCAAGAATTGAGCTGCGAGAAGTGGTTGGTGATGTTTTTGGATGTTTTTTTTTGGAATGTTTCATGAAATGTGGTTGAGCCAGACGGCACTTAGGCGCCTCAGGCCACAAGACCACCAATTCAACCATTAAGTGCAGTTTGGTAGCCTAATCATCTTCCAAAGCGTCGAGAATGATGCTCTGGACGTCTTAAATTACCGATTGAAATACACCATATAACTTCGACTGAGCTACAGAATCTTGTGCCATCCATGGAACAAGGAATTTATCCTATGTCCTATGCCATCTGATTCTGCCGTCTACTGTTGGGTATCTTCGCCGTGGGCAAGTTGTTTGATATTCTCTGATCAGTAATTCGCTAATAAAAGTAGTGCTGAACATTATGGAGGGAAGAATAATCTCTGAGGACGAACTAGCGAATGCGGAGCGCTTTGGCAAGTTCTGTCCAGTTTTCAAAGTCGATGCAAGCACCATCGTCAAGACCGGTGACTGCGTTCGCCTGACCGAAGCCGCGACGATGAGATTGGTGCGGGAAACCACTGCTATCCCAGTACCCAAAGTCTACAACGCATATAGAGATGATAAGACGGGTCATGTCAGGATTGTTATGGAGTTCATTGAGGGTGACTGTCTCGAGCATGTTTGGGACAAGTTAAACTCGTCTCAGAAGAGCTTGATCATTGAGCAGCTCCGGGATATATTCCTGGAACTACGGAAACTTAAGGGCACTTTCATTGGCGGCGTTGATGGTGCAGCTTGCGAGGACCAGCTCTTTACTGGCAATCTGGGTGGTTACGGGCCATACGACAACGAAGAACAGTTTAACGATGGCATTGTTACTGCGCTTAAACAGTCAAAACAAGGTCCTTGGGTCGATGCGGTATGCGAAATGATACTTGATTCGATGCGAAACCACGAGGTTGTTTTGACCCATGGCGACTTTGCTCCAAGGAACATTATTGTGGATGGTACAAAGGTTGTTGCGGTTTTAGATTGGGAACTGTCTGGTTATTACCCTGAGTATTGGGAATATGTTAAGGCTCTTTGGCGACCTGCATGGGAAAGTACCTGGTGTAAGGACCGGGCTGTTGACCGGGTTTTACAAAGCTATTTGTCGGAACTGGCGGTTGTCTGGCATACAAGAGATATCATCTGGTGAACGGGGCACATCATACTACTGCTAGCAAAAAGAAAAGAAAAGAACTTGTCTCCGAAGGCCCACAATCTTGACTCACGCTCCTCTTTTCCCTAGCGGGCCGATTGTCCTGTTAAACGGCTTGATCATTCCGTCGTACGTGATGCTGCGGTCTTGGAATGTGCTCGTGAAGATCACTGAGCTCGCGAGCCAACGCTTCGAGGTTCTCAAATTTCGGCGCAGACTTCACGATGTTTGGACATCCATCCAAAGACGTGTGCGACCTTTGCCTTCAAGAACTATTGTCTCCGCTGGAAAAATCCCCTTGGAGAAAGTTCTAGATACTTAGCGAGGCCTTGAAGTCATCAAATTATTGGACATTTTTATGTAATACAGAAAATATTAGGTCTTAATATTTTCCCTTCTTATATCCGGTGAATTGCTAACAGTTTAAGTAAGCGAGTGTCACGCAAAAATAATAATAAATCTAAGATCAAAGTCCGCACCCAAAGCCAGATAAATAAGCACTCTCACCCCAAGTGTGTCCCCTCGTTCCACCAACGTCACAGCGGTTTCCATGGCTCAATTATCGAGGAGGGCTGCTAGTTTCGCAAATAGGGTAACTGGTTACTCTTGTGACTTCATTCTCGACACCGAAGACCACCCATATTCAGGTGGAGAGTGCACGATTTTCGCCTTTGAAGCCAACGGAAGAAGAATGGCGGTTCGCATCGAGCAAAAATTTTCTCCAATAACTCGCGTCAAAGTTGAAAGGGAGATTCAACATCTGGAGGCCATCACCAGGGAGCGTATTCACCATCTCCCTCATTTAATTGGTTACGATTTGGAATCAACGCCGCCTTTGATTGCTATGAGTTGGGCAGATGGCGATACACTGGAATGGGCAGATTCCAGTACTCCTCTTCAGGTCCGTAAGGATATCCTCAAGACCATCGCAGAGGTCGCCTTGGATCTGTTGAAAATACACGAGCCAGGTAAGATGATGAGAGATTTGTCTAGCTCAGTGTTAATGTGTTTAGGCGGTTCTGCATTAGAATGGATTACAAATAAGATCGAAAGAACGCGAATGCGTCGGTCCATCCAAGGCAATCTGCCTGGAGCGGTCAATGAGTGCGAGGCCTTACTGCGCCGCATATCAGATTTTCACCTTCCAGACTTTGACGATGGGCCTCATGTCCTTGTTCACGGTGACTTGCACCCTTCCAACATCATTATCAATAAACAGCAGGTGGAATGGTAAGCGACAAAGAAAGACTTCGAAATTCCTAGGCTGATGTGGCACGCTTAGCATTGTGGACTTGGGCATTGCCACCATGGTTCCCTTACAATTTTCCGCGGTCTACCCACGCTTTCTGACGAACGAGCCTCGTTTAGTGGGAGACAAGTTTGACTGGTCACAGTGTGCTTACTCACAAACGCAGAAAGATGACCGTTCCTTTTACCTACAGTGCATCATAGATATGGCACCGTCAAAGGGAGAATATGCTCGTGTTTATTCTGAGATCCTAGCGTGCGATGATCAGGAAGAGAGATACTGGTGGCTAAGCGCAGTGAACCGTCTTGACATGATGAGAGCACTGAAGACGAAGCCATGATCATCACATATTAAAGAGTGAAAGATTAAGCTGATTTCACGCCATTTGGCCGATTGAGAGCATGAATTTGATTGAAAGCTAGATACATTGCCAGGTCCTGCGGCTTGACTTGATTTGTGAGATTCCTCGCCTGACGAGCGTGTACCCCTTCGCACCTGCTGTTATATTCAAGTTACTTGACAGTCAATAAAGAAGTAACCATTCATTACCAGAACTGCAGACATTACCATTAACTTTCAGTTATATTTCGTGTGGTGATACAGCTTCTATGGTATTGTATTGTATTATCTCAGTCAGCCAGATACAGACATTGGGCAAAGGAGGCTATACGTACCCAGCTCGGCCAGTGCGTCGCTAGCTTTGTATCCAGGAAGTTTCCAGCATTTCGTAATGATACTTCTCAGCGGCAGCGCTACCATCGACAACTCAGGAAACTCCCGGTCGCGCAAATGCCGATAGATGTCCTGACTGCTCTAACCCTCGAAGAGTCGTTGACCACGGTCGAGCTCGTACAGAACTGTACCAAGAGCAAATATTTCATCCTCCGCCGTGGAATAGGGGTTCATACTACGCTGTGGATTTGAATATCGCGCTCCAGCGCTGATAGTGGGGAGAAGGCCTTCCATGCCGGACCCAGCGAAGTCGCAGAGGATCAGCCTGCCGTCGGCATGAACAAGGAAATTATGGAGCCCAATATCACCATGCACAACGCCCCGAGAATGTATGTAGTCGACCGCCAGTACAGCCTGGTAGGGCCAACTAATAAGCGCATGTTAGAATAATTTCTTCGCAATGGGCTTTGACAAGGAAGAATACCACGAACCAGCGTCTCTCCGTCTCGGGAACACCGATGGCATTCAGATTGCCAAAACAGGCCGAAAGAGTCCCACGAGGATGATACTCTAGTAGAAGCCCGTTGCGCAATATCTCGCATTCCGGAGGGCTTCTACCAAAGTATTTGAGGATATTGGGGTGTCCTTGGCCCTGGTCCTGCAGGTGCTCATATATCCTCCTCTCAGAGTCTTGGACCTTGTCCAGTGGGGGAAAGGTTTTGACAACAACGTTCGTGCCCTTGATGTGAATGACTATGGATGATATTCCAGTGCCTATGCCTTCCACGTCGTCCCTTTTGAGGGTGGAAAAGTCCATGGGAAACCCGTCCATGAGGCCTAAACGCGACCGGGGAGTACAATTGTGGGCTTTCGATAGTTCCAGCTCTGATGTTAATTGATCAGTAAAAGCACTAAACTGTACTGGTGTTTAAGTGATACTAGTGGTTAAGATAGGCAGCAAGGCAGGTGTGATAGAATTGCCGTTGTATTGAGGTGTAGAATTGGAGCTGTGAAGCTCCCCATCAGCAAGCGGCCGCAGCCGCAGCTCCTGTATGTCTTAATTTTTAGGGACTTGTTACACACCGCGCATGTGATGTTCTCAACTTTTTCTAGCAAGGTCAACTCTATTTAACGACTAGACGGCAAATTAGCTACTGTTTTCGGCAGGTTTTAGTCACAGCTCAAAAAGGATTCTTTGGAACATGCGGTCGACGTCTTATGGGCCATCATCTTACCCCTGTACTTCACCCACACAAGGGTAGCAACAGCCGCGCCCCTGGCCAGGAATGACAAAGACAAGGTAGGCAGTTTGTATTTGTAGTGAGATCCTTGCATTTATTCTCAAATAGATAATTATTTACATAGCATTTATTAGAGGGTTCTGAATCCAGTATGCACCTAATACTACATACTTGTCGGCAATGATTAGGGGCCCCATTTAAAGCAGGTAATGCGTAGTTACGCTTGATTGGTAGTGATTCCCTCTGCTATTGGTTGCTCCGTACTCTGGTTAGCTAGTGATGCTCCTCTCCAATCACCTCCGAGATCACCCCTATAGCTGTAAGGCTATTTTCATGCTAAAGTGCCTGCTGATTATTATCATCATCAAATTACTACACAGATTATTCACATACCTGACTCCAATAAAACCCGTTAATGGTGGTCCCCGGAGCAATCATTATGGGCTTTTCCACAAAGTCGCCTGTCATAGCAGACTCTTCCTGTCTGAAGTGGCAAGATCTCCCACGATTCGTAGAAATCTGAGTTATTAATCCAAGATTGCATGTCCGTTGAAGCGTTCTTGGCGGTACTGAAAACATTCAACAGATATGAATGACTCACCTTGAATGATTCCAATGCCCCGTGTTTGTAAAACCAAAACACATTTTCGCCGACGTAGTACCTGAGATGTACCTCAACAGCATCGATGCCTTCTCCACCAGGACCATCAATGGAAAAGTGTATGACCTTGGCGTATTCGGAAGATTTGTACCGCCCCAGCTTGCGGCATTCGATTGGGACGTCCTCAGTATTATACTGGAACTCGATGCCACGCAGTGTACCTAAGCAGGTGACAGAAATCCCAGTCAAATAGCGGAGATATATACCTCCGGGTCCTCCAAACATAGTCCAGCATAGCGGCTGATACCTGGCCGTAGAAGAGTCTCGTGCTACGAAACAATTATCGTTCAGGTACAAACCAATCCCGGGAATTTCAGGGTACCAAAACGCCGAATCTCGAATTGATTTGCTCTCTTCGATCGCCTTCTCAATAGTAAGTGGGACGCACTCTGCAACCGCCAAGCTAACCATCTTACATCCCTATAAGGCTGTATCAGCGGCGCTCAGAGCAACATGAAGAGGAGGCAAGGAGAAAATAAGCTATGGTTTGCTTACGTCGAACCCAGCTTTGATGGCTGTTATAGGGCCAGAAACCGCGAGACGCCTCGTTATCGGAGCCCCATGCGGACATCCAAACCATTGCGACGTTTGCTTATGGTCGGCAATGCATTGGATGCCTTGTATGCCTCTTGATCCTACGGCCAAGTTGAACCCCGCTAGAAATGTAATATTCAGAAAGAGCTCTCTCCCTTCTGTACTATATCCCAACTGTATGACTTCTCCTTGGCTAGGGATAAGCCTCATTCCGGCAATGTATTCAGCATCTCCAAGCTGAATGACAGAGAATGCAATCTGAGAAAGCAAACCAGGAATGGATGTCTGTTGCTCGCAGAATAGACGGCAGCCTTCGTTAAAGCCGTGATACGGCCCGGTGAGTTCCTCGGGCCGTAAGTCGCCAGTTGCCTCTAGTCACCTTGAACTGGCTGGATTAGGACAAGGAGAAGGGAGTACAGGCAGTTCGATCCATCGCAAACGTAGTGTTCGCCGGACGCGTTGGATCAATTTCCAGACCCTTTCTCGATTTTGCATCCCTCGAGTGCGGTGACCCTTATTCGTAAGACGATACAGCCATCTCCAGTCATGTGCATTGCCCCACTCCTGTGACTCGAAAAGCCAAGAACGGTCACTGTTGGCCCTAAATCTGGAAACCCAAAATTGTTGGCTGTAGAAGATGGACAGAAACGATCTCGAAGCTTGGCGGATGTTCAGAGCATCCACTGTTGGCAGGTTTGATGCAATAGCAATACGAATCTCCTCAGGAAGCGCAGCAAAACAATCAACCACCGTTGTTATCGGTCTAGAGGAGCTTATAGCCGGCGGAGCTTGGAAATCTTCATAGGGGAGTTGCTGGATTTCCGGGACATGGTAGGGATCATTCCTTGCACCCAAGAATATCGCCCAGTAACCGTCTCGGACCATGAAGCGGTCCTCCCAAGGATAGCGGTCCTGGTTATCCACGAGGACTAACCCCTCGAAATTGTGGCCCCAGGTGAGGCCAGTCCCTTCCGATGGAAATGGTAACGACCTGCAAACTTCAAAGAGAGCCTTACAGGGGATTGGCTCGGGGGAATGGGCCTTCTCTAGAAGTGACCAGCAAGCTTCATGAAATGGAAAGCCGTATCGACCGTTAACTGGGTGCTGTCGAATCACTCCAATCTGGTCAAGAGTTGGGGAGTTGTATTCCGCGTCGTCCCAGCGAGCGGTGAAGTTTAAGGGGGCTATCCAATCGCCGCCGTCGGGGTCATCATAAAGGCCAACTCCTGTAACCGCGGTGCCCTCTTGATTGGAGTAGACTATTGATCTCAAATTAGCATTTCCACGGCAGCACGATAGCCACCAGCACTTACGAATACGAAATTGTTTCAACCAAGACGCTGGGGCCTCATAGTCACAGATTACGTATCCGCAAAGAACGCAGGAGAAGATACGAGGGCTCATGTTGAGGAGATTGATGAAAACTGTAAAGGCAGGATTGACAAAGATATGCAGTTACAAGGATGAGTCAGCCTTGCCGTAAGGGTCGGTCGAGGCTGAGACTCGGGTACGCTAACCTTAACCACCCTCTACAGCCCCGCGGGAAGTGGCAGATTTGAAGGCATGTCCCACCTAACCAAAAAAAGTGTCAATAACACTGCAAATACATTAAAACTACAGTTATTTGAGTATAAAAAGAGGTCTCGAGAATCGAGAAATCAGGGGATTTCTCAGGCATTATGATGTGTTAATTGTATAGATAAATAAGTTAATAAAGGGGAGGTTACTATGTTGTAAAATAAGGGTGGCACATGCCCCCAAATCTGCCATTTCCCGACAGCCACCCCTCCCGGTGTTCGCAATTATCCACACACCAAACAAGCGAGGTGTATGATTATAACACCAATTCTTGATTGAAATATACGAAGACAAAGGGGATTGCTTAGAAGAAGCATATCTACTTTCTCGACAAACTTTTGTGTATTTCTGACTTATGATTGTTAAGACACAAGAAGTCTTTTGGAGGATCCGATTTTGGTGTGCGGATAATTACGTACACCTCAAAAACCACCGTCGAGTTGTACCCTTCTTCGCAATTCAGCAAGCCTGTGCCATTATTTACCTCGTACCCGTCTTCGAATATTTCCTTGCTCGTGAAAGCGGTGGCCGGCCCGTGCACGCACTTACCTAATGCGGGAGTCGCAGTTTCCTGGTGCGGGCTTGTCGTCTGGTCGTTTACTAATTAAAGAATATTAAAATAGTCAAGAGTTCCGAGTGATGAAAGAGGCAATATATAAGATACGAAAGCCTGAGTAGAGAGACACACAAGCATGCATTTTGTATATGTGTAAGGCTAATACCCAAGAATCAGGTGTAAACAGTGAACTTGCTACCTATCAATACACCCAGCCGAAGCCATTCCAACCAAAACCCCATTCCCTCCCTTGTAAACATCGCTCATCACCCAAATCTATGCCTCCAATGTAACCTTCTGGCCCTTCACACGTCCAATGACCTGCGAAGGCGCATACTTCCTAATAACCTCATCATCGTGCAACATCTCAAACTCCTCGGTCGCATCACGACCCATGAAGTTCATGATGGCTTGAGGACCACCTGGGTGCTCATCAAGCCAGTCGGAAACATCCATCACGACGCCCTTGACCACAACCCAGAGATCCTCCTTGGTGTTGTGCTTGGCGACCTCCTCCATGGAGTACTCCTTCTCTGGGATCTTGAACTCGGCGGGCTTGTTAGGCTTGCTGACCTTTCCTGGGTCAGAAGAGTCGCCATTCTTGCTCATGACAGGACCAGCTGAAGACTGTGATTGTTGGTCTTGCTTGGAACCTGTGCCGGAGCTGGATCCTTGGCTGTCCCACTCGACAGAGATCTTGCCTGGCTGGGAAGGGTCGATATGAAGGGAGATTTGGCCAAGACGTGAGGATGCGCCAGCGCCGCCCTTGAGAGCGTTCTGGAAGAGGTAGTTGCTGGCAGTGTCACCAGCAACACGTCCGTAGACGACGCAGCCGAGGAGAGAAGATCCGCCGAGACGGTTGGCGCCGTGGACACCTCCTGCCAATTCACCACATGCGTAAAGACCCTCGAATGGCTTGCCTTCCGAGTTGAGAATCTGGGCTTTATCGTTAATCTCGATACCACCCATGGTGAAATGGAGGACAGGCTCCATGACGGCCACGTGGAAATCATCATCGACATTCACTGGGCCGTTGTGGAAGAACTTCTTGCCATATGGATCCTTCTTCTTGCCATCGGCAATATCGTTGTATGCGTCGAATGTAGATTGAAGGTGCTCTGGTGTGCAACCAATCTCCTTGGCGAGCTCCTTGCCAGTCATCTTCTTCATCA
Source organism: Helotiales sp. F229 (assembly GCA_002554605.1). Lineage (NCBI taxonomy): Eukaryota > Fungi > Ascomycota > Leotiomycetes > Helotiales > Helotiales sp. F229. The sequence goes on from MXAW01000011.1 coordinate 2,235,909, forward strand.
GACCACGACCAGAGTAGTGGCGAGTGTGGAAGTCGAGTACATTTGAGGCCTTGGAGTTGAGGATCAGGCGGACAGGGAATTTTCCCTTGTCCTTCTCCTTCCACATCTCACCAGAAACGTAATCACGGTGACCAAGCTCGTCGCAGAAACGGTTGCCATCTCCGTTCAGGAGAAGACCACCCTCACCACGAAGGGCCTCAGCGGCCAAAAACTTCCACTTCGATCCAGGATCCTTGGGGTCAACGAGACCAGTAGGATGTACCTGGACCTTGTCCATATCAATTCCATTGCCTCCAATAGCCATAACCATCTTCTGTCCATCACCAGTGGCATGAACGCCGTTGGTAGATGCAAGGTCGAAGGTATCCGGTCTCCATTTCTTGAGAAGAGAAGTCTCTGTGAAATCGGCAGCGTAACCACCAGTTGCCAAAACGACTGGACCCTCAATGGAGTCAGTCTCTCCACCGAATTCGTATGAGACACCGAGGATCTTGTTTCCGTCCTTGTTTATTCCGGTAACGCGGGCCTTCTTGATGATTTGTACACGCTCGGGTTCCTTTTCTGCCAACTCCTCGAGTCTTTGCATCAATGCATATGTAATGGCCATACCAGGAAACTTCGCATCGTGTCCTCTGTGTGTTCTTGGCTGGGAGTGACCTCTGCGAGATAGGATATTAGCAAATGATTGTGCAATTGGAACGATTCAAACGTACCCTAGCCGCGACACGAGGGTCAAATCTAGGTTGAACACATCCTGAAGCCACTCAACAGCTGCCGCAGACTTGTATGTCAAAACCTTGATCAGGTCTGGTCTGGCCTTGTCTCTTGCAGATTTGAGGGTATCGTCGTAGAATTGCTTGACGCTGTCCTGGATCTTCGAGTCGACTTGTGTTCGAGTCAGGGCTCCGTTGATGCCGGAAGTGGCCTTGGTCGAGTTTCCACCAAAGAAACCTGAATAGATGTTAGAATATGGCAGATGATAGATGATATGGTGCATACCTTGCTTATCCAGAACAACCACGTTGCCACCAGCCAGGTAGATGGTATGCGCAGCACTGAGGCCGGACACTATTCACCGAGATCAGTAAAGTAAGCATTGAGTGGGGTCATCGAGATCAGGGTACTCACATCCACCGCCAACAACAATAACTCTGGGTGTCATTTTGCGATATGTATGAGGGAGATGTAGATGTAGATGAAGATGGGAGAGACGGGAGAGAGAGAAAGAGAGGTCTTGTGAGTTTAGATTTTATGAGAAGGAGAAGGTGGAGAACGAGGCGGTTTTGTTGCTCCAGCGAGGGATCCTGGGGAATGCCGAGGTATACAGGTCACGGCTATTCGGCCAATGGACATGCAGGAGAAGTCAGCGGACTTTTAGTGTATCGGAGTGTATTTGGTGCATTAACGCAAGCGGGCGAGATCTCTTTTTCTTTGGAAGCTTCGAAGTCGCACTCTTGAGGACTTTATTTCACCTCGTTTGAGATTTATTGAGAGCGAGAGCGAGATCGGACTTCAATTGTCTTTACCGTGGATATATATATTTTCAACAATATAATTACTATTCCGGTGTACATCACCCCGAGCAGTCACAGCTGTCAATAAAGCTGCAGGGATTTCCTTCTTTCAGCTCACATGTGAATGATACCCTCTTCACCCACTCATTCCCAGCTGCATCCTATCCCCACAGCCACGCTTCTCCAGACTTTCTCAGTCGCATCATCTGACCCGGGTGACTACCTAGAAAGTTAGCGCATGAAATGCAAGAGCCGGGCTTGGTGGCATGTGAAAGACGCTTTTTGTGAACGTGATAAACGTAATAATCAGGGTCTTCTTGTGGCTTCAAAGTCGTCGTTACTTCTGATGACGACGCTGAAGAAGCTGACTATTTGAAGCATTCTAGTTGTCTCCACGGACTCCAAGTCCAGCTTCTAACTCGTGAATAAGGGACGTCGGCTTCTCGCCCCAAAGTCTGGCGAGACAGGCACCAGAGATCCACCTTGTTTTCTGACTTCGATATGTATTGATTTTCCTGCATCTCAATCCGTTCTTGATCTTGTCGTACCTCAATTTCAGACAATTGAAACAAGAAGTTGTTTCGTTGAGTACATTCAAAACTTAGTCTCAGCGCAGACGGCGAGTCGCAGAGTGAAGTTAGTCTTGCCGTAAAACCCTTGACTTTGGTCGCTGACTGGAATTTCCAGATCTTACAGGGCTTGATTTTGAGCTTGTTTCCGACTTTGTTGGAACAATCAGATCTCAATTTGGTAAAATCGTGTCTGTTCTTCACGTTGAAAAATTATCACTTGGGTTGACTTGGACTCCTCGTTTTAGGGTTTTTACTACAAGAGAACATTCGAACAGCAGTCTTGAAATTCAAGATGCACGTCAATGGATACGCAATTGGATTAATGGTTCATGTAGCTGGCGTGCAAGTGATACAATGGAGTTGGAAACATTATTTACAATGCAATACGTACCTCTGTCATGTTTACACCTTGTCATATGTTGCCAAAGGAATACAAAACTTGTTGACTCAAAGCAATCAAGGATATATCTCCGGATGATAGATCTTCATCCTGGCACCAGGGCACCTTCAGCAGACCCCCTCATCGTAAGCTTTTGCTGCCTCTTCTACCAATAAGGCGTCTTGAATTTTAGCCTCATCAACGCGCATCTTGGTCAAGTCCTTCTTTGTACCTCCGCACTCTCCTTTTCCATGCTATAATTTGATCTTCACGAGGGTCTACCCTGTACAACATGCAGTCCCGACAATAAGTCTTGCCAAAATGGATGGTCTTTAGCTCAAATTCCTCATCGAACAAAGAATGAGGCTTGGGCGAGGTATCTGCTGCAGCTGCAACTGCAGCTATGCGTCACTTCCGATGCAGGTAGACAGCCTCGCCTTTTCGCAGTTCTTATCACAAAAACTAGCAAGAAGCAGAAGTCAATTCGCTTCTCATTATCTAATTCTTAGCTTACTGCGTTAGGCAAAGTGCCGAGATGAATGTTTGCTCAGTTCCTCGCTTATCGCAAGCATTTATCCTTCATTTGAAGGAACCGAACCGTAGGAGCATTAAGCTCACACTAACTTTGAATGGAAAGCAGCTCAATGATTTTCATTAAAAGTAGATTCTTGATCTATCTTCATAAGTGGTTGCCGAATCAAAGTTCAGATCTTCCAATTTCCACGCTCGCTCATCTCCCGCGCAAACTTGTCTTTCTTCACATAGCATGACCAGCACGTTCCTGTTTTGTATGCTTCGACGGCTCGTTTCCAGGACTTGCGGCAGCGATTCTCGTGCTTACTCAGTGGTGCATCCATGCTGATGCCATGCTTGAATCTCCTGACTGTTTGCTGCCAGGGGTAGTTCCAATGACTGGACGGACCATCAAGAGCACATGGACACAATTTGCAGTTTTCCAGACTTGCATCTCCAGGCGACGCAATGATATCTTTTCTTATGAGTAGAGAGAGAAGGTTGTCTTTCGTCCACCCATTTCCATGGAGCTCAATCTCCTTTTGTGCTATTTCCGCCAAGTCGTATCCTGATGTTTCCAGAATCGTGCGAAACTTCTTAAAGGCGAAAGGCGATCGAAATGACCTCGAAATTGGCGAGTCAATCTCATCCCAGCGTTCCTGCAGGAAAGATATCCCTCCACATTTGTTTGCTAGCAAATCGAAATACCATTGAGCGTGTTCCCCGAGTGGCTGGTCCCACTGGAGGTCGTTGACAAAACAGATGATGGCTGACTTTGCCATTGGAATACTGCAGCGCCCCAGTGTTTTGATGAAGAAGGGGTCTTTGCATCCGCTTCGAATCGGTGTTATGAGCCAGTCATCCCACCAGGTTTTCCCAAGTTCATATGTTCTAGTGACGGGGAGCACTTCATCCATGATCCAATTGAAGGTCACCATGGAATCCACCGCAAACGCCCAAATCCAAACCAAACTACTGATTCCCTTGCCATAAGCATCGACATCATCTAGGTCTTTTCCTCTCAGAAATTCATGAATTGTAGCGGTCAGTTCTCTTTGCTTGGCTTGAAATCCAGTACCCGTTGAGATACTCGTGAAACAAACAGAAGAGCAAGCACGCCCAAATGCAGTTCTGTAACCGTAAATGATCAGAACTCAATTAAAATCAGGGCGAGCAAAGACGGACTTACTGGTAAGTCTTGTCTATGACAGTCTGATCAGCACCTCCTCCCAACAAAAGCTTACAAATATCGGCCTGGCAGTGCTTCGCCGCTACCTAGTAATGATTAGAATATCTCGATTAAGCGACCAACGAAGCGTGACTTGCATGAAGAGGCGTTTCGTCGTATTCGTTGATATCATCAACAGATGCCAGACCCTTCTGTAACAGAACTCTGACAGCGGCCAAATTCCCTGTACGGCAGAATTCAAAGATGAGAGAATCCTCTGGTATCAGCTATTATAGAGTCAGAATGAAACATTCTCAAGACCAATGTACAGCTATGAGAAACAAAGAAACTCGCCTTGAAGACTCGCAACTTCGCTTGCCACCCTTGGGTACTCATTTGAAAAGCCCTGATACCAAAATTGACAGCCTGTCGCGATGGTGTATATCGAAAATACGTTTCTCGTTCATATGTACCCGTCACACAGCCACCGGCTTCATTTTCATCATTTGCAACAACATCCCAAGGCTTGATGACCCTGAACTTCCTAATAGAGCAATGAACTTCCCCAAAAAACGTTCGCTTAACGGAGTATCGAGCGGTTCCAACCTGTTGCCTTCTTGAACCGACCGAAGAGACTTTTTGAGGGCCACAAGCGGTTTCAAAAGTTGACTCTGAATGAGACTCCTCATCCATTGGAACCATCGCATTTCCCCTCGCCCTCAGTATTTGCTTCTCAAGGACAGGCTTGAGTTGATGGAGCGGCAAAGCGCTGCACAGAGCGCGAATCTCTGTTGATCTCTCTTCGACCACTTCAGTATCTCGTTCGCAGGCAACCACCACTCGGCCATTACATGAAAGCCTATCGGCAATAATTCGAGTTAGGTCTTGAAGTCGACAATCCTGTGCACGGCTGCTAAAATATCAGTCAATTGTTGAGCGCAAACAAGCTGCTCAACACATACCTCGATGAGAGATTTTGCGTAATTATGAGATTCATCTTCGCTTGTCCAAGCCTCTCCTTAAATTGCCGAATCTGTTCATTCTTCCTCACCACTTCCATGGCTGTCCATTTCCGTGCTATCTTGCTGTTCGACGCAAACCCTGGTGCAAACAGCTCTGCGATGGCATCCAAGTCTTTCAACGGTTTCAAACATTGTTCCAGTGCTCGCTCAACTTCCATATGAGGGCCGTGAACTTCATCATTGAGCTTGATCTGGTTGAGAATGGTGTCAAGAAAGTCAAGTTCGTCGATGATCCATTCGATCTCCGCTGGTGCGTCTTGAATTGATTGAAGAAGACCGGAGCTTGTCTGCATCAGCCAATGGGACTTTGCGGAGAGGAGACACTCACAGTTTGTTTAGACCCTTTCCAAGTGCTAGAACAAGTGGGATTACACTCAGTGTGGTGGATATGGGGTCCATTCTGCCTGTCTTGCAACACGATGGAAGGATGAAAGGCTTTCTGAAGCTCATAAATGAAGAACTGAATTTCCACGAGAATGTCGCCTGTTCGAGTAGGACAGAGAAAGAGGCGCGGGGCTGGCACCGGGACAGAAGCTGCCGGTGTCCGTCGATTTGATGAACTCGACAGCCTCACTTCGCAAACAAGGCCCTCTAAGCCCACGCCCACTGGCTCATAATTCCACATAAATGACCATTAGGTATTCGCAATACCTGATCTTGGGTAATTCTGATGTCGCTTCTTAATCTCTCTATGGATGAGGTCCGTGAACTTGGTGTTGATGGCGCTGACGCTGGGCAGCAAGGCGACGAGGCATCCTGTACGTTCTTTAGCCCTTTAGCCAGACAAAACAAATTTGCAAAAGGGGTGTTCTTTCGTTTAGCGGCAATTGTTCGCCTTGAGCTCGAACATTTTTAGGAGGGCCTATGTTGACATAGTCACAGAATATCACATAAATTACCCCGCCTCCTTTTTCCAGACTAGTTTAAGCGAGCTCAAACATAAACAATCCATTAACACAAGCTCACAAGGTGTAAGTGAATGGACAGGCCCCACAAACACGTTGAAGCGAGTTCGCAGCCCATTTGAATCATTTCTGAGCTATCACGGGTCGCATCAGTGGCTTTGTCCGTGGATTGGAGAAGCTGACCGTCAGCTGAAAATTGTTCATTTTTGGCCATTAACTTCAAACAAATCCTCGATGGGCTGAACTAAAAACCAGCCAAGAAAACCACTCACCTCAACTGCGAAACCGCCTCGACACTTCAAAGATCCGCCTGCCAGGAATCTGTCCTGTGCTAGTAGACCCTCGAAAAATCGATAACATGATGTGCCCAAGAAAAGAACCCAGATTCAGTGGTTACGGATGCAGGAAGGAGGAATCCAACTTAGGGAAATTCAGTCCTTGACGATAACTTAAAGCCCCCACAACATTATGAAATTTGCAGAAGTGATCACAAACTTCAATCGCCCTCCAATAAAGAGCACTGTTAGAGACTTAGAGACTTGAGACACAATGGGGCATAATGGGATACACAAATCGGAGAAGTCGTAAAGACATGGGTGTGAAGTTAGCTATCCCGAAAATCGCAGAAAAAATGACATTCAAGTTACTGTTCGAGCGTTGTCTGATAGCTATCGAGACTCGTATTCTCCACTTGGGTCACAGCAGATTCCACAAATCCGGACTGAAATAAAAGAGAGAAAGTCCTTCTCCGCACACGGCAGGGCCGAAGGGTTCGCTGTCATACGTGCATCGATATGAAAGACCCCGTTGAGTATCGCATGCCCCCGTAGTTATGGATGATTGCATAAAGACCCCCATCCAGACATACTCGGACTCTTTACTAGGCAAATGCGATGTAGCTATGGTGTGTTGAGAAAACCCCAACGTCAAGACTGCCAAGACGCACAGAGATCCGCGGACGTCATGTGCTCCAGCGTTAAATCCGACACATCTTCACGACGACAACTCTTCATGACGCATCCTTCTTTCCCCAGATTGAACATCTTCGTCTTCATTATATGAGCATGCCGGCAGTTGTTGGAAGTAAGGTTCCAAGAATCCTCCACCGACTGAAATTTCCCCAAGCCGGGTCATGTTTTATGGATCCATTTAACCTCGATATTGCTTTCACTCATCCCGGTATATATCAGCGTCTTTCGATTCCTCATAAAAGAATCTATTTGGTGTTCGGTCTGCGGCCCGTCAGATTGTCTACTAAGATGTCAAGTGACAGCTGTGGCATGTTGATCTCAGTGTCAGATCCTGCCCGTATGACCAATTGAGTCGATCTGTTCAGAGTGTGCAGTTGTCGTTCAATTAAGCCTATCTACAGCCAGTTTCATGTAACCGAAGCAGGGTTCATGAAGAGGCCCTGGTAACGGCATGTTGAACATTTCTCGTCAAAACAAACCGTCCCCACGTTTTTCATTTATTGCACCCTAGATGATGACCATGGTTTTCATGGTGGAAACCTGGGGTTTCGCGGTACATAAAGTGGCTGTCAAGACAATCACTCTCGTCAGACGTTCCCTCAAAATTTGGAGTCTTTTCTCTTGGTATCTTTCGTACCTGTATATAAGAAGTTGACTTTCTGCTGGAATACCATTCTTCATCCAACATCCTCCTTTCCTTCATCATGCGGACTTCAACTATTATCTCACTTGCTACCTTTGGTTCAGTTGTCAACGGACATGGCATGTTCCAGAAGCTGCGTATAAATGGCGTCGAGCAAGCCTCGCTTTATGGGGTCCGAGCACCAGCCGTCAACAATCCAGTAACGTCTGTGTCTGGAGCATCGATCGTTTGCAACACGGGCCTCAAGCAGCCAGTATCAAAGGACGTGGTTACTATTCCTGCTGGTGCCAAAGTTGGTGCTTGGTTCCAACATATCATCGGAGGCCCTCAAGGGGCCAATGATCCAGACAACCCAATCGCCACTAGTCATAAAGGACCTATTATGGTGTACCTTGCGAAGGTATGCATCACTCGATCCGTTGTTATCATCTCCTTATTGACTTGTCTTGCAGGTGGATAGTGCTGGTATTGCAAACGAGGCGGGCCTGAACTGGTTCAAGATTGCTCAAGAAGGTCTCAACACTGCAGCGGGGAAGTGGGCTGTGGACAACATGATTAGCAACAAAGGATGGTGGGACTTCACGATGCCTTCATGCCTTGCTCCCGGCGATTACCTCATGAGAGTGGAGCTTCTTGCTCTCCACTCAGCTTACGGAACGAACGGTGCTCAGTTCTACATGTCGTAAGTCGCTTAATGCCACCCCCTTCCAGCTCAGCTTTGACTAACAAATGAAGTTGCGCAAACATAAAAGTCACTGGCACAGGAACCAAGACTGGCTCGCCAACTGTTAAGTTCCCGGGTGCATACAACAGTGAAGATCCGTAAGTCCTCATGGTCTCCGGCGAATATTGTTTCGAATACTAAAACTTGGTAGTGGAATCAAACTCAACATCTACAGCGGTAGTATTCCCAACAATGCAGGCAAGGCATACACTCCTCCTGGAGGGCCTGTTGCTCTGGCTTGTTAGATACTCTCATGTTCCAGAAGGTCCGCGGTTAGTGAGATAGCGAAGATGGGCGAACGTCTACGGCGGCGTGATTCCACTTTCTTGTGTATCAATTGAAGATGAGGTCGCTTTGGATCAAATACTTCTGCTTCTGTATGTTTTGTGTCTGGCCTTACTCACTAAGTGATGGGCTATAAAGGAAAATCGCCAGTCAATTTAAGAATGTTCGGATTTGCTTTGGAACGCCTACGATCAGAGGCTCGATCCTCACGCTCGTGGTGCTCGCGGAGTCTCGTCAGATGCGTGCTACCAAATGCCCTTGGAACTCCCATTCCCCTTTCCGTGTCAAACTTCGCCCTTATTTGCGTTTCACAGAACTCAAACTCCCATCCCCTTTAACCGTACGGTATCCTCCGGGGGTACACACCACGTTAGCCCTCTCATCAGCATTAGCAGGCTTCCAAGTAGCAGCTCCTGAACGACAGCTGCACTCTCTACAAAGGCTACACGCTCCCTCCGACTCAATGTCCCCGTTGACGTTCTCTTCTTGAACAAACACGACGACCCATGCACAAACTCCAGTTACCATGATTATGTTCGTCCACACGAAGCCGCGAAGATAGATAAGAACACTCGTCTTCGCCTCATCGACGAAGAATACCATGACTGCAAATGCAAGTAGCGAAGCGACGGGGCATGAACGGTACAAAATCCCCTCTCCATTTTTCATTGCTCCCCCGATGGAGCTTTTGAGCTTGGCCAGTAAAATCATCATGGCAGTCCCAATGACCGGAAGAACTACTAACAGATTGAATGATCCATCTTCGCGAACAACTGATTCGTGTATCGAGAAGGATGCAGGGACTTTCGAGACACCATTCGGACCGATGTATTGAAGTATTGATTTGATGAAGAGAATACAAAACCAAAGAAGTCCAAGGTTGGTGAGTATGCGTTCACGGTTGTGGCCCGGTATGTTCTACATATTTGATTGGGACAATGGAAGGTGAAGGTATATTGTTTTGTTTTCGCACTTGTCTATTAACGATGAGCTTCAGATTAATTTTCAGGAATAGCCTGTACTTACGAAGTGAAGTCCTGATACACAACTGCGATTTATTGTTTTGGAATTTTCCGATTGTGATTTTTTTTTTCAGCCAACAGAGCTTGTCAATGGTACCCATGACGTGAGGGTGTCCTAACTGTCATGGTCTAATTCGGCCCTAGTCTTCGCTCACTCTAGTCTTCCCATTTTAAGTATTTCGCGATATCTTTTCAATTCTCAATTTCAAACTACTATTCAAAATCTTTTTCAGACAGTTACTCTATCAAAGCCACCACTCAAACTTCACCATGAGTTATCAATACGAAAAGCACACACCCATGTCGGCCGAAGATGCCAGGGACATGCTCCCATTCCCAATCCTCGCCGAAACTTTTCTCACCTTCATCCTCCATGCCGTCATGAAGCCAATAATTAACAACCCCTCTCTTTTTGATCAAGGGAAAGGAAACGATGGGAACGATGTAACCGTCTTAGTCGCAATTTTCACCATGCTAATCGGCACTTTGGGTTATCTCATCATGGGGGTGCTGTTTCTGGAATGCCTGTCGAAAGTTCTGCCTTGGCCAACATTCCGTAAGCTTGGACTAGTCCTGAGCTCCAGTTTTGTGGCTGCGGTTGGCGTGGTAGTCTTTTCTTGCGAGGATAGGGGTGCTGCATTCTGGTGTCTGGGAGGAGTGTGGTCTCTACTGGCAGTTATGGTTGGGCTTGGGGCTTTTGCTCTGCTGAGAAAGCCGGCTGTTGTCTCGTTCCAATCGGAGATTCTACTGGGAACTGCTAAATACGAAGTTACGAACATAGTGTGAGTAGCATCAGATCTTAGCACGATCATGTGGGGACGTGGAAGTGGCATTGTAATGAGGTCAAGTCCAGTTATAGCGCTTGCTTAGCTTCAATCAAATGAGATGTCTTCAACTTCAAGAAAATCCGTGCAGTCTTACCTTGCCGGCCTGAGAATGAATTGCATCGTAATTTGGCATATTCTGTTGATAATAAATAACTTGGCTAGCTTTCTAGTTTGAATGATTACTCTCAACTGTTCAAGTGATGGGATCGAGTTTGTGCTAAAAATTAGTTGTAACGTAGACCGGGTCACTGCAGACTAGTCCACTGCTAAGTGATTGTCACGATCCTTCTTTGCTCCTTCCAGACGTTCAAAAAGACATCAATAGTGCAGAAAGGACAACTTGACAATCCTGAAGGCAATACTTTTGACTCAACAGTGTCCACATCCCTCGTTTCGCCTCTAAGGTACATCACAGTTGTATCTCACGTACAACGCTTCATTTGCAACATATCCAAAGACAATCTCTTAAACTACCAACCAAACACAACTCCGTGACGATGGATCACTCAGAAATGCTGCCAGAGCAATCACGATACACGCAAACAGCAATGAATCTCATCCCATTTCCAATCCTCATCAATATATTCCTCACACTCATCATCGACGCAATCCTATCAGCGCATGCCAAACGTTCTTCAAGCCGTTCAAGAGAGGATTTAGAAGTCGGGTTGTTCTTCATCTCAATTCCTTGGATCGGGAATATCATCTGGTTCGCTCTCACAGTCGGCAGCATCCTGGGTTGGGAAACGGCGCGCCGACTTTACTTGGCCGTGTGCTTGATGGTGGTGATCGGTACGGCAGCGGAGATATCTTACAGTGAGAGAGGAACCTAAGTCTTGGCTTGAGAGATGGGTGTGGTATATGTGTGGTGGTATTACGGGAATTGGGGGGACTGTCTGGCTTATTTGTTAGACCCAGAAGCTCGCTTATTTCGCATACTTCACTGCATAGATGTCGGGTAACTTAAAAGTCATGTGTTCTATTCACTACTTGCAAAATTTGCAACTCATTTTAAGATGTCTCCGTACTAATTGTTTACTTCCAATCTTCATTTGATCAGTAGAATTATAGACACGATCAAGTGAAGAGACTCTCGGCATTGTACGTGCCACGACAGGCAACAGCGTATTGAAAGCGCCAATTTGTGTCTTTTATGAAAATGCAACAGTCGTCCCCTGGGTAGAGACGGTCTTAACAGTTATTTGGAGCCTCTAGAACGAGTCCAGAAGAGTTGTCAGTGTTTAGCTCCAAGGTGAACACTAAGTCAAGATCCAGGCTAAGGTCGGTCACAAGTTGTTCACCCAGATACCAACTTAATTACATCATGTTCTTCTTCAGCACAAGATTCTATGGATTCTAGCTCTCCTCTTCAATAATTGACAGTCTCAATAAGCACTCATCATAATGTTTTCGCATCGCAATTTCACAGTACACCATAGTGACCATACAGCACAAACAACATGCGCGCTCTTCAGGAGGGAGGTGATTTCTGATGGTGCGAGGGAGCATGCATTCGAGGCCAAACAATGCAATATATGTGGGGGTATTCATTGTCAATATCATTCAACGTCTCTGTGTGCTCATCAAATAAACGCGGCCACCACCAACATACCTACAAGGATAAGTTAACAACAAAAAGAAACGGAATTGCGTCAAAGCGGTAATCCCAACTCAAATCACAGCACCATCAGACCACACTCTAAGCCCAACTGTAGCACTTATCCAACAGTGGAACCTCAACCTCGTACAAAGTAGCAGAATACCACTGTGTAGCAAAGGCATCCAAAGCGAAGGTGAAGTTGCTGTTGAGTTGAAGTCCTTGGCTGCAGCTAGCAGTGTTGGTGATGTTCTTCAGCCCCCCAAGATCGACTCCCACGCCGCCAGTGAGAGCGAAGCTATTCTCGAATCCGGGCTTGGCGGTTAGTCCGGTGGAGAGATCAATCAGACCGCCGAATACTTTGGCGGCGATCTCGACGGTGAGAGAGGCGTAGGGGTTGAGGTAGGCCTGCACTTGACCGTTGATGTCGGCGGAGGCAGAGTCTGGAAGCATTTTGTCAGTACAGATTTCTGAGAAGCAAAGGGATGTGAACGTACAGGTAGGTGTCCAGCCAGAAACACCAGTCTTCTTGGAGTCAAGGACATCGAGATGGATGTTTCCATTCGCGAGGGCGACCTCGAAAGCAGTGGTGAGTTGAGCAGCAGCGGAAACACCAATCTCAGTACCAACGGAGAATTGGAGCATAGGTCCCAGTTCCAAAACACCTGGAACAGAAACGCCGTAGTAGAGGGAAGCAGGGGCGTAAGAGAAGGCAGTTTCGTACGAGGCCTTGACATCGGCGGTAAGAGCGAGATCGGCCTTGAAGCCAGCATCGATGTCGAAGTAGAGGGCCTCGAGCTTCCAGAGCCACCAGTTGTAAGCCAAGTAGCCGGAGAATGTGATTTCGGATGACAAGGATGCATTGTCAGCAGTAATGGTCAGGTACGGGTCATTTTTGAATAGAACAGTATCTTCAGGAAGGGCAATGGACGGGCTGAAGGTGTATCTTGGATCGATCACCAAGGCGCGCTTATCATTGGTGGCGTTGGCAACGGCGGCTTCGATGTTGCCAAAAGCAATCGTAGTGTAGGCTGGTAAAGGTCAGTGACTGTCCCCAAGCATTCATGGTAAGAAAATAACGTACTCGCAACAGTTGAGATGTTTGCTGCTTGGGCGCTGGCAGTGGCAACCAAAGTCTCATTGTCGAAGGAGATGCTGTTGGTGAGGAAGTAGCTTCTCTCAAGTTCAGCGTCACAATCACCCAAATGGTTTGTAATCAAGACCATGGACGCATTCGATTTGGAAGACCTAGCATATATTAGCATCCTGCATCCCTCTCGTCAAAGCAGCACTACTCACCAAACACTTTGCGCTTTCGCGAATGTGGTAGTATCATTGAAAGTAACCGCGACTGAATCGGCAGTACAGTCAACGTTGATGATAGCAGCAATATCCTCCAAGACAACAGTTGGGTATTTCATGGTGTTGTTTACGACCATGCTTCCCGTGGTCGAATTAGCCGAATAGTAGCACGAGGTGTTCTTCGAGGGAACAACGTTTTTGATGTTGTGTCTGTCGAAGCGAGGTCTCTTCGAAGGAATATACAACTTGGTAGCGTTCGTCGCAGGGTTGACATCCGCGAGAACAGGAACCATGTTGACTGAAGGAGAGGATGCTGTAGTAAGGGATGGTGATTTGATTCCGGTGGGGATATCGACTTCACACGCATCTCCATCTTGCGCAACCACAACAGTAGCGGCCATGGCGAAAAGCGCCGCAAACCCGAACGGGGACTTCATGATTAAAATTTGAAACTAAGCAACTTTTGTGAAGATGTAGTAATGAGTGTGGGTGCAAAATGCAAATCAAAAGAGTGTATATGGAGGAAGAACCTACAGAAGAAAGACCAGCATAACGAGCGGCGAGATGTACAGACTTTGTACTTCCACCATCTCCAAGGGGATCTCGATAAGGTGGATCTCATCGCCCAAGATGTCTTGCCTTGCTGCGATTTGACGCGCAGGAAGATTGCAACTCTGCAGTCACTGCACGTTACCCCCTGGACATCCATCTCCTTGCTCAAAATGTTCTCAGAAATTCCCTCGGCCCATTATCTATCACGAGCAGGCTATCGACTCCCTGCATCATATCCGTCTGATCATTCCACGTCCGTGAGTCTCTGTTCTGATTCGCCGTGGGGAAGAAATGAAAAGGGGCTTGTCCCTGCAGCAGCTCCTCGTCCCTCCACGAATGGTCCCGCCAAGGGGCAAACACCCCAAAGGGTGTCGGGACGCGCCCCAAAACCCAAGCAGCTCGATATTTCTGCATATTAAGAAACGTCCGAACCGGATTTCCTTCCACTTTGGACCAGGTGAGGTCTTGTTCTTGATTATCTCACTGCCGACGTCGTGCCTTTCGGCAAGCATCCCGTTGAAAAAGTGGTCGGAGCTCAAAGATTGCGGATCCTGTGGACAGACATGTTCAGGGTGCCTGGTCATGATTCGTTGGCCTTGCCTTTTTGTAGGACAGGTTTGTCTCTGAAGCTTTATTGATTTTGATATCAACCGGTGCGACTTCGTTATCCACAGCGGCGTTAGAGCGTTGACTTTGTGATCATGGTTCTCGGCAGTCAAAGCCCTCAAGTTCAATCTTCTGTCCAGAGTAAACATGGATGCATGAACGCTCGAGGATAAATACAAGATAGAAAACTGGTGTTCTGAAGGCATGTCTTAGGGTTTCAAAGCGATACCAGTAACTCTGCTGTTTCTGTAAGTTTACGCTTGGAGTAAGGTTAAATCGCCATGTCTTACTCAGGAATCATGATTCACGGACTCCTCCGAGTATCCCTCCTTCACTCAACCACAACATGGCTGCGAGGAAACATTCCGATCCGAAACTCAAAAACAATCCAGCGTTTGGCTTGGAAATGGAAGAAAGTACACAGGCCCTGATGAGACCAGGTCAGGAATTTTGCACGTCTGGACGGCGCGGCCTGTTAGATCCGAATCGACCCAAGATTTTCTGAGCCCAGGGCAAAACGGTGAGTACTTGGAAGAGGATTTGTCGGAGGATGAATGGGAAGTGGAAGAGCCGTAGTAATGCCGTGTCACCCTTCTCGAGGCTTCAATGCAACGTCGAACACATCAAACGGACAAGAGATTACTCGCATCACACCTTCCCAAACCAACATTGAAATACCTACGGCACACACTCCTAACACTACCAACCTCTGCCGAACGATCTCTGCAGGAAGACTAAACCTGATTCAAGGTTTATCTTTCCTGGACACCGGGACATCCCTCAAACTGTTGCAAATATAGGCAGCAAATTGATTCTGACATACCGTAGGTGACATCTTGGACTACTTCTCAAATTTCTCTCTAGGTCTTACAATCGGGATCATGCCATCCATACACGGTCTAAACCAAAGTATCACAATAAAACCAGACAATCCAACAACCAAAAAACTTATCCAGTACACCAAACGCCCCATGAAGTCCATCAAAGCCAACGCTACCTGGCTCTTCTATCATTATCACATTCATCACACCCTTTCCCAATCCACCGACTCTCCAACCACCACAGGAACTCTACTCAAATGCCCGACGATCTCTCGCCCCCTCAGGAGCAGACTTCAGCTTCACCTCCCTCGTCTCTTCAACATCGCTAGGCTTCACGCCCGTCTTGTTAACATACTGCCAATCGCCAATCGATCTGAAAACCGCGAGCGCAGAGACAATACGATACAGGCACACATCATTCACAGTTTCACTTGTAACGAAAGATGCCCCAAGGGCCACAAAGCGGTATTCTCTAGAAAGGGTAGGGAAACTCTTTAACTGAATCGGAGAGTCCAGGCAGAGGATTGAAAAGAGATGCTAGTACATACGAGTACCGCAAAGTCTCAGCCAGCGGAACGAAACTTCAACTCAGAATACACGATCTACGGAGTTGAGGGAGAAAGGGCAGTTTCCGTTGGGCTGTCTACCTCACACCTACCTACACCTAAACCTCAAGGAGTACTCGAGGTATCGTGGCTATCGCTCTTCTCAGATACAGGCTGTTCTGTTCTGCCAGTGGAAACATGCGAGATGCCAAGAGGGATGGAAGGGAGGAAGGTACTTGGAAGGTATGTAGGTAGATAAATCATGAAATGTTTGCAACATTTTTTGCAAGCCTCGAAAGATCTCCAGACTCTGGATCCATCACATCATACATACCCCCCCATACTGTACTTTTAACTTGAAAACATACAAAGCAAAAGAAGCAAGAAAAACTAATGTGCATGCACCGCTAAGCGCTTTCCCGAAATGTACATCTGTCAACGAACAAGTAAAGAAACAGGTATTTCCATCTCCGCTTTTTCTATACAGCCTCGAGATTACTCAAAGGCACATACCCATCTTCCCCGTTCCTCCTCTTCCCTGTCACCGCCTTTACAAGATCAGTAACTTTTCCAACCAATCCGCCCAATCCCCAGCCCTTGCCTCTCCGCCTCAACTGGCCCTTCTCCACCGCGAGCGCATCGTCCATCCAGCGGGGGCGTTTCCAGAATTTGAGGAGTAAACTGCTGCCGACGACACTGACGCTACTAGCTGCCATTGCGGCGCCTGCCGCCATGGGATGAAGATGATATCCGAAGGGCAAGAAGATACCCATTGCGAAGGGGAGGCCGATGACGTTGTATCCGCAAGCCCATGTGAGGTTAAGCTTGATGCGGTTGAAGATCGAGCGGGCGAGTTGGATGGACGCGGGGATGTCCATGAGATCGTTCGGGCGCATGAGGACGATGTCTGCAGCTTCCATGGCTACGTCTGTGCCGGAGGCCATGGCGATTCCGACGTCTGCGGTTGCGAGGGCGGGCGAGTCGTTGATTCCATCACCAACCATGGCGACGCATTCGCCGGCTTCTTGGAAGCTGCGAATGATGTCTTGTTTTTGGTCTGGGGTGACTCCTGCGTGGACATTTTCAGATGGGATGCCAACGAGACGTGCGACTGCTTTGGCGGTGGAGCGTTGGTCACCAGTGACGATTGCAGTCTTGATACCCATTCTGTGTAGAGCTGCAATAGCAGCCCGGGCACTAGTCTTAACGGTGTCCGAAAGGCAGAGATGTCCAGAGAAGGCACCATCGACAGCGATGAAAATGTTGGTAGTTCCAGCTGATGGCGATTTGGCTGATCCGGCGGCCTTGATATTGGCCTCTTCTGAAGTGTTGACAGCAGCTTGAGGCACCTCGACATTGTTGTCTCTGAGGAAACGAACACTTCCTATCAAGACACGATATCGAGTTCTTTCAGCACTGGTCGCAGGTTCAATGAAAGCACTGATACCTTTGCCTACGACAGCCTCGAAGTCTCCAATACTACCATCGATTGTGCCATCAATATCCAGACCCAGCTGCTCTTTTGCTGATGCAAGGATTGCCTTCCCGATGGGATGTTCACTGCCCATCTCTGCAAGGCCAAGAATACTCCACCAGAGCTTCTTTCGCCACTCGCTGTTTTCCCATGTTGGAACAAGCTTCGAGCTTGCCACTGTCATTTTACCAAGAGTCAAAGTTCCAGTCTTGTCAAGCACGACTTGTGTGATCTTTGTTGTAGTCTCCAGCGCGGCACCACCTTTGACCAAGATTCCGTTCTCCGCGCCAACACCAGTTCCAACCATAACGGCTGTTGGCGTGGCGAGGCCGAGGGCACAAGGACAGGCAAAGACAATGACGGATATGCAGAGCTTCACGCATACCATAAACTTCCCACCACTGGCCTCGTCGACGAAGATTTTGGGAGGGCTGGAAAGGGCATGACTGAGGACCATCCAAATCGTGAAAGTGAGGAATCCAAGACAGAGAATGATCGGGACGAAGAATCCAGCGATTGTGTCTGCGAGGCGTTGAATAGGAGCTCTCGTGGTTTGGGCATCTTGAACAAGCTTGACAATTTGGCTGAGCTGGGTGTCTCTGCCTGCTCTGGTAACGCGGAAATCAACACGACCAGTACCGTTGACAGTGCCTCCAACAAGGAGACCACCCTTTCGCTTCTGGACTGGCATGGCTTCTCCGGTGACCATGCTCTCATCAACGTAAGTCTCGCCTCGGGTCACAGTGCCGTCAGCTGGGATCTTGTCACCGGGTCTCAGGATGACAATGTCACCAACTTCAATAAGCTCAGTTGGGATAACCTTTTCCTCGGCCGCATTCCCTTGTTGTGCTGAATCGGTCTTTGGCTCACTTCTGGTTCCAATGGCAACGTCCCATCCTTCGGCAGCCTTGTCCGCTGCAATTGGATCGGCATAAATAGTCGCCATCGAAGGTGCAAGTGACATGAGCCGTGATAGGGCTTTTGACGTCTGTCCCTTAGCTCTGTTCTCGAGGAAACGCCCGAGCGTGATGAATGTGATAAGCATACTGCTCGTATCGAAGATCGTGCTTGGTCGAGTGTTCGGGGGCAAGCAGATAGAAACGAGCATCGCGGCAATACTGAAGAAGAATGCCGCTGATGTACCGAGGACGACCAAAACGTCCATGGTCGGGGTACCATGTTTCATGGATTTGTATGCAGAAATGTAGAAACGTTTTCCAACGCCGAATTGGACGGGTATCGTAAGGACTAAACAAATGATATCTCCCAGATAAAGACCGGGAATAATACGGAGGCTCCCAAAGTCGAGAGCTGGGACCAGCAAGGGAATCATCATGCTGATAAGGAAGACCGGGATTGCGAAACCCAAAGAAGTCTTGAAGGCTCGCCGCCATTCCGTGATCTCCTTGGTTTTTGAAAGAGATTCGAGCTGAGCATTGTTATCGTCATTGTCAGCTACAAGGGCATTGTACCCTTGGGCTTCGATGAGTTCAACCAAAGCACGAAGTCCAGCAATACTCGGTTGATGTGAGACATTCAGTCGAGAGGTCGCAAGACTGACGGTTGCTGAGTTGACTCCTGGCATGGACTGTAATTTGGCCTCAAGAGCAGTTGCAGCAGCTGCATCTCTAACTCCAAAAACCTTGAACTGTGCCACGGCAGCCGATGAAGACTGTGAAGTACTGCCTAGTTGCGTTGAGATTATCTTTGCGTCAAATCCTCTATCGTCGATTATCTCTGCAATCTTCTCTGCTGACAGCTTCGTCGGGTCATGGACGATCACCGCTCTTTCTGCCAGAAGACTGATGTTGAACTGGACCAAGCCCTCCAAGTCTTTGAACCCGCCCTCGATTGCAGACGTACACGCACCGCAAGTCATCCCTTCTATCGCAACAGTGGTCGTTGCGATCTTTTCCCTCCTCCCAGAACTTCCTCGGCGTGTCTTCAAGCTCTTCGAAGGTTGCGATCTACTACTCTCCACGATTGTCGCTCCAAACCCTCGGTCCTCGATTATTTCAGCGATCTGCTCGGCACTCAATAGAAATTCATCATGCTCGACCACGGCTCTTTCTGACAGCAATGATATGCTGAAATGCTTCACTCCTGAAACGCCTTTGAAGCCTCCTTCGATAGCAGATGTACACGCCCCGCATGTCATGCCCTCCACAGCCAAAGTCGTCGTAGTCGTCGTCGGCTCGTCCTCTTCCTCTCCATCCATATCCTCATCATACAGGTATCCCTTATTGGTGAACATCGGCGACGGTAGGTCCGTAGCCAGGACCTCCGCATCGAAGCCCCGATCTTCGATCATCTCTCGTATTTGCTCGGCGGCTATCCGCTGCGGATCGTGAACGATGACCGCTCTCTCCATCACCAAGCTCACAGACACGTTTCCGACTCCCTCGGCATTCTTGAAGCCTGCCTCAACCGCAGAAGTACATGCGCCACAGGTCATACCGCCGACCTTCAACGTTGTCGTTGCCATGTGTGCAGGAGTGCTTATCGAGGGGCGCGGCGCATTGCCTCTCGACCCAACCTTTAAATATGACGGCGCCATCGTGAGTGGGATCGGTGCTGTTTCAGCAGCTTCGCTGGACGGGCGGTAGTGGCAATTTGATTGTCCTCGACAATATTACCGGCTGGCTGATTGAGGTAGAGTAATATATTACGGCTTACTGTCCACGGCAGTCAGCAGGACGTTGGCCATACGATGGGAGGGGCAGAGCGGCAAATGCAGATCCGGGCAGACCGGGAGTATTAGAAGAACTGACAGTAATTAAGCAGAGCAGAAGACCAGCTCCTGCAGAAGTCGTGTTACTTTCAACAGATACTTCGACGGTCTGGGGCTGTCTTTGTCACTGATTTGTCGTCGGTAAATAAGGTGAACGATGATAAGCCGCGTCGAATCAGAACTCTCAGGCCTGAAGTTAGAAACTCGGAGTTGAAGGATCCGAAACTGAGAAAGTCTACTGCTTCTGCAGTGACACTTGAGATCCAGCGGTGACCGTTATCGAAGCCTCGATACTGTGCGAGGGAGAGAAATACGAAGATGAAGAACAAAAGGAGGTAGGTGGTGGTGGTGGCGCTTGGAGAAGTCCGGGGCTTCCAAGGGATTATGCATTACACAACTACAACGGAAGATGCGATACGGGAACACAGCACTCAGAAAAAGAACAAGTTCAAATACCGAAACCTTCTCGACACCTGGTAAGAAGGAACAGACCATACCAGGGCATGGCTCGAAGCATGAACCCAGCCACCAGGACAGTCAATGCGTTTTGCTTTGCTCGTGGAGGAAACGAAAACGAAAACGAAAAGGTCCTTTCTGAGCCGAGCCTCGTCCGCCAATGACTGGAGCCCTGATAGTGCGAGAACCAACAACATGCACAAATCTAGAAGCACTCGAACAATCACAAAATGTCATGGTTGATCAGGAGGTCCTTTTCTTTTCCGGACGAATCAGGTACTCCAATGGTCCTGATATCACGTCCTCACGTCTTCAAAAGAAACGCCTTCTAGCCCATCCAGCCAGCCAGCGATAGGGTGGCGCTCGTCCTCCTAGCCGAGCCGAACGCTAACGCTAACGATACCTAGCATGGAACCAATCTGATACGTGCCTGAGCTTCAACGAACTCGTTTGACTGTGTTTCATCACAAACAACCACTCCATTCTAGCCAACGACGTTTCTTCAACCTGTCTCCCTGAAGTCAGATCCCATCCGGCAAAACCTGCTACGGAACATCGTCAAAGCTTGACTGTCATACCAAGCTTTTTGTGATCTGCCACAGCTCCAAACATCCAGCTTAGAACAGGCAACGAATCACCACAGAGCCAGCTTCGAGATCACGACGACATTCAAGATGGAGCAAATGAAATCTATGAACGCCCTAGCAGTGAGTTCCTCCCCTTCTGCAGCTGCAGTTCCAAATTCAGCGTTACATGCGGCACTGTTCGACATACCATTTATACGGATACTAACACAACCCCTCCTAGCCCTTCCTCGCCCTCACCAAGACTGCCAACTCCCCCCGCGCAGCAGCAAACCTAATCGAACGGGCAACCAGCGCGCCTAACACTTTCATCTTTGCGGAGCTCCTCCAAGCACCCAATATCCAATCCCTCGCCTCCTCCCCCGAATTCTCACCCCACCTCTCCCTCCTCAAGATCTTCAGCTACGGCACCTACACCGACTACCACTCCGCCACCGATTTACCCAGCCTCAATGCCGCACAAACACAAAAGCTGCGCCAGCTGTCGTTCCTGACGCTGGCGAAGAACCCGGCCGATCTGTCGTATAAGAAGTTACTTGAGAGTTTGGGACTGGAAACTCCGAGGGAGTTGGAGGATTTGGTGATTTCGGCCATTTATGCGGGCCTGGTGTCGGCGACGCTTGATCCGTATCATCAGGTTGTAGCTGTGTCGTCTGTCTCTCCACTGCGAGATCTGCAGCCGAACTCCATCCCGGCTATGCTCAACACTTTGAATGAGTGGTCCACTCGTTGTGTTTCCACGCTTGCGGATCTCGAGAAGCAGATTGCGGGGATCAAGGCGGAGGCTCTGATGAGACACCGTGAGGAGGTAGAGTGGAATGCGCAGGTCGAGAAGCTGATGGAGGTGAAGGGCGAGAATGAGGGTGAGAAGACCGAGAAGAAGGCTGGTGTGTTTCACGGCGTGGGCAAGAAGTTAGGGTTTGGCGCTGCGGCAAAGCGGGGTAGTGGGGGATTGGGAGGTGATGGTGAAGATGACGATATGGATATTGATGAGGATGAAGATGACGGCGGTAAGCGGGACACGAGATCTTCGAAGAAACGAGGTTTCAGTCTGGGTTCGGGCAAGTAGATGCTGAGGGGAACACTTTACGAAAAACGAAGTTATGATGGATGATGGTTGAGGCGTTTAGGATGCTCAGCATAGATACAGAGCACATCTGCATCTTAGAATGTTGCAGCCATGAAATCGAAGAAACCTTATTTGATTGAGGGTATTGAAGAAGAATTACACTAACTATTTCTGCACAAAGTTTCATCATCAGACTTCCCACCTGAGCAGTATGGATGAGCGAAGTGCAGCAAAAATAAAGAAAATCATCAAGAAGTCGTCCAACGCCAGCGGCCACTGCAATGAGCCTTTTGGTACAAGTTCCCCTGAACGCCTGGCTCGACCAAGCCGCCCCGATGCCAATTTCCCTTGACACGTTCCCAGTGCCATTGCTTCAACTCGGTTCAACATTCAGCTCAGCTACTGACTGATATTTCTACAACCTCTTTCCGGGAACAAAAATGAAAAGAACGACCAGGCAGGCGGTGATGAATGTGGAGACAGTTAGAACCATGATGGCGCGCTTATTAAGTAGCTTGCGGACATATGGCTCTCGAATGCGTGAGAAGCTCATGAATGTGTACTCGCTGTAGCCGGCGAGAGCCAGGATAGGATCGATGGCGTATTGGTGAGAACAGAGAGCGTAAATGCCAATTGTGAAAGGGAGAATGAGCTAGAGAAAGTTAATCAAGCAGATACTTGCAATTCAGGATTGTGACATACCCATAGTCTAGTCAGGCGACTCATGTCGAGGAAGATAAGGACGAACGCAGCCCAGAATCCACCAAACATGGCGAGAAGACCAACGATCAATCTCAACATCAACGAAGGCGGTACAAGATTACCTAAGGCTTTGGCTCGGAGGAAACCTGGGAAGGCATCACGTTCCATGGCTTGAAAGACATAATCCTTGGCAGCATCAAAAACCTCAGGATCATCACGGCCTCTCTCCTCAATAGAGACGATGATCTCATGGGTGATAGAATCTGGGAGAATGATTTCGCGCTCGGCACCTGGGAGGAGGAAGGTGTAAAGAATCTTCTCGGCGGATGAACGGATATCTGCTCTTGCAACTGTATGCTCTGGAGAATTGGAGTCGGATGTGAGAATTTGGGGGCTGGACATGAAGCTTGGTCTTGGTCTGTCGTTGGATTCTGTGTGACGAATGTTCGAACCAACGCTTCCAGCTGGAGAGTGACCCATATTTCCTCCATTGATTGCCTCCTCTCTCAAGTAGGCTGACATCTGGGCATCCTGATTCTTCTCCTTCTCAGTTGACAGCATCGATGGTCCTCCAGCGGGGTGGTGCATGTCGCCTAGGCCTTCGAGCATTGCGGAAGATCGTCTTGAACCTGTCTTATCACCATCTGGAGTCCCTATCATAACAGACCGGCGCAGTTCACGGACATAATGGCGGCACATTGACATATGTTGAGCAACATCGAGCCTTGTACATTGTCAGTATCTCCAATCCCCAATTCCCAGAATCAAAAGCCTACCAGAAGTCCAGATAGTCTACTGATCGTTGTTGATCGCGCATGTATATGTAATAGAAGAATAGATCGACAGGCGCTAAAGTCCTTCTGCTGAGAACCTCGAAGAGTGTAGGGAGCCTGTTCCGATTGAGATCGGGCTGCGGGGAGGGAGAGTTCTGCGCCATGTTGACTGAGGTATGTAGAGCAGATGTGAGGGTTGAGAAGAGATCGGGGGCCGAGTATTCGAAAATTGGAGGTTGAAGGGATTCGATGTGATTGAAAGGGATACGGGGTGATTTGTTGTTTGAAGTGGCACCTCAACGTCTGAGATCAATTAAGGACGATTGGTGATGGTGAACGAGTGTACAGCAGCGCATCAAGTGCGACAGTATGGCTGAGGTTTCAGCTCTTCGTCGAAGAAGCGACCTGCGCAGAGGTACAGTACTTGATGTGAAGTTGAAGTTAAAGTGGAGCGCAATCGCGTTCACCTCTCCTCGGCACTCTTTGGGGGTTGATGTGCAAGAAAGCTTCCGGTCTCAGATTTCAGGCACCAACTCGCTTAGACCGGGATCTTAGCACACCACAATTTCGGAAATCAACCCTGGAATTTGACGACCACGACAAAACTTCTCGACATCGCATACAACCCACGCACAGTACGCAATAATGTCGTCCAAAACCAAGAAGCAACGCAGCGCCATCGCTGATGTCGTCGCGCGCGAGTACACCATCCACCTGCATAAGAGAGTACGTCAAACTGGAGGATTTAAGGAATTGGGAATGAGAAGGGAGCGAAGCGCTGACTAGATTACAGCTCCACGGTGTTACCTTCAAGAAGCGGGCACCAAGAGCCATCAAGGAGATCAAGGCATTCGCTACCAAGTCAATGGTAAGAAACACCCATGGCTGGACCACGGACAGTTGGAAGGGATCGCGATCGAGGGGAGCAAATTGGCAAAGCAAGGCATGGGCTGACAGGATTTCTAGGGCACCACCGATGTTCGTCTCGATCCCCAGTTGAACAAGAAGGTCTGGGAGGCTGGTATCAAGGGCGTTCCATACAGACTCCGCGTCCGTATCTCGAGAAAGCGAAATGATGAAGAGGGTGCTACCGAGCGTCTGTACAGCTACGTCCAGGCCGTCAATGTTAAGGATGCGAAGGGATTGCAGACTGCTCTGGTTGAGGATGCTTAGGTGGTGAAATTTTTTCGTGCCATGGTTTGGGTGGAGTTGATGCATTCTGCTGGCTAGCTCATGAATGAAAAGGTCTATCTTGCAACCCAAAATGCTCTGGACTGCGGTGCTCTTGTGTGATGGGCTTGGAATTGGGTCCAGCACAAATTCTCGATGTTGAGAGAATGGGAGTCGAGGAATGAGAGCAGAGAGCCTACTATTCTACTATTCATGCGGAATTCCAAAGCCAACAATACCGCAGATTGTACATCTCCTCCAATATTTCCAAGAAGGCCTTGGGACTCCAGACATATTTTTCCTGCTAGGGTATTATATGTGAGAAAACTGGCGGGGTTGAAGTCTACATTTTGCTGTGTTTTGTGCTCACATCAATGATACAGCATCCTGTTTCATTTCCAATGGATTGACCTAACTGTCTCACCAAGACTGCATTGCATTAATGTACCTTTTAGAATGCCAGCAGATTCGGGCTTCTCGATTTGAGTCGACTCACCCAAGCAAGAAGCACTCCGAAGGCATCGCAGACATCGCCACAAGTGATATAGAAATACTAGACATCACCAAATCAAGCCAGTTACTGCAAACACTTGAGAGTCAAACATCTTCAATTCCTAGACACAAGATCCAAGCATGTAATCCAGACGCTCTCAAAACAATGGACTATCAATACAGTGTCCGACGAGACTCCTTCCTGCTTGCTGCCCTGGCAAAATGCATGCATGCTGCAAGAAACGACCATCCCATACCATCAAGTCAAGTTCTCATTATACACATTCTCCATGACCAATCAATCATCATAAACGCCAAACCTCCCAAATGCAGTACGGAAATCAACAATTTACTCGTCATCGATATCCACGTGTCGGTCGAGGACCTTCTTCTTGAATAGCTCCATGTCTTTGTCCCAGAGCTCGGCAGCCTCGCCGTTCAAAGGGGAAGCACTGTTTCCAATTAGCTTCATTCGCTTTACTTCGAAGCAACTTTTCTACTCACTTGTTTGGCTCTCCGAGCAAGCTTTGCAAACTCAACAGGACGGTCTGGATATTGTACGCAGCAGTCCACTTGTCCTTCAAGATATCCAAGCAGATCCGACCAGAGAAATCGACATTGGGGTGATAGATTGGGGTCTTGAAGAGAACGGTTGGGGCGGCGTAAGGGTAGTTGGATGGGAAAGCAAAGGAGAGCTTGAAGGTAAGACCGGCGTATGGAGTATCGTCAGGGCCCTCGATTGTAGCAGTCCAGGAGAGGAGGTTACCATCGGCGGAGGGGAAGGCTGAGATACCGGGGGCGGAGGAGGTCATAAGAGTCATCAACTCGGTTTGCAGTCTAGTAAATTATCAGCAAATATTTCTAGAATCAGTCCCTGGAGAGGCTTCGACAATGCATGTTGGTTCTGCGACATTGCCTAGTTTGCGCCTGTATTTAGAATGAAGTATACTGACCTCTTCGTGGTGCTCTGAGCATCAGCGCCCTTTCGAGGAGCTCCAAGCTTGGAAGCCTGAGCAGCTGGCAACATACCAGGTGCAGAGTTCTGTGTGTCCTCCATATCAAAGGTCATGATGGACGGGGTGACAAGCAAGGCGATCGCAAAACGAGAGGAAGTGAATCGAACGGACAAAGGAGCGGCTGTTAGTCGTGAAGAATGTTTGAATGCAAAGGGATTGTGAATGCGCGAGCAAATTTGTGGTCAGCGACAAAGGTGCTGGAGTTTTGTAGGTAAAGGTGAGCTTGAAGGTGGTTTGTTTATTCGAAGCTGGTTGCGGTCTCTGAGCCAACAAGACAAGGCTGGAGAAGCCTCTCCACTTGTCGCCAATCATATTCGCGTCAGGGTCGCGTTCCACTACAACTTTGAAACCAGCACGCGATGACAACAAAAGTAATTGGATATCGACGTCTAATTGCTTTTTGGACAGTTGTTGGATATGGTAAGTGGATCCTATGTTTGAGGGTATATATTATTGCGGTCAAGTG
The DNA here is from genome assembly GCA_002554605.1 of Helotiales sp. F229. NCBI lineage: Eukaryota > Fungi > Ascomycota > Leotiomycetes > Helotiales > Helotiales sp. F229. The sequence goes on from MXAW01000011.1 coordinate 2,262,810, forward strand.
ACAGCGATCAAGCAATTTGCTGATCAACATGGAACCATTTCAGAGTCAACTCGACCCTCTTCCCCGCGATTTACCATTCCGAATTGTATCCAAAACAATTGGTAGAGGCGCATATGCATCGTGAGTTTCAATTTACAATGCAAGAGAAAGAGCTAATTTAAACAGGATAAAGAAGGCAATTCCTCCCACTGACTCCACACCTGTATTCGCAGTCAAGTTCATTCACAAAGCCTACGCAGTCAAACATGGCCGAATATCAGCAAAACAAATCGCCATGGAGGTGTCCCTACACTCCCACATTGGACAGCACCCTTATATTATAGAATGGTTTGCTACCGGAGACGATGCCGTCTGGAAATGGATCGCAATGGAGTATGCAGAGGGTGGCGACTTATTCGACAAGATAGAGGCAGATGTGGGAGTTAGTGAGGACATCGCACACTTCTACTTTATGCAATTGATCAGCGGAGTCAGCTACATGCATTCCAAGGGCGTGGGGCATCGAGATATCAAGCCGGAGAATATATTGCTCTCGGAGAGAGGGGATTTGAAGATTGCAGACTTTGGACTGGCCACACTTTTCGAGTACCAAGGTTCCACGAAACTCAGCACTACAATGTGTGGGAGTCCTCCATATATTGCTCCTGAAGTAATAACTTGCTCCAAGGGCACACAGACAAGAGGCGTCAAGCCAGTTGGATACATGGCAAATATGGCGGACATATGGTCGTGTGGAGTGGTACTTTTCGTCCTGTTGGTCGGCAATACACCATGGGATGAACCAACATCACAAAGTTGGGAGTTTGAGGAATTCCTCAATAAGAGCGGAAAGAGTGAGGATGATCTATGGAAGAAATTACCCAATATGGTTCTGTCACTGCTCCGGGGAATGATGAATGTGGATACCTCAAAACGATTCAACTTCAACAATATCAAGCAACATCCTTGGTATACTCGAAAGAATCGTCTTATGACTTCTGAGGGCAAGCCGAAGGATCCATTGACTCTTGCGGCCGAGATGTTGGAAGGTCTACATATCGACTTTACTCGACAACCTTCGCAGTCTCAGAGACCAAGACAAAGTCAAGATGCGATGGACATCGATTCCGATGAGCAACAGCCAAGATTCTCCTTCACTCAACCGGAAACACCTATCAATGATATCATGTTCGACTGGGAGAGACCTCCACGAGTTCATGCAGCAAACTTCAGTGCAAGTCAGCCTACAACTGTCAACGACAGCCATATCTGCACCATGACAAACGGCTCAACTCATCCTTTCGAATCTCTGGCCGAAGAACCAAGTATGAGCCAATTTGCAGCTGTCCCCTCGGTTCCATTGAGCTTGACACAGCATGCTCGCCAATTCCGCGACATCGTACCAAATTACTCACTCACACGCTTCTTCTCACAACTTTCCTCCCCCCTCTTACTCCAACTCCTAAGCGATGCCCTCCACCAACTCAACGTCCCCATTCCAGCGGTGTCCCAAATGCAAGGCCGCGAGCACGCAGGCTGGATCAAAGTCAAGACCGTCGATGGTAGACAGTGTAGTCTCAGCGGCGACATCGTCGTAGATATCTACTCCACTGTCGACGGCGATCTCTTGGAAGTGCGCTTCGTGAAGGTCAAGGGCGATCCATTGGAATGGCGTCGCTTCTTCAAGAACGTAGCTATTCTGTGTCAAGCTGGCGTTTTCATTCCCGGAAAGTCTTAGCATAGCATGGCGTAGCGAAAGGTGTTATGAGACTGCTTCCTTCATTGTTTTTCTTTCATATTCGCGAGCGAGAAGGGGTTGGATCTGGCGTTGGTATAGGATCTCTGGAAGAACTACAGGTGGTGAACTTGGCGCTGGGGATTGGCATAGCAGGGCATTACACTACTCCTTGATAATGTCCGAAAACTGCCTTGCATTTTTGGGAAGCTGGTTGTCGTTTCCATTTGAGTTTAGTGTCTATCTTCTCGATTGGTTGTATCCGGTCTGATTTTCCCCCGCCATAACTCCGACACTTGCAACTTAAGCCCGGGCAGTGCCAGTCTCTCTTCAAAAGCGAGCCGCAGCCGGCAAGTTTGTTGTCACTTGATCACTCGATCGGGGTATCGTTACTTCTCAATCGGGGCATCACATCTTTGACATGAAGATAATCCCAAGGCTGCTGAAGTATAAGCCGGCTGGACTCATGATCCGTACCGAATATCGGCACCCCTCATGGCTTCTTCCCAATCAGGCACCCACAACCAACAGGTTGGTATCCAATGAGTATAAATAAACGCAATTCATATCTCATATTCACACTCCAGAATTCAATCGAATTACATCTTCACAATTTGACTATATTCAGGCAAAGCGAGTCGAAGACAATTCACGTCTAGGTTTCTCAATCCCCAATCTCCAGCCAAGTCAATTCTTCTTTTTCGAGTCTCTGACCAAATTCCTCTCTCTCGGAACTCGTACAAACACCCAAACAAAATGACATCTACCTTCCCCCTCACCCTCCTCGGTAGCATCAAAGCCAGCTTCGGCGTAAGCATGCTCCTCGCTCCAGCATGGACAATAAACATGGTCTACTACCGTAACCTCGCCCCAGAGTCTACAAATCTAGCCGTGAGCTCCACACCCTGTCCTGTTAGCATTCCGAAATATAAACTGACTGAGGTGATATAGATCCGCATGGTAGGTACCCGGGAACTCCTCTTCGGTGCCCTCCTCCTAGGGGCGAAGACCTCCGAGACCAGACGTGCTGCTGTGCTTGCGAGCGCTGCGGTCGATGCGTTGGATCTTTTGGCTACGGTTTGGGGATGGGAGATGGGAGAGGTGAGCATTCTACTTTCCTTTCATTTTCTCCTCAGACTCAATCTCAAACACTGGTTTTCAACGTCCCGATGTCTCTCAGCACACACGATTGAGAGGAGCATAACAAGAGCATCGTTTTTGTTTCTCTCCTGATTCTGTATATGAAGCGCTGCGTTAGAGGGGTACTGATACCGATGTGTCTGTTGTCTAGGTCGAGAACAACACAGCTGGAGTATTTTCATTCGCAGCTAGTGCCATTGTTTTGTTGGCTGGTCTGGCGTGGAAGAAAGCTGGCTTGGGTGCGTTGAAGAGCGTCAAGATGTGAGGGAGCAGGGCTAGATAGATAGATAACGAGCTTCATTCACCTGCTTCGATAATCAACATTGGGGAGTGAAAGGAAGATATGCTTGCTCGCCGCTCTGGCTTTCTTTTGCAAGGCTTTCTTTCAGCTTTGCTTGCTTCTACGTAAATCAAACATCCCTCTTCTTCACAATTCGCAAATGAAAAATTACTTTTGTGCTTCTTGGGATACATGACTAGCCAAAATGCTTCAACTGCGAGCGCTATTCCTTTAGGCTTATGCTTTGTAGTGTGATTTTGCTTTGCCGAATGAAAAGCAAGCATGAAGGCGTAAAACTCCAGTCAGCAAGCAAAACAGCTTCTCTGACTTTGACATGCCAATGTTTCAAAACATTACCTTTCCACCTGTTACGATGGCATCTGAATCTTCAGTCAGTTTTCATGCCTTGGGTCTTTCAAGAGTGCAGCGTTGTGTTCAAATATTGCGGGGTTGCATTCTGTTCTCCGGAATATACTTCGCTTAAATAACAGAGGAAAGCAATGAGGTAGGTACTCATCCTTAGCTTCGATCACGAAAGCAGAATGGCATCATTCATCAGCAGGTATCAGATTTGCGTGCCGTTGTCCCAAGAGTAAGAAGACACAAAAGTCACAGAGCCGTTGTCTCTAACAAGATCTCGTCTTCTCTGGTAATACTGTAACAAATACTGAATTTGTTTAAAGATTGGTAAAATGAAGATGTACCGTACTGTTGGTAGATACTCCAACCCTCACTGGTAGCAATCGCGTCAAAGCGGATATATAGTGCTGAGAAACGAATGCATTGTATCTCGCACCACCTCGCCGAAATATCTAGCCAGCTAGCCCACCAGCAAGCATAAAGCTCAGGCTCATTCTCAGTCCCCTCATCGAACAAGTATATATACAAGCGTATGGCCTTCAAATCCACATTCTCCTTCAACTTTCAACAGAACCATATGAACAGGACCCTTCATTCCTTCCTTCAAAACAAGCTTCTAGTAACACGACTTCCACCTCCTGCACCCAAAATCCGTCTAATAAACAATGACCTGCAACCCTGTACATGCTTGCCACTTCATGCACAACTCTAGAACGAAAAAGTCGTTGACCCATAGTCCTCGTAAGTGCCAACGCCAACTCCAAACCGACAATGAAGAATCCCCAAACACCGAGCCAAGACACCAAACCAGCATACCGAAAAGGCCTCCAGAACACCAGATCTGCAAGAAAACAGAAAACTCCTCGAACAACCAATCAGTAATACCCCGTCCTCAAATCTAGCACATCAACAAGCCCAAGCCCACTCTCCGGCCTCGGACTCTGATTACATCCTTCATGCCCATGACCATGCGCATGTCTCCTCTCCCTCCCCCCCAAAATCTCAATCCTCGGATCCAGCACCCGCACATCCTTCCTGAAGTGATTAAGATTGGCCTTCATATTACACAGACTCAAATACCCGGGCCCAACCCAATTATCGATAATCTCCGCAATAGCATGAAAGCCCTTCGTATGGCCGCGTTCCCTCCTCGCTTCAAACCCACACATGATAAACAGATAGCAATGAATGAGTTCATGTAGAAAAGCAGAGAGGAGGAGTCTCCGGTCATATTTCTCATTCTTGAGAATCGGCTCGGAAAGCACGATAAGCGTTTCGAAACCATCGCCGTTGGCACGGGGTCGCAGGGCAGTGGTCCCAATGAGTTCAGTGTGGTAGCGTGACTGCGACGACCATTCCCACTGCACGCGGCCAGCGAGCACGCCGTCGAAGAAGACGGCGTTGGCGCTGTTGACGATGCTGGCCAGAGCGTCGTCGTCGATGGAACTGTCGTCGAGAGGGTCGTCACGCCGGATGAGCTTGCGGAGGATGCGCTCGTGTTTGCGGTGCGAGGGGAGGTTTCGGAAATGGTATTCCACCCGCCGCGCAGCGTCCGAGTCGCGGTAGGTCAACGTATTGTTGGGAGGAGCGACGTGCTCATATGGCGTGTCGGACATGATGGAGTTTCCTGAGGGGGTGCGTTCCATCGTGATGCCGTTCGCGACCTCCAACGAGATGGAACTGCTCATGTGCGTTGTCGTCGTCGTCGTCGTTGTTGTCATCATCGGCGACGGAGCAGACCATTGCATTTGTCGTGGCGGGGAAGTCCGTATGGAATGATGGTGCTGTTCATTCTGGGACCGTCGCGAGGAACGAGATTCGCTCGTTCGGACATGCTGTCGACGTCTCGAGGAGGATCTGCTGTTGCTTTCTGGGCTCGAGCTCCCTCTGAGAAGGGCAGCCATGAATGTGTAAAGAGAAAGACAAGACGAAAAACAGACAGATGTTACAATCAAATTAAAAACAAAAAGAATCCCAGCAAATCGAAACGGGATACGGAGAGATATATTTTTGGACTTTTGTGTGTGCAGCAGCAGAGAAGTGTTTTTGTTACTAGCAAACGCCCTCCTCTCTCTGCAGGTTGAGAGAAAGAGGATCCCAAACAAACGGGCTGACAGCCTTGATAATTTTGATTCGTTGCCAGTTGTTATGTGGAAGGCTGACAAGCTGCAGGGACTGCAGGGAGATATTTCAAAGAGACTGCATGCGGGACGGAGATTTCTGAAAATGGGGGAGGAAGGGCAAGCCTTCTAATAGATTGGTAGTTGCTTTTTGACTTTCATTACGCATGGCCAATGACGACCTGCATCAGCCTCACTCGAAGCTACAAGTACACATTGCCCTTGGCCGCTATGCAGTCGAGTGGACACCCAAGTCAAGAGAAGAGTCCGGGCTACAGTTTCCATGCGGTGGGGGGTGTGAGGTGAGGGGGAGGGTATGCAAGCAGGTTCTTGAATCGGTACAACGCCGAAGTCAACACTCTGCTGCTTCGGGAAACAAGATAAAGCCCCGAGGTTTCGAGGTTTCTGGAGATGCCTCCGTACAGTTTGTTCGTTTGTTTGGTTGGCTGTTTGGCTGTTTGACAGACCCAGTTCGTGTGCTATGCTTCCTGCCAGTACGAGGCACCAGCACAGTCGGTCACATTCCCGGAAACCCTCCAAAATTGGAGCCACGGATACGAAGTAGAATGGCTGGGAGCAACAAGACGGTGAGTACCACAATGAAAGACGGAGTGTGATGAGAAAGCCAGTGAGGTTGGTCGTCGAGGTTTGGTTCCATCCATGTGCATGTGTGGTGGTTTCGCGTTGTCTTGTCTGTCTTCGTCTTCCAGACAAGCGGTGTGCCGAAGAGCACCCAAAAGATGAGGCGAGAGGCGAGGGGCGAGGCAAATTAGAGTTCCCGCGCTTGTTCTCCGCCTTGTTTTTTCATTGGTACTCGAACACTTCAGACGATTGGTTTCCGAACAAACCTGCATGGAGATGCATTCGACAACATTTCAATATCTCGCCATTTATTGGCACGTCCGTCGTCCTCGCCGCCGGTGCCCAGGACACGCCTGGATGTTGTGTCGAGGCTGTTGACTCGACGACATGTGCAATTTGAATAAGTGTTAGTTAGTCTCATCAGTCATCCCTACTGCTTCATGACAGACCGCCGGGAAGAAGCTTTAAAGAGAGGCCAACATCCAGATGGCCCCCAAGATCGTGCCATGACATCTCCGCTTTATTATGCCGCAGGAAGAGATCGTCAGTCTTGCACCAGGCCCATCCCGCGAGGCTGTCGCTTTACTTCTCACGCATTAATTTGCTGTGCTGGCCGCCCATCACTCAGTTGCCACCTGTCAATCAGCCAGGCAATCAGATAAATACCCCACCTCGTCCATGCAATGCCGAGTGCCCTATGGAAAGGTTGCTCCTGGTACAAGAAGGCCGTCAGCTTCTCCAATGATCGAAGGCGTGAAACAGCTGCAGCCTTGAACTATTGATCGGCAGCGACGGTTCTCCGAGGCGCGAAAGCTGCAAGCATCGACTATCTGGATACAGGACCATCACACTGCGTTGGACAAATGATTTCAGTCACCAGGAACCAGGACAAGGCACCACATGAACGTCGTACACTTTCTCTTCACTCCTGGAAGTGGATCTTCTGACCATATGAAAACATTTCGATCCCAGGAACCGAGGACAGACACGCACGATCAGTGAGCAAGCAGGGTTATGCATCTATAGCTCGTTGCAATCTACGAATAGCAGGTCTCGCGACGCAAAAAGCAAGATACAAAGGCCGGAAATCGAGCTTTCTGAAGACCATCCTTTCCACCACGCCCTGTTACGTACCCGACTATATTATGGTCGGCAATTCATGCGCGTATACCGCCTTCGTCTGTTTCTGAGTTAAGACTACAGACTTCCACGCAAGCTGAGCGCGTGTCCTGTCTCCGCTCAACACGAGGCGGCGCAGATCTCAACGGCCCATAGGGTCAATTGGAAACCCTGGAGCTCAGGAAGGGCCAAGTCCCAGACCCCTCATCCATCTGACCTCGTTCGCGTTTGCTTCCAAGGCACGCCCCATTGTCTCCGAATATGTCTGCTCTTGAAATTCTCTACGCAGGTCTTCCGGTGTCTTTTTACCGGTGTCCTCAAAGCTGTCAGCTGTGAAACCGGGCTCACTGGAGAAGCTCAGTAGCCCTAATTTCTCGCCCGTCCACAACACAAGATCATCTTCATTGACATTTTTTTCGGGCCCGTTTCTTGTATTAGCAAGCTTAATGACGATGTCGCCTGAACCACCATCCATGTAGGAGTCCCCGAGAGTCCCAAAGATACCTCTTGGAGCCTCAATGGAGCTGTGAGCGATATTCCATCTTCGAGCTTCGGTAAAGCCGTCACGTTCAAGCCATTTCAAGTTGCCGCCTCCATCTGAAACAACAATTCTTGTCCCGTGGTTTGAAACTGACAGCAATTTGGAACTTGAAGAAGTCTGGCGATTCTTCATGACTGAATTTTGAATATACGAAGCATCCGAGGAAATGGTGGAATGAGAGGGAGATGGTGAAAGCCCGTACATCTCAAGAGAGCCTTTGCTATTATATTCCCCGACAGCCATTAAGGTCTTTCCTGGACGGTTCTTGAACTCCTACGATTGTGATTATTAGCAAATAATTTTCCTTTCAAACCTATCTCATGAATATTTGGATTCTCCATGCTTCAAGCTATGAATACTGGCGGCGATGGATCACGTACCCAAACTTGCTCGGTTGAAAGCTCACCGCGTCTCGCCAGATCCTTCTCCATGGAGGCAAAAGAGTAAGGAAGCGAAGCCATGCTGCATAACCTGGCACCAGAATGGATCGTACCACGGAGCTTAGGAAAATATCGGCGGTCGTAATTGAGAATGCTCGGGAATCTGCCAGCGACGTAAATCTCTCCGTTCCCGTCCCATTCACTTCCAGAACTAGGTAGGTGGAGAATGCTCAGTGGACCTGGATGGTGGAGGTGAGCATACAACGGGCTCGGCTCTGGGTCGAGCAATGCTCTAAAGTTGAGACTTTTGGACCTCTGACTTCCCAATGAACCAAATTCTGCGTCGTATGAATCAATGCGCTCGGAGCCAGTATCTGCGGGTCCTGAGAGACGTCTGGCACGAGGATCGTGGAGGTAGAGAGATAAGTTTGTCCCCACGGTAAGTGGCACAGGATGTTTCGATTCGGATAACGCTGTAATTGAGAATGGGAACCGCTCGTGGTTAATGACAGAAAGTGTTTCCAAATCGACCTCGACCAGACCTGATGCCTGTCGTTAGCCACAAGACCCAGTTATGGAATCGGTGGAATGATATGTACAACAGGTGCTAGCATGAATACAAGAATTTAGAGTAAATTGGGAGCAGCGATGATAAGAAATGAAGACAAATATGAACCTTTGTTCCACCACTCAGTGCAGCCTGTGGCCCGCAGCCTAGATAATGTTGAAGAAAATAGAAGGCAAATATCTGATAAAGAGATGCAGACCTATACTTCACAAGATAATAACTCAATCTCGGGAGAGAAACCATCCCGAAGCCACACTGATGGAAAGGCTTGGGTCTTGTGCTTCAGTGTAACAAGAAATCTGGAAACCGGTTGACATACCACTTTGAACAGCAAAGTATGCACGTTTGCCAGCACTGTCAACACTGACGCATTCCGTGACCCCTGTACTGATCATTTTCGAGCGTCTGCCATCGGTCTGCGGGACAGGATCAACCGATATCAAGCCTGACTTGCTTCTGGCTACGATGCTGCCCTTTCGACCCGGTTCACCGTTCAAAGACCACAAACAGACACTACCGTCGTCGAGGGGCGCCACAACCATAGTGGCATCATCCTCTCCTGCGGGTGTATAGATCCCCATGCCGCGGACCTCAAGGTATTCGTGTTCATTGCTCTCCCGGTTCCGAGGTTGTTGCAACCAGCTTGTAGAGATTGGCGCGTTTCTTGCAATATACTCGTCATACCAAGAAACTTTCTCTTTGGGATAGCTAGGATCCCAATTTGCCAGTATCCTTATGCGTTCATTCGATTGCTCTTTGAGGTCGCGGGCCTCTTCTCGAGGCTGAGCAAGTCTAGAGTCCCCAAGCCCATTGCCAGTCGCCAAAGCTCTTGCGAGGTCGCGGAATCGGGGATCTTGGTCATCGTCAGAGGATATAAGCTCTCGCCGCCATCGCAGATTCGAAAGGAAGGCAGAGTTCTTGAAGCATTGTTCGCGCCACAGAGCATCATCTCGGCCGAGGCTGAGGAATCGCTTGTTGATGTGTTGCAGGGTAACAATATCCGGAGCTTCGAGGACTGGTCATCGGGGTCAGCAACTGTGTTTTTTTTTTGGTTTTTTGCAAATGAACTTACGCCTTCCAATCTGGAGAATGATTTCGGAAGGAAGAGTATCGAGTTTCGCCATAGTGATGTTTAATGTTGAAGGAATATCTGGGTACTTCTGATGCCAACCTAATCGATAAGCAAGGGATGGGAATGCCGGCAGGCCGGGTATCGGGCTAGAGAACGGGCCGCGGTGATGCTCGTGCTCTGCCCTGCCAAGAGGATCCCAACGTCAAGTCCAATTCCCAATCCCATTATTTCACATCTTCACTCTGTATTGTCGCCGAAATGATGTCTTCCGCGAGTCGGAATCCGTGGACAAACCAAGGGCCTGTAATGAAGAAAATGACGGTAGCTCAGTCCTCATGAACACAATACGATTTGGAATTTGCAGGAGCAGCCAGAGCAAGCGTCGGAGGAAGGGAAGCTTGTCCATGAAGCTCTCTTGGACAGTCGTCCTGGAGAACTGAAGAAGCGAACCCTTCCAAGGTCTTTCAGAATGGTGTTGGATACAAATCAAATAGTCTTCTTGCGGCAAGGCAGTATGTCGTTGCCAGGAGCTTTTGTACCGTTGGCAATTGTAGGAGAGGGAGGGAAAGAAGGTATCTGTGGAATTGACAGAGCAGTGTGCCAATGAGGTGGTAAGAGAGCATAGCAAAGGCATGTGCTCAGTTGAAGTCTTCAAGAGAATGAGAAGTGACAAATAGGGTGAAGCATGGGAAAGGAAGAGAACAAACGTCAAACGAGAGAGAAGGAGAAAAGAGCAAGAAGGTAACTCTAGAGCCTGGGAGAGGGAGAGGCGGAGGCGGAGGCAGAGAAAAGTGCAGGTAATCACAATTGGTGGTACTTTTCTTATTCTGTTTTTCACTTTAATTCTATGTCCATGCATGGAAAATGTTGTCTGGCTAGCAATTGCACTTCGTCTTATTGAAAGGTGCGCCTTCCTCATGCATGCGTGGATTGACATGATCGTGTTGCCTTTCTTGCTCCTGTTCTTGCTCCTACCTAGAATTCCTTTCCTCCTTGATAAGCGCTCTTGTGTCATTACCGCCTCATTGTGTTGAATCTTAAGACCATCCTTCGCCGAGTCCTTCTCTTGAGACCTTTCTCTCCTGCCAGCGATGCTTCGAAAAAATTACACCCTCCCTCTTCCACTGATCAAGTGGTACTGCGGAATCGGGCCTATGGGATAGCGAAACCCGAAACCTCAAAGCGTTCTGCAGAGTCAAGCACAAATCTCCCGAGATTCACAAGAAGTCGTTGATGAGGAAATTGTCCTGTGGTTGATGTTGCTGCAGCTGCCGGGTCTTAGCACCAATCCAGATATTTGTCAACAAGCGACGACCGCGTAAGGGCGTCGGCGCCGATATCTTTCAACGGAGCAACATTCGCAAGCGCCCGACTTCTGCCACCGGAGGGCGGATTCTCTGGGATCTGTAATTTCGTTTCAACGCGAAAAAGCATGATACTGGCTTCCTCTATTTTACCTCTGGCGATCGATTTACTTCACTGAGGGAAGACATATCTGCACGATCCCTCTCTTCTCCGACACGATCTTCCCACCTCTGAACCTCCACATTCTGCTCCCCCGCCGCCATCTTCAAGCCAGTTCCTACTGAGCACCTTCACCTATAGTTTCTTAACGGTATCACTGGATCGTGTCGCACCCACAAGAAACCGCCAGACTGCGCTTTGAGCCCAATCAGTTGTCTCCTTGACAAGAAAGGTCCTGCTCAACAGTAAGACTGATCTTCTCACAACTATAGCCACGCATAGCGGGCCCATATCTTGAACCACCATTGACTGATTCGGTGATTCTAGGTAAACGCCATCTGATAAAGAAGTAGCAGACTCGAGATGCTTGGAGATGGATTCTCAACCGCAATTCCCTCGCGTCAACAGCGACTCTTCAAACCCCGCAAATCGCGGCCATTCCGAGTCCCCTCTATACAATGAGGCCAGCCAAAAGGCAGGCAGTTACAACACTCAGAAGTCTACAAATCCGTTTCGAAAACACGAAGATACACCAGGCCAGGATACTACACACTACTCCTCACCCGAGCCCGAGCCCTATCTTCCCACCAGCGTCCGAAAAAACACTCCTGTGAGAGCTGTCTTCTATGATCTGACCACTGCACACTCGTCCATAACCTCTGGCTCTGCCAGGAGCAGGCGGCGCACTCTTTCCAATAACAATTCCGATGCTCCAGAGGAAGAGAACTCTATCCCTCTACAGGACCTGGAGCTTTCGAAGAAAGACGAGGGAAGCCCCATTCTGAAGGACTTACCATCTCACCCACTTCCTGTCGTCCTATCAACGACACGGTATGAACGAGCTCAGGATCTTCTTATGGATAGTGACGAGATTTTTCCTGGACAAAATGCGAGTCTGGGAGTTCCGATGCAACCCAGTCTTCCAGAGCCAAGCCAATCGGTCTTTGCCAGCATCAAAAACGCCTTGGTCTCAATTTCTTCTCCCTCACAGCCCCATTGGCCTCGAAATCGCCAATCTTCAAAGGATTTTGATCAGAACATCAACTACGAAGCGAATTACGAAGATGACTACTCGAATTATCACTCAAGTGCGGGCCCTGTCCAATACCCTCCAAGTACTCCCGGAGGCATGCGCAATTCGAACTTGCGGAGCACAAGTAATGGATATCCTATGAGTTATCAACGCCCGAATTTGCCAACTTCGTCTCCCCCTTTGCCGACGAACACAAATGCTCACAAGTTTTCCCGACTTGTAAGTGGATCTACCGAGGTTTCACTCCCCGAAGGAAGTACAGTCGGCAATATTGTCCAGCACTATGCAGGATCTGAAGGGTTAGATGGAGATGGCAACGAGTTTGACCAATGGCCAGGTACGACGGACTCGAAAGCGCGGTCTAAGAATCTTTTCAAACCCCGAACTTTTGGCAATGATCTCCTCCCAAGCTCGCCACTGTATGAACAACTCCAACCTTCTGCTCTTCAAGTCCGAAAGCAGAGACAAACGGATAGGTCGAAGGCACCCTATGCACAGCCTCCTCGATTTGAGTTTCCTCACAATCGACTGGCATCTGCTCCAGCCAGTAGCTCCGAAACTGGAGGATACAACTCCTCGTCCGTTGACAAGCCACAAAGACCATTGAGTACCAATAACTGCCCTCGAACTCCTCAATTGCAGATCGTTAGAGACCCAGACAGCAACGAGTTCTTCGACGAGTCTACATCTGATGCTGCTAATTCAACTTTACCCAGTCTTCCACGCATCAGTTACCGAAATCCATTTAGACCCAACCAATCGCGGGCAATCCCAGCTCGCGCAAATCCCGACCACTGTGTTTACGAGGACGATCCGAATCAAGAACTCCCCCCCGAGGCTCGTGTGCCACTTGAACGAGAAGTCAGTCAAGCACTGAGACGAGCAAGCGGGTACAGCGTCTACAGCGTTGGCAGTGTCTCTTCTTCGGTCTTGGACTATGGTGCGATGTTAGACTATAACCAAAACAAGGAGAATCCTTCAACAAACGTCAGACTACTGAAGGGGGAAGAGAGAGTGGATGTTACAGAAGAGTCACACATGAATGGAGGAGGTCATATTGTGGATCAACAATCCAAGGGTTTTTACGACGAAGGTGCGATACCCACGAACTGGATCAATTCTCATCATAATATTCGTGTTCCGATAAATCATAATGGATCTTTTCCAGACTCTCCCCCTGATTCTCCAATCGACGACCAACCCCAGAAGACAGGCCAGAGGCATTCAACCCCTGCGGACGACAATAATGATTGGGAGACTGTTGGAGAGAGCGGTTTTGGGTTCGAATATGGACACGAGAATGATTCTGGACTGATTGGAGGCACTGTGCGTCGAACAGGAAGCAGTATCGCAAACACTTCTGATGAAGGAACTGCAAGCATCCATTTCGCAGATCTGGATGAGTTTGGTTCAACAGAGAGAATTGCACAGCACCCTGGTACTATTCAGTATTCAGGAGATTATCGACAGCGAGATCTAAAGAAAACCCAAATGCCTATCTTAATGCCTGTGTTCAATGGACACAAGGTCAATGGGTATCTTGCCGATTCGATGAGGATTCGGCCACCACCAGTTCCGGCATATTTTCGCCCAGCGCCACTTACTGAGGCTCACAAGCACCCTTTCAACTCCACTCCACCGGAAGTCATGCCGCCTGTTCGAACAGCTAAGCCAAGAGGTATCTTACGAAGTCAACTTGCTCCAGCCAACTCAAGAGCTGACAGCTCCAGCCAAAGTAACAACCAGAGAGGCAAGACTAGCACCTTTAGAAAGCCATCGTTCTTAAATCCAAGCTCTAGAAATGCATCTGAATGGACAGATAGCTACCGTCAGACTGGGCACTCGGTTAGCACACAAAACCATCCGTTTGCTCATGATGGTGAGGACCGTCCATCGTCTTGGCACCATGTCATGGCATTTGCAAATGGCGGCAACGTACCCGGATTTCGACGAGATGGCTCTCGAATATGCGATCCTCATTCATTGAGGAACAACCTATCTCTCAGAGAAACTCTAGATGACGAGTCACAAATCAGCAGCGTCTCGCCGACAACTGGCAAAGAAGAAACCTCTGGCCATATCCGTGTTGTACCATCATCAACTCGTCAGCCCCCAGGAGCTTTTTACGGGGGATTAAGAGCAGTATCGAGTAAGAAGCGCTTACAGGTCCCCAGCCAACACGATGGCGCAGGAAAGTCTACAATCAGACGTAGCACAGCCAAGGCATATGGTACCACTTCTCTACGACCCCTCTCTCTTTTGAACGACCGCTTGCCCTCGACTCCACTCCGCAATGTTTCCAACCACAGCGATATGTTCGACTCAGATGACTTTGTGTACCGCTCGCCTCTCGCTCCACCACTGCGTTCAACATGGCAGAAGTTGTACTCAAATACACGTTTGTTTGAGTTACAGCAGAGAGCTAAGGCGGATGGAGTGTATAGCTCCCAGTCTACGTTACCAAGCGCAAGTGAAGGACTGTCACGAAGACATCTGTATGAACCCCCCAAATTGGGAGCCCGAAGCGAAGTCGACCATGATCCGGATGTCAAAGTATGGAAGATCAGATTCTCGGTGGTCGTTCTTGTTCTCTGCTCTTTCTTTCCGCCTTTGTTGATTCTTTATGCCCTTGGTAAGATGGACGGAATTATGATCTGGTGGAGCGACGGAGAATTCTCAGGATTTGGGAAGGCACAGAAGAAGTGGGCTGGAGTCATCCTCTGCACCGAAGTTTTTATCATGGGCATTCTCCTCATTGCGTTTCTGGCGGTCTTCTTCACCAAACGCCGCGGCTGAATGCGTCCGAAAATATCTGTGTGGGCTACATGGGAATCTGGCGCTGTGCTGCCACGAAGACTGGGATTGCTCGATGCTTGATTGAATGTTCGGAAAATAAACTTGGGACTTAGGTTAGCAGCAAGACGTTGAATCTGAGGCTTTGTATGAGTTGCTCAATGGGAGTTGCTTGATACCCTGGTATTTGTTGGTCTAGTAAGAAAACTTGCAATAAAATGATCATGATGCTTTCCAGTACTTTAAGTGCGTGATGTCTGTAAAATTGACGTCTCGTCAATGTTCTGGGTATGTTTATATTGATATTCTACTGGCGACAGTCTCGATTAAGCATTTTGCAAAGGAGTATGGTCTTTCATTTTTGTACAACTTGTTATTATTCTCGAGTGTTTGGGGACAGGGGGCCAACATACTTATTCAAAGCGGGCAGATTACTGTAAAGATGCCACTCTTGATTACCCACGACATGGTCATAAAAGTTAGTCAAACTCTTAGCATATGGGGTATTAGCTATATCACAAATAACGCAATGTCTAAAAGTTAGAGACTCAATGATTTTTCTATGCAATAAATATCGGCACGTGCCTCAACCCATCCTGAAGCTCTTGCCGCTGGACCCAGTTTCGCGAGAACAAGAGACAGCCTCCTCAACCACCATTCTTTAACCCTCCACCACCTAATCCCACCCTCTTTCCCCGGTTCAGGGAAGGACATGTTCTCCTCCTCAGTACGGCGGGCAGCCTTCACGGCACCGCAAACACCGATTGCCTCCTCCTTCCACCTCTCCAGCATAGCTCCGAGAACGGCAACGGCCGCCTGCTCACAGGTCTTCTCCTACCGCCAGCGCCGATACTCCTCCTCCAAACCCTCCAGCCCGGCAGATGGCTCCAGCGGGATCAACGAGATAGCTGCTGCGCCTGGGAAGTCGAAAAACAAGGCTGATGGGAAGGGAAAGAAGAAGGCGAAGGATACCGCGGCGGCGAATAAAGCCAGAGATGAGTCGACGAGATATCTGCCCAGTGTGCCGAGTACACAGCATATTCCTCATCTGCGTAAGCTATTCCAGATAAATTTTCCTGTCTCAATGCTATGTTTGAGGTGCTAATTAAGACTGTCGACAGAAATCAGCGCATCCGACTTCTTCTCCCTCTACCGCCCTATGTCCCTAACACACATCTTCCCCAAAGCTGTGACGGACGAAGCCTTCGCCTCGATCTTTATGCCGCGGACCAAAACCAACAAGACAGAAGGCGTGATCTCCGTCCTCTCCGAAATCCAGCAAGACTTCGAGGAGATGTCCCGGCAGATGGGCGGCGGCGTCAAGATCTCCATTGCGCAGGAGAGCGAAAGTGCGTGGAATGAAGAGACCGATGATGTGCGTGCTGCTATTACGGCGGAATCGTATCATCGCAAATCTGGAGATGTGAAGAATTTGGATAGTGCGCCGCAGGAAGGGGGAGAGAATCTCATGGATTTCCCATCGCATATCCTGTCTGGCAGATACCGCCCTTTTCACCCACCGCCAGCTCCTCTACCGAAGGATTCGACCGAGAGTCTTGCAGCGGGACAAGAGGCCGCTGCACAGCAGCTGGAGCAGGAGCAGGAGCCTCTGCACAGGACATATACAGCTATGTTGACTATCGAGGAGTCCACCGATGCGAACGGCGATGTCACATACCTTGCCCACAGCTCACCACTCATCGAAGACGCGCCCCGATCCGGACCTACAAAGTTTCTAGAGAGGATGCAGCAGCGCAGGGAACGCTACAGGATACAGCGGCCCGAGGAGAACGACATGCTGGCTATCAGCGTGAAGAGGCAGCGCAAGCTGAAGATGAAGAAGCACAAGTACAAGAAGCTGATGCGGAGAACGAGGAATTTGAGACGCAGGTTGGATCGTAATTAGACGGGGCTTTGGGTTGGGTTTTCTCTCTATGTCTATCTTTGCGTAGTACAGACTGCATGCATAGTTTTGGTGCTTGGGTTTGTTTAAATCTTTCCTGTGTTGTGATGTGCTTGAGACTTGTAGTCTTGCCGTCACGGCCCCGGAATATTGTCCAATGCATCGCATGACATTGCATCGCCTCTCCAACGAGGCTTCTCAATACAAACTACCTACCTATCTACAAAACCTCAATTTCATTGTTGCGGCTTTCTTGTGCTTACTGACTGGGGAACCTGACAGGATGTACTTCTGTTCTCCCCGTGTGCTTGGCAAAGCTGTCAGAATCTATATACACCGCACATTTCCTCCCACCTTCCCGGCTATGTCAACATCACAAGCAAGAGCCAAGTCAAGTCTCGTCTTGGAATCTTACATCTCTCCATTCGAGATCTGACACAATAATCTTCTCTCTTCAAACAGAGCCCTCCAAGCTTTCTAGAACATCATAACTTTCAACGCTATACCACGATTCCACCAACATCTTTCCACTCATCCTTCTCATCCAAACCCGATCTAAGCCACCTACACTCCTCAAATTTCACTAGCAACCTTACATCTCCTCTCTTCTCACCCCTCCTATCTTGTCATGCCCGTACAGTACCGTAATCTTCCCTAAAAGGAACCCAAGGTTTCGCTTCCGCATTGCCGTGGCCCGAGATGTTTACTCCGCCACAAAGATATCTCCACTGCAAAACATGCTCACATGCATGCTTGTTTACACTCACTCCACCCGAGATGCAAGTTTTTATCTGACCGGATGATTCCAAGAACGGAAGCGAGACCGCGAGCGAGAACTAAGTGCCTTGTCTTCTCTCTTTCCTATCTCGCGAAGTGCAAGGGAACAACTAAGGCTGGGAATGAGGCTATGCTACTAATCAATAATCAACAATCGATAATCAAACAGACAGTCATACTGATTCATACAGTATCGTATCTCGCATCTTAGAAATCACAATTCACGAACTACGAACCACAAACCTAACACCAATAGCCGCGAGAGAGAAAAAAGGCAAACGAACAATCGGAAGACTTTGAGGAAACGTCTTGAGGATGACAGTGGTGGAGGAACTTGAGGCTCGGCATACATAGCTAGATAGATGAATGAATGAATGAATGGAGGAGGGAGATCTTACAGGATCTTATGCGTCGTGCAAAGGAGATAAGGGTACGAAGACAAATAGCAAGTAAAGGTAGAGAGGTATAAGTGGGTATAAACCAACTTGAGCAGACAGACAGGCAGGCCGAGGGGGAGGTGGGCGTTGAACAGTTGGAGTAAGTTCAGAAGAATATCACAGGAAGCGCTGCGTACACTGACGAAAGGAAAGTGACGTAAACGGAGAGTTCAAGTTAATAAAAGCGTGTAATTTTGAATTCTTCCTTCCTTCCATCCATCGAAGAAAAACGTATCAGGAAGCCCAAAACACATACGTACGTTCGTTCGTGCATACTGTACAAGCGATTGCTCTGTGCTCCTCTTCGCTGCCTTCAATTCCATCCCAATCCATAAAGTCATCGAAGGCAAACCATCAATCGATCGCCAAAAGGGTATTTTTCCCCCGAATAAAGTGAAAAACTTGGGATCCCCAAAGAACGAAAGTTCGTTCCCATTCCGAGAACGCCTTGAGAACTGTATGTACACGCCCATCCCATCCCGAGAATTACAAACCTTCCATTATTCTTCTTCTTGTCGTGAAGTAGTCGTTCAGGACCGCGGTTGCTGAGCAATCGACAACTTTTTTGGTAGCTGTGTTTCCCAAGTCATGTTTAGATGACGAAACAAGTCAAAGCAACAGTAGCGATCATGGCCCAGTATCCGCCAGCCTCAACGATGGTTCGTACGGCGGCATTGGCGCTGCCATCGTTGGAGTTGGTGTTGGTGTTGGAAGTAATAGCATCCTCGGTTCCTCCGGCTGCGGTAGTGCCGTTGGGAAGGGTACCGTTCAAGAGAATGGTACTCGTGCCGTTGACATCAGCGACAGTAACCAGAGAATAGTTCAGCTTGAAGTAATCTCCATCGCCGATGATCGAGTCGAGGAAAGTGTAGTTTCCGTCGTCATCACAGCCGCATACGGAGTACTCGGCGCAAAGACAGGTGACGGGCTTGGTTTCGTTGAGACCTGCGTCTTCCTGGCGGATGATGAGTTCGGTGAGATCACGGCTTGGCGTGTTGGTTGTGTTGGTATCGGTGGTGTTACGGCGAGCAGTTCTGTTCCGGAAGTTGTATGGGTTGTGGTATCCGTATCCGTAGGCACCATAGAGCCAAATACCAGGATAGACGGCAAGGAGACCGACACCTAGGAATACAGGAGCAATTCCTAATGGTGATGCTCGACCGGAAGTGTATGGAGTTTTTGCACCACCTCCATATTTGCCACCGAAAGATGGAGAGACACCTGATCCCGTTCTAGTTTGACCTCCTGCGTTGGAACCAGATGATCCTCTGCCAGTAGATCCAGACCTAACTTTGTTAGCTTCATTATTCTTGTCATTCCACTTGTTTTGGCCAGTTTTAGGAAGGCGATGACCACTCGAAGGACCCATCTTCACGCTGTTACCGGATGTACCAGCTGAGAAACTAGAAAAGCGTCCTGCCGCAATTCCACTACCAAAGTGACGGGGCCGAAGTGAAATATCCTTCACTCCTCCAGCAGCCGACTTCGATGTATCCTCAACAGCAAGTCCAGCACCAGCGCGATGATGTTCCCTCAATGACAATGCCGAAGTACTACTTCTAACTCCACCCACCAGCCTCTTCATATTCTCCTTCGACCGATATTGTCCATCATCTTGTATAAAAGCCGGAACATACCCAGAAGAGCCAGAGCCACTGCTGCCTGACGAGCCTCCTTTGCCAGAAGACCCAGAGCTACCTCCACCACCGCCGCCCTTGCCACCACCTCCTCCGCCACCCTTCCGCTTCCATAGATCGCTGACGGGTGCGAAGAGTCTCTCTGCCTCGCGCGCGGCCTCACGTCTCTGTGTTGCAGAGGAAGACGAGATCTCCGAGACGGGTTGTGGGTGTGCGAGGACGGGTGTGTTGGTCGCGAGTAGACATGCTACTGTCAGCGTCTCGAAGAACCTCATGTTGATGATGTCGCTGTATTATCGATATGTCGTGTATCCCTTCTATCCTGCTCTCCTTTGTCGTGGGTTATGTATGCGCGATGTAAGTATCAAATAAACAACAATACAGCTTGAATCGATGCTCGGTGAGTGTGGTTGTGGGATAAAGAAGTGTTCGTGTTTGGTGTTGTTTCAGCTGGGAATGAAGAGAGGAAATGCAAGTGTGCCCAGCTCAGGTGGAGAGGGAGAGGATAAGCTTATATGGGAAGGCGCAGGGGTCTCCGTTTGCCTCATTTGAAGAGGAAATCTCCTTTGCCTAACGCCGGTCTGCCTGGAAGTCCACCTGCCAAGTGAAATGTGGCACATCCGGACTATCACATATGTCAAATACTTCGAAGTAATACCGTATTTGGCCTTCTTCTCACTGGGTTAAGACCGTTTGAAATGTTGCGAGTAAACTGTTGGTTGGTGAGATCTACTTCTACGCCTCTTGAATCCTGCGATATCAAACAGCAACAGCAACAGCAACAGCAACAGCAACAGCACAACAGAACAACAAGCACATGAGCAAGTAACAACCAACATTGCATGCCATGGGCCGTTGTGGCCAACTACAACATCACATCATCATCGACTCACGGCCAACACACCCGACAACCTCTGGTATGAGCGCTCGGGTCATACTTGTAGTCATTGCGGATCTCACCCAGAGCAGAGCACCCGGCCATCACCCATTCGTTCGCTTTGCTGGGAATAAGGAAGCGGTATGGAATTGTCATGTTCTGCCCAATAAGAATTTACGAATCTCGCACTTCCTGTTGAGTGTGTTGCTTCGATGATTTCCTCACTTGCGGACTGCGCCTCCTCCGCCTTCGAAGCTAAATCTAAGCCTTCCAATTTCTTGGACCTTGGCGCCCGTCACCGCAGCTGCACTGCATGGCAAAAGGTGTAACAAGCCGAACCGGGAAATATACGATCGGGATCGGGTCTTGGGACTCGAGTCGGGTCGTCGGTTGGGTTGTGGCGAGACGCGCTGCTCCCTCTGCTTACCTGGGTACTCCCTACAAGGGGTAGTAAATGTTAAATCGCCACTTTACGCTGCTTTTGATATCATATCATAAAGGCAAATGCTGGACTTGAGGTTATTCATGTAATTATTACTATTTTGTATAGGCTTCTCGTGCTTTAATAATATTTAAATATTGCTAATGCATCGTATGCACCAACTCTTTAACTTCCGCATTTATAATTGTATCCCAAGCCTCTTGGACGGCCGCATGAAGGCGTGAAGAGCTTCGATGGACCTCAGGGTATAAGTTTTCTAGAATATTCTTTAATCGATCCCAAAAAGCCTTAATTGGAGAAAGGTTTAGAAAAAACGGATAATGAAAGACTGGTATAATTCCCTTATTTGCCATATATTTAAATGTAGCCTTCGCATTATGCTTTGCTTTGCCATCCTGTTGGAATTTGAGCTTCATTTAAAGTGGTATATTATAAATATAATTTTAGATAATTGGAAAAGTATATTTATAATAAGATTCGGTATTAATAGTTTTCCATGCTTTTTCCCAAAAGAGGTCAGGTCCTTTGCCATATTTCTCACTTATTAATCCTTAAAATATTTAATTTATCTTTTTTTGCCATTTGTATAATATATAATTAGGAGCAAAGAGCTCTAAAGCTCTTTTTTTTCATATGCAGAATTATTTTTAATAATAATCTGGCTGAACCCAATTCTTATCACTTTATAATATTAAATCCCATATATTATTAATCCAGTCAACGTGTTTGATAGCTCATGCAAAACAAAAAGCTTGATTTGTTTTAAAAAAAGGCGATTTCCTTTTTCTTATAGCTTGCATATATCTTTCCTTTTTAAACGCTATTCGAATAGCCCATCCTTCGCACCAATTCTCCCATTCTAGCCATTTCGAAAGCTCTGCCCATAATATCTTATATTAAAAAGCCAATTATATAATCTAATGAATTAAATACTTTTAATATGGGGTATTAATCTTTATATTAAATAATCCGCAATTGCGTTTTTAAGAAGTAGAACAATTATTAAGAGCATATTAAACCTATCGATATGTGATTTGGGGGTTTTATAATAAAATATTATTAATTGATCAACCCGCAGTATAATAAAGGGTTTGAATATATAGTTTATTATCTTATAAGGCTATATAAATAAGGGTTTTTGGTATGGAAACATTTATAATTATTATTTCAAAAATATTTATTAATTTAAAATTAATTTAAATAAAATTTAAGGATTTGAGGAAATCGCATTGTTTATTAAAGCAGCATTAGGCCATTGAAATTGGGCTACTTTTATAGCGCTTGATTAGCTAGAAGTGGTGCCGCTTTAATATTAATAAGATAATATTTAATAACTACTACCACCTGTAGGTAGTAAACTTCTTATCTGAAATCATGGAGATATGGATGAGAGCTGATTTGAATTGAGGGTTCTGATTGGCGAGGTAGGAGATTGACAAGGCTGAGTTGATGGGTGGCGCTTGATCGAAATCCATGTGCGATGAGGTCGTCGATCGACATACCCTGTGAGACCCCTTGAAAAAGTGGATCTCGTTGATTGATTTTGATATCAGGTGACGGAAATCTATCGTAGTTTGATAGGGATCTAAGATCTGACCACAGGCGTACCTGAAAGCTTTCCTGAGTGTGGAGAATGTGTGAGGCTTATGGAAGGGAGCTAGAATCAGGTGAGGCTCTTAGTGTGACTTGATGGTGATAGGAGAGGGGCTTTGGATTGAGGCTAGAGTTAGCAGAGTAGTTTGGAAGTCTGCCTGGCAGTCTTCAAGAAGAAGAATGAGGATTCGAGGCAAAGATATTTCGCCAAAGTATCGGCGGTATGTGTCCGTCTCCTGACTAAAAAATGAGAAATGTTCCTGTGACCTTCGACAATGGACGTTGAAATCACCAAGTGGACCCAACGGACTGTTGAGAGGCATTTGTGGAGAGTGGGAGATGGTTGACCAAAATCTACTGGCATTGATATCATCTACTCATAATAACCGGGGCTTTTAACTCTCCAACCTTCGTCATACAATCACTGGCTCACTTCAACTCCTTCTCCAGGACAGCAGGGGCAGTGATAGTTTGACCCTTCAAATTATCTAGACCTTCTCCGCCCTGTGAAATTGTTAGTGTCGGAAATCCAATTTGGAAGAAGGGAACATACGTAGCTGATCAACGGCGAGACCTCAATTCCATCATCGCTACCAGCACTAACAACAGTGGCACCAGCAGCCTGTGCCCATCTCTTGCCCTGGTCCATGATATCCTTCTTACTGGTATCTGGATCATCCTCGCCCGTTCCCCTAGCATTCTTCAATGGCGAGAACTCATCCTCACGCTTAACCTCCATACAAGCAAATTGCTTGAGCTCAAGCATTGGAAAGCAATCGAACACAAACTGCTCTAACTTAATACCATTGGGCTTCTCTGGCTTGACGGTAGTTCCCTTGTCGGTGTCGACATATGGGATCTTCTTGCGAGCAACGTGGTGAGGAAGCTTATGTGCCCAGCTGGGGATGGATTCGAGGAAGCGAAACGAGTAATAGTGGTTGACGATATTGGCGGCTCTGAACTTGAGGATGTCGGGGTGCTTGGCATCTTTGGCTTCGGCGGTCTCTTTGTCTATCTCGGAGTACTCGACGACATCTGGCTTGCCGTTCTTCAGGAGAATGAGACCGACAGACTCTGTGGCGTTGCGCTTTCGCACGACCTTCGTGGCGATATCAACGTCTTTCGAGGCAGAAAAGCCAATGAAGACTGGGTCGGCAACCTTTACCAGACAGTTGTCCACGCAATAGGCATGAATGTGCTGGATACCTCGCTTTCGCATATCGGTCATGACACTTGATGTAACCAAAGCCTGGTAGATGCCTCCATTTCCATCTGGAGCGACCGCTGCCCTTCCCTTACTCTCCAACAGAATCTTCCCCTCATTCGAGATACAAGGCAAGACACCCTGCTCGAAAATGATAACATTCTCCTTCTCCAACCCAAAATAGTTGTTCTCTTGGAAGTATTTCTCTGTAGGTCCCCTTGTCGGTCCACTAGTCATGACATACCAGGGCACCACCACCTCGCCCTCCCCACTCTTCTTGTGTGCCAATCGCTGAACCTTCCGGATACGCTCTGCCTGGATCTGGAAGAGCGATTTCTCGGACGGCAGACCGATGTTGAAGCAGCCCTTTGGATCTGAGCTTCCCAAGCGTGTGCCTTGTCCTCCAGCCATGAGCACCACACCGACTTTGTTCTCTGCGATCAGATCCAGACCCGATTCATACCACTTCTCGATATCTTCGGTCTTCGAATCGAGGATACTGGCTGTGGCAGTGTCTGGGAGGGGTTCGAGGCCGGATACCTTGTCGGCATCTTGTGTTTGGGCGGGAGGGTTGAGGGCGCGGTCTGTGATGGTGTTTATGTGTTCGGGGTCAAATGAGGAGAGTTGTTCGAAGAGGGCGGCTTTCTCTGCTACACTCAATTCATCGTAGAAAGCAAAGACCTGCTCTTGCTTCGCCTTTGTGTATTTCTCCTTCAGCTCTTGAAGCTCCGCAGAACTGGGTTCTCTTCCGGCTTCCTTGTCATCTCCTCCCAGATGAATCTTGTGCAGGACGTTCTTGACGGCTTCCATGATGGCTTGTTGGGCTTCGTGAAACTGGTTTAGACTTTGAAATGTAAATTAAATATGTGCAAATTGTTCTGCGAACTGGTATGCTTTTATACGAAAGAGTTCCTGGTTGGTCGTGTTTATATTTATAGACCCAGCCCCGCCATTAGCTTGTTGACAGGGGGAAGCTGCAGGTTCGTGGATCTGCCCGCTTCGTCCGCCACCTCCTTTTCGCAGCTGTCCTTCAATCAACGTCGTTTCTGCAGCCACATGTACTGCGTACGATATCTAGAAAGACTAGATACTTTGTAAGACTTCACTCCTAGCCTCGGACTTCCTCTATCATTCTTTCAATATTCTGAATGGGTGACTGACCCAACGTTCTGGTAGTCGAGCACATTGCAAGCTATCCCCCTGCCTCTTCTCAGCCTCGCGAGGCTACCTACCCTCCGAGTCTTACTCTTCGAGCTGTTTACATTTTCAGAAGTATCATATAACTCGGTAATCTGTCCAAGGCACATTTTTAGCCCGCTTGAGGCAACCCGCCTTAAAATGGACAACATAAAACTCGAGGGTGACCATGAAGAAACCTTACAACCATCTGAAGCCATCCCTCTCCCACCAAGCTTCAAAGGTAGACTGAACCTAGCAGACTACTCATTCAGTCCCAAAGTCGAAGTCGTATCTCGAAGACAAAGTCCACGCATAGCTTCAAACACCAACTCTCCCTCAAAACGTAACTCTACTCACCTTACACCATCGCCATCCCCGACTAAACGGCCCAAATCCAAGTCTCGCTCTCCAGCTGGCTATGCCCCCCCTTCGACTTATGCACATCTCCCCGAACTAAGAGATATCCTCCAGGAAAATCTAATCTGTGTTTTCATTGGCCTCAAGTTCGTATTCCCTTCTTCTCTTTTCGTCGTCGAGTAGTGATCTAAGCATAATCATTCATATCTTCTCCCCATGCAACTTCTAAAGCAGTCTCAACTCTCTAAAAGCATCCATATTGACTCTTCCACAGTCCCGGCATAGAAACAGCCCGCTCTGGGCACGCCTACGCCCACCCCTCCAACCTCTTCTGGAAACTCCTCCACAGCAGCGGCTGCACTCCTCGTCGCTGCCACCCATCAGAAGACGGCAATCTTCCTCGTCTCTTCTCTCTTGGCAACACAAACATCGTATCCAGACCCACGCGAAACGGCTCCGAGCTAAGCAAAGGCGAGATGGATTCTAGTGTTGCGGTCTTAGAAGAGAAGATCCGGACGTGTAAGCCGGAAGCAGTGTGTATTGTAGGGAAGAGCATTTGGGAAAGTATTTGGAGGGTTAGGCGGGGGAGAAAGATTCAGAAGGAGGAATTTAGGTATGGGTGGCAGGATGAGGGTGAGAGGATGGGGGTTGTGGGAGGGGAGGAAGACAAGGAGGATTGTTGGGAGGGTGCGAAGGTCTTTGTGGCCTGTAGTACGAGTGGTTTGGCTGCAAATCTGAAACCGCCTGAGAAGGAGGCGATTTGGAGGGAATTGGGTGTTTGGGTCGAGAGGAGGAGGAATGAGAGGGCTAGTGCTCAGCTTGAGCAAGTGGTCCAGCCGAAGGTTGAGCAAGGCTCTGAGGAAGGCATCTCATGAAAAGATGGCTGAGAATGTACTCCTTATATCAACGAGTTTTGCCCGATCACACTCTCTCATCAATGCCCTCAACATATAAACGATTGATCGAACGTTGTCATTTCAGCGAGACGTATGTCAACACCGGCAAGGGGCTTGAGGAAATAGGCGAGCTGCCCTTAAACTCACTGACCACCTCACTACAGGAAACTCCATCGGGCCAGTGTGAACACAGCAATTTCCTGCTTACTCGCAAACAAATATCTAATTTAGGCATCTGAAATACACGGGAGTGCTCCTAGGATAACTGCTCCCTAGCTGTGCCACATTCCGAATTCCGAATTCCATTAAAAGCCAATCACATCTTGTGCTCCTTGAGTCGAGTCACTCGACAAATTTCACGGCACCAGATCTTGATTCTCCTTCTAGATCTGTCGAAGTTCACTCCTACTATCCTCTAGCGATTCACTTCACGTTCTACGCCCTCCCAGCCTCCAGATCACCATATCTTCTCTCCTGCTGCGCCGTGGCCGTCTCTGCCATCTCTGCACTCCCACTATCACACTCTGCTTCCACCTCAACCTGAGAACTCTTCCTATACATCCTCAACACCTCCCTCCCCACCGCTAACGAGACAACTAAACCCACCGGCAATATCACACCCTCAACATACCCCTTAACATCCCTCTCCTCCCACCCCCACGGCTCAAACATGACCCAAATCAGCCCCAGCATCGCACTTCCCACCACCGCAATTCCAGTCTTGTAACTTTCATCTTCATCCTGTTGCAGGCTAATCAGACTTTGGGTGATGAAGAGGAGAGAGGCGAGCCATCCAATTGATGTGAAAAATCCCAGGAAGCCGAGACTGTCGTATGCAGACCAGGGATCGGAGGCTATGGAAGTAAATTCGAGGGTGCAGGGTTCGGAGCGTGGTGGTGGGGTGGTGGTGTTGGACAGGTTGATGCAGGGGATTGAGATGCGGGTTGGTGTTTGGTCTGGGGATGAGGTAGGTGAGGGTGTGTTGGTGTAATAGGGTGAGACGAAGATGGCGTGGAAGATTAGGGTTGTAAACCAAAGGCCCAAGAGGGCAAAAAGACCTTCGCGGATGGAGTCTTTCCTGGATTTGGTGGTGTTGGTAGTGGTGGTTGGTTGTGACATTTTGAATTGGTTGTGAGGATGCTCTTGCATTGATGTTGCTTAAGATAGAATGTTGAAGTTTCTGTCACGACCTGTCTCGAGACTGCTTCGATTGCTACAAAATAGTTAAAAAATTGACCGGCATCGAAATCCTACTAGTCACCTAGTGCTCTGTACTTATCTGGTAAAGACTATGTAGGGCTGCTCGTAAAGCTTCTAGGATACATCTAGTTCTGCAAACTCACTCCGAAGTTTGGGACTGCTCTCTCCTTTCGGCTTAGGCGAAAGCTTCGAAGTTGGGAACTTACTTCAGTAGACATTTAAGTCAGACTGTATGACAAAAAGTCCCCGTGAACCACCTACTGGTAATAGGTTAGACGCCCACTTGAAGTCAAGTCTGGGACCGCTCTCCCTTCTTGGTCTGGTTAGTCATCGACGAGTACAAGGTATTGAGCTGGTATTCTCTGACCTAGTCCACAGATAGATGTACGTCACCTTTATTGAGTCTCAGGATATCCTTGCATGTTGTTGATTTCTTCCTCAATATCCTCTCATACCTTTGAATTGCTGGGGAAGTCACAATTTCCAGCACGGCAACCATGTCTCCTACTCGCTCCCCAGCCATTCGTCGAATCACGTTTTCCCTCTTCGCTCTCTGGCTCGCGGACATCGTAATCCAAATTTCTCTCTCCCCATACATCTCTTCCTCGTCCTCCTCGAGCCCCAGAAATGTCGTCCTGCTCTGGACCTTCGCCCCTGGCACTTGGTTGTTAGCTTTCATGTGGCTATTGGAAAACACAAAAACTCTGTATCAAGATATCGCATATGTTTTCTTGGTAGGGTCTTGTGTGAGCACCCCATTTGGACTTCTTGGTGCAATTGGCTTCGTCGATGAGGAGAATTGGGGTCCTTTGGCGTTGGGATTGGGCGCTTTATGGGCGGTTACGATTGCATTGACGACGATTACGATCCATACTGTTCAAACTCGGCCAGCTTCGAATGTGAAGCCGGAAGGAGAGCAAGCAAACGGCGGTCGAAGTCCAAGTTATGAAAGTTTGGGGGAGGGAAGGGGAACCGAGGAAGCAACGATTGTTGGTGAGGAGGGAATGGAGCTGCAGCACTTGATCGAAGAGGTCAATCAAAACAGAGAATATGTTTTGGATGGGCCAGTATGGGAACAGGAGGGAAACTAGAATTCTCTAGATGAATTTGAGGAACGAACCGAGTCTAAGCTTTGGAAAAGGAAGGTATGATTAAGGAGGTGCTCGTTTGACTAGCTAGAAAGATCCTGGAAAGCAGGACATGAGAAGAGCAATAGAACTTGAGCAAATAATACAAAATAACGAGTGCTTCAAATTCTATCCCCAAACTCGAAACACCGCTTGTCTAGACTTTAAATGAAGTATGAGCGCGGAAAAGGGGGCTGGAAGCACCACTTGACTACCAGTCAATTTTCGAGGACACACGCGAACACGCAAGACTATATCATCACACGAAACATCCATGAGTTCCTTTTTGCGATGAGATCAAGTTGTGAATATTTTGGATGTGGTCGGGTGAAGTGAGAAATATATTCTTATCGAGGTTATCGTGCTATAGGCTTGGCATTCGCCTCGAAATTTAGCTCGGTCAACTATGACGTTCCAATTCCGTTGTGCAAGGTTCCAGGAGCTTTGCTGTGGAATCTGCGGATAACCCCATCACAACTATAGGCCCAGCAGACGGTCTCAATTCGAGGTCTCGCGGCAGTAACGGTAGCAGCATTTATTTACTCAATTGAACTGAGCAGAGGCTTCACGTCACGATGGCGACAGCAACTGGAAAGAGGGGACCCTCAGTCTTGGTACGACCTCCCAGCAAGCTTCATACCCTTTCAAAGCCAAAGGATTCAATTGATATACTGATACTTGCAATAGGTTACGGACTCCCGTGAACGACCACCAACAGCTCGCACGCTGTCTTCGAGGCCTTCCGCCAATGGACAGAACAATATTCAAAGACGAGCCCCAACACGATTTATATCAGTCGACAATGTCCTCCAATATGCATCCGAGATACCCTCCGGTCAAGCAAGAGGACCACCCGGCCGAAGACCTGCCCTTCCTGCGCAGCGACGACCACAGACTGCTGTCCCTGGCGTAGGGACGCGGATAGCCCAGCAGAATGTCCCGGGCCGGAGTACAAAGGTTGTGGAGAAATTGGTGCTGATTCCTGAGACGGAGAACGAAAAGGAGGAGTCTGATGACGAATCGGGTGAATTCGGTGGCAAGATAAGACTTGATGGGGAGGAAGGCCCATTGAAGGATGCGGAGATGGATGTGCTGAAGAAGAGGGGTGGTGTACGAGGGAAAAGTTACGCGGAACGATTGCCCAAGGCCAAAAGAGCTGAAAAGCTTGCGAGAGTCACGGCATATTGTACAGCACAGAACTACAAGCCGAAAGCTATGGCTACCTTTGTGAAAGAGAAGCATGGAGCGAAAACGAAGTTATACGATGATTGCCTTTATACCGTATACCATTTACCGTTATTGCCGGGTCATGAAGGGTTCAGGATCAGGAGTAGCCCTATTCTAAAAAGTCCTGGTGGTAAAGCAGTTCTGGATGAGGAAATCGAGAGGAGCGAGCAGAGAGACTACCACGAGGGATATTTCGAAGATACAGATACCTATGGAGTGAGGGGTGGCGAGGAAAGCCCACGGGATGAAAGCGACGAAATGAAGAAGAGGAGGGAAGAGGATGACCGGAATGCAAGAGAACAGGTGAGGGTTCTGGCTCAAGGCAAACGAGGAGACAGCCCGAATCGAATTGGTCCGGATGCTACTACATTTGGGGAGATGTTCGTCTTCTCCTACGGGGTAGTTGTGTTTTGGAACTTCACAGAACGTCAAGAAAAGGATATCCTGGCCGATTTGACCTTTTCAGAACACGAGACTGGCGTGTCTCTGGTAACTCGTCCGATCGAGGAAGATGAATATGAGACGGAAGAGCTCCACTTCGAGTACAGCCCGCTCGTGGAGCGGCCCAGAGTTTTCAATGATATGATCACACTTAGAAGTGGAGATCATATGATCAAACTCACCATGAGCCATGCGATTGCTCAAAGCACGAAACTAAGCTTCTTCGAAGAGAAGATGAATCAAACCATGGCAGACGCGGAACATGTCCCTAAACATTTGGCTCTGACCGGTCAGCTTGGCATGTCACGAACGGAGATTGTCAAGATTCTCGGACGACTCTTCCAGAGTCGAGTGGATGTCAACCTATGTAAGTCTATGCAGCTCAGCTCACTCAAACACCAGTTAACATTCCCCAGCATCTAACATTCTCGACGTCCCCAATTTCTTCTGGAACTCGGAACCGACGCTCCATCCACTCTACATTGCTCTTAGAGAGTACATGGAAATCGCACCGCGCATTAAAGTCCTCAACGAGCGCTGCCGCGTCTTTCTCGAGCTCGCCGAAATCCTCAGCGACAGCATAGCCGATACCAAGATGACAGCCATCACATGGATCATCATCGTGCTCATCGTGATCAGTATCGCCGTCACGGTCACAGAAGTTGGATTGCGCTTCGGCATACTATCAAAGGGGAAAGAAGACAGAGATAAGGTCTTGACTCCCGTAGGAACGAATTGGACGAGTGTGGATTTCACGGTTCCACAACTGCAAGCTATCTGCGGAGCTCAATATGTAGGGAAGACTTTCAAGGAGCTGTAGACTGCATATTGGTTACTTGGTGGCTTGCTTCGCATAGCATGGTGTTTGGCGTTACGCTGGCACACTGATTGGCATAGCGATTGCTTGGATATCTCCGTAGATGTTACAAGATGTGCTGTACAGTATCTTGATCGATGTCTGCTGTGACTGGTGTGATATGTTCAGAAAATATATATACATGAATCTTTGGCGGCTTGGCCTTGAGCAAATTTCAAAGTCTTCAAATGACTGAGCTGGTGGTGCTCTCGCAGCTCCAGCTAGTACCCATGATATTATCGAGTAGTCCAGGTCTGGGTTTGGCTCCGTCCCTGCCTAGTATCTGCCGGCTCTACCACGACGTATGTTTCACCCTGGAGCCCTTCCCCTATGCGCCTCCCGTTGTCTACTTCGACACTCATCTCATACCTTGCTTATTGTCACTGCGAATCTGCGCAAATCGCGTTGCGTGAGAGCGCGCTCTTCCTGGCTTGTCATTTCAATGGTCTTCCGGACGGCAAGAATGATTGCGCGCGACATCATTGCCTAATGTTACTCAGAACGAATTTGACATTGCTTCATGGGTGTTGCGTTGCTTTTGCGCGCCCTAATCAATTTTCCAATTGGAAGCGACAGTGAAGTTCGGATGGAATGACTTGGGATGCATACTTTCCACGGTGTCTGCTGCTGCGAGCGTGCCAAGATTATCAGTAGAAGCCAGTAGTGCCCATCAGGAAGCCTGTATGAAATTCTGCCATACAGTATCATAACCGCAAATCTTATCCAACAGCAAGTGCAGTGCAGCGTACCTTAAAGGGGTGTGCTGGCCTGCCACGATGGTTTCGCAACCGTCACTTACTTTACAACCCTTGAGAGCAATACAACCGTTGTAAAACTGTGGTTTCACGATAGCTAGTTGATTCGGTTATAACTTATGAATTTGTTGTATAAATTGACCGTTGATAATTATACAATAATTGCCTGTTGTTACTATTCATAGATTTTCATTCGATACTTTTTTACTTGTGATTCACGGGTTTCAACATATAACTAGTTACAACTGAAAGAATTAAATGATCATGGGAATTCAGTATGCTTATAGTATATTAAAAATCCCACAATTCGAATCAATTGCAATAAAATCAATCGATTCAGTAAAAGTTCCCTTAGGCGTGTGCGGCGTGTGCTATAATACCTACCTATTAGCTACCTAAGTGTGTCCCTTGGGAAAGCTAAAGTTCCCTGGATGCTACCGGCTACAGGCTGTGAAGCAGGTATACACAAGTAAATATGTACCGTAAAAGGACTGATAATCTAATAATATCGGTTATAGAATTGCTTCAGCTGTAAATTGTTTAGGGGTGGTAAGCCGGGACTAAAATTAAGACAGTTGCAAGAAATAGAACGGTTGTTGTACAATATTGGTTACGTAACCGTTGCAGGACCGTTGGGCAGAACTAGTCCCGCCCCCAGGTTCAGCGCGCTTAGCAAAGTAAACAAATAAGCGAGGTCGCGTTCCCTCCTCCGCTCCTCTCCCCAATCCCCACTATTGCGACAAAATGCGCAGGTACTCCGGCTCTCATTCATCTGACTTGGTGGTGTGCGACCGTTCAACAAAAGTATTCCCGGTTCAGATGTGTCGCCCTGGTGATTCCGACATTGAACATCCGGCCGGTGATTCAGATCAGACGGTCGACGGGACTGCGATAGACGAACATCTTAAGGGACACTTGAGGAATAAAGTGCTAAGTCACTGAATATTTACTGTCTTAATTCAGATGTGTCGCTTTAGTGATTCCGTCTGGATTGAACATCCAGCCGATGATTCACATCAGACGGTCAACGAGACTGCGACAGAAGAGTATGTGGAGATGCATTCAAGAAATCTGGCAGATTGAAAAGGTGCTTCCTTTCTAGAAACGAACCCAAACTTCGAAAACTCCTCGACGTCGAACTAACTCAATACAACCCAAACCAAAGGCAAAACTTCATCTACAGGTAAGCAGGCCCTGCACTTCCACGATACAGACTCCAAGTACTAACACTCTTACAGACACTCGGTCTCCAAACTCCCACCCAAAAACACGACCCCTCAATTCTCAAAGTAAGCTACCTCCACTCAAGCCTAGCCTTGATGTGCTTTCAAAGAAGACTACCAAACTAATATTCATCTGTCGTCTAGAAACCTACCAAGCGTCAAAATGCCTGGCAAATCCACCATCCACCACTGTCCCAGAGACAGTAAAGGGGGGTGCCGAGACACCACCATCCCAAAGGATCAACTCCCAAAACACATCAACAGAGTCAAGTTCTGCGGTACTCATTTGACCTTCTGCCCCACCTGCAAGACTGGTATCGTCTTCATCAAGGAAACCCAGAAGTGCTACATCTGTGGCTGGACGCATTCCGACCACAAGAATAATAGCTTTACGGGCAACGGCTCCGTAATCCGTGTTGTGGGCAGAGGATAGATGCTCGACAACATATGATTTCTCTGGGTATGACGTTTCGGCATAGAGGGATTTGCATATTGGACGGGTACGGGAAATGCATCAGTCTTGGGAGACACAACTGGAGGACTCATTTGAGGGGGCGTTTCTTCTTTTTGGTTGGGTTAAGTCATGGTCATGAAAGGTAGATGGCATTTTCTGGGCGATTGGGTGAGAGCTTCTTTGGTTTGGTCTGCTCGCTAGCACCTTAGGGATAACTGCAAGTGTGGGCGCTACGATAGAGTTCTTTGCTTTTTTGCCACACATAGGTCTAATGACGCTGGTGGGCTTACTTACGAAACCAAGTCATCCAGGAGGTATCTAGATCATGAATGGATATCTTCAAACTTCGAATTCCATCGCATAATATGAGAAAGCGAAAATGAGTTAAAAGTACAATGCTGAATGTTCGTAATTGCTAATATTTAACTGCCCTCAAAAGCTCATATCTCAGCGCTGTATTCTTCTATGAAATGACCCACTCCGATCGCCCCAAAAATATGTCTCCAGCTTGAAATTGGTGTTGTCTAGTTCTGTGGAGTCACCTAGTTCTTTTTTTTTAACATCACCTATGCCTTGCTGTCTAAAGGCATCGAATCAACGCTGTCTCCAACCAACTCAATCACCTGTTCCTCGATGTCCTTGTCCCTCATCACCATCCCTGGGTCCACCTTCGGTTTTCCCATCATCACCATCATGATCATTATTTTGAGCTATGACGGTTTCGACATGTTCCTTCTCAGACCTGCTATCTTGTGCAACTTCAGATTTTGCGAGTTCCAAAGACTGAAAGTACATGTCCCAGTCCTCCACCAGCTTTCCATAACGCTCGAAGTCTGTCCCCGTTTCGAAATCGTAAATGGCAAATTTGGCGACAGCTCGAACCCAGATTCCACGACGATAAGTATCTTCACCATAGGATGGATCACCTCGAGACATGAATTGATCAAAGTGGGCCTTGATGAGGAGTTCATCTTGAGTCAAATCTCGGTGGGGAGGAGAATCGCGATCGTAGTTCCATTCTGTTGAACGCTTCTCTTCATCCAACCACAGCCAGGTTTGTGCATTTCTCGCAATTACCAAGGGAATCGAGAGAACATCATCCCAATCTAGAACACCAGTGATGGCCCATTGAGCAGAGGGATGATCTTCGACCGGCTCTTTCGGCGGGGTGACTTGCTGCATAGAAAGTTCTTTATTTGAACCTTCGGAGCACTCATTGCCATCTGTGATCTCGAGCGTGTGTCGGTATATCTTGCTAGAGTTGTCATCGATGGCAACTGTAACCGTATGTTGGCATTTTCCGACTTGACTGCTATTGAGCTCGACTGCGACATGATGCTTGTGACCATTGGCGCCATCCTCAAAAGCAAGATTCAGAGAATGACGACAGCTCTTTGCAGGAACCGTATCTCCTGCTGATTCCAACTTCTGGGAGGATTCCTCATTCCCGGCGACTAACACTGCCAGGCGGCGCCCAACTCCAGAAGAAGTTCCCGTAACCTCGTCTACTCGATCAATCAAAATGTTACGAGGATAGAGATCCCAATGCCACAGCGTGCTCACAGAATCCCTTTTCCGCATCAAGCCAGCAACTTGCATCTCTCTAACCATTGACTGAAGCTTGTCGTAGATTGTTGTCATTTTGCACAACTCGTTGGGGCGCGGATCATTCTGGACAACTCTCTGCTTATGCTTTTCCAAAAGAGCAATAAGTATAGAAGTTATATCTGGCTCGTCCATCATCTCATTTGCGCGTCGAAAGCTGGCAATTTCAACCTCCGGGATTAATTGGCTCGCACTGTTCGACGACTCTGGCAAAGAGCGAGTACCCACCACCCGACCAGGCTTTTGCAGCTTGATCTTACCCATATTTGTCAACAGATCGGCAACTTGAGTGGTGATGTGGAGTCTTTCATCGAGAGGAAGGTCGTAGAATATATCATTCATAGATTTGCCAGGAAGTCTGCTCTGAAGCACCCACTGGGACTTGATGGCATTGTGTATGGTGGTGTCGAAAGCAAGTATAGATGGAACCTTGAGAAACTCATATTGAGACAGATGTAGGAGGACGGCAACTTGGTGGCTAATCTCCTGGCTGTCGTCTTCATCGAGAGCATGGCGAGGAATTCGAAGAACACAGCTTTTCTTTTCCGGAGATTCAAAGTTCAAGCCGATGACCCGATTAAAGCTGCCGCCATGCATGCGCTCAACTTTAACTGGCTTGTTATAACCGATATCTTGACAAAGCTGGATGACCTTTAGCTTGAATGTCTCGAACTTCTCTTGGCCATACTGGTATGTCGAGGAAGATGTGCTGCCATCATAGCTGGCGTCCGAAGATCCATCCTTGTCAAACTCCGCATCTGCGAGGTCCTCTTCCCGGTCGTCGTTACCGTGGTTTGAGATAGAGTCGCTTGGTGAGATGTCACCTCTAGCCAAATTCTCGTCCATAGTGTTCAGCTTATCCACAGAGCGTTCGGAGGATGCCTTCATTTGAAATGCTGAGTCCGCCGCGTCGTCTGAGTCTGTTTGGCTTGCGCGCACAACGTCGAGTTGGGACTTAGAACTAGCAACGAATGAGCTAGCCATGGTGTTTTTGATGTCAAGAACAGGAGAACTTCGAAGGCCGAGAAACACTGCTCTTGCCGAGAACGTGGAGGAACAAAGAAAATCGGCGGGGTCGAGGCCAGGAGGTTCGTTAAGTAGGAAAATTTCGAAGCAAAGTTCGAAGGCCGCTCGCCATCGGATTCATAGTCGTTGGTGCGACAAGTGTCCATCCAAATTCACTTCATCGGTCCGCACACAATTTGCGACATCGTGACTTCCGCGCCGAGGTGAATCGCGAAGTCACCTGCTCGCTTAAACGGGGGAGTGACGGCCAAGCAATGTCTTGAAAGTGAACCTCACTTCATTCCCAACTTGTCTCTTTCACAAAAAAGCCGAATTCCCGGCAACGGCAGAGACCTCCTCGAGCAAGGACCATTTTGAACGGACTACAGAATTTCGATAGGCCGGTCGTCGGGGCATCTAAATCTATCGACTTGCTGCAATGCGAGATTTCAGACATCCCCATCGTAACGACCCGTCCGCAGTTTATCCGGCGAATGTAGAGTCACACATATCGCAGTTGATGAAAGATTAAGTCTAATGAAATCCTGCCATCTGTCTGCCGACTCGAGACATATTGACTTGGCTCAGGAGACAGTGAATGGAACAATGAATGCCGACATGTGGCATGGCATTTGCACCGAGGTGGGAGGCTCGGGAGAGCCTCTTTGAGGCTGTGTCCATGGTTCTCAGGAATGTCGTCCCTGCCCTTTAGTGGTTTCTACTGAAATATGCGCAGTTATGATCTCATTTTTCGCAGACGAAGATCAGCTTTTCGTGAGGATTTCTGTGATTTCACTGATAGGCGGCATCAGTTACCCAGAGGGGTAATGAGGCATGCATGCTGTGTGAGAATTCGTTTCACCGTCGTCATTACGAGCATTCTCCTCCATATCTGTTGCCACATGAATGGCATGATCTTCTTGGCTCATTTTGGAAACTATGTATGAGTTTGGTGGAATTTTAAGTCTGTGTACCTTACTTCCATGTGCCAGATATGTTGCTGGCAAAACGGAAGACACCAGACTCTATATAATTCAAGGGAACTCTCTTTATGACTTCTTCTTGAACTTCTCTCCAGTAGCCTTATTAGTATCTTGACTTCTCACAGACGCAAGCATGTTTGTACCGAGTTCTTCCATCCTGGTCTTCCTAGGACTGGCATCGCTGGTGGTTGGAGCTGATAAATGTCACCGTAACAAGTATGAAACTTTTGTCTGCATTGCAACGTTCACTACTGACTGTCTGCAGTTGCTTTCGAGCATTCAATGGTGATGCTTACGCAGCAGACGCACAATCCTTCTGCTCGACCTTCACAACTGCTACCAAACTGAATCTCGACGGTCTTCCTACACATGCTGCCAAGAAGTGCTCTCTGGTGGCCCAAATATCGTCTGTTTGCGAATGTGCATATCCCGCTGGGACCGTCACATCAAGCAAGTCGAGGAGTACCCCACTCGTTGACCTTTCAACCTCAAGTCCTCTGTTATTCTCGAGTACTGCCATTGCCCCATCGATCATTGCAACTAGCGTCACACCTCCAGTCATTTCAAGCATTGTTCCATCCATCTCTCCAATCATCACATCACCGCCGCTTGAGTCAAGCATCAATCCACCTTCGCCATCGTCATGCCAAGACAGCTGCTCGAGCATGATCTCCAGCAATTTGGTTGCGGGGTTATCGAGCAGTCTTTCGAGCAGTCTCTTTTCCAGCCTGTCACTTAGCATCTCTTCGAGTTTGGTCACTTCAGGGATTTCAAGCATGTCCACAGCCTCACCAAGTTAGTACACTTCCTGTTCTATTCTCGACGATTGCTATATGTGCAATGGATTCGAGACTTTCAGGGTGCCTTTTTGTTAACATGAATAAGGCACTTCCGCAATCTCGTCCGAGATTTCCTCCTTGTCATCTGAGACCGAGTCTTCAGTATCGGTTGATTTAACTTCCAGCTTCTCAGCGGTTCCCACATTATCTACGATTGCGTTCTCGTCATCGGAGATCCAGATTCCCAGCTCCTTATTCTCTTCAGTTCTAGCCACCAGCTCAGGCTTTCCTTCGTCTTCAGTTAGCCAGAGCTCTGTACTTGTGTCTATACTGAGAGAATCTTCCAGTATGTCGTCACTTCTTTCAACTGATTCCTCGCCCATCTTGAGCACCCTCTCAGCTGCGCTGACGGCCACGCCCTCTTTGGCAGAGGAATCTTCCGCCACTTTGTTCACAATTCCAACATCCAGAGCGGAAGCGTCTCCTTCCACATCCGAGCTTTCAGTTGCAATATTCACGTCTATCTCAGTCCCAATACCAAGTGCTTCTACGAGTCTGAGCATACCATCATCCATTGAGGTGCCCTCTGTCTCGATCGAAGTACCAACATCGATCGTGCTGCCAACACTAGACCCTTCGATAACTCTCAGCCTACCATCATCCGCAGTGTTGCCTTCAATGTCGATTGATATCCTTTCGTCAATTGCCCTTTCAACATTGAGCGCGTCTTTGGCAAGTCTTGTTTTGCCCACCTCTGAAGTGGAAACCTCGGTTCAAGTCACGCTGTCGACTGCGTCTGAAGCCCGGTCAACATCTGCTGCGCCAAGTTCCACTGTTGAAGTCACGGAAAGCAGCGTATCGAGTGTCATATCCAACGAGTCGTCCAGTACAACATCTGGTGCCTCCCTACAAACGAGCTTGAGCAGTACGGATGTGCAATTCCCAACCGTCGCTATCCCTTCTCCAGACTTGTCTTCTTCGGACATCCTGCCAATCGGCTCAACATTAGGTACATCAGGACCACAGATTTCCAGCTCGTTCTTCTCACTCTCATCCTCCGCCATCTCACCACCAGTCTCATCCCTATCAACCCTCTTCCCCCAACCAACCCTAACAATCATAACCCTCACGACCTTCCAAAGCCTCACCTCCCCCAGTACTCTCACCGAGCCATCCCTCACATCCACACTCCCCCTTCCCCTCCGCACCCACTGCGCAGCCGACAACTGCCTCCGCGCCTTCCGCCGACACTCCGGCCAAGAATTTTGCTCCTCCTTCACGCTCGGCGGTACGAACGCACCGGCTCTCCCGACGTTCGCGACGCAGTGTACGGGTGCTACGCTCGCGAGAGTCAGTTCTGCTTGTACGTGTTTGAATAATAGGGCTTCGCAGACGCCGACTTTTACGTTCTCCGGGGTGGAGAGTGAGACAAGTGAGGTCGGAAGTGCGACTGCTACGATGAAGGCCGTAACTACGGTGCTTCGAGTTGGAGGATGGTGGTTGTGACGGACGGAGGGAGGAGGGAGGGAAAGTGAGAGGAGAGGAGATAACGAGAGTTGAGGAAACAATACTGTTGGTCCGCGGGACACTACGAATATCTTTATGATTTATCTTTATGCTTGGGTTTGCTTTCTGTTTGTTTTCAGTATCGATAGATAATAAATTTAGATCTCGATTGATCCATCAATTTTGGGATCATGGAAGTAGTACTAGCTAGGTAGTGTTTCTTTACAATGAAGTATCTTTACCCAAACCAGACCTACTCGGTTCAATCACATCACAGCGCAGAAATGGTGGAGTGATTGACTTGACTTTCCTTGCAATCTCACGACACAATGCAGAGTAATGCAGTGCATGAGATAGAATTGGAATAACAATAGTTTTTAGAGATTCTGGTTTAATTTTGCTCTTAGTTTGTATTTCCCCTCTGTTTTGTTCGAACTACACCACCGCCAACTTAAGCGAGTCTGGGAAATGAAGGTCCAAATAAAGAGTGAAGAGCGCAGAACTAGACTTCTCAGCCAGTTATCATTGCAAACCCGAATGGGGTTGAGGAGCTTATGTGCAGCATGGATGGAGCGGGGCACAAATTTCCTTTTTTCGGCCCCCACCAAACTCATTGTTTACTTCATGACTTTGCCCTTTCTCGACGCTTGACTGCACATCAGGCATGGGAGTCTGGTCGCTTATGCACATCATACTTTCCACCTGCTTGTGGCTCGTGGCAAAGAACTTTGCACTGTACCTGCAGACTGATTTGCGGTAAAACTGGACCAAGTAATGATCCAATAACATAGGTTGAAGCGAGAATTGGCATTTTTGTAGATTTCCAATTGTCTCCTCGCCTCTTCATTCTAAATTAATCACAGACGCTCTACCATCTACTAGTAAATCGCTTTGGTTGCCGTAAAACTATGATCACAATACACTCGCCATCATTCAAACCCCCACTTCCTCATACACCCAGCTCTGCAACCTCATCATATCCA
Source organism: Helotiales sp. F229 (assembly GCA_002554605.1). Classification (NCBI taxonomy): domain Eukaryota; kingdom Fungi; phylum Ascomycota; class Leotiomycetes; order Helotiales; species Helotiales sp. F229. The sequence goes on from MXAW01000011.1 coordinate 2,303,422, forward strand.
ACCTCTTCCCCAAAAGTGGCATCATTAACTCCTCTATCTCAAAGCAGTTTCTTGCCAACCGACCCCATGATTCCCCAGGAACTCTCGTCTTTGCCTTGCACAGTTCTTACCGCACTCGCAAACATCGGTACCGAAATACGCATGCAGCATCTCGTGCATCAACGTCTCGAGATAGCCGTGTAATCGATAAGCTCGGCTCCTGCCCGAAAAGCGAAAGCCGGTATCTTCAAGCTAGATCAAGCCCGCGTGACCGTCTGGGACGCATTGTTGGCCTGGCCTGGAGAACTTGCCCACAAGATCTGGACCGAGACCACCTGAAGTAAGAATTGAAATTTTGCAGAGGGCTTGAAGGGATGCGAAGAAGAAAATCTTGTCACGAATATCGTAGAACTTGCTGAATGTAGCCTCATTCTCGAGTGGATTTGTGTCTGCTAGATGACTGCTTGTCATTTCGCGGTATTGCTGGATGGCTTCCAGTTAGAAGACAGAGAGAGAGGCGAGAAGGGCATTGGACTAACTTAACGTATAACAGAGGTCCTCGGGCAGGTGACCGGAAAGTACTAGTCTATTAATTGTTAATGGAGCATTACCAATCGAGTAGGAGATTCTGATATTTCGGTGTTGGCGATGCGCATGGTTGTCAAAGGTTTTATCATGGGCAAATGGAGCAAACGATGTCTCTGGAACGGGCCGGCCGCGGTGGAATTGAAGGAACAGAAGATTATGACTTTCCGACCAGCGCGAGGGATCGATTCACAATAAGTTGAAAAGTAAAGCGCGAGAAGCTGGCAGTAAAAATCACAGTTAATCCACAGCAGAAAACCTGCAGACCATAATATACTTATCCAAGAACCCATTGCAAAGAAGGATAATTCTATCACCGTGCGCTAGAATGCTTTCAGATGAACACTCGAACCAGCCAGGCTCATCTGCGCGACGCAGCCGGCACAACGATCCAAGACAAAGAAGGCAGGCCGAACACTTGGCACAACAAAGAGGAAACACTATGCAATATGTCAACTTAAATCAGACAATCCACAGTCCTCTACAACACTTTTAAGTCGTGGCATTATTCAACAAAGAAAGGGAAGGTATATTGTTGGTACTCTGACACGAGACGAGGTCTGAGTGAGTTTCGGCTTCTCTTCTGCTGCGACTGAGTCGAAGCGAGGGGCAAAAAGGGGCCGATGAAGAATTTACCGAAGGGACTGGTGCGGCAAGGGATGTTGTTGTCACCAAAGAAGGTCTAGACAGACGTCCAGAGGAAGATCGAGGAATGAATTAAAACGGCCCCTTCATAAGGAGTATTGATTTACTGCATTCGGTGGAAATGAAGTGCTACTCTGCAATGCAATAGTTAGCTAGGAGCTCAGGAGGTGTCTCCGGATGATGGAACAGTGATCCACGTGACGGACACTGAAGTGCAGAAGAGGTACTTGGGAGGGTGTAAGGGTAGGTAGGAAAGGCATGCGAAGGTATCGTGACATTCCTTAGAAGTGAATTAAGAACTAAGTGATTACTGCCCGCAAAAAAGCCAGCGTACTGGGGTAATAGGTCAAAACAAGTACACACTGAATCAGAACATGCAATCCGAACACCACCCTAGCCCAGACCAGCCGATACCCCCACCCAACGCCCATTAGCAATTAGAAAAACACAAATGAAAAGAATAGAACATCACTTGAGCCGTTCAGCGAGCTCCGCATAATCAAAATCATCGTGGTCGCCTCCCCATTCCTGGACTTTCAGTTCGGCAGCAACATTCTCGTCACTAATGTCGGGTATTTGCTCTAGGGTGACTTCATCATAGCTGTGTTTGAGTTCGTCGGCGCTGCGGTGATTGTCGATCCATGGGAGGAGTTTTTGTTCGATGCTTCGCTCAATGTAGTTCACTGAACCTTTCATGGGACAACTGTCGACGTGATCATTCAAGTCCCTGTCACCGGTCTCTTCAGCCGCATAGTCCCAACTCTTGCTATCTATAGGTAAATTGGGCCAAGCATGAGTCTTCGCATCATTGGAGTCCCATCCAAGAGCCGGTGTAGTGGATGGTACAGTGTAATTCCCCCAGGTAGGGTCAGCATCGAAGCTTTCTTCCCCTGGTAATTGCCAGCCTTGTGATGTGTGCTCGAAGTCGGTGAGGTGGACGTGTGAGTTCGAGAGAAAGTTGTCAATGTTTGCTGCGACGTCACTTTCCACGAGAGTAGAATCGCTGCCTATGGTATTGGTGGTGGAGATGAAGCTTAAGTTCTCGCTGGGCATATCGTAAGATTGACTGTATGCATAATTAGGAGCAGCGAAAGGAGATTGTAGGCCAGCGGTGTGTGGTGGTGTGGCTAGGCCTTGGACGAAAGGATCGAGCAGGTTGGGATGTTGAAGCTGTAGAGGAGTGTCGGACCAGCTGTTGAAGTTCTCGTTCATGTTCGCTTGCAGGTGATGGCTTGGATGTGGCGACGGTGACATGCACATCCGACGAGGGACTAGAGCAGGGTCAACATATCGCCAGTGTGTGCCATTACGCTCACTACTAGATGCTTGACGGAAGGTCCAGAGTATTACTGTTCTTCGCACAAAAGGCAAGTGAGGCCCAGCCGCCGATTGAACTTCTTGGTACATTGAAATCAGATCAACATAGTCGCGAGCCGGCCTCGTGGAGCCCATGCCTGTGTTGAAGCAGTGCGTTTGCTTGTCCTCGTACTTAGATTGGATATTTCGCAGACATGAGAAGGCCTGGGCCCAAGGACTTGCTGGAAATGGCACTTTGATCCTAGTCTCTCCATCGTTCATCGCAGTCACTTCGACAGCGAACGCTTGTGCTTCCAGTGGTGGGTCGGATATCTGGTCGCGGGAAAGTTCGGGTGGCTTGCTGAGAGTTGTGACAATTCGCCACTCAGTGTCATGTTGTCTGCCAGGCATCGAGAAGACCATCCGACTACAGAGCTCTGATCCCTCGGGAGGCTGACCCACAAGTAGATTCAGCGACGCCTCCATGTGGATGATATCGCAATCTAGCTCTCCCGAAGTGTAAAGTTGCTGCAAAAACGGAAATCTTTGCCTCCAGCTTGAGATGGAATCAAGACTACACCGTTGCCTTTGCGTCGACAGTTTGGAGAACCTATGTGCGACCAGGCCTTCGTTGTAAAGATCTTCCTCGTGCACATCGCGGTGGCGATCATCGATTGATACGGATGAGGATGTCATAAGCAGCCAGAACAGGACTGGTTTCATCGAGGAGCTATCGCTTGCCATAACATGTGTAGGCTCCTCGTAGCAGTCGTACTTGTTCCTCGGCAGGCGGCCCATGGACAGTGCCCGTAGGCAAGGGTCGTCCTTGAAGGAATCTTGGAAGCCATTCTTCGGCTCGTCTTTCGGTGGGAACAGCCGTTCATCTGTAGAACATTAGCAGAGCGATGAGCATGAAAGTGGCGTATCTTACAAGCTGGGTGGTCTTTGAAGAAGCCTTTCAGGACTTGAATGTGGCTTGAGACTTGCTTTCGAGTTCTCCTCATCGACTCGTCGGGACGTGCTCCGGGAGGAAGGGATTCGAGATAAGCAAGCCACAAGTATACTCTGATCAGCTCATTACGACCATGAGGTTTGCCTTCGTAGGAGAACTTTCTCCTACCCATCTTTGGTAGATACATTAGGGCTGCGACGATGTCAGTTGTCTGGACAGACGATCGTAGGGAAGGGGTGTTACCATCAAGGAAGGCATCCTCGAGTACTTCAGGCCATTTCTTGTCGTCATCATTGCCTTCCCGATTTTGACGGGAACGATAAGCTTGGTATTGAGACGACTCGGCGATGGGATTCCGGTCGAACCTCAGTTGCCGTTGACGACGAGTAGTTTGCCGTCGAAGTTCTAATGTTTGTCCTACGGGTTGGCGGTGTGGTTGGGAAGGTACTGTGGGGATGGTGTACATGGGCCGCTCCGCCCGGGGCTGGTGTCCTTTGCTATCATGATAGAGCCCTACTGAAGCCAGGATGTGATGCTGGGCGTTCCCAGCCGAGTCTGAAAGAGGCTGTCGGGCCGTAGAATGTCCACTGGGGCCGTCCAGTGGAAGTTGATGAGTATATTCTGAAGGTAGAATATGTCGACGGTGGTCCATCGATCGTGTAACTTGGCGGTTAAGAATGCGCTGCCTCACTCAGGCACTTTGACAATTCTAAAGTATCGTCACCGGGACATTCACAGGTACATTCGTAAGCTTCGTAAAGGCTGGGTGCAATGAGCTTCTGTTGGTCAAGGAAGAATAAGGATTGCAGTAAAAAATGTTTGGAGGAATGGCAGCAAGAAGATGAAGAAAGAGGGAATGTTAACAGGTGACTTGAGAATGAAGGAGCAGATCCGAGCTTATAAGAGGAAGGGCCATGACCTCTGCAGAGATCGAGCCGGGTAGACATGAAAGACGTTTTGAAAGGTTTGCATGCAGGGTGGTTGCGTGGGATTGGACCAACTCGATGGACAAGGTGCCCGGAAACGTCCTCAGTGCAGACGTCTTCCCAGAGCCAAAGACAGGGCCATTAATTCTAACAACAGGAGTGGCTAAGTTCGTTCTCTTGACGCAAGGACAACTGTATATGAATGGATATTCTGCCTGCGAAGAACGTTCCGGCAGTGATTGGAGGAATGCTTCATTTTGGACGGGCATGTGCCACTCTACCCAAGCTAGATAAGCTCCCAACTACCAGTAGTATGTACTACCAACACGTGGGAAGCAACCTGCCAAACGCGAGAATGCAAGAAAATGAGTGTTAGCAATGGACAACATACGAACACCATAGCCATAATGAGCTTAGCAGATAGTTTTCTCCTTTAAATAAACCGCAGGAAGGGAAGAAGAGCTCACACGGGCCAGACAGTCTTGGGTGTGACATGGCTGAAAGTATCGAATATCATGACTGCGGGATATTGATAGTTGGAAAGTCATTCACTGAAAAGACAGGGGGCTGGTAATTAGGAAGGAGGTGCAAAGATTCTGTGTAGAGGGATGGCTGCCGGTTGCGGTAGCTGCGGCAAGGGAGGTAAAGGCCTGCGCAAAGCGAGATTTAATTCTGCCAAGGAGGCGAGATACCTTCATCCAAACCCCCTCAATCCATTTCCTCTTCCCCTTCCATATCGAATTTCTTTCGGTTCCGGCTACCTCCTGTAAGCTTGTGCGCTGCAACCTTGTTGACCTGTGCTCCTGTTCTCTTCTCCATCTTCGCAATCTCCTCTTCGGCATCAACTGCGTCATCTGCGGCAAATTCTATAACCAAACGGCGGCCGAGAAGATGCGTGTCTTTGAGAGCCTCTAGTGCATTCTCCGCTTCGCGAGCCGTAATGAAATTTGCGAAGGCAAACCCACGGGTGGTGTGATCAAATTTCTTAGGAACGCGAACGGATTGGAGCTGTCCATAAGCACCAAACAGAGCCCGCACATCTTGCTTGGTGGCCTGAAACGGAAGATTCTTAATGATAATCTTAGTTCGCTTGCCAGCCTGCTTTTTGGCGTTGTTTTCTTTCCTCTTCTCTTCAGCTGCATCGAGCCCCTTGTGTGACGCCTTGATCAACAGTTTGTGATCTTCAAGAACATGACCATCCATTGCAGCCAGGGCTGCTTGCGCCTGAGCCTTGCTCCTGAATTCAAGGAAACCGAAACCCATACTCAGTACCTGACCAGGCTTCTTTGGGTCTGTCTTGGTCTTGACACGAGCGGAAATGAATCCATCAAGAGGTTGGAAAGCCTCAGTGAGAATATCGCTCGTAGTAGTGAAGTTGAGATTGCGCACAAACAATGTTGATGTGTCGAGGGTCTCCACAGCACTCTCCTTTTCAAGAAGGTCGGACGCTGAAAGCTTCTCCTTTCCTGATTTGCCAACTTCACGGTCAGATGGCACAACGGTAGCATTGCTGCTGGGAATCGTGAATAGGTTTTTCGGCGCCTTCTCGAGGAAAAGTACCGAATCCTGAAAGCGACGGTAGGCAAGACTTGCAAAAGCTGCTCGAGCGTGGCTAGGTTCCGCGAATTCAACAATGGCAATGGTACCGATTGGTGGCATCAAAACTCGAAGTACCTGTCCAAAAGCCTCGAACATCTTCCTCAATTCTTCAAGAGTCATACCATATGGAAAGTTCTTCACGAGAATGGCAGAGTCACCACGTTCTTTTCTCTTGAAGGCATCCAGATCAACGCCATTCTTTGCGAAGTACGACTTGGACTCCTGGATGGCCGTAGTTTCGGCAATAGCTTGCTTGTATCCAGACTCCGCAGATGTGGGATCTAACATTTCGGACTTGGAAACACCAAGGCGATGCGCGACGGCTTCGTTGACAGCATCTTGGTTCATGAATAAAGAGTTCCAGTTGAAGGCAGACGTGGCTTCCGCCTTCTTCTTGATCTGCTTCTGCTTCTTCAGTGGCAACTTCGCGATGGCAAATTCGTCCAACTTGTTTTCTCTTTTTGCAGACGCAGGAATGATATGCAACAGCCTACCTTGGAAGGGCTCACCGTCAAGATTGTGAAAGGCTTCGGCGGCGGCGTTCGGATCAGAAAATTGGACGAGGACGAATCCTTTGCTCGTTCCAGCAGCGTCGACCGGCAGATGTACCTATATTCGATCGTGTTAGCATTGAATTATATCAAACTGCAATAACATAAGGTGGTAGGTTGATCGTTTTCAGAAAACACGAAGCATCTACTAAAATATTCGTCCAGCTCTCATCACATGCTTGTAGCATAAGCTGTCCCTATCTGGATATTCATCATGAAACGAGGAGGCAAAGAAAATTGCGAAGGATATGTTCATGCATACCTCTTCTAAAGATCCGAATGGGGTGAAGTGCTCCCTCAGATCGTCCTCTGTTGCAGAGTAGGGGAGATTCCGCACGAAGAGTCGACCGGTGGCTCTGATGGATTCAATGGTAGGATCTGGTTTGTCGATTTCTTCTTCGTGTTCTTCTTCAGCAGCAGGCTCTTCGTGTTCTTGAGTGTCGTCTGGCTTGGATTCAGCCACGGCGGCAGGTTCAATCAGTACAGCCTCTGTACCAGGAACATCAATCTCATCGGGATCCATCAAATCTAACAACCTGTTTGTCCGACTCCGAAGCCAGTCCTCATCTGTAGTATTTGGAGCAGTCGATTCCGGAACATCCTCATCCAGCCTATTGGACTCGGCTTCAACAATCGGCGCGGGTATGTCGACTGGTATTACAGGTGGTGGTGGGCTCTTTTTGCGGGACTTCTTTGGTACAACCTCGTATTCGCCATCACTCTCGCCCTCTGGAACCTCAATAGCTTGCATCTTCGTCGGCGGCTCGTCATCCTCTGTCTGTGCCTTCCACGTCTTTGGCTTCGATGCCGGTTGCATAATGTCCATAAACTCCTTCAACTTGGGATCCGATTCATCCACGTTGTCCCTCTTCCTCTTAGTCCCAGCATTGAGGGCAGAAGTTGCAGCTGCTTCAGCTCTCTCCTTTTTTCTTGCTGCAACACTTTCTCGCACCTGTTCTCGTTGGGCTTTTCTGGAGACTGGCAGGCTGGCATCGGATATCTGCTCACATATTAGCGGGTGCGGTAAATGATATATGGAGAGAACATACGGGACGAGCAAGCTCTACACCAATCTTAGACATGCGTATGAAAGTCTTGTTGAAGTATTTGACTGCCTTGGCAGCTTCCTCTGGTGTTTTGTATCCCACATAGCCAATTCTTCGATTTGAGATTAACTTCGCATCTGTGATCGTGTACTTAGCTCCGAAATGCTTCTTGAACTCCTCCTCTGATATGGTAGGAGGAAGACCCTTGATGAATATGCGCGATGAAGCCATCACAGGCGCTGCGGGCTCCATGATGGGTGACAATGAGAATGCCAACAAACACAGATGAACAACAAACCGCGTGTTCACGGTTTTATGAGAAGCTGTCTCGGCTAGCACCACCAAAAAAAAAATTGCAGTCTACCGGATCAATGTAGTGCCGGCTTCCAAAGAGGAGCCGCTCGATTGTCTCGGGGAATTCGAGAAGGAGGGACCGGCGCTGACCAGCCAAGCAACAGCAAATCAAGCTGTGACTGGTCGCCATGCGATCCACTTCAGAGTTGTCAGGAGCTCTGGAGGCTTTCCAGATCACCATACACTCAAAAGGTACATCAACCATAACACCTGGAAGAGGACATCTGCGACGTGTTTCTGCAACAACAGAACTATCTTTGATCTCCGCCTATCCGCCAGCTATTGCATACAACCGAGACGTTAATTACAAATCTCGATCTACAGCAAGTCAAGCAAGTCTCACTTCGCAACAGATCTACCCACCAGGAGCACGCTAAATCAACAATACTACAAAGATGTCCGCCGTAAAGATGTCAACTGAGGAGAAGTCAAAGGACAAGCTCGAGGGTATGTTTATTCTGTCCGTTCACTTTTTGATCTGCAGAGTCACAACAAAAAGGCTTGGGAAATGCGCAGACGCAGACCGCCGGAAGCCCCTTTCCGTCAAAACAAACAAATCAACAAACGGACTGCTAACTTCTGTACAGCCCAGATCAAGTCTGCCGACATGGTGAGAATTTGACGCGACTGGAGTTCACTTTATAGGACATGACGAACTGATAATCTGGCAGACTGATGATATGCAACAAGAGGCAATTGATGTTGGTGAGTTCAAAAAGGGAGTCTGCGGGGGGGTTTAGCTAACAAAACGACAGCGCAAGAGGCTATGAACAAGTTCACGGTTGAGAAGGTTAGTTCATTTCAGCGTCCATCGTTTCGACCAACAGCTAATAATCAGCAGGATATCGCAATGCACATTAAGAAGACCGTACGCTCTCCTCTCCACCCAAAATACCCCTCCATGATCTCTCCAGCCAGAAACACTAGCTAACACATTCATTCCCAGTTTGATGAGCGCAAGGGACCTACCTGGCACTGTATCGTTGGCCGCAACTTCGGATCCTTCGTCACTCATGAGACCAAGCATTTCATATACTTCTACCTCGGTCATTGCGCAATCCTCCTCTTCAAGACCCAATAATCGCGCATCTGCCATACCTCAAAACACCTTCTTTACCCTTCCACCACTCAAAACTTGATTTGTTCGGCGCACACAGGCAAAAGTTCAACACGGAAAACGGGCGGATTCAGCTTTGGGCTAGGGACGGTTTGCAAGGGATATGATTGATATGCTGGTTTGCTTTGGTTCTGATTTGGAATGGTTTGCGGTTTGCGAACGAGAATGAGGTTTATGGTTTGACGAATTGAAAGCCGGCATATTGAGCAGGCGATGCGTGGATAGGGATCTGTTTGTCTGGATGGGAATGGCCATTTGGAGACATACTCCTGGATTCATTGATGAGGACATGTGATGCATGAATGAATGCTTGCTTTCGTCTTTATGAATGCAACTGATGACAATCACTGGTTTCTCGCTCTTGACTCTTTCTTTTGGTGAAGCTACTTTGCTCCTTCAAGGACTCGGTCCCCTTCCAACCCTTGTTTCGTGCAACTGCACTTACGTTTACAGCACAGCCCTTCCCCAAGATGTCCATGTGGTAAGTCGGCCCCTCCTATCCAGCCTGCACTTCCCCTCCGTTGTTGCTGCAGGTACAGGTGACCCTCCCTCCACTTCCATCCCTTCCTTACTTCACAATACTCACTTCAAGCCAGAGCCTCAATTTCCACATCATGCCATACCACAGCATATCTCCCTACAGCTACCCAGCTACCTAACTACCCCTCGAGCTACACCTTACCTGCTACATCTCGAGCTACCCCTCCATATTTCCACACCTCTCCATCCACCCTCCTTCCTTCCATCCTTCCCGTCCAACAACAACGACGGCTCATGCAAGTCATACATGCATCAAGCAACAAGTAAAGTAACTAACCAACATGTAAGATTAACATTGCATTTGCTTTGATATGTCGTGAGAGTAGTCATGATTCCTTCCCATCACAGCTTTTGCACTTCCCAATGCAGCAAGTAACAATTCTTGTGATATGCCTCTCATGTCGTTTCCTGCTCTCATCTCGCTCCTTTCCCATCTTCATCTTCATCTTCATCCCTCTGTCCCACCAAAGTATATCTCCCCACCATCACCCAGCTAGCTGGCGATCTCTCTACCCCTCCACCCCCCATCTCCATCCTCAGGTTCCTTCCTTCGATCCCGTACAACAACTTATACGCCTCACGTAGTACATACGAGCAAAGTAACTGCTTTGACATGCATTCCCTTTACAGGTTTTGAAACTTCCTAATATGGTACCGAAGAAGTGTTAGCTAACCTCGCAATACCCCTTCAACCCCATCGTCGTAAACCACCAAATACTCCTTCTCCCCTCCCTTTCTCCCTTCTCTCCTCCCGTCCATATATATCCATCTCCCTTTATTCCATCCAGCCCTCCCTCTCCCAAGCAGTGACACAAAACCCCACCCACCCCACACTAGCCCGCTCTCCCCTCCATCACGCTAAATACTTTCCCTTCTTACTGAATACGAATATACTTTCCATCATCTCGCATTGGATAGAATACGACGCCGTGCCTTCACTACCATCCCAACCCATACTGTATATACCTACGAGTACTACATCATATGCTCTCCCATGCTATGTCGTAACACGGACATAAGCCCTCCCTCCCGCAAAAGGCTAACTAACCAATTCATCCCATCCCATCCCAATCCCATCCCATCCTAATCCCATCCCACCCCAATCCCCCCCCAATCATCTCTCAATCTTAGCATAACCACAGAAAAAGCACCCACAATCAAAAAGCAATCCAAGCAAGCAAGTTCTTTCTTTCTTTCTCTCTTCATTGAAGGGAGTGAGGGAGGGGTATCGTATCTTGGCAAGAAGTGGGATGGATATGCCGAATCGAAGTTCAAGTTTCGTCCCTATCTATCAACTCACAGATCGCATCGAGTGAGTAAGATAGCTCTCGATCGAGAGGTTGTTTATTTTCTCATCTGTATTTACATGTCACTTTCCAGTACGAATTATGGCTGGTGTCAAAGCGTACCTACAGCATGGTTGAGTAGTATCTCGCAAGTACACAAGAACGCCATCCATCCATCCATACCTAGGAATGCCACACAATATTTGCAGAATTTCCATTTCATTTTTGAAGATTCATGTTCTTGAATACAATTCTAGCCGCGAGACATTTCTTTCAGCCTATGCTTCATTCCTCTCTCTGTAACAAATTGCTGGCCACTTTCTATACAAGGAGGCCGCAAAAAGGATCTGTATCTGTCTGTCTGGTATCCATCCCAGCCCATTTTCTCTCTCCAACGCGCATGCAAGAAGGAAAGAAGACAAAAAGACAACCCAAACGATGATCCCTCCCAAATGCATGCTCCCCATTCCGTTTCATATCGTACGTAGGTATCCATCCCATCCGTCGCGCCATAGCTCCCCCGCAAAAATGCTCAGATTGTGTGTTTGTATCATGTCGTAAAGGAAAGTGATGGAAAATGTGCAGTCATTGTACAATAAAGACTCGGTATCCGTGGAACTTTGTCATATGTGCATCTGCCAACTGTAGGTGTAGTCGGAAGAGATTTGTGTTGAGGGCCCTCACTCATCGGCCATGTAGATGGCAATGTCCTTGCGCATCTTCTCCAGGCGAGAGTGCATATCAAGAAGATCACGCTCCTTGCTCTTGGTACGCTTATCACCTTCAGCCACGACTTCCTCAAAGAGCTCGACGTATTTGGGGTAGTAGAGACGGTACTTGGCCGCGAGCTCAATGGCCTTTGGCTTGAGGCGGGAACCACCCGAGCTGGACGAGGTGACGGACGAGGACTTCTGGTGACGCTTGTGGATAGGTGAGCGGGAGTTCTTGGTGGAGAAGCGAGGAGCAGGAGAAGCGGAAGAGGAGGTGCGATCACCAGAGGAGTTCTCGATGTCGGAGGCGTTGGTGGGCGGGGAGGAAGCGAGAGGAGAGGATTTCTGAGGAGAATTGCTCTTGTTCTTGGCGGAATTGAAGGAAGAGTATGAGCTTGTTGTGGTAGCTCGCGATGTTTGACTGGCATCGGAGACGCGGTGGTTGGTGACCGGGACGTCCTTCTTGACCTTCTTGCTGAGAGGGATACTGGAGTCACTAGTATCATGCTCCTCCTCACGGGCGCGCTTCATCACAGGCTTGGCCTTTGGCTTGAGCTGCTCCTTAACGGTCTTCGCCTTGCTTGGAAGAGGCTGCTCCGAGTCGTCGTCCGAATCTTCAACATACTCAGCGGAGAGAACCTTGCTCCCGGCCTTTGGAGCTGCAGCGGCCTTCTTAGCTGGAGCCGGTGTTGACTTTGGCGCGGGTTTCTTGGCAGACTTGGGCGGGTTCTTTGAGAACAGACGCTTTGCCTGTGCCTCCTTCTCGCTGGTCTTCTTTGACTTGGCCGTCGGTGGTTGGGAAGCCGATCGAGCCATTCCTTCACCCTTGACCTTTGACAGATTCTTGTCATCAAGAGGGCCATCATCGCCGTTTGGAGTGTCTCGGCCAGATCCCTCGGTATTCTGGCTGTTGGACTTCCTCGCCAATGCGCCCTTTGCAATCTCTGCTTGCAACTTGCTTAAACACTTGCCAGTGCCACGTTCTGCCTTGATCAAGAGCTTATCCCACTCCGGTTCTGAAACACCCAGGCGCATCTTGTCATACTGCTTCACAGCATTGTCAATCGCACGTTGACGATCATCCTTCGAGCTGTACTTGTAGGTCCAAACGTCAAGCTCCTTCCAGAAATTCTTCCGAAGCTCCCACTTGCCAGTGGTTTCGTTCAAGTCGCCCACCTTGCGAAGAGCGTTGTCCAGATCGTTCTCTGAAATATCAGGGAGTCGCTTCTGAATGGCCTTTTCGGAGAGCGATTCGACAGCGAGTAGGTGGATAACGGGCTTGCGGGCTTCCTTCGCCTTCTCGGCTTGCTGTTGAGAGAGAGGAACCGAGGTGGGACCGAGCGATGGAGAGCCAACTCCAGAGAGAGCTGGACTCGAAGGCGTCGATCTGGTGGTATCGCTAGCGAGGGAACGGTTCTTAGAGAGGAACTTGGTCTTGTTGGTCAGTGGCTTGGAAGCTGGACCACCACGACGCGGGGCAGCAAGGTTGCCATTGATAATCTGGGTACTACCAATTGTCAATTCAACTTTCTTCTTGATGTTCCAGAGCAACTTACGTATTTGCGAGCTTCTTCTGCTTCTCCGAAGCCAGAGCGCCCTGGAGCTGTGTGAGAGCATCATCGGCACCGCCCGTCGTCTCTGCTTTCGCTGCTGGCTTGGTAATTGCGGTCGTAGGTTTGGCAGTGGGCTTGGTTTGCGCGAAGCCTGCTGGAATGAATCTTTTGCCAGTAAGACTAGCAGTCCAAGCAAGATTTGGTTTGTTCTGGACCTTGATAATGCCCTTCTTGATATCGGGTCTGAGTTGCGAAGACATGTCTGCGGTATTCGAGGCTGCTGAGCAATTGGTACTTTGAAAGATATCGTACGTGAAGGGATCGTCAGAAGTTTGGAGGTTTTGAATTTTGGTTCCGTACGAGAGAGACTGTGTGTCCGCTATTAGTAAATATTTTCCATTCTATTGTGGGCGGTGGACAATAGCAAGCGGTTGCCGCCGCCATAAGGTGGTGAAGCGAATCCCATGATATTGAAGGTGAGCAGAACAATTGCCCAACCCGACAATTCACCTTCCGCACCTCGGAACACCAAATAATTGAACGGTAGGCTTACGGGATGTTCCCCCAAGGACAATTGAAGTCCTTTCCCATTCTGCACACATTTTATCATCTCCTCAAGCACCGCATCGGTCAAGGTGACCCCGAAGACATCCGGAGGACTTGAGCCAGCCTTGGAGGCAGCCCCTTGGGAGCTCTGCAGCGTCAAGCCCGACTCTGGAATGACGAGAGAAGGCATTTTGTAGGATGGTCTGCCAGAAGCAGTTTCGAATTTCGAGGTATTCGTAGGAAGGGAGGGTTCGGGAGGTTGTGGTTCTCGCTGCCAAGTCTCGTTGCTGAGGCGGTTGACGCTCAACTCTCGACTATCTCGACATGAAAGCGGTGGTAGCAGAGTCCATTTGCGAAGGGAAGTTGGAGGACTGGGTCGATTGTTGCTTGAGGAAGAGTCGACCAGTGGACAGTCACATCAAAGAAACATTCACGGGGTCAGGTGTGAAGAGTGAAGAGTGATTGTGAGCGAACAGGCAGAGCAGAGCAGAGCAAAGCAGGAAGAGTGAGTGAGAGGGGATGATCGAGGCGAGGCGAGGTCCTGGTCCTGTTCTGTGCACCAGCAAACCCAGCAGCAACAGCGTGATGTGATGGCACCGAGCACTGGCACTGCACTGGTGCACCCAAGATGGCCTAGGCCGGCAAGGATGGCAAGGATGGCAAGGATGGCAAGGGTAGGGAGCGGGCAGCGCAGGGATGGACTGAGGGTGCCAGGTGGTGGGCGCCGTGAGATGGTGGGACTGACAACCTTGGTAGCCGGCCTGTTGTGGTAAGGCAGTGTCACAAGGATCCGGGTCGGAGTCAGTTGAACTGAGATCCGCTGGTGGACGAGCGTCGAGTGAGGGCACCGAAGCACTGAGCACCAGGGCAACAGAGATAACCAAAGGGCAGAAGATGTCTTCTCCAGCAAGCCCGGGCAAAGAAAGAGTCTGGTTGATGCAACGGTGGATGGATTGGGCACCGTCTGCTTGCTTGCTTATTTGCTTGCTTGCTTCCCTTTTGAGGTTTGGGTCGAGGGACTTTTGCGCAGCAAATCGGCCAGCAAACCAGCAGCAGGCAGTCTACGCCCACCACGAACGATCGAAAGAAGAACGAGGCTTGTCGGCTTGCAGGGCAAGATGCAAGCAAGGTGCAGTGTGGATCGGCCTCCTGTCTGCGGAACACCAGGGAAGTAAGTCGTCAGTATGAATTTGGAAAGTATATATTTGAGGGAGAGCCCAGTGGTATAGTATAAATCATGAAAAGGTTGGCTAGGTAGAAGCTCAAAGAATGAATCTCGGTCAAAGTCTTGCTTCACTTCCAGACGAGGGCATAAAGACAACAATCAAATTCTCACTTTGCGTCATGCCTCTAAGTCAGGTCTTTGTTTCTAGGTGTTCCTTCTTTGTGAGCACACCGACGGTTCTACGGATTGGATGTACAGTACCTGCCTCCGTTTGAAGGTCCCGCATGGAACGTCTCGAAGGAGAGGTGTGTTTATTTCAGGATAATTTACTCGGATTCCCAAAGCATGTCTCCAGCTCCTTCCCTTTCCCCTCTTCCGAAACCCCTCCTCAACTTCCGGAACTTGGCGCTTTTGTTTTTATATGTCCCTCCCAACTTCTAGACACTGGAGATGAGGATCTGGTCCAGCAATTACACTTTGGTTTCAAATATCAAATACCTCTTGCACCTTCAGCTAATGGGTCCTTTCAATCAAGTACCTCCACTCCGCTATGAGTATTGCGGTGAGCACCGAGGGGAGCTAGCTAGCTGGCTAACCAAATGGGCATTCCATTCCGCGAGAAGATGACTGAGTATGACGGCGATGGAGCACACGCCTTCATCAGGCATCTGATTACACACACACACAGCACAGCATACAGCATCATCAATGAGTTTCGGTCCATACATACAAATTTATATGCATGCAACGTTCACCCACCCACCTCACAGCTCACGAGTAAGAAGCCCAATGGATGTCTCCGGCTTACAGACGACAGCACTGCCCGGGAAAACACGATGAGATGCTTCATCCCATTATGGCTAGAGTAACAAGAAGTCACTTACCAAATTAAGTCAAGTCCTAGTCGACCACGAGGGACTAATTTGCCTAGGCCACCTGGCAAGGCAGAGCCAGCGGGGTATTTTTGTCGCTAGCAAATACGAACTGAACCGATTCGAACTTCGAACTGCGAACTGCGAACGACTGCCCTGAATCCTCTGTTAAGTATTTATTTTATCCGGCAGGCACAGCCAGCCAGGTCCCGTTCACGAACCTGTACCTCCATAGAGGACTTCGTAAATAAAATCCCGAAGGAGGATGCGGAAGGAAGGGACGGAAGGAAGCTCAGCTAGATTCAAGTCAAATGATCCATCATGCAGCAGCAGTGGCGAGTAATATATTAAAGCTCGGAGGGGATGCGAGGAACAGGAACAGCGGCTACCCCATATTTCACACGTTCAGACGGAGGGGCAGAGGAGAACCTCTAGATGACTACATATTTATCCAGACGAATCGTCCCGCTGGTCGCCACGAGCTTGGTTCGAGATTGATTGATTATTTGTTTATTTATTTATTTATGGAGAGATTGAACTCAGCATGGCATATCAGGCACAAGTTACTTTCTCCAGAATCTGAGAATCAAGAATCAAAGCAAGATATCCTCCCCGTGATCAATATCATCTCCATAACATCAGGAAATCCGTATCCGCTGCATCGGGAAGATTCGCAGCCATGGATCTCATCACATCACATACAAGTACACGTCCTGGACCTCGAGACGCTGGGACGAATCTCGCCTCATCATTCGCCGCCCGCCTTGAAGAAAAGCAAGCCACAAGCAGTTTCGCCATCTCATTTTTCAGGGCTGCAGATTCTGCTTGGCTTTTCTTTCCCTCTCCTTTCTTTCCTTTTTATCGGCTTTACCTTATCATTATCAATTGGGACTTTTTTGTCCCACGTTCAGACGCCTCGAGGCGCCTCTAGATCCTCACTACCTACCCACTTCACCCCACCACCAGATCACCCCCCAAGACTAAACTAGACATCTAGGTCCCGAGCAACGACCCCGAGCTATCCCTCGCTGTTCTCTAGTCCGATCAGTCTTCAAGCCAGCGAATGAAGACAGCGGAATACGTCCCGAGAGCTAGCTCTAGCACTCCAGTCTAGCTGGGCTGAGGTCAAATCGGGTGGCCCCAGCCTCCCGCTTCATGGATGTCACGTACTTTACGCGGTCCCAAAAATACCTACTGATACCAACGCGCTCACTGCCACGCGCCACACCATACCAGTATCAAAACCTCGACGGGTTTCGAAACCGTCACCATTGCTGGCTGTAAACGAACCCCAGACTGGGATTCGGATCCTGTCTGTGCAATATCCTGAGGACTCGGTAACGCATGGCACTCACAAGTCGCTACCAGTACATCCGTCCGAAATAGCGTCCCAAGAAAGTAATGCAAGTAACCATCCAATTCAGTACCATTCGATGGTTGTGCTTGTATACCCTCGCCTAATCAAAGTTGCACAGTACGTACCTGCTAGCAACTCCAATCTCCCTCGGAGCCAGCAAGCGAAAAGGCAGATGTTTCTTATATATTTCACGGATGCCCCATCCGAGTTTCGTCGCATCTGTAACACCCCATCCCCTCCCTGAGTCCTTGCTGGAGATCTCCAGTAACCCGAACGATAATCCAATACCACGGACAGGACTCAGTTTTGACGAATTAAACTTCAACCCTCATGAGTCTCACAACCTAATGAGGTGTACGCAGGTATCTCGCTTGCTCCCCGAATGAATGCCACGCCATGGCAAAAGCATTGTGCTGTGCTTCGTGAGTAGGGATATGGCACGGTATCAGGGCACGGTATCAGGAGTGTGTACGGTCCAGAACTTGCGTTCGAGTTGATGTCCTGTAAAGGTTGCAAGGACTCGAACTCGAACTCCAATTCGAATTCGTCGGCCAAAAACAGAAGAAAAACAATGCCCCGCCTCCACATCCAACATCTTGCGCAACCGCACCTTTTGCAAAGGGCCGAAACATTTACATTGTCGTCAGCAAGACCAGGGGCATCGAGGGCAGATCCCACGCCCCAGTGCACGCCCCAATCAGCACATCTCCAGACGTCACATCCCTTCATTATCAAGCAAGATCAAACAAAAACATAACTGTCAGGCTGCCAGCAATCGTATCTGCAAGCTTGCCTTTCCCTTTCCTTCAACGCCCCCCGCCGCTCCATTATAGAGTGCTCGCCGAAAACCCCCAAACTCTGTCAGCGGTCTATTATCCCGTCGCCCATCACACGCCACCACAAGACAACGTATAAAATAGCACGATTTAGGATTTTCCCGCAAAGCATATTCCGCAATCGGGAAGTACGTACCGACGGCATACAGTACTTGGTTATCGTAAAAGTCAATTTAGATACCGTCCTTCCTAGGTAGCGTTTAAAAGCGACTCATGAACAAAATCCAACCAGGACTAGAAAGAACCAGGACTTTGAGAATATCTTCACACACGTCTAAAAACAAGGACAGGAAGATACACACTTTTCCTTTCACTTTCACTTTTACTTTTACTTGTACTTTCACTTTTATATATACCCCTCCTCGTCGTCACAACCTCTAGATTGCCTCTTTTTTCCCCCCCAGCACGACTCGCTCGACATGTTCTTATTCCTGAGTTCGGGCGGCAGTTGGAAGTTGAAACAACCGTTCCTGTTCCCCCGTCTCCATCCCCACTACAAAGCACTGCTTCAGAGCCGACCATCCATGCTTCTCAAGCAACGGATGTTCATCGCTTCGCAAACATATCTTTAAATCCTCCTCCGCGCATCGAACCATTTATTCTACAGTACTGTATCCCTGACTCGGAAGTAAACGGCTGTGACCGCTATTTTAAGCTTTACGAGGACTGGCTTTCTTTACTCTGGAGTGGAGTTCAATCAAGAGAGACTCCCGACCTCGACATGAAGTCGAACTGTCAATAATGCCTTTTATCTGCAGCAACGTTATGTTTCCATCTCATAACCAAGCTTCACAAACACGTAACATCTATAAATCCCGAGCAGCGAAGCTCTTACCCTCCCTCCTAACCCCAATCCAATCTCTCCAGAAACGGTGGAAGTCTCAACCTTCCAGATTAAGCCCATTCTACTTACTTACTTTATACATAACAAAGTATAGCATGGCGGACACTCCCGAATACTACGGCGGTACCTACGGTACTGCACGACAACAATGCCGTGCAATTTCCACGCCGGCTGATAGGTAGATCAGGTCAGATCAGATCAGATCAGATCCGCATATCGCGTGCATGCATACATATATATACATAAGCACCAGGAATGTTGGAGATCAACTCCCTTCATTTTGTTAGGCAGGTTCTCGTCATCAACTACCTTTCCGTCTCGTCGGATATCGGACGTCGCGCCGGAACCAATAGTTAGAAGTCCTAACCTCATGTACGAGGTTGAAAGCCGTTATTCTTCGTCACCGGCAAATGAAATCTCCTTGCCAAATCATAGATAGATAGATACCTTGCGCACATCTCGAGACCCAATGGCGGCTTACGCATTCCCACCCAATCACAAATTCGCCCTCGTTCCATATAATACCATAATCATAGACCACGCCTCGTCTCGTCTTACCAGCCAACGAGATGGTAAGGTCTCTGCCCTATGAACTCCCGCTCGACGAATCGGAGTAAGAGTTCGGTATGTGGTGAGGAAGAAGGAGGGGTGCTCGTCTGATATCTGATATCAGCCCAGCGTGCCATTTTTGCTGTTACCGTGATACTGAGGCTATGGCTGGATGTGGATTTTCTGTACTGCAGGAGAGGAAAGGGCTTTCAGCTGTGGTGTGGTGTGGTTTGGATTGAATCTCACCTTCTAAGCCCCCTGTCTGCTGCATCTTCCATCTCAGCAGGTGAGAAGTCGAGCGAGAGTAGCAATTGCAGCGCTGTCTCTTTCTGTACCTGAAGGGCAACTTTATCTAATTCCATACGACCAATTGTCCTCTCCAAATGTTCAGCACAGTATTGAGATTGACATATGTTCTAATAACTCTCTTTCCATCCCATCCATCCATCCATCCATCACATCCGAAGATCCAATTCCGAGTCCAGAACCGCTGGTGGAGAAACACCCATCCCATCCCGTTCCCACCGCCGCACCGCACCCTGCCCTCGCCGGCGGCCCGCCTCCCCTGCTACGGTGATATTCAATACCCTGTGCACCTCTCTGCATGGCATGCCACGACAAGCCAATCAGCCGGGCTGCCGGGACACAGAGTGGGGTAGACTGGTTTTATCGATAGGCGCTCCTCCCAGCTGCACTGCTCTGCTTGTGTGGATCTTCAACAGCTCATCATCACTTCCACTCTGCTCCGAACTCGAGTCGTCGGCTGGTTTTCCGAACCTAAAGAAAAGAAAGAGAAGGGCTGGACTTCATACTCCCGCGAAATAGAGGAGACTCAATTGAATTGATGTGACGCTTCATCGCAAATGTTAACTCTCTTTTCTCTCTGCGCTTTTCACTACAAAAGGATACAGCAAAAAGGGAGAGCGAGAGAGTGAGAGAGTGAGAGACAGCTTCACGACCTGGACTACGGTCAATTCGATCCGCCCACGCTTCGGAAGCGTCCAATTCCTCTGCAGCTTCCCTTCCCTTCCCTTCCCTTCCCTTCCCTTCCACTACACAGCACCTCAACCCAGATCCCGTGGAACAATTAACTTTTCTTTTCCTCCCTTCCACTCTTCCCTCCTATCAAGTTCATCCATCCACACGACTCTTCCTACCCATAGAAAATGGAACGGTTGATTGACTGATTGACTGATTGACTGATTGACTGATTGACCGATTTTGATATATTAAACCTTTGGATCTGTATCAGATGGTTTGAAGGGACGTGACGTTCCCTTCCATTTGCGAGCGGAGCAGGGCAGGGGTTCTATTTTAGGTTCCTCCAACTCGAGTTGACTGGGATACCCACCCTGGCTGATGGATTAGATGGGCTGGGCTACAGGGAGTTTGACCTCGCTAAACCATCGCTACGAATGGCATGGCAACGACTGCAAATGGTCACGTTTCGTCTCCCTCGTGAGACAGGACGGGATCTCAGGGAGGACGGCATCGATTGCTTGATGGATGGGACGTTGTACGAGGTTGTACACATCTTCGAATTGTATTGTTATCGGGGTTGTGAGTTGTGCTACTGAGGGGTCTCTTCCGATTGCGTGGGGACGGGAAGCTTGGCCTGAGATGGAATGGGAGGAACGATTGATCTGGTGGCGACTCGACCGGCCGACCTTCACTAACGGGACCCTGCATATCGGTGTCAACGTCATGATGTTCTCGAAGAGGGCAGGATTTTAGTGCATCGAAGTCAACGACGAGTACGAATTGTTTTGTGTACGGTACAGTACCGTTAATATATTTCTCATTCTCATTCTCGAACCATCAGTTGAACATTGAAGCAATTTCCGTATCTCTAATTTCTCTCCTCTCTTTTCCAATCCCTTCACATCTACACAATGGCGGCTTCGGGAGCAGGAAAAGCTCATCAATCTCTCAATGGTGAGTCCTGAAGTTATCCCTAATTCTAAAATTCTACCAGGATGCGAACATTGACTGATCGAACCAACCAGTCTTCAAAAAGCCACTCGGGCTCTTCAGCAAACAGCCCATGACAGGTTTCTACCGCAATGGCTATTGTGACGTTGGACCAGACGACACGGGAAATCATTCAGTCGCTGGTAAGGAACCCCATTTCTCACTTCCTTCCCCTTCTTTCAAGCCAGTTCCCTTAATTACACCTTATCCGTCCTACTCCATTTTCAAAAAGCAACAGCTAACACCACCCACCAGCAACGCTCACCGACCCCTTCCTCGACTTCACCGCCTCGCGAGGCAACAACCTCCGCAGCACCGGGCTCACGGCAGGCTGTAAATGGTGTCTCTGCGCCGCCCGCTGGAAAGAGGCCGTTGAGCACGCAAACTCGAATGTCGAGGCTGGAGATGGAGCTAAGGCGAGTGTGGTTCCGAAGGTGCATTTGCATGCTACGAGTGAGAAGGCGTTGGATGTCGTGGGTTTGGGGGAGCTGAAGAAGTGAGTCTCTCTTTTTATGGTATCGATGCGAGCGGTGGTGCTTAAGGGGAAGGATTGGGGAGATGTTGGGGTGTATGCGAGATGCCAGGAAACGATAGGATGTTAAAGGGCGAGGTCGCGAGGTAGTGGAAACTTGGATATGGAGTCTAACAAGTGTGTTCTAGGTATGCTGCAGAGCCAGAGGTCGGAAATGCAAGTAATGTTGCGCAGGGTCCTGGCGGTATGAGTGGTGCTGTGAAGGGGAGCACGGAGATGAGTGGAAGAGGAAGTATGACAACGAGAGATCAGAATGGTGTTTGAGTGATTGAAAAAGTCGGGCAAAGTGATGGACTGTACAGAAGCAACATCGCGTACATATGAAAATGGCATAATTATGGGATCTTGATCGGTATAATGGGAAATTTTCGGCATGTAAGGTCTTTTGATGTGAAAATGATACATCGGACATTCGTGGAAGTTGCTTTGAAAACGAGAAGAAGCGATCCATGCGATGCGCTCCCTCAGCCGGCACTCTGCCAAGGAGAGAACGACGAATCTGCCCAATTCCCAATTCCCAATTCCCACCTCCCATCCATATCTTCAACTCGATTAAGTTGAATAGTACAAATTTCATTGGCTCATTCATTGTCAAAAATCGAATCGCATTCTGGGACCTGCTCAACATAAATACCTTGCCGAGGCTCCATACCTCCAAATGATCTGATGGAGTGTGATTTCCGTTCTACGTATGTACTCTCAAAACCATCTTCTAAGAGGTTGGTTACGTTGTAGTTTCGTGTCTCTGCTGAAAGGACTTAGCGGGACAAGATGAACATGAGTGTGAGAACCAAGTACAGTGCGATTAAGAAGGTGACCAGTAAGAAAAAGGGCATTTTCTTTTCTTTCAACGTTTAATCTGATTTAGTGTTGGCGCGGTAGCAGTCAGCATACCTGTCTGCGTATTTCAATCTCGCTTATTACAATGCTTGATGTCAACATGACGATATCATCACCAGCATGCATGCAATACAGTACAGTGGTATCTTACATCATCGAGTCGAAAATCTTACTCGGTTGTTATGCGGTGAAAGCGTCTTTTTTGTAAGATATATTGATAGGTGAAGACCATCATCTAAGTTGTTAGCCAGTAGTGGCAAATCTTAACAACAGAGAAGAGACTTCATTGGGCTTCTTGAAGAGACACTTCAAGACTTTTCTCAAACAAATGATCCCTGTCTGAGAATTCATCGCGAATATCATGGTTCGGGTGATGTAGAATACTTGAGTAAACGATCTTTGTCTATTATCCCTTTAAGTGCGATTCAGAACACAGCCTGAAGGTGCTGTTGCTAAGCCTGTACCTTGCATTTGTTTAGCGAGCCCCGCAAGCGTTCAGGGTCAGAGTCACCGTTTGCTCCCGATCCTTTCGAGAAAATTTGCTGTCAGACAGACGAGGCAGACTCGAAACTTTTGAGTATGGCTATGGGTATGGAGAAGTCTGATATGCTACCCGAGGGCGTCCTGTCGTCTACTCGAGGCAGCGGGATTGGGAACGGCACGAAAACTGTCGAAGAAGCACCGAGGCGTACGACCGCCATGTGAGAGCTCCTCGTCTTCTTTGGCATCGGCAATATCATTTACCTCTCCTGTTTCTGCCCGCGAGAGGGACCAAAATGCTTGAGTGCTACCGAGTTTCTGGGGTAATGTATGCGGGCTGTTTTTTGTAGTCAAACATGACAGACAAGGCGAAAGAACGGCTTTGGTCACAAGCTTTAGTAGCAAGTGGTCCAAAAACCTACCTTCAAGCCTGCCTAGGGTATCGTCTTACGCTTGTTTCGCTTGGATGTACCGAGAGATCCAGTGAGTATTCTGGATCTTGGAGATCTCATCCTTGATAATATCCGGCGGCTGTAACTCACTCGATCCGTTTCCACAACCATTCGCTGGCGCGGCCAAGGCACGGGAAGTGTAGAGTTGGTTGGTATACCCACGTGGCCTCCGATGAACGTTGCCCATGTGGACTTGATTTAATGAGTTCTTGCGAACTTCTAGTCTGAGGAAACTATTACGAGAGTTACCGCATGGACTGCCACACTACCAGCTTGCTTCAGGTCAGTGTCCGCTAAAGCAGCCCCTAACAAGCTCAGAATTCAGCGCTCAAAACTGCGCTTTAGGGATCGAGTACAGGGCCCCCTCAGTTGCGTGTATTAAGGCAGTCCGTGGAATAGAGATTCTCGAACAAGTTCTTTCGTTATCTATTGGTGGCGCTGTAATGCCCGGGTTATGGTGAAGCTGGCAGCCAATGGGAGAGCAATGCACAACTGTGCATTTCCAAGACAGCTGTCAAGCGGCACACCAATAATAACAAGCAACGGCTGATGAGACTTGAGGCCCTTTGACGCCCTCGATCAAAAATTCAATTTCTCGCCCGCATCTTAAGCCGAGACGGACTCACGACTTTCGAAAAACCGTTCCGTCTATTTTAACTCTTGTCTCTTTGTTTCTCTCTTGCCCGCGATATCATCGACTTTGAACGGCTGGTATGGCAAGTCCAGGCCATGCGAAGATGGACCAGGAGATGGGCGAGGAGATGGCAGAGAAAGACGGCTTTCATAGCGAAGATATCGACCCAGACTCGTGGACGAAAGATGCAAGGTTGAAATTCAGTGTATTAGTCGGTTACGCAACTGAGCGAGCTGAAATATTCCATTAATGCCGTTTGCCTTTTGTCTTGGGCGGGCAGGGGACGCAGGGGAGGGGGTGAAGAGGCATTTCCAGACTTGGAATCAGCTGCTGGAAAGTGGCTAGACAAGAACATGTACCAGAGGTAAAGTCAAGTACTTTCAATCATTGCTTCTTCAATCTCGTAGTAGTGTCTTTCTGATCTTGCCGTCTTTTGTTGTAGTCAGGAAAAGTAAACAAAGCTTTGGCGAGGAGAAATAAGTGAAAATGTGAAGTTGCAAAGCTCCAAGGACTCGGCTTCTTCCTTGTGCAAAAGTCCAGAATCTCAGGCTCACAGCCCGGGATAAAGTTTCACTTATTGTAGACGCGATAATTGAAGTTACCTGACTAATCTCTTCGCGGAAAGGAATCTTCGCGTCAGGTGTCTCGACATCTGTGCTTCCACGATCTACGCGACGTGAGCCAAAAGCCAGCAACACAACGGAAATCGTTTTGAGCTCGTTGAAAATAAAATTGGGTAAGCACATTCTCAGCAAGTGCTCTGCTGATTCTCACCGTGCTAATTCATTGTGACAGAGCTTCAAAAGTCGATTTTCTGTCCTCAAAACTGTGAACAGATCGAGATCCAGGCGTTGATAACCTGGAATTTTGGAAACACGGTTTCGCTCTTAGACTTTGAAAGCTTCCAGGAGGTAAGAAATACAATGTGCTTGAAGCTGCTTTGCTTTTCTGTCGTCTGTCTACTTTCAGCAGCTGACTTGACGTCTGCAGCAGATCCTAATTCAACTTCATCCGCTCACGACACCAACAGTATTCCGAAAATGTCTCGTACCACTGGACACGATGAGCCAAATCATGAATCCCCTTCTCTAAAGGACTCCTAATACCGCTCCACTCTGGGTACCTCGTTCACACAAAGCAGAGGATATGAAAAGAAGAATCAAACGAAACCTCAACGAGCTGTTAGATCCATACAAACCCACAACGAAGGAATGGGAGACGTACAGCGAGAAATTCAAAGATATAATTGCAGGAAAAAATGGAACAGATCAATGGGAACAAGACAAAGCTATTTTGATAGCACTCGTACAACACCTCAATCGTATTTTCTTCAGCGACGCACTCAGAAGATCGAACTTCGACGTTGTACTACTTGGCAGCGACTCACAGGAGTGGAAAGACAACGATTCCCGCAAAGGCAGAATGGGATACACGCAACGAGAAGAAGGAAAGCAGTGCTGCAGAATTTTTAAGATTGCTGGCAAGAACTGATGGCCACGACAGATTATTCGACTACATCGGAACACTGCTTTACGATATGCTTCATGCATTTATCTCCAATTGCCACTGCGGGTGTTTTGACTGCCTTAAACATAATATTCAAATCGATGGATTTTTCGGACACGGAAACTTATGGGCAACGAGGCTCTTGATATTGAACAATTTACGATAAATTTTCTTGGTTTGCGGGGTCTGAAGCTCGGCAGACAAACCTCTGTAGCTGGATTGTTCCATCAAGGACTGCAAGGACGGGACTTGAGCCAGGAGAATTGGAGTACATGGGGCTTGACTCAGCAGCATATCACTCTCGTAAGAGCTAAGCTAGATCGACGGTGGATGGGATCCTCTCAACGTACAACTCAACGTACTGCTTCGCATGCTTCTATCTCGATAAACATCGACTGAGCTATTCTAAACAGAGGCTTACCAGATGAAATCGACTCACTCGGGCGTTGAGATATCGGCACATGCAAAATCATGCTGAGAAGGGCTTCCAAGCTTACAAGAAACCCGAAAAGGTAAACAAAAGTATTTCAAACGCTTTTCAGAAGACAGGATTCAGCAATGGCAGTAAGTTGCTCTTGTTTCGGCGTCGCCAACGTTGGTCATTCTTTTCAGAGCTGACTCCTGACCGTCAGGCATTATCAGAGGGAACGAAAGTCTGAATTGGATAAGTAGGGAAGCCAGCAAGGGGAGATGTGGGCCTGAACTTCGGGTATCTACATACAGCCAGCACTGTTGAGAGAGCACTGCCTTGAGACAAGCATGAAAATTAGCCAAGAAGTCTCTAACCCTGGATTACACACTTCTCATTTTTGCGCCAGACCTTCTTAGTTTGGCACTTCAGGCCTGCACTTCCAGCCTGCTGCACTTGCTGGGCTTTTTTTTTGGCAGGAAACCAACGATAGGCACACTTGACAAGAACTTTCAAAACTCCGTTCCTTTGCGTTTTTACAGGCAATAATTGTTTACAAGACAGCTAAGTCTACATTTATCAGGCCCACGGAGTACCCTTCCCTGAAAATTTCAAATGCTTCTCCAAGTTTCTGTCCGCCGCATCCTGCCATTTAACGATTGACTATTGTTTTTGCCCCCTTGGGTGTGAATAGAAGATTGAACCCATCAAAATGTTGAGTACTAAGAATAGTACGTACTCGATTCCGGAATCCAAATAATGCAGTTGAATCTCACAGCTTTGAAGTGTTGAGGGGGTGGTATTCCATGCGCTAGACCAAAAATCCATGTTTACTTTATCAATGTTCTTCTATGATGCACTCCCATCTAAACACAGCCGCGCCCGAAGTCTCTTCAATCCTCCCCCTTTATCTGTTGAGATGATATCCTGGTCTCCAAACAGCATCGGATCCCTCCCTACTCGGCTCTCGAGCTCCCATGAACTCAAGTCTTTCATTGCCCAAACTCGTCTGGTAATCCCTCCCAAACTCATGGCTCATGGCACTCTCTCGACTCAGCGAGAGGCTGAATCCCAGTATCGGACCAGTAGCCTGCTCAATCGCATGTGCTGCCAAGTGCCAGGCGTCTGCATGGCCTGTGATACCGAGCTGTCTATCCGCGTCCATCCCGCATCGATCGCAACGACAGCTGTAGAGCTCCAAGAAGGCGTGGACCATCTCGTGTAGCAGGGTTCCTAGGTATCTCGCCAGTCGCTCCCTTCTATCGGGACAGATTGTGTTTCGGCATTGGAGGAGAATAAGAAAGGCACAGTTGTTTGGGATGTCAGACCTGAATTGGAGAGACTGGTGCTGTCCAATGTACAGTCCATTCGCGATTCCCATGGAGCCTTCTCGGCGGAATTCGATTTGGCTAAACACAAGACCTCTGAAAAAGAAGACTGTGTTGAACATGTCGAAGTAGTCCCCTAGGAGAACACTGTCTTCAATCACATGGACGGGGTTGTTACCAATGTTAGCGGTACCTAGTTGGCATCTCTCCGCGCTGGCGATCTGATCAGGTGCCAAATCGGTGCCGCGTCGACCAGCGTAACTCTGGAGAAGCATCGCAAGTTGTCCGGCAGAATGTCCCCCGTACAGAAGTGTGGTGACCTGAATGTATCCACCATCAACGCGGCCTTGCTGCTCTGTGTATTCGATTCGCACGCTCGGGGGATGCTGCTCAGTACTTTCGGCATCTTCACGCTCTTCTTGGATCCAAGCTTCGAAAGGGCTGTTTGCTATTGGCCGCCCATGGTGAAATAGCGCAGGACGTTGGCCTGAAAAAATTCCCCCATTGCTCTCCAGGAACCGCTGAAACTTGATCGTTGCAATGCTCATGCTTGAAAGTCGGGAGGATAGTTGAAGTATGGAGGGTGGACGGTGGAGGGTCGCCCTTTTGTAGAGCAGTGAGGTACTTAAAAACAAAAGAACATAATGAGCTTCGCTTATGCAGAACGATTAACTTCTAGTATGCATCATGAGCTTCTGGAAGCGTCGGATCGTTTGAGACTGCTTTATCTCGTAGTTTAGCTCGAGACCCTTTGAAGAGTAACATCTCCGACAGAAACTCATGTTTGAAAACTGGATTGCTTGAGAACGGCTTTCTTGATCTGGCGAAAGACATGGATGAAAGGATGAAGCTGGTTTTGCCTATACCAAAAGGATTTCGCAGTTGACGGTTGATTGGCGTGATTCTGAGATACTTGGAGCATGAGGTCTCACTGGATAGAGATAGCGAGCGGGGGCACCTGAAATCTGGCATACCATTGTGGGAAGAGAAAGCAAGACAACCAGCAGGCCAGAGTGTCTTCTTTCCAAGAAAACACACAAAGGAGTTTTAAAGCTGAGATTGAAAAAGAGCAACAGCTTCTGGCGGTTTGTACGTGATGAACCTCATCCCAAGACACCCCTTCAAGTAGGAATAGAATCATGTAAGAAGCTCCTTTGTAACAATATGATCACCTCACCAACCCGCTGTTTTCTTGACAAAAGTTTGTAAATATCGTCGTGGAGGATGGTTGCTAAGCGAGATTCAGGGGTTCGGAATTTTGACAATATTTGGGATATCTTTGAGGTTCTTGACACACCGGGACTTTTGTAGTACATCCCGAAACATCTAGTACACCCCCTTGGAACCAAAGAGCTGTCAGAAGGTCATGTCCAGCGATTCAGCAAATCAAGGTGGCTAGTCAAAAAAACCGCGCCATTGTTGTTGGCTGTCTTGGTTTTGGTTTCAATGACATGGAGGTCTTAGGTGAAGTTGCATGTCTCAAAATACACTGTGTTTATGATTATTATCAACAAAAAGAATGCGGGTCTCAGTACATCATCGTGATGTTTGTAAGTTCAGACATGTGGCGCACTCAGACGTGACTCTGCAGGTGTAAACAATCATCATGACTCTACATGAAATGCTGAAGTGTCTTTCATAAAAACCGGTATTACACAGCAACGTCTCCAAAACTCGTTCGGCATTATTTCAATCTGCTCTACGCCTGTCACTCTATTTCTTACACATTCTTACTTCAAACACGCTGCAATATAGGGCGGCGGGTTGGGCGACAGATATTTTAACCTACCCCATGGACTCGTGGGTTATTGAATTTAAAAAAACCCATAGCCCATGGGTTTTTTAAACACAACTTTTCATAAGATTTCATGGAATTTCATTGAATTTTATAATATAAGAAAATTTTAAGGGTTTTAATGTATTTAATGAACTTTTATGAAAAATAACCCCCCATAGATTGTAGAATTAGGTTATATTCCATAACCCATAGGGCCAACGGGGCAATGGGGCGTGAAAAAAAGCCGCCCCATGTCGCAGCCTAACTTCAAAGCTCATCCCACTTGCACAATGACCACCTAATCTTCATTCCTCTACTATCCAGCTCGTCTCCAGCTTAAGCATGGGTACCCCCGTGCTGGGAGCGAATTTGCGAAATTCCTTCGCAACCAACGGGTTTCAGATATCGATCAAGAGCAACATCCTCGACCCATAGATTTCCCCCTCTCCAATCCACCCTTCAACCTCATCATGTTCGAACACTCCGCACCCAGCATTCGCACAGCTACCTCAGAAACAGTTTCTCAGACACTGCCCACGGACTAGAGCAAGAAGTCTTAACCGCATTCTACTCGATCCGACCAATCTCATGACAGATGCCAAACAATCAGACGGAAAGAGATGCAAAGCTAATGAAGCATTTCAGCATCTTCAATGACCCGTTCTTCATGGTGCTCTGAAAAACCCCTGCAAAATCGAGATCCCACGAAGTCAATGACGTAGCACCAGCTGATTTCGGCATCAAAGGTAAACGATTACTTGCTCCTCGGGACAACGCAGACAGATCCCAAAGAATTTCGCATGTCTCATCGAATTAAGACTTCCTAACACCGAAAATAGGCAGTTCGAGCACGATCCCAACCATTTTCGTCCGCTCCTCCGGACTCTGCTTGACGAAATGATACACGCTTTTTTGTCGAGATCTACTTTTGTCGTTGCACTTTCAGTCGTTTCAAATCCGGTCGTTGCATTCTCAACTTGTGCGAAAATGCCGATGAAGCTATGGAAGTCACGAAACATGGCGAGGTGTGGCAGGACGTAGCTTTTGAGCTTGAAAAGCTGATCATGGAAAAATGGGGATTTGGGGACTTGCATCGACTGAATAGCTTTGCGAGGGAGTGGACTGAAAGTCGTGGTATTTTGAATTTAGCTTTCCCGAGCGATACTGATCTCAGTTCTAGGGAGTTCAAACGTGAGGACATTATAGAAGAGATCATGATCTTGAGAGGCAGGAAAAGACGGGCGGTTCTTGCACAGCATGATGCCCATATTCAAACGAGGCATAGAAGTCTGATGATCATGGTTTTTATTGTCATCCATCGAAGATGAGAGATTTTTACAGTATGATATAGAAATAAACACAGAGGCAATGAGCAAGATCAACTCAAAGCCAGCTAACTTCAAGATGCGAGCTTGGTCTTACCTTGAACATAATACACTTGTGTCGGTTAGAGCGGATCTCCTATGGATGAGACATTCACAGCGTATATGCTCTCTGCTTAGTCTTCTCCTCAACCTGTGAGAATGTCTAAAGCTTAGCATCGCCTTTGATGACATCCCTCAGTAGTCCCAATGCTTCAACAGCAAATTGAATCATGTTCGCCTCTCTATCACCTTCAAGTCCCGTCGACAACTCACGTTTGTACACCCCGCTTTCTGTTGCAACTGCAAGAGCAACATATCCGCTGCTCATCATCAGTTTACAAACTCCACACTCAAAATACTTCTGTAACGGAAGGAGCTGCACTCACGGTGTCCGATTCGGCGTAGTTCCACCCGTTGGTCCTGCTGTGCCACTCTCACAAATGGTATATGTACTGCCCAGCTTGGTCCTCACATTTGTTGCCAAGCCGGCAACAATATCAGTCGTTGGACCTTTGTATTTGTCGGTGTCTGCCTGAGTCCAGCCCGCTGCATATCATCAGCGATGGAACTTTTCAGGGCGGAAAAGTGAACAAGAGGTCTTGGGGTTGGACCATACCAAACGAAATGCGAGACTCCAATGTGTAAAGCTGATTCGATAGTTAGTATCATAGCTTCAATTTAAGATTCTTCTTGGGCACACGAAACGTACAGTCAAGCCTCCTTTGTATATCCCGCTCGCTCCCGGTGTGCTGAGTATGGATGCAGATATGATTCCACCTGCTGCCTTCAGAAATAATTAGCAGCAACTTTCAACCAGGTCTGCAACCAAAAGACTCTTCTTTCCATTCCCTCAATCTGTTCACAATACTCTCCCAGAATTCTCCTCGATAACAAGCTAGCATCGAATCACATGTCTGTTTTTCCCAACCCAAAACCGATTGAAAAGGAGATGAGTACTCACAGTTTCCGCTACGCTAACGGTCTCCTTTCTCTCCTTCAACAACTTGGCCACCTCGAGAACAACAGCTCTGACTTTCTCTGGAGGGAATTCCTTCGCCATTGTCGAGCTAGCGAGTCGTCTTTGCTGTGATCCTGACTGATCGAAGTGGGGTATTTGGCAGAAACCGAAAGTGGTTTGAGGAGTTTTTGATGAAATATGGTTCTGGTCATTTGAGTGAAAAGGAGATGCGATGGAGAAGTCGATGACGGTAGTAATGTTGAGGCTCATGGAGGGGTACTCTGATTGGTAATGAATGCGGGGTTGTAGGACGGAGGTACAGCGAGTAAGCGAGAATGTTGATGATGAGAATCGAATGGCAGGTAACAAGTTCGCTTTTGGACCCATACAGATATCCTCATGTAGAGAATCTTCCGAAAAGACTCGATTTCCAGGGCTGGGGCCTCACGAGCACCGCCTCCCAATCCTGCTTGGTGCAAATCAGCACGTGACCTGGACTTTCCTCATGACCTCAGCGGTTCAGATGATGTGCTTCGCCATGGTGAGGACAATGTCTTCTCGTATTGTGCTTGATACTGTTCTATCCTCACATCCTCCAAGATTCTCGATGAGCAATTTGAAAGGTCGTTGGCCAGAATAGACTCACATGACTGCAGGGCTCGGACCATCAACTCTTATTTTGTCGATGGCAGGTCTTCACAGAGAACCTCATTTCCACCTCATTATTACCATTACTCAATTATCGCAGCATGTTTCGTTCCGGTCGAAGTCTCACGGTTGTTCGATTTCCGCGGCTTACAGATCAGAATGAGTTAGACCTGGTATGTCTCTCCTTGCCGTCGAGTTGACGAGGCTCTTTTCAAATCCAATGCCTGTGTCATCTAAATGTGTGTTTTCAGCCAGCTTGCGCCAGTATCTTCTCTGGTATAGAGGCTTCTGATTGCTCGAACTGCTTCAAGACACAGAAGAGAGTCTCAAGTGGTCTCAACCTCCATTGCGTTGTTCAGATAGGGGCTGAATGCGTTCTCTCTTGGAGAGCTCGATGACCAATGCGATGAATTCAAGATAAAGTTTAGTTTCTTCTTCCACCCGCATTGAGGGGACTGCCTCGTGGGGCTGGAAGCCTCTTCACTTGGCATCAAAATGATGGAGTGGGAGAGGTCGGGCGGCAGAAGATACCTACCTACGTTCATGTGGTATTCATGCACGTGAGGCGCATTTTATGCGTTTGGGGGTTTATTGTCGGTTGGGTCAAAGTCAAGATATCAAAGTCTCATGTGTGCCCGCCACATTTTTGCTGAGATCTTGCACTTTAGACCATAACGAGTTGTTGAGGAAAAAGACAAGGCACAAGAGCGGAACGAAAACACAAATGTTTCGAGTAAAAGTTCCGTCCTCATTTGACCACAGATATCTCAGGCGGTGATATCTCTACCCTCGGGGCGACGCGCCGACGGCCAGATGTTGAGCGTGCGATGTCGGGCTCTTCACAAAACATCTGAGCATATCCTAGCAAATCCCGCACTGGGATTTGACTGACTGACTGTTTGTCTGTTTGTCTTGCACAAACGGGCAGTTTTATCCCAAGCAACTGTCTCCCGCTCTTCTAGCTTTTCCGCTGCTTCTTATCCCACGCAAGCCTCGCCCAGCCCTTCATCGCCTGCATCAAAGTTGCATGCCACGCATCGTTCACCTTCACTCCATTCCCCTCGTTCCCTCTTATCGCAACTCTGACATGTGTGGCCAGGGGTCGTCGTTATCAGCCCGGCATCCGCGAATCAGCATCCTCGGAAGTGCCCGCGATGCAGATCAGAGCTGCCGAGAGTGCATGAAGCTATGCCGCCGTGGTCATAGCTCCCATCTTCCCCATGGTTGATAGCAGGGATCATATAAAATGGCTATTACGAGAAGTCACTTCTTCAATTATCCTTATCTTTGGAAATCGATTGATCATCGCAAAGTGCAGAGATGATACAAACAAGGCTTCTGATATGCTGCCGCTCCTTAAGCCTTGCTTGGAGCCTGTCTCCGAAGCTACATTTGTGCCGGTGTGAGATCTGGACTCATAATCTAACCTCCACATCCATTACATGCATTTCCTTCTTGCTTTCTCTCCGGTTTCTTCACTTTGTGTGGGCCCTTACACTTCTTTCTGCCGTTTGGGCCAAGTCAGATAGCCAGTGTTGAGCATATATACCAGCTCGTTCCCCCGTGTCACAGTCCCACAGATTACTAGCTGCATCTCTGGAAGCTGCAGAACAGTAAAAGGTACGAGAAGTCTCCTCGACATAGACAAAATGGCGATCGCTCCTCCTCTCAATGTAGGTTGGGGCTATGGAATCGTGTTGGGCCTTGGTGCGGTGTTTGCGTTTGGCATGGTAAGTCCTACCCATTCAGACATTTACCCAATCTCTTAGCTGACGTTTATTCACAGATTCTTGTTACATGTATGTTACATTCCGCCCTTAAATTCTCTGTGATTTGGGATTTGGGGTCGTTGCTTTTTTCCGGATGGCGAACACGATCTTGGTCCTCGATCTCAAAACATCAGAAATATACATCCTAACATAATCAACATAGGGATATTGAAGCGCTACAACCACGAACTTCAGACCAGTGAGATGTTCAGCACAGCTGGAAGGACAGTAAAGTCTGGTCTTGTTGCATCGGCAGTGGTGTCCTCCTGGACATGGGCGGCCACCCTCCTCCAATCGTCTGGAATCGCATACCGATACGGTGTTTCAGGACCCTTCTGGTATGCTAGTGGTGCTACTGTCCAAATTCTACTATTTGCGACAATTGCTATTGAGTTGAAGAGAAGAGCACCCAATGCCCATGTAAGTGTTTCGAGTCTCACGTGATTTGAAGTTGGCTCTAATTCATGGCAGACCTTCCTCGAAGTGATCAGAGCCAGATATGGCACGCCCGCTCATGTCGTCTTTATTATCTTCGGCTTGGCGACCAATATCCTTGTCACAGCTATGTTGTTGACTGGAGGTTCTGCGGTCGTTTCGTCCTTGACCGGTATGCCAACTGCAGCAGCTTGCTTCTTGTTGCCATTGGGCGTTGTCATGTATACCATGTTCGGAGGAATCAAGGCAACATTCCTCACGGATTGGTGAGTAAACTTGCATCTGTGCTGAAATGGTGAAGACATATACTAACGGCATCTTCTCAGGGTTCACACTTTCATCCTCCTGATCATTATCTTGATCTTTGCGTTCACCACATATGCAACCAGCGATGTTTTGGGATCCCCCAAGGCTGTGTTTGATCTTCTTGTCGAGGCATCTGCTCGACATCCAGTTGAGGGTAATGCAGGGGGTAGTTACTTGACGATGCAGTCGACTGAGGGTGCTATCTTCTTCGTCATCAACATCGTGGGCAACTTCGGAACGTAAGTAAACTCGTGATATCGCTTTTCTTCCGGTTGTTCCTAACCGACTTCTAGGGTGTTCTTGGACAACGGATACTACAACAAGGCCATCGCTGCGTCTCCGGTACACGCACTTCCCGGTTATATCATGGGAGGTATCTCGTGGTTTGCCATCCCTTGGCTCTGCGCTACCACTATGGGTCTGGCAGGTCTTGCTCTTGAGAGCAACCCAGCTTTCCCAACATTTCCAGAGCGCATGTCAGACGCGGATGTCTCAGCTGGTCTTGTCCTGCCCTATGCTGCTGTCGCTTTACTCGGCCCAGGCGGTGCAGTCTGCACGTTGTTGATCGTCTTTATGGCCGTCACGTCTGCTTCGTCTGCCGAGCTTATCGCAGTCTCATCCATCTTCACCTATGACATCTACCAGACCTATTTCAACCCAGGTGCTAGCGGAAAGCGATTGATCTATATGTCTCATGCTATGGTCGTGGCATTTGGACTGGCAATGGCCTCGCTCTCAGTTGGTCGTAAGCACTCCTGTCTCCCTTCAATAGAACTTCTGCTAACGATTTTTTAGTGCACTACGCTGGCATAAGTATGGGCTATCTCTATGTTCTCATGGGTGTTATCATCTCATCTGCCGTGATACCCGCAACCCTCACGCTCATGTGGGCTGGACACAACAAATGGGCCGCCACATTGACACCTCCCTGCGGTTTTGCCTGCGCCATCATCGCCTGGCTGGTAACCGCCTCCAAGACCTGCGGAAAGCTCGATGTTGACTGCACTGGGTCCAATAACCCAATGTTAGCAGGCAACGTCATGGCCCTCCTCTCACCTCTCATCTTCACACCGGTCTTCACCCTCATCTTCGGCATCGACAAGTACGACTGGCTCTCCATGGCCGCTATTCGCAAGGGCGACGACCACGACCTCGCCGAAGAAGCAGATTTCGACCTGGGGATGGTCCCTGGCGAAGGCAACACTACCGAAGAGGACATGGCTCTTGAACAGACCAAACTCCTGCGCGCCTCCAAAATCGCAAAGGGCATGACCGTGCTCCTCACGCTTGCGCTTCTGATCCTCTGGCCCATGCCACTCTATGGCACAGGCTATATCTTCAGCGAGAAATTCTTCGCGGGCTGGGTCATCGTCGGAATTATCTGGCTCATCGGCTCGCTTATGTGCGTCGGCGTCTTTCCAGTTTGGGAGGGCCGAAAGGAGTTGATGTTTACGTTCAAGGCTATCTACTTGGATATCACTGGCAAGCAACATCCTTCGAAGCATCATCGTCCGGAGGCTATGTATGTTGAGGGTAAAGAGGCTGGGAGCGATACTCCGCCTGTGACTCACGAGAAGTCAGCTGGAATCATTGAGGACAAGGCTGAGTAGGGTACCTGTACTTAGATTTGAGTCTACGTGACTCAAGTCTTGGTACTGGATACCGTTGGAATATGTTTGGAATATGCTTTTGTTTGCTTTGTATTTGCGAGGATGATACCACTAATGTCTTTTGGATGAAGAATTTGTTGGATTGACTACATACACGATTGTCATGAGTTTTTGAATTAAGACCCATTTCGAGAAATCCTCACTGTCTAGCGCGAGATATAGCAAACATGCATTAAGCCAGAAGTTCGGCAGGGAGTAGATTGCATGGACATCGAGCATGTTTGTGTCGCGGTTTTCCGGATTGAGAGTTCAGTACGCTGCCAAGGAGTTTAGCGAACCTCTACAGCTAAAACATGCTCAGTCCTTGCCGTTGCCTTCTTCTCATATTAAGCAAGCGGGAGGTTTGGCTCTGACAGCTAATTAGATGTTATCTAACGTTCTTCCTATAAGATCTATTTCACTTTCTTCCTGACAGTGTGCCCGGCTGAACCTCGTCTCGG
Source organism: Helotiales sp. F229 (assembly GCA_002554605.1). Classification (NCBI taxonomy): domain Eukaryota; kingdom Fungi; phylum Ascomycota; class Leotiomycetes; order Helotiales; species Helotiales sp. F229. Next base: position 2,340,249 of record MXAW01000011.1, read on the forward strand.
CTATGTCGCTGGGGCGAATCCGGAAGTCAAAGCCAGTCGCAAAAGAAACGAGACAAAACAATGTCCACAAATCCGTAAAACAAAAGGGATTAAATCTTTTAAATCCAGTAAAACAGAGATTAGTTACCCTGGACTACGGCGCTTGGTCCTGGCCCGTAGCCATTGTGTGACTAAATATACAAGGCTGGTGACACATGTTGGAGGCTACCACCCAGAGAACAAGCAAAAACAAAAATATGAATTTTCCGAAGAAGAAGGTGTTTCCAAAGAATTGGATATCATTTCAAGAATGTTACCATGGGTGTCGTGGGCCAATAACTTGCGTACCGTATACCCTGACTTCACAACGTCCGTTCTGCCCTGGGTCGTAACCACTGGAGAGCTCACCAAGTACGAGCACTACCCCCATGGTTGATGGCGGACGAGGGACTGGAGAACTGTATACCCAGTCCGAAAGGCTTTTGCAAAGAATTCACAAAGCAGTAATTGACTAAGAAGACAAGTGGCACACTGATAGATGAAGAGAAATCGCGCACTATATATCAGTCCAAATTTAATCGATACATACCACTGAACATCGGCGCTGTAGAGCTCTAAATGGCACGGCCAGCGCGCCTACCCATGTTTTTTGTACACAAAAATCGCTGATTTGATTAGCCCTGCCAACGGACAATTCTCACTTCAGACGACTTTCAGTGAATTGAATGCTAGAAAATCTTGGAGCTCATATTTTCAAAAAAGAAAAAAGAAAGCGAGTCATCTGACGGGCCTGTCACGCTTTTTGCTTCACAGGTTCATGTTTCATGTTCAATAGTTCACCGCGAGATACAGCGAAAATCCGGTTAGTTTAAAGTGATGGCCCTCTGATGAAGCCACAAGACTGTCTGCCTCTTCAATGACAAACTAACAGGGCCCGCAGACTCCGAAATGCATTGACCAAGAATCTCAAATCCTCCACAAGACGACAAAAAAAAAAGAGAACCCTGTGCCAAACTCCAAATATGCTGCGCCAATCCCGTGCCACTTATCCTGAACGCCATATCGATTCGGAAAATGGGAAGAATTATGCCTGGAAGAATGTAAGTGTTTTGTCATGACAATGAGCGCAGAGCGCTGCTTTGTATTCTGTACCTTGCGATCGTTGGCAATTGCAGAGTTGACCTCGGAAGGCTCGGATCCCTGGACTGGAAGATTGAGGACATTTCCCTTGTTCGCGTCAGTACCTGCATTGGCAATCAAATCATTCCAGCAGTGTTTTTTTTAGCAAGTACTTACGGGGAGACTGAACAACAGCATCAGCTTTGCGCACAGCCAAACCAGTCTTCTCCAGCTCCAATCTAGCCAAGACGAGCTCGGAGTTTTCTACCCTCCTCGACATCAACGGCCAAAGCGGCGAGACGATGGGCTTTCTGGATGGCGCGGTTTTTGGCAAGTGAATTTGGGACGCTCTTCATGAACTCAACAGCGCTATCTATGCTCTGCTTGTGGCAGAGGGCAATCTTGCGGTCGAGCTCAAAGATCATCTCTGTCCTTCGTTCACCTTCGGGATCACCATCAATGGCAAAGCCGAATGAATCGTAGTAATCTTTGAGGACCGCCTCATCGGCTTGCGCAAGCTTATCGACCATCATGTGATGCAACACGCCTTCGGCATCGTAGCCTAGGGCTTTGAATGCCTTCTTGACATCCGCCTTCGACTTGTTTGACCATTTCGTTGGTTGAGGTGACATGTCAACCTTAGGAAGTCTGGCTGAAGGTGACATCTTGGCTATGCATGTTAGCTTTGCACCGAGAAATTGTGGAAGCTGAGCGCGTACTGATATGAGGATATTGAAGGGTGTCTGTTATCTTTGTAAGTGCGAGGGCGAAGTATGAGTGGTTGGGAGGTCTGAGAGGATCGCCGAAAGGCTGTGAAGAAGTTTCAGAGTTGCGCGGAGGAAAGTGGAGGACGAGAAAAGTTGTTGCGAGTTTGTCAAAGCAGGGAGCGAAGCAGACTTTTTCAAGGCGCGTTGTCGATATGGAAATCTGCGCTAGTGCAAGACTAGCGCGAGCATGAAATCCCGGAGATTGATTTCTAGTCGCGGTGACGAGCTCAGCTTTGAGGATATGATCCAATGACAGTATATAGCTCTTGGCATGCTTGACATCGAACCTCATCATGAGATCGAGACATGCAGCCTTGAGACCGACGACTGCAAGAGGACATCTTCAGCTTGAGATGTTCAATGATTGAATTTGAATGGCAGAAAATAAATCGAAATGTAGTCACTGTGGTGTTGATTGTTTACTCGGACCCACTTTTAACGCGATTTTTACTTGCGCCAGCGCTGTCACGTATACCTCTGGAACAAAACACAACTGGATTCAGATTAGCACCCATATGCATCACGCTTTTACTTAACAAAGGAAAAAACTACCTTTGACAGTTGAGAAGGATCAGGTATAAATGCACACAGTCAATTCCCGTAAAACTGATGGCTGATTTAACATAGTCAACTGGTGTCGATTCTGAACCACAGTGAATGGCAAAAGCCAGCTTGATCGACGAATGTGTGGAGTTCGGATTGAAGAATGAGGTATCAAGTTCAAAGCGAAGAACGATAAGACAGGCTCTGGAACCGGAGAACACGGCGATCGAGTGCGCTGCACTGCTGCAGTAAATCGAAGCCAGGAGATTCGTCTCGTCGTCCAGGGCAGACATCCATAGATACGATACCCAAGATCCAGAACCAACTTCGAATGCCCCAGAACCTTTTTTAGACCTGTATAAAAGCAACGCTCATCCTCCAGCTTGGATAGTGTGATCCACAGAAGCGAAGATTTTTACAGCAAGGGCACATCCATCCATTCCTACGTTCTCGTCAGCAGTTTCTGTACCACGAACGTCAAACTAGACCGCGGCAGACTTAAGTCGGTAGATAACAGCAACCTCCAAGTCCCAAATTTCCGCAACTCGAGGCAAGGCTTCACAGGGACCTACACCACCGACCGAACCACCTACACCTGCCGTTCAAGAGACGGAACCGAAAAACAACATGCCAAAGCCTATAAAAGGAGAGAGAAGCACGCAGAAAGCTGCAGCAAAGGAGGGAGAAGATGAGTACGAAATTCAGATGTTGAGTAAGCGTTTCAACAAGGATTGTTACGTCGGTGATAGATCCGAATGGAAGCATCCGTGGAGAAAGCCTGCTGGAAAGCCGGAATGGTATAATAAGGAGTGGAAGAGAGAAGAATAAGGCTGAAAAGATGGTACGCCGTGATTTTCTGAGGGTTGGAGGGCAGTGGCTGGGTTTGAGAATTGGGAGTTTGGGATTTGGAAAGGGCAAAGTCATTAGTGGGAACTTCATTTGGGCTGTGGTCATGAACTGGAACGAAAAAATCGAAACAAGATTTGGCTGCAGAAATCTATTTCCCAGCATTGGGATCGTGTAGTAAAACTTTTGGAGAAGCAGTGCCAGGTAAAGGATCGCGAAATGTGAAGCCTGGACCTATCTTGCTACGGCGTCTCGAACTGCAAAGGGCCAAATCTGGACAATTCACGGTGTTCCGTAGAGGATCCTGCCCAAGCTGATAAGTCTTCACCGAATCCCCGACTTTGATTCGTTACAAGGCTTGGCTGGCTCTGTGATCAAGTCTCTTCGGCTTTCAAAGGTCTTACCGTGTTTAGGCCTCGATACTTCCTTTCCCGTGACACTGAACTGATGCTGGGCTGGATTGGGCAGAGATCGCGGCTCTCGTTGTCCAATTACCATAGTAGTCCGAATTTGTCAATTCGGAGTCTTAATGACTGCCGCACTCAGGTCGGGCGTAAGAAGATGTGGGGTGTGTTATCGAGGCACTCTGCTTTGGACTGGTGGACCTGGTTGGCTCGCTTGCAGGATGGCAACCATCGGACTGGATGCAGCCCGGCCCAATCTCTGCCGCTTTGTGGAACTTGCGATGGAAACAACAAGCTCAATATTGTCTGCCTAATTTAATGCAGCCATCTGGGACGGTCGTAGGAGGAGGGCGGGGTGTTGTTGCTTTCCCCGAAAAGTTGTGGTTCGCCAACTGAGTATGGTGCCGTGAAGCTCTGTGCTGGCAAGGCAGATTGTAGTTTCCTCCTCAGAGATGGCAACATTAGATTATGAACACCGGACCCCATTGAACAAAGTTGACGAAGATCTCTTCAGTGTAAAAGAGGACTGAGCTGCTTTACGGTCAAACATTGTCGACAAATTTCTCGTTACCATGCCACCACAGTAAGTGCCGATTTCTGGTTGCCAAAACATTTGCTGATGATACATTCAGAGACTCCGTCGAGTCGCTCTGCAAAGACATCAGGCGTCTCTGCAGATCCGGTCTGGCTAACGACGAATATGTATGGGTTATGGATAGCTTTGAGCCAGGCGACATTGATCGACTCGCAGAGATGTATCCGACGATAGGCTGGACGGTGACATGCCATGCTCCAATTTGGATGCATAGCGTGATTAAATATCGTGGTGAAGAAACGAGCGGGACTGAAGGAAGTCTTTTGGTTGGAATAATGGCATTGGCGTCAGAGGTGAGCTGCCGTGACATCTCCGGTTCTCTGCTGATGCTTGGACAGAGTTGTGTTGCCGGCCACTTTGATCCTTCTCAATTAGGCCAGCTCACCAAGCTTGTTGCCAGTGCAAATGCAGCATTTGCGAATCATTACGCTGAAGGCACCACAAATTTTGGTGCAGGCTTCGCCATCGGCTACATAAAAATATGCTTCTACGTGGTTCGGTACCTCGTCAAGGCGCTGAACTTGATCCGTGGAGGTAAGGCCTGAAAAGTTTCGTATCAATGAAGTTTACTGAACTGTCTAAGGTCCACTTGCCGTAGACTTGAGACACTCGGCCTGGAACAGCACCAAAGAACTCCAAAAGACCACAGGCAGTATTGCAAAGACCATATCCGGAGCCGAGTGTCGTATATGGGATCTTGCTAAGCCATCAAGATCCGAAGACTCAAACACCACAGAGTGTGCGCCGGCACCTCAGTCACCAGCCGCAAATGAGGGTACATTTGGTAATGATACAAGAACTAGGGTCGAGCCTGGCGACCTTATGCCTTGGTCAAAATTTCGAGGTTGGTGCCATGAAGACTACGTCCCGTCGATGCCACTGCCGTTGTATCGTTCTGATGTTGGTCTGTGTAGGAATTTGCAAGCTGTTTTTGCACTTCGAAACGACACCAGCAGTGCTCACAGGGACAGGATGGGCTATCGATGCCTATACTATTGTCACAGCTGCTCACTGTGTCTTGCCCAAATATGACGATGCGATTCATGTCCTTTCCTCTGTTGAAGTGTATTTCGGATATGATGGTGACGATTCGAGAAGCAATCCAGACGTCGATTATCGTTATGGTAGCCGAGTGACAATACCGAATCGGTACTGGATGAAGCTTAAAGCAAAACATGATGTCGCCATGATAACCATGAACAAGCCACTCCCGTATCACGTCCAACCTCTCGCATTCAAAAATACGCCTCTTGCAGGATCTTGCTACATAACAATCGCAGGCTATCCAGGTGATAAGGAAGGAGGCCATAGAATGTATGAAGACAGCAAACACACTACTTGGTATGATTTACCGGGAGGGCTATTCAGACACAAAGTGAACACATACAAAGGTTAGTCAGTCCCCAAAATATGTGCATTTGAGGCTGAGATCAGCTGTCTAGGCCAATCTGGTTCGCCTATCTTGGCATTCGACAATAACACCAATTCGCATAGCAATCAAGTTATTGGAGTTCATATACGGGATGGTAATTCGGGTTCTTGCATTGGTCCCGCTGGGAATGATTTTGATGTTCTCCTCGCATCTCTCCGGTATGGCAGTACAAGCTGAGGTACTACCTAAGGCGTTCTTGCGATATGAGTGACCCAAAAAAACTAGCTTCTTACAGCTCTTCTAGCTCTGTCTCAATCCTAATCATCAAATCAATAGCTGAACAGAACGTGACAGACAATGCTGACAAAACGAGCATAAACTTAAGGTGTTTGACACAGGGGCCGGGAAGATGTGTTGAAGAACAGTGTGCGTAAAACAGAATAGGTGAAATGGCAATGCAGCTTCGAAGATCTTGAAGCTGAAACAGGGACTTGAGGTTCGAAATATAGGACTGTTGTGAGACTAGTACTGGCTGGGAGAGCAAGCAAACCGACATAAACGTCGACTAAGCCATTTTGGGTCTAGTCTGTTTTGGGCAATCGTCATTATCCGGAGCTCCATCAAACACTCAACCTTCTATCCTGCCCATTGACCTTTCAACTTCCAAGATACCCGTTTCATCATGTTTGCAAGACAGGTATTAAAGGCGGCTCAGCCGTTAAAGACAGTGAGTGCCTATTCCAAAGCTCTGTTGGTTGTGTTGCTTGCAAATCAACCAGCCCACCAGAAGTCTGGGACCGAGGCTAACTATTCCACTCAGCACACCCGCCGGTATGCTACCGAGCCATCCAGCGGAGGATCCAACACAGCTATCTATGGTGGAGTTGCAGCTGTGCTCGCAGGTGCTGGATACTACTTCTATAACCAGGGCGACAATGCGGCGAAAGTCAAGGGTGCCGCGAAGGATGCCGAGGCCAAGGCAAAGGATGCTGTCGGAGCTGCAAAATCGAAGGTTGAGGGAGCTGCAGGAAAGTCTGCCTTCACAGGAGGCGATCAGGGCTTCATCAGCTTGAAGCTGGATAGCGTTGAGAACATCAACCACAATACCAAGAAGTTTCGATTCGAGTTGCCAGAGGATGACCAAGTCAGCGGTCTTCATGTAGCATCTGCCCTCCTCACAAAGTACAAGGGACCAGAGATGGAGAAGCCAGCTATTAGACCTTACACTCCCGTCAACGATGAGGGTATGTTTCTGCCTCTTCTGATGTTTGCGCAATGCTGACTTATTCAGGCGACAAGGGATATCTTGATCTAATGGTGAAGAAATATCCCAACGGAGTTATGTCGACGCACATGCACGAAATGGTCCCAGGTCAGAGACTCGACTTCAAGGGACCAATCCCAAAATACCCATGGACCGCGAACAAGCACACCCACATTGCATTGATTGCTGGAGGCACTGGGATTACTCCAATGTACCAAGTCGCTCGTGCTATCTTCAACAACCCGGAGGACAAGACCAAGGTTACCATGGTTTTCGCCAATATCTCTGAAGAGGATATTCTGCTGAAGAAGGAGCTGAACGAGCTTGAGAACAAATACCCACAGCGTTTCCGAGCTTTCTACGTTCTGGACAAGCCACCTGCGAAGTGGAGTGGCAACAGCGGATACATCACCAAGGAACTCTTGAAAACTGTTCTTCCTGAGCCAAAGGAGGAGAACATCAAGATCTTCGTCTGCGGCCCACCTCCTCTCTACAAAGCTATCTCGGGTGTCAAGAAGTCTCCTTCCGACCAAGGCGAGCTTGACGGATCATTCCTCGAGCAGCTTGGATACAAGAAGGATCAAGTCTACAAGTTCTAGATGGATGCAATGGTGTACTTCACAACCTGTAAAAGTACATAGACGATCAGAAATAGAAATGGAGGGAACAGCTACGATCAGTGGCCAATTTTAACCGAACCTTACTCGCAGCCACAACATCCAATATCAGCAGTCGCGAGTTGCAGATATTGAAGTTACTAACACTGATTAGCCGCCGTTTTTACCGGTAGCCTCCTAACAAAATTCCACCGACCTGTCTAATTCCCGGCACTACTGCAGCCAAAGTTGCAAATCATGATGTCAACAAAACATTTCTGTGGACCTGATAGTGATTTGTCAAAAATCAAATTTTCGCTCCACCTACCCCATGGACTTAAGGTTGAAGTAAGTTGATCTCCCAATCCTCTCCCGTCTCATTTACATACCAATCTTTGAATTTCCTTACTGTTCTGGACTTTGCTGGGACGGCTGCATTTTTGGTCGATTAAATGCAATCATTTCTAGCCTACAAACGCTTTGAGAAGCATGCGCGAGACCAATACGAGAGGGATAGGAAGCGCGCAGAGCAACTGGAGCGTGGAAATGCAGAAAACAACACTGGAGACGCAGAGAATGAGAAGACGGAACACCGATCTTCTTCAATAGACGACAATTATTCTGACACAGAAATCCCATCTCACCTTCACAGCACCAACTCCCGCGATCCAGAAAAAGGAGATCAACCAGGAAGACAAGAGCAGGATGGCGGCCCATCCTCTTCGCCAACTGAAAATGGCATTCGGAGGAACGACACACTTTCGACAATACGGACAAATCAAAGCTTTGGAACTCGCATGGGACATGCAATGACTGGCATCGAAGTCCGCGAGCTGTCTGAACAGCTCACGAAACGTCGGTCCAGAGCAGTGTCACGAACGAAGACCAAGACAAATCCGAGCTCCCATGAGCAGCCAACAAGAGAGAAAGTCTTCGTCGTTGGCTACGAGTCCGAGAAAGACAACATGAACCCATACAACTGGCCCCTGACCACTCGGATCGGCGCCACGATTCTGATCGCCTCCATAGCATTCATTGTCGGATTCGCATCATCTGTCGATTCTGCCGCTCTCCCACAAGCAGCTGAAGAATTCGGCGTCAGCGAAGTTGCGGAATCGCTGGCTACTGGCCTCTTCCTGATCGGTTTCGGAGTGGGAGCTCTTCTCGCCGGGCCGATTTCCGAAACTGTAGGACGGAATCCTGTCTACATCATGACCATGGCAGTCTATATGATATGGATCATGGCCTCAGCGCTAGCGCCCAACCTAGGCTCCCAACTCATCTTCCGCTTCCTAGCAGGTTTCTTCGGTAGCACACCCTTAACCTGTGCAGGTGGTTCGATCTCCGATCTGTGGGACCCAATGGAGCGTGTATATGCTTTCCCAGTATTCGCAAACGCCGCTTTCATGGGCCCTATCTTCGGTCCTATCGTTGGCGGATTTATCGCACAGAGCAGCCTTGTCTCATGGCGCTGGTGTGAGTGGATTACGCTCATCATCTCTGGGCTTATTCTCGTTCTCGTCATGCTCTTCCAGCCCGAGACCTTTGCGCCTATTCTTCTGAAGTGGAAAGCTGCGCACCTGCGAAAAATCACAGGCGATTATCGCTATGTCGCCGAAGTTGAAATCAGGGCCGATTCATTCTGGAGACGGCTGATGCATGCACTGCGTCGACCATTCTTGCTTACGGTGCGAGAACCGATTGTGATTCTCTTCGCGCTGTATTTGACAGTCGTGTATATCATCTTGTTTACTTTCTTGGATGGATATAAGTATATATTTGGGGAGACATATGGGTTCAGCGAGGGTATCACTGGGCTTTCTTTCCTGGGAATAGCGGTTGGGTTGTGTTTTGCATCGCTTCTTGTCCCGCTTATCCATAAGTGGGCGAAGAGGGATCTCGCCGCCGCTCAAGAGTCTCGCGGTCCGAATGCCCGTCTACCTGCCGAGCAACGCCTTTGGTTTGCGATGTTCGGCGCTCCAGCCGTGCCTATATCATTGCTTTGGATGGGATGGACGAATTACTCCAGCATCTCATATTGGAGCGGCCTGGTATCAAGCGTGTTATTCGGATATGGGATTCTCTGTATCTTCATCAGCAGTTATCAGTATATTATCGACAGCTATGAGATGTATGCTGCGAGTGCGCTGGCGAGTTTGACGTTGATACGATACGTGGCTGCGGGTGCTATGACCGTTGTGGGGATTCCGTAAGTTTCTTGCTGCTTTCGATGTTGACGTGGAGGAGGAAGCTGACTGGGTGGCAGGTTTTATAAGAATGTGGGTGTACATTGGACACTTACTAATCTGGCATGTATCTCGGCGCTTATGGTGCCTGTGCCATATGTGTTCTACTATTATGGACCGAAGATTAGGAGTTGGTCGAAGTATGCGCCGAGTCAGGATGCCGAATGAGGGGGATATCAAGTGAAGAGAAAGCCATGAATCGGATAAGGAGGATCAGATCTGGAGATACCACATCGTAATACTTCTATAATGTAATACCACAAAACCAGACATTGATACACGGATCCCAGATCTGCCACGTCCTGTGATGCCTCTGACCAACGACAAAACCCCTCCTGCTGCGCCAAGAAGTGAATGTCAACACCAGCGTCCCTCGATCCAGCTCACCCATTTTCTCGCCTAGGTCCTCCCGTTACCTCCTCGATACAACCACATACTTAGTAAGCAGATCAACAACCGAACCAATTGTTCAAGATTATCCCATCCAACATGGTCTATACTTCGGTATTCACGGTATTGTTGAGTTCTACAGCGCCCGTGCATAGGCAAGGACCGAAACCCCGCCCGTCTTCATTCACAAGAAGGCTAAAAGGCCCGAATCCTCTTGCTGCTGAGTTGGATGGATCTCAATATACGATTTTTGATATTCATGTCGTCCATGTTGCCTTTTCTTGTCTCGAGCAAGGTTGTATTTTTTGGTAGGTAGATAACACGAGATATCTCGTCTACGTGAGGGCTACAAGTGGGCCTTGTGATACCATCAAGATTCGTCCAGGCGTCAAGGTCCACATCGAAAACATATTTCGTAAATATGATCAAGCACTTGACCTGCATTAGACTTAATCTAAGGCTTGTGTTTCCATGTATACGTAGAGTAAGCCCAACATAGATCAGCAACTAAGTCCGGAAGATTTCCCCCAAATTCTCCAAACGCCATCGAGGAAATTACGCTTGAACCCCACGTGAACAAAGAAAAGACCGCCTACGACCCAGCGCTCCCAACCGCATATGTAAACTCCTGAGCTTCTAAAATCCGCAAATACTCCGCCGCGCTTCTCCACCTTACACCCAGTCTCCTCATCGTATTCCGCAGCGAATCCAATGCGTTCTGACACGTCTCATCACCACTCTCCCTGACCATCCACGCGTAGTTCGAAGCAGCGGAGTATAAAGCATCCATTATAATAGGACTGACCTTGTCGAGATCTTGTGGCTGCGGACTAGCATCGGTGAGCTGGTTGGCGAATTCCTTGATGCTGGCAGAGACGCTGCGCAGGCCTTCGATGGCTTGGGTTTGCATTTCCGATGCTGCTTGCGTGGAGGGAGGGACGCAGCTCTGGCTGGAGGGGCAGGAGTAGCGGTCGCAGAGGACGCAGAGGGTGCTGTATGCGAGAGCGAGAGGGGCAGCAAGGCCGAGGGGATCATTGGCGGATTCTTCAGTTAGTTTGAGGATCATGCTTGAGATCTCCGAGTAGAGTTGGGTGGCAACGATGAATTGGTCTTTCTCATCGGGGATTTTCGAGCCGTGATGATGTTTGATAACTGAGCCCAACATGACGTAGACTTGGCAGAGTCGTGGGAATGGATCAACAGGTACATCAATAGATGTGGCAACTGTTCGCTGGCCGGCAGATGTAATCTCACCAGCCTCCTAGAATAATTGTTAGTTTCTACTGAGAAAAGGAACGTAGAACTTACCCAGGCATAGTCAGGAACTGGTAGCACATCCTCTGGTTTAGGCTCCTGTGGATTTGGAATATATCCTTGAGAACCAATGCACACAATTCTGTCAAGAGCGGGTTAGTCCAAAATGGAAACTCAACACGTCCAGGGTGTTTCACCTGTCAGCTAGAAGTACCCCCCACCAAGTTCGTCGTCGCTCTTCTTGTTCAACCCAAGTGCCCTTGATGTTTACATCAGCATGGATATACCATTTGATAGAGAGAGCTCGGCTTACTGTACGACCTAGAATTTCTGCAGCTTCAGGATTTCCACTGATTCCGAGCATGTTACTGTACCGTAGACACCACCCAGCAGACATGTAAGCAGCTGGATAGATAGCTTGACCATGCTCATACCATGTTAACAAAAGATTTGCTTGAAGTACATGTAGAGACACTGTGCCGGTAGCTTCCAATAAAGCAACGAAGCGTTTGGCAGATATGTAAAGTGGGTTTTGGCAAGCCTCTATGCCATCTGGAGGGGTGGAGATGATGAGCTTCATGCAGAGAAACAGCAAAGCAAGATCCGGGCCACCTTCCCACATGGGATTCGCCATATTCCGAGTCATACGCTTCTGAGAGACGATGGGCATCCATTTGTGGACTGTTTCGAAATATTTGGTGATGATATCTTGTATTTCGGTAGCGTCTCCTAAGTATTGAAGAACATCCTAACGCTGTTAGCCCTCGCATCTCAAAAATGCAGGTAGTACAGTACATACTCCTGGGATTTCAACGAGAGGTTTAGGCACAACAACGCTATGTTTGTTAGCCAACTATCCTCTCAAAGATCGATGCTACCAACCCGCCATATTTGAAAGTGTCGCCGTCTAAGAAGGCAATAGCAGGGAATCTGTTTTGAACGCCTTGCCACGAGATATCTGTCTGTGGTGTGTATGTGGGAAGCTGGTGGCCAATATTCTCTCCTGTAGCCAGACCACTAGAAGTGGACGGCGTATATGGGGTAGGTTGGTTATGTCTTCCATGCAAGCTTGCCTCAAGCTGCATGCCAAGCTGCATGACCTTGATCTTCAGAGCATTGAAGTCATCGCTAGTCGGTGGAGGGGTGGCATCGCTGTAATCACAGGCGCGATTCATGCGGCTTCAACATGTCAGTTTATTCGTCAGGATACAGTATTTCAGGTTGAGACGAACTTGCAGAGCGCACAAGCTGGCAATGCTTTGTCGCATTTCCTTTTTTGTTTCTTGCAGGACAAGCATGCTTGATTTGCAAGCTGGACTGGGAGTGATTCAAATCCATGGCCACCATTGGGAATTTGGTTCTCGTATGAATTCATGGCTCAAAGAAGTCGCTCCTTAGACTCGCAACAATAAGGCGGTCTTGAGCGGCCGGGTTGGCGGAGAGGAAGGGTAGCAGAAGGTGTTGGTTCAGAGGCTGTTGGAGTTAGTTTCCGCTCAGACAAATTGATTCGAGACAGGATTGAGTTGCAAGGAAGCTAGTACTTCACCTACTAATGCGTAGATACAATACTTTCCGTTATGTTGCTTCAAATCGTGTTGATTCTCAGAGTTGTTGAAGCGGATGCTGCGGCCGCGATGTCTTTTTGAAAAAGAGGAGAGCAGCATGTTGATAATCATAACATCGAACTGCTAATCCTACGCCAAACCGGCTGTTGGTTGGCTGAGTAAGCGAACTTTAGCATATTTAGGGGTGCCAATAGAAGTGCGGCTCACCTCAAGCGTGGTTGGAGTGACTTCGAGGAAAATATCAATTGAGAGCACTACTGACCCAACTCCTCTTCAAACAAATGGCTGCTACCTTCGCACAACTGGGCACACCCTCCCGAGTATTTACCAATTTCCCCGACCTTCCTGCCGAAATACGATACCTGATATGGGCTAAAGCATCACCGAGTCGTCCTCGAGTTATCCAAATCGCATACCAAGCCGAGAAGGAAACATGGCGAGCTTGCGTGGACAGCTGTGGAGGTCTTCCTCGAATCATTCCTGTCTGTCGGGAGGCACGTCGGGAAGCATTGAAGCCATACACGAGGGTGCTTGAAACTTGGGTTGATTTCGTAGAGGATACCATATTCATCAGCGATCCAATATTCAATATACGAAAGCCTCGGAGCGCATTTATGGACTCTGCATATTTGAATTCGATTAAGAGGATAGCGTTCACGGAGGATGTGTATTTTGGGATGAAGCTGTTGTACGAATCTTTTCCGTTGCTTGTCGATCCCCAAGCAGCGATTGTCAGGAAGATGGAAGAGCTATCACATTTTACACTGGTTTTGATGGAAGATGGCGCGGACCTTGACGCGGACAGCGATGAGGCGGAATTCGAGTACTTCGATGAAGACTCACCAGTATCAGGGCTTGATCCGGAAGAAGTAGATGATGGAATAGGTCAGGAAGAGGAGCCAGAAGATCAGGACGACGCTCTCCCGGAAAACGAAGAAGCAACCACGATGCCTGAGCAGGTGCAGGACGGAAGAGCCATACCAGATATAGAAGACTATGATGGAATCATCGACGAAGAACAATGGTTGAGCGTGCAAGAAATCGAAGCCATGGAACGTCTATGTAAGGGATACTTCAGGCATGTGGGGGATATACACTTTGTCAGTGCCATGCATTCACCGGACTACTGGGATTCTTGGTATTCTTACCTAGAGCAAATAAACACGGACTTCGACGAGCAGCAACTTGAATATCTGGATTGGAGCCGTCCGATGGTTGCTATAGTAGAGGTTAAGTACGGACTTCACTTCATTGGACAGACTCCTGCCATTGATTGGAGATCTGCTCCCACGTCAGAAAGGGGCGATGATTCCTCTGAAGATTCTTTGGACAATGATACTTGAAGGAATGGGGAAGTATGCACAGCTAGAATCTTGACTAGAATCTTGGTGTTTCGTACATGCCCGGCCTGTAAATAGCACAGAATAGCTTAGTGAAATACGATCTAATTATGACCGATAACCCCAGTAGGGTACCTTCATGATGTGATCTTGCTTTGAGGTTGCTCTTCATGCTTATAGACCACAGAGAATAATCTCCAATCACTCCCGCAGCACAGCTAGCCATCCGTTATTTATTGACTTTCTGCTTTTGCTTTTCGTTGCTGTTGTTTGTTCTGAGAGAGGTGGTGTCTTGCAAAAGATCCGTTACTTTGAAGCTGTGAAATATGTATGTCTCCGGCGTTGGATGCAAAGCAGAATGCTGTACAGTGTATCCATTCCATTGTCATCCCTCTTCATAAAATCGTTACAAGCCAAAGGTACTCCATCAGCGCTCATCGAACCCTTCCCCAAGCGATATCCCACACAGTCATTATCATCACAGCTTCCCAGTACTTGTACATTCACTCGTAATCATCCTTTCCAAACTTGATATCCTGACACTTCTCCTTCCCCAACTCATCATGCGGCGTTCTTTTTGGCCTTGATCTGCGACATAATACCCAGCGCGTTCTGTTTGAAAAGGAAGGGGCGAGCATTGTTGCTGTTTTGGCTTGAACTCGAAGCAGATTGCAATATTCCTTTGGCTGCGATTGATGGCTCTGCTCGTGGGACGGTGGCAATGACCGATCTACGGGCTGATCGCTCGTCTCTTGGGATGGTGGTAGCTCTTGGGATGGTGGTAGCTCTTGGGACATTGGCGGTTGATGGACGGGTTGGTGGCCCTCCTCTTGGGAGGTCTGCAGCTCTCAGGAGGTCAGCAGCACTTGGCCGGTTGGCAGGTCTTGGTGCGGGCTGTGTGGAAATGATTGTCAGACTTGAAGTTTCTCGTTGTCTCAACGGGAGCCTCACCTTTGTGACTCGAGATGTAGTTTGTCCCCTGGCTGCTGGTTGCTGGTGAACGGTAGCTCTGAGACTCCGTCGGATACTGGCAGTTTCTTTCTTGGTTAGGGTGAGAGCCAACTGTTCCTGTTTCTCGTAGGTCTTTGTCGCCTCAGCTAAACGCTTCTCCAAGTACTTGGTAGTCGCAGCTAGTTGCTCCCCGGCAGCCTTTTTGATGGCCGCTTCCAATTCTCGGACTTCGTTCGTCAATATTGCGCCAGTGGGATCTCCAGCAATGCCTGTTTTCTTCAACTCCTTGAACCAATCAATCCGCTGGCCTTTGACGTGTCGGTAGAGTTGATTCATAAGGTCGGCCTTCGTTCCGCTGCATGACAGCCCGTACTCCATACATTTATCGATCATGTCGGCCTTTGGCCACTTGCTGTAGTTTGGAATTGACCTCATGTTGACTGTGGTCGAGATTAGCCACAGGCATTACAAAAGTTGACTGTGGGCATCCGTACCTAATGTCTTCCAATTATCAACAGTGAGACCTCCCTTTCTTAAGCAAGAGCGTGGTGCAAATTAGTGTTAACGATCTGAGATCGTGTTGTGTTTTGTTCGAGAGGTATACGTGACGGCCGACAAGGACCGCTATCGCAAGTAAAAATCGCGTTAAAGTGGTCTGAGTAAACAATCAACACAAGACTGCTTGTTGATGGGCATATTCCGCGATCAATATTTGTTAATCGATTCTCCGCTGTCAAAACCCCAAAATTGATTGAATGTTCAAAGCAAAGCTGAAGAGGTGCTCTTCACTTTTAAAAGGCCGCCTTGGGTGCCTCATGCTGGAGCTGGTGCTCATGACGGGAAGGTGCAGCTGGCAGGCCTGCCTAACCCAAAGAGCGTGCCTTTCCTCCCAAAATGTGCACAAAATCAATCCGACTTCCCAGCGTTCTTCTTGCGAAATCCGCACCGATATCCACTCAACACATCGAAAGACAAGTGGGACGAAGTAGAACTTTGAACCTGACAGGTATGGGGAAACATGCAGTTTCGTTACCCAGACAGCGGGACTTCGTACCGAGAATTCAAATTCTACGGACGTTCCCACACGAGCAGCCAATTGTTTCTGTTGTTCCCACAGTCCCGTTGGTTCTGTCAAGAACCTGCGCCGATGCAGCTCCTCGCAGCACCGCTTCACACAATGACTTCCGTGTCCAAGTCAAAATCCTGGAAATATTCTCAATCTCTGCGAACTGTTGACCGGGAGCCTGCAGGCACCATTTCTCTCTCTCAGGGAATCGCCTTGGCACTTGCTGCCAGTCTTCTCTGTTTCAGTCGTCTTACCAGATCGTTCTCTGCGATCCATGCAGCCAGATGCCCTCCTGTTCTCTACTGGTACCACATCCGTGCAACCGGCACGGCCGTTCCCATTTTCGCAACTTGTTTATTTGTCTGACGATCTCGAATTGGGGAGGTGGGTAGGTAATGTTGATAATGGACGAGCCTTGTTGCCCGAGTTGTAAAATAGGAGGGAGATCGAGGAAGGGGAAGCTTTGATGTCAATTGGAAGTGAGCATTGTGACCCTTGAGTTGTTGGAAAGAAAGAGAAAAGGAAATGGAAGGGAGATCGATAAAAGGGGGGGCGGCCTTTGTACTGGGCAACATAGTAGCGGAAGTGGTCATCAAGCTCACTGCTTCTTGCAAGGGCGAACTGGATTCCACCTCAAGCAAATCGTCAATCTCATCCTCATTATCCTCTTCCTCCCAATCTAAACCAATTCGTAACCCTTGCAGCGAAGCACGCATTGAAAGCGGTTTTGTCCGCTAATATTTCACTATCACAACGCTGTTTAGTGTACTATTACAGCTGACTTCTATGTATAGAGATTTCCAGGATGCTAGCTTACTTACTCGTCTTTATCTGCGCTCTCTTCAGGGAATAACAGGAACATCAAATGTAAAAGCACACATCAAAGGCAAAGGTCAAAATATATTTCACATTCGTCTGCTTATCTAAGAATCTACTGTATACCTAATGATGATTCTGAAAGTGCTTTAGATTAATTTGCTTAGATTGTTAAGGTAAACAGAGAACACAACTCTGAGTTAGATACCCTGGTGACGCAGAATTTGTGTAGACATCATAAACAGTCTTCGCTTCATGAGAAACGACCCATATCCTACGCTCTCGACAATCGGATATACTCTGCTAACCCTTGTCTATAGAATCTCTAATTACGACCTAGACAGACAACACCTTGCGAGATTACCACAAGAGGCCAGTGAGTCACGTGGACATCTCTGATTCAGGCATACAGAAGCTACAGTACTCGTGCAGATCATGGTGCTTGGAGGGGACAATTCATCATGCTTTCGTCCATGGCAATGACTAGGCTACGTAAGTTCTGTGTTATTGCTGAGTTTGAATCTGCTTGATCCTCGGATCGGAAAGCTTCTGTAGCCGCTCTTGCTTACCCTCATTGAGCTTGCTTGCAGCTTACTGCCCAACAAAGACAGGCATCGTGTCGAGAGGACAATCCGCTTCAATGACCTGCCCACCTTCATACTTCTTTTCTCCATCCCAAGACTTCCACTCCCTACCCTTCGGCAAATAAACCTCCCTCTTCCTCAATCCAGCAGCCAAAACAGGACAGCACAAATACTTCTCACCAAACATATACTGATCCTCCACCTCCCAACACTTCTTATCCTCAGGAAATGAGTAGAATAGAGGCCGCATAACAGGCGTTCCCTTCTCATGAGCCTCCTTCATCAAGCCCCTCGTATAATCCCTCATCTCTTCCCGTATAAACATATACTTCTTACAAATCCCATAAACCTCCTCACCATACGACCAAACCTCATTATCCGCGCCGGAAAGACACGTCGCGCCTCCCGTCGTGCCATGCTGAGGTTGTTTCGGCTCTCGATCTCCGTGCAGTCGCATTACGGGACAGAAAGCTCCCCATTGGAACCAGCGCACGAACAGTTCTCTGAAAGCTTTATCGTTGGGATCGCCGCCGTGGAAACCGCCGATGTCTGTCGTCCACCATGGGATGCCTGCAATGCCCATATTTAAGCCTGCTGCGAGTTGGTTGCGTAGACTGGACCAGGAGGAGGCGATATCGCCGCTCCAGACTAAGGCGCCATATTTTTGGCTTCCGGCCCATGCACAGCGCAGCAGATTGACGATGTTCTTTTGACCAGCAGCTTCCATACCATCATAGAAAGTCTTCGCGTAGTCTCGTGGATAGATGTTCCCAATT
This sequence comes from Helotiales sp. F229, assembly GCA_002554605.1. Classification (NCBI taxonomy): domain Eukaryota; kingdom Fungi; phylum Ascomycota; class Leotiomycetes; order Helotiales; species Helotiales sp. F229. The sequence goes on from MXAW01000011.1 coordinate 2,358,722, forward strand.
GCCACATTTGGTCCAAGATGGTACCGGTAGTTGTCGAAATCGTACACGCTGTACTCTGGTTCGGCTTCATCTAGCCAGAAGACCTTGATACCTTTCGAATAGTAATTCTTGCGAGCTTTCTCCCAAAGATAGGTGCGTGCTTCGGGGTTGGTGGCGTCGTAGTGGATGGTGTTGCCTTCAAAGTCCATGCCGATGCGCATTCCGCGGTCGGTTCTGATGAGGTAGCCGTTTTCGAGCATTTCTTCGTAGTTCTCGGATCTGGTGTCTACGGTTGGCCAGATTGACACCATCAGCTCGATATTCAGTTCTTTCAACTCCTTGATCATGGCGTCTAAAGTAAGTCAGCAAAGCAATTTCAAAGGCCCAGGTATTGTTGCAACTTACCAGGATCTGGCCAGTAGTCAGTGTCAAATCTCCAGTCACCCTGTTTGGGCCAATGAAAGAAATCGATTACGATCAAATCGATAGGCAGCTTCCTCGCTTTGTACTCTCTTGCAATTCCGAGAAGCTCTTCCTGGGTCTGATACCGCAGTTTGCATTGCCAGAAACCAAGTCCATATTCTGGCATCATGGGGACTGTTCCAGTTGCCCTGGCATAAGCCTCCTCGATATCCGCAGGGGAGTCTCCGGCAACAATCCAATAATCCAGAGCCTTAGTAGAATATGCCTCAAAACTCATGACGTTCTTTCCCAAGACAGCTCTTCCGATCCCAGGATTGTTCCACAAAAGTCCATATCCCAGTGAGGACAAAGCAAAAGGCACACTGGCCTGGGAATTCCGGTGAGCAAGCTCTAGGTCATGACCTTTCAGATCCAAGCTATCCTGTTGATACTGCCCCATCCCATAGATCTTCTCCTTCGAACTAACAGATTCCAACCGCATCGTGAGATGATAGTCGCCTCCTAGATTCGGCTTGAATTCTCTCGCTTCAACCTCGATGGCGCTGCATTTGGGATCCGTGACATCTCTTCTATTCCGCATGTATTCTTCCAATAACAATTCTCCTTTGGAATTATAAATCATGATCTTCCCTCGTTTGGAAACGACTGCACGGATTTTTCCATTCACGATTGTTGCTTCCTTATCCGAGATAGATATCTTGGGTGTCGTTGCAGCAGGTTCTTGAAGAGCCCAGTCCTCGGATGGCATGGCGTTCATTTTCGTAGCACGGATTCGGAATGCATCTTTTCCCCATGGTTGAATCCATACTTGCTCTGCATCATACCGGTACACAAGGTGGTTTTCATTGTCGATGAACATTGTGAATTCTCAATGATCGTAAGTGGGATGGAGGTGTTGAGCGGCGAGGAAGATGAGCTTATATGTCCCCAGACTGCCGAGTTACCTGGGGATTATTCATCTCTTTGCTTTTGTGACTGGAGGAAATTGTCTCATTGACACGTAAATATGGACCTGCGTCAAGATCGTCTGCTTCCCACAAGCTAGTTGGCACAAGTCTAGTTTGGTCTCGGAGGGAGCTGCTCCGAAGAGCTCTGTTAACACTGATTGGAAATTTAAGCGAAGTGCGGGGTCGATAAGGGGCGAGGTAAATATTCTTCTGAGAAGATGAGGAACCAGAGAGCTCGATTACAACAGCCAGTTTTAGGTATTGATATCAACCTCCTCGCCAATTAGAACTCCTATGACTTGGTAGTATTCCGCAGAGCTTCGTACTTTCAGAAGGTAAGTTTCCTGGTTGCTCCCAGCCCAGTATTTAGAGCCGAAAAATACCCCCACAGGAGTTTTACTCACTCTTAAATTGGAGACCAGCTCCAATGATTTGATGTTTGCCGGTGGAACTGAGAGCTTCAAATTTAGTGCTAGTGCCACTAAACATATGGCAATAATCCTAGACAAGAATTCGCTGCACCTGCTAGGATTCTATCCTTGTGAGAAAACGTCGCTGTTGGGTGCAACTGTAACGTAGGCTTTCGGTCGTCTTTTAATGTGAAATGCGTGTATTTGGCAATGGCTCCCCGAAACATCCAGTCCAAGAAATTGAACGGCTTGAAGTTGGACTCCCCAGACGACAATGGGCTGCAGAACTTCACTGATTGAGAGGCAACAAGCAGAATAGTTTAATCACTAAAAAAACAAAGGTCAATCGTTCATTTGAGGTAAAGCAGCTGAGAGATTCTCCCTTTGCCCAAGTAGTCCTGGCCACAAGTTGGCCTTTTCTTGTCCGGGGCAACTATCCTTTCAAGCTCTTTCCCCCTTTCTTGGGCAACGAAACGAGGCGGTTGGTTATGACCCAACTTGAACTAGTTCTTCCGGAGGTATAGTGAAGTGGTCAGCAAATAGTTATCGCCCTAGACCAATGCATGTCTTCTATTTTCCTTGAGACTCTCAGCTAATCCTCCTCGTCAGCTTCAGCCGACACTTGAAGAAATCTGGTGATACACCTATGAGATAGCCAAAAATGACATGGTAGATCGAGCTCTGTTTGTGAAGACCTTGATACGGAATCCATTTTAATGTGAACGCTATGTGCGGATTCTACTGCGTCTGCTAATCTAACACTCTCTAGCAGGCAAGCCAAAACTCTCGAACAGCTCCTCGTGGAAGAATACGCCTACCTGATCACCTCACCCCTCGACGTCCCAAATTCCAATGCTACCTCCAACCCGCCAACTCCCCCTGGCAGTATAGAGAATGGCGCCCAATGTCTCACGAATACTCGCATATCGAAAAGGAAATTCAGAGGAACTTGACCAAGCTGCAGGAAATTGGACTTCTAAAAGAAGATGAAAGCAAGCGAAAAGAAGCTTCTGATACGTTTCTCGAGGATGCTAAAGCTAACACGGGTGGAGCAACTCAATTCGACCGAGACTATGCATACCTGATTTTCGTATTCGATATTCTCAATCGGAACATTTTCGGAGGCGCACTGAATGAAAATGTCTGCAGCTAGGAATTAGTTTCCACCAGGTTGTTGACCGGCAGAGACGGCACAACCTCATGGCCTCAAAGAGTGCAAGGAGCTGTAAATCCCGATACTATACACTGCAATGTCAAGATTTACGAGCATAACGACATCGCCGACCATACCGAGAGAATCTACAGAGCGACCGATACCATAGGGCACGAGATGGTACACGCTGTGCTCGAAGTCCACGGATGTCACAACTGTAACGACTGTCGTAAAGATGCTACTTTGAGGGAAGGTATCACTGGTCAAGTCCTGTGTGGATCCGAATAACAGGAAAAAAGGAAGAAATATCTGGCAACTGGTGGCCGAATGGGTTTGATCTTGGCCGCGAAACGGGGGTTGCCAACGAGCTGTATCAGACTTGGCAGCCTCTCAATCGGGAGCAACTGGAAGATTGGGGCCTGAACTTTCACAGGATTGAGCAATTGTTGGAGGATCCGACGTCCGACGATGGGGACGAAGTGGAGGAGGACTAGGGAGCAAGAGTTGTGGCCATTTCTGAAGTCTAGAATGCATTGCGACTAGAAACAGTTCGGAGCGTTGATGTTCCAAGCAGGTTGCTGTTTTTAACTGATCATTTCTCAAACAGGTACAAATCTTCCTCTCTTTCTTCTCTTCGGGCCTTATTCTTATTCACACAGCCGAAGCAGCTTCTCCGTAAGACTCCGTTACAGCCGGTACCATGGTGGAGAGTACAGCAAAGGATAATGAGTCAATGTTCCACAGCCCATTAAAGAAACGAGATGCATTACGAGAAGAACGAAGATGGTAGAATAGCCGGATAAGTCACAAAACAGGTCACCTAACGGCCCTTTGGCTGAGCTAGATGTTGCAGATCAAAATGTACAATATCCCTCAATAGCAAACATCATGGCATCCCTGGTGATAAGTGATCATTGCTTTCTCCAGGTGCTTAAGTCTTGCCTATCCTGACTCGTGATGGTTGTACAGGCCATAGTGTAGGCTTAGGAATGTTTGTAAGTTCGAGTCGCTGAATTACGCGAGAATCAAGTCAGAATGTTTACATGACACAGTGCGCAGTCAACAGCAACTTAACGAGTTGATTCTACCCTTCCAAATGCCTGACAATGTATCTCAGACAATGACATGTACCCACGCGACAATTCAGCTCCCTCGTCAGGCTCGCTTCCTATCGCCAGCGACCTGGCGAGCGCGCCATCGGAACCCATTTACTCTTCTCGCTTATGCCGTCAACCAAAGACACGCTTGGAAACAACCCTTTCGATATTCATTGGATTACCGATCAGCTCAGATCGAGGCATTGTTCGTTTTCTCGGCCCCCATAAGCAAATCCTACCAAGCTACACACTCTCGCCTTCTTCTGTGGAATCTTGGCGAGCATTTTGAAGACAACAAGCCTACGGCACCAGTTTTCTTGGCCTTCCTCTCAAATGCGACATGGCACCGATGGACCAGGGTACTTGTGACCTCAGACAAATTCTCAATCCTGGGGAGATGTGGCCATTGATGGGACTTACGCCTCTACAGATTCAGGAAAGGATGAATCTACTACTCGAAACTTTTGAAACCACGCCCGAAACCAAGCAGAATTGGAAGACAGCCATTGGACAATACAACAAGAGCAACGAGAGATCCGCAACCTACTCAAACCTACCGGGTAACAAGCAGCAAACCAGAGATGCGGAGCTATTGTTCAAGAGATATGAGATCTTCATAAACACGATTTTCAAAGGACTCTTACCTCCTGGCACTCTAAACGTCCACTTCATTCCAGCTACTTCTCCAGAGTGGACTCAAAATCGCCAAGGTCTAGCCTTGGACGGCTACGCATTCAGCAATAGGCGCACGTCCAACACCACACCTAGCACCATCCAAGCAACGATCGCAATTTACGAAAAGCCTCGGATCCGGTGTAATGTCAGCCGAATGAAAGTAACAACAGGTAACCTCCTCCACGAACTGGTGCATGCCATCTTGGAAGCATACGCGTGTGCGTGTCCGCGCTGCGATAAGAATATACTGGAAGGAGAAGGCTTGACGGGACATGGGCCAGTGTGGATGGCTATCTCTCGGAAGATCGAGAAGACGATGTTGAGGGTATTTGGATATCGTTGTTGGCTTGGTCGGAGTCAGTCTTTGGCGCATGAACATCATGCTGCTAGACATCGTCATACTGAAAAAGAATTGAGGGTTTATGAGGTTAATGAGAGGCTTTACTGTGAAGCGAGGATGGATTTTGCGCAGGATGAGATGAGGAGTGGTGTTTCGTTTGATGGGGAGGACTTTAAGCAAAAGGATGGCGGGGAGGGAGAGATGGAGGGGCTGGAAAGTGATTATTCTGAAGACGAGGATGAGGATAGCTAGGATGAAGCCGCTTCCGGTAGTCGTTACTTTGCACATCCCGTAGCCTAAATCCGATTTACCAAGCCATGCAAAGTCAACAATCAGACGAAAGTAAACAATCCAATAAACCGAAGCAATGTAAAAATGTCTTCAAATGACTACTTCATCTATTCTGTATCAAACTCTATTTGTCACCATACCCACTCCTAACATGCCTCGCCTCCCAACTCAAAAAATCCCCCAAATCATGGCCCAGATTAAAGCCCATCGGAATCGGTACTTCTTCATCTTTCCCCACTTGATTCGACACCACAAGATCCAACATAGGACTTGGCGGCAGACTCAGCAAACTCTCAGCTAAAGATGGTCTCCTTGGTGGAGCTGGTGGGATACTCAGGCTGGACATCTGGGATGGATGAACATTGGTGGATGAGCCGTTGAAGGGGATCTTGGTGGTGTCTGTTGAATAGGGAGCGGGTTTCCAGATGTTTGGAGGTGGGCGAGAGGGGTTGGGGTAGATGCGTGGTGGTGGGATAGGTGGAGGTGGGGTCGAGGTCCAGGTTCGCCAGGTTTGAGTGCGGAGAGAGGAGGAGGAGGTTTGGTCGATGTCGTCTCTGCCTGGATTGTTCTGTTGTGCACTCGCGGCGGGAATACGAATAGGATTAGTGATAGGCATCGGAGGAGGGCCATCTTTCTCTCTCACATCCTCATCATTTTCCATTCTCCCATATCCATCGAACCCGAAGCTCTTCCACCACTGCACCAGATCATCGATTTCCGCCTCATCAGACTCCCATTGGGCATCATCTCTCCGATCGCCGAATGGCTCGTCTAGTTCTATTGTTCCTGCGATGGCCACCTGAAATGCTGTCCAATCTAGTGCTTCTTCTTCCGGACTTGACCCCTTCCTGTCACGGAGTAAGCGGTCGAGACGGATAGAACCATGGCGGAAAAGAGGGGAGGTCAGTGTGAAGTTCGTGGAGGGTAGGACAATGTGTGTTGGAGGCGGCTGGATCATGAGTGAAGGACGTGAGGAGTTGGCGCTTGAGGCGGAGTTTGAGAATTGTGTTGGCGTGAGATTCAGAGGGTCTATTTCAGGGATGGTAGGTAGTAAAGAGGTAGTTCTCGATGCCGATGATCGACGTGGTGCACGTGGTGGAATTGGTGGTGCTGGGAAAGCAAAGTTGTTGAATACCATACCTGCTCGGGACTGATTTGGGGATTCGTCGGGTCTCGCAGGCCTTGGAGGCGGTGTTTGCATCGATGCTCGCGGGCTCGCTTGTAGCGTTGCCATTGGAAGGAGAACCGGGCTTGGGCACGGCGGCGAATCTTGCTGAGCAGCTGTGATGCGAGAGCTCAAACTCTCTAGGTGGAACGGCTCTGTGGGTGTACTCCCATCTGTTTCAGAACTGCGAGCTGATTCCATGGATGCCTTCCTTGCGCTCTCAGCTTTGTCGTTCTTTATCTGCTGGATTCGATCTGGTGTCAACATCTCATCGACTTCTGTCCGGAACATCTTGCCGCTGAACACATCTGCCATGTTTGTTGTGACATCCGTCAATGTCCATCTTGCTGGTGTATTGGCTGGCGGAGGTGGAACTTTCGGGATTGTCCTGCTGAAAATATTTGTTTTCTTCTTGAATGGCCTCTTCTTACCCCTCGATACCGAGACAGATCTCAATGATGGGGACCTCAATGGCGACCGATGGTGTCCTTTCAATATCCCACGAGTAGTCGAAACAGGCGGTAATGGCGCTGGACGGGATGGTGCAACCCATCCTTGAGTCGCAGCTTTTGCATCTTCCAAAGCAGTACCAACAGCCTTGAAAGCCTGATCCGTTTCTCGTATTAACTGCTCCACGTTCTCTGATAGATCATCCATGTCTGATTCTCCAGTATATTTAAGGCTCTGGGTGAGCGTCTTGTCATCGTCAATCAGGCCGGGTGAAATGGGTCCGACGATATCATCGAAGACCGACAGGGTTCCAAATTCAGCAGTCAAAGCTACGGTGGTTCCTAGGCCCAGCTCATTTGGTGTCAAGGATCGCGAAAACGGCTCTTGGAATATGAGACGCCATGCTTTTGCATCCGGGGAAGCATCTTCTGGCGTTGAGGGTGGCAGATAAAGGATCTCTGGAAGTGGTGGTGGCGGATCAACTCCGAACAAAGCATGCTCGATTGGTGCCGGATTTGCTTCGCAATCGCAACTGCACAAAGAGCTCGCTGATGAATGACCAGTCGAGCCAGATGGAGCCAAGCGATGACTTCGAGTCGTTGCATTGCTGCTTGCTCGTCGAAGTGGTGGAGAGTCGGACGACGAGGTTTGCGAAAGCCAGGAAAGTCTCTTAGGGGCGCTTGTGGGTAACCTTGTCTTCGGGAAACGGCCGTCGTCGAAGTGACTGCCGGACTTGTCTAGATTTGAGCTTTTCTTGGGTGAAATCAAATGCTTGATACGCCAGCTCGTCTTTTGAAGCAACATTGTAATTCCTGAATATATAAATCCGAAAACGAAAGCACTGCTGAAAATTCAAAAACGAAGGTGAGGAGTGCTAACACAAAAGATAGACGGGTACCCGTGATGGTACAGTACGATCTGAAAATATCACGCGGCGGTGCTGGTAGGACATACTTGGAGGTCTCAAGAAGGTTGAGGGGAGTGAGGGTAAGAAGAGTACCAGTGTCTGACATCTAGCCCACTTCACTTGATACGGAGACACACACTGATCTACCGTGAAGGGGAGCTGGGGAAGTAAACTTGGGAACCCGTACAGCTCCAATTCGCGTGCTTGACAACATGCATGGCGGTTGCCTACCTGAACCTAAGGATGCGTGTAGCAGTCGATATCTACAGTGCGCTGTGAAGGAACATCATTCAAAAAAGAGGCAAGCAGGGCAGTAAGCTCTTGACAGGGATGCGGATCTTTGAGTAACATTCTAAGCAATGGCATCACGTAGGATAGGCCAAGACAGAAAAGTATACAGCTCGATCCCGTCACTAGAGGGAGAAGGCCGCATGGTTTGCTTCTAGACGAGACCTCATCTGCAACAGCCGCAGAGAAAATGTGAGCTATCACATCAATCGATATTTCAGACCATCGATATATTGGATAGAGAATGATTTTGCGTAGAAGAGATTCATTGAACGTAGGGAAGATGCAGCGCTGGACAGCTTTTCGCCTTTCGCTTCCTCCATGTGGTGGCTCAGTGGAACACAGATACGGGCCGATACATGCAAGTAGCTTTCGTACTTTCGTACAAGCACGAGAATATCCTCTGCTAGCGGTTACATGCAGCAAACTTGTTAAAAGTACTCTTCCCTCAGCAGAACTTGAAGCACGAAGGAATCCACCTAGATCCTAGCCATGAAGGCATCTTTGGATGAAGCAGGGAGTGTAAATGGCGTTCCGGATGCTTGGGTAAAACACCCAGAGCAGAGATCAAGGATGCGCGGTCCCAAGATCATCTCTTCGATCTTGCGGGGGTGATATGGAATTGCTTGTGCCAGGTGAAAGGATGCATTGCAGGTGGGCATCCGTATTTCGTATGGATTCCAACTCGAGTCTTCAATGTTCAGCCCCCCAGACAGCTGATCGGGGCCCGGGGAGAGGCATCGGAGCAGGGTGACGAGTGTAGATAGGGCTAGATCTGCGGATTCCAAATGACGGGTTCCCGTTGGATCGCGACGTTGCACACTCGCGGTGAAGGAGAAGTTCGGGGTGGTTGAGAAGGAGGACATCGATGCTCGCTTGGGAAATGGATGTTGGCAGGCTTACATGTGACTTTGAATCAAGATGCTTGCGGATGATGATAACCTACAATGAATTGGAATTTGGAATTATTTGAAGTTATTGGCAACGTAAAGGCACAAAGGGCCGCGGGCAAAGAACTTTAGAGGATGTTACACCACATAAGTCGGCACGTGATCAGCCACTGTCCCTCTCGTCCTGTCTCGAGTTCCAGTATTACACTTGACGTACACTACGATCTCCAAATCAAATGCACCAAATCCCTGGCCAGTGCCCTCGCACAATGCTTTACAGCGATAATCACTGCAGCGACGGTGACAACGGCTTCCGAAGTCATCAGTCACAAAAGTACCTTACCGTCCGGCAAATCCTCCGAGCGGGACAGTTAGGTCTATTGTCCGGTATAGTTATACCTTGACCTTGTCCTCGGAAGGCTGGATGTTTGTGTGGTGGATTTTATGTACTTGCTTGTCTGCTGTCAGCAAGGATCAGTTGGGTTGTCAGTGAGGGGCGTTCATCTCATCTTGCTTTGGTTCGAAGTCGTTAGTTCACTTGCTTGCCATGATGTAAGCTTGAATAGGGGGTTTCTGTAACCGGAGAGCTGAAGAGACTATGTATGTTGTGACAATATTATATTGTTTATTGCTTGGTGTCGAGGATATAGACCTCTTTCTTCTAAGAAACCCAAATCTTCCACCCGTTCCAATGAGCCTCTCCCACCAGCATGCCAACGAGGTAGCCTGCATGCATCAGACCCTGACCCCAATCCCTGATCCTCATCGAGTCCCGCTGCAGATTATACAAGGATTTTCAGACGACACAACACTGATGATCAAGGTCGTGGAACTGCAATATCGTACCCGCCAACCAATGCAAACCAACCAAAAGAATGTGTAGCCCAGATCAAAACGCCGGGGTATCAAGGCTCGTTCCATGCCGTCTATCATATCTCCGTTCCATCATGCCAGGTCGTAAAACCGAGCAGTGCTCCAGAACTGGTCCAGCAATGCTTAACCAGGTAGTCGTAAACTCTTTGTCGTTGATGTCGTCTCCCATATGGATAATTCCCGAACTATCCAGTTTGTCGTCTCCCACCTGTCTATCCTCATGTGCCTTCCCCTGCTGCTTCGCTTCGTCCATCAGATCAGGCTATGAGGTGGCGGCGTATTTTCGCGCGAGACTGGGTCTGACGTAACCACCACCCTGATCTCTTCTAACTGCGGCTCGTGGTGTTGATCTCCAAGAATTTGGATCATGGCTGGTGTTGTGGAGGTTTTGAGAAACGATGAAGCCGAGTGTGTGGGAACATGTCGGTACTTCTTCTCATCCCGATACTGTGGTTTGGGTGCCGGTTTCGGTTTCGGTGGACCTTTGAAGACCCGACGTAGACGAGCACATATTGTTATGTCTTTGTTTCCGAATGGTTGGTGGTACTTGTTGTCCCTGCGCAATCCTGAAAATCCTTTCATGATGAATCGAGTTTTGGGTTTACGGGGGGTTGTGGTACGGTATGGAAATTGTTGATGGAAGCTCCGGACCTCCTCCTTATGTTCAAGGTGATTGCGGGAGAGGCCTTCGAGTCTTTCTTTTCACTGAGACAAATGACGTTCAGACAGCTGCCGTTGAGGATTGGCTTTCAAAGTTGACGACGATCAGACCCAAACTGAGTAGAACGCTTGATCCAATGAGGCTGGCACGGCTCAAAAGTTGAGACTTGAAAAGTGAGAATGGAAACCGAAGTTATAAGCTGTTTCCAACTTGTAGCCGAAGAACTGTTAGAGTGGATATGATACCCGAAATTATACCCGGTGTGTCTGAAAAGAGATGCTTTTGAAATTGCAGGGTGAGGGCTGATTCTATATGTATTCCGCTTTGAAGACACGGCCTGGGTCCAAAGAGCCTCAGACCGCACGCATGACAAGAGAGAAACAAAGAGGGGCGTCCACGACTGGTCGGGCTGTTCTGGATGGGTTGAATTCATGGCCCCATTTCAGGACTAAGGGATCATGACTGAGGAGCTCTGCCGCATTCATCCAAGGTCAGCGTAGCGACCCCATTCAGTACGTATGCCGTCAGCCAGAATCAGCCACCAGAAGTCTTTTGGGCTGAAGCGTCCACACCGCACCGAAGTAGGGTTCAATTCTCGGGCGGGGCAGTGGCGACAGCAATGGAAGAGCCCAAACACAAAGAAGAAGACGTCTTCCCAATGGAAAGAACAAAAATAAACGGCTTCAATAATCCTTTGAGGTTGGAATGTCCACTGCGGCTTCTAGAAGCGAGGACAATGGGCAGAGAAGCAACATACAGGTGCCACTGTTCCCGAGTACAGAAACTGTCTCGGGAAGCCGTGAAGCTCTGCACAAAACATGAGACTTGAAGTCTTTTCCCTCTTGTCGATAATCAGTAACTTGACCAATAGCGGGCAGTCTTCAGGACACAAAACGCCATGAGCTGTCCCAGCGTCCCAACACCACAGACGAAGAGACAAGGCGCCTGGACCGTGGATAATAAAAGGGCTGAAAAGCGTGGCGTTTCTAGTGCATGGTGATAGGCTTCAAGCTCCCCGCATGCGGCACACTGGTGCTCTGGATGGCTTGAAAGACTCGCAAACCTTCGGCGATCTCTCAATTCGGACAGGTCACCCACAAAACTGGGAAAGGCTCTTGCAACTACCGCCGACCGACATATCTTTTGTCCTGGGCAAAGAAGTGGTGCGGTCCGAGTTATGGCGGAGTTGTGCGGGATGGGAAGCTGGAAATGTCGTGGGTTGCAAGGCGGCTGGTGGTGCATTCACTGGTGGTTGTCAAAACACGAAGAGGTTGCGTCCCACCAAAGTATCCAGACCCTTGGCAAAGTGCAAAGCTTATATAATCCATAGCGATGCATCCTCCTTCAGCCAAAAGAAAAACATCCACGATGAAAGTCTGGCACCCCTGTCGGTCGTCAAGCCAGTGTTCGTATACCCTCATCAGAAATCAGAAATTAAAGACGATGAGCTCTCCCCACTCCCTCGCCAATGATCGACCAATACATTAGCATTAATCCACTTCAAAGACCGCTCTGGCGGGGGACCTTGGCGAGGGCCCAAGAGCTTGGTGACTTCGCGATAGCCTACCTCGCTTGGTACTTCATCATGAGAAGGCATGGTGATAGGCATCAAATGCGAGCTGCAATAGAACCGCATGATAATGAATGCCCGGCACCGACCAGTTGTCATGCCATGTCAAAAAGATATGTACAGCTGTCTGTCGGTATTATATCTCATCTCTTCGCCAGATTTCAGCCCTGTGTTGACGAATCGGGGCCTGAATGCAGACTGTCGTGGCGTCAAGCTGAGACTTCATGACCTGTGGTGGCGGATTATTCCCAACGTGGCATCGAAAGGTTAATCCCGCCTGACAGCAAAGCCTTGTGGAGTGATGTTTGTGATGATTTTTGGGGGCTTGCTTGCCAAGATGGTCATTGGGTTTAGAATGTGTGCCAAGTGGACTTATTGCTTTGTTTTCATCCTCCTCAGCCGGATCTCACGCCCCCAAGACTTAGATAGAGTTTGGCGATTCCTGTGTTTGGTGCGCCTGGTCATGACTTCGGCCGACTTTGATGCCCAGAGAGAATATAGGTCGAGTGGACGTAGAGATACAACGCCGTTGAAGAGCGGAGATGTTTGGTAAACAAGTTTGGTGGATCAGCCAAATAAATGAAATTTTGGAAGCGTCCGGGTCGTGCCTTCCGTCCCGAATTCGAACGGGTCGCAAATTATGTACCTCTTTGAAAAACACATCCAGATTTTATTGATAAGAAATATGTCGATACTCGGACTTAATATGTTTGACATGTAGGATGCCCTGGAAATTGCATCCGGCTTTACAACAATTACTTCCTGAGACTGATTCCTTCCCAAATACCTGGCCTTCAAGGCGACGTTTATTCCAGACCTTAACTTCATGGACGCCATCTCGAATTCGTATATAGAAACCCGATCACAGCAGCTGAGAAGAAGAAGTCCGATTAGAAAGATCACCTAGCCAATTTAGTCTCAGCTTTTCAGAACAGATGGATGCTGAAGAGTAAGTGATAGGTAGGGGAATGTGTTGTGGGCTCTCTTATAAACATCCATTGTGATAACTGAAGCCTCGGTACAGTCTATCGGGAACTTGACTTAAGGCAGTATCACGGAAAGAGGCTGCAAATAGTTTATCACATCTGACTCTCTAATGCTTTGATATCTTGTCTCAACATGTAAGCTTGGCTATCATGATATCGGCAACGAGCATATCCCTTTCATACAATGTCGAACTTTTTAGAAATTACATCAAGAAGACAGAAAATCGGGAGGCAGCAGAACGAAAGGAATAACCAACGATACAGCCTGCCAATACTGAATATCTTCATCCTTCGCATGGAATCACGACAAGTCAGGAAGAAAAGCACAACTTACGGCCCGCCTTTCAGAGTGACTGTACTACAGCCCAACCTTTGCCACATATTCAGAGTGTAATAATCGATTGCTAGAAGAAGGGAAAATAACAATGATGAAGCAGCAAAGAGACTTGACTACTTGACTGTAGGGTCCCACTAGATAAAGTGCTGACAGGCTTGGCAGCAACGTCATCTCGTTCCTGAGAGTTCATCAACTGTCATCTTTCTCATCATTTTACTTTCAACAGCTGCTTCACAACATACTGTCAACATCAACCGACCCGAAGCCGGTTTTTACGTGTTGGTGGTGTCGAGATGTCCTCCGGCCGTATCGCCTGATTCGAGATGCTTCCCTGCATCCGCGAACCTCGGCATCTTTCTCGAAGGCAGTCTGACTTTTTGCCCCTCACCAAAGCTCTCCTGATTACGAATCAATCACAATCAAACAATCAACTCCTGGGATCCATGTTGCACAGATCGCGGCGTTAAGGTATTCCAGGAATGTGCAGCAGCAAAGACGGCATATGTAGGTGGGTTTAAGGTTGGTCATCCATTCCAATAGGTGTTGATACCCGCGACAGCGTCATCCCACCTGCACTTGACGTCGACATAGTGGGGCAACTTTTTTCTTTCGAGGTCCACCAACTATAAAATTCTCAATTCCAATCAATCAGTGGGTAAAAAGTTTGCTACATTACTTAAACATCTCGCAGATTCTCAATCTCTCATTCTACATTTCCTCCGAAAGCAAAATAAACATACCAATCGAAATCCGCAATAATGGTTCAAAACAAAGGCCTCATCTTCAAGCAGGTTCCTCAGGGCCTTCCAGTCCCAGGAAGAGACCTCACAATCGAGGCCCGCGAATTTGACCTTGAGCAAGCCCCTCCAGCAGGCGGTATCACGACCAAGAACTTCTATGCCTCCTTCGACCCCTACCAGCGCGGTCGAATGCGATCTCCCGAGAAGAAATCCTACTCTCCGCCTTTCACACTCGGACAACCCATCGGCAACAACACCATAGCCAAGGTCCTCAAATCCGACAATGCGAAGTTTGCGCCTGGAGATTTGATCTCTGGGATGATCCCCACGGAGGAATATTCAGCGTTGCCCCAGCAGAGCGCAGATGCCGCGAGGAAGGTCGACAACCCATACAAGCTGGACGCGAAGGTCTTCTTAGGAGCGCTGGGCATGCCGGGATTGACTGCATACTCCTCGTTCTACGAAATCGGCAAACCGAAGAAGGGCGAGACGATTTTCATCTCTGCAGCGTCGGGTGCTGTGGGACAAGCCGTCGGACAACTGGCTAAGCACGATGGACTGAAGGTTATTGGATCCGTTGGCTCTGACGAGAAGCTGGAATATATCACGAAGGAGCTGGGCTTCGACGGCGGATTCAACTACAAGAAGGAGAAGCCCCTCGAGGCACTACAACGTCTCGCACCAGATGGAGTTGACATCTACTACGAGAACGTCGGAGGCGAACAACTAGAAGCTGCATTGGAAGTCATGAACGACTTCGGCCGGGTGATTGGCTGCGGTATGGTCTCCGAATACAACAGCGCTCCTGACGCACGATTCGGTATCAAGAACCTGATGTATTTGGTATCAAAGAGACTTACGCTTCGCGGATTCATCGTTGGGGACAAGGATATGGGACCTGTTTACTTTGAGGAGCGGAATAGAAATGTCGCCAAGTGGTTGAGTGAGGGGACGTTCAAGGCTAAGATGAGCGTTACGGATGGCATTGATAATGCTGCCGAGGGCTTCGTTGGCATGCTCCAGGGAAAGAATTTTGGCAAGGCGGTTTTGAAGATTGCGGATCTTGAGGTTAGTGAGTCGAAGCTGTGACGGAGCACTGGCTAATGGTTTCTAGTGATTATGGGGCTCCCTTTGAATGAAAGTACGATGGCGTGTGCCTAGGTAGACTTTAGCATGGCTTATCGTCACCCCTGATTCCACAATTGCATGCATGGAAGCATAGAGCTTATATCTTTAAATCGAGCATTGCATAACAGAACGATCTTCTTCCCTTTGACTTTTTTTTTGTCGTGCTTTGCTATTCATCACCACCTGGCTCCAGAGACTGTGACCAATTGCCTATTTATCATGACCGTGGGAATAAAGCAGCCCATGCCCCCATATCCTACGACATTTCATAACGTGATGCCTCAGAGAACACGTTGTAAAATATTTCTTCTCCTAAATATGCGCCTACTCAGATGAGAATCCCCCAGTCCTAGGCTCAACTTCTGAACCCTCTAGCTAGTTGCGCGATCCGTCATTTTGCCTTTTTTTCTGTATGTGTGAGGTGGTATGTGGTATCTGCAACGCCAGGGTAAATTTGGTATTATGTGTGACGAAATTCTATTCTCCTCGTCAGGAGCTGCATGTAACTTGACAGATTCCACAGCAGAATTTGATATCAAAGCCTGCTGCAGCTTTCATCCTATGCTCAGCCGACCTGAAAATCGTAATGTTCCCAAGCCCCCTTACAACATCTCAATGTGAAATACGTACTCGTGTCAAAACAATGCTCAATTAATATACTTCTCCCAAGTCTCTATTGGTGATACAAAGATCAACCTACCATAACTCACTACCGCCCCGCTTCACTCTAAAAATCTCGCTTACAATCCCCACCCATTGTTTACTCCTCACGTCTCCCTTACAATCAAACAAACAACAACACCGCATCCTTCAACCCAATCCATTATCCACCACCCAGCACGCAACCACCAATACAAGCGCCATAACATAATTGCCACACCAGCCAAGTACGTTGATCTCAAAGTCCCTGCTCTGCGGCATATATGTGCAGAACGAGGTCTGGATAATATTGGGAAGACGAAAGATTTAATTGGGAGGTTGATTGGAGGAATAGGGTGGTTAAGGAGTGAGAGAGGATGGAGAGGGGGAGGAGGATGTGGAAGGTATCGGGTGACTGCGTTTCCGGATCTGGGGGGAAATGATCGTGCGGAAGGACGTATTGAGGGTGCCTATAGGCAGGGAGAGGAAAACGGCAGAGGAATTGAGTAGGGACGAGACTTTGACGACCGGTTGCTAAAGAACGAGTATCTACCAGGAAACTTTCAGCGGCGAGATGAGCCCAAGAATCCACAGCGTAAATCAGAGCAGCGTCTCCACGAAATTACTATACAAAGATTGGCTGAGGGTGCTTGAAATAGACTATTCATGGATAAACTCCGTCTATGGGCCATTATTGTGGCCTTGCTCCTTGTTGTAGAAGTTTGAGAAATTTTACCATATATATACTTGTCTGATTGGCGCGGCTGGTTGTGATGGTCGACGTCCCAAAGGCGGCGCTTGGGTTCGGTACGGAATGGAGGGACAGCGGTTATCTTGTACCCCCTTTTGGAAGCTAGCCAGGGGCATACAGTGCTATGCTTCATCGGGTTGTAAACAAACAAAAGATTTGATACATGCAAGCCGCGGCGCTGAGGAGTTATTACCTTTATCCTTTCGAGCCTTTTTCCCTTTAGAAAAAGGGGTCCAAGCCAAAGATAGCCGCGGGACCTCATCCTGTCGCGGGTCGGTCCATGCGCTAGCGGCAACCAGGCTCCCAGGACATCCCCTATCGGTGCGATTTTTATGTGGCCGTTTGAGGCACGTGCGGAACACCAAAACCAAAGTACTAGAAGGAAATCTTCATAATATATAATCATATAAATCAAAATCAGTCTTTAGAATTACTTTTAAAATAACTCTTTAATCTTTCTGTAAAGTTTTATCCTTTTTTATTAGAGTGTTGTGGCTTAAAACATGATACTCTCGCAAGTAGATGCCGTGCCTCAAACGGCCACATAAAAGTCGCACCGATAGCCCATCCATTCATTCTGGCGGCAGCACATCTTCAATCATCCCATACCAACAGCTGCAAGCTCTCAAGCGGTACAGATGAGAACTTGGTTCCCGCGTCAGGCCATTCCGTGGTGCGCAACAAGGGCAAAGCTTTGCCCACGGCGTTGTTATTTTTCATCGCGTGTCGAGCACAGCTTCGTCCGACCACATTACTCGACCATGTCGACGCCACCCGTTGAATACGGGTTCATCGAGGCAGTAGAGGATCTCCGCGACTATCGACCAGGCGGCTACCATCCAGTTCACATCAAGGATCGACTCGACAAACGATATCAGATAGTACACAAGCTCGGCCACGGCTCATTTTCCACCTGCTGGCTGGCCATCGACGAGAAAACATCAAAGTATGTCGCTGTCAAAGTCGGCACCGCGGACACGGAGCACACCGAGGTCGATAATCTTTCGCAGCTCACACAGAACGCTGCAAGCCGTGGCAGCGATTCGGAGGAGAAAGCCTCGTTGATTCCCGTCGTTCTTGATCACTTCGATCTTCGCGGGCCGAATGGCACTCACACGTGCCTCGTGACTCTTCCGGCACGGTGCAGCTTGCGGGAGGCCAAGGAGGCTTCAGGGAGCTTCTTATTTCAACTCGATGTTGCTAGGTCCCTTGCTGCGCAACTAGTCATGGCCTTGTCGCTCGTCCATTCACAGGGCTATGCCCATGGAGGTGACACCCGATAACCTCTTTCAAATGCTGGCAAGTCAGCTAACACGATAATTAGATCTTCATCTGGGCAATCTTCTCATACAGCTGCCCTCATCCCTCAACGACTTATCAGTAGAACAACTATATGCACAGTATGGCGAGCCGGATCAGGAGCCAGTAGTCCGTCTCGACACCCAGGCAACATCAACAGACCCCGGGGTTCCTTCATATGCAGTACCTGCAGTATGGCTGGGAGTCCCAAGCCCCGAAATCACTCTTGGTGAGGCGAAGTTGATACTCACCGACTTTGGAACTGCGTTCCGCCCAGCCGAAAGGTCTCGATTCGAATCATACACGCCCATCGTACTCCGCCCACCTGAGGCATTCTTTGAGCCCACAACGGCCCTCACCTTTTCCTCTGATATTTGGAGCCTGGGTTGTGTTATTTTCGAGCTCCTCGCCCATAGATCGCTGATTGACGGGTTTCTCGCACCAGACGACGAGATCACAGCGCAGCAAGTAGAACTCCAGGGTCTTGTGCCACAAGAATGGTGGAGAAGATGGGAAGAGCGGCCTAAGTGGTATAATGAAGCGGGCGAATCTTTGAGCAATGCGTCCGATATCTGGTCTTGGGAACCACGTTTTGAGCAGTGGGCTCAAAAGCCACGACAGTCCGGGGACATGGAAACGATTAATATGGCCGAGCAAGATGCACTGTTCAGGCTTCTGAGATGGATGCTTGCATGGAAGCCAAACGAGCGACCAGATATAAAGCAGGTGTTGGAGTCGGACTGGATAACGAAGTGGGCCTTACCAGAATACCAAAAAGGCATGAAAGGGCATTGACATTTACTGCACACCCAAACAAGGGACCTTTCAAGGCCAAAGTTGATTGTATATCGCGGCTGCCTGTGAAAGCATCTAGGAACATTGGTTCGCCTGCTACTGCCCCTTCCGGGGGGGGGGTTGCAGTACCTGTATTTAGTACACCTTTTGCCTGAAATATAACATACTGTATACTTAAAACGGCCTGAACTTTAGCTATCTAACTGAATTTTATTAAGTTATGATAAGATAAACTCATCCACCCCTCGACCCCTCTTCCTTCAACCTCACTCCCTCGATCCTTTTCATTTCAATTTCACCTGTATTCACCATATTTCAATGCGCCCCACTCTATTACTAAAAATTTCGACTTGAAAATATAAAATAATAATAACGAATATTATCTAGTAATCACTAGCCGTATACGAGAATACAGATTGCGGAGCCGGAATTAACTACTTACTCTTCACGATAGAATTATGGATACAGAAAGAGAGAGGTCTAGGTATAGAACGAAAGAATAGAATCTCCATTATACTTCGACAGAAAGCGTGCTCAGCTGTTCTGTACACCAGCAGTGCTGAGCATACGCCTACATACAATTCCCTGATTTCCGACGGAACACTTTAAAGCAGTACCGCAGAGAGGGAGGTCTTTCCACTTGATTTTCGTGAAAGCATAGACTATAATGAGATCAGTACTTTGAGTTGGAAACTGTGGTGTGTGTAGTAAATGTCTTAGGTTTGGATTGGTTTTGCACACGACGGTTCTTAAATGCCGAGGACTGTTCTAAGTATGACATAATAATCGTAGTGTTCATATTAATCATGAGCTGTCTTTTAACGAATAATGAATGATTTCCTCCAAAAATTACCCAGGGTATGATAACACCTATTTACACGCCGACCCAGAGACCCAAAGAAAAATTTCAAAACTCCTGAATAAAACGCCACCAATCCCATCCTTACAACCGCTTTTTCATCCAGCAGTAACGGCCGTCGAATTAACCTGCCGCCCAGGCACAAGCACCGTACTCTGCCCAACAGCGATATAACTCCTCACCGTCGCCAAATTGAAATTATTAATACTCCTCCCACTGAAAGTGTACGTGACCCTCCCATTGGCCACCGCGCCTCTGGTCATAACTCTCTCGGTGCCACCAGCCACTGGCCCGAAGATAATGCGCATGCTGCCAGCGGGATCAACGAGATCTGTGGTTACGGTTGCGGCAGCTGTACCGCCTTGTCTGGACACCCAGGTGAGCGTGACGAAGGCGGGGCGGTCGAAACTGGTGGAGGAGCGGTCGGAAGTTACGACGATGGTGTCGTTACTCTTTGTTCCTGAGGGTGTGTGTGTGATGATTACACGGAACTCGCGGGATTGGGATTGGCCGACTGCGACTACGGGAGCAATGAATGAGGGCGTGGAAGATGTGGCGCTGGCGAGTGTAATTCCGGTGGTAGGACCAGCGATTTGGGACCAAGTGTAGATCAGATCTGCGGGGAGGAGACCGGATGTTGATTGTGAGGCGTTGAGACTCGCGCTGAGAGAGACGAATGTGCCGGCGAGAACAGTCCTGTCTACGCCTGCATTTGCGACGATGGCGACTGGAACTGGAGTCGCAGTACCGCTTGGGGTTGGGACTTCGGTCGAACTGCCCGGATCGCTGGTTGCAGACGGGGCTGGAGATGTTGACGGTATGGGAGGTGCGCAGGCTCCTACTGCAGGGGCAGTCGCTCCTGGCCATGGGTTGAGTTGTCCGAAGACTTGACCGTTCACATCGCCAAAGCCGTTCTTGAGGGGGCCGATGTTACTGAAGTCGATAGCTGGGGGTGTGCCTCCTGGAATGACGAGCTCGGGGTAGATCCACTCGGTGACTGGCTGTATGTATGTTCCCGCGCTGATACCGTCTGGTGTTGTGACTGCGGTATCTCCAATCTTGATTCTGTAGTTGCGGGTGAACAGGCCAACGTTCGTTCCTCGCTCGACCCTCACTTCCCACTTGTTACGGGCGCTGGCGATGACATTTGTTGTTGCCATGAGTCTCTCAGTCTCTGCACCGGTGCAAGGGTCTTGGTCGACGGCAAAGATTTGGATTGGCAAGTCCGAACGAGAAGCAAGACCAACAAACTAATCGGAGTCAGGATCTTACTTTGCAGAGAAGGTGTGGTGTTGACTTACTCTGTGTCTGGCAGCCTCAACCAGAGGAGACCCGTCTTGGACACCAATGAGTGCATCTTCAACTCGAACATAACCGGGTTGACTGCCACTGGTTCGAACGTCGATGTTGACAACCATTCCATACACAATTGTTTCGCCGCCAGCTTGAATGCCAGAGTATTCGATATAATCACCAACTCTGATTGGTACCATTTTTGTAGCGTCGGGCACGACACTGGCAATATTAGCTCTGTTGCTCGCAAAATAGTATGTGTGGAACTTACAAGCTGCTAGATCCAGCAGGTCTGTTGGCATCTGGGCACTTCGCATCTCCAGATCCTCGAGGTACGCACATGGGGAATCCACTGAAGCTGGTGATGGAAGCATTCTCATCATCAGCAGTGAAGAACGGCAGATCGGTATAGCCCGCGCTGTACCTGGCTCTTGGGTCGTTGATGCGAAGAGTTGGGCCGTTTTTGATCTTGATGGCTCCATCTGCGCTGAGACCCTCGATGAGACCAGAGGCGCCAGCGAGCTCTAGTTGAGCGACGGAGAATTGGCCAGCGATGATGACATTGTTGACAATGTTGCCCGTAACAGAAACTTCATTGGGTCCAACTCGTTTAGATGGCCCAGCTTCAGCAAATTCGGCGAAGGGAACGAATGCGGCTGGGAATTCGACAAGAAGATTATCGGGGATGACAATGTTGAATCCAGACACAGAAATGGTACCGCCACGATTAGTAGTTGAGCCTGATTTTGCTTGTGCGCTTCAAGGGCCGTCAGTATGAATATCTTTGATTTGGAGGCGTAAAGCTCACCTGTCGAGGAAACCAGTCACGGTGAAAGGTTGTACCTGAGCCGGTACCAACTGAAAGAGTGCGGCGAAAAGGAAGAAGAGAATATACATGATGAATTGAAGCAAGTGCAATTACCACAAACTTAGATAGGATGCCTTGGGAGGATACAGAGATGAAGCCATGGGAGATACCCGTCCTGTATATACTCATCGGTCACATCCCCAAGAATAAACACAAAAACATCTAGACTCGTCTCCGAACTGTCAGGAACTAGCATATATCTTCCGCTCGCTTTGGAAACATATCCGCAGACGAAGTCCTGATTGAAGACCACTCCGAAGGCTTGCATTTCAGATTGGGTATCGTGCCGGTATTTGGAGATTCAGCTCCAACCACTTCTGGACGTCCGACAGTCCAGAATCCACGCCGAGCGATTATCGACTGCAAAAGAACGTGGCGAAGGTAACATTGCTTGCTGACTGTGGATCGATGCGAACATATTGTTAGGGAGAAGAAGGTTAGGAAAATGCGGGTACGGCTGGGCAAGCGTGATCAAGCACCACTGAGCCAAGCCATCTAGCCACGTCCCCGGAACGTGGGAAAGGCAAACTCGGATGACTTGGAGGCTCTGTCAAGGTTGCGCCGGAAATGTTTTAGCGAGGCTGAAACCCAACGAATAGTAGATATCTTCGTCCGATCGTCTCTTGGCAGAAGTAGTAGTTGTCGTGATCACGCCACTAGGTCATGATCGGTCTGGTCCTCTCGAGCGGACTCAACTCTAGGTACACAAGTCCTGCTCTAGATCGTGATAGTGCCTGACCAGGATACGAACTGACAGTTACTGATATGCAGGGTCTGGGTAGCAGCCATGTAACCCCAGAAGTATCTAGGTCTGGCTGCAGCTGAAATGTTGACAAATCCCAGCTGAAGATCGACCGCCCCTAGAATATAGACAGCAAGGGCATTCGGTCGATCCACAGGAATTAAGAGCGAACAAATAACACAAATGAAAAATGCGAATGGGAAACGGAAACGGAAACGGAAACGGAAACGGAAAACTCAGATGTGGAAAGAACTTGCAGCTCAACCAGAAGTAATGGTCCGAGTCTTCGTTATGGATCAGAACTTGTGTGGCGGGGAAGGGTTCTATTAGTGTCTCCACTCCCAGAATTGGGGTCAACGAGCAATAGCTTCAATTCAACTCACGCAACGACTTTTGGTACCAGGAAGTTGATTCAATCTTGGAATTTGTCCTGCAGCTATCAAAATAGAGCTAGGTACACAAATTCCCAGTCCACCATCTCAGAAATACACCAGAGTTACCAGAAGACCTAGTGTCAGAGACGTTGCTGCCGATGTCCATTCATATCCACCCCTCACTTTATTGATTCATGCAAACCTCGCAGCTATGAGCGCAGAAGAGACAAGAAAGTTTCGAGCTATTTCTAGTAAGTATGGTGACACATTTCAGACGACAGGACTTACTTACTCCTCAGAGGATCTCCATGCTCCAATCATAAATTCAATCGTCTGTCTGTGTGCTGATAGCAGTATCAGACGACTTGACTTACTTCTTGGCCTTCTCTTGCATCAACTTCTTCTCCTGAGCGAAGAGTTCAGCCAACTTGGTACCCATGATCATTGCAAATCGTGGCGAGGAGTATTTGCATTTTCTGACGGCATCGTAGGAAGCATCTCGGGTAAGCTCGCTTGCCAGGCCGATTTGGGTCCGAGAGTGCTCAATGGAACATTCGAGGCGGAACCACAAGATTTCCTTCTTAAGCAAGCTCTCTGAGTCGGCATTGGGGTTTCGGGCACACTCGTCTCTTGCGTGCTCGAATTCGGCCCGGAGGTTGGCCAGATGGTGATTCATGAGGCGAGAAACGACATCTTTTCTGCCACCGACCCTTGAAAGGCCCTTGCTGGCTGCCTCGTTCTTGATCTCCCAGGTGTGCTTGCGGAGGTAGCTGACACCGTCATCTGCTCGAGATGTCTTGGCAGTGTTGATGTTTGTTGTCTTGATGGCTTGACGAAGTCTGATTTCTTGCGGAGTGAGGTTGGTGTTGATCTTCATTGGCTGGGAGCTGACAGGCTGAGCATCATGGTAGACTCTGATGTCGTGCGAGGTAAATCGTCTGTCGGTCTTGACTGTGTTATTGGCAGGGACGACGACTTGCTGAACCTTGGCAAACTGAGGAGCAGATGGTCTGACAGTGTTGGTAACTTCTACCTTCGCAGGCATGGCGTCTGGTTGAAGTCGGATATCATGTGAGGTGAAGGCACTCTTGACATCATCGTTCTTCGAGTGGGCAATGACTGGCGGAAGTCCAACGCCTTGAGAGACCGAAGACTTAGCAAAGGGAGTAGTAGAGTTGGGCTTGGCGGGACTGCGAATCTTGGCACCGGTAAAATTGTGTTGAGTCTGAGTAACCTGTGCTTGAGATGTAGCTGGGACAGATGGAGACTGAACGGACGGGCGACTGCTTGAAGATGGTGAGGAGACTTGAGAGGAGGTCTGAGAGGAAGCCTGGGAACCATTCTTCGACTTGGTTTGGTCCTTTGCCTTCATCAATTGAATGCTTCTCATCGATCTCTGTGTGGCTAGCTCAAATTCTCGTTCTCTCTGGTCGAATGCGAGGAGGCGATAGACGAGTTGTGCTAGAGTGCCGTTTGTTGGAATGGCTCTGGCGCGACACTTGGCTTGAAACTCAGACAGTCTCTTCATTTCCGAGCCACGATCGCTGGGCATGGCGGAGTTTGTCTGGGGGCTCTTCTTGACCTGGGTTGCGACAACTGGCTTGACATTGTTTCCACTAGTCGGAACTGGCTTGGCGTTCTCCTTGTTGTTGACTTTGAGATTCGCCTTGGATTGAGCGGAGATGATGGGAGCCTTAGGCTTGATTGCGATGTTGGACTTGGAGCCAGTGGCGTTGTTGATGTTGCCGGCGACAGACTTGATGGTGGGGCAGGGGTTGGAGTTCACCTTCACCTCAACGGTTGTGGTCTTCTCGACTTCAGCTGAGGATTTGGCGTTGCTCTTCGTGGAATCGATTGCTGGAGTCGATTGACTAGTCTGGGACTTGGACTTGGGAGTGATGGGGAGCATATCGGTGCTGGTACTCAAATCAAGACTCTTCTCAGAGCTCTCCTTGACCACGGTAGGAGTAATCATCGTGTTGATGTTTGCGCCCTTTGCGATAGTAAGATCCTTCTCAGTGTTAGACGTGGTGATCTCTTCGGGATTATCATGAAACTTACAGTTGGGTTGAAGGATGTCTTGGACTCAAGAGCACCCTGCTCCGAGGAGGAGGTTGTGGAGTCAGCGGGTGCCTTGAGGTTGTTGTCGGAGGCTGTTGCGACCGAGATGTCTTGATCAACGGCCACGAAACTGTTCTTGTCGGTCTCTGCCTTGGACTCAGTGGAAGTGTGGGTGGTTGACTTGAGAAGGGTCGAGGCCGTGATGGTGGATGGCGGGGCAGTCTTCGACGCGTCGGACTTGGGTGAGGTGCTCATTTCAGCGGCTGTATTGATATTGATCGTGAGATCTGGTGTTGTGGTTTCGACCTTGCGATCGGGAGAGGTTGCCATAGTTATTGGTATGGAGTTTGTGGTTTGCAATGAAGTTGATGGAAGGAGTTGTATGAGGAAGGAATGAAGGAAGGGAGGGGAGGGACGGTGGGGATATATAGGATTTTTGTGGCCGTCTCGCTTAATGGGTTTGCGAGAAAAAAAGGGAGGCTGGGGACAGTTACCACTTCCTATTGTCCATGACAGGTGAATCGCTCTTCCAGACCATTCTTTTCCAGATTGGGGATGAAAATTTTCTCCCACGGCCGAGATCGCATACCCAACACAGCCTTTCCGAGTAATTGCTCAGAATGCGCAATGCTGAACACCCGGTGAGACGGTTGCACCTTCCATTTCCCCCAACACCACCAATAAGGAAGGAACAATACCGACGTCATCATCAACTGAAGTCAGCAATGCTATATTGTACTTCCAGACCCATTTCTCTTTATTGCCTACAAGATGCTTCGGTCGCAAGCCTTTGTAGTGCAAGGGAGCCGGGGGATGCCGCTTGAGTAGGTTGTAGTAAACATTGCGCTTTGGTAAGATTACCTGATTTGCAGATCTAAACTCCTGCAATTATGATACAGCCGCCGACTGTCTACAGGAAAAGATTGGCGCAGTCTTGTATCGCAACTGTGCCTGGATGCCCTGTCATTGAACATTAGATGGCTTTTGATGTTAGATTGAAGGTCAAGCACTCACCTTCATGGAGCAGAAAGATCCATTTGCATTTCAAGCTTGCTCCGTAGTTTCCCTCATATTGCACAGAGAAAGTAGCAGATTAGAGCAGAACACTACCTGTATGCACCCATCTAATTTCCTAGTAATAAAATGAATTTTCCTTGGGTTCTTGACCTCTTTTGTGCTTTCAGAATGGGGGCGTGTCGTCTACATAAACAGCCCTGAAGGCAAAGCACGCTAATGCCTCGCTAAAATCGCGGTTGATCTGGACCTTCTCATGCCCTGTCAGTAAATCAATTGTTTAGATTAGGCTGCCTTTAAGAGTTCAGGAGCGAGAGATGCATATCAAGTCTCATTCTAGATCCCTTTCTTGTTTGATGGGAATTGATCTCCAGGCCGATCTAATTTGGAGATAATTATGCGTTCATCGGGTACATCACATGATATAAATGTAACTTATCCCCTCTTCCAACTTCGATGTAAAATGGCAACCCCTCCTCTCCTGCGTCCATTCAATCGAGGTCACTGTTGGCAGCTATTTCGCGACGAGTTTCAGCGAAATCACATATAAGAACCGTCAAAGCCACCTTATGACTTGGAAGTCTGTGGACTTCAACATGTCACAGTTGCAACTCGACCCTGAGTAAATCGCTCAACAAATATAAAGCTGCAGCAACTTTACTAAGTAAACAGTAAGATCTATACATAGAGAAACTATACCCATTGGTTACTCGACATCTTGTTCAACTTCAGCCTTGTCTTCTCCTGGGCTGCCTTCCGCTGTCTGAAAACTTCGGGGAGAGTAAAAAGCTCTGTGGGAGTCCGCAATATCTTGGAATGGTTCCTGCATCCTTTCGGTGAGGGAGAAAATACATTTACGATTTGAATCAAGAATTAGGAGTTGCCCAAATGAAAGAGGAACAAATGTCGTTCTGATAGACTTCTTCGAGAAGCTGTTGATGCCTCTCGCTAGAGAGAACACAAATAATGTTGAAGCATGTTCATCTGATGCACATCAAACTAAACTAGACATACGGAGTAAAGCGATTTGCAAGATGCTGTAATCACCAACGTGAAACACAAAATATTCTCAGCACACGTGACTTGCATGTGGATCCAAATTCGGACCTCGGCTTCCAGCATTCCAGCATGTAAACATTCATACTTCTCTTGGCATTTTACACACCTCCAAGAAAAGACGCATCATCAACTCAATACAAATGGAGTAACCTCTACGTAGCGCCCATCCCCAGTTAACAAACTCAAGCCATCTCGGCATTGAAAAGGCACATTTCTAGCAGGGCTCCACTGACACACCCCTTCCGCCTCCACGTCAGAAGCCTGAGCTTGGCCTACAGTCCGAGGCACGCAACCCCGCAGTCTCTCCTCTCGATACCAACACAAAACCCAAGACAGGCACGAGACATTGCAAGGCGAAGCCCAATGAAGCATAGTTTGCCTTCCATCTAATCAGGTTCAAGCTGGAAAGCATTGAGGAAAGCCACTACTCAGCGGTGAAACGGCAAAGCATGTGAAGTGAAGAAGCCGAGCTCAAAAACAAGGGAAAACATAACCAGCAGTTGTGCCATGCCATGCTATGCTTGCGTCGGCTTCATTTCTCACAACTGACGCTTGAATTATCCAATTTCTACGCGCGTCTTGTGGTTCGTCACTATCATTTTGAACCAGTACATATATATCATTTCAGCATATCAGATATCCTTGGTCCAGTACAACTCGTCATGGCTCCTCCAACTCCCTTACTATTGACGCTGTCTGCAGCTGGTCTTTGCATGCTGAAAGTCGTTTTCCTTCCTGAATTTTATCCAGATACCAAACTCACTACACTTTATATCACGCTCGCCAGTGCGGTATTCTTCGTCTGGGGCGTTTGGTGTGTCATTTTATATCCCAAGTTCGCGAGTCCACTTCGCCATCTTCCTCAGCCAAAGGTAACTACACTGCACACCCGAAATTCTGTTATACAGCAAATACTAACAGCGCCAACAGTCCGGCACAATCTTTGGAATTGGCTTTCCCTCCGTCCTCCTGAAACGCCCAAATGGCAACCTCTTCCTCAATCTTATCAGCACCATCCCCAACGACGGACTAATCCGCTTCCCGGGGCTCTTCAACTCCGACTACCTACTTCTCACCAACCCCTCCTCCCTCGGCGAAGTCCTTGTCCACAAATCCTACGACTTTGAGAAACCCAAAGAACTGCGTAAATTCCTGCGCATCATCCTCGGCGATGGTTTGATCCTGGTAGAGGGAGACGTCCACAAGTTCCAGCGGAAACATGTCTCGCCTGCGTTCAGCTTTAGGCATATCAAGGAGTTGATTCCGGTTTTCTGGCAGAAGGCTTGGGATATGACGGGAAGGGTCGCGGCGGAGATACATGAGAACCCTGAGCCGTTGGTCAATGAGAAGAATAGGAACCGGTCGGGTGTTGTGGAGATTAATCACTGGGCTAACAAGGTCACAATGGACATCATCGGTGTTGCTGGTAAGCCTCCCAATGTTTCCTTATATAGACCTGTAAATTGTACAAATGTACATACTTACACCCCCAGGTCTCGGCCGCGATTTCAACTCCCTCTCCAACGCCGACGATCCGCTCGTATCCACCTACGAAGAGATCCTAGAACCCACGGCGGAAAAAGCGCTCTTCTTCGGCGCGAACATGATATTCCCACCAAAATTAATCGCAAAACTCCCATGGAAACTCAACCAAGCTTTGTCAGGCACCATGGAGACGCTGCGAGGTGTCTGCAGACAGCTGTTGCAGGATAAGAAGCAGCTGATGAAGACGGACAAGGAGCCCGAGGTTAACATCTTGTCGTTGCTGATCAACTCGAATAATTTCGATGACGAGATGTTGATTGATCAGTTGTTGACTTTTTTGGCTGCTGGGTGAGTTTCTTCTTCTCGCTTGCCTCCTCCTACTCAACATATACCTTTTGCCTCTCAAGAGGAATCTCAAAACAAGAAAGTATCAGAATCAATTCCTAACATCACATAGACATGAAACCACTTCCTCAGCATTCACATGGGCCACGCATCTCCTCGCCATCCACCCGGAAATCCAAACCCGTCTCCGCGCCGAAATCCGCGCCAACCTCCCCTCACCTTCCTCCTTCCAATCCACCGCCTCCCTCTCCGACCTCGCCACAACCCTCGAATCCCTCCCCTACCTCCACGGCGTCTGCTCCGAGGTTCTGCGGCTGTACCCGACCGTCCCCTCCACCATCCGAATCGCCGTCCGCCCCACCACCATAAACGGTGTCCCCATCCCAGCCGGTACCCGAATCTTCGTCACGCCCTGGGGAATCAACCGCTCACCTCACCTCTGGGGTTCCACTGCCACGGATCTCATCCCCGAGAGATGGATTGATGCCGACACGGGCAAGCTGAATAATACTGGGGGCGTGAGTAGCAATTATGCGAATTTGACGTTTTTGCATGGTCCGAGGAGTTGTATTGGGGAGAAGTTTGCGAGGAGTGAGTTGAAGGCGCTTGTTGCTGTTTTTTGTGGGTGTTTGGAGATTGAGATGGCGGATCCAAGCGAGGTGCCGATTCCGGCGGGTGTTATTACGACGAAGCCGAAGAATGGGATGAAGTTGAGGTTGAGGGTCGTGGATGGTTGGTGAGGTGGTGAGTTTGTGGATTGGATATGGATTCGGGCATGGGTACGGATTTGGGTCTGTGGGTAGCCTTTGAGAGGTATGGAGTGAGGGATTTAACTGGGACATTGGGTAAAATTGAATTCCCATTTTTGGGATAGGATTTGTGAATGCGCAGCCCAATACCTTGGACATACCTCATACACTCAAACAGCCAAGTAACCAAAGCACGTACAGTGATCAACCTGCCGTCCTTCCCCTTCCGCACCAACTGGCATCGTGACACTCAACATCCGGACTCAACATCTAAAAATCTCTAGACAAACCATACCCAACCCGAATCTCCAAGACCAAGTCAACAACACCCTTCCTTCTGTCCACGTACCACCCACTGGACACACTCCAGAACTAACAGAAACGTCCAAGAATTGAACACCCCGCTAGTCTGACTATACAGACAAACTCATCCCTACCTATACTAAGGTACGTAGATCACCGCGCGGCCGTTCGTCATCCCATGTATAAACAAAGTGGACCGAGGTGCAGCTCCAGCAGCACTTCGAAACCGAGACCCTTTTTACCAGCTGGACTGTCAGACTACTCGCTTTGAGTTCGAGTTTGCATGCCGAGAAGCACAGCTGACGTGCGGGTTAAGGAGATGATTGCTTCCTATGGGAGGGGATGAAGGATACCAATGTTCTGTCAAGCTTGCAGAGGATATGCTGAGATAGGTAACGAAGAAGGGAATGTCTTCTCCAGGCCGGTATTGTATCGAGGGACGAGAGATAGGGTTGAAGGACACCGTGAGGCGATGACAAGAGGTGTGGAAATAAGAAGGAAAGGGAAGCAGGACACAAGTTTAATTGGGCAGTCTGGTGAGCCCTGCTCGAGAGAAGTTCCGACAAAAGATCCTCTCGACGTGAACGCAGTTTTCATCATTTGGAAACTGTGAACTCCGATGGGAAAGAAATAGAGGGAGAGGATGAAAAACGTTTTAGTGGACCTATGTGTACAAGCTAACTGCGCTATCTCGCATTATACACTCTAACAACCACGACCCCTCGCCCCCAGATCTACCTCTATGCGTTTCTCGACATATCGTTTCTACACATTGTTAGTCGTGATCATACTTCCTCCTACTGGAAACTGGTACATACCTGATTCTGTTGTAGTCAAGAAGACCCTCGATGCTTCCGACCGCACTGACAGCAACATCTTGATCCCAAAGCTTCCTTTGCGCAAAGCTCATTACGTCCTTCTCTGTGATGGCTCCAATGACACGCTCGATTTCCTCTGGTCCCATACGGCGGCCGGTTGTGATGATTTGTCTTCCGATATCCTCTGCCACAGCGGTGGTACCGTCGAGGGAAAGAAGGATTGATGCCTTCAATTGGGCCTTGGCTCGCTCAACCTCAGCCTCGCTGACGTTGTATGAAAGTCGGGACCATTCACGGAGGGCGAAGTGGACAAGGTCGTCGATACGGGTAAGCTTGTCGGTAACCAAGTAGATACCCCAGAGTCTACGAATGTTAGCTTGTTATGCCTCCATTTGAGCTGTGCTTCTTACCCGGTGTCGCTGTAACTTGTTGAAAAGCTCATGAAGCTGTTGGCCAAGTCGTTGTTATGGACGAAAGCGCTAAGCTTGCTGCCCATGTGAGGAGCATTTCCCATTGCCTTGTCCCAGTTTCCGACAATAGCTTGGGTAACCAAAGCAGTGAAGTAATCATCATCCTTCCAGCTAACACCTTCCACAGCTATGGCAATGTTGGCGGTTGGGATAGTATCATCACGGATTCGAACCTCGGAGCCGATGAATTCTGGCTTTCGCTTCTGGGCAGCAGCAATTGCGGATGCGGTTCCGGTGTGAGGCTCAGTTGCAAGCCCAGAGAAGTGCTTCTCAGCAAGCTCAACCAGTTGTTGATGGGGAATACCACCCGCACCAACGAGAACCATACGATCAGCAGTGTAGTTTGTCTTGATGTAGTTGACCAAATCGTCTCTCTGGATGCTCTGGATGTTCTCAGCGGGGCCGAGGATAGTGCGTCCTAAAGGTTGTCCTTGGAAAGCTGTGGCGTGTAGGTGATCAAAGACAACTTCCTCCAATTGCTTATCAACCTCCTCTGATTCTCGGAGAATAACATCGCGCTCGCGGTTGATGGCCGAAGGCTCGAGCTTGGAGTTTTGGAGGATATCGGAAAGGATGTTGACGGTAGCGGGTACATCGGCGTTGAAAGCCTTTGCGTAGTAAACAGTGTTCTCACGCTGTGTGCTGTATTAGCTTCTGTCCAGCTCTTCCGGATGATCCTAACATACAGATGTGTAGGCGTTCAAGTGACCACCCATGTTCTCGATTTCCAACTCCAATTGCTGTTGTGTTCGGTTGCTGGTACCCTAATCCATCATCAGTCCCTGTATCTATCCGGTGGAGATCAATTGAGTCGTACCTTGAAGGCAAGATGTTCCAAGAAGTGAGCTGTGCCATTGGTCTTGTCTGTCTCTGCCCTCGATCCAGCATCAATCCAAACACCGACCGTCGAGGTCTGAGCCCATGGCGAATGCTCCGTAGCAATCTATACAGTATCAGCGCCTGCGAGTCATTCCTGGCTTCCCATCCTTACCGTCAATCCATTGGACAGTGTTGTCGATTCGGTCTTCACGCCATTCTTCACCACGGGAGTCGCGAATCCCCTTCTCAATGGCGAAACTGTGTTGAGAGCAGCGCGGCTGCGCAGTCCCTGGGTAAGGTTGAGGGCTAACCGCCGGGATGCCATGGAGTCGGATGTGAGGTGGTTGAGAGGGGGTGGTCGTGGTCTTAAATTGAAGGTCGTGGAGATGGTGGACGATGTTTTTGGTCACATAAAAGCTCTCTCGGCTCTCAGGAGTGAAAGGTCAGGGCGGCGATGGGTCTTGGCAGATGAGGTGACTTTGAAAAGACCGACAAATAGCTACGAACTAAATATCCTGATATTGTTCGGCTAATGCAACTGTATAATAGAGAATTCGTTTAATTTTCGATGTAGTCTAAGCTATCTGTAATGTTACAAACTATCAACATTTCATCAAGCAGCTTGCTGGTATCAGTTCAGATCAACAGAGCGCATCGCTGCTTTGCTATTTCCAACCCGACAAGCCATCGACCAACCATCCCGATCCATTTACGCAGCTCTTTTATGCCTGAGGCAGGAACAACCTTCTGCCGAGGGTGTTCGACCCGAACATTCGAAGTCAAGCAACGACATTAAATCCTAATCACCACTCCTGCAGAGCCAGTATCTGCAGCCAAGTCAACATGGCATCAATTGCAAGACCAGCAATGCTTCAGAAGACTTGTCTCTCCGCTGCTTCGAAGCGCGCCTTCTCAACAAAGCTCGCCCCCAGCTTCCCCGCCATCAACAAGCCATCATCAACAGTTTCAAAGAAGCTTGTACGGAATGCCTTTGCCAAAGATGTACCGGGTGCGATGAGAGTGGCAGCTTTCCACGCAAGTGGCAGAAATTCAATTCTCCCTCCTCTACCCCGTAAGTAGAGCAACTTGTATTGTTCGAATGGTTCGCTAACTTCAATGCAGAGGTCATTCAAGGAACTCGTATGCTGGTCTATCATTGACGTCTTCAACTCCACTAATTGGTTTCTAGCAAACGATGCAGCTCCAGTACCACCTGCGAACCCATCACATGGCTCATACCACTGGACCTTTGAGCGTGCCATGGCCGCTGCTCTCGTTCCCCTTACTATTGCTCCATTTGCCTCCGGGTCATTGAACCCTACCATGGACGCCGTTCTCTGCGCTACCATCCTCCTCCATTCGCACATCGGCTTCGAGTCCTGTATCGTCGATTATATCCCCACACACCGATTGCCCAAGACGAGAAAGCTGGCTTGGTGGGCATTGAGGGCCGGTACGGTTCTGGTTGGTGTTGGATTGTACGAGTTTGAGACTAATGACGTTGGTGTGACGGAAGCTGTAAAGAGGATTTGGGTGGCATAAATGGGGAAGGGAGGGATTGTATTTATTTTGAAGGAGAGCATGGGAATACGAAGGCTGGTTGGGTGTACTATGCAGCGATACACATCCTGCAATGAAGTGTTTTACCATATTCCCTGGGCATTCTGCACAGTGGTGGCATTCGTGAAGTCTTGACCGCCTGTGCCGAGTCCTTCATGGCCACAGATGGGATTTCTGTAAGTGACTGACTGATGCGTTTAGCTGTGAGATGATGGTCTCTCTTCTTCCTTTCGGGCGGCTTCACAGCATAGCCAATGACCATCCAGCGTATACTTCAGACACCTTCTCTTCGTCCCATCGAACCTGTTTCAATTCACTCTCTGCTTCGATGTCGGCCGTGTTGTATATAAGACCAAGGACCCGACTTGTCGAAGAACTAGTCATTGACCGAGCTTTTGAGGGCACCACCCACCGAGAAGAAGAGGAGCATGAGACAGGCAATGCTCTCAAATCAACTATGAACAGCTTACTCGAGACTCCAAAGCTTCGCACTAAAGGATTTCGACAACCAGGGAGGGAACCATCTTGGGAAGCGCTGGTGGCCAGAGTCTCAATGAAGGTCATGCTTAACCGGAAACTGCTGTTGCCATGCTCTCCGATTCCCTTGCTGTTTTGTTCCCCTTCAATACCATACGACCAAATTCGTGAGCGTCACGACATCAAGTTTCTAATATTGTGTTCTTTGCTAGACACAACATTGGGTCCTGGTTGTTATTTTTCGTCCTTACTTGAGTTTTGGGTTTCACTTCTCGGTCGCGAGCTCAGCACAAGCCCATCTCATGCGCGTTATGAATACCCTTGAATTCACCGGCTTTGATCGTTCCAAAGGCCCTTTCCCAATTCACTTCTGGTCAGCGTCTGGGACAATACCAAAGGGACGGCTCGCTAAGCGAAAGAAGCTTTTAAGGTCGCCTCGTCGTCGCCTTCCCCCCCGCAAGAAACCTCAACGTCTTGTCAAAGTCTCTCGATCTAGGTAGTCTTTTCCCACATCACAATAACCCAAATCTTCTTTCCAACCACATTCCAAACTACAGTAATTCCATCACAACTCCAACAAGATGAACCGTTACGACCAGTGGACCGAGCCGCAGCTCCAACATGAGTGCACTCGACGTTACCTCGATTCTGACGGAAATAAGCTGAACCTCATCAAAATGCTCGCCGGTGATGACGAGACGAAGCGTCAAGCTGAGGTACGCCCGGCGTTTGACAAGCTCAGAGATCCAACTGGCAAGTACGAGGAAGCCCACTTGAAATCCAGGAACAAGTTCCTCAAGAACTATTGGGGTTCGCTGTTGGGATCCGAGCTCGCGTTCTACGAGGAGATGGTCAAGAGCAAGAGAGCAGAACTTTCTGACCACTTGAAGAAGGCCGATTTGGGATTCAAGGAATCTATGAAACTCAAGGAGTTAAGAGTTGCAGGATACAAGAAGGTGGTGGTTGAGAGTGCCGCTGAGTATGTGTTCACCTTTCAACGTCACTCTCCCTAATGCGGGGCATTCACGCATGTCAAATTTCTCAATGGGCATGAATACTAACAATTTTCCAATATAGTGAGAAGTCTTCCGCCGTTGTCAGAAAGCCTACTGTTTCCGGATTCGCCCAGAAGTCGACTATTCAACCCTCCGCGACCAGAAACCCCAACTCTCTCGTCAAGAAAGCCACAGCCCCGGTTCCTTCTGCCCCTCCCGCAAAGAAGGCATACGAACCCATGCCTAAGATCGAGTCGGCATTCCATAAGGCCCCGTATCTGAAAGCCGCCAGCAAGAAAGCTGCAACTACGAAGCTCGCTGTTGTGGCTCCCTCTCAGAATTACGCTTACGAGCCCACGCCTATAGTCGAATCGGCATTCCACAAGGCCAAACCTACCATAAAGAAAGCCATAGCAGAGAAAGCCGTCGTCGCTACAACCCCTTCCTCGAAGAAGTCTTCCGAGCCCTTAGCTGTCGTCGAGTCGGTAGCCCACAAGGACACTCCAGTCAAATCCGTCGTCGAGAAAGTTGCAGCCGAGAACATACCTGTTACTCCTTCTCCTACCACAAAGAAGACTTACGAGCCCATGCCTAAGATCCAGTCGGCATTCCACAAGGAGCCTCCAGTTAAAGGTGCCAGAAAGCCCCGCGCTAAGAAGCCTGCTCCTGAACCGGAGCCAACACCGCAGCCAAAGAAATTCATGACAGCTGCTGGAGCGGCATACCTGAAGTCTCTTGAGGGCGGCGACACCAGTATCGATTACGATAAGTTCGTCGCACCGGCAACGGAGCTCAAGCGTCCAGCCGAGGAGGTAAACTTTCCCCCCACCCTATAGCCTGTACATCCGGTTGGAATATCCTCCACGTTGCAAAGTTTCTTGAGACCATTCAGGCTAACTATTTTGTCAGACCGAAGAGAGCATTGCCAAGAAGCCCCGACTCAACCCAGAAGAAGTTGGTAACCCCGATCGCGATCCTACCTTGATTGAGCCAGGTTCCATTCAATCCGATCCTATCAATATTGAATGAAGCTTTTTTTTTATATGTACATTCATATGGAGTGTAGGTCGGTTTTGATGGATTATCGTGTTGAGCGATGACTGCATAATGGAGGGAAGGGATTCTTCTGTATCAGATCAGCACAGTTGCAGAAATAAATGCATGTAATCATGCGTGTTGACTGATGATTATGGTGATGCCGTGATGCCCAATGTTTAGGGCTCTTGTTTGAACTTGGCAACTTGGTGCCCGTGACCTAACAGAGGAAGATAGCGACTCCGAAGAAGACGTTCCACCCATGCAGATACGACATTCAGGTCTTTCAAACAAGGTATGCTGCTCCTTGAACGACTGACAAGACTCTTGACTGAACGACAACATATCTGGGCGACCTTTCATCTGAACCTGCAACTCTGAAGAGGTCTGAAAGTCGCCTCGTTCTGTGGGCGAGGAACAGGGACCCACGGCTAAAAGACAAAAGTTTGTCCAAGATCCTCGAGAGCGAGGAGGTTCTATTGCAGTAGACCCTTCAGTTGAAGATGAGAATGTCTTTACGCCAACCTTAGAACCGGTGGAGGAGTCCGAAGAGGGAGGCTTTTCCATCCCCTACCACCGGAATCCTTCTCCTCCTCGAGTTCCAGTGTTTGTGAAAGAGGAAAATACAGACTCCCTCCTCGACGAAGAAGTTGGCAGCAATTTCGGTGAGCAGGTGGATCACGCGCCGTCTCCAAACCAATTCAAGGTCCTGTCCAATGTAAGTATTCAGGATAATCATCAGATGCCTGTACACAAAACTAATATTGATTCAGGATTCCTTCCAGACGATACACTCAGCAATCATTCAACCATTACAATGACACTCGAGCGTTGAATCAGAAGTCCCAATGGAAGTCGAGTTCCGAAACCATCGAGAGAGTATGGCAGCCGCTAAAAAAGCTGCTGCTGCAGCCCATAAATCTCTCGATCCTGGCATTGCGAATTTCAAAGCAGCGGCTTTGAACAGTGACCTGAGATCCCAAATAAGGACTGCAAAGGGAGAGATATCCAGACTCAATGAGCTGTTCCAGGAGTTTCTCCGCGAAGGCTTCGAGGCCACTTAAGAGGATTTTGGAACATGCCAGGAGTTGTCAAACTACCTTGTGTGCAAGAGTCTGATAGTCTGATGTGACGAATCTCAAGTTAGATCACTGGCTAAATGTGCACATGAAGGCTGGAGGCTTTGGTGCGTCCAAGATCATTGAGATCACGATTTGTGGCTACAGGTACCGCATCAAGTTTGTGGACTCGGAGGATGGAGACAGGCTCCTGGAGGACTTTTATACCTCAGTTCGCGGACAGATCAGGGCTGGGAAGTAGTACGATGCTTCTTCAGTGGTGGAGATCGTGAAGAACGAATGGCCTTCTCGCAGCGGTCGGCAGATCGAGGATTAGTTTTTTCACGGGTATCAAGTATCGGAGTTCATGGAGGTTGGATTGTCGGTATACTAGAGTATCGGATTGGACTTGAAGCTGCAGCGAGTACTCATACATTGTTGATTGCCTGCATTTGTGTCTTTGGTCCGGCTCTGAGGCTCCCGCGATCAGGCGAAGCTTTGTGATCTTATTCATTACTCTATCTACCCATTCGAACGTCATGCCGAATCAACAAAAACGCACCACACAATCATCCTATCAAACACATCAAACAACCCCATCATCACATAAATCAACGTTCCTCACCTCCCCCAACCCGCACTAGCACCCACTACACCTAGCGTACCACCCTCTCTCCAAACCACCTACCTCATGTCCCCACCCAACCCCTCAAAAAATTTCTCTATTCAAATAACCAATTAATCAGATCCTAGACGTGAACAGCAAGGGCAGCCACTCTATGGTCGAGTGGTCAGGGCGAATTGTGTTTCACTGGGTTGGAGATCGCACGGATCATGGTGTGGAGGATATGTGCGAATCGAGGTCGGACCGGCGGAAAAATCGATCGAATCAAAAGTAAAACCTCAACTCGACGGGCTTTTCTTCTCTCCTCGGAGAGTTTCTTTTACCTTTTGGAGTTTTGTTCTTTTTTTTTCCCTTCTTTTTTTTTGAACCCCTGAGGCTGTTGTGGGGTTTGTTTATTTATTTTCGGGGAAACTCTGGGATGCGCTCGCTTATTTTTAGGGGTTTGTTCAAAACATGAGTTTGTTTTTATCAAACTCATTAGAATACATGGGAATCTATATGCAGCATGATATGATAGGTAGCGCGATTTCGAAAATTCAAAGTTCGAGCCACCAAGCACACTTGCAGTGCTCCAGCTTTTCCGTGAGGCTGTTGGTTGGCTAATGCCTCGACACCAGACTTCCGTAAATACCATCCAGAGATAGGGAAGGATTGAAGTCGCTCGCTCAGTGAACGGACCTCGGATATTTGTTCAAATGCTTGGTGTTTGGTATTTGATATATGGTATATGCAATTATACAAGCCTGCAAAATCCTACCTGCATGGATTCATGTAAACAACACAACTCTGGTGTTAGAACAACAATCAAGAATATCCGCTTTTCCATCCATTAATATTTCCAACAAATTCAAATACAGGGGTCCTCCTGAAATGTTCGCTCGCAAGGCAGATTGTGTTTTCCATTAGTTAATGTACCACTTGTTGTCCGAAGACTCAAATATAAACACCCCCGATCCACAAATCCACAGATCCACAACTCCATATTTTCCAAAATGACCTTCAGAATCTCATCCTAATTACCACCCATCCACTGTCTTGCAACCCAAGTGCCATCCTATCTCTCCATCTCTACACCAATATCCCTCTACATGCCCACCACCAAGCCTTGGTTGTGGAACCCCTCTATACTTTACTTAATTGTCGTATAATTTCAAAAC
Organism: Helotiales sp. F229; assembly: GCA_002554605.1. Classification (NCBI taxonomy): domain Eukaryota; kingdom Fungi; phylum Ascomycota; class Leotiomycetes; order Helotiales; species Helotiales sp. F229. Next base: position 2,397,682 of record MXAW01000011.1, read on the forward strand.
ACCTCATACCTCATACCTCATACCTCACTCAACTCACTCACCACCTCACAATCTCAGTCCTAGGAACGAATTCTCCTGTAACATGATCCATCTGCAAACAATTCATCCACGCCGTCCTCTGCGAGAGATCGAAACGCATCCAGGTTTTACGGACGCGTATCTCCTCTGGGATCTCAAGAGCCAGACTAGGATTGTCGTTGGTTTCGCCTTCTCGATTGCCGTTCATACTTCCATACGTATTTCTGTTTGCGTTGCCATTTGCATTTCGGTTGCTTGATGCCGAGATAGAACCAGGTGTAGAGCCAGAACCATATCCAGACCCCACACTCCCCTGCCTCTCCGCCGTGCCCCCTCTCGCGCCCCTCCCCGTCCCAAGCCCAGCACTACTCCCCCTCAGCGTCTCCGTCCCGCTCCCCGAAACCGAAGTGCACGCCGGACTCTCCGCCCCAAGCGTCTTTGGACTCAACGACATACTCATCTGTCTCGCACTTTCCTCCTCCAGCCCAATAACCCACCTTCCAAGATGCACCACCGCAACGGAATCCCAGACGCCTTCGCGGCGCGGGTATTCTTTGAGGAGATGGAGAGCTTGGCGGCGGAGGCGCCGGTCGCGGCATTTGATCATGACGAGGTAGAGGGGTGGGATGACGGCGATGTCGAAGGCGAAGCGCATCATGGGGCCTTTGGGACCTTCTGGGTTGGATTCGGAGTGAGATGGTGATGGGGATGAGGATGAGGATGTTGATTGGGAGTACGTGGCCAGATCGTGAGCACGTTGCGTTTCCAGGAGGATGGTGGCTCGAGAGACGATTTGTTGGAATTTGGGGAGGAAGATGTCGAACGAGAGTTCTTTTGTGAAAAATGCTGCGCGGAGAGATATTTGCGAAGCAATTGTCGATATAGTTAATGTAAGAGCCGAGATAGCCTCTTGCCGACCCATGGCGAGAGAGAAAGTTAGGAGGGGCTTGAAAGTCGCTGTCCAAGCCGCGAGTTCGTTATTAAGTGATGTTTGCTCGTCGAGTAACGAGGGGTTGGACGCTGGTGAGCATTCTGGGTTCTTTCCATCTATCCAGGGTATAGGTTTGGGTGAGGATCCATCGGCCGTGGTCCATGGTATGGGGTTCATCGAGGTTGGCCCTGGAGGAGCTTTTGATTCGCTGGATGGCGTATACGTCCTCCGTTCATGTATCGACATATTGAAATGCATGAGCCGCCGATTAATCAGATCTAGATATATCCTAGCCTGAGAGATCGAGCCGAATACCGAAGGCATCTGCTCTATGACTTCCTTCCCTTCAGTCTTCAGCATTTCGTGAAGCTCCACAGGCCTTGGGTCAAACACAGACATGGCTTGTATCTCCATCCGGCCGAATGTCTGCACGAGGAAATCATCCACGACATCTGGAGCTGGTGATGAGAAACCTTGGGGATGTCGTTCCGCTTCTTGCTGTTGATCTTTCCACTCCTGAATGAGTTTCAATCCACCGTAAAGCTGCCCAGCAGCGATCTCATGCCTCCCCGAAATAGCTTCCAAACAGGTGATGACAATACAGATGATCAACGTAGTCCGTTTACTCTGCTTCCCTGTCGCGATATTTCCCCGCATCTTTTTAAGTGCCTTGTCATACAACGCAAAAGCCTGTTGTTGATGCACTAGCGATTCTTGAAGTAGTTTCTCGGCCACTGACTCATTTCTCTTTCTCAAACCCTTCAAACTCGACGACGACCGAGGATCGGACAACCCATCGGAATCCAGTATCATCTGCCCAGCGATCGACTGCCCAGCATGCTGAATCTCATACCATTTCGCAATCGCTCCAATAGCACCAGCGACATGTCTAATCGACGATTCCGCCGTACACGCCTGTAGGATCATCCGACTCCAGTCTTCCGAGTTGAAATATGGACATATTTCACCCGCGATACGATCCACGAAGAGCTTGAAATACCGATGTTCCTGATCGGTTTCAAAGAGCGACGAAGCGGGCTGGATCAAGGTCTGAGAGGAGGCAGGACTCTTGGATTCGTCTTTCGGTACCAGGGCTCTAGCTTCCGTGGCAAACGATCCGTACGCCGACGAGGGGGCTCGGCGTCGACCGGCTGGATAGCCAGAGCATTGCGTCCCGTACTTGAGGCAGCGGAGACAAGATGGACGAGTCTCGTCGCATTTAACTCTCCTCTTCCGACACGTGATGCAGCTATGTGATCTGATGTCAGTACAGTAGGCAGGCAGGCAGGACGGCAAGGTAGGTAAGGAACGGGGGTCTCCCATTCCAGTCGGACAGTCCGGATCCCCAACCACGGCGCTGGCTCAATAGTGACACCGCAACCTTGACCGCAACGCCGGACTTCTCCCCAGGGACGGACTATCGGTATTGGATTGAGGGTCTTTCCATCAAATAGAGTTTTTGTACTTGTACCGCTGCACTGCACTTACCCGGTCTTGACTTTGGCGTGTCGCACACGAGCTTCCCTGGCCTGCCTCCCATCGGCCATTGTCTACAAGCACCGTACACTCAATCCAGTACGTGCTATGCAATCCAGTACGTGCTATGCAATCCAGTCCGTGTGACAGGAGGATTGTTTGTTGGCGTATGATAATGATATCACGGGACCACAGCCGCAAGGGGCTGGGCTTTCCTCGCACAAGAGTGTCCAGATGCTGCAGGACGTACCTATGATCGAAATGGCGATGCCTCACTCAGCCGTCAGGGGAATGAAGACCGCAGTGCTGAGGCGCGCGCTGACTTCGTTTTCGGCGTCTGGTATAATCTCTCTTTCGTTCGGTACGTATTCTGTTCCTCCGCCGACCAAGATGATGGGTATCTCCGGCCTGGGCTGATCACCCTTACCTAACGAAGGGAACTGCATATGCGCCACCACCCCCCGCAATCTCACAATCGGAAGGATCCTTCAACAAAGGATACAGAAAGTAACATGTAAGAGGAAGGGTGTAAGAGTATGTGGACCAGACCAGACTTTTAGTAGATAAAACTTACACGTTTCTTGAACGTCGAATTGGAAGTGGCTAGCTAGCTTGTCCCCTTTTTACAGAAACCTAATTCCTGACCAATCCAACAGAGCGACATGTAGCCAATGAGTCAGCATGCCATTGAAGGTACATCTCATATGAGGTCGACGATATGGCTTCATTCTAACGGTGTCGATAATTGGTGTCGGGGACCTAGAAAGTATTTGGAAGAACCACCAACCACCAACCACCCCTTTTGATGCATATCCTGAAACTGATATTGCTGATTGTTTTTGTCTGATCATTGATGTTCTTACTGTTAAAGGGTATTTTGTAGCTAAAAATTCCTACAGATGCGTTAGGTCTACGCTTCATCCCCAGTCACTTCGGCCTCACTACGCTCAACTTCGGAGCTCTCTCTGCCTTTGCCCTTCTTCAGACCAAACCGGCCCCAATTCATCCGACTTTCCTTCGCAGTGCCTGCTTCCTTCTCTTTGACTTTCCATTCTCCTGATCCCATACTTCCAATCATAGGACTACTAGTAACACTATCCACGCTTCTTCCTAATCCAGCATCTTCTCCAAATTCGTCCACGCTGCTATCTCGATGTTCACCGAGGCCGCGATCCGAAATTGAAGTACTGCTCACACCTTTCTTGCCACTGAAAAGTCCATTCTCTTTACTGCGGAATGATGCGATGCTGAACTTGCTGGAACTTCCCTTGCGCAGAAGTTGCCGAAGTGCGTTGCCGTCTTTTTCCTTGGCACTTGATCCAGATGGGAACTCTGAGGTTGTGTTGCTCGCAGCTCTGTCCAAGCTCTCGTGAGATTCAGCCATGCTGTTCTGCGTTCGTATTGAATGAGCGTCGCGGGACTTTCTTGAAGCAGCAGGCGACGAGAGGCTAGTGCCATCATGAGACGGAGGATCTTCAGGCGATATAGGAACAATATCTGTTTTCGTCTTCCCCTTCCCTTTGTCGACTTTGGATGTGAAAGGTAAACTAAACTTCTGCGAAAATGCCGGGGCAGCTGGATTCAATTTTGGAGTAGGTGGCTTGTGGGACGACACTGGACGAGTACCAATGACTCCGACAGGTGGCGGACTTGCTTGACCAGCAAATGATTCCGAGGATGGAAGAAATTCATCGTCATCGCTAGCAATGCCTGTGGTTAAAGCAGACGATGAACCATGCTGAATACTCGGCCGCCTAGAGGGGTTTCTTGACCAGGTTTGAGGGACAGTATGATGTACAGACCAGTTTGTGGCCAAAGGACTATTCCTGTTGATGGCGCTATCCGGAGGAGGAGGGCCCCATCCAAACGGGGCGCTATCTGTTGAAGGTCGAGGGAGATCGGAAGAAGCAATCGATGTTGGGCGAGGGCTGCTGGGATCACGCTCAGACCGGTGGCTTGGCTCATCTACACTGTTACTGAAGATAGGGAAGCCACGTCGGTTCCTCGCACCTACATTACGAGCAGGTGCAGGCGCATTGCCCTGTGCAGTGCTTTCTGTTGTTGGAGAGCCTTTGAAGAAACCCCAGCTAGCAGCTGAAAAACTGATCCGGCGATGCTTGGGGTTGAGAGATTCCGGTTCCTCGCCAGAGCGTGGGAAAGATTGACTTTGGCCGTGTTTAAGTGATCCGAGTGCCGGCCCACTTTCTTGAGGCTTACCACGTGTTCTGGGCAATCCAAATAGATTCATGATTCCTCCTTTCGTCGCGGTTGTTTCGGTTACTGGTGACCCAATAGTTCCAAATCCGCTCAAAGGAGACTTGACTGATCGCCGTTCGCCGTCTTTGACATAGTCATGGCTTGAAACCCCGTACAGCGAAAGGTTATGCGAAGAGTTGTGAGGGCTGGATATGAGACTGGCCGATCGACTGGAAGAATCTGGAGATTGAGGATCTTTGTCAAAAGTCTCGCCGATATTACCATACATAGAATGTCCAAAAGGTGGTGCGCGACCATCATTCTCATCATGGTCATCGTCGGCGAAAATATTGGACGGTAGTAACGAAGTCGCCGTCGGACTCAGAGGGGCTCCCGCGGTGAGCATACGAATATCCTCCTCGCTCATACCACCCATGTGATCTGCCTGAATTACCATACCCGTGTCGTTGTTCATCTGAATGTAAGGCGGTGGGGCAAACGAGGGCGATGCAGAGTTGCCTAGGTTATTATAGACACTGGCACTTGGAAACTGCGAGTCGATGATAGGATAAGCAGATATCGGCGAGGATATGGTGTTAGTTCGGCTCTTCCGAGTTCGAGTCCTTCGAGACTTTGCTTTGCCTTGGCCACCAGTAGGATCGAAGTCGACTCCAGAGGAATTGCCATGATACATCAGGGGTTGAGCAGCCCGATGGGCCGCTTCCAGGGCGGCGAGATGTGCTTGCTGTTGAGATACCATAATCTCAATGTCTCGAAGACGCTGGGAGCTGTTGTTCAAGCGTGAAACAAGCGCCCTCTCTTGTGATTGCCACTCAGCTTCCTCTTTTTTGTCATTCGCATCCCTAGCCTGCGATTCTTCATCATCTTCAGATCCTGGAAGCTTCATGCGTTCAGCCTCGAGCTCAACAATTTGACGGCCCCGGACATGGATCTCGCTCTCCAAGCCTTCAAAAACAAGCTGCTGCTCTGTAATCTGTCTCTGGATCGCCGAAACCTCATCTTCCTTTACCCTTCCAAGTTTTTCCTTCTCCGCTCGCCAGTTTTCCTTTTCATTCCTCATGGTTTCAATCTCTTTCTTCCATCTGGCCATATCGTCTCTCATTTTCTCCCTCTCTGCCATCTTGTCCCTCAAGATCTTCTCCCTCTGAGATTTTTTGTTTTGGGCGAGCCGATTCAGCCTCTCGGAATTGTTGACCTCTTTCTTCTGCTTTTCACTCTGCTCTTCTCTATCCTTCAACATCTGCTTCTGCGTGTCTCGTTCTTTCGACAAATCCGCAAGTTGAATGTTATAATCCTCCTTTTCTTTTGCAATAGTTGCGTTCGTTACTTCTAATTCCTTGCCATTGTATTCAAATTTCTCCGTCAACTTTTGCATGGAATCTGCTCCCTCCGGAACGTTTGCGATCGCCCGCTCTCGAGCAGCTTGATCCGCAGCAGCAGTGGAGGGTGAATGCTTTCGGCCTCCAGTATTTCTCCTTTGGCCTCCTCCTCCAGAATGGCTACCACTATGTTCACGAACCATCGGAATTTGTGCTGATTCTGGTAGGGTAGCGGCTTGAATCTCGATTCCATGACCACGTCCGGTTTGAGACTCATCATTGGTGTCGCTATCCTGATCATCGCCATCCTGGGTTGAGGGTGGCCCACTGTGTCCCTGTTGAGGCCGTCCATCTTTACGCAACGTGCTTAATCGTAAAACGTTGCTTCCGGCTTGAAAATGGTTTCCTCCAACCGCAATAACTCGAACATTATAGAAATGGCCCGGTTTCAACCCAGTAACTTCGATTGCGGTTTCCGACCGCGATGATTCACCCACTACATCTTGTCAGCCACTGCCTTGTAAATTATTTCCACTCCTGCCATACCGTTGACTCCATTGACCTGGATCAAGTACTTAGCAACCGCTTTGTGTGCTCCAGGCCCCGGCCGCGACCAGTGAAGTGTGCATGCGTTCGATTTGAGACCTGCGAGGGTTACTTCAGGAGCATCCGGGACTTCGACGCCGAGGGTATCGATTAAGTTGGAAACGGGGGTCCGGAGAGTCCTGTAAGCCCGGTAGAGAAGCCTTCACAGACATATTAGAGAATGTGCTCGAGTAGAATCTAGGGCAACCCACCATGCAAACGCAGAGAACGTCGCACTGGACTGTAGAATCAACATGATCAAATGCACATGGCCGAAAATCCAATCGATCAGACCACAGTAAAAGGTGGTCGCGTTCATGCAGTACTGCCGGAAGAAAAGCTCTAGAGTCCGCTGGAGGGTCGACGTATCGAGTACCTGGCGGATAAACAGAGCTATGAGTATGAGGGAGGGTACCGAGATGGCGGGTATGGTCGATGTTTGGTTCGTGTTCTGGTTCTGCTTGTGTTCGAATTCCTGCTGCTGCTGCTCCCGCAATTCTTGCGCCGCAATGGCACTTGCACGCCCTTCCTCAGGCTTCGATGGGATTTGAGGCATCTTTGCATGATTGCCAAGTTGTGGAGGACTCGGAGGTCTTTCAAAGCCAATTGGAAGGGCGAGAGAGGATGGATATCGACATCCGTCACATCCCAGCAAGAAGTCGGCACTCGAACAACACCCGGCAATTGCGGCCGCGAGTGAGGAGAGTGAGGCCAGTGAGGGGAAGGACAGCCATGTGCACGCCGCAGTAGCGTTCTTAGCCGAAGGGCAGACCAAAACATCCTTCACAAAATGCATTCCCCATGAATATTATGTTGGAATTCTACTGTTCCAGTATATCGAGGTGGGAAATTGTAGTAAGTAGAGTTTTGTCGTTGTTTGGTGAGGTTGCCTCTCCACGCAGAAGGTACTTATGTCATGGTGGCCCTTCCAGCATGCGCTACGGGTGGTAGTGAACCACAAATACCACCACCAAATTTTAATCTTCTTCCTTTGCTCTTTTCTTCTCCTTTCACAATCTCCCAGTCGAAGAAAAGTCCTAGAGCCATTCACAATGGATATAACTATGGACTTGCAAATCTCTCTGGCCAGCTCTGGCCTTCTCTCCTATGGAGTCATTGATTCACAACCCATACCACCCACATCATTCCCGAAATTCTGCCAATTTCCAAATGAGATCCGCGGTAGGGTGTGGGAGATGGCAGGCTTTGGGTGAGTCTAGTCCCAGTCCTTTCTCTTCTGATCACTTTGAAAGCTCGAGGCAGGGCCTTTCTCAGACATCCTGAATCAATCTTAGCACTCTCACTTACTACTCAGAAAGACAATACTGACTCCCTCCAAGATCTTCCTCCAGACCTCCCTCCGGCAGAATCCTCAAATATCTGCCCACAACCTTCTTTAAGTTCAAGGAACTTCCCGCCGAGATCCGTGCGATTATTTGGAAAACGGCCGTAGATTTAGAACCAGTAGAAGCCCGGAAGTTCAAAGTGACGGCTTGGAGTATCATGGCTAAGAGCTGGGCAAACCCTCACTCAAAAAGCAACTGCCCTCCAATCAATGTCACCGAAATGGAAGAAGCCATTGCTCCTGGAGCTTTCTTCGAAGCAGTGGATTTCCATGGATCTCCTGTGCCGAAACATGTACAGCGGGTCATTACATCATGCCGCGAGGCTCGGGGCGAGATTTTGAAGAGATATATCCGATTCAGTGCAAGCGCGAAACTGTCCCATTTATTGAAATTTGAGGAAGTTGAGGCATTCGGTCTTGGAGGTCTCGCTCTTGCTTGGAGAAAGGCGGAAATCGTTGCGAAGCTTGGGGGGTCATACTACAAGGTGGATAGCAGGCCCTCTTTGTCTTCGTACTTCGATGTGAGGTATGATCATATGGTTATATCTCACATGAGAACGTATGATGTACTGGACAGGTGGCTACCAAAGCAGGTATTTGAGAAGCTGAGATTCCTATCCATCCGTGAGGATCATCTGACGAGCTATCGGGAATGGCTCCGGAAATTTCTGCTCAAATTCAGAAATTTGGAAGAGCTCACCGTAGTTATAGAGTCAGATGCCGCGCTGGTATTGTTCTTATCATTGACGGTTGGATCGGGCTATAAAGATGCTCCGGACTTTGTAGAGACCTTAGCGGAGAATAATTCTGAGTGGAAGAAGCCTCGTGTGATATGTGGGAGTCCTTGGTATTGGTCTCTTGTTGCAGGGGAGGATATTGTCTAAAGGTTTGGAGCATATTTAGGAGTATGACTTTGAAGACGAATCAAGGAAAACAGGAGGATGATTCTAAGTACGCAATTGCAAAATACATTCTACCTTGATTTTGAGATACGCTTGCACTGAAAGCATTGACCATCATACGACGCATTATAGCCAGCACTCTTAATTTCAACAACTACTATCTCTCAATCCTTCTTCCTGCAGTTCATCGTCAGATTCTGCAACTCTCGCAAGCGATGGCCATCTTCAAGTGGCAAGCCGGCAACGAAAAGCGAGAGAGAGAGAAAAAACATCAACGGAGTACACCGAAGCCAAGGCAGACTTGCCCGGGCCGGACTTTGACAGAAGACTGGATATCAAACGGAAAACAGTTACTTCAAGAAGATCCCAAGATATCTCTGACTTTTGACATGTGCTTTTGTTTGTGCGTTTCCAAAGAGGGACTTTCTCTTTCACATGCAACTCAACTGCATTGTTGTTATTTTTCCATCCTGGAAGATCCAACCCCTGAAGTTGAGATGATTGGCACAACAGGTGAATTGCCCCGCCACGATGCTCATGCTGCATCGAATGGATCGATGTGTCGAACATAAAGAAGGCGACTAGAAACTAGGTATTCCGTCCCGTTCTGTGTAAAGTAAAGTAAATGAAATAAAGTGAGGTCAGGGCCGTCAGGTACCTGGAAAGCGAAACCTCTTCTCTCGACAGCGTCTGACATATAATATACTATTCTGACCTACCTCACTCAAAAGGAAATTCCTCGGCATAAGGTCACACTCCCCTCTCTTCTCTCTTTCAAAGTGGTTGAATGACCTCGTAACAAGGGTTGGCGACGTTGGCGACGGTTGTTGAGCCGAATGCATGCCGGACAAATACTCCGAAGCCCGGTCCGTCTCCATTGCATCAGCTGCGTCAGTGATTCAAAGGGCGAGCACTGCAGCCACAGCGTCCCAACCTCAATTCCTCAACACGAGTCAACCAGCGACCACCCGTCGCGCGGCCTTCCCTTCCCTGATCTTTACCTTCTTTTACAATCAAGTCCAAGGTTTCTGCATCGATAGACTCGTTCTTGCTTCTTGCGCTTGTTTTACGTTACATTTCGCATCCTTCATCACCTAATACCCACCGAAACCTCCCCAAACAGCGACGTCAAGACCTGGATCTACCTTTTCCCGCGAAATTCACCCTCCATTGGGATTTCGCAAACAATCGACGTATACACCAGAGTCTTCTCTACATAATCCATCTTCTCAGTCCCGATTCGCATACTATTCAGCTGGGGAGCTCTAATCCCCAGGTCAAGCTGCCATGCAGTACGTAAGGAGCATCAGCGGCTCCGTCTCGAAAACATGGAACTCAATCAACCCAGCTACCCTCAGTGGTGCTATTGATGTGATAGTGGTGGAGCAGGAGGATGGCACACTGGCATGTTCGCCGTTCCACGTTAGGTTCGGAAAGTTCTCTCTTCTGCGGCCGTACGAGAAGAAGGTGGAGTTCAAGGTCAACGATGTCAAGCAGGACTATGCTATGAAGCTTGCGGAAGGAGGAGAGGCCTTCTTCGTTTTTGAGACTAGCGATAATATCCCAGAAGCTATGCAGACTTCGCCGTTGGTATCTCCAGCTTCTAGCCCTCCTTTGGTTCCAGAAGGAACAGATGCTTCGAGTTTGTCGGAACCGGATTTCTTGGATTTGGCTGTGCTTGAGGGAAAGTCGAGGTCTGGCAGTCTGGCGACTAGACCTGGGGCAGGAGTTCTTTCTAGCTCTGCGCCCAGGGGGCAGAGCAATATGAGTAAGACTAACATCTCTCTGCTCCTTGAGCAATACTGACTCCTTCCAGGCAGTCTGACCCCGCTGTCTGGCTCTCCAGAGTTTACGAATCTACGACCGGTATCAGGAGATTGGTCAGGTATTCTGACTGGCCGCCCCCATAGCGACGAAATTCTCCCATCCTCCGCTCGCACACATCTTACAGACTCCACGGAAAGGGAACGACAAACGAGGTCTATGACTCCAACCATACATCTGCACGATGCGCAATCCGATAGATCCATTAGTCCTCCACCTTTGCCTACGAGGGAAGCCATCGAACGTGCGGTTGCGCTTTCGAACAGACTTTCTGCCTCCAACATTCCCAGCCAAGTTACGGATACTGGGGATTTGATGCTGGATATGACGGGATACAAAAGTAGCGACGACGATGCCCTCCGGGCTGAAGTCATTGCGAGGAAGATATTATCAGAGGAGCTAGAGGGCAATTATGATATCGGAGCGCTGATCGGTGCTGATGAGCATGGGAATCTTTGGATCTACAGCAGTGAGGAAGCAAAGGCAGCAGCCAGTCAAAGAGCTACATTGGCAGGAATCCCGAATGATGCTGTGTCGGACCCAGGATATCACAGCGATGGATCAGAAAGCGAGAAGACTAACCTCATACCGACCCATCGCCGAGCAGACTCAGATATGGGCTTGGAAACGCCTCCTCAGACTCCTCCGGGACCAAGTGGAGATCCAAACCGAAACTATGCCAAGACACTCCGTTTGACCAGTGACCAGCTGAAAGCTCTGAACCTCAAACCAGGACCGAATCCTATGAGCTTCACTGTCAATCGGGCAACCTGTCAAGCCTACATGTACCTGTGGCGTCATGATGTGCCAATTGTCATTTCTGATATCGATGGAACAATCACAAAATCAGATGCTTTGGGCCATGTGTTCAACATGATTGGTCGTGATTGGACCCATATTGGAGTTGCGAAACTCTATACCGACATTGTCAACAATGGGTACAACATCATGTACCTCACATCTCGATCCGTGGGATTAGCAGATATGACAAGGGCATTTCTGAACAGCGTTTCTCAAGAAGGCTATCATCTACCTAGAGGTCCAACACTGATGAGTCCGGATCGAACAATCGCAGCTCTGAGAAGGGAACTCTATATTCGAAAGCCAGAAGTGTTCAAGATGGCTTGCTTACGAGATATCAAGAACCTGTTCGGACCTGACCGCACACCATTCTCTGCAGGCTTTGGCAACCGACTCACGGATGCTTTGTCATATCGATCTGTCAGCATACCAAGCAATCGCATCTTCACCATCAACAGTTACGCAGAAATCTCACTGGACTTGCTGCATTTGAACAAACTCAGATACAGCTATGTCAACATGCGTGAAGTAGTGGATCATTACTTTCCACCTGTCAACACACTCGTCAAAGGTGGTGGTGAGGAGTACACGGATTTCACATATTGGCGAGAGCCAGTACTGGATATTGATGAGTTCAGCGACTCCGAGAGCGACGAGAAAGATGACGAAGGCAACGAAAGTGATGACGAGGAAGAGGAAGACGAGGAAGATGAGGATGTCAATGATGAGTTGGGAGATTCGTACATCTCAAGAGACTCGATTGACGATGATAATGACGAGCATGGCCTCGATGAGAGCATGTTATCGGCCTCAGTGGATGAAGATGATGCTATGACCAATAGCATGCTGGAAGCTGATGTTGACGAAGCCGAAGATAGTGGACGTGATGACACCTTGGAACTCCCTGTCACAGCACCACCCACCATCGAAGAATCCAAACGAGACCTCGAAGCCGAAGTAATCACCGGCATGAAAGGTCTCGGTCTCGAGCGGGAGGAATCAAACGACAAGAAAATATGAGAGTCAATGAGACGAGATCCAAAGTGACCTTGTGTGTATTTCTCTATCTGTAAACCAAAAGTCAAAGACAGCAACAAGTAAAGAAAGTTGAGGAGTTTTGGGAAACTTGGCATAAGATGGAAGGAAGGTTACGGTGGCATATACCAGCGATTGGAGTTTTCTTCTTCTTTTTCACACATACTTTTGTGGCTTCATCTGTGGTGCAGGGAGCTTTGTATAGTACGTACGTACGAGGGGTTACTGTGGGATAAACAGAAAGCATAGCGAGGCGCGGTCTTTCGAGTTGCAATGCGAGATTTTGTTGGGCAGTTTGTTCTTGAAGGGTGTTTTGCAAGTTGAGAGCTGAGAGTCCCGTGGGTTTCCGTGTTACCTGAATCATAGGTGGGCATTAGGCGTGGACGTGAATGATCTAGTCGTTGGAGGGCTGTATTTCGCCAGGGGTCTGAGGATATCCAAATAGTGAGTGAGTAATTGCCTGTACGAGTAGTGACAAAGATATATCTGACCGCCAGCCGCAGTCACACTGAACGGTACGAATTTCCACGACATCAATTCGCCGCATCTAAATCCAGAAACATTCTACCACATCTCGTCAAACATATCCATCCATAGGTAAGCATGCATCTAGTTATATCATAACTTCGCTTCAATCAAACTACGAAAGAAAAAAAGAAACACATCAAACAAAATTATGGTCGCAGGATTAAAAATGAACACCTATGCTAACTTGACTGTCTTGTCTCTAGAGTATGCCAAAACAAAAACTCCACTTCATCCCGCCCAAATTGCGATTCCCTCGCCGTCATCGGCTATTGCGGGCCCTGCGGAATAAAATCTCATTCTCCCTCCGTACACAATGAGTAACTCGACTCCACTACGCAATTAAAATCCTCCCCGTTAATTTTTCTGGCTTATGTGTCTAAGAAATCGCATTTGTAAGTCAGACAGGCTCAGAAGTACTTATGCTGCAAATGCCCACGAGATTTGGGGGGTTTGGTCTGAAGAGACACGTGATTGTGAATTGTCTTTTTCTTAAGGTTGTCTCGCCAAGAAGTTCGCTTGTGAACGCCTCTTTGTTGTTTTGATTTTGGGTTGGGGCTTGAGAGCTTGAGAGTTTTTTTTGGGTGTAACGGGGAGTTTTGTTGGTGCGTTTGGTGTGGATTGCATTGTTTTCGAGTCGAAGGGATTGGATTTTGCCACGCAGCACAATGGATTCCTCCCTCTCGCCAGAGCAAGAGCAAGAGCCAGGACCACCCACTTCAAGTACCCCGACTATCGTCGCACCATCATACCCACCAAGCGTAACCAACAATTCCATCCTCACCCTCATCAATAACGAAAAAGACCACACCGAACATCCACATCCACAATCACTATCACCAGAAGATTCCGATATCGAAACGCCGTACACCACCAGTCTCCACGATGAAAAAGCAGAAGCAGGAGAAGATCTCGAACAAAGAGGAAGAGCATCAACTCTCCACCCAATCCAAAGCCACATCCCGCACCCCACCTCCCTTCCCCGAGAAGCAGCATTCCTAGGAATCCTCTGCATGGCACAACTCTTCACGCAAGCCTCCCTCGGTCAAACCATCGCCCCCCTCCACATAATCGGCACCACCTTCTCCGTCTCCTCGCAACCCGGCCAACTCGCCTGGTTTCCCGCTGCCTACTCCCTCACCGTGGGGACATTCATCCTCATCGCCGGCCGGCTCGGCGACTTATACGGCCACAAACGCCTTTTCACTGCGGGCTGGATCTGGTATGGGGTCTGGAGTTTGCTAGCGGGTTTCGCGGTGTGGATTGGTGATGGGAGACCGGTTTTCTTTGATGTTTGTAGGGGTATGCAGGGTGTTGGACCGGCTTTCTTGTTGCCGAATGCTTTGGCTATTTTGGGGAGGTCGTATGAGACGGGGAGGAGGAAGGAAAGTGAGTGTTCTCGGTGTTCTTTCTTGTCCTTTTTCTAAGATGATGAGGGCTTGTGTTGTGTTTTCCCCCCCTTCAGACAACTTCTGGCGCTCTCAGTCGAGATCAGAAGGCAAGCTGACACCGAATTTTTTTTGGCAGTGGTATTCAGTATTTTTGGGGCGACTGCTCCGTCTGGGTTCGTGCTGGGTGCGGTGTTTGCGAGTTTGTTTGCGGAGCTTGCGTGGTGGCCATGGGCATTTTGGAGTATGGGGATATTGTGCTTTGTGATGGGTGTGGCGGGATACTATGCTATTCCACCTTCGCCGGCCCCTGTGGTGGAGGATGATGGGATTAAAATATGGGAGAGGGTTGATGGGTGGGGTTGTGTGACGGGTGTATCGGCTTTAGTTCTTATCAACTTTGCGTGGAACCAGGGACCAGTGGTCGGGTGGCATACACCATACACATACTCCCTCCTCATCGTAGGATTCCTCTTCCTAGCTCTTTTCGCATGGGTTGAATCTCGAGCCAGCCATCCATTACTACCCATGGAAGCCCTCACGAAAGACACAGCTTTCGTGCTAGGCTGTATGGCGGCCGGCTGGTCCAGTTTCGGGATCTGGGTTTTCTACTCCTGGCAATTCCTCGAAGAACTACGACATGTTTCTCCACTCCTCGCCTCCGCACAGTTCATACCCTGCGCTTTCTCCGGTCTAGCAGCTGCTCTCACAACAGGACACATCTTACACCGCGTCGGTCCATCAATCGTCATGATGATCGCCATGACAGCCTTCATTACAGGTCTCGTCCTCATCGCCACCGCGCCCTTAAACCAGACATACTGGGCGCAGACATTCGTATCTATCTGTATCATGCCGTGGGGCATGGATATGAGTTTCCCGGCTGCGACGATTTTGTTGAGTGATCATATGCGGAGGGAACATCAGGGTGTGGCGGCGAGTTTAGTAAATACGGTTATTAATTATAGTGTCAGTATTGGACTGGGGTTTGCGGGCACGATTGAGAGTAGCGTGAATCGAGGGGGTGAGGAACTTCTGAAAGGGTATAGGGGGGCGTGGTATATGGGAATTGGGCTTGCTGGGTTGGGCATCTGTGTCTCGGTGCTTTTTGGGGGAAGTCAGTTGAGGGAGAGGAGGACGTCGGTGAAGGGGGGTGGGGATTGAGATGTATTACAGCCGAATGCATTGTTCTGCGTATCTGAGCATCGAAGAAATTATTATCGTCAGCATTATGACTGTTGCCTTGGCGATGAATTACAACTGAATGTCAAGTTCTACTACTGCAGAGAAAAAATCAATACTAGGACACAGCATATCTCGAAACTATCCTAGACAAGACTACCAGTGCTCTAGACTTATTGGCATGGGCCGTCAAAATGGATAGCCAGGTTTGAATATGACGTTTAAGCCGATTGTGTTGACATTGAACTCGCTAATCAGCTTCGTGCTTGCCAGTCCGTACTCAAACACAGGGAAAGTCCCTGCAATTAAATACCCCTAAGAACCAATTCCAGCAACCTTGATATTCGTTTTAATGGTATGATACCAGTTTATTTATATGTACAGTTGCTACAATCAACACACGCCCGATACTTTGGTGTTCATCAAGTAGAGTTTTAGTGGGTCAATTTAGCGCGTTTTCCGCCTAACTTTTGACGAAACAACCAAGATTTCTTTCTCCCTCCAAACATCCGACATCCATTCACAGTATTACTTTTCCAAGCACGGCTTCCACTGCTCTAGGTCCATACACTCCTACCATCCTCATAAAATATCTGCTAACACCTATTTACAGATCATTCACGCCTCCTTGCAGCCATCAAGAAATGTCAACCTCAAACCCGCCATCCGCATCGGATCCCCATGAACCACCACGCAAGCGCCAACGAGCACGGAAAGCATGCTTGCCATGCCGCCAACGCAAAAGGAAATGCGACAATGAATTTCCATGCTCTATGTGTACCACGTACGGGTACCAATGCCAGTTCTCGCAGGACGACAGTCCAACAGCAGCATTTGTCGAAAAAGTGGGGTCGAACAATGCAGTTGCACGACACAGTCCCGTGACCGAGAACCACCACCATAAACGTCCCTATAGCCCAGGGGCAAGGCCAAATCTTCCTTCTAGAGAGCCAGAAGACGGTACTTCGAGCTCAGCAAGTTCCTCCGTCGTAGCTCCAGCTGTACTCGTCCTGCTCGATCCGATGAGAAGGCGGTTCATGGGTCTCCACTCAGTAACCGCCTTCCCACGAAGTCTCGGACTAGATTTCCAATCCGCAAACCCACCACGCGTCCATTCATTCGCATACAACTGTGGAATCCGTCTCGAAGAAGAAAGCGGCGCCCACGCTGACCTACGAGATCTGATCTCGAGAGAGGATTTTAAGATATATGCAGATGTATACTTTGAGACTGTGCATCCGCTTTTCGTCGCTTTTGATCAACAGCTTTTCTTGCAGAATGTAGAGATGTTTTGGAACCAAACGGGTCCGACGTCTATTTTTGAGGCGATTATGGCGGGTGTGGCGGCTCTGGGGTCGTTTTTCTCCGCCAGGTTGGGGTGTTCTAGGGAGGCGGAGTTGGTGCTGCATGCGAAGGGGATACTGGAAGATCCCACGTTCCAACCTACTATTGATCATGTCTCGGCATGGATACTGAGGACTTTGTACTTGAGGGCTACTACTCGACCTCACCTCGCATGGCTCGCGAGTTGTACCACCATACATCTAGCAGAAGCAACAGGATTGCACATGGAGATCGACCATGTAACTCTCACGGAACCGGATACCGCACATGGGACATTGAAAAGTCAAGGTCTTTGCGAGTTAGTAAGGAGGATCTTCTGGACTGCTTGGAGGAACAACATGATGGTCTCCTACGAATATGGTCGATCCGGTATCACGCTCTCGAATATCACTTGTAAAGTCCCACGATACCCCCCAGATGATCTTAGCCTGCAACTTCACGCCATCGTCGAGCTTGTACCTAAAGACAACGCAGGAGGCCAAGATATCAACTTACACGGCACATTAGAAAGAGCCAAAGAAATACCAGACACCCATCCATTCGTCTCCATGTCAAAAGCCGATGTATGCATGTCACTCTATCGACATCATCGCCTCCTAAAACTCAGCATGGACAAATCCGACATCTCAAAACTAATAGAAATCGGCAACATCGCCGTAACCTCCGCATTGCAACTAGCCCAAGAAAACAAATTCTGGTGGAACGTCCTCTGCACGGTCTTCCAATACGTATGTGTGCTCCTGGCTCTTGATACTGTAGATAGTCTCTCCAACGTCGCGAATGCAATGAGTGTCTTAGAGAAGATCGCGAGGTTGCTGGGCACGCACATGGCGCAGGAGGCGGTCAATACGGCGAAGGTTTTGTTGAGGGATGCCATGAGGAAGAAGAGGTTGGAGCTTGGGATGCTGGAGGTTGCTGATGTGGGGGAGGATCAGGGTCAGGGTGATGTGCCCGCGGATTTGGGTGGCTTGGATATTAATTGGGATATGTTGTTGGATCCGTGGTATATGTCGAACTTTCAGGGGATGACGGCGGGGTTGGGTGAGGGGTATTCGATGGGGGAATTTGGTGGTGGTGAAAATATGAGTTGAGGAGAGATCTCTGGTCGTTTCAATCGGCTTTGTCACGTCGAATTGTTTGCTCAGCTTAAGAGAATAGGTGGAACTGAAATCATGAATTTGTGCAACATTAACATCATAACCTCATTTGCCCTTGAAAGGGGTTTGTTAAAGGGAATGCTACTTGACGTAAAAGGCTACTATAACATCACATTTAAAAAGAACTATTTGACTTGTGATCCAGGGAAGGTACATCAGCTTAGCGTGAGACTTAGCGCCTTATCTTCTCAAGGTTGCCTAGTAGATTTTATTGCTTTCCCCGAGGAGATCGATTCTTTTTTCTTTTAGGTTAATTCTCTTTCTTTTTGTAATCACAACACCAATTCGAGGAAATTCTCAATTCGATTGTATTTCCTTCTTCCCACATCTCAAAACCCTTGTCAAAACCTCATCGTAAGTTTATTCTCTCACTCACTTGATGCAATTGGTCCCTCGTCAGAGTGAGCAGATGACTGACAACTTGTGTCAGGCAAGAGATTAGAAAAGACCTATGGCGATCATCAAGATCTATAATGGCCTTCGGGTCACGGTTCTCGTAGATGGAATCGAGCTCAAGGAATATGCCATCAATGGCACCGAAGTTGACCCCAAGGAGCACCACGTCGCTCGTTATCAACGTTCGGTCACAACTTCGTCGTATGTCGAGTCCACCACCGGCAAGAACTTCACCATCAAACTGGAGGCTAAGAAGCCCTTCCACTTTGCAAGTGACCTTCTCGGCTTTGACATCAAAGTTGATGGAAAGACTGTATGGGCCCCCATCCTAGTAAAGAAGGCATACAATCAACAAGGAGCTTGGGAAAAGGTAGTCTCTGGACCAGTGAGGGTTGTTGAAGAGAAGAGAGTTGTCCAGCCTATGGAATTTGCAGAGCTGAAGACGAGTAAGCGGACTTTCTCTCAGGATACTCATTTGTACTAACAGACCATAGCCTCGGATGAAAAGACTCTGAAGTCTGTCCTGGACAGCCAAAAGAAGATGCTCACGCAAGTTGGAGAAATTTCTGTCATTGTCACTTGCAGACGCCTCGTTCCCACCATAGCAGACGACGATCAAGTTGAGACAGAGATCTCGAAGAAGACCTGCGTCGATACCACCTTCCACTCGAAGCTTCTGGTAAAAGAGGCCCAGTCGCACGGTATGATGTGAGTAAATTACATTGCATGTTTTACCTATTGTTTGCTGACGATTGCTACAGGTTGGGTGCTGCCGTTGCCGTCGAGAAGGATAATTTCGTCAAGGTCAAGACTGAACTCGTTGATGGCAAGGACCTGTTCCTGGCCGCCTTCAAATTCAAATATCGATCCAAAGGTAATTTCGATTCCTGATATAGAATTGAACAGCTACTGACGACTTATGATATAGAGCAATTGCAGGCTCTGTTGGTCATTCCGCGCAGTCCATCCCCTCCACTTCACGAGGCAGATGCCGGCCCGAGTGCCCCTATCGAGCACCAGACCCCAACTCCTCCTCGTTCCCCGATCCGAGGCGAGGCTCATCAGCGCATGGAAGAGTTGGCAGGAGCATTTGCGGACAAGAAGCAGGACCTGAACCGATCCATGCGAGAGCTCTCTGTGAGAACACCCTTTTCATGCGTGCGGAATACAACAGCGACTGACTGATTGTGCTACAGGTCGGAATGAATGCCCCAGTTAAGGCTGAGCGTGCCATCAAAGAAGAATTAGGTGCCACGGTGAATTATGAGCCTGTTGCAGGTCCTGTTATCAAGCGTGATCGTTCTGGAGACGAAGAAGTTTCTCGCCCCAAGAAGCAGAAGAAGTATAAGGAGACGATCACCATCGACCTCACCGGGGATGATGAAGAAAATGTCACCGACCTCACTACGGATGACGAGCAGAGTACCAATGCATCGGAGTGAATGGTTCTCAAGCTGCACTACCCATTTGCTGTTTTTGAACTTGTTACCTTGCGGGCGTTAAAGTTGTTTTTTGTCTCCTCGAGGAGTTTGAGTTTGGGTTTACTACTCCGAAACGAGGGTTTGATGAACACCTCGGAGAAATGATTGAGAGACGGGGTAACTACTTCTGAGCTGTTATTCTCTGCTACGCTCGACTCGAGCACTTAAGCCATTGTGCTTTTACGTACCAATAAAATTGACTTCTGAATGATCTGGGCTCCGGTGAACTTCTCCCGTGATGACAATCGGTGCTTGTCTTGATGTTACTTAGAATTAGAGAGCTTGAGATTTGCGGAAGGCATACCAAGGGAAATTACAAAATGCAATACCTGTAGTTGGGATGAGTAGGCCTTTCTGCAAAAATTCTTCCTACTGGCTTGGCGCATTCTGGTGGTTCGGATATTGTTTACTTCGCTTAGGATTCAGGGATGGAAGCAGATAACCTGGCCTGGGCATTCTTGCTTATACCTACCCAGCGAGTTGCTCTAGGTAGAGCTCACCTAAGTGGGCACATTTACAGTGAGATGCATTAACGTTGTCCAAGTTGGGAAGATTGATGGGTTCGGGTGCTTCTTCTAGATAGAGATTCACCGCGGGCGTAACCTGTGAGGAGGAAGGTGCCGCACTTTACAGCGAAGACAGAAAGCACCATTAAAGATCCCAATCTCAAAATTTCTCTAGATTTAAACCTGTGCATCGTTTCATCCTATCAAGACATTATCCCACTTATCCTTGAACATTATAGCGCCATAATCTTCAACTCACTTTCAGTCCTGCTCCCGGACTCAATAACTTCTTGTCGTACATTCACTCTCCCATACGATCTCTCCAGGCCGAAGCAATATTTTCTTTGTTCTCACGCTTATACTGAGAACTAAATTCAACCTCCAAGTATCGTCTGAACTTCTCCCAACTTAGCTATTCCATCAACACCAAATCTCAAGTCAAGTCAACAGATTGCTCCATCTGGCTTCCGTCCAAGCAATCCGACCTGAATAAGGCCTTTGAAACACACTGCCATCGATATATTATCCTTACTTCTACTAGATTTGTAAGTCAGCACTTCCCAGTTTGGTTATCACCTCTGGAGATATGTCCATTTCCCCATCACCGCAGAACTCCCTACCCCTATAAGGTTAAGCTTTTGAGTACTGCCTTCTCCATACTACTATAGATAATACTTCACCCTTTCGGCTTTGGTTTTCTCCTAAGAAAGCTAATCTAAAGTTGAATACAGCTAGCTACTGGAAAGCTACGCCTTCAGGTTCTCATAGCACTCACCACTTCCTAACTCACATCCCTCAACACTTCTCAACAGCATACGAAAACCGCCCCTTCACGCTACAACGGCCGAAACCCTTCTCAATTTACCTCCATTCACACCTCAAATTAACAACTAAAGCAACAAACTAAACACAAAATATGGCAATCCTCGAGATCATCGACGGCCTCAAAGCCGAGATCCTCATCAACGGCACTCCAGCCGACGAACACGACGACCCCGACGAGATCCAAGTTGAGCACGAGAACCACGCCATCCGGGCCTATCAAATAAAACACACGGTCTCGAAGTATATCGAGTCCCAATCCGGCCAGAAATTCAGCATCAAGATGACAGTTGGCCGCCCCTTGGGTCACAAGAAGATGGCTCATCCAAAACTGACCATGGACATTTATGTTGATGGGATTCTCGTTTGGACGCTTGTCTGTGATAGGCCGTGGTTCAATAAACATCCTGAGGGTGCGGAGTGGGTGGATATTCTGGCTGGCCCGAAGGATGGGAAGGGACAAGGATGTACTTTGAGAGAGTTCTCGTTTCCCAAGATCCAGACCAGTAAGTCTATTCGCTTTTTCTCTCTCTACATATCGAGTTACAAAGCTAATGTGTAATGTTCCCAGCCTCCGATATCACTAAAACTAGTCTGGTCAAGCGCCACACTGAGCGGATGAAGAAGAAAGGCACCATTGTCATTAAAGTGTACAATGCCAATGCTGGTAAAGCCGGTGGACCTCAAGTCACGATCCCTCGCAAGGATCCTCGCAGAGATCCTCGCAAGGAAGGAGAAGTATTCCTCGAGAAGGATGAAGCTGTCGTATCCGAGAAAGCCGTGAAGGGAACTGCCAAGTCTCATGCAGTGGCGTACGTTCATCTTCGGGGGTCTCATGTGCCTCGTTCTGTCTCCTGATGAAACGCTAACATGAAAATCAGTCTCGGCAAGTCGAAGAAAACCGCGAGAGGACCAGTTTTCCGGTGTGACAAGAAAGATGGCGAAGACTACCCCGTGGCTATTTTCAGATTCATCTACCGTGACGATGGTATGTATACCGGTGGACTCCTTCACACTTGATGTTCAGCTACTCACACTTCCCAGAATCTCTCCAGCAAATGCACGTCATTCGCCGCGACGGTTCTCCGTCTCCACCGCTCTCCTCTACCCCTGGCTCCAGAGCCACGTCCACAGCACCTGCATCAGCAGGTCCCCCAAGCAAGCCCATCACGACTCTCGAGGATGCGCTGAAGTTCATCAACGACTTGCAGAAAGCCCAAGGCGGTGTCGTGCCAACTGCCGTCACCGAAAGCAAGGAGAAGAAGATCAAGAAGGAGGGTGAGAAGCGGCCTTTGGTTCCTGCAGATGATGACGGTCCACGAAAGAAGTTCAGAGAGAATGAGAATGGGGTCGTTGATCTTACCAGTGATTATGAGGATGAAGATGAAGATGAAGATGATGATGAAGAAATTGCAGTAACTGGTGCGATTGGAAGCAAACAAAATCGCCAGAGGTCCCGAAACGTCGTGGAGGACAGCGATGATGAAGATGGTCTCTTCGTCGCGCAAGAACATGATTAAGGTCAGGACGGAATTCGCGAATACCTGACGTCGAAGGACTCCTTGGAGGAGACGATGTTAGTGGGTTCGGGGGGTCCGAAGAAGCAGACTTGGGGGTGTGGATTGAGCGATTTCGTTATTGTTTTCTCGGAGATAATTCAAGAAAGGTTGGCGTGGGGGATTCCATTGTTGTCATTTCTCGGCCTTGGTTTCGTTCCTGCGTGCGTCTGTTCAGAAGGGACTGGCATGGTGGATATGGGACGACCAACTTCTTGGTCACTGACTGGACATGAGATGCAATGTCTGGAGAGCAAGACACATTACGCTGCAGATATACTTCTGCTGAAAGTACACAAAGCATAAAGAAACAAATAGACTAATCGATGACTTTATGAATCAGAATTGCACACTGGCTCGTGGGGTTGGCGATAGGCCTGCAGTACGAATTGGAAATCCCATTGATGGCCTATACTACACCAAAAAAGAAATCGTAGACGCCAATGAACAACTGTTTACTTTTCCTTCCCGAACCACTTCCCCGGACGCTCCGCCAAAATACTCCTCGTCTATACCTCATCAGTCCCCCGCTGGTATCCCCGATAAATCCCCTCCAACCACCCCTCATCTCGTCTCCAGCCCTCCCATCCATGTCTCCTGATCTCTCCTCCTGCCTCGCATGACTTATCGTGACTTCTTCGGTGTGGAATCGGCACCCGTAGCAGCACCATACTTATCACTCAAATCGCCATACTCTCTACTCAGTCCTTCACTTTGCTTCTTCAGCGTCTCCAAATCGCGATCCTTCTCCGCCAAAAGCTTCTTTAGCTTGCCAATCTCGCCAGCGTTTCCAGCATTAGCCAACTTGTCGCTCTCCTTTCCGGATGCCTTGGGGTCGCCTTCGTACTTCTTGACCTTCTCCTCCAGGCGGAGGACATCGAGGATCATGGTGTAGGTGCGGTTGAGGATCAAAGAGAGGAAAAGCGTGAAGCCACAGAGGTACATGTTGCGCTGAGAGTAGAACTTGCGGGCTTGAACTTCCATGCGCTCGTGGCCCATCACGGAGGCTCTGGTGGGGTGTTAGTTTTGTATCCTTTTGAATTGGTGAGGAGAGGGGAAATGTACCCAGGTGTCTTGTTGGTATCGGCGAGCTCGAGTTGGACTCTGTACACGCGATTGACGCTGTCGATGAAGAGGATAAGGATGAAGATGAATGTGATCTTCATCCCATACTGAAGTTTCGCTACTAGCGGACTCTCGCTGCTTGAGTGGTATTAGCTTGTGTCTGTGTCTGCCGAGGACGGGTGCGTACATGAATGTGAACATCTTGCGGCGGATCGTAAATGGGAGGGGCACGATGAGGAGCATGAAGAGCGCCATCTCTGCTACGAGGAGCAGGAAGACCTATGGTGTTGTTAGCTTGTGTCCTTGGAATCCTCCTTCAGCCGCAGCTTTGGATAGGTTGCGACGGTGTAGCAGTTGTGTAGACTTACGAGACTGTAGTAGAGCGTCATCTTGATTGTTTGTTTACGTCGTTCGGTTCGAGGTATGCGTAGATTCGAATCGTGTCCTGAAGCAAGCTGGTTAGTCTGGCTATTGATGCTAGGCTCAGGATTGAGGACAAAGACAATAGAATGTCTCGAAGTTGCCAAAGTCTCAAAATATGATAGAGGAGTAGCTTACGATTGTTTCAGGCTCTCGCAGAAGTTTATCTCGGGGTATTTGCCAGTCGTGGTGGTGTTATGTTTGGGAGGGAGAGATGCTGCGCGAAGAGATGTGGTCGTGTGGTGGTGTGGCTTTGCCGGATGGAGCTTTGAGCTTGCAACGTCATCGGCTGTGCCCAGCAGGGAATTTGCCGCTAACGGATGTGGCGCTCTCACGTGAATGATTCTAGTATCACGTGGTATAATCAGCAATACCTATATTGTAGGCAGGACTTCTTCTTCTCCGGACGATTAAGGCACAAGAAGATAATGAACTTAAGTGGTCAGAAGCTTTTGTTTCACTCAGCGAAGAGCTGCTTGCTGCAGCCCATTCGATTATCCAGCGACTATGCCCCATACACGCCAGTCTATCCAGGTGCAAATGTCTCGCTATGCTTTTATGTTCATGTATCCTATCAAAAGAAGAGATATGTATGCAAATCCCAACCTAACCTTCTGCCTCGATCTCATAACTATTCGACTTGTGCTTGGGCTGGAACTTGAAATCCTTATGAGCAGGACCAAGGTACATTTCACTAGAGAAGTTAGTCAAGCCACAGAGAGAAGGCGTTCGAGGATGCATACCTAATCTTGATCCAGTCCAAGTAGTTATCACTAGCCAGCAAAGTCTCCATGTCATCTCTGCCTCTGTAGGCAGGAGGTCTATCCTGCAAACTTGGAGGAAGATGAGCGAGAATACCAACCGGAACATATCTATGAGCAAAGCTCAACCACTCCAGTAAGAATCGTCGAGTCTGTCCAACACCAACTTCATCAGATCCCCAAGCCTCGAGTCCATACTTGGCGAACTTCTCAACATATCCGAGTCTTTGAGACGCGGTCTTGTCGAGGTATTGACCCTGTTCAATCTCCTCGAAGATCCAAGGCTTGATCAAGGCTCCTCGTGCAACCATGACCGAGTCAACGTTTGCATTCTGGATGTGGTCAAGGTAGTCGACATGCGAATAACAATCCCCATTTCCGATGAAGAACATCCTTCCATCCTTGGTGTTTGCTTGGGTCCGTTCATCAGCTTCTCGGACAGTGTCTGTTAATTTGGCCTTCTCCTTGTTATACGAATTGATCAGAGCACCGCACTCTGCAATATATGTCCAGTCTGCATTCTTGGTATATCTCTGCTGTCTTGATCGGCCATGAAGAGTGATTGCGGCACATCCTGGAGCTCCCAGCCGCTCCCTTGACTCAAACCCACCAAATGCCAAACGGTCGATCATCTTGAGTGCAGTAGGTTTATCGGTCTTGGTACCCATTCTGATCTTTGCTGTGACAGGAATGTCTCCAGAAACTGTATTCATTCCTCGAATCATCTTCTCCAGTTTTGAAGGGGCGTCCAGCAAGCCCGAACCAGCTCCAGATTGATAAACCATCTCAATCGGACATCCGCAATTCAGATCCATCAGTCGAATGTTCGGGAGAAGTTTGGCCATGACCTCTGCTGCCTTGATTGCTTGCCAGGGCTTGCTTGCTGATATTTGTGTAGCGAACTTCAAATCTTTGGTATTGTCGTATCCCTGAACAATTGATGTAGGCGTATATCGAGGAGGAGACATTTCGCTCTCATGAGCTTTCATCAATGCCCATTCGGATTTCTGTCCTTGGATCAGGGGAGTTGACATGGCCATCTCGGAGTAAGTAAGCTGTGCTCCAAACTCAACACACATTCTTCTGAATGGAAGATTTCCTTGCGTGGTCAGAGGTGCTAGAACGGGGGTTTCGGGGCCAAAGTAGACTCTTCTTTTCTCAGAAGGCAGAAGCGGTGGATCCTTGAACTGTGCTCGATTTTCCTCCCGGTCTTCAGAATCCGTCTCGTTTCTTTTCTTGTGATAAAGCTTCTCCATTTCTTGTTGATCTGCGTCTAGCCAATTGGTGTATTCCTCAGACTTGTTTGTTGGAAATCTTCTCCGCGCAAGATCCAACTTATCCTTGGTGCCAACGATATTGTAAACTCCCTTGCGATCCTCGCCTTCGATCTCTGTTGTTTCGGCTCCATCCCGGTATAACAAGACTAACTCCTTGCGGCTGTCTTCTCTCTCGATTTCTTTTGAGTGGCTTCCAACGAATCTACATTTCCATCCGGCGTGGCAAACCCCATAGACTTCCCACACTGGGCACTTTCCTTCAAAAGTTGTCAAGTCTTCTCGCTTTCCATCTTTCAAATAAGTTCGGAGATCATGACTGCATCTGCATGTATCTCCGAAATCGCAACTCTTTGGAGAGAATTCATTGGATGTTGCTCGAGAATTGCAAAGTCTGATAGCATCGTACCATGACCCAAACTCGCGGCTCTTGTTCTGGCCTTTCTCCTTTTTCTTTTTATTCTTCTTGTTTTTCTTGCCACCAGCCTCATTGTTGTCTCGATCGTCGGTCCGAAGGCGTGCTTCCGCAGCATCATCATTTTCGACTGGATTTGCGGGCTCACCTCCTCTCTTGGAGGTGTCGACCAGGTATCTGAGCATTATTAGCCTCAAAGTGAACAATGGGACAACGGCATTGTCAAATAACTTACTCGGGCTTCACCAACGCGACACCTCTGACCTTGTCCCTTGAATCGGTACTTGGCTTGCTGTTTCCATTCTGTTCAGCTTCAGGTTGCTCAATCTTTACTCGTTTGGCTGCTGGTTCTTCAGAGGCCTCCTCTTTGATAGACCCGTTTCTCTCGGCTTTCTCGATCTTGGTGACGGCTGAGTCTTCTGGAAGAGTTGTTTGCGGTGGGTATTCTGGCTTTGATCCATTCCCTAGAGATCTCTTCAGGGTCTCCTCGGGAATTAGGGCACGGTCTGCCATTTTGCTTGAAGTTGTGGTTGCGAGCTCTGTCCCAATTTGTGGTGGAGAGCTTCAATTGGTATGAATTGGTTGTGATAGGCAATTCCGTAGTTGTGAACAGAGACTCTGCTTTACAATCTGTGGTGAGACCGAGTCTTGGTCTGAATTCAGCTTGAGAACCAACCTCTTTTTGGTTGACTGCTCCCTCGATTTGATGCCCCTCGTTTTTTTCTATCGAGCTTATCTTAGCGTCATTGTGCATCAGCCACGAGCCACGTTCTGTCCTGACCTTGAATCTGGGCTGTGGCTGGAGCTTTGACTTCAACTGGCATCTGACCAACCAATTTACAGTTGCTTTTTCTGGTTCCTGGATCGTCAAGCTGCCCCTGAAACCTTTGAGAAAGAGCTCTGGCTCTGTCTGGTGAACACAATTTCCCCGCAGAAGAGAAGGACATCCGAGAGCAACTACCGTGGAAATATATCTTCATTTTCTATTTGTCTGCTTGCTGGTAGGCCCCCAAACATTGTCTCCAATCAATTGTCCGATGATGCATCATGCAGATCGGCTGAAACCTGTTACAGGGGGAATAACCTGTGATGCGAAACCGAGACCACCAGCATTCCTCAGTTCCGCCGCGGTTCTCATTCCCATTTCCAGAACAGTCATCATCCTCGAATTGTTATCGTTCCGGCGCAGACAATAATGACCATTACTGGCCATCGCCTCAAGAACCTACGGCACATACAAAATGGCTGATTCGCAGAAATCGTCCGACAAGGCGACAAGGCCAACGATCAAAACAAGCAAGCTGCTACGCTCCCAGAAAATCATCCAGCTGTCTCCATCCGATACTAGACCACAGGATATCCCAGAAGATGCAGAACCCCCACGAGAGGTATCGGCTCCTTCGAGAAGTCATACTCCCGGACACTTGTCGACAAAGAGTCAAGATAGGAGGAAGAAGGCTTCAGAGTTAGCACTGCGACAACGCTCCCAGTCTCTTTCTCAGAAAGATCCATCCTCTCCATCTACATCGAAATCATCTTCAAAGCCATCCTTCTCACGTACTCAGACACCGAAACCAGAGACACCTACCTCCCCACCAGTTTCCAAGACTCCCGGCCCGCTGGCCGTCATTCCTGACCCGCGACGACCCCTCAATCTGCGATCGACTTCTGCGATTGCATCTAAGCCACGGGAGGGAGGGACATCTCCTGCTCCTCTACGGAATACTACACCAGCTCAAAGACAACCCCGTGGTCCACATATACCATTCCCGCCTCTACCAGACCCAAAGACGGCACCAGATGTTGAGCCCGCACCTGCCAGTGGCATGTATTGGTCCCGTGCACCAATATCCGGAGCTTCACATACATCGTTACGAGCACATACCACGACTTTGATCGGATCGAATGTGTATGTATTTGGAGGATGCGATTCCAGGTCTTGTTTCAATGAGCTATACGTTCTGGATGCAGATGCGTTTTACTTCTCTTGTCCATACGTCTGTGGGGATATACCAGTTCCATTACGTGCTATGACATGTACAGCAGTGGGAAAGAAGTTGATTGTCTTTGGTGGTGGTGATGGACCGGCATATTATAACGATATTTATGTTCTGGATACAGTCAACTTTCGATGGAGCAAGCCCAAGATTGGAGGAGATCGACAACCGAGTAAGAGGAGGGCACACACAGCATGTCTATGGCGCAACGGGATATACATCTTCGGTGGAGGAGACGGAGTTCGGGCATTAAACGATGTATGGAGACTGGATGTTGCAGACACGAACAAGATGTCCTGGAAACTCATTTCAGCACCATCATCTGCCTCCTCAGACGACAAGACGAAACCCAAAGCCAGAGGATATCACACGGCGAATATGGTCGGGTCGAAACTTATCATCTTCGGGGGCAGCGATGGCGGCGAATGTTTCCGCGACGTCTGGGTCTTCGACGTTGAGACTCAAGTCTTCTCACTGGTACACATCCCAGTCTCATACCCGCGTCTCAGTCATACATCCACAATCGTTGGCTCCTATCTCTTTGTGATAGGAGGCCATGATGGTGTGGAATACAGTAACGAAGTCCTGTTACTGAATCTCGTCACTATGGTGTGGGACAAGAGGAAAGTATATGGAATGCCACCTCGTCCGAGAGGTTATCATGGGACTGTGTTGCATGATAGTCGACTCATTGTTGTTGGTGGTTTTGATGGCGGAGAGGTGTTTGGTGATGTGCAGATTTTAGAGTTGGCTGTTCATGCTTATTATAGCCAGATCAGCCATTTTAGTATTGATGTTTAGACATGATGCCCAGCACGGCACATCACAACCCCCGCGTGATCTCAGTTTGAGGTATTGTCCTTATCTGATCTGGTTTTGGCGAAGAGGAGGCGAGAAAAGGAGCTCAAGCGAGGACAACAGATTTGGATTTCTATATTTATGCAGCGGTTACTTCTAGCGGGAAGCGAATTTGCCAATGTTTAAATGATTTATGACTGCAGATGAGGACATGTATATAGTATTGTTAAGCGAGCGAACAAATGAATCGATGTGATCTTGATCTTAATGCTGTTTTTGGTATATTCGGATCTGAGATTCGTTCTACCCCTCAAAGTAAACACTTCCGACTATCTACAATGGGAGACTGTCTTTTGCTGCCACCTGGCCACCCGTGGACTCAATAAAGGAATTCCAAACACCAAACAATGCAGACAAGACGAGACGCCAAACTCATACACCCATCCTCCCCCTCTCACTGCCATAAAAAGACAAAGCTGTAACGCAAGAACCAACTGTTACATACCTGCTTTTCCTCCACTCTGCTGCCTGTTCTTCCTTCCCTATGCTACTTGATGCTGCATACTGTTGCCCGTTCGGATGGATCCTTCGACGGGTTTAGTCAACGTCTTGCTCAGCTGGCTTGCCCTTGGTGGCTTTAGCTGCTGATTTGGGCTTGCTGGCAGCCTTCTCGTGCTCGGCTGCTGATTTGCGGGCTTCGATCTTGCGTTCTTCTGCTGCTACCATATCTATTCACTTGTCAGCCATATCCTCAATCACCAAACAGAAGCCTCGATAGGTAGAAAGAAAGTAGAAAAAGAACAAAACATACCCCTCCACAAATCCTCCCCCTCATACGCCTCATGATGAATCCTCTTCTCAATCATGTGCTTATGCTCGGGATCATCCGGATCAATAATCTTCACCGTCTCCCACCTCCCCTTCCCCTTACTCGCATCGCCGACCTCAAACGCCGCCGTCGCAATCAAAATCGCCAGCGTCAGTCCCTGCGCATAAACCCTCGCCTGCACCAATTTCTGCGCTCTCGTCAAGTACGGATTCCTACCCACAAGCCCCATCGCTATTCCTAGACTCGCTACCCATGACGCCGTTACGATCGGGTATCGGTTTTCGCGTCCCCAGTCTTTGAAGCGCTGGTAGGCGGTTTCGTTCTCTTTGAGTGCGGCGAGGTTCGTGGATGCGGAGTCTTTGTAGTGGTTTGCTGGGTTGCGGTCGGACTCGAAGGACCGGGAGGAGCGGTCGGCTTGGATTATTGCGGTGAATGTGCCGGAGGAGGTTACGAGGAAGGTTTTCATGGGGAGGGTGAGGGATCGGAAGGTTGGGAAGCGGTGGTGTGCGCCGAGGACGACGGTTGTGCCCTGTGAGGAGGGGGATTAGTCTTAGGTTTGAAAGGTTTTGGAGGGGTTTGATGTCGGAGGGGGAGGAGGGGAGGAACATTGTGATATCCATGGTGAAAAGAGGGAGAGGAGAGAGACGTACGACTGCGAGACCCAAGAGACCACCTGTGATACCGCCTTTGAGGGTCGCATTGTAATGGGCCTGCTCTTCTTCCTTCGTGAGGATCTTCATATTTGCTGTAGTTGTGTGATAGTCACAAAGCTGTTGTGCTATTGATCTACAAAGGTCGTTTGCTGTTCAATTGGTGTCCAGCTGCTCTTCTATCCGTTCGTAGTTGGAGGTGATTATGTTTTATTCTGCTGCGGAATTGTGGATGTGCTTGATAATCGTATGTTTGATATCGTTCGGTTAAGCTAGCAAATCCCGAGGTACGGTATCTCAAAAATGTTGTTTCTGCTCAATTGAATGCTGAATGGTATCAAAAAGGAAGCTTTGGATCGTCTTCTGGTTATTATATCCTTCTCTTTTCTTGAGAGCAGTCGTGTTTCCGAAATAGAATTCTCGTCACCCGTGCAAATCCCGAACAGGCTTTCGGTGCCGTAATTGTGGTGCTGATAGATTTTGTAAGCTCTGCGCATGAGGCTCGCTCGCATGATGTCAATGGGTTGTGGTGTGACGACGTGGATGTGATAAACCGCCGCCTGAAGTCACTAAACTGTCCTCGCTTCGGCCGAGTGGATGTCATTTTGGTGGCGAGACGTTGATAACTTCACCTCTTGACTTGATAAGGGCACGAGCCTCCGATCGAACCCGCCCTCCCGCCCGAGCCGTTTTCATATCCCGAATGTTCGCCGGATTACCTAACGCTGGAGTCAGTTTCGTCTCCGCTACGGTCGTTATTACTGCTCACTTCACATGGCAGGAACCGGGTTGTATCGTGCGATTTTGGGAGGGAAATGGTCTTATTTCTGTTTGTATGGGATCTGAAGGGTTGGGTAGACTGGATTACGTGCTTAAAAGATTGAGCTGTGAGCTGGAGTTAGCTGAGGTGTGGAGGTTGATATAAATATTTGGATGGCCCCAAGGATTTTACTATTCAAGGTTTATCAGCACGTGGACTTTGTATATCTGATCAATCTTGGAGGTTTGAAGCCTTTTTGGATTCCTAGTTCCCGGTATATCGAATGCTCAGGGCAAAATTTCTTTGAAATATTTTCTGTTCTTGAAGACGTCCAGCTGGCTCGTTTGTCCAAAAGTCACCCGAAGTTTCCAATTTCACTTGCCGGCAACCCCGTATCTAAAGAATTCCGTTTAATCAGTACCTGCATTTCTTTGAGAGTAGACCTCCTGTCATTCGGCAGATTATCCGAGTAGTATTTTTACACTGCAACACTTGCTATTCGAGGGAGTGGAAGTCCTGTTGTGGATTTAAGACATGATGAGGCGGTTCCCAAGCATCCGGTAAACCAGCTTCAGCCTTACGGGCTTTTGTTTACATTGTAAGAGATCCGAGGAGATCTTTCACACGACGATCATTTGCATGGCATACGGAGATAAGATTTATATAAGTACGCATGATGATTAGGTAATTTGGGACGACGACAATCACATGTTGCTCCATGATCAAGCATCGTCTAATTTGTCCATGTACTGATCGATCCAGGCGGAGAGTAAGATGCGTGCATGGCCACTGCATCAAGGCTTGAATCGAATCGACTCGGCCTCTGATTGCAAATGAGCACAGAGGATAGGCTAACTAACTGAGGATGAACCAACGAAGGACATGAGTCGTCAATGTTTCTGACTCGACCTGCGTGCATGCTCCTTGTTGGCGGTACTCTGATGGGAACAATGGGGATTCTGGAAGGACATTAGGTTTCCATATATCAAGATTACAGTATTATTATTCCGGTTTGGATCCACCGTGCATAGCAAGGGCTAGGGCTCTTCCAAACATTTTACTAGAGTAGGGTTCCAACGACTGCATTATGCTCGTCCCAAGCATGAACCCAAATCCAAATCCAAATCCAAATCCACTTCAAGTCTCCAGCCAGTGCAGTGCAGTGCGAGCAGAGCAGAGCAAAGCAAAGCAAAGCAAAGCAAAGCAAAGCAAAGCAAAGCAGAGCCCAATGTTCCAAAGCGAGCGAGCGAGTAACCAAGTACCAGTGCTTTTCATGCTCAAGGCAACTTGGCAAGTTACCAAGTTACAAACAACATCCGACGAGCGTTGCCATTGCCACTCACTCATTCTGTCGGAGTCGGGGACCCATGCTGGAAGCAGTTGGTGAGATCAGTAAGAAGCCGCTCTGCCGCAGGAACCAGAGCCGACAGCAGCGTTGCAGTAGCGCTCTGGCAGCGATTCAGACAGCTTCAGCAGGCGAGAGCTCGGAGTGTCTTGACCACCCAGTCGATTCGATTCGCTACGATCTGATTGATCTCCATGAACAGGATGGCCGGTCGAGCCTGACCTGGCTCCTGGCTCCTGGCTGCTGGCTCCTGGCCTGGCTGGACTGGAGACTGGCTCGCCTTGTGTTAGTTATATGATCAGCACACCGCCGGCAGAGATAGATATATCAACAGAAGTAACCCTCAGGGCTCGTCTCTGGCCGCCTACCCTGCCTCCTATGAAGCAAAGTAGCCACAGACTAGACGTTTTATTCGTTTTATTACTCACCGTCCTCCTCCCCCTCCTCCCCTCCCCCCTCCTCCCCTCCTCCTTCTGCCCTTGCCTTCCTTGTCTGTTGTTGCCTTCAATCCGGGAACCAGACATAACAAACGCAGCTGCCCCGTCTGTTTGGCTCGCTCGAGCTTGACCCTCCCTCTCCCCTACCTCCTCGCCGATCCATCACTCACACTTTACTTATACTCATAATACCTCTACCCGACCGCCTCAACCCTCTTCCGACTACTAATAAATAATAACTTCTCTTTCTTGCTGCCCTCACCTACTTGTTCGACTCTTCATTGCCTATCCTCCGCTCCCTCACCTCCCAGGAACAAGCCGCCGTGGTCAAGTGGGTCGTTATGGGAGTCTTGAACGATTGGATAGCCACTTACACTAGCGTCACTTCACCAAAAGAGGCCGTATCATCGCCAGCGGCCCTCGATCTCGAAAGTACATGTTCCAGCAGTTCTTCGCCATTCTCTAACAACCAGCCGCCGACTCCCAATAACGACAATACTGAGAGCGACGCTTTTACGATGCAGACGACCTCTCCCATCGACATCGCCACACCAACGAGAAACACCTCTTCCTCGCCGTCATCGCAAGGCGTCGGCATCCAAAAGCCCACCACCAACTTCCTCGATCCAGACTCGCGTACCTCCGCCATGATGAGCGGCAATAATTTCGAGAATGGGATGGGCAGAGGTCGTCAGGACTCTTTTGCAGGAGCCAAACCGATCTCTATGAACAACCCGAATAGAAATGCAGATGGTAGGCCGCGGCGCGAAAGTTTGGCGGGAAGCCTGGTCCAAGGTATGAGTTGGGGAGGCGTTTCTGTCGGAAGTTGGATTAGAGACGAGTAAGTCTTCAGGCCTCCTACGAGAGACATTCTGGCACCTCGATGTCTAGGATTCGACCCTCGAGTCTTTGTTGTCGCTCGTGCGCCACCGCTGTTTGGCAAGACACTGACTGTCTCTAGCATTATCATGGCGGGGACTTCTCCATTTCCTTATCAGTCGCCATCCTACCATTCTTCTTCATATCTACCCAAACTCGAGGCAAATTTCATGAGAGATTTCGCATGCTGTGGTCAGACTCTACCTACTCTGCACGATCTGTTACAACATTATGAGGAAGCACATGCACAGCAAACACCACAGTCACTGCGGACAGCCTCTGCAGCGGCAAGGGCCCGAGAGAACTCAACTCCCAATAGCAAAGCAGCCATAGCGGCTCAGGCGGCTTCAGCAGTTCAGCAGCAAGCTCAGCAACAGCAGAGCCAGACATTACAGCCACCACGAGCTCCAGGATTACAAATGCCACAGGGCGGACCAAGTGTGGGTGGGATTCAACTGATGCGACAGCAACAGCAATCGCAGCCCTCAACTCCGGTTCAGAAGAATTCGCAGCCTGTGTTGGAAGACATGGATGGTGTGGAGGATATGGAGATGGATGATGCTGTAGGACCTATGGACAACCCACCAGATACGCCCGTGCAAATGCATCAACAACCTCAGATGGCACAGCAATCCTTCTTTGGGCAGCAACCACGACCAAGTCTAAATCTGAATTCAGGTGGGATGCAACATTCTGGACTTCGAACATCCCAGCCGCCCACCCCAGCTACTGCAGGGTTTGGATTCCAGAACAATCCGACTGTTTCATCGGTAAATACGCCAACGCTCAGTGCCCAGCCGATTCAGCAACAGTCACACCAATTCTCGCCTGAGACTTCGGTCCCGGGTACACCGGCAGGAGAAATGGAAGATGCATTTGCGAACATGCCAATGAACATGAACAACATGGGCATGAACATGAATATGAACATGGGAAACATGAATTATCCATTCGGAATGGGATCAGATAGTTTATCACTGGACCTTTGCATAGATGAACCCGCCAAACGACTATACAGCCCGAACGGATTCACTCAACAACGATTACAGCAGCAATTCGCACAGTTTGGTCTGGGCCAAGGTCAGTTTGGGAACAACGACGAGCTGATGCGAGCGTATCGACAACAGCAAATGATGGCAATGAACGCTATGCCTCAAGCTGGTTTGATGATGGGAGAAGAGCACAAGCCATTTAGATGTCCAGTCATTGGTTGTGAAAAGGCCTACAAGAACCAGAACGGTCTCAAGTAAGTACTCTTTGACCTACTGAGATGTATAAATACTAACATGGTCCAGATATCATAAAACCCATGGACATCAAACTCAACAATTACACGAAAACGGTGACGGAACATTTTCGATTGTGAACCCCGAAACCTCGGCGCCTTATCCCGGGACACTCGGCATGGAAAAGGAGAAGCCTTACAAATGCGATGTTTGTGGCAAGCGATACAAGAACTTGAACGGGCTGAAATACGTAAGTCGTTTTGTCGGTTATTCTGGAGCCGAGGCTGACAGTACATTTAGCATAAGCAACATTCGCCTCCTTGCAATCCAGACTTGAAGCTCAATAGTCATATGGCTGCAGCTGGCCTAGGACCTCTGGGCATGAATGTCCCTGGATTACCAGGGATCGGTGAGGAAGGAATGATGTGACCTCCCTAATCCAGCAACGCGTTTTACGGCTCTCTTTCCAGCATCAGCACATACACCAGCGTCCTCGTTTATTTTCCTTCAACAAAATTCGCATTGGGACGGAGTTACTTGATTCACGAGCCCAAGATTAAATACCCCGGATAGATTGGCTGGGCTTGAACGAACGAAAAGACTCTTTGGGCCGGAAATAGAGAGAAAATGTGCTTTGTCTTTGTTTTTGACGACGTATCTTTTCTTAGGAGGACACTCGAGGCCGAACCACCAGTACACGATAGATGGTACTCGACAACTCCCCACTTCTTCCGGAACGATACAACCTACTCTTCTCTGGTCAATATTCAAACCTGGGGGTATTCCTGTCTTTCTGTCCAAATCACCTCACACAAAAGTTACTGGATTGCACTTTTCTTCTGTGCTTGCTTTCTCATTGTTAGTTGGGTTTTCTGAGATGGCTGGGGCGTTGATGGGAGGTGGTGTTTATAGACCCCTTTTTGCTTGCTTATGCATGTATGGATGAACACATGAGCACTGGCTCGTGGCTCTGCTTTGCTTTTTTGCCAGGGAGACTAAACTACTTCATTTGGACAAGATGATCGGACGGATGGAGCAGAGCAGAGCAAAGACCTGGGGGGCACTGCAGTACATTGGCCAGAATAGACCATGGAAAGGCAGAAATGGACGAAACTGTTTGAAATTCTCCTTTTACAACACATGTGGGAGGTTTATTACTCGGGTTATTTCTTCTTCTGTTTGCAGGCTGCAAAGAGTGGTACTCTTTTTTTTTTTTTTTACACATTGTCAGAAGTCTATTTTAGCGGAGAAGAGCAGAGCAGAGCAGAGCAGAGCAGAGCAGAGCGCAAGAGATAATTAGCTAGCCGTTAGGAGTCTAATTAGATGTGGACAAGATCTGTCCTTCCTTGTCGGGATGATTGAGAAGAATTTAAAAAAAATCACGCACGCACGCATGCATTTCAGTCTACATTCATCTTTCATTCTACTTGCTATCTATCTTGGTGACATGCTTTTGTTGTTCTATAAAAACCGTGAACGCGAACATGTATATAGTAACGAGTCTCGATATCGAAGCCTATACCACTTTACTGTACTGTACTAGGAAGCGAATTAGTTCGTTCAACTGGATAGAGGGCCAGGCCGGCTTGCTTGGTTGGCTGCTGGCTAATTTGATTGGTGGCCGGTATATCCGAATCTTCTTGAGCAATGAATGGGAGGATCGCCATCCCAACCGCCTCTCAGTCCTGAAGGATGCACAAGTTAAAGTCAAAGTCAAGAAAAGTAGTTCGCGCTGCGGCTTGACGACCAGGTCATGCATGCTCTACTCGGTATCCATGGCCGTGCGCTGTTGCTTGAAGCCTATTCTTTCCTCCGTAACTGGATGACATGTATTTGGTTACAGTATGACATATGTTCCGCGGCAGCCAGATGAGAGGAGGGGTGAAGGGTGAATATCAATACCGTTTTTCGTATTTCGTAATTTACTTCGTACATGCCAGAAATAATGTTAATTCGCAGTCTGAGCGTGATTCTAGAGAATTCTACTTGACAGGGCTTATTACAAGGATATTGCCCAATGATAAAGTAATGCTTATCTCCCGAGTTGCCAAGTATTTGGATTTAATGGGTCTATGCACAGACTAGAATTGTACATTATTTATCCTTGACACGAAGTACCTTGGGCGTGGAGCTGAGGGCTGCTTGTGCATGAAGTTTAGAGTTTGAGGGTGGCAGGGTTTCTCTTTCTTGTCTGTCGTCATTTCCTGTCGTCATTTTGGTACGAGAGTAGAAAGTAGGAGGAAATAAGATGATGAGATGAAAGTGATGTGCAGACGTTGTTATTGTAAGTAATTTTAGGCGAGAAAAATAATATGCGTTGACCTGTCAAGATGTGCGAAATCAAGCCAAATGCTGTTTTGAGGATGTGTATGGGTTAGTGGATGAGCCCTTCAAGAGTGGTGGTGGAGTGGGTGTTGTTGGCGGTCACGGTGCAAATTCGCGTATTTTGTTGACCTCTCTGTCTGGATATCTGGTGGCCATGAATTTTCATCTCTACTTTGACGAGTACGAGTGCCGAGCAATTGTAATGAGTACAAAGTACACTTCAACAGTTGAGATCCCTCAATTCCGAGATTACTGCGTCCTTCGGAGCAGCCAGCGTCTGATAAAATGCATTTCATTCCAACTCGAGATCCGGATAACGTGCCTAGCGAGTCAGGTCTGCCGCTGCTTTTATTGCCTAGGAGCTCTTGCTCCTTGATTTCCCGCGGTGTTGTGTCCGAGTATTCTGTCTTGCGGTAAATAGAGTTTCGGTGCGCTGCCGTGGAAAGTATGTTTTGGGTGGGAGGGGTCAATGGTTACAGAAGACCTGGCGCTTCAAAGATGTTTGGTTGCCATCGATCGATGATCACTGATCGAAGGTGCGCTTGGCTTCAGTAATTCGAGTTAGAATAAGATCTTGCCATAGCCCTCATAGAAGACTTCCCGTAGCCGTGGTTGACAACCGTGACGGACTCTTGCTGTTTAACCGAGCGAAATGGTCCTTGGTACCGAGGCAGACCAGGTCTTGAGTTGTTTTGAACGAACGGTGAGGCTGTTGGACTGGGGGAAGCGAAGTTTGGCGCTGGTCCCTGCATGTTTAATGTGTCCTGTGACTCCTGTCACCGCTTTTAATTCTCCCGAAGTGGGCGGGTGGATTTTTCCATCGTCAACTTTCGCAAGTCCACAACTTCGATCAACCAGTCCGAGGAGATGCTTACCATTTCAATTCAAGCCATCAGGCATTTGGATGCAGCATGAAGAGCAGCAAAGGGACAAGTTACATAACCATCGGCGTTACCAATGTTCCTTTTAGAGGTCTGGACCACAAAGTGCAAATATCTCGTAATGTCGTCGCAAGGCAGGGTCGATATCTTGGCATCTGGTGGGGGTGAGCTTCCGGGATGAGAGATTTTGGTGTTTTTATTACGGTATTGATCCACCTCATCCATCCACCAATTGTCGACGAGACGACGAGGATTCAGCCGCCAGAACCGCTGGTATCGCAAGTGTCGAGAGCAGCTCGAGCAGGCACATGGGAGTGGGCAAGAGTGGAGGGGAGTGGATTTCCCAAGCTTCGGGAAATGTTCTAGTCATGAGCTAGAAGGCTTGGTGATGGATCTTCGGGTCTGGGCATCGGAATCTGGTGGGGCAGAACGAGAAATGCCGGATGCCGTGGCAATCCCGAGATGTGAGACTCTAGACCGGGTCCGATGTCCAGATGAGGCTGATGGCCATGTGGGTGGCTGGGATGCATGTGATTGTGCTGGATTTGATCTGAGATGAAGAGAATGAAAACGCCGAGCCCGGCATTCGAGATGAGGTACGAGTAACGTTGGGGATGGTGGAGAAAGGGGAGAACGGAGAACTCGATCACTTGCATGTGAAGTGTTCGCGGATTGAGGCTGAAGTGATGAGGCGGCTTGGGATGTCGTCTTTCTTTTTGCCTGTATGGACGAGTTACGGAGTAAGGCGAACATGTGTCTAACTAAACAGAGACGGCGTGGCGAGATGACGAGGAGGATATTTGAACGGGGAAACTCCTTCTTGGGACGAGGATTCTGTATTAGCCGAGCTGAGAGGAATCGGGATATACCCAGGTGGCGAGGTTGAAGAAGACAATGGGCTTTGATATTGCACAGAATGAAATGGCAGCCATAATTGTTCCGCTGGGACGGGAAATTTGTTTCCCTTTGCAGAAAATTTTGGGTAAATTGGCAACAAGGAAGTTGCGAACTTGGACAAATTTGGCACTTTCCATTCAGGGGGTGGCGATTCACGTGCTCTGTGATGTGCATTTCTCGGCTAAATGTTGTTTTGTTTGTTTTGCTCTTGCTGGTCTTGGCTTCGACTTTCTAAAATGGCTCTATCTCAGACCCCCATGATTATTCGGCAAACCACAACATCTCCGTGTGTTACAACTTGCATGTCACTCATTTTGTTCAAGTCTAAAGAGTTAAGAGAGGCCGATCGTTGAGGTGCTTCTGGTCTCCTCTGAATCACATCCTACTTTGACGCAGATTCATCAGTACAATTGTAACTTGTGCTGCTATTAATCACTCAAGTATTTCTTGCACACCTGCGAAATTTTGTCCTTTCCGTTTCTCCTCTCTTTTGATGATTGGAAAGCAGGATATCCTCGTCCTGGGAAGAGATCTGCTTCCAAAATAAGCATGACTTCCCTCTTCTCACAGCATTATCTGCTGAACAACTCACGTGAGGGTTGGCCTGAAATACAATGTCACTGCCATACACAGAGCTCTTCTCGTTGGTGGTTGTTCCAGTTGTCACCGGCTGAAGCGGCACAGCTCAAGACTGGCCTCTCAACGCTATACTTCGGACAGCGTCTCTCAGCGTCTTTGTTCCGTCATTTCTTATTCACAACGTCTATTAGTACCTTCACATAGATCATCATGATTTCTTCAAGACCCGAGCTTCACCATCCTTCCACTTCTCACAACTTCAAAGTTACGACCTCATTGCTCCTCATCTACCAAGTTTCGAAATGAACAACTTTCTCGACAACGTTGACGATGAAACAGCCCTGCTGATCCTCCGTCTTCATACAGAGGTTATTATTTCTGATCCCTCCCCAAACTCTCGGCTTCTGAAGAGGCTTTACAGCCAAGATCTGGACCTCATGAATGCTGTTCATCGTAACCGCGCATATGCGGAGGCTATTGCTAGTGGTGTGGAACCTTCTGGTACGTATCTCATAGCTTCCAATTCTCTTGGGACGGTAGTTGGCTAAATACTTGTAGCTCTAGTACAATACGAAGGAACGAACAAAAGCCATATCCAGGACGATTCTTCCGATCAAGATGTCAACAACGAAGATTCTGGGGATGAAGATCTCGGGGAAGCATACATTAGCGCTGAAGATTCAGGAGATGAAAAAGTCGAGCGTCCAGAAGCTGAGAACGCGAAGCCCCAGAATCAAAATTCAACTGGCCCAAAGTCTGAAACAACTGCTGATTCCGCTACAGACGAAGAAGCAGAAGACGTAGCGACAACATCAGCACCACAAAATCCATGTCTAGTCTGCAAAGAAATATTCATAAGCCAAGAACTCGCAACTCTAGCCTGCAACCACGAATACTGCTTCGGCTGTCTTCTCGATCTCTTCACGATCTCTTTCACCGACGAAAATCTATATCCTTCTCGTTGCTGCCAACAGCCAATCACCATTGAAACTCTAGCCGACCGACTCACGACGGAGATCGAGACTACTTTTGGGGCAAAAGCTGTTGAATTCGGGACTGCGAATCGAGTTTATTGCTCACGTCAAAAATGTGGAGTATTCTTGACACCAGAGATGCGAAGCCGTGCAGGCCCAGACAAAGCAAAATGCACTACTTGCCGTAGAGTTACATGCACAATATGCAAGACTCGAGCGCACCAAGGCGACTTCCCAAAAGATGAAGGCATCCGATTTCTTCAAGCCACAGCTGAAAGAGAGGGGTGGAAACGCTGTCCTGGATGCTCGGGGATAATCGAGCTGAGTATCGGTTGCTGTCATATGACGTATGTAAGCGTTGGCGTTTCACGTGATGCACAGAACGCGTCGCCCCAGATAATATTTCGCCCCGCGTTCCAAATTATTTTTCCTTCTTCATCACAACCACTTTTTTTCAAGATGAGTGGTTACGTATCACAGTTTAGCACCATGTGCGAGAAATTGACAGAGGAACCTCCCCGACCGGGAAAGACAGTCAATGACCTGGTGATATGGGTCAAGACAAAGAAGGGCGTTGCCGCCGAGAGATTCAAGGACAAGGGCTTGGATTACCAACTCTGGATGGTAGAGCGATCTGCCTGGGAGTATTTCTGTAAGTATTCCCGCTCGTCAACGTTAGTTACTTATAGATTGGCAGTTGGAAATGCGACGCGCGACTTCCCCGGTGCGAAGCCTGGTGGTGTCCCACCCCCGACCTCGACCTCGATCTCGAGTAACAACTCGACTTCGACGACGAATATACCCTCTGCTAAGCTGAGTGGTAATGGACATTCAAGCTCTTCGAGGAGCTCTGGCCATGGTCATGAAACATCTGCGGCTAAGTCGCCAGCTGTACAAGGATCAAGCCCTTCAAATGGCCACGATCAAAAGAATAATGGTATGTCTGAGTCCGCCTACGCTCCTGGCAACGAGATGCTGCTACAATCCCTCAAGGACAAGGAGAAGGAGAGCAAGGGCAATGTCAAACCCACTTGGGCCGACCAGGTTAACAACACTGAACCCATGAGTCAAATCATGCGAGGTCAGCAGTCAAGGAAGGATGAGGAGAAGGGTTCTTACAAGCCTGGATCCAGACCCCGTCGAAAAATTGGGCTCTTTGAGTCTGATGGAACGACTCGGAAGTACTCTGTTTTTGCACCACTGCAGAGTCGAAATTTGAGTTTCCTCGATCCAAAAATTGGCAAGATTTGGATCGAAGAAGTTGAGAAGGT
This sequence comes from Helotiales sp. F229, assembly GCA_002554605.1. Lineage (NCBI taxonomy): Eukaryota > Fungi > Ascomycota > Leotiomycetes > Helotiales > Helotiales sp. F229. The sequence goes on from MXAW01000011.1 coordinate 2,440,275, forward strand.
ATTGCATGTCAGCATTGGGCATGACTTTGTCGCAAATGAGAAATTTGAGGTATATGTGTACCCTCGTGCATGGGAGCAGATCTCAGAAAAGGGAGTGAAGGGTAGAGTCGAGAACGGCTATGCGTTCTTGAACTTCTGGCGCGAGACGATGATCATGTGTATCAAGAACCATGTGGTAAAGGCAAGCTTTCCAACATTGGTCGATGCTTTGGATCAGTTCTTGGATGCCCAAGAGGCTGAAAAGAACCCCCCTGCACCTCCTGCTCCGCGAGAGGAGGGTGTGGATGATGATGACAATGATGTTGAGGAGGCTGTTGAGGAGGATGAGGACAATGACAGTAGTCAGGGCAACGGTGCTCCAGTAGCGCCACCTGCTGCTGTTGCCCCTCCCATCTCTGCAACTCCTGTTGGTTGGAAGGTTGTTGAAGTGAAGTCAGGATCCTCTGGACCTGTCATTGCTTCTTTATCTGAGAAGAAGAAGAAGAACAAGAATACGGCTGAAGCCAAGAAGAAGATCGATGCACCTGCATCTGAGGTCAAGTCTCCCAAGACCAAGGCGGAGCCTGGAAACAGTGCCGAGCCTGCGGTTGAGGGAGAATCCTCTGAGGACAGCGGAGTTCCTGAAAATGGCTCCCCGTCCACTGTTGCGGACGAGTCGATTGAGGCCGAGGTCCAATCTGATAACGACTCTGTAGTTGATGATGAGCACAAGGTTGGGCCTGAGACCCCACCTTCGTCTCCAGGAAAGAAGGTACTTCGGCCGCATGAACGTAGGCCGTCGAACCCACCTCCCCCCAAGCCAGAAGAGCCTGTGCTAGTGCGCAAGGTATTCAAGGATGTTTTGAGGGAGCATCCTGATGGGACTTGCGAGCTCGTGTCCTCTGAGGAGGTAATTGATGGCAATGATATTCTGTCGGGTACTCTCACCCCTGCATATGAAGTTGCTGCGGCGAGACAAGCTGCTAACAGAACTAAGAGTAAGTCCACGAAGGACAAGGGAAAGAAGGGAAATAAGAAGGCTGCCGCCAATGCAGCTGTCCCGGGGGTCATGGAGAGCGTCGCCTCGGGCTCCACTGATCATCCGGATTAGAACCTCCTGGATAAGATTGAAATTTGATCGCCATTAACTTGGCAGATCCGATCCGACTCTTTCGAGCCCAGCGTTGCTCTCGTTCCGAGATCATCGCTGAGTATTCAATGATCACATCGTTGGCCTAGGATCAACGATCGATAACTAACTGGTGAAGCATATCAGGACATGCTGTCTTAAGACAGCGAGAGGGAACCAAAGGTTTCCGGCATCTTGATGGACGTTCGACTTGAAAGTCGTTCTCCCCCCTAAAGGCTGGAGGGTCTCAGACTGTGGTAATATACTGCTTTACCAAATTCTCGTTCTTTTGATTGTGATATACGTGAATTCTGACGTGACAAACAATCTGCGTGAGGCTCGGTAACCTTTGATTGATGTCCACCTATCAGGGTTCTGTGATGATGCATCCAAAGGCTACCTTTCTAATATCGTGGGTAAGTTTAAATCCATCACTTCGAATGGTAAGCTGATCAGATCGTATGGGTACTGTGCAAGGAAAGTGGGGCAAGCCTCTATTAATACTCACAGTCTCAAAAGTGCCAATATCGTCAGAAATTTTTTCATTATTTATAATATCTATCCACAGTCCTGTATTGCCTTTGAGGACATTGCCCCCGGATGCTTCAAGCTGCAATTTGATCAACATCGCCTACCAGTCCGTATCTTTTCCTCTCCATCTCAGATCCCTCGCTCTCGTTCGATACTCTCCCTAACCCTCTCTTCGAAAGCTGATGTCAAAAGCAAGCCTAACTCTTTGAAGAATGTGGCATGTTCTCTCTGCTCGTTCATGGTTCTGTCAAGATCCACGGAGTCCACTCCGATCTCCTTGTTCACTTGAATCAATCTCTGCAGATGCCGTGCCCGAGATCGATACCTCGTCTCATATCTGTATTTGGAAATCATCAGCAAATTGACTCTTTCTCATGAATCTACGTTGCGCCTGTCGTTTAGAATATCCGTCATAATTTTCTCAAAGCATTCGTCCATCTTGAATAGTTTGTTGTGCTCAGACAGACCACTTGATTGTGCTTGCGAGATTGGTTGTTTACTTTCAAATTTGCTGCCTTGGCGCGGTTCGGCTTCGGTAAGGCTAGCCATATCTTCCTCCCCAATCTCCATCTCCACCACCATCTCAACACTCCACAACCAAGATGATCGACTTGAACGCAGAGTTTCCGAATGATCCTTGCCGGCAGTCCGCTGCATTGCGGCTGTTTACGCCCCATAATGGACTGGGCGCTGATTCTACGATCCGAAAGCAAGACAAGAAACAACTCATGGCGTTCCAGATGACATTCGACGCCTTTGGGCTTGATGCATTGATCGTCACGATACGGCAATTAGTGAGCCTCGGATACACGACCGAAGACGGTCCTGGTGTTACTCCAGCTGAGATAGCTCTCGTCCACAACGCCTCCAAGAATATTGGCTGGGATCGGGAGGAGGATTGGGCAGTGAAGAAAGCAATCCTACTGCAAGTCACCTCCCTGAGTGACTTTAGCATGAATTCAATGAAAAAGATGGACTTGACACTCGAGACTCTACTGGAGTACCCGGGCCTCAAAGGAATATTTACAAATCGAGAGCAGTTTAGGATTTTCAGCAACATTGGGATGCTCAAAGCAAATGACGACAATGCCAAGTGGGAGGTTGATACCTCCGGCGCATACTCTAGTCGATTGAACGAGGAAGAAATCTGGTGGGATGGTTCCCTTCCATTATCAGAGTTTCTAGGTGGCAGATTCGATTCGAGAACGATGAATGACGACGATGGCCAAGTCACCGGGCAATTCCTGCCGACCTTCGCGCGACCGAAATTCATCCGAGTATTGTATGATCCCAAGACAGACAGTCCATACCTCCCATTCAATCACATTGCGGAGTTCGACCTCAGAGCTCCCGCTATTTGGAAGGGCGAGATGGAGGGAAAGTACGACTTTGGGTGCCAAAGAGATGTATATCGCCTGGCTGTTTCTTCACGATTGGCGGATGGGAAAATGGTTGACAACGTTCGAACACACTGGAAGGATGGAACGGAGATCGTGCCAGCCGAGGTGGGAGCTTTCATAGACAAGGGCGTCGACAACCAGGCACCATGGACAGTCCAGGGAGCTGGAAGATTTATGCTGTTTTACTACCGGGTTGCATGTCCACCGGGTTGGAAATACACGAGCGATGGGGTTGCCCCAAAGGAATTTAATGTGAGCAGTTCTCAGGGGACACTGGCTTCGGCATTGGGCACACAGCAGGCTTCTCACGGAGTAAGGTCGAGTGGTCGGGCGCCGTCTTCTACACCAAGCAGCTCCTTGCGGAAAGTTGGGGCGATGAACATGGGGAATATACCTACGGGTCCTCGACACGTTCAACCAGATCTAAAGAAAAGAACTGGACCTACTCCTAAGGATAGGTCTGGAATGTCTCTGGGAAACCGAATTGAGGAAAATGATTCGCGAGCCATTCCTCGTGGCCGGGGTGAACGAGGTGGGTTTGCAAACCAAGGATCCGGAGAAGGGAGAGCTTCTGGGCCATGGCGAGGTCGCGGAGCAATCGAATCTCAAGATGAAGCTCCTCTCGGGACAAACAAACAACGCGTTAGAGAACGTCTACTTCCTGATGGCAGCCAAGATAGGAATGCAGCATCGTCCTCTAACGCAATTCCGATTGGTGTTCGGAAATCCAGCAGAGACAAGACGACTGAAGAGGAAGTCGATGATGGAGTCACTGTGGACTCAGATGAGCCGGACACGGCCGGCCTGGAGGAATGGGAGGCGAGTACGACATCGAATGAGCACGCACGACGCAACAATGAACGTGAAAAGCGTCGAGAGGCTTTTAGAGCAGCGCAAGATGCCTCAAGATCGTAGATCAGGCTGCTTCAAAGCAGGCCAGGCTGGGATTGCCTGTTGCTCAAGCGATCGTTGGTAAAGCGACTTTGGGGACTTGTCTGAAGATATTTCTCTTTGAGTCGACTGCTAAGCAGTCATCTTGCATTACTGCGAGGTTGAGTAGCTATGAATCTGGGTGTAAGCGCAGTTAATGGCAATTGTTCCTTCTGTAGATCAGTTCCTTCCCTTTTCGGACGTGCAGCAACTTGAATGTGATTTGTCCCTCCAGCGTAGCCCCAACCTTCACTCTTCCACCCCGATCACCAAAGGACAGCATGGCCACCATGGAGGATCTTGATGGTATTTTACCGAACCTTGATCGTTTAAAGACTATACTTGATAAATTGACAGCGAGGTTCTCCAAGTTCCCGCAGAGCACCGACTGCATGACATTGGTGGCTGGCATCACAGAGGTCAGCATGATTCTGAGGCTTTTGCATGGTCACAACAAGGAAGTGATCACTTTGAGGGACGAATTGAAGGCCGAAAAGGTCAGGATTCAGCAACTGGTGAAACAGAGGGATGGGGAGCTTGAAAAAGCACGGAGCTCCCGAGAATATATGGAAAAGACCAAGGGGCAGCGTGAGAATGCCTACAATGAGAATCGCAGGGTGCAGCAAGATTACATGCGTAAGATTGAAAGTCTCAACAAAGTGACTGAGGCTAGGCTTGATGGGATATCTGAGATGATCCAGTCGATGAATCTGAGTCCTGAAGGACTCAAGGTCTCTGGAGAAATGGTTACGAAAATGGAGAGATTTGTTGGAATCATAGCTGACTCGGTCAGCTTGAGCCCCAAGGGCTTGAAAGAAGCCAAAGAGAACACTATCAAGATGGAAGGCTTTGTTCAAACAATAGTCGGAAGTACTGATTTGGCTCCAGAAAGATTTCAGATGATGAAGCGGAATACAGAGAAGATGGAGAGGATTATTGAAAAGATGGCCGAGACTGTGGATCTGGAAGCACTCCAGGCAGCAAAGGAAAATGCCACCAGAGTTGAAAAGTCCATGAAGGCTTTACTTGCTGTAGCGGACTTCGCCCCTGATGGGTTGCAGGCTGCAAAGGAGAATACCGAGAAGTTGGGAAAGGTCGTTGAAACCATACTTGAAGCTCCTCAGCTAAGTCTAGAGAGTCTGAAGACTGCCAATGACCTGACCAAAAATTTGCAGAGTGCCGCCAGAGCTCTGCTTGAAGGTACCAAAGACCGAGAACAACGGGAGAATGAGTTGAGACAGCTCAAAAAGTCGTTTGAGGAAGCGACATCTGAACTCGAGAATGCGAAACAGTTTGCGAAGACAACAGAAGATGAGCTTAGAAAGGAGATCTCCGATTCCAAGGCTCAAGCTGAAGAGAAGTCGGTTCAGATCTCTGAGCTTGACAAGAGGTTGGAGGCACTTCAAGCCACAACCAAGGAGTTGGAGAAGAACAAGAAAGCTGCAGAAGATTTGCTTCTGAATGAACGTCAAGAACATGGTAGTGAGGTGATTCGCCTTCAGCAAGAAATTAACTCCGAGCGGAATTTACGTCAACAGGCAGAGAAGACTACTCGGTCCGAGAGACAGTCTAGTGCAGCAACAGTTGCATCTCCGATCACTTCTGAAGAAGACTCTGGACCAGATAGCTTTACCGAAGCTGCTGGAGGTACAATGAAGAGAAGAAGAACAGGAGATGGACCGTCATCGCCTGAGAAGGGGCATGTTGTGTCATGGCGGACACTTGAAGAGGCAATCGCTTGCTTCATACCGACTCAAAAATGTGACATGTTCACGGCAAGATTTGAAGTCGCAAAGTGCTTCGTATCTGAGACTCACCTGGAAAAGTTTCAAGCTTACAGGCAGAGTAAGCTATCCGATACCCAGCAATGGAGATGTTTGATGTTGGTTACATCACGGGGGATTACAAAGTCTCCTGTGATTGTAGGAAAGGGGACATCTTGTAGATTTTGTACCAGTTGCGAGTCGGAATTTTGTTTACAAGTTAGAATGCGAGTTTTAGGGGAGGATGTGTTTTTTCGTCTTGTTGATTTAGATGAAGATAATTGATTATATTTTGTGAAAGTGTGATTACAGCTGATGTGATCACTACTGATGTGATTCTCACTGGGTGGTAATGTATGCCTTTGTATAAGAAGCCTTTGAAAAGTCGGCTTATATAAACCTTTAAGTGTATAAAACACCATTATTATATATTAAATTATAAATTAACGCAGATTTAATTAATATTAATTATTATTAAAATTAAAATATTAATTATAATAATAAATATAAGTATTAAATAAAAATATTATATATATATTTAAACTTTTTTATAATCATTATAGCATTTTTTATTCGACTTATTTTATTATAACATAATACTGGTTTTTATAAGACAATCGTCACACTTTATATTTATTATTAAACCTAATTTTATAACTTTAAATTTAATTATCTAGAATACATTAATTATTCATTAATATTAACGTAATATTAATAAAAGTTTTTAAATTATAAAATTTATATTTATTTAAAAGAAAAGGATAATCTTAATTATATACCTTTTTAAATTGGTTTATTTTTTTTTTAAAAATAACTTTAAATTATTTTTTAAACTTATGTAACTTTTACATTTGATAGTAAGGATATAAATTTTAAAATTAACATAATATTATATATATGACGCCTTTTATATAAAAGAGGATAAGATTATATCGTTTATAAATGAATAATTAACTTTAAAATTAAATAATTAATTAAGTATAATTGTTTATTGAATTTAAGATGGAATAATTAATTAGGTTTAATTATTTATCGAATTTAAAATTGAATATTTAATTAAAATTAAAAGTAAATAAGTTTTATTATTTATTAAATCTAATATCTATTAATTTAATAAATATTCATTAGATTAAAAATAGAATAAGTTTAATTATTAATTAAAATTAAATATTTACTAAATTTAAAATTAAAGAAGTCTTGTTATCTATGAATTTAAAATTGAATATTTAATTAAATATCATTATTTATTAGGTTTAATATATATTAATTAAAATTAAATATTTATTAATTAAAGTTAGATATTTATTAAATTTAAAATCAAATAATTAATTAGGTTTGATTATTTATTAAATATAATTTATAATAAAGTGAGGCATGCAGGTATGGTAATTATTTTCTAATTGGGATGTTTTATCGAGGTTAAGCGAGATAAGGCTTGGGATAGCTTGCCCCCTTTTTATATATAATTTCTTTTTTTTAACTTTTTTTAACTTTTTTTTTAAATTATAGATTTTAAAAAACTCTTATTATTTTTATATACGCCTTTTAGTTATATGAGGCCGTATTTTAATAGTGATTATTGTTTTTTTTTAATAAGCGTTATATTATTATTTATTGGATTTATATTAACAATAGCTTTTAGTGTGGTTTAGTGTTCGTGTAATATTGGTGGATCACGTAAAGATATATTAAGTAAATGGATTAATATAGTCTTTAATGAAGTGGGTAATAAAATTTGTGTATTATTAAAAGAGTAAGAGAGATTCTTTATTATATACTTCTTTAAATGACACTTATAATAGGTTTGTTATAATTCCGATTATCCCTTAGAATTGTCATCAGATTTATTACTTCTAGTAATAAAGGCATAACCCCTGAAGATTATTATGGTATTATTCAAGTGGCGCTTTTTGCATAATATAATAAGGTTATATAAACCTTGTGGACTAATATTTAGACTTAAATTAACGCCTAATAACTATTATATTATTATTACTTGGCGTTTAATGGCCATTTTTAACTTTTAAATGTAAATAACGCTTAAGTTGTTATATACATTACTTTTAATAACAAATAACGATTAATATTTATAATGACTTAAACATTATTTATATAAGTAATAGTTAATTATTATAATTATAATTTAAGAATGTTTAACTTATATAATCGTTAAAGTACACTTTTATAATATTTGTTTTAATAAGTATATTATATTATAACTTTTAATTTTTTAAAAAAACTAATTAATATAAATAATATTTTAAGTAAGTTATATACACATATGTAATTAAAGGTAAAGCTAAGATTAATAATATAAGAAGGTTAAGAAGTTATTAAAGGCTTTTTATAATTTATTATTATTATTATTGCGTATTTTACGATTATTATATTATCCGTAATTATAAGTGTAATAATCGTTATATAATATAATATAATATAAGATATGGATTAATCTAATAATATGAACATATAATTATAGTTGTAATATATGTAAATGATAAATAATATCAGTTATTTACGTTTAATTGTTTTATTAATATAGAATCAAGTAATTAATTAAGTTTAATTAATTATTAAATATTAATTAAATTTATAATTGAATAAGCTTAATTATTTATTGAATTTAGAATCGAATAGTTAATTAAGTTTAATTATTTATCAAATTTAAAAGTAAATAGAAAATTACTTAATTATATTTTAATTAATAAATGTTAAGTTTAATTATTTATTATATTTAAAATTAAACATTTAATCAAGTCTTAGTGTTTATGAAGTTAAGAATCGAATAATTAATTATATTTAATTATTTATCAAATTTAAAATCAAAAGTTAATTAAGTTTTATTAATTATTGAATTCAAATTTATATAAAAGATATACTTAATTATATTTAAATTTAATATTTAATTAAGTATTTTTGATTAAATTTAACATTGGATAATTAAGTATATTGAATTATTTAATATATATTAATTTAATTTAAAATTCAATAAACATAATTATGCATTGAATTTAAAATCGAATAATTAATTATATTTAATTATTTATTAAATTGAAATTCGAAATGTTAATTAAGTTAAAAATTAAATAAAGAATATTTAATTATATTTAACCTTTTATTAAATGTAAAATCAAAAAGTTAATTAAGTTTAATTAATTATTAAATTTAAATTTAGTTTTAAATAAAAAATACTTAATTAAATTTAAATTAATAAATATTAAGTTTAATTATTTATTAAATTTAACATTGAATAATTAATTATATTTAATATTTAATATATATTAAGTTAATTTCAAGTCAAATAAACTTAATTATTCAATATAAATATTAATTTAATAAATATTAATTTAATATATATTAATAAAGTTTATAATTAAATAAATATTAATTTAATATATATTAATAAAGTTTATAATTAAATAAACTTAATTATTTAATAAATTTAAAATCAAATAATTAATTAGGTTTAATTATTTATTAAATTTAAAATCGAATAATTAATTATAATTAATTATTTAATATATATTAATAAAATTTATAATTAAATGAATTTAATTATTTATTAAATTTAAAATTTAATGATTAATTAGGTTTAATTATTTATTAAATTTAAAATCGAATAATTAATTAAGTTTAAATATTTCTTAAATTTAAATTTAAATAAAAAATACTTAATTATATTTAAATTAATAAATATTAAGTTTAATTAATTGTATTTAATTATGTATTAAATTTAACATTAAATAATGAAGTATTATTATACCATATGATTGAGTACTGCGGTTTGGATCGCTGAATTCGGCAGGTTTGGTCGCTGTTTTAAGCAGCCTCGACCGCTTGCTAAACTCCGCCTACAGCGCCCATGCCTCGGTTAGTGTGGAGCGATGACAACTTTCGTTCCCTCCCAAAATTGCTAATTGTTACCTTTATTCATCCTAATCATTTAAGTCCTTAATCCAGGGGCCAAAAATGGCATCCTCCTTATTAATCATAATGGTCCTTATTTGTCTTTATTTTATGATTGCTCCCAGCTACATAAGCCTTGCATTTTTGCATACTTTCAACCGCCAGCAGCCATTGCTTCTCTTTTGCGCACTCCTTTTCATACTGTTTTTTTTCACCTTCTTTTGTACTCTCAACGACTCCTTAACATGGCTGCAATTCTTCACAAAAACTCTTTAAATTTATTTTTCCCTCGCCGCCTTTCACATTTGCACTATCACTTTATGCCTTGATTTTATATTTATTCCTTTTTTGCCCATTTTCTCCGCGTTTTTCCTTTTAAACGCCTTAGGCCTTAAATATTTCATAATTCCCTTGTTTTCTTCCTGCCCTTAACATTGACTACAATCTCCGCAGCGAAGCACCTTGAAAACTACTCCCCTTTTGCCGTCATTCATATTTTCACCACCCTTTTGCAACTTGATTTATTAAACAATTATTAATATATAAACTTGAACTCGATCGACCAGCATATCATTAGGCTACATTGACGCTAAAGCATTTAATTGATCAACCCCCATCCCTCTTTAAAACCTCCTCCCTCTTTGAAACCTCCTCCCTCTTCAAAACCTCCTCCTTCCTCAAAACCTCCTCCCTCTTTCTTATCTCATCTTAGCAGCGGACACCCTTGCTACCCTTAAGGCTTTTTGGGCCTATAAAAGATCATGGCACTTATTATTCAAGTGCTAGTAAAGCATACCTTTAATATCTTTGAGAATGTTTTTAAAAAATGTACTCATATTATATAAGTATTAAAAAAGAAAGAGAAGCAAATGCCAAGCGGGAAAGATTATGATCAAATGAAGGTTAATTTGGATAATAAATTGTTTTTATAGCTGCTAAATGCTAATGATATTAAGGCTAGTATTTATTACGCTAGATAGAAATGGATAAAGTATGCTTTTTAGATTAATATTTTAATAAATTAGATTATATTAATTAAAGATAGGTACTGCAAATATTGTTATTTGGGGCATTAGCGTACCGCTATTTGCAAGAAGAATTGCGATAAAGGGAAGATGATGTTGTTTTTTTATTGGATTTGTAAGACCTTTTTGGCAAGCAGGTGGAAGCCGAGGAGTAAAAGATCTCTTTATATATATTAGCGGAATTTTAAAATGCTTTACCGCCAAATGAATGGTGAATATGTGAATGCGAATAATAGACATAAGGTTATTAAAATAAAGCAATTTACCTTTTACGCCGTGCTTATATTAAATATTAATGCATAATTTAAGTATATTAACGGCATATTTAAGATTGAGTTTAAGCTATGTATTATGTTTAAATCTAAGCCTGTGGCCGGATTGGATAATCTGCTTTTTTTGCTTGTTTAGCATTAGGCCTATAATAAATTCGTTTTTCTTATTGAGAACGACCATCACAATATTGCCATTATAATGCTTTTTTAAGCTTATACAAGCGGTCGACCAGCGGAATTTGTTTATGCATTAAAGGGCAAAGTTAGTGAAAACCCTTTTGGCGAGAGGGAAGAGGCTAATAAGAATGCTTATTCTTATAAAGCAACGCATTGTGATTATAACGAAGATAATAATGCTGATATTAATGGCAAGATCAAATGCGATAATGATAGCAATGCTAATAAAGGCGCTGAATTTGATGATGATATGATATTTGATTTTGAGGATGATAAAAGCAATGACGGCATTGCCAACAAAAATATGGACGAGTACTTTGGCTTAAATAGCGGCTATAATAGCAATAGGATAGATGTTATTATAATAAAGGATATGGACAAGTGTTACACGACCAAAATTGATGAGTATAAAGAGCCTTTACGCCAGAACTTGGCCGCCGCCAAGGCTAGCGAGTTCGAGGAGGTTAAGCGGCAGTACAAGGCGCTTTGTTATGAGGATATTTGTCTTTAAATTATATAAAACCTAAAGCAAGGAAAAAGAAACCTATTGGCTATGAAGGTTCATTTGCAAAATCATAAAAGGGTGAATAACAAGCCCAAGCCGTATATTGCGCTTTTGAAATAATTCGAACCTTAGCTAACTTAACTTTTATAGCATGACCTTTTTTTTTAAAGAAAATCCGCTTTTTATCCTTTGCCTAATCTTTTATATTTTAACCTATGCGATTTGTAATAATACGATTCTTGTTAATGGCTATATATTAGCTGAGCCCTTTTTCGCTACGGACTTGGGGAATTAAAACATGAAAGCGATAAAGGTCCATTGGAAGCTGGAATGGCTTAAGCGACCTGTTTTTTGGAGGTTAGTCTGGACCATAAATAGCTAGGTGAAATTGATAACCAAACTAATAATTTATTCGAAGTATGCCTTCTACTTAAACTATCTTAGGCAAGATATAGGCTTTAAAAATATGCTAACAAGCTATTATTTCCGCCGAGGCTATGCAAATGCTATTAATGGTATATATCCTGTATCATATTATTATTTTTTTAAGGCTAATAGCTGGTTTAGGCAAGGCTTTGGACGCTGTATGGGATTAAATTATAAAACATAATCCCTTTACGGGGGTTTTTAATAAGGCATATAATAATCAAGCAGTGAAATTTAATATGCAAGACGCCTATTTTGAGAGCAATATTATTAATAATGGGCTAACCTGGGCCTTTACTTATATGAGTATTTAATATAACCCTGGCGCTCTGAAAAAAGTCCCACAAGAAGTGATAAATCAATTCCTTGCCGCGAATCCACAGATTATTGTTCTTAAGCGAGAATTTAAAGAGTTATATATTAGGATCAAGTGGGATTATAAGTTCATTAATCAAGCCCTTAAGAAGGTTAGGGAGGCTTATAAGAAATTGGGCCAGCAGCTTAAGGCTGCGACAAAAAGCTTGGAAAATGAGCTTGAGGCTGAACATAGGAAGGATTATTTCTACTATGTCCACAATAAAATGATGAAGAGGCAATTGAATAGGCTGCTGAATGGGACGGTGGTGGAGGAGGGAGTTGAGCTTGTTATTAAACATTAGTTTGAAGAACGGACACGATTATAGCTAATCTTTTGCAATCTCTTCAAAAATCTTAATCCTTAAGCCATTATTGCTTAAAAAGTTTATGCCATTAATCTTCAAATTGCGCTTGCTTTATAAAAAGAACTTATAACTCGCCAGCCGCGGTCCGCTTCAGCCTGCAAGGATCCTCCTAAGGATGCATCTCCCGTTCCGGCCCCTGCTTTTACTTCTGCTCTTGATCCCTTTCTATTAGGTAGCAAGTTTCCTTTTATTATTAAAAAGACTTAGTGCATATTTTGTATTAGCGATAAGGCGTTTTCATATGGGCAGCGAACGCGTAAATTTTATTGGGTATTGCACATGTGGGATCATGTTGAGAATATTCACTTATGTGGGGTGTTAGCAAAACAGCGGATCCATTGTTACCACCCCGTTTGCAAGGCGGACGGGTTACAGCTCAATGGCGTGATGCATTTTAAGAATCATATGGCGATAGTCCACAAGGTTCACCTTTGATCTCCAGTGTTTCCTCATTGATATTTTTCATCTTGCAATTTCCCTTTTTTGGGTATATATTATTGAGAGCTTTTAAGATTTCCATCCGGTTCAAAGAACGCACCTGTTGGCCTTATTTGCACTCGTATTATGAATATCACCCTCCAGGGCGCTGTCATCCGCCGCATTGAGACTGCCGAGCTGGTGAACTCTGCGGCTTTAGTGAGCTCGCCTCATACTACCGCCTTCGCGTTGCATATGTTCAATTTGAAGACCTAGGTGGGTTGACTTGAGTGAAGTACGAAGCTCATCCTTCCGTTCGATTCGCTCTCGTGTTCAGCTGATATGGTAGATTGGGCTTGGATGCGCTCATGGACTACTCTTTCCGCGGCTTGAAGAGATCCAAAACTTCATGCTTTGCGGAGTGGAGCATCGTGATGGTACCACCACCGAACATGCTCTAAAATCCCGAGACCAGCAATGTAGTGCTGGTGGAATTTGAGCGATCGGAGATCTTGAAGCAGGTGTCAGTTCTTCAGGAGACTTCGCCACCGGAAGCGCAAGAACTTCCACGTTGCCCCTTAGGCGTCCTGCCGAAGGCTTTCTGCCGGAGTTTCCATCAGTCCAGGCAAGTGCTTCGAATGGAGCAATCCGTATGTTCAGGTAGCCTACAGCCTACGATAATGCGGGGTTTAATCAGGCCCCTGTCTTTCTGTCGATCGACTTCTATCAAACAAAGGAGGATGATTGAAGTTGAAATAGTGAAATGAAAGAAATGTGTTCAGATTTCTGAATTGCTGTTGGAGCGGAAACTTGGGAATGTTTAGATGTGTGTCAGTTGAGGGCCAAGACGAGCATAGTGCGCGTGGTGTATATAATCTACTAGAAGACTGCAGATTCCAGGTCCTTCCTTTCGGCCTTCCCGCTGTAATTATTTCCTAAGCTTCGTACAAGTAAAGTCAAATCGAACTCCCATGCGTTGCAAATGTAAGAAGTATGGCTGCTTCTGTGCCAACAACGAACGTAAAGAGACGAGAAAGGATGATCCTATAAAGGTGTTAACGAAGGAGTGAGTGAGTGGCAGACACGAACCCTTCAAACGAGGTCGACATTCCTAATACTATCCAATAGGTCATGGGAAGGCTACACCGTGCCAATCTAGCATCAACTGAAGTTGAGGGTAGGGTTGATTTTCTCTATCTGGGCACGAGTCCAGCTAGCAAGGCTCATGCAAAGTCCAGCTGATGGTCGCGGGGTGAGGTCATTGCTGAGGTGGGGTGACTAAAAGTGCGTCAGGCACAGCCTCGCGTTAGTGGCTTCTCCGCATCTACCCTAACTTACGAGCCTATCACCATGGGTTTGTGCGCCACAGGGCATTTCACAGCCAAATGAAATATCCATCTTTTGGCCCTGAAGAGTAATATCAAAAGCTAGTTACAAAAAGTGCTAATTAGCTTCTCCTTTAGAATATATACAACTGATAAAGTAAATTATTAAGAGGTTGTCGAAGTATCGTAACGAGCTGGCCCGCATAGGTCTGTGCACTACAGGGCAAACCACCCGATTTTCACGATTTTCATCATTATAGCTCCTATTACTCCACCACCAGACGATTGGCACCATATCAAAGGCTTTGAAATTGCAACTAAACACAAGAATGCTATGCGCCAACTTCACTAGTACGGAAAAGTCCCGATTTGCGCGCTACAGCTACGATATAAGGATCCCGTCACGAAAATCCCTCTTGGATATACTACAATTAGGAAGATCCTTGGCTACGCAGCTCCTGAACGACGCCGCACGAATCGTACCGGTCCTAAATTCCTCTTATCGAATAGAGAAGTAGACGAAGTCATTATATACTGTGCGGAATCGTAAGAGCATCGGATTCTACAATATCCAAAGCTACGCGAAGAGTTAGGCTTAGAATACTCTATTCAAACCCTCGAGCGCCGACTCAATCAACGAGGTTATTATCGTTGTGTAGCATGCCAAAAACCATACCTCACACTCGCACAAGTCAAGGCTCGCTTTCTATAGGCTATAGCACACGTATTTTGGACGTGGCAGTGGTTAACGATCCTTTGGTCTGACGAAGTGACCTTTTTAGTTGGAGGGCACTCTGCGAAGGCTAAAGTAACGAGAAACACGAATAGAGGCTCCTCTGAACGATACTGCGATACGTGTATCCAACACCAATTCTATCGAGGCCATACGACACCAGTCAACGCGTGGGGAGCTATTGGACACAATTATAAGAGCCCCTTACTTTTCCTCGATAGCCACGGTAAGAAAGGTGCCTTTCTTTAAAGCGACTATCTCTCGTAGATCCTCGAATATCTTCAACCGATTATATCTGCTTTTGCTCTTCTCACGCGTACTCTGAAAGGGTCTCCCGAGCCTCTTTTTATAGAAGATAGCAACCCGGCACATAGTCATAAATCAGCGAGGAACTGTTGCGCCAAATATCGTCAAAAACATTATATTCCTTTAATGGCACACCCTTCAGCCTCTCCTGATATGAATCCGATCGAAAAGTGCTGGAGGAGACTCAAACAAAGGCTATATAGACGTCTTTATCAACCTACTACGATAGAAGAGATAAAGTTAGCTGTTTTGGAAGAATAGGAGGCTATACCACAGGAATAGATAAATAACTTAATTGCAAAGCAGGAACATTGGGTAACTGTACTTATGCAGCGACATGGCTGGTCTACGCCTAATTAAATACTACTTCAATACCTAATTGCGATGATTTTGATATTCTTGATGATTTTCAGGGTGTTTTTGCCCTGTAGTGCACAGACCTATGCGGGCCAGCTCGTAAGGGAAAGACGCCGATTTTGCGTTTTCAGAGCCTGAAATCACTTCGCTTAACAGCCTGTAGACCACAGACCCATGGTGATAGGCTCGTTATAAACTCCGCTGTCTCCCACCTTACAAGTCTCCTCTGCGATCTGCCAAACTCTCATGATGGGCCCCTTTGACTTCAACTACACTTAACAATTCGACCTGTTCCCTGAGCTTCCCTACGAAGTTCGGGCATTAATTTGGAGGTTCTTTTTCTGCCGCCTTATTCAAGTTCAATTCGAATTAGGTGCTGGGAGCATTTCAGCGCTTTTACTTGAGCATATATAAGGCCTTTGTTTGTTTTTATATGACAAAAATATTACTTCATCAGCCTTTTTCACTTATAAAAAATCTCGCGATATAGCCCTTTCATTTTATGATCACTTTTGCCTTTGGATCATTTATAATTGCATTTATTTACCCGATCTGCCCATTATATATTATTATCCCTTGTACGATAATATTTATTTGAAGGGAGTAGCGAAGTTGGTTGAATGTGCGACATGAATTGGATTATGTCCCTTGGACATGAAAACTTTGGCGATGGAAATTAGTGCCTTTGTGGCGAGCCAATTTCCCGGATTTTTTATAAAGATTTCCTGAATGGTTAGCACGCAGCAGAGCATAAATAGAGGAGCTGGAATTAGCGAGTAAGCTTTATTATATTTCTTTTATCTTCATAAGCTAATTGATATCTTAGGAGAGCTCTTAAATCGATTTATTAAACAAAGCTGCATTGACCAAGAAAGCTGCCCTAAGTGAGGATGCGGCAAGGATATTAAGAATCCTGATATCAAAGGAAATGCATGAAGCTCAGCAAGAGGTGCGGAAGGTAATAGGACAATAAGGGCAAACAGCAAGTAAAACTATGGCAAGAGGCTTGGGAAAAAGTTATAAAAGATTAATCAAATTCCTAGCTTAAGAAACCACAAGGACGAAGGATAAAAGCAATGCATTTCCTGGGATATAAGGGTAAAAAAATAGAACTTTTAGATAAATAATTGGCTTGCATTTATTTATATTTGCCTTAAGCTTAATCCACCTGCATTATTTCAAGTATTTTTTAATATTTTATTCAAAATTATATTTAACTTTTGAGTAGTTCTTAATACAATATTTTTTATTAAAGCCATAAGCATTATGTTGAACGGAATTAAGCTTATACATTGACTAATATTAATTAAAGCTTTGGTGAGTTTTGGGTGATGGGACTGAATGTGATATGCTATATTTTTGATTGTTGAGTTGGTAATGGAATTGTTTTGCTTTTTAAGGCAATCAGTCTTAATAAAGAAAAAATAAGGGTTGTACATATATAATAATTTCCGCCATTTGAGAAAGGACTAAAACTAATAAAGGAAATGAGCTAGCAAGATTAGCCTATTATCTGCTAGTACAATAATATCCTAATAGCGTGCTTCTTTTTAGAGATTTTTCATAAATATTTTGCTTTGCTTTAAGATATATGTTAATAGCAATGATAGCATCCCGTTTATTTATATTTTAATAAGTATTGCTTTGGATTCGATTTGTGGCTGCCATAGTTTTGCAATTAAGAATAGTTTTTGCAAAATATATATATGCGAATTGTAGCAGGAGGCGTTGAATCCGGCTTTCCTTTATTAAACTTTGCATAATATTCATTGCAGTTATAAAAGATTGCTTAAAATTGTTGTTGTTGGCTAAGGGCTTAGTTAAAAATGACATTCACTTTTTATATATTAAATGATAATTATTATGAAAATAGGATATAAAGTTTTTGCTAATTAGAAGGCAGGCTATGATTATTACTTAAGCAGGTATTAAATTCTTTTTATTATTCACCTGTAGGCCTGCAGCTTTTGTTGGGTGCTTGTTTTGCAAAGCTGGCGCTTGTTGTAGAGGTAAAAGTATGTTTTCTTCAAGATCCGCCATCTAAGGAGTATTGGGCTGCTTAGTGATTTCATTATTGGTAGTGTTTTGCCACTCATTGTTTCCCGAATCTGGTATTAATGTCCTTATTGTGGAAAGGAATTCATTAGCATAATTAAAGGGTATGTTTGACATTAACATTAATTCAATCTAAGCTGGGATTGTATTTATAGCAGATTGTTCTTTTTATTATATATGCATTTCCTTTTAGGCAAGTATTTTTTTAAAGTTTTATAGTGAACAAGCGTGGCATTGTGATAGGTTTGCAGCGTTGTTAATAATATAGGATGGTATGGTCAAATTGCCATAAATATTTTTGTTGCTGTTGCTTTTATTCAAACCTGGAATTGTACTCTTTTCCCCGCCGTTAAACTTGTTTGTTCATCTATTATTTTTATTATTATTAGCAAATAATTCCAATCGACCTGATTATGCAATAACATTGCATGATTTTTGGTTATTTGGTACGCAGGCAATTCTGCTAATGGTGTCCAGTTCCTGGTGAAGCATTGCTTTATGTTCAAAGGAGATGAGGGCGTAGATAATATTTTTTCATATTAAAATGAGATTTAAGGGATTCGTATTTTTAGTGGTAGGAACGTTCGATAAATGTATGTTGCATGTTGTTGATTAATTATTGGTAAAGGAAGAAACGAAACGATGCGAGACGCGGGACTACTTCTGAAGCGCCTTGTTGGGGAACTCCATGCGAAATGGCCACGTGTCAGCCCTGAGCCGATCTATTTTAGGAGCATGTAGGGAACCTCCTCACGAAACACCTCTGACCTCTGCCAAATTTGGGCTCAAACATTGTCCCACGATCGCTCAAGGATTTCGCTTCAGGAAGGGGCGAACTCACCCAGTGCTCCACTGAGCCGTAAATATAATTTTTTACACGACCATCAAATTGAAGATAGGAAAGTTAAGTACCGAGTAATTACACCTAGGCCTATTTCTGCAGCGTCATGTGCCAAATTCCACTTTCAAGCGCCACTGGGAAATCCCTTACCCCGCATGTTCCTGCTCCGTCCTATAACAACCCTGTTCCAATGAAAATCCCCTTGGGACCTGCCAAAATAAGCATTCGTAGGGCGGGGAAGGCAAGCAGGGGCATTCTCTTGGCAAAGGCGAAATTCTCCCCAGGAGCCACAAACGGGGATACGCCATAATAAGCGGTTGGCAGGTATAAACGTTTGGCAGGAATAAGCGCCTGCGATATTCAATTCGTGTAAATGCTGGGGTCTTCTCAACCTATTCTTTTGGATGCGGCTAGCTTCTGCGCACAGTCTGCCAGAAGCTCGCCACGTCCAAAAAACAGGCTCTTCCAAAAGAAAGTTTTTAAAAGAAATTGTCTTCCCGGAGATAGTTTGAAGAATACTGCTAGTTCTCGAAACCTCACAGTTTTAAAAGAATGTCTCTTCAAGAATACTTCTTCCAGAATATTTCTTCTACATGCATACACTTTCTTGAATTTCCCTTCTAAAAGCCTTCTCCTTTCAAACATAATATACTTCTAAAAACTTGCTTCTAGTAATAATATGTGTTTAAAAGCTTGTATATGATATGGCCATTTGTTATATCAACCTATGGTATTGCCATAACCAATTTCAATGCCATAGGCGAAGGAGCAAGAGCAATTGCAAGATTCTTCCTTTGGACAATTTTTTTATTTATTTATTTACGTATATTTTAAGTCAAGAAAGCCGCTATTGACTAGCAATTTGATCCTATTTTGATTAATAATTTAATTCCACCAAATTAATACCCTCCTTAAGGTATTTTTGTGTCAAATCCCGCAGCTGATTTTGAATATTATTATAACTAGAAACTTTCAATCCATTAGCCATCACCCGATCGCTAAATGCAAGTAGCTTACCTATAATAAGCATTTTTCCTTCCCTTGCTATTATTATTTGATTCATAAATTTAATATCTTTAGCATCTTTTATATTTTTTTTAAGATTCTATAGTTTTAATGCCTTTATCCCATGCTATATTATATTAACCTTAGGCTTTTTAATATATTTTCCTAATATTTTTTTAAGAAAAATCGCCAATAATAGCGCCATGCTTAAATAAATTATTGCTTATTTGCTAAACGAAAAAATCGAAATATTATTAAATTTTAAATAAATTAAAATAAAGAAAATCTAAACATTAGCTAAAGGATTGATCATTAATAAGGATTTAAAGACTTACATAACCATTATTTAATTTGTCATTTTTTAAAACGTTATTCAAAAGTGATTGGGCTATTACTGCATTGGCTGATTTTATTAGTAATTATATAAATGCCATATTAAAAAGCTTATTTTTATATCAAATCTGCTAAATCAAATGAATCCGGCAAGCTTGAACATGGCAAGAATTATAGCCATAAATCAATCTTTTTAGACATGGCAAATGCGTCGCAATGCCAAAGCCATTCGCCACCATTAAAATATTCTTATACTTGTTTATAGCCACGCTTGTTCCATAAGGTCTATTAAAAATTATAAGAAAATTTGCAGCATGGTTTTTTTTGCATAATATAAAAGATTGCGAATCAAACCTCTTTAAAGCTTAATAAAAAAATTAATAATGTATTGCTTATTATGCCCCCACAAGATTACCATAAATAAATAATTTTGCAGGAAAGATTCAAAGCTAATGGCGGGTATTTATAAATTAATATATGTACCTAATCTAATCTTTAGTGGCTTTTGAAGCTGCAGGCGGATCTTGATGGCATTATTATCATGCGTAAGTGCTGCTTAAAAGAAGTAATGCCAAAAAATGCCATTTTGGAAAATAATACTCCCAGCTTATAGGATAAGCATAACCATATATATCTTTATAAAAATGTAAATATAATTATAAGAAAAGGCTTTATTAAAAAGCAAATGTTGTTATACCACATATATTAAGAGTAATAAAAGCGTTTGGTGAGTATGAAGAAAGATTTTATAGGAGAACCTGCGGATAATTGAAAATGCGAAAAAAAGGAGCAAGCTAAGTGAAGACCTTCCTTATGCAATTATTAGTATTTATTGATGATTTGGGAAAAAATATTTATAATTATGGTAAACATGTTTTGAGTGTTATTTAAGAAAAAAAAGACCTTTAAGAATAAGGCGATGAGAACATGCAGCAAGCAAAGCAGGGGCATGGCGATGCTTATGGAGCAATGAATTATTTGTATTATTTGCAATGAAATCTCAAAAAAGTTTGCAAGCAAAGCATGATGGGCGTTAGCAAAAAGAGAAATAAGTATAATAAAAGCAAAAATGCCCGCTCGAAAATCTGCTTCCGTAGTTTTAAATAATTTAATATTAATTAAAAACATGAATACAATGAAATTAATATAAAAAAGGTTTATTAAAATAAAAGTAATTTGTAAAGCTGCGCCTGCTTGGCTCCATGGGCCAAAGAATTAATATCAGCGAAAGAGATATGGATATATAAGATGTTTTAATACAAGGATCGACAAGTATTCCACAAATTAAACAATGCATAGGTGAAATTGATTAAGAAGCAAAAAAGCAATAATGCCGCCTGCAATAATTGTGTATGCTGGAATGATATTTATAATAAAGATAGAAAACCCGAGATTTGAATGAATGTGATAATTAGGGGAGTTGGAAATGATTGAAGAGGAGGGAAAGGGAAAGGAAGGAAAGAAGAATAAGGAGAAGTGGAAGAAATGGAAGAAGAGGGAGAAGGGAGAGAAAAGGGGGGAAAAGGGGAGAAGAATAAATTAATAGCAGAATTATGCCTTATAATCATGCCTTTAAATAGGAACAAATGCGATAATAGAAATAAAATAGAATTGTAAATGCCTTCAAATTGAATGCAAATCATTAGGACCAAAAAAGGTTATCAAATTTAATCCCATGTAGCTTAAGGTTTCTGACCCAAGGTAATAACTTCAGATATAATGTTGAAAGCATTTAGCATTTGACCTTCCAGAGCGATGTTTGGAGCTGACTGCCCTTAAATAATGGCTGTTGAATGATCATTGGGTTGTTAGCATAAGGGAAATCCGCATAATGTCATTTGTTTTCTAATGGGGATGATGATTTAGGCTGATTACCAAAATTGGCCACCTTAGTTTTGTAAGGAGGTTCCTTTTAAGCATATCGCTTTGCTCTGTTTATTAAGGAGCTAAATATGGCATGCGCTTTAAAATAGCGAAATCATAGCAATGCACCTTTTGGTACATCAAACTAACGATTTTTGGCCCGCCTCAGATATTATGCCGCAATGCTTCGCCCCCGCCAACCACATAATAGCGCTTACTTGCAATAAAGGTTATCATAAAGATTGCATATATTTAATAATTTAATAGCTTCCCGCATTAACCATGCAATATAAATATTAAAACTTAATACTAGCCAAGCAATGAATAATGAGAGGTTTTTGGTTTTAATGTTTATTGTCCCTGAATTTGCTAAAGGTACATCGCCGGAAAGGCAGATTTGGTTGCTTTTGATACTTTTAGCAATTGATGAATTATTATTAATATTTAATCTAAAATCCCCAATTTTCAAAATGCTATACTTAATCAAATAACGCTAGAATTCAGCAGATCCATTGCGATAATTGAAGGTAAGGCTTTTAGAATATAAAAGTCTATTGGCGAGGCTATAACAACTTCTTAAATTGCAAAATTTTGTAAACAATAAACTTAAATATGCTATCACAAAAACTATCCTCCTTTAAAAGAAGTTAAGCTAACCAAAACAAATTAAAATACAATTTTTTAAAGAAGGTTTTTTATATATTATATATGCTAATAGCAATTTATAAAAGCTTCTTAAAATAAGTATTAAAAGAAATCAAAGCTTAATTGCAATGCATTAAAAACGGAAACAATAAAGCTGCCAGATTTGCAGCATGAATATTTAGCGTAAGATTTGGAAGCATATAGCTGCAAGAGATTAATTTGGATAATGATATTGGAATTAATTGGTTTTATATTTAATAATAATTAAATAACCAATTTCAATATAATAAGGCCAAATATCTTGAAATGGTATATAAGGTAGCATGCTCATAAAATAGTAAAAATTTATGCAAGGCGGCATGGATTTATATTTAATATTTAAATGCGAATATTAAGGCAATTGTGGGGTTTAAGTTGGGATATGGGACAAAAAAGAAAGCTCAAATATTAATGTGAAAGCTGCGCTATTTAAAAAATAATCAAAAAGGTTTCGAAACTTTGGACGTTGAAGCAGTAATTAATTATGAGGTATGTTTTAAACTTATTTAATAAAATTGATCTAATATTTATAGGTTTTCCGATTATTAAATGAATTTGCTATTAATATTATTAAAATATTGCATCTTCCCTTTAATTGCTTTGCTAATTCCGAGGTTGCAATCTTTAATTTTAAAAAGTTATTAGGCATTATAATTATATACCCATAGCTTGCGGAATTTTTAAATAAAGCGAAAAGATTTTAATATATAAGATAACCCGTTTTGGGAGAGAAAAGCATTGGCAAAAAATCAAAACGGCGAATTAAAAAAAAAAAAGCATCCTTCTACCCCAATTAAAGAAATCTTTTTTAATAAAAAAATGGATTTTTGTAATGCAAAAAATAAGGTGAAAGGGCGTATAATGATTGAGAATAATAATTTTTAAGGCCAGATTAGAAGTAATATAAATATATTAATAAAAAGAATGAATCTTAAAAAAAAGTAGATATAAATTATCAAGACCTATTGCATTATCCAAGTCCTATTGTACAACACTCTTGGGCTTCCCACTGCCTCCCTCCAAACCTCTTTTCTGTCTCTCGCCTCCACTTCACGTTTTTCCCACAAGCGCCTGGGGGCGTCGTCAGCCATCTCCTCTTCCCACTCGTAGTATGCCTCACTCTCGAAATCCATATCAGGGATACGTGGTTCACGACCGTATACCTCATCGTGTTCCATTTCCGCTCTGTCTGGCTCGAATGGCCCGCTGGGCAGGACAGTGTCAAGCACATCCTTCAGGATCTCTTCCAGATACTCTCTGCTCGTAAGTTCGGGTGCTTTGCAGAACAAGGTCGTGGATATAATGATATCGTTGCAACTCTCAAGAGGCTGCTTGGATCTAAATTATAGCCACGTGCACAAGCAAAGATAAAGTCAATGCTGCTTGTCGTTATATTCTTCTGTCACGCAGCGGAAAAGTCGTACGGGATATTGTGGTGGCATGCCGTCAACTCAAGAGTTGTAAGGGTAAGGAGGTCGCCAGCAGAGACGAGGGCAGGCATTGCCAGAGCGACGACATCGCGGGGAAGGGGATCTTCGAAGACAGCGCGTTCGGGTGATATAAGGGTATCCATTGACGATAATTGCAATTTTACGGGCCTCTAAAATGCTAACAAAAAAGTCGAAATGGTGGAAGTGGTGTGCTTCCTAAGGCTACAATAAAATGACATAGCGGGGTACCGACCAAAATACAATCGATTGTTTTTACCTTCCATTAGGGCTCTCGAAAGATCAACGAGCACCCAGCATATTTCAGCAATCGGTAGGAAAAAAGCATTTGGCCAGCCGGGCTAGGATTCACTCAAATAAGCCAAATCTAGACTTTAGACCCCATTATAAAAGAAGCACCTTTAGATAAGGTATTGCATATGGAATTTCCTCTTCGAAGCTTCCATAATGCTTATTGCCCTCCCAATTAATGATTTTATTATTTACAATCAAATTCCGCTTTCTACATTTATGAATTAAGAGCTTATATTTTTTAGAAACAGTGGAATTAAGATATATTATTTATAGCGATGCGTTTTAATTTAAAAACTCTCTTTCTCGCGTTTGCGTAAAGTTTTTGGGCAAATTTTATTATTTTTTTGTTAATGCTGAGACCGTTTGGAATTAGTAATATAATATAAGTTTTATTATTGAAGATTGCTTGAAAGCAATTTTAAGAGGGGAATAGCTTTAATGCTATATTAAAAGTCCGGATGCCTTTTTATAAGTACTTTTTGGCAATTTGCGTAATTTTAAATAGCTTTTTTAAATTAATTTGAGTTGGTAATAAGTGCTTTCAAAAATCCCTTTCCCAAATAAAAAAATTGATATAAATTGTTCCTTGCTTTAACCTCTGCTTTTTTAGCTTCTTCCTCTCCTCTTCTTGCCTTTGCTCCTTTAGCTTCCTCCTCTCTGCCTCCTGCCTTTGCTCCTCCAATTTCTCTTCCTTCAATCTCTTTTCCTGCAATCTCTTTTTTTTCAATTTCTTTTTTTTTAGCCTTTGCTTTTTCAGCTTTCTCCTCTCTTTTTTTAATTTGTTCTACGCAAATTGCTTTTTTTTTAAACGTGCTTAAACTTATTTGCGTTTAGCTTTTGCTTATGCTAATTTTGCTTGCTTATGCCTTGCCCGCTTTTTCATCTCCCTCTCTTCCCTCTCTCGCTCTTCCCTCTCTTGCTTTTCCTTTTCTTGCTTTTCCCTCTCTCGCTTTTCCCTCTCTCGCTCTTCCCTTTCCCTATCTCGCTCTTCCCTTTCCCTATTTCGCTCCCTCGCCCTTTCTCTCGCCCTTGCGCTCGCCTACTCCCGCTTTCCTGATTTATCCAAAGCATTATCAGCACCTTTAGTATTTGCGGGATTTTGTTTTCTCTTATTCTTGCCACATTAAGCGTAAGTGAATAAAATACTTTTAATGTTTTTTTTCATATATTTAGGATTTTTTAAAAAATTGCCATTATTAAGGCATTTGGGAATATAGGGATTGAATCCTTTTTGCATCAAGCCATCATTTCCACCACTTATGCTTATTAATTTGCCAAAAAAGGCAAGATATACCGATTTTTGGATAAAGAAAGATATAATACCTTTACCTTAATGCTGCTATTATTCGCTATAAAAATTAGTAATAAATAAGGAGTCCCGGTTCTTTTCATATGCTTTTATGCAAAGGATGCTAGATTTAGTAAACATTATTATATCGCATTTAGACGTGATATGGAAAGGCGGTGGTAAGCTATTAAATCATGCAATCCTTTGGTTTGGATACTTTTTCAAGGCATGGATTTAAGGAGTATTAAATCCTAATTTATATGCGAGGTTGGTAAGGCTATGCAGCATAGCGGGGTTCGCTTTGGTAGGCGTTGTTTAAATAGGATTTTTTTTAATAAAACCTGCGGGCATGGCAAGGTATTTGCGCATGGCCAAAGCAACAAGCTATTAAATCCCTAAATTTATGCAATTCGCGGGCGTTTTAGCTTGGTTCAAAAAGAAGTTTTTTATAATTTGGATTTTAATATGATTATCCTTTTGATTCTTATTAAAGTAGGTGCGTATAAGAGTTTTGCAGATATTCTTATGTTTAGGGACAATTATCAAACGCTTAAGGCAATTAATATAAAGCTTTAAATATTGGATATTCTTAAAAAAGGTAAAAAGGGATGGCACAAGGCCATTAATCATTTTTAACCTTTCCCAAATCATCTTGCGCTTGCTATTATTAAATGCGCTAAATATTTTCCCTTTTTAAAGCTTATTAAAATTCTTCGTTAATGCACTTAGTGCTTTCCTTTCCAAGGCTTTTATTATTGCTATATCAATCCTCCCTAAAGCATCTTTCCCCACCAAACCCGTAAAGACCTCCTTAATACGGCAAAGGTAATTTAAACATTCTTATAATGCAATAATTAATATGTATTATAAAAAAAAGAGGTCGGCTCACATTTTTATAGCCCATGATTATCATTTTTTATAAAATTGTTAACCTTATGCCATCCCAAACGCCTAAAATATTTAATAAAGCATTAAACCCAGCCATGAATTTTTTATCCAAAAAAAGCTCCTTTAAGTTTTTTAGCCTGCAATTACGCAAGCAGGCCTTTTATTGCATTTTGGCCTTTGTATTGCATTAAAAATAATAATACCATATTTTGCAATATATTTTGCTATTGGTTGGTCGGTTTTTATTAAAATGCTGCTTATTGAGGCATGTTTTTAAATTTTTATTAATATTTGGCGGAGGTTAGTTTTTATTTAAGGCAAAAAGGAATTATGCTTACCAAAAATATAAAGATTAATTGTTCATTACTTATTAATTAAGAAAAGGAATTCTTGCGCAGCTTAAATTTTATGCTATCCATAAAAATACTTAAATTAAAAGCTTTGCGAGAAAACCAATTTTGGATATTCGTTCGGCTAATTAATTAGGAATTTATAAGCTATGATATTTAAGTTATAAAAGGCAATATTAAAAATTTGCTAATCAACTTCCGCTTTAATATAATTTCGCATATTCAAACGGCGATATTAATCTTTTTAAAAGCACCCTTTCAAATACTTAATATGCTTTGCATTAAAATTTTAATGCTTATGCTATACAAAATAAAATGCGTTAAAATTAATGCAAGCAAATCCTTTAAATATCCGCCGTTTCTTTGCCTTAAGTCTTAAATCTTCCACATAAGCTTAAGACTATTTCATGATTACAAACTCATGCTTTAACGCTTAAAGATCAAAAGGTTTTTTTTAAAAGCGGGGACATGTATTACCTAATTATTAAAATGAATAGCCTAAAATAAATGTTTTCTAAAAGGTGGCTTATAATTAATAAATGCTAAAATTAATATTATCAAAATTAATGGATCTCAAAACGCTTTTGAAATTGATAATTCCTAAGTATAATGCCTTCAAAAACTGATGGGTCCCAAAACGCCTCCCAAAAAAGATGGCTCCCAAATTGATGCTTTTAGAAATTGATGGCTCTTACCCCGCTTATGACCGCCGGTAGTTTTAAGTCACCTTGATTAAGCTAATTGCTGACTTATTAAAACAGCCTACAAATACTTTAAATTATCTGCCCTCTCACAACAATCTTTCTTCTTCGCATTTATTCAATATGGCTTTTATTATCCCAAATCGCAACACAAAAATTAACATAAATCTTATATTTATAATTAAAATATCATAATAAATATATATGCCTAAGCGCTTATTAACTTTTTATAAGATTATATTAAGCTAAAAGAAAAGGAAAGCATTTTTTTTAAAAACGTCCCATAGGATAAAATATTTTAAAAGCAATACATTTGCAATTTCAATTATTATAGCCAAACCTGCATCACATAATCAAGCATTAGTATCAATTGCTAAAGCTATTAAAACGCTTAATATGATATTAAAGTCATTGTGGAATTATTATCAATAAGTTTTTAAGCTTAGTTTTAATAGCTTTATTATTATTGTTTTCAAAAAAGCTACTTATAATCTTTTTACGCTAAAGCGCTTTTAAAGTGCCCACAAAATTTGCATGCTATAATCAATTGGCCATAAAAATTTGCATTAAATGCTGAAATGCTTCCGCCTTAATAACTCTTATTTTGCGATTTTTGATTACAATCCCATTTTACTTGCATATATTGCATGCTTCCTTTTATTTCTTACCAAGCTTTAATTGGCATTCATAATAAAATAAGTAAATATTATTATTTGATTTATGATTTTTGTTATTAATTAATAAAGATCCTTAATAGGCTTTTGTATTTTGCTATAAATGGCTTAAAACCAGGCCCTTACAAATGCTTAAATATTCTTATTAACGCTGGTGGTATTATTAAAATTAATAAATTGAAAATGGATTTATTAAACTTATATTTATGCATTAAATAGCAAATTATAACTCTTGCAAAGCGATTGCATTAAAATAAAACATAAAAGCTTTAGGATATGTAATCATAAAATTTATGCAAAAATACCCTAATAATAATAGGTCTATTGGCCTAAAGGATTTTAAACACTGGCCTTTTAATAATAATGCGATTAGCTTTTTGGCAATAATCACGTTAGCAATATTGCTTAAACAGCTTGTGTTTATAAATGGGCCTCATTTTTTAAATAATGCGTTATTAATATTTATAACATTTGCTTTTAAATTATAATTAAAAAAACAAGGATTTTATATAAATAATGGCATTGGCGGCTATTATTATATATTAAGGTTGGCGTTATAAATAAGGCTAAGGGGTTTTCAAAATTAAAGCAAAATATTAGGAAATAATTTGGGCTTGATTTTGCAAAGGCAGCCGGCGTGGTAATAGGTGTAAAATCTTGTGATTAGGAAAGATTGGGTGGTTTTTGCAAAACTGATGCTTATTGATAGTAAATTGGAGGATTAGGTTTGCTTTTAGTGTATATAATATTATTATATATTTCTATAATAATATGTTTAAAAAATGAAAAGCCGCAAACTATTTTAAGCATCTTATAATATTAAATTTTATTGTTTTTTGTAATATATGATAAATGTATGCAATGCTTATTATTTCGTTATTGTTTCATTTATAGTGTTACGCTTAATGCCAATTGACTGAATAGGGCTTTAAGTTTGCGAAAGCCACCCCGATTGGGGTGTAATTATTAAGGCTGGAGAGTGGCTGCGGCGCCACATTGCGGGGTATGTTAAAAATATACGTTGTAATTCTTACATCGCTAATCGTGAGATTACTTATTCTATCTTTTTTGCTCCTGGCACCAATATATTATTATTATTATAGTTCCATGAAAACCTATTAAGCTTTCCTTTTCCTTATACTTTTTATATATATTTTTTTTAGGTATTTTTGAAGAATGGGAAAAAAGAGAAAGAAAAGAGAAGGCCATGCTTATAGTCCGCTTATATTAATACCTATTCCCATTAATAATAAAATGCAAAAACGCTTATACATTAGGCTAATTTATTATTAAAATAGGCCGTTATTTTACTAATATTATTAAAGCATTATAAAATGATAATATGACCGTTTTTGTGGGCTTAATGAAAGAAGCGTTTTATATGCCACAGAATTTTCTAATTTAGTATTCCAAGCCCTTGGGAAAGATGTGCTCTTCGGGCTTCTTTAAATCCTACTCACGATTATCCAATCGGAAGACAACGGCTGGGGACATCGTAACCTGTTAACCAGAAAATATGGTGAATACTTGAAATGGAAACCAATTTTTAAGGAATTAGCTAAGTTTGGATGGGACTATTTTTAGATTATACAAAAGGTTTCCTTAAATGCGTTGAATATAAGCTGGGGAGGTATTTGCTGCTTTTATGATCATTTGGAAATAGTTGGCTAGGAATGGGAAGGCTATTTTAAATGTCCATTTGTTGATTTATGGTCAAGTTTTGATTTTTGTGCATCATAGGCTCCCAAAGAAAGCAATGTGTTTGGTAATAAAAAACTTATAAAGATAAAAGGGGTATACGGGGACGATGGCAATTGAAAAATGATAAGTGCAAAGTAGTGGACTTCGAAAATAAAGGAAACGATTTGGGCATTATTGAATAAGAATATTCTGCAAGCTGTGGCGGGACTTTTGTTATGGAACGGGCTTGTATGATAAGAAGGTTTTGCGTATTAAGTGATCAATTGCCTTAATTCATAATTTTTAAAAATGTAAATTAAAAAGCAGCTTGGGAAGGGAGGTACCGGGTTTGGTGCAAAATGCAGGTGGATGTCATTCGGGCCTTATTGCCTTTTTTAGTGATTTTCTTCGTTGCTTCCCATTTCCTTTTTCAAATCCTTCCTTTCATCTGGCTTAGGTGTTAATCCGATTTGATTTATATCACATGCATACATATAAATTTGGGGGAAATCATGGGCTTTTAAAGCGGAATAATATAAGGAAGCTATCATGCATTATGTTTGCGGCGGCAGGAATTATAGGTACAAATATTTACATATGCAGCTGGTTTCCTTTCAAAGCTTCTTGATCTTCTATCCATTCATAGGTTGTCCCAACACCTTCCTCATTACCTTCCTGGCTCTTTTTCTTTGACAATTTCCTGCCTCTCGTTCTTTTGGAATGGCGGTTTTCGATGTTTTGCGGTAAAAAGTTTTTTGGGAGGGGATAGGCGGTTTGCTAAATGAACATTAGCATTATCGTGTATCTTAAGCAAGCTATCACTCGACTTATTATTTCTCTAAATAATGGCTGCTGTGATATATAGCCCTCAAATATGTAAGTCGTATATTTGCCATGCTTTCAAACGATTATTAGTACTTCAATACTTTTAAATTTTCCCAATTTATAAGCCTTATAAAGAAGTATTTTTTGCCTATTATTAATTCCCTCATTCTCTCTTTTTTGCCTTCTCCTCCAATTATTGAGTTTTATGTTTATAATATCTATTAAAATCCAAGTGTGTTTAATTCCGCTCACGCATTACCTAAACAAAGATTGTCTTTTGATAGTAATGGTTTTGAACTTATAATCTGGTCACACATCGAGGAGCCTAAAATAATCCTCTTTAAACCAAGGCAATAAGCCAAACTTAAACATACCACCCTCAAAATAGTCATCATCACCAAAGAAATGGTGGTGCACCTCCTAGCTGACCCACACCCAAAAAGAAAGATATGAAATCGGGTTATCAAAAGTGCAACCATCAAAAAATAGGTGGAAATAATCTATAACCCACCCATGGTGCATCATAATAGAATTGGATGATAATGACTAGCATACGAATTTTTCTTTTATAGTTTGTATTATTGTTACTATGCCGTAATAATAAACAGACCTGCTCACGAAGTCCCCTCGACCATTGGGACATTAGGTAAAATCAACTCTCTCTCCACACATATTAATCAGCTATGAATCCCACAATCAGTGAACCGCTAGATTCTCACCTTCGAATTCTGAGAATATGATTACAATTGAATTAAGTCACTCTTTGCCCCTCCTTCTGCCCCCTGCTTCTGCCCCCTGCTTCTGCACCCTGCTTCTGCACCCTGCTTCTGCACCCTGCTTCTGCACCCTAGTTCTGCACCCTAAATAGCAAATAAAAAATAACTTACTATGCATGTGTTTCCCTTTAATATACGCTACAATAGCATCTAAATCAGCCTCTTCTTGCAACATAAAAACCCTGCAGCCAAGTAGCATAGCTAATTTCAATCTCATTAAAGAGCGCGGTTATCTAAACAACAACGGAAACCCAAGTATATTTGACCCCTAATTCTACTCGGTAAATGACATTATACTTAGTTGTATATTTCATTTCTCGATATCGTTCTCGGGGCGCCATCATTCTCCAGTATGATAACAGAGCAAGACAGTGGTCTGTTTGTCAATGTAATAGTGCCATTGTTATGGAATTCGAACGAGCCTATTCGAGGCTGGGGAATGCGAGCTAAAGACAGGATTACACGCGCCATGCCTCGGAAGAGGTTCTGTCTCCGGACTGGGTCCTTTCGATACCTGTCCCATGTATCTGCGAGTATTTCGCCTGTATCAGAGCCGATATGCTCAAGCAGCATATACGCGGTGGGTAGGCGCAGGCAGGTTGCACTGAAAGCATACTGAGACAGAGCCGGGTACCCAAGATAGGTACGGAAAGATCGTTGGAGCTTGCGCCAAATGCGGATATAGAAAGGTATTGTTTTTTCGTGTGAGAACTGTATGTTTAGTTACCGTATTAGCAAGGAATGTACAAGGAATATTACAAACTTACGTGTCGGTTGTCAGAAAAGCCAAAGCCGTACAATTGGGGAATAGGGATATCAGGGCAATGTTCTTGCATCCATACGTAGGTTCCAACCTCTGAGCTAAGCTTTTCGTCAATGGTTCCAGGGTATTTAGCTTCGGCAAGCTTGTGTGGCATAGGACAGCGAAAGATCAAGTTCTTGTTGAAGCAGGCCGACTTGACTCCGACAGGTATACACACATTGAAGCTCCCACGAATCCATTGGTCCTCGACAATGCATATGTCTTTCTGGCGCAGTCCCAGGTGATGCCTGACAATAGCTTGAATCGTGGCTCGATGATCCCTGAGCTCCTGATAGAGCTGTCTCCTCGCTCTAGGGTATGTTGCTTCATTGAGGATGTTGATATCTTTCTTGCAGGCCGACTCGTAGGTAATGTGGTTCCCCTTGTCGAGCTCGAGAGTAGGCGGCATAGTAAAAGAAGTATTTCTCGCCGGTTGTTCCACGATTGTTGCGCTTTAGAGTTGCTGCTGTGCCAGAAGAGTCAATCGAATTGGATTCTGCTTCGTCTGAGGGTGTCGCATCGTTTGCGGTGCAGAGACCCTACCAAAGATGACGTATTAGCTAGACTTCGAGACTAATTGTGCACAAAGGACATGAGGAGGGTACTTGCTGATGCGTAGACTAGCTTTTGATCGTTACAGCTGGTGGGAGTCTCATTGACATAAGTTGGGTTCATCACGGGTGCGTCTAACTACTGCTGACTGATCATGTCGTTTAATGCCTTAGGCTGCAAACAGTTCCACCAAATGCGACATGAGATTCGATCGTATTGATGTGGTAGAGACGTATTACTTAATACACGGATTCCTGAATGCATTGCTCCATTCCCTACCTCTCTACACCTGCTCCCGCATTAGGACTGCACGACAGAATTTCCCCTCCCAGCAGATACCCAAGGCAAATCATCACACAGAAATCTCACGTCCTTTCCAACCTCAAGTAGAGGCCGCACCTTTGTCAAGTACCTCTCCATCTCCAACTTCCCTTGTTCGCCTGAAGTCTGCTTCGTATCTCCAGAAGCTAGACCACACTCGCCTTCACTAACCAGCCAGTATGGTCCTTCTCCAGACCATGATTGAATCCGAACCAGAGAACGCTCCATGCAAGCGACCATGCTTCTATGGTTGAGTCGATGCTGTTGAGCTGCTTCAAACTCTGAAAGTCGAAATCGGGAATGGACAGTGCTGCACAGGTCAGCCGAAAGCCTCACGAGAACTACACCTTTTGATGCGCACAACTCAGCGCGGGAAGTATAGTATCTCTGTATAAATCTACTATTACATCAAATTCGACTTTCTGATTTGAGAAGATTAATAAGAACGTTGATCTTTACTTCGCACGGGAAGTTGAGGTGCCGCCTGAATCCGCAGAGAATTCTGTCAGCCATTGTTAGAGCAGAGCCGTAGGGAGGGTTAGCCTGGCACTTCAACATGTCCCGATAGGATATTGTGCTTGTGGCTAGTCATGGCTGTGGCTGACGCATGGCTGCGATCACGTGGCATACACACTGGAAGATAAAGGCTCCGCTTCCAGAGAGGCGCGATTGTGGTTGATTAGGCAGCCAGCCATTTTAGTCACGGCAACCTGCATATTGTATCACAACTTTTTGCTGAGTCCTGTGTCTCGGGAAAGTGATACAGCGCCGGGGCGTGTATGGAATACGCAGGTGGGCGACTGAGCGGGTGGGGGGACGTCAGTGATGATTGGTACGCCCTCTAGTCGAGGGGATATGTCATCTTGTTGCTCGATTTGGACGATTGCGCAGCAGCGCATTTACGGAGGGCTTATGCAGGCAAGCATGGGTGGTGATTTGAGCCACGTTCGAAAATTTGAGGCGGGGTTTTTGCCCTCCTTGGTAGCAGTGATTCTTATTTCCTCAAGTTAATAATAATTCGCTTTAATTAACAAATATTTTCTCAAGGGAACAACATAGCTCTGCTAGACGATCCCCCCTTTCCTACGGTAGAATCTTCTCTGGCTAGCGCGGCGTTTGTAAATGGGCAAGATTTTATTCAGATTCCAATTGTAGAAGAGGATATTAATTTATTAAACAGTCAGGGGCAATCGAAGTGACAGGAGTTTTTAGTGAGTGAGTACGCGGCCGCGTGGTTCTAAGGCATCAAGGCAACCGGACATCCCAAAATTCCCAAAAGCGCCGACTTCTGAAGCGAAGCAGGAATAAGGGGCCCGACGATTAATTGAAAAGAATAAATATAAGAATCAAAGAGGATCACGATTTAAGGGAGTTTCCGTTCGCAATGGTGCATAGGGCGCTTATTGGAAATGTTTCGCATGAGATCGAGATCGAGAAATAGCCCGCAACGGTGTTATCCGAAGCTCGATGCCAGGGCGTCCTTGAGG
Organism: Helotiales sp. F229; assembly: GCA_002554605.1. Classification (NCBI taxonomy): domain Eukaryota; kingdom Fungi; phylum Ascomycota; class Leotiomycetes; order Helotiales; species Helotiales sp. F229. The sequence goes on from MXAW01000011.1 coordinate 2,475,045, forward strand.
CGTTTGGAGGCGCCTGGGATATCCAGAGTATGGCGTCTTGGTGGCGTTATCGAAAACTCTAAAAAGTTCAAAAGGCTTGGTGCCATCTCATCATCTCGAGGGGATGGCTACGGTTGTTTCTGCTTGGGCTGATACTGATATGCTGTGCTCGAGCCTCGGGTCAGATCGCCGGACTCCGCGGGTATTGATGATTCAGGCGTTCATTCGACTGGGGTGCATAATGTCTTCACCCCCCCCTTAGAAGCGGCCGCTAGCGTGATGCAGTATGCTTATTTCAGATGATCAGGATACTTCGTACATACTAAAATGATAGGATGAGGAATAGGTTCAGGATTAGAAGTAATTGGCAGAGCCGCAGAAGCAAAAGAGGACTCCATTAAGGTAGAGGACATAGTGTTGGATGTTTCAATCATAGAATTATATACAAAACACAGTACAACATTGACGTGATGCTACCTTTTTGAGTTAGTCTCTGGCGCCCCCTGCCTTTGACTAGGGGTAACACTTCACGGTACTTATCCGGGGCCCAGCCGAAAGGCACAGCCCGTGCACTATTGCTCCACTACTATTAGCCACAGGCTTATCAGAGAAAGCCTTTCTGATATCGAGATCGTCGATGTCTCGATGATCGATAAAGAGAAATCAAGCCATTGATAAGCCAAAAGCTAAACTCATGCACCTCAATTTCAAAACGTGCATGTCCCTCCGGCTGGAACGCCTTCATCTGCTCCCCTCAGTCCCCCCCTCCCCTGTTCTACCGAGCTGAAAAAGACTCAGATTGTGCATCTTCCGATCTTGGGGGATTGACACCAGGGACGGGAAGTCAGCCACAACTGTGCAGGATGGAGGTGCCGGGGGTAAATTATGGCTCACAGCCCGGTTCTGCCAGTGGTATTTTGTGTGGCGCAGAATGAAAGCGGTGAGCCATAATTTACCCCAGCACCTTCGTAGGTTGGGCGATTGGAAAGCCATCATCGCCAACGGCGGACCTGAATTCAATCTTCAATCTTCACTTTTCCAGCCGACCAGATGCTCAGGACTTCGTGGCTTGCATATTCGTGTCCGCAAGGACATGTGCCGCCGGAAGAGATTCCGAATTGCGGGATACTTTTCTCGTCACATATCAGCTTCTCTTTCTGTCCTATCAACGGTTGGAAGGAGGTCAGTCTTGGCTATTGGAATAGACAAGTCTTTCAGGTTATCAGCAGGAAGACTGTTTCGTGAAGTTATGACATATTCGGAACCGTGAAGTCGAGCCGTGTATCTCAGGTCGCTGGACTTTCTTGCTTCACTTCCCGTCTTCTCTGCGGCCTGCCTGCCATCTCAAAGATCTCCCGTCGTATGCCAAAAACGCATAACAAACGAGATGTTCGACCCAAGCCACGCCGGTTAACCACTGCATGGAAAAGGGGAGATTTGTTGTTCGGTATGTTTACTATTCCCGTCATCACTAGTGCTGCTGCTGTCCCGATGTGGCGGTAGTCGGCAACCCGACATGTGAGTTCCAGAAACCAACCCGGCGCTCGAAGCTACTCCGATGCCGTGATTTTAGAGCCCTAAAATCGATCTCTCCGCTCTTGGATGACCAGAGCGTTGTTAGAAAAGAGGCTTGTGGAAGAAGGCGGAACATCCCATTAGGCAAATAACGCTCATCAATCCTGCTGGAGCACTCTATCCAGTTTGATTTCAAGGGGGATAGTAGGGGAAGTATATAGGTGAGATGATCCTGCAGTAGCTTAAGTTTCTTATCCCCCATCATTCGACAGATCTAGATTCCAGACGCGAATTTTAGTTCCTTTCATTTTCAAGATGGAGAATGAATCCAATACCCCGAGAATTGTCACCATCTGCGTTACGTTAGTGGCGGCTTCAACATTCTTTATTTGTTTGCGACTGTACACTCGTCTTGTTATCCTGAATCACTGCGGCTGTGAGGACTATATTATTGTTATCGCAGGTGTAAGGACCCAGTCTAGCCCCTCAGAGGAGGGGGTCTCCAACTCCATGGCCTCTTCACTTATAAATTTTAGATTCTTTCCATTGGCACATCTGCCGTACAGTCTCTGCGTAAGGCATCTGCAAATCACCTTTGTCTGTTGTGGATATTCTAACATCCACAGGAACAAAGTATGGCCTCGGTCGGCATATCTCGACCGTTCCATTGTCCAGCGTTGAGCCCGACTTACAGGTAAAGTACTCCGTTGCCAGCTGTTAACCTGAAACTTATCTGCAAGGCATTCTACGCTGCAATCATACTATACAACGCGTCCCAGTCACTGCTCAAAATTTCAATCTGCCTCCAATATAAACGCATATTCATCACGCCAAACATGAAGAAATTATGTTGGGCTGCGCTGATCGTTTCAGTCCTTTATGCAATCTGGAGTATTGGGGGATCCATTGTCCCCTGTGTGCCAGTTGCAGCATTTTGGGACAAGAGCATCAGAGGAAAGTGTGTTGTGGATATGCGATTCGCCTATGCTTCATCAATTCTCAACATTGTCACTGATTTCGGAATTTTCCTTCTGCCAATGCCGTCGGTTATCAAGTTAAAAATGCCAAGAAAGCAAAAGATAAGCTTGGTTGGTATCTTTGCCATCGGTTTCTTGCAAGTTCTTCCTCCCTATGTTCCCCCATCAATCTTGCTCATTCCACATAGTTCCTGCTCGATTTCGATTATCCGCTTGCACACTCTGAAAATAGCGGCCGAAAGCACGGACCCAATTTGGGATAACGAAGCGGCCGCCACTTGGTCCGTCGTCGAGCTCAATATCGGGATTATATGTGGATGTCTCTTCTGCCTTAAACCCCTCGTGGCGAAGTTCATACCCCAATTCTCCTCTACTCCGGACACCCGGTCAGGTTGGTCACACAACTATCCAGCTGGAAGTGTGGCCCATGTACGAATTACGAAACAAACTTCTGTTACATGGACTGGGAGTGCAGATGCTATATTAGAAGGAAATGGGCACGAGTTAGAGAGCGTGCATAACAGGAAAGACAAGTGGGATGAGCCAGAAAGCAATGTGTGAGATAGGATCTTACTCAGGGATCGGAAATTGGAACAACAGGAACAACGGGACTGTGCGATCTCCTTTGTTTTGATACATTCCTCTTCTGTAGTATTACCTATATGGCGCGGTTGTAAAGTATTTGCAAACGAAAAAAAATTGCCTTCGTGAATAGTGAAGTGGCATACCATATGCCAAAACGGGCGTGGCTACTCATTGCGTCCGAGACTTAAAGGCTCTCGAATGGTCTTCGAGGCTCTCCATGAGTTCCACTTGAAGTCAGGCTCAAGATTCGGCCTGTACCGAACACTACACGTGACTTTAAACGGAAATGTACATACAGGACCCAGTTCCAAGGAGCTGCTGGCTCCCCGACCCATACTACACAGAGCTAGCAGCATGCAGGAGACAGCATCGAGGAGCCAGCAGCTCCTTAACGTAACACGCTCCTCACCCCTCTCTCCTAGTTGTCCACCGCTCCTCGCCTCGATGCTATACGCTCCGGGAATGTTGCTCCTAGTTCCTCCCGTCTCCTATATACCATGTTCGCCGTCTAGAGGTCTCCCAGCTGACACATGCACCTAGGCTTAACGGCGTGCACCTGATTAAGCTGGGAGGACAAGGGGGAGAGGAGCGGAGGAGAAAGTGGTTCTGATGACTCTGACAGATGGTCTTCTTTAGGACGACCACTCTGAGTGGTATAAGAAGACCCGATCCCATCACCACTTCGCCTTCGCCTTCTTCTATTCCTTTTTCCACCCTATTTTATTCCTCGACATGCAGCAGTCTCGACACGACTCTCCCCTCGAGGCAGAAAGAAGGTTGATGTATCAAGGAACTGCACGCATCAGCCTCGGCATACTCCAGTTTGGGCGGGACCAGCCACGAGAACTCAATCTAGATCAGGTGGAGTTTCTAAAGGAATGCTTTCGCAATGAAGACTGCCAACCCTTCGATATGTTGTACCGGGAGGCCTAGACTGGGCAACAACGAGCTGGTTGGCCTCTATTTCGATGAATATGAGCTGACTGGGAAGATGCCGTGTCTAAATCCTATTCGGAGGAAGGTTATCTTGATCAACACATTCGCGGCTGTTGAGGCAGAAGAACAATGTCTCCGAGGGCGTAAGAAAATCAAGAGACCTTATTCACGAGTTGCGAAGACTTGGACAGAGGTAATCAATGAACTTGCACAACGAGCTTGGGGCTTACGTGGATTACCAGTCGATGAGTACAAGCGGAGAAGGCGGAAGTTAAAGCGTATGTTATGATATGGGGAGAAATGGAACTTGATTAACCCTATCAATACAATCCTGTATTTGAGAAGGACGTCTACATAGTGAGTTCTGTCGAAGTGGTTGTTAGGATGGAGGTTAAAATAGCCCTCAAGCTTTGAACAAGAGAAATGGTCACCACTTGAAATTGAAGCCATCAATGGATACTTGGAGACTGAGCTGTCCTCGATGAAGGCTCTTCTAGATGGGGCTATGACAGCAATCACAAATGAATGGTCTCGATTGCAAATTGCAAACTCAAACGGCCAGACCTTCGACGACAAGTAAGTGTGGCATCTCCAAGTGGGTTTAGCAGGTAAATCCCCGTCCCGGTACAGGTCCCTTATCTCATTCGAAACCGTCGTATATTCCTCTTGAAAAGATACGATTGAAGGTAATTTTATCAAAAAATCGTACGAAATATTATAAATTACTTAAATATATAAAAAAGTTTAAAAAAACGCCTTAAGACTAAAGTAAAAGCTTTTTCATTTTTAGCAATCTCTTAAACTAATACCTGCTTTAAGATCTCTAATTACTTAAAATCCATTAGTATTATATTACTAATCTCGGGATTCTATAGTACATTTAGTAATTGTATATTATAATACTTTACTCCTTACCTTAATAGCTTTATAACTACAAGCCGAGAGGAAAGGTAAAGGGGTTAATTATTATAATTATAAAAATTCATCGAAGCCGAGTTAAAAGAAATTATAAAGGTTTATTTCTAATCGAGACTAGGGTATTTTAAGAATCGAAGGGGAGGTTAAGTTAATAATTTAGAATATTCTTATGTCGATGTTTAATACCTTATAATATTATTATAAGAGAGCATTAATCCTAAAATCCTCTCGTATATCACCGAAAGGATTTTGGCCTAGTCTAGCGTATTAAGAAGAAGGTCTTCGGGCTGCGATCTAGCTTCGTCACCAGGAATACCTTGTGACGATCGGGAGCGCCAAGAGCCTTATTTCCGGAACTTTCCATGAACCTGGCCGTTTAGCATGTGGTCTGATCGAATTTTGGCCTGTGCAAGATCCTAAGATCTCGTGTTCGGGGATTTGATCAAGTAGAATTCGTGCCTGACGAGAGATGAGGCTCACGGCTCGCTACGTTTGCTTAGGGAAGGGGAGGGCGCGGCAGCTAAAGGTGTCCCCGCTGCACATAATTTTCCGTGGGTCGAAACCAAGAAGCGCCAAGCGCCAAGCGAGCACACACACCAAACTAAGGGAAGACTACTACCTACCTTTTGTTAGCGATGGTCACGATAACTTCGCTCCGATTTCTCAAAAACCCACAGTATAGGCGAAGAGAAGATTCTTCATCATTTGATATGAAACTTTCTTTGAAACGTATAATCTGTGGCATTATCACTTTAGTTATTTGACAGTTGTCTCGGATCTCTTGGTACGGATATGGATGAAGGCGCAGCAGGTGACAAATACTGTGCATGATGAGTGGGACGATAACAACGTTGCTGGCTTTGCGGGGGACAACAACGACTCTGCTGTGGTTCGTCCTCTGCATATTGAACATTACCCAGCCAATTGACGAACTGCTCCCCGCGAATTGTTTGGTTCTGCCTCGGTGTTCGGCAGAAGGTTGTGCGAAAAGATCGCAAGAGGACGTACGGGCGAGCATGAGACGAATTGATTAAATCCCGTGTCTTTAACAGCTTGAGAGTCTCCACTGCTCAGAACGTACAAGTATCAAGAGAAACTCTCTCTTTTCGATTGAGTCACCTCAGATCTCAACCTCTCTCAAACCATCATCACTCTACCTCAGATTTCGTCCTCTTTTCAAAATCAACATCGTTCTCGCCTTCCTTCAAGATGCTCTTCACCAAAGTTTTTGTTGTCTTGTCTGCTGCTGTGTCAGCTGTCTCTGCTTTTGCGATACCGTCCGGAACTCCTGATGGCGCTTATGCTATCGTTACGGTTGATGGAAAGGAGATCCATCTCACCATGGAAAACTACCTGAAACAATACCCTCAAGGTCCACCTGAGGACAAAGTCGACGAGACCTCCCTTGAGCTTCCTGGGACTTCGCCTTCGACAGTGGGCAGTAACTTGATGAAACGTCAAGACATGTTTTGTGGATGTAAGTCTACGCCTTGTGAACCCTGACATCATTGTAACTAATTTTATCCAGGCGGCTATAACATGCTCGCTAGGGAGACAGACAACGCCGTCCAAGCACTTAAGGACCAGGTCGGGAATGGGAATGGGGATGTGACGGTGCCTGGTAATGGTGCCTTCTATCACATTCGGGGTCCTGTCGTTGCCTTTATATGCAGCAGATCAAGATGGGCCTGTAATCCTGGAATCTGTAACGCAGGTAACGTCGGAGCGGGATATGCGGACATTACAAACAACTGTGGCCTCTATATTGCAGGAACAAGGCGATACACCAACTACAATCCCTTGAGGGCGATACCTGATGGAGATATTTATCTCGGGTATATGAGATATAACGGGAATGGCCATAATTTCTGCGGAGATGCGACTGGCTCACCCGTCACGCATTGTTAGTTTTGGTCAGATTGGCATTCTCAACTTCCAAGGTGTCATAGATCTGGAGGAAGCAAAGGCGAGCTATGTCACTGATGGGGGTGTGCCGGCTTACTGCACTTTGTCAAGATGATGGATGTCAGCTGGGACGTGATCGAAAATGTTGTTCTCGTCCAGAGAGCTCACACTCTTTTCGTCGAGGCGAGAAACTAAAACTAAGGTATATAGCATAATTGACTTCACTATGCTGTACCAAACTGCGTCTTGATACTGACTCGTACTGAGAATATCTTTAACTTTGATTTCTGTGATCTTTTGAGTAACGCGTCAGAGTGTAAAGATGGATGTACCAGCTATGCAGGAACTCGTAATACGAGTCCGTGAGACTCCCAAGACACTGAAGCTTTCAAACGCGATCAAGATTTTCCCAAACCTAGTAATTCCTCAAATTTTCATCTACTCATATCCCTTGCTTTCGATTTCAGCAGCCAACTCGAGGCTTGGCATTTGCCCAATTTATACGGTAATCATTTTGGGTGCAAGAATTCGTAATGGCGTGAAAATGAAAAGGAATATTGTTTTCCATAAGTCAACCTAAAACCTGGAAACAGGTAACGAGGGCAAATCGCAGTCGATGTATAAGGAACGTGGTTAAGTGAAGGTGCTTAAAGTAAAGGGGCCTCTGTATTCGGTAATGAGAAGCAGGAGGTTGAGCTCCAACCATCCACTCCCCCACTGCCACGTACGCAGGTATTGGCCCTTCCCTTGTAGGTTAGCTAAATCCAGAGCACACTTGCTGCTAATGCCTCCACTAAAGAGGAGCTAACCACAATGGCCACGCCACTACTATTGCCAGTACGTAAGTAATCCGAGGCACCAGCTAGGCAAAAGGGTGGCCGCGTTATCGTGAGGCATTTTTTAAATTACTAAGGTCGTAATACGAGGAGCACTGCCTGCGCTTTGCAGTTCACTGAGGGTCGGCGCCATGGTGGATGTGAGAATAATGCGACGACGATAGTGCCTTGGGTGCAAGCATTCGACTCCTGTGCTCGTATCTTACCCTAATGCGACACGACCCGGAGAGAGGGTGGCCGCTAATGTCGAAGCGGGATCGAGGCCAGAAGGGGAGATCGAGGAGTAACAGCCTCCTAACGCTCGCGCAGTCTCGGTCTCAGCTTCAACTGCGGCGACGCCGACGCTAGTACATAAGGGCGGGTCGGTCCGGGCCAGAAGGGTCGACGGCGCATAATGTAATACGAGGAGGGGCTGCCTAAGGGGAGGGGCCGGCTTGGGCTCGTTAGGAGAGGAGTAAAAGAAAAATAAAGGTCGAGGAGGAGATGGGCGAGGGTTCTTATCCCTTCGTCTGCTGAGACATTGACAGCGCTAGCAAGGGTTAAGCGAAGACAGGTAACTAATCCGCTTATTAACTAAGCCTCATGATATAGCGAATAACAGCTTGTCAGCGAGCCCAAGCTCAACCTTTTTGTCCACACGGCCAGGTCGTATGAGTGCTTCGTCGAGGTGATTGATGTGATTAGTAGTCATGATCAATACCCGGCCTTCTTTCGATGCTACACCATCGATAGCATTCAAGAGAGTAGAAAGGGACGCATTTCCAGAGGAAGCTTTCCTCCCCTGAGAGGGAGAGCCCGTCGCGATTTGGCGAGAGTCTATCTCCGTGTCTCGATTTGAGCTGGCGGCGTCAACGTCTTCAAAAAGAACGACGCAGCGTTTTGGAAGGTTGGCGAATAGGCTCTTGAAGCCGGCTTCAGTGACTTCAGAAAGGCCAAGGATATAGATATTCAAACCGAAGACCCCCGCAATTGCGCAAGAAAGAGACGACTTCCCAGTTCCGGGGGGTCCGTATAGCAAGTAACCCCGTCGATATGGCATACCACGATCGGAATACCATTCCTGGGTTGTTGGGTTGAGGAAGTCGCCGATATCTTCCAGCAGCTCCTCTTTCTTACTCTTATTAAGAACAACTGTCGAGATGGGCCTTACATCCGATATTGCAGACCTTGTCCAGGTACCGTCTTTGTGCTCATAGAGACAAGTTTTATCCTGAACGAGCTTTGCATATTCGGTTTTGCACTCAGAGAGCAGGTCCTTAAGAATCTGCGAAGATCTGCTAAAGCAGGAAATGGACACCTCCTCACGGTTTCTGAAATCTCCAGCTTGGAATTGACGCCGGAACACAACCAAGCGGCCCTTATACCAGAAGAGAAAGCGTCCGTTCCAGGGCGTGTAGTATAAAGTCTTTTTGTTTGCATCTCCGCCGTTTGAATGACTATTTCTCGAGTGGCTCAGTGAAGGGTCCAGTTTGGTGGTGACGAGGGAGGAGAGAGTGTTCTGGGCAAAGCTCTGAGAGGATATCCACAATATGAGCATATCATATGGATCCTTGCGATAGTGAAGATGAATAGTTGAAGCTACTTGTTGTCAGAAGCTGGGTTCTCTTATTCGGAGAGAACAAGGTTCTTACTGCAATAAGTCTGCAACCATTCCCACAAGGACTTGCAAATACGTCTGCAAAGGAACACACACAACCCACAGAAACAGAGCAGAGGAGCATAGACGCTCAAGTCGATGGTGAAATACCCTTGAATGGCAGAAGACATGCGGGTGAAGCCTGGGAATAGTATCATGTCTAGGATCGAGGCTTGAGCGTCCGAGATAGGTGGGGGTGGCAGGGAGCCATTTTGAATGTATCTCGCCATTGTCTTGTTCTGTGAGATGGTGGTGGGATGTTCAGGAGGATGACAGGTTGCTTTATGTTCGCGACAGACAAGGTATATAACTGGGTAAGAAGGTTTGGAAAGATGGTTGAAGAGCTTGATGTTGAGAACACGGAGGGTAATGATGATGGAAACGTCAGAGGGACTGCACCCTTATGTGTCCGTCTGTTACTCTGTGTCATAAGCCGGACTTCCCTTGGATGCACCTGTAGCTCACGGCCGCAGCATGATGCATTAGGGCCTGGATAATCAAGATGGCGCATCGATTCTGCGATTCCCAAAAACGGAACGTCTCCGTGTGGTACCATCTCGATTGTTGGTGCTTCCAATTGGTTAAGTCAATGCTGTAAAGCATCGAAGCTCGTATGCAGATCCTCATCCCGAGGCGGCTGGCGGCGTACGGGTGAGATATGATGCATGCCCCTGGATGATCATAATGGCTTCGTCGGCTCATTATGTGGATAACGTGGGGAGAAACGCTACGTTGAAGTGGAGTGTTGCAAAGGTTCCATTGATGTCTTTCATAGCTTGCAGAAACCGGGTTCCAACCAATTGACCTCTCTCCGAATGATGCCCTTAATTGGACAACGCGGGGAGAGGTATATATCTGCAGGACATTCTTGGAAGAAATGTTAGTAGGATATTGATTCGCCATACAGCAATAGTGTTCATATGTCCAGTTATCCAAGATAGAACGTCTCTTGTGTGGTACCTTTTCAGAAGGCGCATGCTTGAAGCATAGCAAACTGTTTTTGTATTTTCATCATTTGAACAAAGCGTAAAGTAACGCGTTTCATAGCGATGTGCTAAAGTATTCTCGTTCTGTAAATGTTTCGCTTAGTTTATTTAGTATTGTTGATATGAAGCTACAAATGAGCCGCAGGAGCTGTGCCTGGGCCAATCGATAAATGGGGGTTTCTTTGATTCTGTGGACTGCAGCCACAAGTTGTGATCCTGTCGATGAATGGATCACAAGTTGTGGTAGCTGTAGAGATGTGGAGAATATCACAAGCTGTGGTCCTTGTAAAGATGTGGAGAATACCACAAGTTGTGGTCCCTGTCAATGGGATGGATCACAAGCTGTGGTAGCTGAAAACAGGGGCGCCACGTGGAAAGATAACCAGTTCGTGCTTTTCGTATCGCCACGTCCCCTTTCAACACGGCTGCCTGGAACGGACTAGTTTTTGGCCTGGTCTATAAGGCTAGAAACCTGAAGGATTCTCGTGAGGTGACCGAAACGATTGCGCTTCAACTCTTTATGAGCAATAGCATTTCAAAACCTTCTCGTGCCCAACTTCATCTGTCTTCCTATAATCAATAGAAATCTTTGGTAGGTGCGCTTGATCATTTGACTATTGTTTTCTAATGGGAGTAGAATATGGAAGTTTGCAAACAAAACGAGGCATTCGTCGAAGAAAATGAAAATCTTGCATTTTCCCACACCAAGATTATACTTAGAGAGGGCGATTGATATTACTATGCGATTACGAGTCATTGTTACCCCGTTACTTCCAAACCCGATCTACTTGAACTCAACCTTATCCCGATTCCAATTTTGCAAATCTGGCCGCCATTCCCAAGACAATTTGCACAAGCGCCTGAGCCATTACCTCAGGATTATTACGTAAAGCAACCTAGTCTACTATATTATGGCGACATCGAGGCCTTAACTAAAATGAATTGTTTTTTGTTAAATGAGGCTAAAGTCTGCGAGATCTTAAAGGCATTTCCCTACCTTAATATTGCTTAATATTTTGGGTGCATGATCAAGAACGATAGAATAACGGGCCTTTGTTTTATCAAATACGGCGTGAATTTGTTAAAAAGAGTAACCAAGGACTCTCGCCCTTTTGATATAAATCTCTGTTTGCGGGGTATTTAGCAGGGTATTCGGCACCTTCATAGCTTGAATCTCATTCATTGCGATCTCAATCCGACCAATATCCTGATGAATGGGGACACTTCGGTTATTGGGGACTTCGATTCTTGTCAACTCAAGGGAGAAAAATTGGGTTTCAAGGCTGGAACAAGAGGCTGGACGAGTTAGGATTTCAAATTTGCAAGGCCCAAAAATGATGAATATGGATTATCAAAGATTCGAGATTTTCTATTTCAAGCTCATAAAATGTAAATTGTTCAACAAGATTCAATATTCCAAGGGAAGAATATTAAAAAACCATTAAGATTTTCCTATCTAAGCTACCTAAGTAGCATAGCTAAACCAACCTCGGCAATTAAACATCCTGATTATGTCCAATCTCACACCTTCTGCCTCCATCCTGCTACCCAAGTTTGTAATTTGGAATAAACCTAACGCTTATTAGCGCTTTTTTAAGAGGCAAATAAATCACTGTACTTACTTATCCTATTGCTACTCAGCTGGGGGAGGCACATAGCTGGAAGAATATTTGCAAGTTATTAATTCATAGTCACGCTCCTTATATGTATATTTGGATCCATCGGTGCGGTAGCCTGTCCTGAAATCACAATGATTTATTGGTTCCTTTATTTCAACGGAAGCCATCCTAATTATATAGTCAGCAGTGTGACACTATAATAATAGTACGAAAAAATGAGCGTGCATACTTTCTGAAGGGTTTGTATTTGTGTTTTAAAGTGCGCTGGAAAATTTGTACTTTTGTGTGTAAGTCACAATAGAGTTCTTCGATCTCAGCAGACTATTCTCTAGCTTTATACCTGCGAAGGGGTTGCCAATTTATTGTACCAATTCAGGAGCTTCGATCTGCTGGACCGTTTCCGGATATGGCTGCAGAGGTAGACACCATCATTGCCCATGTATACGCCCGGTTGACTTGGGTTATTTTGGCCTTGGGTGTGGAGGATATCATAAGTTGTGGTTCCTGTCAAGGGAAGGATTAGGAGGTGTGATCACAAGTTGTGGTCCCTGTCAAGGGAAGGATTAGAAGGTGTGGTCACAAGTCGAGATCCCTCAAGAATAGCTTATCGAATTCAGCAGGCGGGCTATTGCGTGGGGCAATTTTGATAGCCGCGATAATTATCCGGGCCATCACATTCACAAAGCGAAAGTGGATCCGCGGATAAATAAGGATGTCTGATATTACCCCACCTTAGCTTTGTATAATTGCTGCCTGACGTATTAGGATAACAAATGATAATATGCAAGAGAATGCAGTTGAGTCCTGATACCTTTTGAGTGCCGCTGTATTTTGATACCAAAACAGACCACCAACCCCTTATGGAACCCGTCATTTATTCCATAGAGGCTGCGAAAGAGACTCTCTTTAAATATGGCTTCTTGGATTAGAAAGATTTGATGATTGGGGATAGTATTTAGGAAATAGAGAAGAAGGGCTTCGAGTTTTTTTTGGAAAATGGCCTGGATTTTTGCTAGTAATATGTTTTTAATATAATGAGTATTACAAAACATTTATAATATTTATTTAATGCTTTTTAGCATATCTTATTTATTATAAAATTCTTTTTTGGCAATGAGACTTGCATTTTCGCACATTGCCTAAGATATATAGCATACCTAGGCTATATCTCATGCTTTAGGAGGGGTGGTTCAAAGGCTGGATGGCGGGCTTTAGCAGTTTATCTGCTAGCCAAAGGATTGCGAGTTGGTTATTATAGCAGCTTGCATAATTATTTTTTGCCTATTATAAAGGGAATATGGTTTTTGAACAAAATTTCTTAATTTGCATTAGATAAAGTGGGCTGCCAATATGAGGAGAAAACATTTCTTAATGGTGGCTTATAAGTTGTTATTTTATAATGTAGTTGCATATATTAATATATTTTGCAAAACAATTTTTGATGCTCGAATTAGTTTTGAATTTAAGGAAAGGTATGCAATCACATTTAAATTTGCGACAGCCAATGTAGTCAAGCGGGGGGAAAAGCCCTGGCCGAAGATGGTTTTTTTGAGCTTATTAGAGTTGATACAAAAAGTGGGAGATATGGAGCGCGATTTGAAAAAGAGGAAGCCCCAAAAAATCCGAATGAATTTTGTATTTAAAAATCTTATCGCAAATCCTAACACATAATTATTAATTCCTGCTTAAAGCATTCCGCTCCCTATATTCCCGGCCATATTCTCTATTTATGTCTATTCCGTTAATTGCTTAGGCCAATTTATAATGCCAAATATAAGAGCATTAAAATTGATATTATTTAAAGCTAAGGTAGGTTTTTTGATAAACGTGGGATAAAACGTCTCTATTGAAATGTTTGGAAAACCAACTTTGAGTTCGTATTTAGCAACATTCAAAGGAGGTATAAATGCTATTGCTGATTGCATGAAGGCGACGGCTGTTTATGCATTTTGTTTAATATAAGCTTGGAGAAGATATTTCAAGAGGATTAAATATTATTAGCAAACTGAAAATCGAGCTCATTCGTGATACCAACCCTTTGCAACTTGGCCCTTTGAACTCCTGAAGTCCTTGACCCTACATCTCCTACCTCGCATGCTCTTTTATTGCCCCTTTTAATATCGGAGAGACATTTTGCAAGATCTAATTCATCGGCAGCCCGCTTGCGCAATTTATCACACATTTGGTTTATATAAGTAGTTTTGATCATACCCATATCCTAATGCCGCTTGGCATATTTTATGTAATCCCTAGCTCATCTTAAAACGTATTAATAACGTATGCATACCTTTTTGCACTTAACATTTGTAATAAAATTAATAATCCCGCTTAAAAAAAAAAAAAAAAAAGCCTATATTGCTCAAAATGCCTTCAAAGCCTTTGTCGCATTTTAAATAATTTGTTTTTATTGCAATCTTTGAAAAAACAATTATGCTTTATTCCAAGCGCCTTGGCATCTTCATATACATCTAAATCATAATCGTCGCTATCTAAATCATCGCTATTAACTTTCAAATAAGATTAATATATTTTTAGCTAAGCAAACAAATATCTTTTAAAGATCTTAAAAAAGTTAGTTTTGTACCTGCAGCTAATTGAATATTAACTCGATATTCATCAAAGTGAGCATAAAATGCATCGCCCGTTGGGAAGAAAGCAGAGCAGGAGCATTGTAGCCGCATATTGTTCAACGTGTTGAGGGGATTGATCACAGTCGGAGATGAGAAAGGAAGGAAGTGGAGTCTTCCGATCTTCAATCAGCCATCCAGCCAATCAACATTGTTCAAAAGATAATTAGCCGAAGGTGCTCTCGTGGCTGCTCTTGTGGCAAATGCGGCCCGATCTGAACTTATTTAAACCCTGAAGGGCCGCTGAGAGTTAAGCTTCCCTCTTCGATCGACATCTCCCTTTCCACGCAACAGCACTTTTGTCCGCATATCGCACATCATACCACCAATATCCTTTCCACTTCATTAAACAAAAACATGTCTCCTTCCTGCGAAACTTGCCACGGCGACGGTATCAAAGGAGGCGAATGCCCTACGTGCGGCGCGAAGGGCTGAGCATCAAAGGATTGAGCATCGAAGGAGTTAAGCATCACCTGCGAGGTAAACAAATCTGGGCTTCAAATCACTGGCCATCTATCATTTATCGAGAGTGCTTGGTTGATTATTTTCAGACGAGGAAAAGGATTAAGCTGGAGATTCCGAGACCATCAAATCCGTCGCTTTTTTTTCCATCTCTTTCGCAGAGGAAGGTGCCTGTGACAAACGTTGGGCCTGTACCTCCGGTACTGGTCGTGCTGAGCCGATAAAACCCGATCCTTGCTTGATGGTATAAGAGAGTAAGGTGGTTTCATGCAGGACGAAAAGGGATTTTGCAGGGTGGGGTTTGGTGCCATTTGATTTGCGCTGGGAGATATTGGCCTCGTATGGCAGGGAAGAATTGTTCATTTTGGGGCGCAAACAAATAAGATTCAACCAGCCTTGTATTGTACATTTTTCAATGTGGGTAAAAGCCTAATTCTCCAAGGTCTAGGTAAATCCTCACTGCATGTGCCAGATTCTTGATCATTTTACAGGTGCAGACAGCTTGTCATCAATCCCTTCGGCGCCCTCAAACCTTGCCATCCTTTCTGTATATCCTGCTCCCCCCATGACAGCTTCCACTTATCCTTTGAATCTAAAATTCTTGACGCTATTATCACTCAACCACTCCCAAATGTCCCAGAGAGTATTCTAATCGTTGCTGGGCAGTAACTCACCAGACAGCCTCCCCATTCGCACACAACGCCATCGTGGAACGCAAACCTAATTTGGCCGAATTTGGCCGCATGCACATGCACAGAATATTAGGCAGCCAAAAAGTCCGGGAGGTGCCGCTGGGATTGACTCGTTCTCTTGGTAAGTGGGGTTGCCAAATGTCACCTTACGGATCAGGCCGCAAACCAGATTTGTGTGGTTGGAATAGCAAACTAATCTTTATTTAGTTAGCACCAAGTCTGTCACCAGCACAGCCAATGTTGCGATCCGCAAACTTTCTGATCCAACACCAGAGCCGATCAAAGCAGCTTGACTTCCTTCGTTTACATTTTCTTTGGATGAGCTAGTCTCAAATGTGAGTGAATCCGAATGAAAAGTAATGCTGCGATCGCTAAATGATAAAAATAGTAATCGTTGCCTAAACTTTAGCGCATTTCATCACCGACCGCCCCCTCATCTAGCGCTCCATTTCCGACTCTTCCTCCCACCTCCAATCCATCAACCCCAGCGGCAATATAACCCCCACTTGTTACCCTCCCCCTTCCAGTCGATATGGCCCCGCATCAAGCAAAACGAAACATTCAAAAAGTTGGGCGGCAATCCTCAATGCCAAAAGACTAAGGCAAGCTATTTGTTTCCGTTACTGCATACTTTGATTAATCATTAATAGGGAAGCGGCCTCGAGGTATCAAGAAGGGACGACCACGGTTATCTTTTCGTAAGAGCGCACGCCTACAACACCCCCAAGAACGAACTGTATCCAAAGACAGGAATACCGAACCTAAGCACCCAATTGCCTCCCCAACCAGCAATACTCCCGGCAAAGAGGCATGTCACTCTCGTTTTGCTAAGCTATAAAGCTAACTCAAGTCAAGTTTCTACAGAATCTATTGGCCCCTTTGCAAGATAAGGATCGAAAACGAAAACGAGCGCAAGAACCCGAAAAACCACCCGTTTGCGCGCCAACCAAGCGCCTTCGAAAGCGATCACGAACATCTGTTGCGCACTCGGCTTTTGGGGATACATTTTGCCAGTCGACAGCTGATGGTGTCTCCAATAACAAGATCAATCCAATCGATTATTGGATTGAGAAGCAAAGGTGGCCCAAAAAATACTTCGAACAAGACTATCAGACTAGGAGGGATTTCGAAAAGGACAGCTGGCTTGAGAAATACTGGGAGCCAGAGAACAGCATGAATCACCTACTTGCAAGGAAGAAGTCGTTATTCTCCCTTTGCGGTAAACCATCCGAAGCCAGCTCTACTGGCTCCAGCGATCAAAAGCCAAGGGACGTCAAAAGTGCCCCATACCAAGACGCGCGTTATGAAACTATGCTTGCGACCAAAGGCAGCTTCATGGGCAAATCCGAATTGGGTGCCATAGCTATGAGCAAGAGCTTGTGCCGAACCCTCCTCGAGACCAAGCAAACATTTCTTAACGATTCCTTGTTTCACGATGATTTATTCGAAGAAACTTGCAAGATGGTACGGAACAAAAATGAGGCTAGAGTCGTCCGTGATATTTCATCATTAATAGTCCCTTCTGCAGAAATCCTAGCCATACGCGGCGCCAAGCATCTCAAGATTCTGATCGAAAGTGTCAACGAAGGCTGGAACAATTCCATCCCCATCACCAAGACCCGTCCGCAACCCGACTACTCCGTAGCATTCAGGCGAGGCGCGTTCACGGAGGATTAGCTTAAGAAGATCGAACCTTTTGTGGGCGAGCTCACAGATACTTCTTTCTTTATGGCCACATACTCCATGTACTTCCCGTTCTTAACCTGCGAAGCAAAGTGCGGTGCTGCAGCGCTTGATATCGCAAATTGACAAAATGTTCATAGCATGACAATGGCGGTGAGGGGTATTGTCGAACTCTTTAGGCTAGTGAAGCGCGAAAAGGAACTCCATCGGGAAATCCTCGCCTTCTTTATCTCGCACGATCACAGCACGGTGAGGATCTACGGCCATTATCCTGTCATCGATGAAAACAAGACCACCTTCTACCGCCATCCTATCCATAAATTCGACTTCACGAAACTGGACAGCAAAAACAAATGGACATCTTACAAATTCACCAAAAACATTTACAATATATGGATGCCAACTCACTTGAAAAGAATCTGTTCAGTTATCGACGGATTGCCACCTGATATAAATTTTGAGGTCTCGCAATCTGAACCAAGGGAATCCGGACTTTCACAAGAGTTGGAAAGCCACCATCTCTCTAATCAATCAAGCCATAATGCTGCATCTCTGCTAAAGAATGCCAACAATCAACCAAGCCATATTAGGTCACGAAATATTACCCCCAATATTTCCTTGTTTTAAAGAATCAATGGGAAAGCATTTAAAAAGCCAAAGAAAAGGGCTCGGCCCATAAAACTACATCAATTACAAGACTTTGTTTAAAGATTAAAATGCTTTCAAAGTAATCTGCCATTTGAGAAAGGACATAAATACATAGGCGAGGCACATAAACAAGGCAAGGACTGGGAGCATTTGTTTACTATTAAGTTTGGGGAAATCTATATGATATAATGATATTGATAATAATGACTGATTTCCCCGTCATGCTGGGGCGTCCGGCGGGCGACATTCCAGCTCAAATCAGAATGCTTGTAAGGGAAGGGGGAGCGGGCGGAGTGATTAGTAAATGGTGAGGAGTAGGGGTAGAACTCTTAAGGTGGCAGGCAAGCGATATAATATTAATAATTAATTGAAAACAATAATTGATTTGGAAGAAATTGCATAAAAACAATAAAATATATGAATGTTTTAATAAAAGGAAGGTTGATAGCACAAAAAAATTATTTAAGGGTTTTAACGCATGCCTTGTTGCATTATATTATATATGTATTATGTTTGGAATCATATTAGGGCCATGGATCTATTTTCAAGGCTTACCTTTTGGAATATATTAGCAAGCGCAACTTGTTTATGGTGTTTGCTTTTTGGCCCCGCTTAATCTTATTGTTGCTGCTAACATTATAATTGCTATTGCTTAAACTATCATTAAAATAGCTAATCGAAGGCTTATTTCCCTGCAATGCAAGAGCATCGGCACACGCAGTTCTGCCTTCCTGGGACGAGATGGCTTAGCATTGCTATGGTCCCGGCTTGCCTCCGCAGCAAACAACGGGAATAAAAACCTTGGAGCCGAAATTGAACGCAGATAAATAATGCATAAATGATTTTGAGTATATGTGAAGATGCTTAGAACTGCTGCAAAATAATCCAAATTGTAGTGTTGCCGAAGCGCAATATCATCTATTGAACATGATCAAATAACGCACCTAAATGGCTTTTATGCTTCGGCCAAGGAAATCCTCATAAATCGCTTTTCATAAACAATTATATTTTCTTATTTAAAATATTATATCCTTTTTTTTTAATCAAAGAACCTAGCTTTTTTTTAATTTCAAAGGTATTTAAGGTGTTTTAGAATATGCAGCAGCTTTTTGATTATTTTCCAATGCTGCAAAACCAATCAAAATATGAATAGCCTTTAAAACCAATGGCAATTTAAACTTAAAATTATATATCACATTATCTCCGATCCTAATGCATTTCAAAAAGCCTTAAAATAGCCACTGCCAATGCTTAATAATTAATATTGCTTTTAATGCCTTAAATAGGCTTTGAAAAGGTCGCAAAGCATGCTGGTGGCTATTAATAACAAAAATCAATTAACACTTATTATTAAACTAAAATCGCGCATTATCAATTTCAGATATGGCAATCAACAACGCAATACAAAGGCCAGCCTATTTGATATGGACTTTTAAAGCATGCTTTAGGGAAATGATTAGAATCACGGTAAA
This sequence comes from Helotiales sp. F229, assembly GCA_002554605.1. Classification (NCBI taxonomy): domain Eukaryota; kingdom Fungi; phylum Ascomycota; class Leotiomycetes; order Helotiales; species Helotiales sp. F229. The sequence continues at coordinate 2,494,521 of MXAW01000011.1, forward strand.
TGCTAAGCATGGCTTTTGTCTCTTTGCAGGTTATGGGTCCTTATCGCTTATATTGCAGGCATTATAATTATTATTAGTATTCGCAAAATAATAAGTGTCGCTGCTAATATCTATATGCATGTTTTAATGCCTTTGCTTTAGTATTATAAGATTAGCCCCCAAAACAAGGTCGGCTGGTGCAAATAAGCAAAAGGCTTATAACGCATAGCGATACTTATCACTAATCAAAATTGCTAAATATATGAGAAAAACATCACGTTATGCTTTGCTTAAAAAATAAGAACAAAACCTTATTTAAAATATGTTTTATTAGCAATCTATTCCTCAAGATTTCCAAAACCGGGGCATTTATAAAATAAGTAATTACCTTTAAGCCAAGCAACCAACATAAGGCTAAATAAGATTTTCAACTAATTTTCAATAATCCAATTGCGGGGTTTATTAATCAGGTACTTGAAAGTTTTTTTGCTTTTGCTCCTTTTATCTAAACGCATGCAATGAACTTAATTAATATCCCTTTTTATTAATAAGACCAAATCTTAAGAGAATTGTTTATAAGACGGTTATAATATTAATATTTATATATTTTTTTTATTAAACCAAAAATCAAATTTGTTTAACCAATCCCCTTATATAATTTGGTATTAAATTATTTTTATTTAGCGTCCAGCAAGGGGCTGGGTCCATATCCTACATAATCAAAAACAATGCTTGTTTAAAATCTTAAATTTTGCGGCTAGCAAAATCTCAATAGCCTTCTTATTTTTTAGATTGTCCACGTTAACAACCTTGGCCTTGTTTTAATGATTACCCACATCTGGGTTTTCAAGCCTTTTTTGCTGCTGCATTGCAATAGCCCCCCCTTCCACCACCATCACCTTGATCTCCTGCAGCTCCCATTCCTCAAAACCCTAAGCTATGCCATTTTAAGAAATATTTTGCAGCTCTTTTAGCCTGCTATTAGTGGTTTCAATGCATTCTCAACTTTGAATCCCGTTTAATGATGCTTTAGCTAAGCAATGACTTAAAAAGGTAAATATGCTGGTTGATAATGGCTCCACTTGTAGCTTTTCTAAAGCTAATCCCAATTCTTTTTTTAATTTAGCCATGCTATTATTAATTTATTTATTATTGCTATTATCAAAAAGCTTAGGGAGGGAGCAAAGCGCAAACTCCATTAACATGCTTTACATAATATTATTAATATTTTGCCAATTAATTTAATCCTGCAATAGCATAAAGAATTAAGAAAAAATTTGGGATTAGGCTTATGTGGGAGCAAAAGGCACGCTATATTATTTACAAAGCCGAAGCTTTGGAGCTGGCTTATTAATATAATAAGCCTCCTTAACGTTATATCATAGGCCAGATGCATCAATGGATTTTATTGGCGTTGAAGCAAGTTTTGAGATTGCGAAAATGTACGGACTTATATCCTGTTTAATACGCCTAATATTGATATCCCCAAAAGCGCCTTTGGCATTATTTCCAGCATTTTTGTTATTTGCGTTATTATATTCGAAGATCATTGGTTAATTTGTATATAATTAGCGGACCGCTTTTGAGCATAAATAACAGCCGGTGCACTTATCTCAATTATTATCCTAATATTTACCTGGCCCTGATTATGTTGAATTGACTTGCAGTCCGGCCCCATGAAAAGCTGGTTGTTTTAGATGCTGAAGGGTAAACCTAGTTTTCAAGGCTTTAATCAAGATCTTCAAACGCAAAGCCGCCTGAGAAAGCTCCTTAAAAGATGAAAATTCATTGTCCAATTTATTATTATTATCAGCAAGAGCGCGCTTATAACCTAAATTAATGGATCAAAATGATTCACTTTGGGTAGAGCTTTTCCACGTACCTTAAGCTCTTGCTGCCCTATTTCTATTGGCTTCAGCTTGATATGCAAAATAGAAAAAAGTATCAGCAAATCTGCATGTTTTTTGGCTGCCGCTAGTATTAAGTAAACAAATTAAACGACTGATTTAATTAGGCCAAAAAATATTTCTATTGCAGAATGGCGGGTTTAATAAAGGAAATGCAAATCAAACAAATTTCGTATTCTTAAAGGCAACCATCATAAAATGAAATAGGCAAAAAAAAGTGGAGTTTAAGCATATATGAAATATTCAGCAAAGAGAATTAAGCGGCTTAAATGATAATTTATGAGCGCCTGCTTGTTGAAGTTGAATTGATTTTGTTCACAAACCAGTTTTGCCGCTTGCAATTGCCATAAGTTCTTTTAAAATTAATCTAATCTTGTGCATGAAATCCCAGCCCTTTTAGGCTCCTGCTAGGATTTGTTTATTATGCAATCGCCAATCTTCCTCGGCTTTACCAAAGATCAAGAAATTAGCTTATGATCTATTGCTCAAAATCTAATCCATTACACCCATCCCATAAAGCTTGCGGCCATCTTTGCCCAAACGACCTTCCTTTTGCAAAATTGAGACCCCATAGCGTAGATTATGTTGTGCTTATTTTGATACAACGGAAGTTTTGCAATAATAGCGCCTTAAGCTAAACGCATTCTTTTAATATGCAGCCAATTGCGGATCAAGCTTTTTTCAAGATTATATAACCTGCCTCCTTGCAATCTTCCACATTAATCTGCCTATTTATAATTCATTTTCCCAATGCCAGTGTTTTGTGTTTAATTCATAAAATATTTAGCAAAAGCTGCGAAATTGCTATTATCATGCAAATGATCATTTGCCATGGCCATGTTTAGCAAAAATCGGCCCTTTTTATTATAGATTAGCCCAAAACAAGGCATATAGCGCATATCGTTGTCTCACCAACCCCAAGCAGCTCATCAAAACCCTTTTCCCAACGCATAATGGCACGGCATAATCAAGCAAAAACTAGCCACATCATTATGAGGCATTTCTTCCATTAGCCAGCTCATATCGCATAAAAAAAATGCCAAAAGCAAGCCTCTGCTATTGCCATCATCAAATAAGGCATTTCCGCAAGGATTATAATAATATAGTAATAAAAAAAAGGCTGCAAGCTAAGCTCACGCTCGTATTTTAAGTAATGCGATACTATTTAAAGAAATAATCGCTATTGCAATAATCATAAGCATTAAATCCAAAATAGCAAATCAAGGCAAATCAAAGGTTTTAGCTTTAAGCCGCCACGCCATAAAAAGTTTTCAACTACAGCAAGATTAGCAAAAAAGGCATATTGCGTGAATCTTATTGGAAAAGGGTCAATAGCGCATAACGAGGGCAAACGGCCAAGCAAAAAGGGGGTTAAAAAAAAATTAAAAAGAATAAAAATCAAGCAGCGAGGTGGGCAAGCTCTTATAAACATTGAAAGCGGCGCTGGGCCCGTGCACGCGCCTTGCCCGAAGCAGAGGGTTGCTAAACCCAAGGAGGCAAACCGCAGTACTGAAATTATATATTAAATTTAAAATTAAATAATTAATTATATTTAATTATTTATTGACTTTAAAATCGAATAATTAATTATATTCAATTATTTATTAAATTTAAAATAAAAGGTTAATTAAAGTTAAAACTAAATAAGTTTTCTTTTAATTATATTTTAATTAATAAATAATAAGTTTCAGTATTTATTACATTTAAAATTTAAATATTAATTAAATATATATTAATAAAGTTTATAATTAAGTAAATTTAATTATTTATTAAATTTAACATTTAATAATGAAGTATTATTATATATTGAATTTAAAATTGAATAATTAATTATATTGAATTATTTATTAAATTTAAAATCGAATAATTAATTAGGTTTAATTATTTATTAAATTTAAAATCGAATAATTAATTAAGTTTAAATATTTATTAAATTTAAAATCGAATAATTAATTAGGTTTAATTATTTATTAAATTTAAAATCGAATAATTAATTAAGTTTAAATATTTATTAAATTTAAAATCGAATAATTAATTAAGTTTAAATATTTATTAAATTTAAATTTAAATAAATAAAGATTTAATTATATTTTAATTAATAAATATTAAGTTTAATCTTTTATTATATTAAAAATCAATCAATTAATTTTATTTAATTATTTATTAAATTTAAAATATAAAATATAATTAAGTATTAGTATTTATTAAATTTAAAATCAAAAGGTTAATTAAGTTTAATTAATATTAAAATTTAAACTTAAACTTAAATAAAAAATACTTAATTATATTTAAATTAATAAATATTAAGTTTAATTAATTATTAAATTTCAAATTCAATTAAGTATTAGTATTTATTAAATTTAACATCGAATAATTAATTATTTTTAACTATTTAATATATATTAAGCTAATTTAAAATTAAATAAATTTAACTATTTTTAAAGCTCTAAATTTTAAATATAATTCAGTATTAGTATTTATTAAATTTAAATCGAAAACTTAATTAAGTTTCATTAATAATAAAATTTAAACTTAAATTTAAATAAAAAAAACTTAATTATATTTAAATTAATAAATAATAAGTTTAATTAATTATTAAATTTACAATTTAATTAAGTATTAGTATTTATCAAATTAAAAATTAATTAATTAATTCTTATTATAATAATACTGACGAAACCTTTATAAATATTTTATATAATTAATTAATATATTATTTATTAATTTAATAAAATAATATTTTCTTGCTTTTTTATTAATTCCACAATATAATCTCTGAATTAAAACATTATATTAAAATATGTTTAAAATTGGTTTAAATATAATTCGTTAAATAATCCGTTAATTCGGTTTTAAAATATTAATATAATAATAATTATTAAATAATTATTATATTACTTTTGCTATATATTATATAATTATTGGATTTCTTTAATTAATTAAAATGCCTTTATTAATATTCTCACAAAGGGGAAATTATTTGTTCCTTAATTTAATTAAATGGCTAAGCCTTAATTAAAGGTATAAATAATTAAATGTTTTAAATTAACTTTGTCATTTAAAACCTTCTTATTTATAATATAATTTAATCATTAATTAATATTAATATAATACTAATAAATTACGTAAAAATATGTTAAATAAAAAGGTTAATATAATCTTTAATAAAATAATCAATAGCAATCGCTTCCTAATTTCAACCCATTTTTAAAACCAAATCATAATGAGGCAGGAAGCCAAAGCGGTAATAACAGCAATTATACCGATTTAGCCGAGGATGATGAAAAAAAACCACGTCCTACCAAGCGAAAACAGCTGTCCTTATCTTATAATAGCCTAATAAGCACAAAGCGCAAGCGCCCTTTTTAAAAGCGCTTTTTCCATCAGCGTAAATCTCTCTCCAAGGCCTATTGCCAATATTTAAAGTCACGCTCTCTTATTGACTAATGTTCTGTCGCGCAGGAAAGCAGTAGGTCTAGTAGTGGCAAAAGCGTTTGATTTTGTAAAGGGGAAGCTTCTGTGTAACTGAAGATATATGTTAAATAAGGGCTCGCTTAAGTAAGTAACCCCATTCCGTACGATATACCCCCCAGTTGTGTAGTATATTCCCGATTATATAAGGAAATTAGTGTATAAGAGAGCTTTAGAAATTCGAGAACAATAAAGAAATGTACCCCTTAGAAGCTAATTAAAGCGCCGGGGGTAAAAGAGTGTATATAACCTTGCCAGTATAACCAAGAGGGGAGGGTTTAAAGGAAAGAGTAATTAAGAACTAGTTAAGGATCGTTGTTTGATTATTCCGCGTATTCAAACTACTTAGCCAGTAGCTTTTAAGGCGAGTAAAGGAGCGACCGTTTGTTTTAACCAGATTGGCAAAATCGCCGAATGTCCTTGCCTTTAGTAAGTCTGAATGTTTTTAGTATTATACTAAGAACGTACCTTACGCTTTTTAGTGTTTTTATTATTTTAGTATTTTATATTTTTAAGGTAAAGTGAGTATTGTATAAGTTGTTTCCTTGAATTTGCCCTTAAATGTAACTACTCTTTTTTCTTAAGTATTTCCTAAAGTTTACTAAAGGTTGAGTTAGTAAAGCATAGCTTAAGAGAAGCCTACTAATTGTTGGTGAGAATAACTAAAAGGAAAGAGCTCTTTTTAGTCAAAGTGTACTTTAGCTTTGAATATTTTAAAAGGGGCCAAAGGTATTGGTTTTTAACTTTAAGGCACAGGTAATAATATTGGCTCGTTGTCTTAGTATAATCAAGTGTAACATTTATACCAGCGAGTTTTCTGTTTTTACCCTATTATAAATGCCCCTCCAAAATCATTCCGTACTGTTCTAAAATACGTCCCGTTGACTCTCTTATTGTCTCAGCTTTAATATACTAGTCCAAGTGTTGTACCCCTTATTCAGGTGTTAGTTTAATAAACACAGCCCAAAGGAAATCCTTAATTGGAAGAGCGCCTTTAACTTTAGAAAGCCTATAACTTTGTATTTTAGAGAGTATTATAAACCATTTAATAAGCTATACTAAAAGAATAATACTTCTAGACTTGGCTATTTCTAATAGTTATTAGTACTTATTTTTGATGTATTCTTTAGTAACGTCGTTGTTAAGGGCGAACTTGATTTTAAGACTTCGTATGACATTCTAAAAGAAAAGCTTCTTTTTTAAAGTTAAGTATTATATTTGAGGTTTAAAGAGCGCCGGCTCTATTGTTTGTTTTATTTAACTTTAAATTATAAGGTATGTTGACTTTTAGGCAGTTTAACAAGCCTGCCTTTGAGTGAACTCTTTTTGTTAAAACTAGTACTATTTTTTTATATCCTAAAAAACGGCTTGTTAAGCCGTCGGGCGTTGCCTTTTAACTAAGACATCTTATAAATCGTTGTCTTACTTTTGTAATAATACGAGCCTCATTGTATTTTTAATATAGAACATTTTGTTAATTATAAAAGGCAATGGAAGTTTAATAATAAAGAGATATAAAACGTTTTAGCCGTAAGGATTAATATAGTCCTAGTCATTTAAAAAGGTAGCCTGACTTTTAAGTTTTATAAACTATTATAAAAAAGAGATTTGGTCTTTTAGGCATATATACAAAGTTTCTAAGAGCTTTATTGTTATAGCTAGAGAAGGAAAGAGGAGTTGTGTTAAAATATTAATGAAAAAAGTATATTAAAAAGTGTATTAAAGAAATTTCAAGTAAAGGAAAACGTCTTATATATTATAATTTAACACTATTATAATCTTTACAAAATAACACAAATAATTTGAGTGTAAATGTGGCTCTTAACTGTCGCGCAAAAAAGCAATAGGTTTAGTAGTGGCAAAAGCGTCTGATTTTATAAAAGGAAAGCTCCTGCGCAACTGAAGATATATGTTAAATAGGGGCTTGCTTAAGTAAGTAACCCTATTCCGCACAACATGTTCAAAAGTTGTTACGAACTTAAGTAATAAAGGCAAGTTGCCTTTACCACCGTCTTTTATATCACAAAGCATAAATATAAAAATGTCGTTTAGCAACTTAACCCTTAACCTATCATCCAAAACTCTTTTACTAACACTAACCAAAATCACGTTTTACCCATACTCCACATACTACTACGCCTTCACGGCAACGATTTAGGACGGTTATAACAAGTAAAAAGTCTTTCTCGCCCAATTAACTCAACTCATCACAAACACTAGCCACGTGAAGAAAATTGACAACTTCATTATTAAGCCAATTAAGCAACATTCATACCTCTTAAGTGGCTTTAACTAATATATATCTTTAACGATTATTACGAAAACAAATCATATCCACGTTGATATGTTACGTACCCAACCCCAGAATGGTAATGTAACGGTCTGTTATTTACTTGGTGTAAATATAGAAAGTTGCGGTTGATCTCTGATAATTAAGAAGTAAGTGTATTACATATAAGGTAAGATAGTTATTAGTATAATTAAGAATACTATTTAAAATTAAGTATAAAGCTTTTATTTAATAGTAAATATGCTAATTTTATATAAAAAATTTGTTTTTTTTGATCTTTTAAATTCCTTAAAATATTGAATCTCTAAATCTTTGGATCTTTTTTATTAACGTAGAATCTTAAAATCTATAGATTTATCATATGACCTAATGTTCATCGTAATTTAGATTATTATTATAATTAAAATTGTGATTATAATATGTATAATAGTATTAATTGTTATCTTATACCATTTCTTAATTAATACTAGTCCATAAATTATATTAATCTTTTATTAATACTAATGTTTTTATAATACTATTCATTTGATAATATTATTAATATTTTAATATTAATTATTTATTAGTGTAAAAAGGTTTATAATATTTTTTTTTGTTTAGCGTGGCTTTTACACTTAAGTATAATTTAAAAATTGTTAATAGCTGTTAAATTTATTTTATTTTATTTATTATGTTTAATATTATAAAAAAATTAAGTATTGCTTAAACAAAAAAGAAATAAAGTATCTAATTTATGCTTTGTATTAAAAGCACCGTGTATTATATAAAGCTTTGTTTTTTTTACTATAATCTTTTTTATATTTACTTTTTGAATTTGTTTATTTTAAAAAGATGTTTAAAATACATTTGTTTTAAATATAGTAATTGTAATTTTTTGGGATATGTTATAAAGTTCTTTTGGCCTAATTGGTTAATGTACTAATTTAAGCTAAGCAAGATGGTAACCCCGTTTGTCTTTTAACGCCTTTTCCTAAGTCTGCTGCGAATGTCTTTAGTTCTTGATTTTTCGCCTTTGAATTTGACGCCTATTTTGTGTTCTTTTTTAAAGCAGGGGTCAACGTGCTTGATTTTAGTTTTCCTTTTTTTTTAGGCAAACTTAAATTTTAAGAATAAAATTCCTAAAGCAGCCTAAGGCAATAAAGGTTAGATTTGGGTTTTTAGGTATTTTCTAATTATAAATACCTTTTTTATTTAATTAAATATTTAATAATGCTTTAGAAATATTAATAGTTTAAGATAATCTTGACTTTGTATTTTGTGTTTGGGTTAATTGGTTATATTTTGATGACAAAAGCGGGTAATACTCCTAATGGTACTGGTTTAAGGAGGGATATATGAAATATCAAATAAATGTTTATTGTTTTAAAAAGCGCTAATTAATAATTAACTAATTCTTTTACTTTTGTAATTTTAAATAATTTTAGCTTTTAATGATTTAATTTATAATTTGATTATTTTATTGTAATATTTTTTTAAAATAAGTAAACTTTATTCCCTTCTTTAAGCGTTGATCTTATGTTATGTTTTTTATTATAATAAATCGTTAATCTTTATATTATAAATAAAATATTAGCTAATAATTCCTTATGTAATTGCTTTAGTTTGTTTTTTTGTAACATAGCTTTTTACGCGGTCCCTTAACCTGCAATTAGTATATTATATGCCATTGGGTTATACCTATAATTTGCATAAAATAGTAATACTTTAATGGTTTCTTAATCTGCACTATTATATGTAAATTAAGCAAATGGAAGCAATTAAACTTAATTATTTTGCTTGTAATTTACATAATATTAAAAATACGTTTTTATTATTTAATTAAATTGTTTTGTTTATGTATTCGTTTGGGAATAAAAAGCTATTAATATTTTTTATTTTATTCTTAGGAATGTAATCAAAGTTTTCTAAAACCTTAAAATAAAAAGCTTATCTTTGTTTGAAATCATATTATTTAGTATTTTATGATTTGTAAAAATCGTTTAAAAGAATACTTGCGCTATTTATAATACGCTTTGGATTTCTAATACCAATATTATATACGCGTATTTAATGAACCTATCTGTAATTATATAAATCAAATTGTATTTGATTTTTATGACTAGGTCCTTTAAAAATAATAATTTAATTATAAAATCCAAAGCAATTAACTTCTATAAGCGTAGTGGTGTAACTAGCAATTTTATAAGCCCATATAAGGTATGATATAATGCCTTATTCCGGATGTATATGTTGTATAATAATACCATGTCCTTAATTACCTTTCTTATGCCTGGGAAATAATATTCTTTAGAAAGCCTTAATAATATTTTGGCAATTTCTTAATGTTTATAAGCCGGTAGCCTATGTTATTCTTTAATAAAATCCGTTTTATTCTATATTAAAATATAAATTTGTTCTTAATATAAAAAAGTTTTAATAATAATAAAAGAGAATCTTTTGCCTAATTGTTTTTTTTATTTAATTATTATTAAGTTGTGATTATAGTTTTTTTAAATCTTTTTTAAAAAGCGGCTTGTTGTTGTCAATTGTTTATGATTAATTACTAACAAATCGTTATCCTTTTTAAATATGGTGTGTAATTTATGTGTTTTGTTTATGAAATATTTTGGTTTTTTGTTAAAAGCATTAGCCCTAGCGTTTTCTGTTTCTTTAATATAAAAAATTCAAAGTTTTATAATAAAAAGTGTTTTATATTATTAAATTTGGCATTGATTCAGCTTTTTAATAGTAATAAAACAAATAAGATTCTTATAATCTATTAGGATTTGTACTTTATAAGTAATGTCTTTAAAATAAACCCTTTATTTGTATATTATGTCTATAATTGCTAATAATTCTTTATTATATATATTATAATTAAGTTTTGCTAATAATAGTTTTCATAAATAATAAATAAATAATTATTATTTGCTGTTTTTACCCGGTTGGCTAAGTATAATACTAATGGCGTAGTCCAAAAAAATTATTTTTATGCGTATTTCTTTATTATATGTGAAAAACATAAAAACAGGTTCTTTAATGAATATCTCCTTAAAGGCCTTAAAAACTGCGTCAGTTTGTTTCGTTTATATATATTTTTTATTTTTATAGATTAATTTTATAAATATTCTGGTAATTCCTAAGTAATTTTTAATAAATCGTTTATAAAAATTGGCAAATCTAAAAAAAGATTGTAATTTTTTAATATTAATAGGTTTGGTTTAATTAAAAATTGCTTAAATCTTTTTGAAATTCATAGCCAATTTGGTGATAATAATTATATAGTTTAGGAAAGTGACTTTTTTTATATAGAAATTGTACTTTTTTGGTTTAAGAAGTATAAAGGCGGCTTTTAATTTTTTAAGAATTATTATTATGTCTTTCCTATACTATTTCTTGTTCTTGGAATAAACCAAAATATTGTTTAAGTAGCAAATGTATATTATGTTTAAATATAGCTGTAAAACATTATTAATTAAATGCTAAAATATGGCTAATGCGTTAATTAAATCAAATGGCATAATCATGTACTTATAATAATCAAAACAAGTGTAAAATGTTTTTTCTTTTTGCCTTTAGCTATTTTAATAAAATTATATGCGCTTTTTAAATTAAGCTAAATAAAAATTTTGGCCCCCGTAAGCCTGTTTTGCAATTTTTTGACTAATGATAATATATAATAATCTTTTTTATGGCATTGTTTAATTGATGGTAATTAATGCACATTTATTATCCGCCGTTTTTTTTTTTACAAAAAGAATATTGTTTTTTATGGGGATTTGAATTTTTAATAAACCCTTTTGTTAAATGTTTATTAATATAATTTTTAATTGTTATTAAGTTTATTGCCAAATATTCCTTAAGTAGCTAAAATATTAGTTTAATACCTTTTTTTAATTTAATCTAATAATCGTAGTTCTAATATTTAGGCAAGGCCTCAATGCCTCGTTCTTTTTTAAATAATGCCGCAAACTTGTAATATACTAATAGTATATCCTTTATTAATAAACCCTTATTTTAATGTTCGATTTATTTTTTAAAGGTGGCGCAAACCTTTTAAATAATTAATGTTTTTGCTTTGTCTTAATAGTAGTTTTTATAATAATTAAACATTAATTGCCTTTTAACTTAATTGATTTTTAAATTATGTTTTTTTATTTAAAAAAGTTCAAAAATAATATTATGTATCCTAATTTAGGTAACATTAAATTGAATTTTTTTAAAATGGCCAGCTATGTTTATGTGTAAAATTTAAGTCCGCATATTTATTATCCCATTAGCGGCGGCGTTCCCATTGGTAAATACTAACTAATACCTTTTTTTCCTAATTTTAATTAATAATAAATGTTTAAGCATAATAGTAAAAAATATAAAATTCCCTTATGCCCTAAAGTTCATTATAACCTTAAATTTTTTTATTTTAATTTTTGCTTTTATGATTAAATGGCGATTTTTTATTATTGCTAATTGGCGTATAAGGAAATCTTTTTAATAAAAGTCTTTTATTAGGATGTTTTTTTAAACCCAATGATTTGGCTTTATAGCCACAATTATAAATAACTAATTTGTTCCTAAAATTTGAGCTAATAGAATAAGGCGTTTTTAATATATTTAGATATTATTGGCTGTATTAAATCAAAGGCGCCGTCGATTGCCTTTTGATATGACTTCCTAAAGTTCTTTTTTTTTAGCTTATTTTGGTTTTTAAAAATAGGCGATGATTTTTAAGAAATGATTTGCATATAAGTTTGAAAATAGCCGCTATTGTATTTAACTTGCTTTTATTTAATATGTTTATAATCTTAATAAATTACCTAATATTTCTCGCCCTATTATAATCCCCTTATAAAAACTAGTCCTGGTTTTTTGTAAGTAATCCTTATAACCTTATTAGTCTAGTATTAAGAATTCAAGGCCTAAAAATATAAGTTCTTTTTTTGTTAAATAATTTCCTAAACTTTGCTTTGTAGCGGTTTAGAGAGCAGTGGCTGATGTGATTCTAAGTCCAAAATCTAATAAAGCTTTTTTTTTTTTTTGCTATTTTATGTTATGCTATTATTATTCTTTATTTAAGTATAAATTCCGTTGTTTTTAGGTTTGTTAATGGTTATGTATTAAAAGCTTAAGGCGTTGAGCTGTTTAATGGGATATGATGGCATAAGAATATTAATAATATTATAAGCACTTTGCCTTATTATATTGATTTGTTTCTTTTTTAATTATGACTTTCTTTGGCGATAGGAACTGGCTATGTGGCCTAAAAAATCATAATCAAAACATAGCTTTTCTTATCGTCGTTTATTTATGACTTCTTTAAAAAGCCCGCCATTATATAGCTTTTTTTGGGTTGTTTTTAAAATATAGCATTTAATTTTATTTTACAAAGGTAAAAGGGTTTTTTGCCCCTTTTGTTTTGATATATATGTGTCCTAAAGTAATATTGGCCCTTTTGTTCAAAAGCACGCTTAAAATTATATTTATTAATTTTGATAGCTATTTTAATAAGTTTTTGCAAATTAAAAAATACGTTCGACTTAACAACTTCATCCTTAATCCCATTTTTTAATCCTTTATAATATTATGCCTTAAGTGCCTCATTATTCTAGTTAATCTAATTAGTAAATTACTAAAAGGCGGCTGTATATATAATTGCTAATCCGGTTTGTTTTAGGTTTTAAATATTACGTTTGATTATTCGATTTTGATTAATATTATCAAAAACGCAGTTAATACATTCTTCAAACCTTTTAAAGCTTAAATTTTTCTTCTAAAATTCCTTAAATATAGTAATAAAAACATTTTCCTCTTTAATTCTATTTTTAATATAATTAAACAAAAAGGTTTTGATTTAATTAAAAGCAGCCTTATAAAAAAAGATGCAGCATAAAAAACCTTGTTTATGTTTATGGAAAATTAATAGCTGTTAAATTTGGTGTAAAATTTTATTTAAGTAAAATAGGCCTCAAGCTTAAATCGATTTTTATGATAAAAATTCGGGGATACGATCTTGAGAACGTTTTTTGAGTTAAAGGCATTGGCAATAGCCAAAGCCTTAATAAAAAAATTAGGAATTATATTATATATATGAATTAATACTTTTAATAAAAAGATACTTAAAGTATAACAATTCATTATTTATTTAATATAAATATAAAAAGCTGCGATTGATTTTTGATAATTAAAAAGTAGATGTATTATATATAAAATAAAATAGTTATTAATATAATTAAGAATATTATTTAAAATTAAGTACAAAGCTCTTATTTAATAGCAGACGTGCTAATCTTATATAAAACCTTTATTTTTCTTAAATCTTTTGAATTCTTTAAGATATTAGATTCTTGAATCCCTAAATTCCTTTTATTAATATGAGATCCTAAAATCCACAAATCCATCATATGACCTAATGTCCACTATAATCTAAATTACTATTATAACTAAAATCATAACTATAATATATACAATAATATTAATCGTTATCCTGTATTATTTCTTAATTAATACCAGCCCATAAATTATATTAATCCCTTATTAATACTAATGCTTTTATAATACCATCCACTTGGTGGTATCATCAATATCCTGATGCCAATTACTTATTGGTGCAAAGGGGTCCGTAACAGGCAAAACCATTAATACTAGGGCTTTTATATCACGGGGGAGTGAACCCCTAAGTAATAATAAGAGTGAATTAAGTGATAACAATCCCGAACTCGGCAACAATAGTAATAGTAATAAATGTTCAAGCAAGAACAAACTAAGCCATTCAGGCACAAGGATAAATGTCCTATGAGATATTATAAACAAACAGCGCTTGTTAACATATAAAAAAGAGCGCAAATTATAAAAGTGGATCTTTTGCCAGTTCTCAGGCAGAACTCAAGCTGCAGTACGCACACGTTTGACTATTATACAGGCCAAAGGCGAGTAGGCTTCTTCGCGCAAGTGGATAGGCGGCTCTTAGTGCGCACTTGTCCGTTAATATCTGTCAAGATAAACCGAGTAATATATTGTGCGTAGGCTCGAAAATATCTTCTCACCCGCCGTCAGTAGAGGCAAGGGGGGAAACCTCGGATGCGGGGTCGAGAGGCCGGGGTTAAGGCCCGTGTTGGAAGGATACAAGCTCCCCTGTAAAGTAGCGGACGCATAGGATGTAAGAGGCGATATTTCTTGTGCAGGTATATAGCAATCAAGAATCTAGTGCTCGAAGTACAATGAGATGGCCAAGCAGCAGTCGTCCGCATCTGATATTTTAATTGAATTGGCACAGAAAATACGATTAAGCTAGGAATTCAAAGAAAAAAAGAGGTTAGCAGCTGGCCATGGTGACATCAAACTGATAACTTGGTAGTGTCTGAACACGAGAATTTAGAACCTCAAGTCTGGTCGAAGCACGGGCCACCATGAAACTGGCAGGGCAGGTTAGCGGGAACGGAATAATGTATGACCGAATCACATGCATAGCCGAGCCTATTTAATGCCCCGTGCATGTGATCCGGCTACATGTTTTTTCGCTTTCACTTGTCAAACTAGCCCCTTTTTAATAACCAGAAACTTGATATCATTGTTAGATAGCTTATTAAAACAGATACAGTTCATAATGCTATTGTAATTGTAATGGTCCGATATTTATTTGGTGTAAATATAGAAGGCTGCGGTTGATTTTTGATGATTAAGAAATAGGTATATTATATATAAGATAAGATAATTATTAGTATGGTTGAGAATATTATTTGAAGTTAAGCATAAAGCTTTTATTTAATGGCAAATGTACTGGTTTTATATAAAACCTTTGTTTTCTTTGGATTCTTTGACCTTTAGGTCCCAGGCGCCCTGGCTCTTATGGCTCTAAAGGTTTCAATCATCACGTGACCCAATGTTTACCATGATTTAAATAATTATTATAATTAAAATCATAATTATAATATGTGCAATGGTATCAATTGTTATTTTATACTATTCTTTAATTAATATCAGCTTATAAATTATATTAATCCTTTATTAATATTAATATTTTTATAATATTATTTATTTAGTAATATTATTAATATTTTAATACTAATTATTTATTAGTATAAAAGAGTCCATAATATTATTCCCCTTTTTACTTAACGTGGCTTTTACGCTTAAGTATGCTAAAAGAAATATTAATAATTGCTTATAGCCGTCTTTTTTTATATTATGCTTTTCAAAGTAACAAAATACAAATAATACGTAACGTTTACTAAAACAATAAATTCTTATAGCTTTTTTATAATACTATATTCCAATTGTGTTTAATATTACTAAAAATGCATGGTTTTAAATAAGAAGTTTTAATGTTATGGGGAATGCGTTTATTGTGGTGTGAAATACAATACCTTTTAAATTTTCACTAACGATTTTTAAAAATTTTAAATAAAAAAAACAAGCTAAAATTTAAGAAAAACATGGCTTTTGAAACGGCTATAGCCGGCTTTGTTTACATTTACAAGCTTGAGTTGTGCTAGGTTAAATTAAGGGAAAAAGGCAGGGAAATGTTTTATAAAGGCCTAAAAACTTTTAATAAATTAAACGTAATAAAAAAAAGGACTACTAAAAGGCGGGAAAACAAAAGTAACGCGTTTTCTTTACCCTTTAACTTAGTAATAACCCACCCATTCTTTTGTACGTTAGCAAAACGTTGCCAAATTTTGAGGATTCCTTTTAAGCAAACCTAGGTTTTATTAAAAAATTTTTTAAAGCAGCTTAAAACAATAAAAATTAAATTCGGGTTTTTAGGTGTTTTTTGATTATAGGTACTTTTTTTATTTAATTAAATATTTGGCTTTACTATAAAAATTCTAATAATTAAAAATAGTTTTTATTTTGTATTTGGTATTTAGGTTAATTGATTATATTTTTATAATAAAAGTAAATGATGCTTTTGATGGTACTGGTTTAAGAACAAATATGTAAAATATTAGGTGAATATTCATTATCTTAAAAAGCGCTAATTAATAATTAACTAATCCTTTAATTTTTACAATTCTAAATAACTTTAGCTTTTTATAATTTAATTTATAATTTAATCGTTTTATTGCAATATTTTTTTAAAATAAATAAATTCTATTTCCTTTTTTAAACGTTGATTTTATACTACGTTTTTTATTATAATAAATCGCTAATCTTTGTACTATAAATAAAATATTAATTAATAATTCCTTATACAATTGCTTTAGCTTATTTTCTTATAACATAGCTTTTTGCGCAATCTTTTAACTTACAATTGGTATATTATATACTATTGGGTTATACCCATAATTCGCATAAAATAATAATATTTTAATAATCTTTTAATTCGCGTTATTATATGTAAATTAAGTAAATAAAAGCAATTAAATTTAATTGTTTTACTTATAATTCATATAACATCAAAAATAAGTTTTTATTATTTGATTAATTTGTTTTATTTATACATCTATTTAGGGATAAAAGACTATTAATATTTTTTATTTTATCCTCAAAAATATAATCAAAATTTTCCAAAATTTTAAAATAAAAAGCTTATTTTTACTTAAAATGATCTTATTTAGTATTTCATAATTTGCAAAAATTATTTAAAAAAATACTTACGCCATAACGGGCGCGTTTTGCGTTTTTAATACCAATATTATGTACGCATATTTAATAAACTTATTTATTATAATATAAATTAAATTATATACAATTCCTATGGCTAAATTTTTTAAAAATAATAATTTAATTACAAAATCCAAAACAATTAATTTTCATAAACGTAATAATATTACTAATAATTTCATAAGCTTATACAAAGCATAATAAATTGCTTTGTTTCAAATACATATGTCACATAATAATACCATGTTTTTGATTATCTTTTTCATTTTTAAGAAATAATAATTCCTAAATAGCCTTAATAATATTTTGGCTATCTTTTAATAATCATGGGCCAACAGCTTATAATATTTTATAACAAACTTAATTTGCTTTTAAATAAAAATATATATTTGTTTTTAAAATTAAATTTTTTTACTTAACGCAAAAAAAAATCCTTTATTTAACTGTTTACGTTATTTAGCTATAATTAGGTTATTGGTATAGCTTTTTTAGGTTTTTTCCACAACTAGTCGACTAATTGCTGCCAATTATTAATAATTAATAATCAACAAATTACTATTCTTTTATAATACAATATAAGATTTGTAGGTTTTGTTTACGAAGTATTTTGGTTTTTTACTTAAAGCATTGGCTTAAGCGTTTTCCGTTCCTTTAACATAAGAAATTTAAAGTTTAATAATAAAAAGGGTTTTATATCAGTAAACTTAATATTAATTTAGTTTTTTAATAATAATAAAATAAATAAAATTCTTATGGTCTATTAAAATCTGTATTTTGTAAGCCATGCTTTTAAAATAAACCTTTTATTTGCGTACTACGTTTATAATTGCCAGCAATTCCTTATTATAAATATTATAATTAAGTTTTACTAATAATAACTTTCGCAAATAATAAGCAATTAATTGCTATCTGCCGTCCTTACCCAATTAACTAAGCACGGCACTAATAGCGTAATCCAAAAAATCCGTTTTTATACGTATTTCTTTATTAAATATAAAAGATATAAAAATAGGTTTTTTAATAAACATTTTCTTAAAAGCCTTAAAACTGCGTTGTCTTTTTTTGTTCATATATATTCCTTGTTTTTATAGGTCAACTCTATAAGTACCTTGGCAATCCCTAAGTAATTCTTTATAAATCGTTTATAAAAATTGGCAAATCCAAGGAAAAATTGCAATTTTTAAATATTAATAAATTCAATTTAATTAATAATTGCTTAAATCTTTTTAAGATTTATAACTAGCTTTATAATAACAATCATATAACCTAAAAAGGTAATTTCTTTTACATAAAAATTACACTTCTTTGGTTTAAGAAACAAAAAAGCGGCTTCTAATCTTTCAAAAATTGCCATTATATTCTTTTTATGCTATCCCTTGTCCTTAAAATAAACCAAAATATCGTTCAAGTAACAAATGCATATTATATCTAAATATAGCCGCAAAATATTATTAATTAAACGCTAAAATATAGCTAATGCATTAATCAAGCCAAATAACATAATCGTATACTTATAATAGCTAAAACAAGTGTAAAATACTATTTTTTTCCCCCTTAATTATCTTAACAAAATTATACGCGCCTTTTAGATTAAGTTAAATAAAAATCTTGGCCTTTACAAGCTTATCTCGCAGCTTTTTGGCTAATAATAGTACATAATAGTCCTTTTTAATAGCGTTATTCAATTGATAATAATTAATACACATTTATTATTCGCCATTCTTTTTTTTTACGAAAAGGATATTACTCCCCCATAAAGATTTAGATTTCTTAATAAATCCTTTTGCTAAGTGTTTATTAATATATTTTTTAATTATTATTAAATTTATTGCTAAATATTCCCTAAGTAATTAAAATATTAGCTTAATACCTTTTTTTAACTTAATCCAATAATTATAATCTTAGTATTTAAACAAAGCCTTAATGCCTTATTCTTTATTAAACAATGCCGCAAATTTATAATACACTAATAATATATTTTTTATTAATAAACTTTTATTTTAGTATTCGATCTATTTCTTAAAAATGGCGCAAACCTCTTAAACAATTAATATTCTTGCTTTGTTTTAATAGCAATTCTTACAACAATTAAATATTAATTATCTTTTAACTTAATTGATTTTTAAATTATGCTTTTTTATTTAGAGAAGCCCAAGGATAATATTGTACATCCCAATTTAAGTAATATTAAATTGGATTTTTTTTTAAAATAGCCGGCGATACCTATATATAAAATCTAAATTCGCATATTTATTGTCTTATTAACGGCGGCATTCCCATTGGCAAATACCAATTAATATCCTTTTTTTTATTTCAATTAATAACAAATACTTAAGTATAATAATAAGAAATATAAAATTCCCTTATGCCTCAAAGTCCACCATGGCCTTGAAAATTATTCCCTTAATTTTTGCTTTTATAATCAAATGACAATTCCTTATTGCCGCCAATTAGCGCATAAGAAAATCCTTTTAATAAAAATCTTTTATTAAAAAAAAATTTTTAAGCTTAATAATTTAATTTCATAATCACAATCATAAATAACTAATTTACTTTTAAAATTTAAACTAATAAGATAAAGCGTTTTTAATACATTTAAATATTATCAATTATATTAAACCAAAAGCGCCGTCAGCTGCCTTTTAAAACAACCTCTTAAAATTCTCCTTTCTTTAGCTCATCCTAATTCTTAAAAACAAGCAATAGTTCTTAAAATATAATCTACATATAAATTCAAAAATAGCTACTGCCATACTCAACCTGCTTTCATTTAATATGTTTATAGTTTTAATAAATTACCTAATATTTTTCGCCCCATTATAATTCCCTTATAAAAACTAGTCCTAGTTTCTTATAAATAACCTTTATGATTTTGTTAGTCTAATATTAAAAATTCAAGGCCTAAAAGTATAAATTCTTCTCTTGTTAAATAACTTCCCAAACCTTGCCTTGCAATAGTTTAGAAAATAATAATTAATACTGCCTTAGGTTTAAGACCTAAAAAAGCTTTTCCTTTTCTTTTTTTCTATTATCTTATATTATGTTATTATTATCCTCCATTTAGGCGTGGATTCCGTTGTTTTCAAATTTGTTAATAATTATATATTAAAAGCTTAAGGCGTTAAGCTGCTTAATAGGGTATAATAACATAAAAATATTAATAATATTATAAGTACCTTGTCCTATTATATTAATTTGCTTCTTTTTTAATCAAAACTTCCTTTAATAATAAGAGCTAGCTATATGGCTTGAAAACCCATAATTAAAGCACAATTTATTTTATTAACGTTTGTTCATAATTTTTTTTAAAAAGCCTGCCATTATATGGCTTTCCCTTTAATTGCTTTTAAAACATAGTATTTAATTCCATTTTATGAGAATAAAAGGGTTTCCTGCCTTTTTTATTTTAATATATATGTGTCCTAAAGCAATATTAGCCCTTTTGTTTAAAAGCATATTTAAAATTATAATTGTTAATCTTAATAGCCATCTGTCGTACAGGAATCTGGTCACGTGGGGTCCTTCTTTGGTAGAGTAGTTATATAGGCAGTTACGCATTTCCAGGAGTGGATTCACTTTTGGAGGTGTTGTTTCTGTACAACACCATCTTAATAAGCTTTTACAAATTAAAAGGTATATTTAATCTAACAATCTTATTCTTAACTTTATTTTTTTATTTTTTATAATATTATGCTTTAAGTGCCTTATCATTTCAGCTGGTTTAATTAGCAAATTACTAAAAAGCGGCCGTGTATATAATTGCTAACCTAATCTATTTTAAGTTTTGAATATTACATTCGGCCATTCAATTCTAATTAATATTGCCAAAAATGCAATCAATGCGTTCTTCGAATTTTTTAAAGCTTAAAAAGATTTTTTAAAACTCCTTAAACATAACAGTGAAAACCTTTCCTTCTTTAGTTCTGTTTTTAATATAATTAAATAAGAAGGTTTTAATTTAATTAAAAACAGCCTTATAAAGGAAAAATGCGGCTTAAAAGATCTTATTTGTGTTTATAGGGAATTAATGGCTATTAAACCTGGTGTAAAGTTTTATTTGAGTGAAATAGGCCTTAAGTTTAGATCGATTTTTATAATAAAAATCCAAGGATGCGATTTTAAAAACGTTCTTTAAATTAAAGGCGTTAGCAATAGCCAAAGCCTTAGTAAAAAAATTAAAAGCTATGTTATATACGTAAATTAATACTTCTAATAAGATAGTGCTTAAAATATAATAATTTAATATTTACTTAATGTAAATACAAAAAGCTACAATTAATTTTTCATAATCAAAAAATAAGTATATTATATATAAAATAAAACAATTACTAATATAATTAAAAATACTATTTAAAATTAAACATAAAGCTTTTATTTAATAGCAAACGTACTAATTTTATATAAAACCTTTGATTTTTAGGTCCTAAGCTCCCTAGCTTTTATAGCTTTAAAGGTTCCAATCATTACATAACCTAATATTCACCATAATCCAAATAACTACTATAATTAAAATCACAACTACAATATGTGTAATAATACCAATTATTATTTTATATTATCCCTTAATTAATACCAGCTTATAAACTATACCAATCCCTTGTTAATACTAATATTTTTATAATACCATCCACTCAATGGTACCATTAATATCCTGGTGCCAATTACTTATTGATGCAAAGGGGTCCGTAACAGCAACGTACACATCTGAGATTCTCTTCGGGCTTAAGTTGCCGCATACTTCCATTTTGAAATTTGATCCTTATTTGGCAGGCATGAGTTTTCTTGCAAAAAAGATTTATATAAAAACTAAAAGATGTAAATTGTATTATTTATAGCTTTTATAAAATAGCAAATTAGGCCTTAATTTATGAGATTTTGATTTTTGAGCAGGTATAAATTAAATATATTATTTAGTTGCTGTTTTTTTGACTCCTTTTTAATAGCATTTTATTTGGAATTAAATAATGAAAATATTATCAAAATTATTAAGATTGCTAATTTGTTAAATATTTATGATTAATAGATTGATATTAAATTAATTAATTATTGCAAAAACTAGTTAATTATTATTTGCTATTATTAGCAAAAGTTTTGCGTAAAAGACCCATTTGATTGCTTATTGCTTTTATGCCTAATATTATAAAATATTTATTTAAAAAGTCAAACGTTACATCAAGTTTGAAATATATAAGCTTTCTTAAATATTATTATTAAGCTTAATAATATGGGAAAATAAATACCTATATTGTTAGCAAATTAAGAATATAAGTAATAAAACGCTTTGCATACTTATAAACAATTATTAATTATTTTATAAATTGTTACGTTTGCCTATAAAGCTTAGAAACATGGTTTGAAATTATATTGGTCTAAAAGCTGCTTTCAGCGCTATCGTCCTGGTTGCTGAGGAAATAAGAAATCCAATGACATGGGAAGCCCTAGTCCGTTTTGACGAAATCGAGCGGCGGCGGTTGGGGGGAGGAATGGGGAGAGAAGATCCAGAAATATTGCAGTAGAAGTATTGACCCCTTGAGATCTAATTCCTTTTATTCCACCAAAATCCGTCTGTATTCTAATACAAAGACCTCCTATTCTAAGCTCTGCCCACCTCTTATTTCAGTCCCCTAAACCATCTCCTACTTTCCAGGCAACGAGCCTATGGAAGATTTAAATCAAGTCGTGGCAAAGGCATCCGAAACTGCTTGATATCCTCTATCCTCTCCTCTCTATCCTCATCATCCTCTTGATGTACCACCCTCGTCATAGAATCGAGGTCCCTCGTTCCTCCACCGGTCTCCCTCCAGTCCTGGTACGTCCCTAACGTCACTTGATCAAGCCACTCCCCTGTTGCCTTGGATATGATCCTCACATTCGACTTAGGACACGATCCGAAGTATCCTTCTTCGATATATTGCGCGAAGTATAACAGGTCCTTGACTACCAGGAGATCGACACGAGCGAGCTTCGAAAAGTCGTCGAAAGTTTTTATATGATGATTCCACCAATCTTCTTCTTCATAATCTGTGACGTCTAAAAGCTCGATTCTCAAATGCCTGATATCGTTGATAGGGAGGCCCATATGACACCAGAGCATTTCACTGATAATATAGATGACATCGTGATCAAAGTTTGCCCAGATGTTATCGTGACCCAGACAAAGAGACGAACGACTTTTGGTAGCTGCAAAGCTCACGAGATTCTCGGGATACTCTCGTTACAGCTGGTGGTAAGGTAGGTGACCAATAGCCTGACCTACTCGACGAACTGAATCCGTTGACCTTAACGACTCGATCTTCTATTGCGAGTGCCCAGATCTGCGCGCGAAGTTCAGGGATGAGCCGTGGGAAAGGGTGGAAGGTAGCCATGATTGAGTCGGTATTTTCGACGATAAACGGAGTGACGTTGAAGTTAAGAAGAGAACGATAGTTGGTTCTTTAGTCTCTCGTTTAGATCTCGTTTAAATAGAGTTTGATTCTTCGAGCTAGGTCTCAAGAAGCAGGAAGTAGCGGCTGCGCAGCTGCAAAGGGAAGGTGTGCAAAGATTTCCATTTATTTTTGGAGAATAAGAAATTGGATGACGTCACGTTTCCACTTCTAATCTTATTTAATTCACTTGGCAACGGCTTGTGATCTTTCGAAGTATTCAGAGGTTATTACTTTACGCACATGTGACGGGTACCTGAAGCTCTCGTTGCTGATCAGATGATGGGTCGCATTCCTACAAAGGCATAGATGTTTACATTGTAATGTATAGCTCGAGCACTCAAAGGCCCGTAGACATTGAAGCTTGATACTTTGTGAACGAGACCAAAACGGAAGAAGCTTGAGCAGCAGCGCTATATGTACAAGATGTGTTCATTCACAATTCAGAGGATCAGATCCCCATGTTGAATTGTCTAACATTCCCCTATTCTACCTCCTTCAACTTTTACCACAAGCGAGTCCCTTTCCTTTTAGCGAGGTGATTCTGTCCAAATCCTTTTTGATAGGACCTAGCTTGTTCACTTCCGCGTCCTTCATTCCTCGCCTGATGCTCGCGACTTCCTTGAATGGCCGCAGATTCACTCCTCCCAGCAACATGCCAAAGATATTTATCAATGCATTATTAGGATCATCGACCACCGAATAAATACCCACAGCGATGTTTCCAAGTTCTCCAGCAACGTTGATGATAGTGCGCAGCACGGTAGCGCCTAATGAGCCCGCCGTCTGACCTACTATTGGTATGAACATCAGGAAGGCAGTGACGAAGTTCAAGATCATGCTTTTGCGCTCAGCTTCTATGAGTTTGTTGGCGGTTTCGACGACTGAATTCATGTTGGCGATAGCGAATTGCATCATGAGTGCAGGCAAAGAACCCGAATCCACGATGTCGGCGCGCGAAACCGAAAGGATATCAGCATCCTTGTTCTCACTCTCCATGCGAGTCGTGAGGGCTCGCATCTCCTTGTACTTCTCGCCGATGACGCCTTTGGGATTGGGAATCTTAATATTGCTTGCCATTGGGTAGTTACTGTTGGGGGTCAAGAAGTCAGAGCTTGTTCTGTGCTGTTCATAAGGGGCAGATGTGACAAAACAAAAGAATAGTGTATCGATTTGGGTCACTTACCGCCAATATCTGTTGAGTCTTTTCATGCAGTCCTTGACATCACTGCCTGCTGTTTGACATCCACTGTGAAGCATAACCGTTCGATCGCCCCATGTTATCCAACTTTTGTCAATGCCGAATTTGTCTGCGATGTCCTTGAAGAAGCCATCTTCGTTCAACAGTTTGTAGGTTATGCTGGGCTGCGAGGCAAAAGTTGGGGTATAGTCGTAGTCAAGTGTAGTTGGGCAATCGACCTTGACATTGACCTTCCCACCCTTGCAGGGGGAGCCGCCAACTTGTACGCAATCTGGGCCACAACCCATGAAACCACAAGCGGATTTGCAGCAATTTTGCCTTTCCTCCGTACATTCAAAGAAGCCAGACTTTTGAGCGCCACCCACTGGAATGATTGCAAAGTCAGTTATGCATGCTCTGTGTAATGTGAAACTCTGCTATGAATTGAAGCAAAGTGCATGATAGGTATTACTTACTGTACTTGTAGATCTGCAATGGCACTTGAGTCTCCATTGCGTCCTCGTAGACGGCGAATTTCTTGTCGTAGCCACCTTTGATGAGACTGTCGTACGAGTTCAAGGCATCTCCCAGAATGGCGACCTCGGCGGCTACAAGGTAATTGTCCATACATTCAGCAGGTATCTTAGATTATTATATTATTCGTAATTATAAGTGTAATAATCGTTATATTATATAATATAAACATATAATTATAGTTGTAATATATGTAAATGATAAATAATATCGGTTATTTACGTTTAATTGTTTTATTAATATAAAATCAAGTAATTAATCTTATTGAATTATTTATTGAATTTAAAATCAAATATTTAATTAGATTTAATTATTTATTGAATTTAGAATCGAATAGTTAATTAAGTTTAATTATTTATTAAATATAAAACTAAATAAAAAATTACTTAATTATATTTTAATTAATAAATGTTAAGTTTAATTATTTATTATATTTAAAAATTTAAAGTTTAATCAACTCTTAGTATTTATGAAGTTAAAAATCGAATAATTAATTATATTTAATTAATTATTATATTTAAAATCAAAAAGCTAATTAAGTTTTATTAATTATTAAATTTAAATTTATATAAAAAAAAATACTTAATTATATTTAAATTTAGAATTTAATTAAGTATTATTGATTAAATTTAACATTAAATAGTTAATTATATTTAATTATTTAATATATATTAAGTTAATTTAAAATTAAATAAACTTAATTATTAAATTTAAATATTGATTTAATATATATTAATAAAGTTTATAATTAAAGAAACTTACTTATTTATTAAATTAAAATTTTAATAATTAATTAGGTTTAATTATTTATTAAATTTGAAATCGAATAATTAATTAAATTTAAATATTTATTAAATTAAAAACTAAATAAAAAAAGATTTAATTATATTTTAATTAATAAATATTAGGTTTAATCTTTTATTAAATTAAAAATCAATTAATTAATTCTATTTAATTATTTATTAAATTTAGTATTAAATAATGAAGTATTATTATTTATTGAATTTAAAATCGAATAATTAATTAGGTTTAATTATTTATTAAATTTGAAATCGAATAATTAATTAAATTTAAATATTTATTAAATTTGAAATCGAATAATTAATTAAATTTAAATTTTTATTAAATTAATTATTTATTAAATTTAGTATTAAATAATGAAGTATTATTATATATTGAATTTAAAATCGAAAGATTAATTATATTTAATTATTTATTGAATTTAAAATCGAGAAATTAATTATATTTAATTATTTATTAATGTGACGGTTAATACGGATTAGAGGGCATTCAAGGGAGCTTTCTTAATTAGGCATTACTAAGCGCCTAAGCAAAATTAACTTAACAACGTTTTTTATATATAACCCCTTTTTTCTTTTTACTTTCTTTTTTTAAATTATAAATTCTAAAAAAATCTTAATTATTTTTATTATATTTTTCTTAATATGTGAGGCCTTTATTATAATATAATACTAGTTTTTATAAGGCAAGTATTATATTATTTATATTTCTTTTCAATTTATTAAAAAAAAAACAATAAATATTCTCCCCTTTCCTCATTCTTTTATAAACTCCTATTATAAAAAGAGTTCTTTATAAAAAAGGCCTATACTAAATATAATTTAATAAATGATACTTAAACAACTAATAAACCTAAAAAAGTTAATAACACCAGTTTCCCCTTTTTACGCCTTTTCGACTTAATTAAGCCAAAAAAAATAATATCCCCTTTTACATAAACGTACTTTTAATGCGTTATGTAAAGCCTAAACCTCTTATAGCAAAGCACTCTTTAATAAAAAACGCCAATATATCTTTTGCCTTTATTTTATTTCTTTCTTTCACGAAATCTTCTTCTTAACCTTTTTCCTTTTTTGGCATAATATAGCTTATTTTTTAGAATAGCCAAACTATTATAAATATACAAATAAAAAAAAAATAAAAAAAAGGCTAAATAAAAAAATAAAACATTTTAAACAAATAAATAAAAATTTACTTATTATATAAAAACAATTTTAAAGCCTTAATAAAAATCATGCTTTTTTAATTTTTTTTTTAAAAATACCCCTTTTTATTTAACCTTTTCTTTTTTATTAAAAAAAATACCAATGTCTTTACTAAAAAGAAAGGTAAGTAAACCGCCGTTACCTTTAATTTAAATAATAATAATAATAAAGATAATAATAAGTTAAGCTATTATTATAATAATATTTTATATTATTCCTTTCTTAAAAACACCTCTCAAATCTTTTTTTAAATCTCCTTTATGTCTTATATTACTTATATTAAAAAATTCTAAACCTCTTAAATAAACTCTTTAATAATATTAAATATTCTCTAAAACTATAGGAAATATAAGTATATAACATTTTACATTATTATATCACTTACTTTATTAATAAAAAACACAAGAAAAATTGGCTATTAAATTAAACTAAAAAAATAACATAAACATTTTTACAATTAGCCTTCTTAAAACTTAAATTTAATAAAAATAATATGCTTATAAATGCCCTAAATTTAATAAAGCAATTTGTCTTGTTCTTATTTAATTTTTATAATAAATAAACAGCCCATTTTAAATACTCCGCTTTTTATATAAATTACTAAAGCTCCTTTTGAAGCTTTTATCACGACTTTAAAACTCTTATTCACACTATTGGTATTAACAATAAATCCGTCTTAAAAATGGATTTATAAAATAAGCTTCCATTTTAGTTACACAAATAATTGTTTTAATAATATAAAACCTTTTAATTATTAGAAAAGTATATAAAAGCAATTTAAGCTAAAAACCAAAACCAATTAATTAAGCGAACTTTTTATTTAACTTTTAAATTTTTAGCCTTTATTAAATCAAACTCTTATTAAACCATAAATACAATTTCTTAATCTTTTATTTCTTTTTATAATCATATTAATTATAAGGCAAGAGAACATTATAGACAAAAGAACTCTTAGCCTTAATAATAATAGTACCAAAAACCATTAACCCCTTTTACGCATACCAATACTCCTTGCGTTTAATCACCGGTAAATATACCTTACTATTATATTATACAGCTATTTTAACAACTTTTTATTCTTTATAAAATTAATAAGATTAACATTAGCCATTTTTTTAATAATTAATCTAAAAATAATAATAATAATGTATATAAAGATATCGCTAAAAAAATAAATGCCATTTTCTTTAATAAAAGGCCAAGCCTAAAAAAAAAACTCTTTCTTAAATATATTAAAAAATATACAATACCTTAACCTAATAAAGCTTTTTAAAGAACAATCTTTTACTACTTAAATAACCTTTATTAAAAATAAATTATTATATAAGTTACTTGTATTTTTCAATTTTAAAGTAAGTAATTATTGTTTTATTAACTATACTTTTTTAAAATCTCTTTTTTTTAAACCTTTAATTTACCCTTTATTAAACGCTATTATTATTAAAAGATTTAATAATACTAATAATAAAAAAATCAGCCATTATACTACATTAAACTTAATAATAAATAAGCGCTTATAAACTTTCACCCTTTTATTTATTACTTAATTAAAACATTATAATATTATCCTTAAAAAACATAATTATTAAAACATTAAGTCTTTTTTTAATACTGTTAAACAACGTATTATTTAGCCAAAAGCCTCTTCCCTAATTATTATTTATAATACTTTAATTAAAATTTAAAATCTCCGCTATTACTACATTTAACAGCGCTATTAAAAAGACATTAAATAATAAAATTAAAAGTTCAATTAATATTAAAGTAAACACAATACTTAATTTAATAAAACTAAAAGTATTTAATTATTTAACTTTTATTAACCTTTATCTAATTATAAAAGTAACTTTCCCGGTACCCTTTTCTTTATTCTTCACAAACTAATAATTATTATAAAAAAAAAGAACTCAACTAAATTAACATTAAAAAATATTAAAGCCTTAAACCACGCTTAGCCTTAAGACTAAACATTTAAAACTGTTTTAAAAGTATTTTAAATAAAACTCATGGCTTTTTCTTTATTAACTATATCGGCTTTTATTATTGTTGATTTTACTTATGTTATTATTCTACTAAAAAAGCAGGTATAATTTGACTTTTGCTTTTTCCGGATTTTACATAACAAAGTAGCTTCTAAAGTAGCCTTTAAAGTAGTTTCTCTTTTAATATTATATAATAAAATAATAAAGACTTTAAAAAAGGTACTGCCTTTATTAAAACATATTATTCTTTCCTCTTTTTACTCGACAATAAGGCCAAATATTGATTTTAATAGCCATTATCGCCATTTACCTTAGTTTTAAATTTAATTAATTATATTAATAACTACTGTTATTAAACCTATTTCCATTATTATTTCCGCTCTTATTACACTTTTATATTCTTATACACATTAAAATATAAAAAGGCCATTGAACTAGGTGTAAAACAACAATAAAAATAATACAAACACTAATAAAAACACCACTTTAAAATAAATTATGTTATAAATAATAAACACAGTTTTTATTCTAAATTATCTCATAAATAACAACTATATTGCCCCTTCTGTTTTAACAAAAACCTCTTTTTTATATTCATCAAAATTAATACCACCACATAATAAAACTTCCTAACTCGCTCTTTTCTTACACTAAACGCAATTATATAACTCTATAACTTTACTTCATAAAATATAAAAGCAGCTCTCTAAATCACTTATAAATACCCTCTTTTTTTTATTAACAAGCTCTCATTAACAACATTTATTAAGAAAATAAACCCATTTATATAAACTAATTATTAAAATTTACTTAATTAATGCCGCAGCATTTAACCTATTATTAAAACGAAAATCTAAAAATAAGATATTTATAATAACTCTTTAAAAAATCAAGTCTCTAATTAAACAAAAACACAAAAAAAACAATATTACCATTGTTATTAATAATTTAATTATTAAGCTCATTATTTGTTGCCAATCCCTAACATAGTTTGCCATCTTCTTAACTAAATTAGACATTAAACCTACGATTTTACTTAAATATGTTAAATAAACTCATATATTCAATAAGTAATATACTCCCTTTATATTGTTTATATAATTATTTCATTGAATTAAAAAGCAAAGGCGAGAAAGCTTTTAAGTATTCCTTATTATATAAAATATTTATAATAAAGCTTAAAGCTATTAAAAACTATATTATTAATAATTTTAAAAAGGGTTTATTAAACCATTTTAAGTATTATTCATTGCCCTTATTCTTTTTATTAAAAAGCCGAATAAATCTTTATAATTATATATTAATTTCTAAATATTAAATTCCTTTACTCATAAAAATTAATATCCCCTTCCTTTAATTAATAAAACATTAACTAAAATAATCAATACTCGCATTTTTACTAAATTAAATATTCATTAAATATTTTATTAAATATAAATAAACCCAATAGCAAAAGAATACACAACCTTCTGCATAAAATATAAAATATATAAATATAAAGTTCTTCTATTTGGACTCATTAATAGCCCTACTATATATTAGCACTATATAAATAATATCCTTTTCAATTACCTTAATAATTTTTATATAATATACCTTAATAATATCCTCATTTATTTTAAAAAACCCCTAAAACATTAATTATATATTAAGAAAATCCTTTAAAAACTTTTTAACATAGGCCTTTAAATAAATCTAAAAAAGAATAAATTTGCCATTATTTATATAAAATATTTAAAAGTCATTATTTTAATCTTTAAACTAAAGGTTAATCTTAAGAAAGTCACTATTATTAATAATTAAATTTACCTTAATATTATTAAAAATATATAATCTTTTCTTAAATTTTATAAATTTTATAAATGTTTTATTAAAAATTATAATATTATAATAAAACCTCTTATTTAATTCACTAAAAACAAATTTCTTTTTCACTTTATCGCCAAATGTCAAAATACTTTTAATCACCTCAAATATACCCTCATTTCCGCCCCTTTCTTAAAACATTATTACTAAAATCTAAAATACTTTTTAAAAATAAAAATAAATAATAAAATGATTATGGGAATTCTTTTATAAAAGCATAACAAGGATTAGTTTCTTATTGCTTATTTTTCCAAAACCATATTTCTTACAAAGCTTAATTACGCCATTTATAATAAAGAGATATTTGCTATTATATGCTTTTTCACCCATTAAAAAACAAAACTCACAAGAACTCCCCATTAAATTTATATTATTATAAATCATAAAACCTTAAAATACTTTATAACCTCTAAACAATTAAATACTTAATAAACATAATAAGCCGAATTATTAACCAATTACCATTTTATAATAACCTATTAATTAAATATCCATAACCCATTAACAAACGCACTCTCCCATAAACTAAATAAGCTCAATAAGTAAAACTTTATTAAAAGAGCACAACGCCTATAACAACTTTTACAAAAAAAATCAAATAAACCTTATACTCATAGCCAAAAATCTCCGCTCTCTTAACTAAAACAACAATCTTATTTTTAATAATACATTAAACACTAAAAGCCAACCGCATAGCCCCCTTTTTTTAAGCATTACAAAAGCAAGCCTTATTAAATCAACTAAATAAATTTAATATAAAAGGCGATATATTATTTTTCAATAACTGCCTTATGGTCCTTAATATTGCTTATCTTTACACTTTCCTTATTCAAAAAATGCATAACCGCATTAATATAATTCATCTTAATACTAAAAAGACCCTATAACTTTTATTTTCTTAATATTAATAATATAACATCATATCAATAATTTAATAATACTATCGCAATTATCACATTTATTAACATATTTAAATCCCCCGGGATAAGAAACCTAGCCTCTTTTAATTTCTCCCCATCTTATCTTAATCTTAAAAACACATTACTATAAACTATTATAATTTTAATAAAAATAATGTCGCGTAACAAGCTCCATCATTATGTCAGTATATCTGATAAGGTCTAGTGTATGCTTGCGTAAGCATTTTATGTATATATTTCTAGCTTGTAGTCTTATCTTAAAAAGGGTAATGCTTAATTTATCTTATTAAACATACTCATATACTTCTCACTTTTAGTAATTATAAAGATCTTTTATATTTTAAAAGACTTGTTCTACTTTCTGTATTATAATTAAAAGCCATAGGCTATTATTTTTACTTAATGTATATATGGCATTAGACTTTATTTAAATCTTTTACTTATTAAATCTATAATCTTTTTTTATTCTTAATCTTTTAGTTCTTTTGCTTAACGATTGTTTGATCACTCCAACATATTTATAAACGATAATAATATTAGAACGTTAAATATAAACATTGTTTATAAAAAACCCGAGTAGTGGGCTAATTAGTATACTTATTTCACTTTTAGCGTAAACATCTTTGGATTATGGCCTTTGGTCGACCTTAATATAACCGATATTTGTACTTTTGCGGAAGTTTTCAATTTGACTCCTAAAAGCGCCAAATAAATTATAATAATAAAAATTGCTTAATCACAAATCAACTTTTAAATTACGTAAACTTAATATAGCGTAGACTTTGTTATTTAGGCTATAATAATAAAGGCTTATTTGGATTTTTTGGCTTTACTATTAAACAATACTTGAAACAGGACTTTTATTATTATATCAGGTAAGAGTGAGGCCGAGTAGTTAACTCTAGACCCTTTTGTTCTTGTGAACCCGAGAACCCTAGTTATAGCGGTTTTGTATAAACCGGAATTATACACTTTTAATATTGAAAACAAGGAAAAGAAGTGGAAATTAGATTGCGCAATTTGGCAACCTTGGACAATTGTGTACTTCAAATTCTACAAATGGATTTAAAAGATTATGGCATATAAGTACTTTAATATTATTATGTTATAGTTTGTTTTAAAAAAGCGTATAAATATTCAAGCGTTTATTTATTCCTTTTGTTTTATATTTTAATAAATGGATTAAACCTTATAAACTAACGTTAAACGAAAGTACATAGCCTTGTTTGCCTAAGTAAAAAAAGGAAAGATTAGTTTAACCAAATGAATTATAATATATTAAGCCTTTTTTTAAAAGGCCAGATTATATAAAGTCACTAATATTAAGGGATCTTAAAGGTTTATAAACTTCTTAATCATTATTGAATAATTTGATAATAAATAGTTTATTAATTAATATCAAAAGATTAAAAAAGCCAACGAGTTTAAAACCCCCTTTTTATATATTTTAAAATAGTTATGCTATCTTTTTTATGTTAATAAAATGAATTTGACGTATTGTAAGTTTATTAGTGGCAAATTATATACTAATTATTTTGCCACTTTCTAAGAAAAATTAAATAATATGAAATTTAAGAATAAAAGCTCATTTAAGGCCTAAGGTAAAAAAAAATTTAAAAGCTTATTGGATTAATGAGTTTTAAAACGGTTATACTTATACTTTAAAAATCCATACAAGTGATTCCTTAGTTATTGTATAAAACTTTAACTTATTATTTGTAAGAAAGTCTTTAAGACTTTTCTTAATGAATTATTTAAATTAAGTTTAAAGTAAAACAAAAATTAAATTAAAAAATTCATTAATAATTTATAAAAAACAAATAAAAGAGTTTATAAAGCTAATTTGGCTAAAATAAATCTTTGTTTTTATTAATTAAAGATTTAATCAAGAAATCAAGGAATTTAAAAAACTTGGGGAAATCTAAATCTAAGTTCTTAAGTAATATTTTTAATAAATCGGTAAGATTAAAAAACAATGCGTTTTTAGTGCTTTTATTAAGTCTTAAAGAAAAGGCCTAATCAGGAGTTTACTTTTTTTTTTAAGGAAATACCCCATACCTTCTTTTTAATTCAATACTTTTGAATAATTATAAAGCAACTAACCTAATTAATGACGTTTTGTTTTTAAAACCTAAATTGTTTGTTAAAATAAAATCAGACAATATTGTAAAGGCAAGAAATAGCTAATTCCCCATTTTAGGGTGTGGAATTCAAATTATAAAAAACGCCTTTATAAGTAATAATAATTAAACATATGATCTTATTTTTTATAATATTATTGTTATAAAAGGATTTTATATTAATACTATTTTAAAAACTTATTTATTTAAGCAAAATCTTTAGTTTTATAAAATGAATTGTATTTTGCGCTAGGGCAATAATAGCGAGCTTATGGTAAATCATTTTATTATTTGTTAATTAAAACGCCAATAAAACCTTATATTTTTTGAATATAAAAAACGTTTAAATTACTTATATAAAATCCCATTAAGCTTTATAAGAACTGTGATTTGTATAATTATAAAACAAAAGTTCAGACGAATATTAAAGCTAACCTAAAAGTATAAAAACCCTTGATTGAATACGAAAACAATGTAACATTTGCGCGTTGGTTATTTAAGCTTAAATATATTAAGAAAGTTAATTAAATTAGCTAAAAATATTAAAATAACGGATAAAGTTAAACGTTTAAAGTGTAAGTAATGTGCGTTTACTTATGTTTTTAACGTTAATTTAATTTGCTTAATTTATTGGCGATTATTATGTTTATTTTTTAAAAAAATATATAAGATCTTTTTAATTACTTAGATTACTTTGGAGGTATGTTTTAGCTATTGGTACTTAAATGTGAATATAGTGGAATATTAGTTGGATATGCTTTATACTTGAAAGAGTATAATAAGGTTTTTAAGTGTATTAAGAGCTTTAAATTATGGGTTCGAAAATAATTTAGACTCTTAATATGTAAAATTAAATATAATTTAAAAAAAGCTATTATTATAATTAAAAGGTTTATAAGATATGAGGAATGGGTTTTTAAGTTTAAAATTGAATTTGAGCTTTTCTTAATTATAACTTATAAGTTAAATAGCGGAACTAAAAGGGTTAGTTAAAAAGCAATTAATAAAGGGGTAAAAATGCGGTTGGGATTTAATTTCTTTATTAAACTGAGTATTGAGTGCGTACTTGTGGGTATTTATTTATATAATAAAAGCCTAAGGCGTATAAACGACTAGTGATCACCTGTTGAGGAAAATGATAGGTAGTTTTGTAATTATTTTTAATAATATAATTTTGCATTTATAATAAAAATTATTATTGACTTTAGACTAAATTAGAATAGAATTTATGTATTTGGGTGTAAGGTGTACGCATTGATAGTAAAACGAGTATTAAAAAAGATAAGAGAACGTTTAAAACAAATGTACGTGCGTATATTAAATACTTAGTAAGATATATTGTTTTAAATATTTATAAAATCTAAGTACTACGCTTTAATAAAATCATTATTATTTATAATGTGCGATTTAATGAGAAAAGCTTTTATACTTTTTTTTAAGAAAAAGCAGAGGATTTTAGTTTTAGAAGCTTAATTGATTTATAAACTCATTAAGAAAATAAGCTAATTAATAATTGGATTAAAATTTTTGAGGTAAAAAATGAAATTATTAAAGAATAAAATATTATAAGAAAAGGCATATTAGAATTTTTACTGAAGATTATAGAATAGTAAACGGAAGCTTTTAAGATATAGAACTTAAGGGTAAAAGATTGTATTAAAGACTTTAATACTTAAATTAGATTTTTAATTTTAAAAGTAATGTTTATTTTAAATAAAAATATGTAAAAAGTAAAAAAGCAATTGCCGGGTACGTTAAACCTAAGGCTTGATTTAGGCATAAATCTAAACTTAAAAGCATTTCGTTTAAGTAAGCGTATATAACTTATTAATTGGGCGTTGAATGTACTTTAGGATTAAATAATAAATCTGCTTTAAGTATTAAAACTTAAGATTTAAATTTTGTTATATAACCCGAATGTGTATTAAAACGCATTACTTTTAAACTATAAGAAATTAAAATCTGAATTTTTTAGATTAGTAAGAGTATTGACGCGCTTTTAAGTTGTAGCGATTAAAATTTAGCTAATTGAATCAAAATCTTTGAGTACTTAAGGCAAGCCATTAAAAGCTGTAAAAGGAAAAGGGAAATAATTCAAAAAACGTATTGAAGTGTTTACTATATTAAACACGATTTTTAAGAAAACAAAATCTTAATAAAAATACCTTAATTTCGGGGGTATTTACAATCTCAAGGGTAATATATTAAAAAAGAAATACTTCTTTAACTTATACAGTGATCTTATGTTATATATAAATCTTATATTTAATAAATTAATACCTAATTAATATATGGCTTTAAAAGAATAAAAGGAATTGAAATAAATAATAAAAACGATATATATAATAATTACGGCAGCTATTTAGGTAGATTGCCTAAGAGGATAGCTATTATTAAAAAGGAAGATCTCACTTTTTAAAATTAAAGTCCAAGATTTTCTATTAAAGCTTAAAAGATGGA
This sequence comes from Helotiales sp. F229, assembly GCA_002554605.1. Classification (NCBI taxonomy): domain Eukaryota; kingdom Fungi; phylum Ascomycota; class Leotiomycetes; order Helotiales; species Helotiales sp. F229. Next base: position 2,531,237 of record MXAW01000011.1, read on the forward strand.
ACAATTTTGAGAATTACTTAATAAAAACGTAGTTTATTAAAGATATTTATTTAAAAATGGGTAATATGAATAAGTATAGATGTTAAACGTTGGAATATTTTAATTTAAATATTATATTAATATTTATATTGTTTATATAAATATTCAAATATAAACCCGATGAGAATGGATATATTTTGAGATGCCGATTATACATTATAATACGCGGAGACCTTTAAAGCGAACCTACGATTATTTTAATATACGTAAATATTTTGGTAGTTAAATCATTTAAAATAGCCATAGCGCTTATAATTGAATTTGATTTAAAAGTTAAATGTTTTGATGTAATTAACGTATTTATTAATGCTTTCTAAGATACAAACAAAGAAATAGTTTATTATAAATTCCTTCCTGGATTTTAAGAGCCAAGAAAAGTATTGCGGATTAATTGTGTACTTTACGAAATACGCAATTCCCTTTATTTCTGATATAAATACGTTAATAAAACTTTAATAAATTTGGGGTTATTTCCTTGTTTTAAAAAGCCTTATATATTTACAAACCCTGAACACAAAATTTTAGTGTTATTTTATGTTAATAATATTTAAATGCCTTTTTATTGAAATAATATAAAGCTTGGCAAAAAACTTATTAAAAAGCTTAACTAGATATATAATATATATAATTTTGGAGATATTAAACAATTTTTAAGGATTAAGATAATATGTGATTGAAAGTGTAAGACTATTTTCTTTGTTTATAATTAATATATTAAAAAGATTACTTATAAGTTTAAGTAAGTAAATGGGAAGTATTCTATAATCCCGTTACTTTAAATTGAGCTTATAAAATCTAATGGTTAAGTATTAAAAAAAGTTATTAAAGTATATTAAGAAAGGGTTAAGTTTATGTTATATATAGTGATTGTTATACGACTAGATGTTGTATATGCCGCAGCCTTTTTTTTATAATTTACCATAAACCCTGGATTAAAGCACTTTATAGTCATATATTGGCTTATTTAGTATTTGTTTAAAATGCGCTTTTTGGGGATTATATTTAAAGGTAATTGAATACGGGTTATGTTTATTGTTTTTGATATTTTATTTGTAAATGATTCTAAAATAAGGCGATTATTGTAAAAATATGTGATTTTAATATTTAGTAGTTTAATGATTTAGAAAACATCTTAATAGTCCACGATTATAATTTTCATAATAAAAGCGGAGTTACTGTTTTTTGAGTATATGGGAAAAGAAGCCATAGCGTTTTAACGATTTTTTAAGGACTTGTTTTTGAATATTAACGAATAGGTTTACGAAAAATCTGTTTTGTTAGAAATTTAAGCAATTTAAAATTCTTTTAAATTTTAAGGATTAAAAATCTTAAATCAAGAAGTTATGAACACATTTATTAAAAACATATTAACATTTTATGTGTATTTTCATTTATTAAACTAATTTTTCTAATTTTAACAAATGGGTATCTTTTGTTACTTTAAATAAAATAAAATAAAAATCTAGCGTAAAAAACTGCAAAAAAAACCCCGAGCCCACGTGAAATCTAACGAAAGCTCACTCATAAACGTAATATCCTCGTAATTCCTTTTAATAAAGCCGTTAATAATTGATCCTTTTTAAAAATCTTCCCAGTAACAGCACTAGTTCTACTAATAACATTATCATTATTCTCATCCTTTTTTTTATACCTAATACCAGAACAACAAAACCTAATTAATAAGATTTTAATCTTTTTTTATCCTCTTTTTTCCCCACTTTTATAATCTAATTTACTTTCCCTTAATAGGGTTTTAAAGGTTATGCAAATTGCGCGAACACTTTATATAATATTAGTAGAATACTCACAATTTTTTTAAAAAGGCTTACTAAAAAAAAGGGCTGTTTTCAGCTTTGAAGAGGGAGATTAACTGAATATTGTACTAAAGGATTTGAGGAGGAATAATACAACAAGTATGTTCAGAGGTATAGTTATAATAGCGTGAATTAATAAAAAGGGTATTAGTAAAACATTTGCCTTTATTACTGGGGTTATATACGGCAAAACAGATATATAAAAGACAAGGCTTAATAAATCATTAATTTAAGAATATATATTAACATTTGCTTATAATTATATAATAAAAATAAGTATAAAACATAATAATAAAAAATATATTATACTCACGCTTAACAAGTAAGGCCTTGGATTTTGAATTGTGCTTTAAGAAAGTGTAAGACTTATGAGGAAATTTTTAAGAACGTGAAGGTATATCCGGAACGGATGACAAAGATATAATCGAACGTTTTTAATTTAAGCTTTTATTATTTGAACATTGTGATTTTCCTAACTTTTCCTTAATAAATATATAAGCATTATAATTGTTAATTATATTATAAGCTTTGCCTTTGCTTTTAGGAATTTGTGGAATAATAACCTGGGTAAAAAACAAGGCAAAAATAAGAGAAGGAAAAACGAGGCAAAAGAACATAAGACATTTACGGGGAACGGGAATTTAAACGAAAAAAAGTATATAAGTAAAAAGGGAAATTATATTAGACTTGTCACTAAATATAAAACAACAACGGGCGGATAGAATAAGCAAAATATTATTAAAGTCTGAATAAAAGGGATTTTTTAATTTAGAAAGAAAGGGATTTAAACGTACAACTTATTATATAAGAGGTAACGTAAAAGAAGATATTTAAGCGAGTTTATCCTTAAAAGTATTTATTTAAGATCATATCATTGATTAGCCTAGTGCTCAAAGCTAAAAAGCATAATATATAAAACATATAAAAGGATAAAAAGAAAACGGAATATTTACTTAAGTAATATAAAACTTATAATACTTATTATTTACTTTTTTAGCTGACTTAAGAGGCATTTTAATGGTATAAATTATTTAAATGATATATATAAAAATCAAAGAAAAAAATATAAAAGAGGCAGAAGATAAAGGCATAAGCGTGAATGTGTATAATGTTAATGTTAAAGGAAAATTGTTGTTTGTTGAAGTAAATACTTCTTTTATGATTATAGCCCAATGGGCGTGATTACTTAATCACTGGCTGACGCGCTTGGGCCACTTAATAACATATTAATTAATAAGCGATGTATAACAAAGCATAAAGTGAATTTTGACTCAGTTAATGAATAAATATGATTTACTTTTATTTCTCGTAAACTTAATTTAAAGTAATTACTTAATTCTTAGATTACTTAATTATAGTATTAATCGTATAAATCTAATCTCACTTTAACGCCAGGAGCACTTGCGCAGAGCCTTATTATTTTGAACTTAAATTAAGTATTTGAAATCAAATAAAACAATAATAATATATAATTCTTTATTTTTTTTATGTTAAATTTATGATTGTATATTTTTTTATATATTTTAATATATTAGTTTAATACGCTTTAATTGCATATTTGTTGTTTATTTTTATTTGTTGTACCTTATATTTACTAATAGGTGTTATGTTTATATTGGACGTAATAATTGTTTATATTATATGATCTCATTACGTGTATTAGTTATATACCCATATATTTCTTTTTTTTTTGAATTTGTACAGCGCTTGTACATAATTATTCATATGATTTATAATAAATGAATTATGATCCAAGGTATATAATTAATATAATTGTTCTTTTTGGCTATGATCATATGTTATGCATTAGGGATAGCGAGCTTTTGATTATATGAATAATATCTTATTATAAGGGTATGTTGCGTAATAAGCTCTATTATTATGTTAGTATATTTAATAAGATTTAATATATGCTTATATAAGCATTTTATATATATATTTCTAGCTTGTAATCTTATCTTAAAAAAGGTAACGCTTAATTCATCTTATTAAACACACTCACACACTTCTCACTTCCAGTGATTGTAGAGATCTCTCACACTTTAAAAGACCTGCTCCACTTTCCGTATCACAAACAAGCATAAATTTAATAATATCCTCGTCTTTATTAACCATTTCAATAAATAAACTATAAACATTCTTTGCCAAAAGACCTTAAATGCCCACAATTCTATAAAATTATATATATATATCATATATATAAATACTTTAGCCCCTTAATTAATATAACTTTTAATAAAAAACCTTAATTTATCTCTTGCTTTTAAACCGCCTTTTCTTTAATTTTTAGCATTAAAAAACAGCTTTTCATAGCTAATTACCTTTAAACTAATAATTAAACTAAAATATATAACTAATACCTTTAACATAAACTCTGCCCTTTCATCTTTTATTATTAAAATAATTAATCCAAGTTTTTATTTATTATAAATTACGCTTAAACATCTCTCTCATATAATTTTTTAAAAGGCCTCTCGCCATTTAAAATAATCTATAAATATATATTATGCATTAATTAAAATTAAAAAATCAACTTACTAAACTTAATATCCCCCATTAATAAATTAAATACATAATAAGTTATAAAATATATTACGCGCTATTACACGGCATAAAATATAATTAAGTCTAGCCTTTTAAAGTCTTAAGCAAAAATGGCCCAATTTTATAACCGTTCTTATCGTATAATTAATTTTAATATAAACAATTTTATCTGGCTTAATATGCGTTACTTTTTAATTACTCGCTTTTTAAAGAAATTAAACTTTCCCATTAACGATTTATTTTAAATATTAAAGAAGGTTAAAAGCTCATATTGCCTGAAATTATTAATAAATATAAAAATATATAATATCTTCTTTATAACAAAGCTTAAGAAAGACCTTAACAACCCTTTAATAAATCAACAAAGTATATCACTTCCGCTAATTAATATTACTAAAAACAACAAATAAAAAATCAAGAATTTACTCACTTACTAAAAGCAGCGTAGTAGCCTTTCTTATAAAATCTCTTAGTTAAACTAAAACATTAATCTCACTTAATACAACGCCTTAAACATTAAATATGCTTTTGTAAAAATTTAGAAATTCTATCTCAATAATCTAACATAAACAAGTCCCTTTATAAAGCTATTTTAATAGCTTAAGGCGTTCTACAATAAAGTAAACAACTACAACTACTTTAATAAAAACAAAGAAATAGACGAACACTCAAAAACAAGCTTTTTCTAAAAGGGGGGGTAATATAACAATTAATACGAATTAAAAGGCATTCAAGGAAGCTTTCTTAATTAAGCATTACTAAACGCCTAAGCAAGATTAACTTAACAACACTTCTTATATATAACCCCTTTTCCCTCCTTACCTTCTTTTTTTCTTAATTATAAATTCTAAAAAAATCTTGATTACTTTCACTATATCTTTCTTAATATATAAAGCCTTTATTACAACATAATACTAATCTTTATAAGGCAAGCGTCACAATTAAATTTAAAATCGAATAATTAATTATATTTAATTAGTTATTAAATTTAAAATCGAATAGTTCATTATATTTAATTATTTATTAAATTTAACTTAAATAATAAAGTATTATTATATATTAAATTTAAAATCAAATACTTAATTATATTTAATTATTTATTGAATTTTAAATCGAATAATTAATTATATTTAATTATTTATTAAATTTAAAATCGAAAAGTTAATTAAGTTTAATTAATAATAAGATTTAAACTTAAATTTAAATAAACAAATACCTAATTATATTTAAATTAATAAATATTAAGTTTAATTAATCAAACTTATTATTTATTAATTTAAATATAATTAAGTATTATTATACATTGAATTTCAAATCGAATAATTAATTAAGTTTAATTAATAGTAAAATTTAAACTTAAATTTAAATAAAAAATACTTAATTATATTTAAATTAATAAATAATAAGTTTAATTAAGTATTAAATTTAAAATTTAATTAAGTATTAGTACTTATTAAATTAAAAATTGAATAATTAAGTATTAGTATTTATTAAATTAAAAATTGAATAATTAATTCTTATTATAATAATACTTACGACACCTTCATAAATATTTTATATAATTAATTAATATTCCCTCAATTTTTAATAATATATTATTTATTAATTTAATAAAATAATATTTTCTTACTTCTGTATTAATTCCACAATATAATCTCTGAATTAAAACATTATTTTAAAATAGGTTTAAAATTGGTTTAAATATAATTCCTTAAATAATCCGTTAATTCGGGTTTAAAATATTATATTACTTTTATTATAAATTCTATAATTATTGAATTTCTTTAATTAATCAAAATGCCTTTATTAATATTCTCACAAAGGGGAATCATTTGTCCCTTAATTCAATTAAATGGCTAAGCCTTAATTAAAGGTATAAATAATTAAATGCTTTAAATTAATTTTGTCATTTAAGACCTTTTTATTTATAATATAAATTAATATAATACTAATAAATTACGCAAGAATATATTAAATAAAAAGGTTAATATAATCTTTAACAAAATAAATAATAAAATCTATATATTATTAAAAAAGTGGAGAAAAAATCCCTTATTATATATTTCTTTAAATAACCTTTATAGTAAGTCCGTTATAGCTTTAATTACCTTTTAAAACTATTAAATCCATTACTCTTAATAATTAAGGCATAATCCTTGAAGACTACTATGGTATCATTTAAATGGCGCTTTTTATATAACAAAAAGAGAGTATATAACCCCTGTGGACTAATAATAAGGCTATACTTTTAATAATATTTATTAAATTAAAAATCAAATAATTAATTAAATTAAATTATGTTTTGAATTTAAAATCAAAAAGTTAATTAAATTAAATTATTTATTAAATTTAAAATCGAATAATTAATTATATTTCATTATTTAATATATATTAGTTTAATTATTAAATAAATTTAAAACTAAATAAAAAATACCTAATTATATTTTAATTAATAAATGTTAAGCTTAATTAATTATTAAATTTAAAATTTAATTAAGTATTAAGGTTTAAATTCTTTTTTTAAAGGTTTTAAGTTAAAATAGATTTTTATTTGATAAAAAAGCTTTTAAAAAGATTGATTTTTTAAGCATTCTTTTTATAATATATTTGTTACAAGTATATAAGTTAAATTATTAATATTCTTACTTTTATAAATATAAAAGGAAATCATTTATATTTAAATCATTAAAATGAAATTAATAAAAATAAGTTATATTTAATAAAGTTAAAATATAATTATATATTATTGTATTGAATTTAAAATCAAATATTTAATTATATTTAATTATTTATTGAATTTAAAATCGAAAGGTTAATTAAGGTTAAAATCAAATTAAAAATATTTAATTATATTTAATTCTTTATTTAATTCTTTTAACAAAATACCTAGTTATATTTAAATTAATAAATGTTAAGTTTAATTAATTATCAAATTTAAATTTAAATAAAAAAAAATACTTAATTATATTTAAATTATTAAATTTAAAATTTAAAATTTAATTAAGTATTAAGGTTTAAATTCTTTTTTAAAGGTTTTAATTTAAAATGGATTTTTGTTTATTAAAAAAGCTTTAAAAAGCTTTGCTTTTTTAAATATTTTTGTTTATTAAAAAAGCTTTAAAAAGCTTTGCTTTTTTAAATATTTTTTATAATGTGTTTATTGTTAAATAAGAATATTATAATTTGTACAAGTATATAAGTTAAATTATTAATATTATTACCTTCATATATATAAAAGTAAATCAGTTGTATTTAAATTATTAAAAGGAAATTAATAAAAATAAGTTAAATGTTAGAACATTTTTAAATAAGAAAGTTTTATTATAATATAATAACGCAAATATTATTATATTATTATGTTATATATAAAATAATAATAAATGGGTATATAGATATATATATATATGCCAGGCCTTAAATCAGCACCTTTTTTAATATATAACTTATTTTAATATAATTTATTAATTCATAAGTTATTTCATTAATAAGTCATTAGTATATAACTCACCTTTAGTATAATTTATCCTTAATATAACACATTTTTAATTCAACTCATTAGTCAATGAATTATTTAATAAATGACATATAAATCGTTATAATATAAATTTTATATAAGTTATATTTTAATATTTAATTAAATAAGATATAAAGATATGATTAAATATCGTTGATTTATAAAGGATATTATCGTGCGGAATAGGGTTATTTAATTAAGTGAGCCCTTATTTAACATATATTTTTAATTATATAAAAGCTTTCCTTTATAAAACCAGACGTTTTTACCACTACCTTTAGACTTACTGTTTTCTTTTACGACAATTATATAATCTTATTATTTTTTATATAAGGGAATGTTATTTATTTAATATTATTTATAATTATGCTTAAACCTCTTAAATCCTATTTAAAATTACTTTAACGAAGGGGCACACAGTTACTATAATGAAATCGGTTAAGGCATGTATTTTTGTTTAATTCTCTGTTTATAAACCCAAGTCCTCAATGCCAGAAAAGTTTCAAGTCTTAGGCGCCAATGTTCATTCACTGCTTGAACCACTATCCTCACATCTTTGCGCGTTTTCTGGCCCGCTCGCGGCTGGCGATGGGACCGCGAGAAACTATCTACCCAAACTCGTCGTTGGAACCACCATCGTCATACCTTTGCCCGTTTTCTGGCCCGCCTGCCACTCATATGTAGCAAGCCACAATCTCTTTCCATTATTATGGTGGTAGATAGGATTGCAAGAAACCACTAGTCGACACATCTGGCGCCCTTTATGGCACGCCTGCCTCTCATGTGGGGCAAGCCACAACCTCGAATACTTTCCATCGTAATAAACAGGTGGGACCGCGAGAGACTACTTTCTCATTTTACCGGGGCATAATTTTATGGGAGTCGCTACCCATGTGCTTGCGCAGTATTCAAACTCAAACACACTCAGTCTCTCAAAGCCGTAAGCCGTAAGGATTGTTTCTCTTAGAGAAAGTGTTCACCAACCTCGACACTTTAAGGCGTATTCCTTTGAAGGAATTAATCCCAGAGGGAGGCCCTCCTCCTCATTCTCCCAAATTCAAACTGGAAGTCTTATCAACAAGAAGTCCCACTGTTTCAGGGATGACCTGGTACCGGAATTTCATCCTGTCCACCATGCGATTCCTAAAATCAGATATCGATTGCTCAATCTCATGAGAGACTCCTTCGAAATGAACCTCAAATTCGTCCGGGTCAATCGGTGCCCCGCCTAGGACGCTACCGTATGGACGAAAGCCGGGATTCCACTCCGGCTTCATCGTAATAGATACGGCATGCTTATGTCGTTTATATTTCATATTCATGATGATCTCCTGTGCATCATTCATAGGTGCCTGAAATCCCCTTGCAAATCTGCAGACATCAGGAGTAAGATACTTTTCATTCTTAAGAACGATCATTCTCTTATCCCAACTGCGACCAGGTCTCAGGGTCCCAAGAGAGACTGTGGGCTTGTTTCCCTCAATCCATCTATTCTCGCCGACTTCCTCGAAACCAGCCTCGGATTCAATTTTCTTGATATCTCTCTCCATTTCAATTCTCCCAAACAATGTATGGGCATCGTAGTGGAACCATGTGTCGAGGGGACATAAAATGGCATACTCTCCGGCATTGCGTTCATCACAGAACCCCCTGACGATCGTAATCTCCTTGATGCCCTTGATGCCCGGCCATACATTTCTTTTGCTCGCATACTTAGGATCGATTCCATGGAGTGTTTTCAAGACTCTGGTCTCTCTCAGAAGACGCTCGTCATCCCACCAGTTCACCAGCAGATTGTATGGATCATCGCCATTCCAAGCACAGCATTTATTATTCTCCCAAGTAACCTCGTGAAACGCAACCCGAGGCACCTCCAATCCCTTCTGTCCAAAACCAATAACAGAACCAAAGCAACTTGACTCTCCAAAGTACACCACGTCAACCTTGTGGTTGTAATATACCATCATGTTCTGAGGGTTCGGCAGATCGAATTTATCCATGAAATTCTCGTATAGCTTCTTCCCCTCTACCCTTGATTCACTACATACGTGCAGGATCGCAGGAGCTCGAAAGCATCGCTTCAGCAATGACAGTTTACTCGGGATATTTTCATCATATTCCCGGCGGTGTCCAATCTCGAAAACTCGTGGTTCCATCGCGGCGAATCTCCATATCTTCAGTCGTAGCTCAGCGACGAGCCGCATCAGCGGGAATCCTTCGGTGTTGGCACCGATTATCAATGAATCAAATTTCGCTTGCATCTCTTGTATCTGCATGGCCGCGGCGTGCGTACTGGTGCCCATCTTGACATTTGTCGTTGATGGTGTTGTTCGTGGAAGGAGTCAAGGAGATGGAGTGTCGCGATAGAAGGTAGCTTGGGCGGCGGCGTCGCGAAAATTCCGCAGGCAGAGGTGAGCACGTGGGACGGGTCAATATTTTTTTAAGGTTTCACATCCACACATTGCGAGGCTGCAAAGTAAATTAATTGTTTTGTTTGTACCCAGAGGAAACGGGAGGGATGAGCAAGGCGTGCCACTTGGTATTGGGAATTATGAAAGAATCCTCAATTAAGTTGAAGATAGTCTGATACTATCACAAGGAAGCACCCACTGAGCGTCCTTTGCCCTAGGAGCCAAGTAAGTTGTAGGTAGATGATTACTTGAAAAATGAAACCATAGATTTGACTTAATGCATGTGATCGCTGTGACTCTGAATCAGAATAGGCTTACCTTCTCTTTCTTCTACTCAGTATCTTTGCCTGCCATTTGAACTTGACCGTGTCTCCTTCCCTTTTCTAGATTTATTTCCTGCCTGTCCCCTATGGAACAGTACTGTAGAGCCCCAAACGTGGTGAATTAAATCCTACCAAACTAATGACACTTAAGATGTACAGTACTTCCCCTCAAGCCCGTCTCTCCTTCTCAATATTCGTGAAACTGTATACTGTGAGCCTTTCTCTTGCTTCGATATAAGTAGATGTCCTCCCAAAGTGGGAATTGATTTTTTTTTCGGATTCGAAATTCGTAAATTAATTGTTTACTTCTTGTCTTGGCAAATTAGCCGAGATCGTTCCTTCCCCGCAAATCCAGGTGATGGTACCTATGCCTGACCGTCGTCCCAACACTGACAATCCATCCACAGTCATCCCCAAGATGGCTTCTGACGGACCTCAGCATGCCCCCCTCGGCAGAGAGATTGAAAAGAAATTGAATGATTATCTGACTACTGTTGAAAGGGCAAAGAAGTCCCTGGAAAGCTTGAATGGAACCGCAAATGTGGCCAAGGAGCATCGGGCAGCCTATGTTCAGGCCAGCGAGAAATTAGAACTGGCCCGCAAAGGGCTAACTGAGACCTCTGCAGAGTTTGAATCCGTTCGGAAGGAGTTGGAAGAAGGCGAAGTTGATGAAGAGAGTCTGCAGGATAACATCGGGGCGATATATGACCAGGAAGAGCCTGCATCTAAGATGCTGTTCTCCCAGTCCATCGCCTATGTCAAGCGGTGTATGGATCGAGAAGATTTCGATGGGATAGATCCCGATGTGAAGCAGCTCTTGTTCGATAGGTCTGCTGCCATCCAAGCAGACAAGATTCAAGCTCTGGAGCGTGATGTTGAAACACTTCAGCAGGCCAACGCAGAGCTGAAGGAAGGAATCGAACTGGATGATCGACTGAACCAGGCAAAGGTAAACAGCCTCGATCACGCAGAGATAAGTACTCTTGTCCAGCTTGAGAAAGCTTTGAAAAAGAACAAGGAGAATCAGCGGACACTTCATATTCAGCGGCTTGAGATCGATGAGCATGCAACCTTCGTAGCCAAAGCTAGGAGAGACGCCGAGGGGCATGAAAAGCAAATGAAAGAAATGAAGACTCTCACCAAAACTCTGAAGAGTGGAGGCTTGAAATTGTTGAAGAATGCTAACGCCAAAGGCCTGCAGTACGAGCAGACCGCAGGGGAATATCTTGAAGATATCCAGAGACAGAGCCTAGAGCTCGAACGGAAGCAACAGATCATTGAGAATCAGACTGACAATCTCATGAATACCGAGGAGCGGCTACGAATTGCTGTTGACAGGAACCTCGCTTTACAGAGTCGACTCAATGAGCAGAAGAAGTTATCTGATGATGCAATCGGCTCCGCACTCAGGTATCAGCTGGAAAAGAATGACGCCGAAGTAGTCAATGAAACAAATCTCACCAGAATCAATCTGCTGAAAGAGGCAAACACAAACCTGGAGACTGAGAAGGGCAAAGTTCTGGAGGCTAATGACGGTCTCAAAACACAACTGAAGAGAGCTACCGACAAGGCAAAGGTTGTTTCGCAATTGAATCTGACTATTGTCAATCTTGGAAATCGGAAGGCTTCTTTGGAAGAAAAGTTGAGGTCTGCCGAGGCAGAGGTCGAACGGCTCAAGTGGATCGAAGCGGACGTCCCGAATGAGTTGGAAATCTCGAGACAGCACTACCATCATCTTGCGGTTAGCTATGATGATCTGCAAAGCTTATATGACAACTTGAAACTTGAGCAAGAGCAGCTCAAGGAGAAATCCGAGTCCTCGGGAGAAGACCATGAGTCTTTGAAGACGAATCATGCATCTCTGAACGCAGAGTATGAGGCTCTCAAAATACAGCATGAGTCTTTAAAGACAGACCATGCTAAGTTGGCAGGCCAACATGAGGCTTTGACTACCAAGTGCGACACCCTGGAGAAAGCCGCCAGAGTCCAAAGGGATCAGATGGTACACCAAGGTGAGAATTTGAAACAAGCAGAAGCTTCTCTCGAAAAGACCCAGCTGGAGCTGGTCAACCTCGGCCGATCATTTGGTATCAAAGAGAGGCATCTCATCTTCATGAGAAACGAAAAGGATAGACTGGCACTTCAGGTCTTTCAACTGAACAGGACCACCAGCGATCAGATCACCGATCTGACCGCAAGAAGAGTAAATCTTCGTCTGAAAGATGCCCATATCCGAGAACTTGATAGACAATTGAAGGGGGAGCTGGGTTCGGTCGCAGACCTTCAGAAGAGAGTCGAAGACCAGGATGCCGTCATCGAGTCCCTGCAGAATGATGTGGAAGACAGAACCCGAGAGTTTGATACCGAGATCAGGTCCAAGGATCGATCAATTTCATCTCTAGAATCCGAAAAGAGGGTTCTGCGGACAACGACCACCGCAGAGATTGTCGACTTGAATGCGGCTCAAATGAATAACCGCATAGCATGCGAAAAACTGCAAAAAGAGCTGCAATTCAAGACATACGATATGTTAGCGGACCTCGAGCAGGAAAGTCGCTTGGTTCTCGATTTGAAGAGGCATGGTGAGAGCTTGGTCAACGCCTTGCACTCCAAGGCCAAAGAACTCGAGCATATGACTGCAAAGAATGCGGAGTCTGATGTCAAGTACCAAGATGAGGCTCAAAGATCTTCAGACTTACAAAGTCAGCTCTCTGAATCCCAGACTGAAGTCGAGAGACAGAAAAACTTGGTCGCAAACGAAGAACGGAATTTGAAAGAGGCCCAAAAGTCTCTGGTTGTATTGGACTCGTCTCACCAGGAGAGCATAAAGGTCATATCGCAACTTGTAGGCTCTTTCGCGCCATTCAGTGGTGTGAGTCTTAAGACTTGGGCAACTGTTGTGAAAGACATTTTCTCGAGATCTTTCGTCCAACTTCAAGTACGCAATACTCGGAACACATGGGCCCTGTTGCCTACCTGGACCACCGGTATACGAAACGTTGAGGATGACTTCAGTCGTCGACCAACATCTCTTCTTGCGGTCCAAATATATGGAATGCTGCACGAGAAGATTGATATGCTCGACGAAAATGCAATGCTGCAGATGATTTATGGGGTCATCCGAGGGGTACCCGATGCAATCAGTACACAGGTACTCGTTTTGTGCCTTCGGAAATTCCTAGCCTGGAAGCCCACTAGATTTAACTTCAGGAATGGTGTTCTTCCAATGGCAATGTTGCAACTGAACGCCCAGTTGTGCTTGAGATATGAGGATCTTTGGAAGAGAGTAGGCTTCGAGGACCATTCTCAGAGGCTAATGGCTTGGGCAGTGAAGTGTGACGGAGTCATCGGCGATATCCTGACTGTTTTAAAACAAGAAGGTGATCTCACAGTGATTTTGGAGCCCTTGGGAAATCGTGTCCTGCACCATCGTGGTGGGATACATCTCATTTCATATGTGGACTCGAAATGGATGTTAATGATAGTTGTAAAGGACCAATCCTTGAGGCTGGTCGATAAATCATTGATACACCTGGATGTAGAGAAAACCGACTTTGAGGTTTGGGTTTACAAAATTGTTATTTCCGAAGAATTTGGGGTAGTGGAGATGTTCAACCGCAAGGAAGAACACATTCAATGGTTCCGAGAGTTTGTTTTACCTTGGGGGAGCAAGGTGAATGATATACTTATAGTAAGTAGGTAGACCAATGGATATATTTAAAGTTTTCTGACCTTCATCTTCATCTTCAATACTTGTAACAAATTGCGTACTCGTTTTACTTTTAATCGGGTAGTGAAGGCCCTCAAAACTCTGCTTTCAATCACAGTATATTTGACTCGACTCGAAGTTCAGGAATGTAGCCATGGTTTGGTAGGCTCTTGCACACATAACGCACTCATTCTCAACATGCCAAGAGGAACCAGAGGATACTATCAACAGACGGTATTTGTCAATGATTGCTGGAGAATCTCGATGTGACCTCTCCCATTTCGCTCTGACCGAGAAGCCCTGCCCATTCGCCAATGAGCATATGTGAAGCTTGCGAATTGATGGCCGTTGACAACTGAGGCTTCTGGAAATCATCTTGACGATCTGCCGTTCAGCTTTCTACCTCAACCAAGGGCACCGGAATCGCTTGTGAATACAGGCAAGTGGTTGTGGGTTTGCTTTTGCTTAGTCAGCTAGTTTAAGGAACCTAAAATTATTTATAAATATAGGCAAGTAATGGTTCTGCTTCTGCTTCTATTTTTCTTGCTCGGTGAGCTTGGAATCGCTTGTGCATACAGGCAAGTGGTTGTGGTTTTGCTTTTGCTTAATCTGTTGGTTTAATAGTCACGTTTTTAGTCATGTGCTCGCTTATCGAGCATTTAAAGGGGGGGGCTTCGTACAAAGCTCCTCTTTCCTCCACACATATAAACCACTAAAGGATTTTACCCTTATTATGTGTCTGTTTTTCAATTAAAATACGTGGTATTACCCAAGTATAACGACATTGATTAATTATTCACTTATTCAAGGAGTTATTAACGTCATAAATCGATGCTTTTCATTATGGTAAACTTTGGATTAACAAGTTTATTGGCGAAACTTGACGTATTTCGAAGCCGGCAAGACAGTTCGTCCTATAATAACTCGTCTTAAATAGAAGGCAGGAATGACACCCTCGAAGGTTGAGATCGGGAGGCTATTATTGCTTGAAGTTATAAGGAGCATTGATTTATTAAGGGCTATAATTGCTTCAAGTTATCAGTACTCGCGACGACGGCTTTACGACGAATTCGACTACCTTTACCTCCCTTTTCCTCTCCGTAGTCGACCTCCTGCGTACGCCAACCCTCGACCTCTTCACTGAGCCATTCGAGGCACCATCACCACTGTACGGCTCCTGCGTACTTTACAAACCATTCGACTACTTCTCTCCTCCTCTCCGGATTCGACCGCCTGCGTACTTCACAAACCATTCGACTACCTCTCTCCTCCTCTCCGCATTCGACCTCCTGCGTATTCTACAACTATTCAACTACCTCTCCCCTCTTCACCACATTTGACCTCCTGCGTACACTTTAATATCTGACCTTTTTATTGAGCTATTCAGATGACTTACCTTTAAGTTATCGAGTTTCCTCTTGACTGAATCTCCCACTTCTTCTTTCGATTACCCCTTTTCCAAAAAAGCCACGTCACTTTACCACTGTCATATCATTCCACTACGTCACTTGTTTTAAAGCTGACTCGATTCTTCGGTATAAACTCAAAATCGAGTACACATTGACACTAAATCTCCGCATTGATGTCCCCCCTGTATATGGTACAGACCTGCTTTAGTTCTAATTACTAAAGCTCCAGCGCGAGGCTTTGATATATGTTTTAAGGGGTTAAGTGGAGAGATTTAAGCGTTACTTTTAAGTATTACTTTTGGCTTTAAGCGTTATTATATTTATTACTCGTTTATTTGTTTATTTATTTACCTTTGGTTATTAAACGAGCACTTGGATTTGAGGGAGATGTTTCTCAATAAAGAAAAATTACTAGTGTTAGTTTAATAGTCACCTTTTTCAAGTTAGTCATGTGCTCGCTTATCAAGTATTTAAAGGGGGGGCTTTGTATAAAGCTCCTTTTTCCTCCACATACATAAACCACTGAAGGATTTTATCCTTATTATGTGTCTATTTCTCAATTGAAATACGTAGTATCACCCGAGTATAACGACATAATCACTTAATTTAAAGAACCTAAAATTATTTATAAATATAAGCAAGTGATAGTTTTATTTCTGCTTCTGCTTCTTTTACTTAAAATCGCTTGTGAATATAAGTAAATGGTTATGGTTTTACTTTTGCTTTTACTTTTTTTTACTTAAAGAACTTAAGATCGCTTATGAATATAAGCAAGTAGTTATGGTTTTGCTTTTATTTACTTAATTAATTTAAAGAACCTAAAATTATTTATAAATATAAATAAATAATACTTTTACTTTTACTTTTACTTCTTTTACTTAAAGAACTTAGAATATATATAATGATGATAATAATGATTATTTTCATTTAACGATTTAATCACCTAAGGCCTCTTAATGGGTATAAAGATATATTAAATTAAAGACTTATATATAATTAATTATAATATAGCTTTATATTTTAATAATACAAGGCTTATGATAATTAAAGAATCATTTATTTAAATTAAATTAATGTTTAAATTACTTTTTAAATACAAAGTTATAAATCATTAATATATATATAAGATTATAATAAGGTTTAAAATATCTTTTACTTATTAATAAAATATAAATTTCAATCTTATAGTATATAATAGTAGATTATAAAAAAATTAAATTTAAAAAGGCTTAATTTAATATAAGATTATTAATATTAAATTTAAATTTAAATTTAAATATATTATATAAACTTAAAAATTAATAAATAATAATTAATTATTAACTGAATTGTAATTGTAAATGTAATATTTAATTAGATTCACTTTATTTCTGAATCTCAAATTCAATGACTAAATAAATTAAATTAAGTTATAAACTATAAATAAAATAATTAATTTAACTTTATTTATTAATAAATTTTAAAATTAATAACGAAATAATTTTTTTAAATTTAAAATATATGTTTATTAAAATATAAATGTAATTATGAACTTTAAAGGTTAAAATTAAAATTAAAATATTAATAATATTAATAATATTTAAAAAGAAATATTTAATTTAATATAGAATTATATAATTTAATATATAAATAATAATTAAATAATATATAAAAGTAATGTTTAAAATGATGAATGAATATATTTATTTATAAACTATAAAGATATAGAATTAATGTTATTATATTAATAAATTATAAAACATTAAATTAAAAAGGTTTAATTAAAAGTAATATTATTTATAAATCTCAAATTTAATCATTAATTAAATTACCTTTATTATAAATTTTAAATTAAATAATTAATGAAATAATTTTTATTATAATTTTTAAATAAAAGTCTAATAAAATATAAAATTAATATTAAGATGAATAAACTTTATGTTAATTAATCTTGTTTAATTTAATGTTTTATGTTTATTAATATATTAATTAATCATTTTAAATATTACTTTTATAATTATTATAATTATTAATAATGTAATATTTAAAATTTATAATAAAAGTTGTTTAATTAATTATCTAATATAAGGATATAAAGGTTAATATTTAATATATAAACTCATTTTAAACGACATATAAGTTATTATTAAATATTAACTGAATTTGAAATGGAATAATTAATTAAATTCCTCTTATTTTTAAATGTCGAATTTAATAATTAATTCAATTAATTTTTAATATAAATCTTAAATCTAATATTTAATTAAACTTAATTTCTTTTATAAATTTTAATTTTAATTATTAATTAAATTGAATCTAAGAATTAACTTAATTTGTTTATATATTTAAAATTAACTAATTAATGAAATGATTTTTATTTTTAATCTTTAATTTAATAAATAGTTTAATTTAATATAATAATAAACCTTAAGTCTAATAATTAAATAAATCATTCTTATTATAGATTTTAAACAAGAATTTATAAAAATAAATAACAATTATAAAGTGTATTAAATTTTACATTTATTTATAAGTTTAAAAATTTAAAAATTAAATTAAAATATTATAAAACGTTAAATTAAAAAGCATAATGTAATATAAAGTTATATAATTTAAATTAAATATTAAAAATAATATTAAATATATAAATAATAATTAAATAATATATGAACTTTTAATTAAATAATTAATTAAATTATATTAATAAAAGTTTCTAATGTAGCCTAAAATTAAATTGGCTTTTTATAAAACACGGGATAATTAAGTTATAAGTATTAATAAAGCCTCCGGCGCTCTTGGCTCGCTTTTAAATTAGTCTAATATAAAACTGTCCTTAAATCTTTTAATATATAATAACTTTAATATTAAAATCACTAAAATAACGCGTTTAATATTTACGGCTATTACTTATTATAACTTAAAGAATCATTTATTAATATATACGTTAATTAACTTATTTATAAAGTCTTTTAATTTAATAACTTATTAATTTATTAACGTTTAAATTTTATAGAAACAAAAGCCCTTTTAAATGTTTATATATTATATATTATTTAAAACCTTAATAAAATTTAAAATTATTTTATAAGTATTAATAAATTTAATCTTTTATATTTAAAATCATAATAAACATTTGTAAATTATTTGAAAATTTTATTATTAAAATAACTAAAAATATAATTATAATATATAGTCTTTAAGACATTAATAACTATATTACTTAAAGACATAGCCTTAATTAAATTATTCTTTATAATAAACTTAACCGTTAAAATATTGTTTGACCTAAGTTTTATTTAAATTTTCTTCTTTAATAATTAACTTTAAAATGAACGTTAATATATTCTTTAAAAAGAATTAATAATTAATATCTAAGGTTTATTTACTTTTTCCTTAATAAAGTTTTAAACGGGAAAAAGCACTTTTATAATCTTTAAAGATTTAAGAATTATAACTAATGACTTAGTTATAATTAATATAGTTATTACTATAGTAATTAACTTTACTTTTTAAAAGAGTTTATAATTTGACTTTATATAAAACTTTTTTTTTAATTTAAGATTAAATAGTTTAAAACTTTAAAAAACGTTTTGTATTTTAAAATTATCCTTTTTTTAAGTTATTAATTTAATATAAAGGCTTTGAAAAGCTCTAAATCTTATTAAACTCGTTACTTTTATTATTAAAATATAACGGGGGTTTTTGTTTTATATATATATATATATATATGTTATTATTATTATTATAATAATTATTATTATAATCGAGTTTATTATTAAATATGTCTTTAATATTATCTTTATATTAATTGTTATTATTATAAGAATTATTATTTTCTTTTATTTTTACTTTTGCCTTTGTTTTAATATTAATATCTCTTTTAATATTTAATTATATAATTTTAAAAGAAAAGTTACTATGGTTATATTTGTTAATATTTGTAAAATTGTCTTTTTAGTTTTATATATCTTTTTTATAAAACTTTAATATTAAATAATCTCGTTTTACTTTTTTAAACTATTTATTAAGTGGTTTTTACTTTTTTTTTACTTTTTTAAAAGTAAGATATTTAATGTTATATTTATTTTTATAAATATTTATTATTAAGAGCTTTTTTTTTAACTTTTAATATATAAATCTTAAGTGTTAATAATAGATTTTAAGTCGTATAAAGCAAGATTTTTCTTACTTTTAATATTAATATCTTTATATTTTATTATTATTTTATTTAAGAATTTAATAAACTCAAAGTAAAAAAGTAAATCTGGACTGAGAACTTTCCCCACTCTTTTTATTAAAGTAAAAGCGGTATAATTAGTTAATGCTTTAAACTTATTATTAATAACCCGTAATTACTTGTTTTATTCTTTGATTAATTTCTCGTTTTATTTAGTTATTAATTATATTTTGTTTAGCTTTAGTCAGTTATTACTTAACTTTATTCGTTGATTTAGTATATATTCTATAATATATTTAAAGAAATCTTCTCTTTTATAAAAGATTAAATAATATAATATAATCTTAAAAGTATTATAAAAGTCACTTAACTAATTAATATTAATATACGTTTTACTATTATTTTTGGTATTAATTAATTTATTTTAAATAGTCATAACTTTAACTTTAAAAGGCAAAAGGTCCTTAAGTATTTTTTAAAAAATGTTTTATGCCTTTTTATATAAAGAAGATTTGTTTTAATTTGATTTTATAATTAATATATTAATATATTTAAAACATTTATTTTAAAATTCTTCTTTATTATTAATTATTTAATTATTGTTAAAAATGACTAAATCAGCTTTTTAGTCATAATTGTCGTCTATTATAGCCGGCCCTTTAGATATATTATTATTTATATTTATAAAGTCTACAAAATCAGGTATTTAAACGTGTTTTTTTTAATTCTTTTAAAACATCTTAGCCTTTTATTTAGTTCTTTTATTTTTTTTTTAAAAATTTTACACTTTAACACTGATTTTTTTTAAAGCTTTATCTTTATTACTATTTTTAAATATTAATATAATAGTCTTGTATTCTAGTTTGTTATATTCGGATTCGCTATTATTGTATTTGTTATTAGGTTAACCCTTTAAATATAACAGTCTAATATTAAGGCTTTGATTTTTGTTATATTTAACGTACTTTTTATTATTATTTTTATTATTCTTTAATTTAAAAGATTTAAATCTCGGTTTCTTATAAAAGAATAATAGTATATTAGTTATAGTTATTATTTATCTATTATATTACCTTATTATTAAAAAACGACAAAAAGCGATTTAAAATTAAAAAAAATAAACATAACTAAAACTAGCCGTAAATAATATATTTTTTAAAAAATAATATTAATAATTATTTTTAGATTTATATAAATTAATTAATTATATAAAAAATAAAGACTTTATATATTTAACGAGTTTTGATTTTTTATTATTTAAAATTATATTTAATATAAAAAGTCAAAAAAGCTTAACTTTATTTTATTAAAATAAAATATTAACTAAAAAGTTATAGTATTGTTTTAATAAATTCTATTTAAAAGTAATACGAATATATTAAGCTTAAAATATAAAAGATTATTATTAATTAAATATAAAACTTTAAATCTATGTTATTAAGATTTTCTTAGCCTTTAAATCTACATATAGTTTTATAAGCTATATACTATATACCCCTTAAAAATATTTTATATAAATATTTAAAATACCATTAAGAATACTATTAAAAATACCTTTTGTTATTGTTTTTTTATTGCCAATATATATTATAGCCTTTACTCCCCCGCACGCTATAAACCGCTATTAAATTAAAACCATTAAATAAAAAGGCTATTAAGTCATATTAAAAATATATATGCTTATATAATAAATATATATTAATTTATTTTAAATCATTATATTTCTATGTTATACTTACGTTTATTTATTTATATTCTTTATGTTTTTAATATTTATAATTATAATTAAAGTCATTATATTTAAAAAGTCTTTATTTAAAACATTTATTAATTTACTTTAAAAATTTAATCACTGTTTTATAAAATAAAGTCAAAAGATTTAAAGAAATTTTTTATTTTTTAAATATAATAATATATAAAACTCTAAATGGTTCTTAATACTTTAAAGTAATAACACTTAAATATTAGTATTTTAATATACTATAGTACGCTTTATGGCTGAGATACTTTTAAAAGTATTAAATCACTTAATAATTAATAAAAACTAAAATTACTTAATTATTTGTAATAATTCACTAGTTATAGTCTTAATCCAAAAGTTTACTTTATTAACTTTAAGAGTTAATAAAACAGCCGTTAAACCTTGTTTTTATATCTTTTCTTTTAAGTTATAAATCTTTTATTATTTTGTTAACGTAAAAAAGTCGCTTAGCCTTGGTAGTTTATTTTTTTTACCTTTTTTTATATTATAAGATGGCAGTTGTAGTACGCATTTATTACTTTAATAACGAATAGTCTGTGATTTACCTTATTATAAACAAGTTCTCTCTTGTGTCCATTAATAGCCTTAATATATATTATAAAAGGGCATTTGCCTTTAAAATAACCCTTTTGTCTACACTATAAATAATACACGTTATAGTAATATAAAGTACATTTGGGCTTAATATACTTTATCAATTAATTAATGTAATTTTATATTAAGTGTTTATACTTAATATAAGGGTACTTCTTTGTTTTATAATCTTAATTAAAATAATTAAAATGTCCTTTTTTATTAGTAATTCTACACATATAACATACCCTTTTATAAGTCATTACTAGATGTGACTTATTATTCTTCTTAGACTTATATATTTTTACTAAATATTAAATCTTATATTTAAATATTAAATGTCTAAGTCTTTTATAATAACAATAAACCTTGCCCTTTTGTTTACAATAGTTAAAAACATAATCATTAACACCACAATAACTGTACCTATTAAAGTAGTTTATTATAAAATAATTAAGTATTTTATAATTAAAATAAATTAACGCATTAATACACTTTAAATTAACTTACCTTTTAAAAACATAAGGTATTACTTTTTTATTAAAATTAATAAAAAATTAATTATTATCTTTTTTAATTATTAAAAGTGAAAAGTTCAAAGACTTAATATTAGATATCTTTATATTAAAATCTTTATCTATAAAAAGCCCGTTTTTATTAACCTTATTATTTTTATTAGTTTTTCTAGTTTTATTCTTTTCAAAGAATCCATCTGTGTTTACATTAAATATAGCTATAAACTTAATACTTAAGCTAAAACAAGAATTATTATCTTTTAATTTAAGGAAAAATTTATTATTATTAAGATTATTTTTCTTATAATACTAAGGCTCTATGAATTGCCTTAATACATTGTCTTTATATTCATTGTCATTAACAAATCGACGCTTTTTATTTCTTATGTCTTAATATATCTACTGATTCATTATTTATGTTTAATTCATCATTTATTATTAATAAATAAATAGATTAAAGTAAACTAATTATATAAGATTCATTAAATATAAATTTATTATAAAAGGTGACATTATTCTTTATAAAAGGTTATAACTTATCTCGCCTATAAGACCTATTCTGTTTATGCCGTTTATGTTATTTATATTTATATTTATCTTATTTATACTGATATTTCCTATAGACATATTTTAAGGCATAAAACCAAAGAAGTCATATATATCGTCTTCTTTGAGTTTTAAATAATCCTTAAACGGGAATCTAAACTTATTAATATCTATAAACTTATAATTTCCCTTTTAATATAAGTCTTTAATTTATAATAAACTCATGTTATTTTTAATATAACAATATTTTTTAAACTATTTTAAGCTATCTTTTTTTTATTTTTTCACAAAAGCCAACATTTAAAGGCACTAAGTCTTATGTTTTTTATTAAATCTTAAAAGCTTTTAAATATCTCTTATATATTTAAATAATAATAAATTATTTTAACATATTAAAAAAATAAATATAAATTCTTTTAAATCACAGATATATTTATAATTCTTTATTAAATATTTTATATTATAATTATTATATCCTTTTAAAAATTTATATTAATTAATAAGTCCTTTATATTTTACAACAAACTCGTTATATATATTATAATTTCTATATATTACTTTTTAAAAAGGAATATTTAAGCATTTCTTTTTTATAAAAGGTCCTTTTTAATTCTAATTATTTATATTATTCTAATAAGGCATATTTTTACTTTTATTATGAATTTTTTTAATTTTTGTTATTTCTTTATTAATAACTTGAATTTATATTGTTTTGTTTTTATTAAACGTGCAAAGGCCCTTTATTATAGTTATAGGTACTTATAAAAGTCATGTGATTTAGCGCGTTTTAATTAACTTGGTTTTAGCTATAACTAAATGAACCTCTTTATTTTAAAAGCGTCGAATAAACTTAGACTTATAAATCGTAACTGATTTTTATAAAGACATTTAAATATAATATTATAACTCTTAAATTAATATTATAAAAATATTAATTTATAAGGGTTTTGTAATTTTATTATATTATATAAAAAGCGCTATTTAAATAATATTATAGTAGTTTTTAAAGGTTATACTTTAGTTATTAAAAATATTAGATTTAATAGTTTTAAAGAATAATTAAAGCTATAATAAACTTATTATAAGGGTCATTTAAAAAAAAAAAAAAGATCTTTTTTATTCTTTTAATAATATATAAATTTTATTACTTATTTTATTAAAAACTATATTAATTCTAATATTTAATATATCGTTACGTAATCCATTAATATTACATTAATAAAAAAGGTAAATATAATAAAAGAAAGATATATTTAAAATATAAAAATAATTTTAATATAAAAAACAATTTTCTTAATATATTATATATTAAAAGTATAACTTATTAAATTAAAGTTAAAGAAAAGAATATATTAAATTATATATTTATAATATTATACTACAATATTATTTTATTTATCTTTACTTTTCTTAGATTAGTTAATTATATAATTTCGTTTTTATAAGTTAATAAACCATTATAATTAATTAATCATTTTATACCCTTTTACTTTTTTAACTTATTTCTAAAATAATTTAGTTTTTTAGTTTTTATTGGACTTCTTGCTAAACTCCTTAACTTATTACTATCTTTTTTTTGTTTATGATATATTGCCACCTTCATTGGACTATTTTTATATTATTTATCACCTGGCAATTCTTTATCTTTTAATTAAATATTTCCATTTTATAAAGTCCTTTAAATTAATAGTTATATAAATTTTATAAAAGGCTTATTAAATATTAATTTTTATAAAGATTTTTACTTTAAAGATATAAGCCATTATTTTATTAATTAATAAGATTAAATAAGGTCTTTTTTAATTAATTCATTGAGTTTTTAGTAATTTATGTAAAATCATAATTTATTATTTACTTTTTTAATAATAAAAAAATTGGTAATACTTGTGTTATATATATTTTAAGAGTTTAATAACTTCGTGAATTCTTATAAAATAGCAGTGGTTTTATTTATAGACTTTTAAAACTTCTTTTTATAGACTTTAAATGTTTTATAATTTTTTTAAAAATCTTTTTAATAAACTTTTAATTTATTAAACTTAATTTTATATATATTATATTAATTTCTTTTATATATTAGCCTTTTGTTGTATTATTATCTCAAAAATTGGTTATTTAGTTATTATTGTTTAAGTCTTTTTTATTATTATTATAATAAAAATAAGAGTTATTAAGTAAAAAAGATTATATAATAATTAAAAGAGAATTGATTGATTATAAAGGGTTCATTAAGTACCGGGTCACTTTTAAGTTTAAGGTAATATATAAATCTTTCTTTTAACTTTTAAAGGGTTTTAAATTAAAGTAGGTTTTTATTTATTAACAGAGTTTTTAAAAAAAAATCTTTATTTAAGTATTATTTTAAAGTATATTTATTATTAAGTAAAAATACTATGACTTTTATAAGTGTATAAATTAAGTTATTAATATTATTACTTTTGTAAGTGTATAAGAACCACTTATATTTAGATTATTAAAAGGGAATTAAAGAAAGTAAGTTAAATATTAGAACTTTCTTAAATAAAAGAAGTTTATTATAATATAATAGCGTAAATATTATTATATTATATATAAAAAACAATAAACAGGGATAAAAAGAAAGTTTTTAAAAAAGGAAAATTATATATATATATTAAGCCTTAAATTAATACTTGTCTTCGATATATAATTTATTTTAATAATATAACTCATTAGTTTAACCCATTAATAAATCATCGGTATATAAGCTATTAATAAGCCATAAGTATATAACTCATTAGTTAATAAGTCATTAAGTCAGTGACGTATGAATTGTCACATTAAATATAACTTTAAATTTAAATACAAAAGAAGCTTTTTTTTAATATCTTTTCCTAAAGTAATATTATTACTTATATTACCTTGAAGTCAGCCGTAACAATTTCAAATAATTGTAGAAATCTTTTAAACATTAAAAGGCCTATTCTACTTTTCGTATTACATTTAATAAAACATAGATTTTATTACCTACTTTATTAAAATCTATATTAACCCTTTACTTTAATATATTTTTAAGTGATCTATTAATATTATACTGACAAAAGTAGTACTTAAAAAGTTTAAACGCTTTAAGTTCTTTAATTAATTAGTTATTAATTTAAAAAGTAATTAGAATATGCCTTTTAAAAAGTTTATTACTTTATTAACCTTTAGCAAGTTTTTTTTTAAATAAATTAACTAACTGATAAACTAACTCCTAAAGGTTCTCATAAGAGCAAACTAGTGTGACGGATAGTACGGATCAGAGGGCATTCAGGGGAGCTTTCTTAATTGGGCATTATTAAGCGCTTAAGTAAGATTAACTCAACGACGTTTTTTATACATAACCCCTTTCTTTCTTTACTTTCTTTCCTCTTTAGTTGTAAATTTTAAGAGAATCTTAATTACTTTTACTACGTTCTTTTTAATATGTGAGGCTTTTATTACAACATGATACTGGTCTTTATAAGGTAAGCATCATATTATTTATAACTTTTTTTAACCCGTTTAAAAAGACAATAAACATCTTCCCCTTCCTTATTCCTCTATGAACTCTTACTATAAAAAAAGTTCTTTATAAAAAAAGCCTATATTAAGTATAGTTTAATAAATGGCACTTAAATAATTAATAAACTTAAAAAAATTAATAACACCGGCTTCCCTTTTTTATATTTCTTTAACTTAATTAAGCCAAAGAAATAATATTCCCCTTTATATAAATATACTCCTAACACGTCATATAAAGCTTAAACCTTTTGTAATAAAGTATTCTTTAATAAAAAACGCTAATATGTTTTTTACCTTTACTTTATCTATTCCCCTTATAAGATCTTCTTCTTAACCCTTTTCCTCCTTTAGTATAATATAGTTTACCCTTTAAAGTAACCAAATTATTATAAATACATAAACAATAAAAAAGATAAAAAAGAGCTAAATAAAAAAAAAGCGTTTTAAACAAATGAGTAAAAACTTATTTACAATATAAAAACAGCTCCAACGTTTTAATAAAAATCGTGTTCTTTTTAAGTCTGTTTTTTTTTAAAAAAATAACCCCTTTTTATCTACTCTTTTTTCCTTCATTAAAAAAAATATTAATGTCCTTATTAAAAACAAGGGTAAGTAGACCGTTGTTGCCCTTAATCTTAATGATAATAATAATAAAAATAACAACGAGTTAAGCCATTATTATAATGACGTTTTATATTATTCTTTTCTTAAAGACATCTTTTAAGTCCTGTCTCTTTTTAAAATCTTTTTTATGTTTTATACTATTTATATTAAAAAGATTCCAAATCTTTTAAATAAATTCTTTAATAATGTTAAGTATTTCTTAAAGTTATGAAAAGTCCAAGTATATAATGTTTTACCTTATTATGCCACTTATTTTATTAATAAAGAACATAAAAAGGATTGGTTATTAAACCAAACTAAAGAAATGGTATAAACATTCTTAAAACTAGCCTTTTTAAAACCCGAATTTCATAAAAACGATACGCCTATAAATACCTTAGATTTAATAAAATAATTTGTTTTATTCTTATTCAATTCTTATAATAAAATAAACAGCTTATTTTAAATATTCCGCTTTTTATATAAATTACCAAAGTTCTTTTTAAAGCTTTTATCATAATTTTAGAACTTTTATTTATATTATTGACATTAATGACAAATCTGTCTTAAAAATAGATTTGTAAAATAAGCTTTTCCCCCGGCTATGTAAACAATTGTTTTAGTAATATAAAACCTTTTAGTTATTGGAGAAGTACATAGAAACAATTTAAGTTAAAGACTAAGGCTAATTAATTGAACGGACTTTTCATTTGATTTCTAAATCTTTAGCTCTTATTAAATCGAATTTTTAATGGATTATAAATACGACATCTTGGTTTTTTGTTTTCCCTTATAATCACACCGATTATAAGGCTAAAAAGCATTGTAAATGAAAGAGCTCTTAGTCTTAATAATAATACCAAAGACCATTAACCCTTTCTATGCATATTAATACCCTTCGCGCCTAATCACCGGTAAATATACCTCACAATTATACTATACAATTATTTTAGTGACCTTTTACTTCTTATAAAATCAATGAGATTAACGTTAATTGTTTTTTTAATAATTAATTTAAAAATAATAATGAAGATGTGTATAAGAATATTATTAAAAAGTAAATGTCACTTTCTCTAGTAAAAGGCCAAGCTTAAAAAAAGACTCTTTCCTAAATATATTAAAAGATATGCAATACTTTAATCTAATAAAGCTTTTTAAAAAATAATCCTTTATTATTTAAATAACCCTTATTAAAAATGGACTATTATATAAGTTACTTGTACTTTTTAATTTTAAAACAAATGATTATTATTTCATTAACCACACTTTTTTAAAATCTCTTTCTTTCTTTTTAAAACCTTTAATTCACCTTTTACTAAACGTTATCATTATCAAAGGCTTTAATAATGTTAATAATGAAAAAATCAGCCATTATATTACTTTAAACTTAATAATAAATAAGCGCTTATAAGCTTTTACCCCTTTCCTTATTACTCAATTAAAACATCATAATATAATCCTTAAAAAAACATAGTTATTAAAACATTAAGTTCTCCTTAATACTGTTAAACAACACATTATTTAACTAAAAACCTCTCCTCTAACTACCACTTATAATACTTTAATTAAAATTTAAAATCTCTATTATTATTGTATTTAGTAGCGCTATTAAAAGGACACTAAACGATAAGATAAAAAACTCCATTAATACTAAAATAAATACGATGCTTAATTTAATAAAACTAAAGGTAATTAATTACCTTTTCCTTATTAACCTTTATTTAATTATAAAAGCAACCTTTCCGGTACCCTTTTTCTTACTCTTTATAAACCAATGGTTATAATAAAAAAAAATGGAAAAAGTTACGGCTTTCTTTTCATTAATTATGTTGTTTTCTATTAATATTAATTTTATTTTTGCTATTACTTTATTAAAAAAGCAAATATAATTCAACCTCAACGCCCTTTGGATTCTGTATAATAAAACAGCCTTTAAAACAGCCTTTAAAACAGCCTTTAAAACAGCCTCTTTTTAACACGACATAATAAGATAATAAAGATTTTAAAAGAAAGACTTTCCCCTTTGCCTTTATTAATTAAATCATCATTAAAACATATTATTCTTTCTTCTTTTTTTAATAATAAAGCCAAACATTAATTTTATTAGCCATTATTATTGCTTACCCTGATCTCAAACTTAACAAACT
The DNA here is from genome assembly GCA_002554605.1 of Helotiales sp. F229. Classification (NCBI taxonomy): domain Eukaryota; kingdom Fungi; phylum Ascomycota; class Leotiomycetes; order Helotiales; species Helotiales sp. F229. Next base: position 2,560,806 of record MXAW01000011.1, read on the forward strand.
ATATTACAAGCAACAAACACAGCTATTATTCTACATAATCTCATAAATAATAATTATATTACCCCCTTTATTTTAATAAGAACCTTTTTTTATATTTATCAAAATTAATATTATCACATAATAAGACCTTTTAGTTCGTTTTTTTATATTTATCAAAATTAATATTATCACATAATAAGACCTTTTAGTTCGTTTTTTTTATACTGAACGCAATTATGTAATTTTATAATTTTACTTTATAAAATACAAAAGTAGTTCTTTAAACCACTTATAAATACCTTTTTTTTCATCAATATACTTTTAATAATAATATTTATTAAAGAAATAGACCCGTTTATATAAACCAACCATTAAGATCTACTTAATTAATACCGTAGCATTGAACCTATTATTAAAACGGAAGTCTAAAGATAAGATATTTATAATAATGCTTTAAAAGATTAAGTCTTTAATTAAACAAAGACATAAAAAAGATAATATTACCACTGCCATCAATAATTTAATTATCGAGCTTGTTACTTGTCGCCAATCCTTAGCGCAGCTTACCGTCTCCTTAGCCAAACTAGACATTAAACCTATAATTTCACTTAAATATATTAAATAAACTCATATATTTAATAAAACAAAAAATAATATACTCCCTCCATATTATTTATATAATCATTTTATTAAATTAAAAGGCGAAAGTAAAAAAGCTCTTAAATATTCCCCGTTATATAAAATGTTTATGGTAAAACTTATAATTATTAAAAATTATTCACAGCTTTAGCTGTCTCTACGTTTTCTTGAATTTAGGAGCCTCAGGCACTTACGATCACGCGGAAATCTCTACACTAGCTTGACTTTCCCAGTGGTGAAAAAATCTATTAATTTTTACCCTCCTCTAATTGGTCATAAATACGTGGACCGAGCTTTGACTCTATCGTAATTAGAACATGACTTTTATAATACTTTAAAAGTATAATAATAAAAGTAGTGTTGATTATACGATATACAACAAAACTTTAAGAATGCGGGAATACGGGAGTGCGGGAAGTTTAAAAAGCCCCACTTTTTAAGGGGAATTTATTTAAAAAACCATATATTATTATGAGCTTTTAACTAAAATAAAAAATTAGACCTATTTTAGAATCAGCTTAATTAACTTATAAAAATGGCCTTTTTAGATTTATAATAATTATTATAATTATAAAGATATTAATTATTAAAAGAATTTTTTAAATTTATTATTATTTAAAAGTCGTGCATCACTACAAGTCTTTAATCAAAATACAAAATAAGACCTGTTTTAAAATCAGATTAATTAGCTTAGTAATGTGGCTTTTTAAATTTATAATAATTATTATACTTATAAGAATATTAATTATTAAAAAGATATTTCTAAAGAAATTTTATTTAAAAGTCGTATATCACTACGAGTTTTTAATTAAAATATAAAATAAGACCTGTTTTAAAATCAGCTTAATTAGCTTATTAATATGGTCTTTTTAAATTTATAATAATTATTAAAATAATATCATATAATTAATTAATCAAAAAATTAAAATTAAACTAATTTTCATTTCATTTTAACATATAAGCTAATAAACGGCTATTTATAAGAAATATTATTAATAAAACTTATTAAAATAAAAAGAACATATTTAAAAATGAAAATATTATTATTATAATTCAAATATTAAGCTTAATATATAATTAAAAGTAAATATTAAAAATTTACCTTAATGATTTCTTTTATATAAAATTAATTTACAGATTAATTAATATATATATAATATTATTTATTACATTAGTAAGTAGACTATCAAATATACTATTAAATAAAGTATTTATTAAATCATTTATAAAATTTAATAGTTTAATAGTTTAATAGTTTAATAGTTTTAAAAATAAGCCTTTATTTAAATCAATATAATTATAATTATATAAAGGCCTCGCAAAGCCCCCGGAAGGCCCCCGGAGGGCCTGCGGAGCATTAAAAAAAAGTACTTATTATTATACTTATTATTATAATTATAATATTAATTATAATATTACTACTTTTAATATTATATTAGAGTTAAATAACATTAAAGCTGTCACCTATTAATCTCTGATTAGTCCCCTAGTAAATATAAGTAAGTGATAGTTTTATTTCTGCTTCTGCTTCTTTTACTTAAAATCGCTTGTGAATATAAGTAAATGGTTATGGTTTTACTTTTACTTAATTAATTAATCTAAGTACTTAGAATTATTTATAAATATAAGTAAGTGATAGTTTTACTTTTGCTTTTGCTTTTTTTTACTTAAAGAACTTAAGATCGCTTATGAATATAAGCAAATGGTTATGGTTTTGCTTTTATTTACTTAACTAATTTAAAGAACCTAAAATTATTTATAAATATAAATAAATAATAATTTTACTTTTACTTTTACTTCTTTTACTTAAAGAATTTAGAATATATATAATGATAATAATAATGATTATTTTCATTTAACGGTTTAATTACCTAAGGCTTCCTAATAGGCATAAAGATGTACTAAGCTAAGGACTTATATATGATTAATTATAATATAGCTTTATATTTTAATAACACAAGGCTTATAATAATTAAATAATCATTTATTTAAATTAAATTAATGTTTAAATTACTTTTTAAATACGAAATTCATTAGTAAAAAATATCAGCGCCGAAAAATTAATTAATCGGCCAAATCGGCTATTTTAGCGATTTGGCGCTTTTGGCGTAAAAGGCCGCCTTTAGGCGAGTGGGTCTATTTTTTAGCGGCCTTTTAGTAAATTAAGCCGGAGCTTAATAACCTCTATGCCAATCGAAGTGGATTATTAATTTATCCGCTTTAAAGGCTGCATTTTGGCATATACGGCTAATAAACTAGGTTCGCTAAGCCCACCACGCTATAAATATTCATGTTAATAAAAATCCAATAAGCGCATTAGCTTTTTTAAGTAAAGTTTAGTTTAAATAAATCAGTCACGTGTGTATATACCCACGATATACCCCTTAGATACCTTAGGTACTTAAAGCCTTGAATATATATATTTTTTAGTTTATAAGCTATATAAGCTAATGGCCCTTTTAGTGCTTTTGGCGTTTTTAACGCGAATTTCTTTTTTAATGTACAGCCTTTAACATTAATTTTTTTAATATATAACTTTTTAACTAAAAGCGCTAAAAGCGCAGAAAGCCGCCGTCGGCCGCTATTGGCCACTAAATCTTTTTTATAGATGTTATAAATCATTAATATATATATAAGATTATAATAAGGTTTAAAATATCTTTTATTAATTAATAAATAATAACTAATTATTAACTGAATTGTAAATGTAATAATTAATTAAATTCACTTTATTCCTGAATTTCAAATTTAATAATTAATTAAATTCACTTTATTCTTGAATCTCAAATTTAATAATTAATTAGATTCACTTTATTTCTGAATCTCAAATTCAATAATTAAATAAATTAAATTAAGTTATAAATAATAAATAAAATAATTAATTTAACTTTATTTATTAATATATTTTAAAATTAATAACGAATTAATTTTTTTTAAATTTAAAATATATGTTTATTAAAATATAAATGTAATTATGAACTTTAAAAGTTAAAATATTAATAATATTAATAATATTTAAAAAGAAATGTTTAATTTAATATAAAATTATATAATTTAAAATTTAAAAAATAATTAAATAATATATAAATTTTAAATTGAATAATTAATTAAATTAATTTCTTTTTCAAATCTCAAATTCAATAATTAATTGAATTAACCTTTATTATACATTTTAAATACAGATTTATTAAAATTTATAATAATTATAAAAGTAATGTTTAAAATGATAAATGAATATATTTATTTATAAACTTTAAAGATACAGAATTAATGTTATTATATTAATAAATTATAAAACATTAAATTAAAAAGGTTTAATTAAAAGTAATATTATTTATAAATCTTAAATTTAATCATTAATTAAATTACCTTTATTATAAACTTTAAATTAAATAATTAATGATTTTTTTTTTATAAATTTTAAATAAAGGTCTAATAAAATATAAAATTAATATTAAAATGAACAATCTTTATTTTAATTAATATTGTTTAATTTAATGTTTTATGTTTATTAATATATTAATTAATCATTTTAAATATTACTTTTATAATTATTATAATTATTAATAATGTAAAATTTAAAATTTATAATAAAAGTAGTTTAATCAATTATTTAATATAAGGATATAAAGGCTAATATTTAATATATAAATTCATTTTAAACGATATATAAGTGATTATTAAATATTAACTGAATTTGAAATGGAATAATTAATTAAATTCCTCTTATTTTTAAATGTCGAATTTAATAATTAATTCAATTAAGTTTATATATAAATCTTAAATCTAATATTTAATTAAATTTAATTTCTTTTATAAATTTCGATTTCAATTATTAATTAAATTGAATCTAAGAAGTAACTTAATTTGTTTATATATTTAAAATTGATTCATTAATGAAATGATTTTTATTTTTAATCTTTAATTTAATAAATTAACTTAATTATAAACATTATATTTAATAATTAGTTTAATTTAATATAATAATAAACCTTAACTCTAATAATTAAATAAACCATTCTTATTATAGATTTTAAACAAGGATTTATAAAAAATAAATAACAATTATAAAGTGTATTAAATTTATATTTATTTATAAGTTTAAAAAATTTAAAAATTAATATTAATGTATTATAAAATATTAAATTAAAAAGCATAATGTAATATAAAGTTATATAATTTAAATTAAATATTAAAAATAATATTAAATATATAAATAATAATTAAATAATATATGAACTTTTAATTAAATAATTAATTAAATTACATTAATAAAAGTTTCTAATGTGGCCTAAAATTAAATTGGCGTTTTATAAAACACGGGATAATTAAGTTATAAGTATTAATAAAGCCTCCGGCACTCTTGGCTCGCTTTTAAATTAGTCTAATATAAAACTGTCCTTAAATCCTTTAATATATAATAACTTTAATATTAAAATCACTAGAATAACGCCTTTAACATTTACGGCTATTACTTATTATAACTTAAAGAATCTTTTATTAATATATACGTTAATTAATTTATTTATAAAATCTTTTAATTTAATAACTTATTAATTTATTAACGTTTAAATTATATAAAAACAAAAGCCTTTTAAATGTTTATATATTATTTATTATTTAAAACCTTAATAAAATTTAAAACTATTTTATAAGTATTAATAAATTTAATCTTTTTTATTTAAAATTATAATATTAAAGTAATTAAAAATTTTAATAATTAATTATTTTATTGTTTTTTTTAGTATTATTAGTTCTTTATTTTTTTTTAAGAAACCGTATTAAAGACTACGTTTAAATAGTAATTATTATTTTTAAAGTCTTTTAAGTTAAATCTAAATAAAACCAATTACTTTAATAACGCCTTTAGATATTAATTAAAGTTAAAACGACTTAAACTTTCCTCGGGATCTTTTAGATTTTATTTTCGTCCTTATAAACTAGTTTTATAATAAACATTTACGAATTATTTGAAAATTTTACTATTAAAATAACTAAGGATATAATTATAATATATAATCTTTAAGACATTAATAATTGTATTATTTAAAGACGTAACCTTAGTTAAATTATCTTTTATAATAAACTTAACTGTTAAAATATTATTTAACTTAAGGATTAAAGACTAGGTTTTATTTAAATTTTCTTTTTTAATAATTAACTTTAAAAAAGCGTTAATATATTCTTTAAAAAAGAATTAATACTTAATGTTTAAGGCTTGTTAACCTTTTCCTTAATAAAGCTTTAAACAAAAAAAAGGCGCTTTTACGATTTTTCAAGATTTAAGAATTATAACTAATGACTTAATTATAATTAATATAATTATTATTATAATAATTAAACTTTGCTTTTTAAAAAAGTTTATAACTTGACTTTATATGAAACCTTTTTTTTCGATTTAAAATTAAGTAGTTTAAGACTTTAAAAGAAGTTCTATATTTTAAAATTATATATTTTTTAAGTTATTGACTTAATATAAAAGCTTTAAAAAGCTCTAAATCTTATTAAACTCGTTGTTTTTATTATTAAAATATAACAGGAATTTTTACTTTTTATTTATATATATATATATTTGTCATTATTATTACTATAGTAATTATTATTATAATTGAGTTTATTATTAAATATGTCTTTAACGTTATCTTTATATTAATTATCGTTATTATAAGATTTTTCTTTTTACTTTTACCTTTGTTTTTATTTTAATATTAATATTTTTTTTAATATTTAATTATATAATTTTAAAAAAGAAATTATTATAGTTATATTTATTAATATTTGTAAAATTGTCTTTTTTTTTTTATATTTTTTTTTTATAAAACTTTAATATTAAGTAATCTCGTTTTATTTTTTTAAATTATTTATTAAGTGGCTTTTTTATTTTTTCTACTTTTTTAAAAATAAAATATTTAATATTATATTTATTTTTATAAATATTTATTATTAAGAGCTTTTTTTTTACTTTTAGTATATAAATCTTAAGTGTTAATAATAGCTTTTAAGTCATATAAGGCAAGATTTTTCTTATTTTTAATATTAATATTCTTATATCTCTTTATTATTTTATTTAAGAATTTAATAAATTTAAAGTAAAAAAGTAAGTCTAGACTAAGAACTTTTTTTTATTCTTTTTATTAAAATAAAGGCGGTATAATCAATTAATGTTTTAAATTTATTATTAATAGCCTGTAATTATTTATTTTATTTTTTAACTAATTTCTCGTTTCGTTTAGTTATTAATTATATTTTGTTTAGTTTTAGTCGGCTATTATTTAACTCTATTTGTTAATTTAATATATATTTCATAATATATTTAAAAAAAATCTTCTCTTTTATAAAAGATTAGACAATATAATATAGTTTTAAAAGTACTATAAAAGTTATTTAGCCAGTTAATATTAATATATACTTTACTATTATTTTTACTATTAATCAACTTATTTTAAGTAGTTATAATATTAACCTTAGAAGTAAAAAGTCTTTAAGTACTTTTTTAAAAATGTTTTATGTTTTTTATATAAAGAGGATTCGTTTTGGCTTAATTTTATAACTAATATATTAATATAATTAAAACATTTATTTTAAAAAAATTTATTATTAATTATTTAATTATTATTAAAAATAACTAAATTGGCTTTTTAGTCATAATTATTATTTATTACAGTCGGCCTTTTAAATAAGTTATTGTTTATATTTGTAAAGTCTATAGAATCGGGTATTTAAGTACGTTTTTTTTAGTTCTTTTAAAACGTCTTGGCTTTTTATTTAATTCTTTTATTTTTTTCTTAAACATTTTACGCTTTAACACTGATTTTTCTAAAACTTTATCTTTATTATTATTTTTAAATATTAATATAATAGTCTGGTGTTTTAATTTGTTATATTTAGACTTGTTATTGTCGTTTTTATTGTTGAGTCAGCTTTTTAAACGTAATAATCTAACACTAAGGCTTTAATCTTTGTTATGTCTAACGCGTTTTTTATTGTCATTTTTATTATTTTTTAATTTAAAAGATTTGGATTTTAGTCTTTTATAAAAGGGTAATAATATATTAGTTATAGTTATTGTTTATTTATTATATTGCCTTATTGTCAAAAAACGACAAAAGGCGATTTAAAATCAGAAAAATAAATATAACTAAAATTAACTGTGAATAATATACCTTTTAAAAAATAATATTAATAATTATTTTTAGATTTATATAAATTAATTAATTATATAAAAAATGAAGACTTTATATATTTAATGAGTTTAGTTTTTTTATTATTATATATTAGCTCTGTTGTTTAAAATTGTGTTTAATATAAAAAGTCAAAGAAACTTGACTTTATTTTATTGAAATAAAATATTAACTAAAGAGTTATAATATTGTCTTAATAAATTTTATTTAAAAATAATACGAATATATTAAGCCTAAAATATAAAAGATTATTATTAATTAAATATAAGATCTTAAATCTACGTTATTAAGATTTTCTTAGCCTTTAAATTTAGATATAATTTTACGAGTTATATATTATATACCCTTTAAAAATATTCTATATAAATATCTAAGATATTATTAAAAATGCCGTTAAAAATGCCCTTTATTATTATTCTTCTATTATTAATATATATTATAGCCTTTACCCCCTTATATACTATAAACCGCCATTAAATTAAAACTATTAAATAAAAGGGCTATTAAGCCATATTAAAGATATATATACTTATATAATAAGTATATATTAATTATTTTAAATTATTATATTTCTATATTGTATTTATGTTTATTTATTTATGTTTTTTGTGTTTTTAATACTTATAACTATAATTAAAGTCATTATATTTAAAAAGTCTTTATTTAAAACATTTGCTAATTTACTTTAAAAATTTAGTTATTATTGTATAAAGTAAAATTAAAAGATTTAAAGAAAATTTTTATTTTTTAAATATAACAATATATAAAACTCTAAATAGTTCTTAATATTTTAAAGTATTAACACTTAAATACTAGTGTTTTAATACACTATAATACGCTTTATAGTTAAAATACTTTTAAAAACATTAAATTACTCAGTGATTAATAAGAACTGGAACCACTTAATTATTTATAATAATTTATTAGTTGTGGTTTTAAGCCAGAAGTTTACTTTATTAGCCTTAAGAATTAATAAAACAACCGTTAAACCTTACTTTTATATTTTCTCTTTTAAGTTATAAATCCTTTATTATTTTCGTTAACGTAGAAGAGTCGTTTGGCTTTGGTAATTTATTCTTTTACCTTTTTTTATATTATAAAATAATAATCATAGTACACATTTATTGTTTTAATAATAAATAGTTTGTGATTTACCTTATTATAAATAAACTCTTTCTTATATCCATTAATAGCCTTAATATATATTGTAAAAGGGCATTTACTTTTAAAATGGCCCTCCTATTTACACTATAAACAGTATACGTCATAATAATATAAAATACATCTGGGCTTAATATACCTTGTTAATTAATTAGTACAGTCTTATATTAAATGTCCATACTTAATATAAAGGCATTTTTTCGTTTTATAATCTTAATTAAAATAGCTAAAATGTCTTTTTTTATTAATAGTTCTCTATATATAATATACCCTTTTATAAGTCATTATTAAATATAACTTGCCATTCCTCTTAGACTTATATGTTTTCGCTAAACATTAAATCTTATACTTAAATATCAAATGTCTAAGTCTCTTATAATAATAATAAGCCTTGCCCTTTTGTTTACAACAGTTAAAAACATAATTATTAATACTATAATAATTGTACCCGTTAAAGTAGTTTATTATAAAATAGCCAAGTATTTTATAATTAAAGTAAATTAATACATTAATATACTCTAGATTAACTCGCCCTTTAAAGGCACAAGGTATTATTTCTTTATTAAAATCAATAAAGAATTAATTATTATTCTTTTTAATTATTAAAAGTAAAAAGTTCAAAGACTTAATATTAGGCATTTTTATATTAAAATCTTCGTCCATAAAAAGCCTATCTTTATTAACTTTATTATTTCTATTGGTTTTTCTAGTCTTATTCTTTTTAAGGAATTTATTCGCGTTTATATTAAATATAACTATAGGCTTAATACCTGAGCCAAGACAGGAATTATTATCTTTTGACTCAAGGAGGAATCTATTATTATTAAGATTATTTTTCTTATAATATTAAGGCTCTGTAAATCGCCTTGGTACACTGTTTTTATACTTATTGTCGTTAATAAATCGACGCTTTTTATTTCTTATACTTTAATATATCTACTGATTTATTATTTATACTTAATTCATTATTTATTATTAGTAAATAAGTGGATTAAAGTAAGCCAATTATATAAGATTTATCAAGTATAGATTTATTATAAAGGGTGGCATTATTCTTTATAAAAGGTTATAACTCATTTTACCTATAAGACCTATTTTGTTTATATTGTTTATGTTATTCATATTTATATTTATCTTATTTATACCGATGCCTCCTATAAATATACTTTAAAGTATAAAACTAAAGAAGTCGTATATATTATCCTCTTTAAGCTCTAAATAATCCTTAAATAAGAATCTGAACTTATTAACGTCTATAAACTCATAGTCTCCTTTTTAATATAAGTCTTTGATTTATAATAAACTTATATTGTCTTTAATATAATGGTATTTTTTAAATTATTTTAAGTTATCTTTTTCATATTTTTTTTATAAAAACCAACGTCTAAAGGCGCTAAGTCTTATGTTTTTTATTAAATCCCAAAAGCTTTTAAATGTTTTTCATATATTTAAATAATAGTAAATTATTTTAATATATTAAAAAAATAAATATAAGTTCTTTTCAGTCATAGATATACTTATAATTCTTTATTAAATGTTTTATATTATAACTATTATATCTTTTTAAGAATTTATATTAATTAATAAGTCCTTTATATTTCGCAACAAACTCGCCGCGCGTATTATAGTTTTTATATATTACCTTTTAAAAAAGAATATTTAAGTGTTTCTTTTTTATAAAGGTGTAACGATCCAGTATTTACTCGGTGCAAATACAAAAGGCTGCGGTTGATCTTTAATGATCAAAAAATAGGTATATCACATATGGGGTAAAACAATTATTAATATGATTAAGAATATTATTTGAAGTTAAGCACAAAGCTCTTATTTAATGACAAATGTGCTAATTTTATATAAAACCTTTGTTTTCTCTAAATCCCCTAAATCTTTTAAAATGCTAAATCCCCAAATCCCTAAATCCCTTTCATTAATACAAGATCTTAGGATCCATAGATCCATCACATGACCTATTATCCATTATGATCTAAATTATTATTATAATTAAAATCGCGATTATAATATATGCAATAATATCAATCATTATTTTATACCATTCTTTGATTAATACCAGCCCATAAATTATACCAATCCTTTATTAATACTAATACTTTTATAATATTATTTACTTAATAATACTATCAATATCCTAATGCCAATTACTTATTAATGCAAAAGGGTTTATAATATTATCCCCCTTTCTGCCTAGCGTACCCTCCATGCTTAAATATAACCTAAAAATTATTAACGGCTGCCAATAACCATTTTCCTTATTCATTATGCCTAATGTTGTAAAAAAAATCGAGTATTGCCCAAACAAAAAAGAAATAAAGTATTCAATTTGCGCTTTATATCAAAAGCGCCGCATATTATGCAAAACCTTATTTCTTTTGCCGCAATCTCTCCTATATTTGCTTCCTAGATTTGTTTATTTTAAAAAGATATTTAAAATGCGTTTATTTCAAACATAGCAATTGCAATTTTTTGGGGTATATTATAAAGTTTTCTTAGCCCGATTAGCCAATATGCTAATTTAAGCTAAGCAAAATAATACCCTTTATTCGTTTTTCAATGCTTTTTCCTAAGCTTGCTGCGAATGTTCTTAATCCCTAATTCCTTGCCTTCAAACCTAACGCTTACCTTGCGTCCTTTTTTAAAGCGGGGGCTAATATGCCTAATTTTAGTTCTTTTTTTTTTAAGCAAATTTAAATTTTAAGAATAAAATTCCCAAAGTAACCTAAAGCAATAAAAATTAAATCTAGGTTCTTAGGTATTTTCCAATTATGGGTACCCTTTTCATTTAATTAAATATTTAATAATACTTCGAAAATATTAATAGTCTAAAATAGTCTCAACTTTGTATTTTGCGTTTAGATTAATCAATTATATTTTGATAATAAAAGCAAATAATGCTTCTAATAATGCTAATTTAAGGAAGGATATGTGAAATACCAGATAAATGTTTATTGTCCTAAAAAGCGCTAATTAATAATTAACTAGTCCTTTAACTTTTGCAATTTTAAATGGCCTTAGCTTTTTATAATCCAACTTATAATTTGGTCATTTTATTGCAATATTTTTTTAAAATAAATAAACTTTATTCCCCTCTTTAAGCGTTGATCCCATGTTACGCTTTTTATTATAATAAATCGCTAATTTTTATGCTATAAATAAAATATCGGCTAATAATTCCTCATGCAATTGCTTCAATTCGTTTCCCTACAGTATGGCTTCTTGCGCAATCCCTTAACCTGCAATTAATATATTATATGCCATTGGGTTGTACCTATAATTTGTATAAAATAGCAATACTTTAATGGTTTCTTAATTTACGCTATTATATGCAAACTAAGCAAATAAAAGTAATTAAACCCAATTATCCTGCTTATAGTTCATATAGCATTAAAAATAAGTTTTTATTATCTAATTGATTCATTTTGTTTATGCATTTGTTTAGGGGTAAAAGGCCATTAATATTTTTTATTTTATTTTTAAAAATGCAATTAAAGTTTTTTAAAACTTCAAAATAAAAAGCTTATTTTTATTTAAAATCACCTTATTTGATATTCCATAATTCGCAAAAATCATTCAAAAAAATACCTGCGCCATTTGTAATGCGCTTTGAGTTTCCAATATCAATATTATATACGCGTATTTAATGAACCTATTCATGACCACATAAATCAAATCATATTTAATTTCTATAACTAAATCCTTTAAAAATAATAATTCAATCACAAAGTCCAAAGCAATTAACTTCCATAAGCGTGGTGGTATAGCTAGCAACTTCATAAGCCCATATAAAGCATAATATAATACTTTATTCCAAATGCATATATCGCATAATAATACCATATTTTTAATTACTTTTTTTATGCCTAGGAAATAATATTCCTTAAAAAGCCTTAACAATATCTTAGCAATTCCCTAATATCCATAAGCCGGCAGCCCATGCTATTCTTTAATAAAATCCGTTCTATTCCATGTTGAGATATAAACTCGTCCTTAATACAAAAAAGCCCCAATAATAATAATAAAAAAATCCTTACCCAATTATCTCTTTTGTTTAACTACTATCAAATCATAATTATAATTTTTTTAGATTTTTTTAAAAAGGCGGCTTATTATTATCAATTATTTATAATTAACTATTAGCAAATCGTTATCTTGCTTAAATATAATATATAACTCATGTGTTTTATTTGCAAAATATTTTGATTTCTTGCTAAAGGCATTGGCCTTAGCGTTTTCCGTTCTTTTAATATAAAAAATTCAAAATTTCATAATAAAAAATGTTTTATATCACCAAACTTAGCGTTAATTCAATTCCTTTATAATAATAAAATAAATAAGATTTTTATAATCTATTAAAATCTATATCTCATAAGCAATGCCTTTAAAATAAACCCTTTATTCGCGTATTGCGTCCACAATTGCCAGTAACTTTTTATTATATATATTATAATTAAATTTTGCTAATAATAATTTCCGCAAATAATAAGCAATTGATTGCTATTTCCTATTTTTGCCTAATTAGCTAAGTACGGCGCTAATAGTATAATTCAAAAAAAAAATTTATGCATATTTTGTTATTAAATATAAAAAATATAAAAATAGGCTTTTAAATAAAGATTTTTTTAAAAGCTTTAAAAGCCGCATCAATTTCCTTTGTTCATATGTATTCTTTGTTTTTGTAGGTCAATTTCATAAATACCCTAACAATTCTTAAGTAATTCTTAATAAATCGCTTATAAAAATTGGCAAATCCAAAAAAAATTATAATTTTTTAATATTAATAAGTTTAATCCAATTAATAATCGCTTAAATTTTTTTGGGATTTATAGCCAATCCTATGATAATAATTATATAGCCCAAAAAGGTAACTTCTTTTACATGAAAATTGCATTTTCCTAGTTTAAAAAGCATAAAAGCAGTTTCCAGCCTTTTAAGAATTGCTATTACATTTTTTATATGCTATTCCTTGTTTTTGGAATAAACCAATATATTGTCCAAATAGCAAATGCATATTATGTTTAAGTATGGCCGCAAAACATTATTAATCAAATGCTAAAATATGGCTAATGCATTAATTAAATCAAATGGCATAATCATATATTTATAATAGCCGAAACGAATGTAAAATGTTGTTTTTTCTTCTTTCCTTTTAGCCATTTTAATAAGATTATACGCGCCTTTTAAATTAAGCTAAATGAAGATTTTGGCCCCCATAAGCTTATTTTGCAGTTCCTTAGCTAATGATAATGTATAATAATTTTTTTTTATGGTATTATTTAATTAATAATAATCAATGTATATTTATCGTCTGCCGTTCTTTTTTTTTATAAAAAGAACATTACTCCCCTATAAGGATTTGAACTCCTTAATAAACTCTTTTGCTAAGTATTTATTAATATAATTTTTAATCGTTATCAAATCTATTGCCAAATATTCCCTAAATAGCTAAAATATTAGCTTAATACCTTTCTCTAACTTAATCCAATAATCATGATCTTAATATTTAAGCAAAGCCTTAATGCCTCATTCCTTTTTAAATAATGCTGTAAATTTATAATATGCTAATAATATATCCTTTATTAATAAACCCTTATTTTAATATTTAATCTATTCCTTAAAAATAGCGCAAACCTCTTAAACAATTAATATTTTTGCTTTATTTTAATAGCAATTCTTGCAACAATTAAATATTAATTATTTTTTGACCTAATTGATTTTTGAATTATATTTCTTTATTCAAAAAAGCCTAAGAATAATATTGTGCATCCCAATTTAGGTAATATCAAATTGAATTCTTTTAAAATGGCCGGCGATGCCTATATGCAAGGTTTGAATTCGCATATTTACTATCCCATTAATGATAGCATTTCTATTAGCAAATACTAATTAATACCCCTTTTCCTTTACTTCAATTAATAGCAAATGCTTAAGCATAATAGCAAAAAATATAAAATTCTTTTATACTCCAAAATTTATTATGGCCCTAAAAATTATTCCTTTAATTTTCGCTTTTATAATTAAATGGCAATCCTCAATTGCTGCTAATTAGTATATAAGAAAATCCTCTTAATAAAAATCTTTTATCAAAATATTTTTTTTAAACCTGGTAGTTTGATTTTATAGCTACAATCATAAATAGCTAATTTATTCTTAAAATTTAAATTAATGAAATAAGGCATTTTTAATATATTTAGGTATTATTGGCTACATTAAATCAAAAGCGCCGTTGGCTATTTTCCAATATGATTTCCCAAAATTCTCTTTTTTCCAGCTTATCCTAGCTTTCAAAAATAGGCAATAATTTTTAAGGAATAATTTGCATATAAATTTAAAAACAGCCGCTGCCATACTTAATCTATTTCTATTTAATATGTTTATAATCCTAATAAACTACCTAATACTTTTTATCCCATTATAATCCCCCCATAAAAACCAATCCTAATTCTTTATAAATAACCCTTATAATCTTATTGGTTTAATATTAAGAATTCAAAGCCCAAAAATATAAATTCTCCTCCCGCTAAGTGATTTCCCAAACCTCGCTTTATAATGATTCAAAAAGCGGTGGCTGATGTGGCCTTAAATCTAAGACTTAATAAAGCTTCTTATTTCCTTTTTTTTTGCTATTTTATGTTATGCTATTATCATCCTTCATTTAAGCATAAATTCCATTATTCTTAAATTTATCAATTATTATTTATTAAAAGCTTAAGGCATTAAGCTGCTTGATGGGGTATAATGGCACGGGAATGCTGGTGATATTGTAAGCACCTTATTTTATTGTATTAATCTGCTTTTTTTTTAATTATAATTTCTTTTAATAATAAAAGCTGGCCATATGGCCCGGAAAACCATATTCAAAGCATAGCTTATCCCATTGGCGTTTGTTCATAACTTCCTTAAAAAGCCCGCCATTGCATGGCTTTTTTTTGGCTTATTTTCAAAAAATAGCATTCAGCTTTATTTCCTTAAAATAAAAAGGTTTTTAAGGTTTATTATGCTTTTAATAAAAATACTGCCCCTTTTGTTTAAGGCTTTGCTTATAAGCTTAATTATTAATTTTGATTGCAAATTTAATTAGTTCCTAAAAATCGTTAAATTATTTAAAATAAGCAATCTTATTTTTAATATTATTTTTTAATTTTTTATAATAGCAGTTTTTTAGCGCATCTTCCTTTCATTTAATTTATTTAATATATTATTAAAATTCTGCCATATAATTCGCGCAAAACCCCGTTTGCCAAAGCTTTTATATATTGTGCATTGCTATATGCATTATATTAATATTGCCAAAAATCCGAATTATAAATTCTTTTAGGCCTTAAAAAAACAAGAACATCTTTTAAATAGCTTTAAAAGCATTGGTCATTACACTTCCCGCTAAATTCTTAATGGCCATATAATTGTCAAAGAATAATTCTATCTAATCCCAGGCCGCCCCTTTAAGTAAGATAATAATCCATAAAACCTTTTCTATTTTAAAGGTAAATCATCCTATATGAAATTCAATGTATATATTAATCTAAACCATTCAATATTAATACTTATTATAATCACTACTAAAAGTTTCTAAGATAAGGACTTTAATATCCTTATTAATGTTGCCTAAAATGGTAACAACAACGTTCTTATTAAATAAGAAACCTTTGAAAAACATGGTATACATAAATCAGTACTTTTAACAAAAAGATACTCAAAATATAACAATCCAATATTTACTTAATATAAATACAAAAAGCTGCGATTAATCTTTAATAATCAAAAAATAAGTATATCACATATGGAATAAAACAATTATTAATATGATTAAAAATACTATTTAAAATTAAGCACAAAGCTTTTATTTAATGGCAAATGTATTAATCTTATATAAAACCTTCGTTCTCTTTAAATCCCTTAAATCTTTTAAAATGCTGAATCCCCAAATCCCTAAATCCTTTTCATTAATACGGGATCCTAAGATCCACGGATCCATTACATAACCTATTGTTTATTATAATCTAAATTATTACTATAATTAAAATCGCAATTATAATATATGCAATAATACCAATCGTTATCTTATACCATTTCTTAATTAATACTAGCCCATAAACTATACTAATCCTTTATTAATACTAATATTCTTATAATACCATCCATTCAATGGTACCATCAATATCCTAGTGCCAATTACTCATTGGTGCAAAGGGGTCCGTAACAAAAGGGTCCTTTTTAATTTTAATTGTTTATATTATTTTAATAAGGCGTATTCCTACTTTTATTATGAAAAGTTCTAATTCTTATTATTTCTTTATTAATGACTTAAATCTATGCTTTTTTGTTTTTATTAAACGCGTAAAGGCCCCTTATTATAGTCACGAGTGCTTATAAGAGTTATGTGATTTAACGCGTTTTAATTGACCTGGTTTTAGCCATAGCCAAACGAGCCTCTTTGTTTTAAAAGCATTAAATAAACTTAAACCTATAAATTATAACTGATTTTTATAAAAATATTCAAATATAATATTATAACCTTTAAGTTAATATTATAAAAATGTTAGTCTATAAAGGTTTTATAATCTTATTATATTATATAAGGAACGTTATTTAAATAATATTATAATAGTTTTTAAAAGTTATGCTTTAACTATTAAAAGTATTAAATTTAATAGTTTTAAAGAATAATTAAAGCTATAACAAACTTATTATAAGGGTTATTTGAAAAAATATATAATAAGGGATCTTTTTCACTCTTTTAATAATACATAAATTTTATTACCTACTTTATTAAAAACTATATTAACACCTTTATTTAATATATCTTTATGTAATTTACCGGTATTATATTAATAAAAAAGGCAAATATAATAAGAGAAAGATATATTTAAAATATAAAAACAATTTTAATATAAAAAACAATTTTTTTAATATATTATATATTAAAAGTATAACTTATTAAATTAAGGTTAAAGAAAAGAATATATTAAATTATATATTTATAGTATTATACTATGATGTTATTTTGTTTACTTTTACTTTTCCTAGATTAGTTAATTATATAATTTCGCTTTTATAAGTTAATAAACTATTATAATCAATTAATCATTTTATATCCTTTTGCTTTTTTAATTTATCTCTAAAATAATTTTGTTCTTTAGTTTTTATTAGATTCCTTGCTAAACTCCTTAACTTATTACTATCTTTTTTTTGTTTATGATATATTGCCACCTTCATTGGACTATTTTTATATTATTTATCACCTGGCAATTCTTTATCTTTTAATTAAATATTTCCATTTTATAAAGTCCTTTAAATTAATAGTTATATAAATTTTATAAAAGGCTTATTAAATATTAATTTTTATAAAGATTTTTACTTTAAAGATATAAGCCATTATTTTATTAATTAATAAGATTAAATAAGGTCTTTTTTAATTAATTCATTGAGTTTTTAGTAATTTATGTAAAATCATAATTTATTATTTACTTTTTTAATAATAAAAAAATTGGTAATACTTGTGTTATATATATTTTAAGAGTTTAATAACTTCGTGAATTCTTATAAAATAGCAGTGGTTTTATTTATAGACTTTTAAAACTTCTTTTTATAGACTTTAAATGTTTTATAATTTTTTTAAAAATCTTTTTAATAAACTTTTAATTTATTAAACTTAATTTTATATATATTATATTAATTTCTTTTATATATTAGCCTTTTGTTGTATTATTATCTCAAAAATTGGTTATTTAGTTATTATTGTTTAAGTCTTTTTTATTATTATTATAATAAAAATAAGAGTTATTAAGTAAAAAAGATTATATAATAATTAAAAGAGAATTGATTGATTATAAAGGGTTCATTAAGTACCGGGTCATTTTTAAGTCTAAGGTAATATGTAAATCTTTTTTTTGACTTTTAAAGGGTTTTAAATTAAAGTAGGTTTTTATTTATTAATAGAGTTTTTAAAAAAAAATCTTTATTTAAGTATTATTTTAAAGTATATTTGTTATTAAGTAAAAATACTATGACTTTTATAAGTGTATAAATTAAGTTATTAATATTATTACTTTTGTAAGTGTATAAGAACCACTTATATTTAGATTATTAAAAGGGAATTAAAGAAAGTAAGTTAAATATTAGAACTTTTTTAAATAAAAGAAGTTTATTATAATATAATAATGTAAATATTATTATATTATATATAAAAAACAATAAACAGGGATAAAAAGAAAGTTTTTAAAAAAGGAAAACTATATATATATATTAAGCCTTAAATTAATACTTATCCTCAATATATAATTTATCTTAATAATATAACTCATTAGTTTAACCCATTAATAAATCATCGGTATATAAGCCATTAATAAATCATAAGTATATAACTCATTAGTCAATAAGTCATTAAGTTAGTGACGTATAAATCGTCACATTAAACATAACCTTAAATCTAAATACAAAAGAAGCTTTGTCGTGTGGAATGGGGTTGCTTACTTAAGCGAGCCCCTATTCAGTATATATCTTTAGTTGTGTAGGAGCTTCCCCTTTACAGAATCAGACGCTTTTGCCACCACTAGACTTACTGCTTTCCTGCACGACAGTTAAAAGCCACATTTACACTCAAACTATTTGTATTATTTTGTAAAGACTATAGTAATGTCAAACTACAGTGTGCGAGACGTTCTCCCTTACTTGAAATCTCTTCAGTTCACCTCCTTTTCATCAACACTTTAATATAACGCCATTCTCTTTTTCTAATTATGATAATAGAGCTTCTAAAAACCTCGCATACGCACTTAAGAGACCAAATCTCCTTTCCACGATAGTTTATAGAGTTTGAAAGTCAGGCTACTTTCTTGGATGGCTGGGACTACGTTAATCTTTACGGCTAAGATGTTTTACATTTCTTTATTATTGAACCTCTATTACCTTTTACGATTAACGAAATGCTCTATATTAAAAATATAATAAGGCTCGCGCTATTATAAGAGTAGGACAGCGATTTATGAAATGTTATAATTAAAGGGTAACGCCCAACAGCCTAGTAAGCCGTCTTTTAAGACACAAAAGAGTAATACTAGTTTTAATAAAAGGAGTTCATTTAAAGGCAGGCTCATTGGACCGCCCAAAAGTCAACATACCTTACAATTTAGAGTTAGATAAAGCAGGCAGTGGAACCAACGCTCCTTAAGCCTCAAATATAGCGCTTAACTTTAAAAAAAAAACTCTCCCTCTAGAATGTCATGTGAGGTCTTAAGACTAAGTTTACCCCCAACGACGACGCTACCAAAGAACACGTCAAGAATAAGTACCGACACCTTTTGCTTACTTAAACGAGCCCCTATTCAACATATATCTTCAGTTACACAGGAGCTTCCCCTTTACAAAATCAGACGCTTTTGCCACCACCAGACCTACTGCTTTCCTGCGCAACAAGCTTCTTTTTTAATATCTTTTCCTAAAGTAGTGTTGTTACTTATATCACCTTGAGGTCAGCCGTAGCAATTTCAAGTGATCGTAGAGATCTCTCAAACATTGAAAGGCCTGCTCCACTTTTCGTATCGCATTTAATGAAACATAGATTTTACTACCCACTTTATTAAAATCTATATTAACCCTTTATTTCAATATATTTTTAAGTGATCCACCGGTACTGCGCTGACAAAAGTAGTACCCAAAAAGTTTAAACGCTCTAAGTTCTTTAATTGATTAGTTATTAATTTAAAAGGTAATTGGAATATGCCTTTTAAAAAGTTTATTACTTTATTAACCTTTAGCAAGTTTATTTTTTTAAATAAATTAACTAACTGATAAACTAACTCCTAAAGGTCATCATAAGAGCAAACTAGCATCTCTTAATAAAAGCCATTTTACTCGTAAAAGGGCTAAACGTATTTAAAACATTAATAATAAAAGAAGCTTTTTTATATTTGGACTTATGGCTACGCTTAATAAATAAAAGAAAAAACAAAGAGTAAAAGAGTACAATTCATATGATAAGTTAAGGGTTTATACTATTAAGAATTATTGATTTATTTAACATCAACCCTTGCCTAAGGCTATAGGTTATACCGCTTTCCATTTGTTATTTAATAAGTTGTTCTTTAAAGCGGCCCGTAACATGTTTTATAAGCTTTTTTTATTATATCAAATTACAATCATAGAATTACATTAGTATAACTCATTAAATCACAAACCATCAGGGGATGTAAGAATTCGTAAGCCACCCAGGTAAAGATCACCATAAATAACTTCACAACCACAATGGCCACAAAAAAATCCTGTAAAAATAAAATAATCTTAAGCGCATAAAAATTACTTTTTATACTAAGATTTTGTTTCAAAATGTGGTGATTATTGCTTGAGATAGATCTTCAGCCGGCCCATGAATTCTTGCACCCCTGGTGGTCCGTGACGTAATGAGTCGTATGCATCTCAAATGCTTTGAGATCCCACACTCAACGCGGTCGTCTTGTTACAACGCTTCAACATGGCAGCTCAAATGCCAATCGACAAAATCCCTTCCAGTAGGGTTCCAGTTTTGACGAAAAGACAGAAGAGACTCCTCTTGGCACATCGTGGATCATATGAAGACGTCGCAGACGAGATCTACAAGATTGCCGAAGAAGACATCTTGGCATCCAAGCTACCCAATGGTCATAAGGACAAGCGGCAACTGGATGCTAGCATGAGAAAGGTCTTGAACGACCGAGATGAAGGAAGATTTGAATTACTAAAACTGCTACATGCGATCCCTAAGCGCGTGGTCGCTGCAATGATCGGCAATGTTGTTGGACACTATTGGGCGACCAACCTCGATGGCTTCAGGAAAGTATGTTACAAGATGTATCCCTCCGCTGGAGTATATCTGAACACAATAGTTCGGTCGGAAGAGGAGGGTTTCTTCTTGACGATGACAGAGACTGAGAATCTGATCGCCTTGATGGAAAAGTAAGTCATCCTTCCACCACAACCGCTTTACTGACAAGTTAGATATGTCAGGAGTAATGGGATAATTTCCAACAAGAGATCGAAACTTACCGAGATGGAGAAGGACTTGGTCGACACTGCCATCAGTATCGACACTGCGTTTGGTCCTCGGCCAGATACATGCAATCACGAGCGAGGAGATCGGTACTGGTTGACACAACCGAAGAAAATCGAGATGTTCATCACCAATTTCCGAGAGAGGATCAAGCAGCAAAAGATATTGGACCCTACGGGTACCATCACATCAATCCAGTCTCCGATCGAAGTAGGGTGCAGCAACAACATAATGGTTCGTGTTGGAGCGCATAGCATGAAATCAGACTTGACTGGCAGCACAAAGATCTGGGGCTTCATGTTGAGTTGTCTAAGAGTGGAAAAGATCAAAGTACACATCGTTGCACTTCCAATCCTCAAGATATGGAACGAAGGACAGTTGAAACTAGGAGAAATTCTGGTCACCATGCTGTGTGGAGCATTGGTTGAGGATGGTGGATATAACATCCACCAAGCAGGAGTCAGCTCAGGTATGCAGGAGCCAATGAATTATGATGAGGAATATGAAGAGGTTTTCTCAAAGAATCCAGCCATGAAGAAGAACATTGAGCTCTCGGAAAAGTCCATGGGACCCTTCTACAGTGCTGTGGAGTCGTTGACGTACCTGAAGAGTACCGAACCCTTGAGAGAAGCTGACCGAATTCTGGCAGCCATTGATTACATCCAGCGAGACGCTGAAGAGGAAGGCGAAGAAATGCAAATGAAGACACAGAATGTCAAAGTTACGCTCCAAGCGCTGGAAACGCACCATGGGCGGATGAAGGAACTTTGCGAAAATTCCAAGCGTGACCTCGATTTTCAAAAGTCGTTGTCGGCTTGGACTAAAGGCAAAGGGAGGGAGGTTTAAGTTCATCTTTACATTTTAAGCACAAGAGGTCTAAGACTTCATAGCCTAAGGCTTTATCTGAAGATTGAGATGGCAAGTAAGGATATAGAAGCCCAGGTGAATTAATTATCGCAACTGCACGACCCTGGAAGTGCGGATTCATTTTGCAGTGATTAATGAATAACCAAGTGAGATATAGAACCTGCATTTGAGCCCCATCGTAACATTTTCTGGACTGGCGGCCTTAAACAAAGGGTATTATAAGTTACAGAGTATTTTTATTTCAATTATTTATAGATTTATTAAACTTTTAAGCAATTAGCAATATTATAATATAATTTTTTAAGTATAAAGTTGTCGTTAAATCTCAAGTATTATTACGTATTTTAATAAAATTAATATATAATAGAGGTAAAATAATATGTCGTAATATATAGGTACTAAGGAAAAAATACTTTAAAGGAGAGCTTCCCTTATATATTTAATAAATGAGCATATAATTATAATGTGATAATGATTAAATTAATATTGTTTAACTTAATATATTTTATGAAATATTAAATTAAATTTTTAATCCTTTCATTTGGGATGTAAATATTAATTACATAATATTCTTTCTGAAAATTTATAATTAATAAAAATAATATAAGAATTGTCAGTGCAGTACCGGTAAGAGGTCTCACGTTCAAGATATCGATATAAGTCTTGAGTGAGGTGGGTTGTAAAATCCGTGTATAGCTGTAACGGTCCGATATTTACTCAGTGTAAATATAGAAGGCTGCGGTTGATCTTTAATGATTGAGAAGTAAGTGTATCACGTACAAGGTAAGACAGTTATTAATATGGTTGAGAATATTATTTGAAGTTGAATACAAAGCTCTTATTTAATAGTAGAAGTACTAGCTTTATATAAAGCCTTCGTCCTCCGTGGATTATTATGCCCTAAAGTGATTACGCAATAATTTCCTTAAATTACTACGCCGTAAGGTAATTATATAACAATCTCCTTAAATCATCGTAATCCTTAGTGATCTTGTATCTATCACGTGACCCGTGGTCTTATGCCTTATACTTATAAGATCCCCTGTCTTAGCTTCTTTATACGGCAAGGCCGTTAAGCCTTAAGGTTAAGATAACCGTGATCACTTATACTATAACGTGACTATAATACTATCCCCTTCTTAACCTAACGTGTCTTCACACTTAAGTATACTTAAAAAAATATCGATAATAACCCACGGCTATTTTCTTTTTTTATTCGGTTTTTTTAGTATAACGTTAAACTCAAACGTATTACTTTAACTATAAAAATCAAAAAAACCGGTAAAAAATGTCTCCTTATAGATTTTATATGTAGAATCATTATTATTATGTCATTACGGGGCTTAAGGCCGTCCGTTGTTCTTAGTGCACCCGTTATAACCGTACTAAATGTAATTTTACTAAAAAACTCCTTATTATGGCTTTTTAGGCTTTTATTAATAAGTAACGGCAGCGCCTAAAGGAGGAAGAAAAAAAAGTTATAATAAAGATCTTTCGTCTTAAAAAGTAACAGCGCTTTTTAGACGAGAAGGAAAAGAAGATAATAGAGTTTAGTCTTAAGACTTTAAATGAATTAAATTAAAAAGAGTCCAAAGAAAAAGTAGAACTCGTTTAGCTAGAGGCCAACGCTGTAAACTTATCAAAGGCCTCCGTTTTCTTAGAATTTTTCACCGTTAATCTTACAGCTTTTAAAAGGTTGCCCGACTCGTTTTAAGAAGGCCTAGGTTTCACTGATGAAAGCTTTAAAGTGGCCTAAGGCAGTGGAGGTTAGATTTAGGTTCTTAAGTATTCTCTGACTATAAGTACCCTTTTTACTTAATTAAATACTTAATTATATCGTAGAAATATTAACAGTTAAGAATAGTTTTAACTTTATATTTAACGTTAAGATTAATCGGTTATATTTTAGTAATAAGAGTAGGTAGTGCTCTTAGTGGTACTAGTTTGAGGAGAAATATATAAAATACCGGGTAAATATTTATTATCTTTAAAAGTATTAATTAATAATTGACTAGTCCTTTGACTTTTACAATCTTAAATAGTCTTAGTTTTTTGTGATTTAACTTATGACTTAGTTATTTAATTATGATATTCTTTTAAAGTAAGTAGACTTTATCCTTTTCTTTAAACGTTAGTCCTATGTTACGCTTTTTGTTATAATAAATCGTAAATTTTTATACGATAAAGAAGATATCGGTTGACAATTCTTTATAGAGCTATTTAAGCTCATTTCCTTATAATATGGCTTTTTACACGGTCCTTTAACCTGTAATTAGTGAATTATACGCCATTGGGTTATACTTATAATTCGCGTAAAACGGTGATATTTTAATAGTCTCTTAATCTGCGCTATTATATGTAAACTAAGCGAGTAGGAGTAATTAAACTTAGTCGTTTTGTTTATAGTTTATATAATAATAAAGATAAGTCTTTATTATTTGATTAATTCGTTTTATTTAAGCATTTGTTTGTGGGTAAAAGGCTATTAACATCTTTTGTTTTATCTTTAAGAGTATTATTAGAGTTTTTTAGAACTTTAAAATAAAGAGCTTGTCTTTATTTATAATGACCTCATCTAGTATTTTATGATTTGTAAAAATTATTTAAAGAAATACCTACGCTATAATAGGTACGTCTTATGTTCTTAACACCGGTATTATATATGTGTACTTAGTGAACCTATCCGTTATAACATAGATTAAGTCGTATACGATTCTTGTGGTTAAATCTTTTAAAGGTGGTAATTTGACTACAAAGTCTAAAACGATTGACTTTTATAAACGTAGTAGCGTCGTGGGTGACTTTATAAGCTTATACGGAGTATAATATATTGCCTTATTTTAAATATATATGTTATACAATAATATTACATCCTTAACTACTTTCTTTATTCTTAAGAAGTAGTATTCTTTAAAGAGCTTAGATAGTGTCTTAATAATCCTTTAATGTCTATAAGTCAGTAACCCGTGGTATTCTATGATAAATCTCATCTTATCCTAAGTAAGCACATAAACTCGTTTTTAATAAAAAAGAGTTCTACTTAAAGTAAAAGAGAATCTTTCACTTAGTTGTTTTTATTGTTTAATTATGACTAAGTCGTTAACGTAGCTTTTTTAGATTTTTTCAGTGACTTGACTCGTTATTATTAACTATTAACGATTGAGAATTAATGAATCATTATTTTATTAAAGCATAATGTGAGACTCGTGGGTTTTATTCGTGAAATATTTTAGTTTTTTATTTAAGGCGTTTACCTTGGCGTTCTTTGTTCTTTTAATATAAAAAATTCAGAGTTTTATGATAAAGAGTGTTTTATACCACTGAACTTGTCGTTAATTTAGTTCTTTAGTAATAATAAAATAAATGAGATTTTTGTGGTTTGTTAGGATTTATACCTCATGGGTAACGCCCTTAAGATAAACCCTCTATTCACATATTACGTCTACAATTATTAACAACTCCTTGTCGTAAATATCGTAGTTAAGTTCTGTTGGTAATAGTTTCTACGAATAATAAACGATTGGTTATTATTTGCCATTTTTACCCAGTTAGTTAAACACGGCGCCGATGGCGTAGTCCAAAAAATCCGTCTTTATATATATCCCTTTATTAAATATAAAAGATATAAGGACAAGTTCTTTAATAAACATCTCTTTAAGAGCTTTAAAAACTGCGTCGACTTCTTTTATTTACATATATTTCTTGTTTTTATAAGTTAACTTTGTGAATACTTTAGCGATTTTTGAGTAGTTTTTTATAAATCGTTTATAAAAATTGGTGAATCTAAGGAAAGATTATAATTCTTTAACATTAGTGGGCCTGGTTTAATCAATGATTATTTTAATCTTTTTAGGATTTATAACTAATCTAGTGGTGGTAATTACGTAACTTAAGAAGATAACTTTTTTTATATAGAAATTGTACTTTTCTGGTTTAAAGAGTATAAAGGCGGTTTCTAATTTCTTAAAGATCGTTGTTATGTCTTTTACATATTGTTCTTTGTCCTTAGAATAGACTAAAATGTTATTTAAGTAATAAATGCACATTATATTTAAGTATAGCCGTAAAACATTATTAATTAAACGTTAAAATGTAACCGGTGTATTGATTAAGCCGAATAGTATAACCGTATATTCGTAATAACTAAAACAAGTATGAAATATTGTTTTTTCTTTTTTCCCTTTAATTATCTTAATAAAATTATACGCGCCTTTTAAATTAAGCTGAGTAAAGATCTTAGCCTTTATAAGCCTGTCTCGTAATTCTTCAGTTAATAATAATACATAACAATCTTTTTTATGGCATTATTCAATTAATAATAATTAATATATATTCGTCATCCGCTGTCCTTTTTTTTATAAAAAGAACGTTATTTCTCCACGGGGATTTAGACTCCTTAATGAACCCTTTCGTTAAGTATTTATTAATGTAATTTTTAATCGTCATTAAGTCTGTTACTGAATATTCCCTAAGTAATTAAAATATTAGCTTAGTACCTTCTTTTAATTCGATTTGATAATCGTAGTCTTAGTGTTTAAGTAAGGCCTTAATGCCTTGTTTTTCTTTAAACAATGCCATAAACTTATGATATATTAATAATATATCTTTTATTAGTGGACCTTTATTTTAATGTTTAATCTGTTTTTTAAAAGTGGCGTAAACCTCTTAAACGATTAATGTTCTTACTTTGTTTTAATAATAGTTCTTATAACAACTAAATATTAATTACCTTTTAACCTAATTAATCTTTAAATTATACTTTTTTATTTAAGAAAATCTAAAAATAATATCATATATCTTAATTCAAGTAACATTAAATTGGATTCTTTTAAAATAATCAGTAATACTTATGTATAAAGTCTAAGTTTATACATTTACTGTCCTATTAACAGCGGCGTTCCCGTTGGCGAGTACTAGTTAATACCTTTTTTCTTTAACTTTAATTAGTAATAAATGTTTAAGTATAATAATAAAAAATAAAAAATTCCCTTGTACTTTAAAATTTACTATGGCCTTAAGAGTTACTCTTTTGATTTTCGCTTTTACGGTTAAGTGACAGTCCCTTGTTATTGTCAACTAACGCATAAGGAAACCCTTTTAATAAAAGTCTTTTGTTAAGATGTTTTTTTAAACCTAATAGTTTAGTTTTATAACTACGACTATAAACAACTGATTTATTCTTAAGATCTAAGCTAATAGGGTGAGGCGTTTTTAATATATTTAGGTATTATCGGTTATATTAAACCAGAGGCGCCGTTAGTTGTCCTTTAATACGACTTCTTAAAGTTCTTTTTTTTAACTTATTTTAGTTCTTAAGAATAAACAATAATTCTTAAAGAATAATTTGTATATAGGTTTAAGGACAGCCGTTATTATATTTGACTTGTTTTTATCTAATGTGTTTATAATCCTTATAAACTACTTAATACTTCTTGCCCTACTATGGTCCTTTCATAAGGACTAGTCCTGGTTTTTTATAAGTGACCTTTATGACCTCGTTAATCCAGTGTTGAGAATTTAAGGCTTAAAGGTGTAAATTCTTTTTTTATTAAGTGACTTTTTAGACTTTACTTTATAGTAGTCTAAAAAGCGGTAACTGATATGGTCTTAAGTTTAAGACTTAATAAAGCTCTTTATTTCCTTTTTCTCTACTGTCTTAAGCCGTGTTATTATCGTCTTTTATTTAGGCGTAAATTCTATTGTTTTTAAGTTTATTAATGGTCATGTGTTAAAAGCTTAAGGCGTTGAGTTATTTGGTGGGGTATAGTGGCACTAAGATGTTAGTAATATTATAAGTACCCCGTCTTATTATATATATATATTTTTTTTAATTATGACTTTTTTTAGCAGTAAAAGTTAATTATATGGCTTAAAAGACTATAGTTAAAGTATAACTTATCCCGTTATCGTTTATCTATGACTTTTTTAAAAAGCCCACTATTACGTGGCTTTCTTTTAAGTTGTTTTTAAAAGGTAACGTCTAGTTTTATTTTTTAAGGGTAAAAGGGTTTCTTACCCCCCTTGTTTTAATATATATATATCTTAGAGTAATACTAGCCTTTTCATTTAAAAGCACATTTAAAGTTACAGTTATTACTCTTAATAACTATTTTAATGAGTTCTTATAAGTCAAAAGGTACGTTTAACCTTATGACTTTATCTTTGACTTTATCTTTTAATTTTTTTATAATATTACGCCTTAAATACCTCGTTGTTTTAATTGGTTTAATTGGCGAATTATTGAAAGGCGGCTATGTATGTAATTATTAACCTAGTTTACTTTAGGTTTTAGATATTACATTTAATCATTCAATTTTAATTAATATCACCAAAAACGTAATTAATGTATCCTTTGAACCCTTTAAAACTTAAAAAGATCTTTTAAGATTCTTTAAACATAACAATAAAAACCTTTCTTTTTTTAATTTTATTCTTAATATAATCAAATAAAAAGGTTTTAATTTAATTAAAAGCAACCTTATAAAAAAAAGACGCGGCTTAAAGGACTTTGTTTATATCCGTAAAAAACTAATAACCATTAAACCTAATATAAAGTTTTACTTAAGTGAAGTAGGCTTTAAGCTTAGATTAGTTTTTATGATAAAGATCTAAGGATACGATTTTAAGAACGTTCTTTAGGTTAAAGGCATTAACAGTAACTAAAGCCTTAGTGGAAGAGTTAAGAGTTATGTTATATATATAAGTCAATACTTTTAATAAGAGGGTATTTAAAGTATAATGGTTTAATATTTACTTGGTATAAATATACAAGGCTACGGTTAATCTTTAATAATTAAGAAGTAAGTGTATTACGTATAAGGTAAAACAGTTACTAATATAATTGAGAATACTATTTGAAGTTAAGTATAAAGCTCTTATTTAATAGCAAAAGTGCTAGCCTTATATAAAGCCTTCGTTTTCCGTGGATTATTATGCCTTAAAGTAATCGTATAACAATCTCCTTAAATTATTATACCTTAAAATAATTACGCAATAATTTCCTTAAATCACTATAATCTTTAATAATCCTGTATTTATCACGTGACCCGTGGTCCTATGCCTTATACTTATGAGATCCCCTGTTTTAACTTCTTTGTACAATAGGGCCGTTAAGCCTCAAGGCTAAGACAACCGTGATCACCTACACCGTAACGTGACCGTAACAATAGCCTTCCAATCACCCTTGTAATAGGCCCTGTTATCTCTTGAAATTGTTAAATCCTTTGTACTTAGTAGTTAAGGCATAATATATATAAATTATAATTAATCTTAAAAATCACAACTTAAAAAACGTTCAATTTGTATAGTCATTTAAATACATGTTTATAATATTTATTTTATTAAATATATTATAATATAAAATTTCCACTTTTTAAAGAAAATCAATTTATATAAATAAATTTTCAAGTAAATTATACGCGCATATATAATTAAAAATAAGGCTAAGGTTATTAATATAAGTTATAAATTGTTACGGCTGTCGGACCTTAGGGTGATACGCGAAACAAAACCACTTTAAGAAAAGATATTAAAGAGAAAGCTTTTGTTATATTTAGACTTAATATTACGTTTAATATTAAAAAAGATACGAAGTAAAAAAAAAGTATATTTTATATAATAAACTAAGGCCTTATATTTTTTCTTAAAAGGTAATTAACTTATTTAACAATTAATCCTTATAAAATGGCTTATAAAGTGGCTTATAACATAAATCGGCTTTATATATTAAACATATGGTCACATTTATAATATACATAAATTAAAAAGAAGTGATATTAGTGCAAATAATAATTATATTAAGGGGGGATTTTAAGGTTTATTTAACTACTTCTAATGCCAAGCTCTTTTTGGCTTTTCTTGGCTCTTGTTGCTTTGATTGCCTATTTAGGTTTAGTGCCAAGCCTTTGCTTTAATAGCCAAGCCTTTGTTTTAATAACTCTAAAACCTTAGCTAATAGCTTTAAAACCGGCACTTGTTTAATGTTCTCACTTAGCTGATTATCAAACTCAAACTGATATTAGGTTTTAGCTATCACTTTAATTACCTATTTGGGCTTAGTGCCAAAGTCTCGCATTGGTCCAAGAGTTACAGGATCTCTTAGAGCCTCTTAAAGCCTTTAAAGGACTTTAAGAGCCTTTAAGGGACTTTAGCTCTTATATCTGCAAAAAAAATTTAGTGGCCAATGGCGGCCGGCGGCGGCTTTTTGCGCTTTTGGCGCTTTTGGCCAAAAAGTTGCATGTCGAAAAAAAAAATTAAGGACAAAGGCCATACACGAAAAAAAATTCTGCGCCAAAAGCGCCAAAAGCGCCAAATTTTACTTATAGCGTTTATTTTAATAATAATAATTTTTTTTAAGGCTTTAAGTACTTAAGATATCTAAGGGGTATAACGTGGGAATATACACACGTGATTGACCTACCTAAACTAAACTTTGCCTAAAAAAGCTAGTGCGCTTATTGGATTTTTATTAGCGTGGATATTCATAGCGTGGTAGGCTTAGCGAAGCTAGTTTATTGGCCGTGCACGCCAAAGTGCAGCCAAGCTTCAGCTTCGGAACGGATAAATCGATAATCCCCTCCGATCGGCACGCAGGTTATTAAGCTCTGGCCTAATCGGCTAAAAGGCGGCCAAAAAAAAGACCCACTTACTTAAAGGCGGCCTTTTACGCCAAAAGCGCCAAACCGCTAAAATAGCCGATTTAACTGATTAGTTTATTTTTTAGCGCCGATATTTTTTGCTGATATAAGGGGTCTTAGGTCCTTAGGTATAAGCGAGTATAAGCGAGTCTCTATTCTTATATAAATAACGGGTAATGTTTATTATTTATATTCAAATAATTTTATTAATAGTTTTAAAATATATTAATTAAATATGTTAAATAATTTATTAAATTTAAAATTGAATAATTAATTATAATTAATTATTTATTGAATTTAAAATGTATGAATTAATTAAAACTAAATATTCGTTGTTTATAAAATTAAATAAGTTTAATGATTTATTAAATTTATAATTAAATAATTGTTATATAAAATAAAGGTTAATCGGCTAATAACACTAATAAATCCTTATGGCGTTATAACTAATTAAGGCTATTTATATAATTAAATCTTTAGAGCTTTTTTTTAAAAGGATCTTTATTATACTCTTTTATAATTTAAGACTTTTACATTTCTTAAAACTTTTCCCTTATAATATATTAGTAAAAAATATTAGCGCCGAAAAATTAATTAATCGGTTAAATTGGCTATTTTAGCAATTTGGCGCTTTTGGCATAAAAGGCCGCCTTTAAGTAAGTAGGTCTTTTTTTAACGGCCTTTTAATAAATTAAGCCGGAGCTTAATAACCTCTGTGCCGATTGGAGGGGATTATCGATTTATCCGCTTTAAAAACTATAAATGCTATAAAACAACCATATACGTAAAAGCATGGCTAATAAACTAGCTTTACTAAGCCTACCACCTTATGAATTTCCACCCTAATAAAATTATAATTAACGCATTAAATTTTTCGGGTAAAGTTTACTTTATTAGTATCAATCATATGTGTATATACCCACGGTATACCCTTTAAATACCCTAAGTACTTAAAACCTTAAAAAAAAATTATTTATTATTAAAATAAACGCTATAAGTTAAATTTGGCGCTTTTGGCGCTTTTGGCGCTTTTAATGTAAATTTTTTTTAGTGTATGGCTTTTGTTCCCAATTTTTTTAATATGTAATTTTTTGGTTAAAAGCGTAAAAAGCGTAAAAAGCCGCCGCCGGCGGCTATTAGCTATTAAACTTTTTTACAGATGTACTTAATAATAATAAATTAAGTTAAATTTTTAATTTAATATAAAATTAATTATTATTGAATATTTATTGAATTTAAAAGTATATAATTAATTATATTTAATGATTTATTAAATTTATAATTAAATAATTTTTATATAAAATAAGGGTTAGTCGGTTAGTAGCATTAACAGAGCCTTATGGCGTTACAGCTAATCAAGGCTACTTATATAATTAAATCTTTAAAGCTCCCTTTTAAAGGGAACTCTATTATACTCTTTTATAATTTAAGACTTTTACACTTCCTGAAGCTTTTTTTTACGGTGTTTAATAATAATAAATTAAATTAAATTTTTTATTTAATTTAAAATTAATTATAATTGATTATTTATCGAATTTTAAATGTATTAATTAATTATCGAATTTAAAGTGTATTAATTAATTAAAGTTAAATGAGTTTAATAAATTTAAAAATAAAAGATAAATTAATATTAAACATTAATTAATTAAAATTAAATATTAATTAAACTTAAAACTTAATATATGTAATTATTTATCGAATTTAAAATTAAACAATTAATTATATTTAATTTTTAATATTAATCGAATTTAAAATTAAATAATTAATTAAATTAAATATTTTACGAATTCGGCTCTTTAATATGGGCACTCCTTCGAGTTCCGTTATAACTAAAGCTAAGATCTTTTTTATATTTTAAAGTAACACAACTACTTTACTTATTAAAATTATTACACAGGTCTTAAATATTATTAAAGACGCTTAACCGTCGCCCGTATTTTAACTCATACTATATTATACAATTAAATCTTATTTAACAATTAAAGTATAATAACTTACTGTTAATAGTTATTTATAATAAAAATACGAGATCTTCTTAAATTATATATCACATTAAGTTAAAAAACGATTTAATACCTTTTAATAAACTTAATACTAATAAGCCTCTTCTCACTTTTCTTTTAATATTAATTTAACATTCATTTAAAAAGGCCTTAAAGATACGACGAAACGTAGCTTATATCATTTAAATAAAATCCTTTTATACATATTTATAATACTTAAAAAATCAAATCAATAATTTAATAATAAAAAACGACATATAAATAAAGAATATAATACGTATTAATAAAACTATTTTTTGATTATCTTAAAAAAACTACTTTCGTTATAGTTTTTATTTTTATCCTTGAATTCGTTAGAGTTATCCTTTTAATTAAAGTAATACTTTAACGATTAGGCGTTCTTTTCTTTAACGATTTACGCTAAATTTACCTCGTCATCTGTCGAGCACCGTAGGGGAGGAGCTTCAGGAAGTGTGAAAGTCTTGAATTATAAAGGAGTATAATAAAGCTCCCCTTAAGAAAAAGCTCCAAAAATCTAATTATATAAGCAGTTTTAATTGGCTGCAACGCCATTGAGGCTTTATTAATGCTATCAGCCAACAAACCCCTATTTTATACAATATACCCCTTTGGCTAAAAGCAATTATAAAAGCAATAAAAATGCTTAAATATAACTTATATAATATAATGGCATAAATGCAAACCGCCATATAATTGGGAATAATGCTAATATAATTAATTATAATAAAAGGGTTATTATTAGGGCAACGGAATTAAGCAAATAAAATTATATTAAAGCTTTTGTGCCAAAAATTTGCGTTCCCCAGCAACCATATTATCGAAAATGGCTTATATCAAAAAACGCGCCCCCGCCGCTGCCCTCAAAGCATTAAAAAAAAAGAAAATAGGTTTTAAACATTTAAAAATCTAAAATTAATATGCTAATATGCATAATATAGCTGGCTGGCGCTTCTTGGGCTGCTACCCTTCCCCCTTATTTGCCCCTCCCGCCCCCACCAACCCCTTAGCATTGCGCCATAGCTAAAAAAGCTTATGCCATGCCGTGCTCTTATTGCATTTGCAATAGCATACATAACACGTCGGGCGACTTTTATTGCAATAAGGCATTATTAATGCAATGTTTTTATTATTATAAAAACAATAAAGCTAATTACGTTACCGTGCCCCAAGCCGCTGCCGCCCTTTTTGCCGCCTATTTAATAGCAAAATTAATGCCAAAAAGCTCCCGCGTACGTATATTATTTTATATAATATTAAATATTGTATAAAAGCAATATATAAAGCTTTTGCTAATCAGCCGTAGGCCTTCACTGCTTATTAAGCTGCTATTAAAATTGCCTTAAAAAAGAAGAAGATTAAGAAGGCTAAGGATAAGAATAAAAAAGAAAATAATTTTGCTTTTGGTTTATTGCTTTATAAATATTATTTTTATTAATTTAAAATAATATTTAATATATTATAGCCTCTTTTTGCCAAAAGACCGCCATGCCCCCCCCCCCCCGCCCTATTTTTGGCGCTGGGGTAAGTGGTAATAATAATGTAGCTGCTGCTATTAATATCAATAAATCTTTAATTGCTATTATTGCAGCGCATGCTACCGCTTGCGCCTTTGCTTTAGCAAAAGTTAATATTTTGATTAACGCCGCTCGGCAATTAATAAATTTTTTGCTCTTAACTTTATAAATAAAAATGGCTTTGCAACCCATAAATTATAGCTTAAAAATATTATCCCGGTGGTAAAGCGGCTTTGCAATCTTAAAATTGCAGTTTGGAAACGTTTCCCTTATATTATTATAATATTGCGGGTATATTAAAGCGGCTTTGCAATCCTAAAATAATAGCTTAAAATTGGGTCCTTAAAATTCACATAATTCTTTTTTATGCTTATTATTTTTTTGCAATATTAATTTAAATTAATATATGAAATATATTAAATATAAATATAAATATGCTTTAGCATTAGCTTAAATAAGCTTTTTAATAATAGCTTAAGCATTCTAAAAATTTAGAAAAGCTATAAATACCTCAAATTTTTATTAAGGCAAGTTTTTTATTAAGCCATTTGCTAGCATATTATTAATAGGGAAATATGTTACTTAAAAGCTTCCCTTTTTATGCTTTTATTATAGCCACATATTTTATATATTAATGTATTTTAGCTTTATTAAAATGCATTAGTTTTTTTTAATTATTAGCTAAATTATTTATTTATTATTATAAAATATGTTTTACAAAGCTTTTATATCAAATATTAGTTTTTTAAAAAAGCGCTAGAGCATTATCATTTCTTTTATTATTTTTATTATTCCTAATAATTCCGCTTTTATTATTAAAATAATTATAATATTTTGCCTTAAGGCTTTTTAAATAATTGCATCTCCAAATAATATTATAATAAAACCTTAAAAAAAGCGTTTTAACTTTTTATTATTTGCAAATAAGGCGTTTAAGGCTATTAATAAATATATTTCCCAATTTTTGCATTAATAAATTATTGCCAAAAAGCATAATCCAAACAAATATCTAATAATCCATTTAATTGCTTTTGCGTGCTAAGCGCTTAAGTTTATTAAAAAATGCAATAATTAAAAAGCTGCAAATGCAACATTTGGCCTTAGCATAATGATTATATATAAAATTAACTTAATTTTTTTTTAATATTCTTTAATCTGCTTTAATATAGCAATTTTAAATTTTTTAATTAAATTGTAATTTAGCAAAGGCATGCTTGGGCACTTCCCATTCATTATATTAAATTTTCAAGCCACTTTTTTTATATAAATATTGTGCATCAAAAACACCGTTTTTGCGAATCAATCTTTAACTACACGCACCCCCAAAAACCATTCCACATTTCTTAATATAATAAATTCATAAGCTAAATGCAATCCTTTAATAATTTTTTGTTCTTTATTATTATTTAAGGCATAATATAAAATTTAAATATTATTAATATAAAACGCCATAAAAACTATTTTATTAAAATTTATAAAAATACACAGCTTTTCTGCCAAAGGATTAAAATTTAATTTATTTAATATTATAGCAAAATCGCTATATTATAACGCAGGAGAATTTTTTAAGCCATATAATGCTTAATTAATTTTCATTACTATTTTAGGTCTTTTTCAGCTATTTAAAAAATAGCATAATATTAAAACGCTTCTTTTATTGCGTTTAGCATTAATAAATGCATTAATTATATTAAATTGCTTTATTTTTAAATCAAATTATGCTGCAAATGCTATTACCATTTTAAAAAAGCGTATTGCAAATATTGCAACATATATTAATAAAATTATTAAATTGTTTTGCATATTCCTTTGCATTATAATGCAAAAGCAGCAATAAATTAATTTGCTTGCTAAATCAATTTTATATATAAAAACCTATTTTAATAAAATAGGCTATATAATAGCATTTTCCTTAAAAATCATTCTTTAATAATATTAAGCTTTTAAATTAGCAATTTCCTTTTTAGCGTTTTTTTTTAAAATATTTGCCCTAAGCATGGCTATTTAGCTTATTTTAATTCTTTAAAGCTTTTAAAAGCTTCCCTTAATATAGGTTATATAAATTAAAAGCAATTATAAAATTTGCTTTCATTTTAATACTTAAAATAGCTATTGCTATTATCGCATGCAATATAATTATATTTTTGTCATTTGCTTGCATTAAAATAGTTTTATAAAATATGCTAGCAAATTTTATTATGCGCAAATGACTATTTTATTATAAAGCTATTATTATAAAATAATAGCCTTAAATTATAAGTTTATTATGTTTTTTTTATATTTCTTATGCTGCATAAATTTAATTACATTTTTGTTTTTATTACTATTATTAGCTTGCTTTAGCTAATATTTGAAAATTATTGTTTATTTTAATTGCTATAAGCAAAGCTTTTAATAATTTGGGGACCTGCTGCTTAAGGTTTTATGGCCTTTGATTTAATATTATAATTTAAGGATATATTTAACACGCTTTTTTAATACCTAAATTTATACTTTTATTATATAAAGCGTTTTTTTTAGGCTAATCTTTAATCATTTAATCTTTAGCAAATTTTAAAACGCTTAAACTCAATTTTTCATAAAAAATCAAAACTTTATTATTATTCTTAATGCTATTTTTATAAAAAACCACTTTATTTATTTTTAAGTTTTAACTTTTATAAAGGATTATATTATTGCTTTTCCCTTTATAGCTTTTATAAAAAATCATTTTATTGCTTTATACTTCCCAGCTTTTATAAAAAACCATTCTTATTTTATTTTCCATTACCCCTAAGCTTATTAATAATTTAAAAAAATCAAAATGCATTAATATTATTACAAATAATTTAATCGCTAAAGGAAGCATTCTTATAAGCAAAAGGAGCATTTTTAATATAATAATTTTTATTTTCATTAGCTTTTTAGCATGCATTTTAATAATAGCATTTAGCTTGGCCATTTGTTTCTTTGCAACATTTTTTATAATATTGCTTATATCAAGCTTTACGTTTAAGAAAACGTTATCTTTTTTTATTATAATAATAAGCTTTTTTAAAGCAAAAGCGATTTAGCCAATTAATTTCTTTTTTTTAAAAAAGTAGAACTTTGTTTTATTAAAGCAAATATTGCGCATTATAATAACATAACATAATTGGGGCACCTAAATTTTATATATATTAAAAGCAATATAATTAATCAAATAACCTAAATATCCCTTAAAATCAATTTTAAAGCCTCTTTTATTTTTTTCAGCTTTTTTATTATTTTTTATTAAATAGGCATACGCCTTATACGCATACTTCCCGCTTTAATCTAATTTTAAATTAATTAATAGCCTTTTTATAATTAATAAATTATATTATTAAAAATAGCCCCAAAATTATTCCTAAAGCACTTAATTTAGGCTCCTTATTTCTTATTATGCAAATAATGCCTTATTATATAAGTAAATTGCCGCATTATACACCTTTAAGTATAGTTTTTTTTAGGAATTTTGCTTAAACGCGCATTTTAATAAATTTAATAATAATTTCTTATTTTGCGCGCTTTAAATCGCCAATTGGTTTTTTAATATATGCTAAGGAATTCTCTACTTCAATCCCTTTTCTTATCATTTAGTCCTAATAGCATATTATTTCAAAAATTGCAATAACAAAAATATTATTATTATGCTTAATTATATATATAAACAATTCATATTAATATTTAATTCAATGCTTAAAATTTTATAATATTAACATAACATAATTTAGCTAAACAGCTTTCCATTATACTTATTTTTAATTATTAATAATTATTGCGTTTTATTATGACTTAAAAGAAAATTAAATAAATTTCAAAAGATTTTAAAAAATGATTTAGCTGCCTTATTCTTAAACTCCCTTTTTAAAATAATATTTCCAGCATATATTATAATATAATTTTTGCATTTGATTTTAAAAACATTATTAAATTTTATCTTCCTTTTTGCATGAAACAACGCCTAAAATGCTTTTTTTTCAAAATGGCCCATTTTTAAATGCCATATTTTTAGCATTACATAATAAGCTCGCAATAGCTTTTTACTTAATTAAAAATCTTATTTTAAGCTATAACAAAAAATTAAATATATTATGGCTAAAAAGCGCTTTATTATCATTAGGTTATAAAAGCAATAAAAATAATTAAAAAGCTTATATTTAAAAAAGATAAAATTATATTTTTGCTTTAGCTTTTAAAGCATCACGCTATTTTAAATTTCCCCATATTTTAATATAATATCTTTTTTTAAGTACTAAATCTTAATATTTAATAAAAGCGCTTTAAAAATAATATTAATATTAAAACTAATCACAATTGCAATATTGCTTAAAATCAAATTTTATATATTTAAACCATTTTTGCTTTTTAACATATTCTTAAAAAATTGCTAGCCTTAATCAATAATTAAAAGGCATTATATACTTGTTTTCATATAATTGTTGTTCTTAAATTTCATAAAAATGCTTAAAATAAGCTTTTTATTATTATTAATAAAATGCTAAGCACCGCAATTATTTATAAATATGCTATTTAAAAATGCATATAAATTATTAATAAAATTTATAACATATATTTTTATTGCTTTATTAATATTAAATAGCTTTAAATTAATAATAACAGCATTAATATTTCCAAAATATTTGCTTTTATTTATTAATAATAATAGCTTTTCTTTCTTCTTTTTATTTAAAGCAACGCTTTTAATAATTCAATTAATAAAAAAAATCTTCCAACCCTTTTTAACGATTTCCTTTTGTAGCTTAGCGTATTTTGCTTTTTTAAGTTTTTTGCAAAAAAATTTAATCTTATTATTACTAAAGCAATTCCTTAATTTATTTACATAGCCGCTATTATAAGCATACTATAATTTCCAGCATTTAATAAATGCTTAAAAATGACCATTTTTAAAATTGCAAAAGCAATTGCTTTTTTTTAATTATTTAAAATAAAATTAATTAAATAAGCTTTGTTTATTATAAATGCTTAAGCTTTTGGCATTAAAAATAGTTTTAAAGCTATTAAAAGTTTTTGAACGCTTTTTAAGAAAAGCATATAACTTATTTGCTATTTTTTTACTCTTTAAATTATTTTTAAAATGCTTTTTTAAATTGGCTTCAAAAGCTAAATTATATTTTTTAAGCATTATATAATATTTCTTTTTCAAAACATTATTTTTGATAATATTAGCTAAAGCTTAAGCAGCTTATATTTTAGCATAAACTAAAACTATAAAAAAAAATCTTAAATGCCTAAAATGCTTTAAATTTTCAAAATATTATATGCTTTAGCTAAATAATACTTTTTTTGCCATTTTTTATACCAAATGCAAGCTTTTATTTTCCCTTTCTTTTTAAAAGCATTTATTAAAGCTTTTTAATAATTTAAAATAATAAATAATAGCATAAAGGCATTTAAGAAAGCAAGCTCTTGCTTAATTAACCTAATCAACGCTTAAAGTCTAATAAGGTTCTTTAATTTATTATTATTAATAGCGTTTATTAAGATTAATATACTAATAATATTATTAATCCAATTAAACAAATATTAATACCTTATGCTAAAAAGCGTTCATTAAGCAAAATTATTTTAAAATTCTTTTGTGCAAGCTTCCCAAATTTTCTTAATATTGCTAAAAATCGCCTTTTATAATTTAATAACTTATAAAAGCTTTATAAAAGTCCTTTTTTTATTTTTATTAGCAATCTTCTATTTATAATACATTTTTCGCTTGCTATCGCTTATTAATATTATCCATTTTACAAACCAATAATTTATCTTAATTTATATATACTTATTAATATTAAAAGCTGCTAATTAAAATTTAAAAAGGTTTGGAACATCATATTTATCTAAATCAACAAAATCAATAATGCCCCTAAATTAGGCGTGATATTAAAATCTTATTCACCATTACGGCCATTAACAACAATCGCTCAATAAAGCATTGTCCTTATTGATTAGTATGTTCTAAGAAAACATTTTATTATTATTAAATATTTGAAAAGTTTAAAGAAATATTATTAAATTAAAAAAAGGGGGAATGTATGCTTTTAAAAAGTTTTTCAAATAGCGGTAAATGTTTTTTAATATTTATCCTTGCTTCTTTCGATTTACAATAATTGTACCTTAATAATTTATGAAATAAAACTATGGCTTTTAATTATTGAGCACCGTAAGGGAGGAGCTTTAGGAAATGTGAAAATCTTAAATTATAAAAGAATGTAATAAAGCTTCCCTTAAAAGGAAGCTCCAAAAATTTAATTACATAAGCAATCTTAATTGGCTGCAGCGCTATTGAGGCTCTATTGGTGCTACCAGCCGACAAACCCCTATTCTGTACAACATCATCTTTATTAACATTAATATTAACATCTATCAGCACAGTGTTAATATGATCCTCTTTATAAATAAACCACTCCTTTAAATTTAACAAGTCTACTTTATCGTTTTTGTTAATATTAGTATTAACGTCAATCTCCTTTTACTCATCTTTTATAATAAAGTAACTCTTAATGTCTAATCTATTATTATTAAAAGAAAAAGGGCTTATTATGAATTATTATTTACAACGTATAATAACGATGTATAATAATTAAATTAATTAAAAAAAAACTACGGTAATAATAATTAAAAGTAAAAAACTAAGGCTAAAGATATAAAAAAAAGAAAAAAAAGACAAAGTAAAAGAAAGTTATATTAAATATAAAAAGTTTAAAATAAACAAAATAAAAAAAGGAATAAAGGAAAAAAGACGAATAAATATAAAGAACTATTATTTTAAATAAAACTGCCGTTTTTTACTCTTTATTTTAAAAGTATTAAATGAAAATAAAAAAAAGCAGTTTTAAATAATAATTTAATTTATTTGTTCCTTTTAATGTTTTTAAAGTTTTAGTCATAGTGCCGTTTTAATTATAAAGTATATAAATATTAAAATATATTAGCAAAAAATATCAGCGCCAAAAAATTAACTAATCGGCCAAATCGGCTATTTTAGTGGTTTAGCGTTTTTAGCGTAAAAGGCTGCCTTTAGGCGAGTAGGTCTTTTTTAGCGGCCTTTTAGCAAATTAAGCCGGAGCTTAATAACCTCCGTGTTAATTAAAATAAATCATTAATTTATCCGCTTTAAAGGCTATACTTTGGCGTACACGGCTAATAAACTAAGTTCGTTAAGCCTATTACACTATGAATATCTACATTAATAAAAATTTAATAAGCGTATTAGCTTTTTTAAACAAAGTTTAGTTTAAGTAAATTAATTATATGTGTATATTCCTATCGTATTGTGACGCTCTGGCATGAGTGCCTTAGGCGCCTCAGGCGGCTACCCCCTATTCTGTGTATATAACCTCTCGCAGAACCCTTCAGGTTCTGTACTTTAATATTCTAAGCACATTAACCACTTGCTTTTTGTACAACTGCGTGAGCGTCACATTATATTAAAGTCATAATCCACTTCTGACTTCACAACTGCTTTTTTTCAATCGATAGCGATCTTCTCCATCAATAGACTCACTCGGGGACCTCTAAACTTAACGGTATTGATACCCCCTCGCCCCCTCAGCTCACACTTTACTACCCCCTTTAAAAATTCAGCTACGACTATGGCCGGTTGTCTGATTTAGTACCGAAAACGTGTAATTAATCATTCCTCTAGCTTGTACCTTATTGTTACCCCTTTAGTTTATACCTTACTATAAAGACGACAACTCGTAGACCTCTTAATTAAGCCTCTCTTGCCTCCCTTCTCAATGGATCCGAAGCTCGTAGCCTCCGCCTCTCGGCTTTAATCCCTTGTTGACAATAAACATCAATTTACTCGTAACTTCGACCCTTTTATAAAGCAGCTGATTCGGCAGATCGTTCAGAAACACGCTCTTTTGTCTGGCCCGCCACTTATATACTCTCCGACGAGAGAGGCTCTTCAGGTTGAACTCACTGCCTTTACCTCTCTTGTCTTTCGATGACTCTCTGCCGCTCTTAAACCGGCTCCTTTTCTTAACTCTAAGGTTATTTAACAAACACCCGCGGTGGCTTAAGACACATTTAATCGGGTAAAATGATTAATACGGAAGCGAGAGGAAAACAACTATTAACTGGCACTTTACCCTTGCCAAAGGAATATCAAATATAAAGGGACATACGCAAATTATTTGATACTCAAAAACAAGTATTAAACTCGTGGACAAGCCTCTTCCCTAAAGGGGAGGGTAGTGTGACGCTCTGGCATGAGTGCCTTAGGCGCCTTAGGCCATTACCCCCTATTCTGTATATATAACCTCTCGCAAAACCCTTCAGGTTCTATACCTTAATATTCTAAGCACATCAACCACTTGCTTTCTGTACAACTGCGTGAGCGTCACACGTATACCCCTTAAATACTTTAAGTACTTAAAGCCTTAAAAAAGTTATTAAAATAAACGCTATAAGTTAAATTTGGCGCTTTTAACGCTTTTAACATAAAAAAATTTAGTGTACGGCTTTTGTCCCTAATTTTTTTAACATATAACTTTTTAGTCAAAAGCGCCAAACGCAGAAAAAACCGCCGTTAGCCGCCATTAGCCACTAATTTTTTTTATAAATGATAAAGGATTATGATTTTAAATAAAGTAGCCGTTTTTTATTCCCTTTTTTAAAAAGTATTAAATAAAAATAAAAAAGCGGTTTTAAATAATGACTTAACTTATTTACTACTTTTAATATGCTAAAGGTCTTAGTCATAGTGCCGCCTTAGTTATGAGGTATATAAACGTTAAAATAATATGAGATTTTAATAAGTCAATTATAAAAAATAATAATTAAACCCGCTAAAAACAATAATTAGTTTATTATTTAGTCATTAAATAAAGTAAAGCTAAGGCTATTAATATAAATTATAAATTGGCTTAGTATATTAAACATATAGTCACAATTATAATATGTATAAATAACGGGTAATGCTTATTATTTACATTTCAATAATTTTATTAATAAATTTAAAATATATTAATTAATTAAAATAAAATATTCATTAAATTTAAAATATATTAATTAATTAAAATAAAATATTCATTAAATTTAAAATTGAATATGTTTAAAAATTTATTAAATTTAAAATTGAATAATTAATTATATTAAATTATTTATTAAATTTCAAATTTATTAATTAATGATTAAATCTAATTTATTATTTAATTTTAAATTGAATTTTAAATTCATTGAATATTTAATTTTAATTAAATAATAAATTAAATTAAATTTTTAATTAAATTTCAAACTAATTATGTTTAATTATTTATTAAATTTAAAATTAAATAATCAATTATATTTAGTTGTTTCTTAAATTTAAATTTAAATAATAAATTAAATTAAATTTTTAATTAAATTTAAAACCAATTATATTTAATTATTAATTAGATTTAGAATTTATTAATTCATTAAAATCAAATATTAATTATATTCAACTATTAATTAGATTTAGAATTTATTAATTAATTAATTTAAACAGTAATTAAATTTAAAACTAATTATGTTTAGTTATTTATCGAATTTAAAATTAAATAATTAAATCTATTTCATTATTTATTGAATTTAAAATTAAGTAATAAATTAGGTTTAATTATCAATTAAATATAAACTTTATGAGTTAATTAAAATTAAATATTAATTAAACTTAAAACTAATTATATTTAGTTATTTATTGAATTTAGAATTAAGTAATATATTAGATTTAATTATTAATTAAATTTAACTTTTATTAATTAATTAAAATTAAATATTCATTGAATTTAAAATTCAATTTAAAATTAATAATTTTTATATTAATTAATATAAGAAAATTACTTTCTCGTTTCATCTGTAAAAATTTTTAATAGCCAATGGCGGCCGGCGGCGGCTTTCTACGCTTTTAGCGCTTTTAGTTA
This sequence comes from Helotiales sp. F229, assembly GCA_002554605.1. Taxonomy (NCBI): domain Eukaryota; kingdom Fungi; phylum Ascomycota; class Leotiomycetes; order Helotiales; species Helotiales sp. F229. The sequence continues at coordinate 2,605,748 of MXAW01000011.1, forward strand.
AAAAGTTGCATGTTAAAAAAATTAAGGACAAAGGCCATATACTAAAAATAATTCTATGCTAAAAGCGCTAAAAGCGCCAAATTTTACTTATAACGTTTATTCTAATAATAATAATAAATATTTTTTTTAAGGCTTTAAGTACTTAAGGTATTTAAGGGGTATACCGTGGGTATATACACACGTGATTGACGCTAGTTAAGGTAAACTTTACCCGAAAGATTTAATACGCTAGTTATAATTTTATTAAGGTGGAAATTCATAGCATAGTAGGCTTAGCGAAGCTAGTTTATTAGCCGTGCACACCAAGGTGCAGCCTTTAGAACGAATAAATCGATGATCCACTCCGATCGGCACAGAGGTTATTCAGCTCCGGCTTAATCCGTTAAAAAGCCGCCAAAAAAAGACCCACTCGCCTAAAGGCGGCCTTTTACGCTAAAAGCGCCAAACTACTAAAATAGCCGATTTAACCGATTAGTTAATTTTTCGGCGCCGATATTTTTTACTGATGTTTAAAGGCTATATATATTTATTTTAATAAAAATGTAATTAATGTATATTTTTTTTAAATAAAGCCCATTTTAACTTTAGCTTTTATTTACGTATATATTTTATATAATTAAACATTAACCATTTTAAATAAATTTTTAAATTTTAAATTTATTTTTTCAAGTTTACTTTCTTTTATGAAATATGAGTTAATGACGTTTTGGTGTTTTTGGCGTTTTAAGTGATTAATTAAATTAATATAATAAGAAATTATTCTTTAAAAAGATTAATATGTAATTTTAACATTAAAAACGTTAAAATAATGTTTTTAATATTTATAGCCTTTATTTACCGTAGGACCTTTTTGTTAATATACTATAAATAACTAAAAAATTAAATAACCTTTAACGTTATTATATTTAATAAAAATAAAAATAAAAATATTTTTTGTTTAAATTCATCAAAAATTTAGCTTAATTTAATATTAACAAATTCATTATAAATTATAATAGTTTGGTAAGTAGCAGTTGTTTGTGATGTAAGTTATGCTTCATTGCCCTTATAGCAGAAAACTCTGTAAGTGCTGGCGCGGCCGTTTTCTGTTCTTTATGCCTTTTTGGTTGGGCTTGCATAAACAAGTCACTGCTGGGGGTTTCGAGCTGATATCAAACTTTGCAGAATCAAGAACGGCGAAAATTGTAAACGGGCCTGTTCATCATTTTAACTTACTTGATAACCTAGCCTATCTTGTGGCTCTGTCAGCTGTACTTGATTCTTGTGGCTCATGGCGTTACTGGTGTCTGTTGTGGGGCTATGGTCCGATTAAGGGGACTTGCGTTATTTTATACCCATTTTCTTGGAATTGGTAGATGGATGGATAGCTGGGTAGCCGGGTAGTTGGGATTCTGTGGCTTCTTGAATAATCTTGATCCCCCTCATGTTGAGATAACTGTCCCATTTTGTTGGATTTTGTCGTACGATGTATTGCTAAGTTTGCGGAATACACTGTATATTTGTGAACGTCCTATTCTGACGCAAGAGATTTGACGGGAAGAAACCGAGCTCTCAACGTGGTGGTTATACGACTCATTTTGCTTTTCAAGGCAACGACACGCCTCCAGAGCCTTTGAATGGCAGATTTCCGACCTCCTTCTCCCCCTTGAGTCTGTCAATCCCGATTCCCGCTCTTCATATCCTCTCCATCCACAGACTCCTTTGCCTGGTCCGCACCGTCACCACCTCCATTCCCCACATCGCCATCGCCATCCTCATCCCAGTCCTCTGCATCTCCATCCCCTTCCTCCTGGACCTCCGTCTTGCTCTTCGAAGCCCTCTTCCGCTCAAGAGCAGCCTTCGCACACGTCTCACATCGCTTCGGCTCATGCTTCAACTTCAACTTCTGGCTCGTGGCCTTGTATCTCATCGAAGCCTCTGCCTGAGACCGTGGACGCGTAGCAGGTGTAGGTTGTGCTCCTAGAGACGTGGGGACAGTTTGAGTGCGTGTAGCAGACGAGGATGCACATTTTTGATCTGGGTCTTGGACCGGGACTGGAAATGGGAGAGGTGTTATTGCAAGGCCAGATTGATTTGAGAATTTGAGAGTAAGTAGTACATACCTGGGCTTCTGCCTTCTCGTCTCTTTGTCCTGGATTTGCAGATCTGGATATCTGCAGCTGTCCAGGCTTTAATGGAGATTGATTTGCAGGTGCAGAGATGTCGTGTTTTGTGATTGAGGGATGAAACAAAAGGGTCGGGAGCAAAAGGGTTGTAAGGGAGTAATAGATATTTTTTAGGTTTTCTCGTTTGTGATTCACAGCCTCGCAGGCTTCTCTTCACAGGTTTTGACAACAGGACACTTGAAGGTGAATTCTTACATGGAGAACCCATTTTGGATGCCTGGTTTTCCTTGTTGTCTGTCTGGGTCTGCAGATGACAAAAATCTGATTCTCCACGGTTCTCGCATCAGACATTTCGACACGGTATTGCGCAAAAAATTGCAGCCCTTAGAATTGATATCAAGTCCGTGTTCTGCAAAATATTTGACGTCCTAGGAGCCATTGCTGACTTGATAACGAAATTTGATGGTTCGGCATTTTGAGATAGCTTGTGGTTTTATAACGAAGAAAGCTCTGATTTCTGCTAGAATCTGATTAGCTGAAGAGACACAAAGTTGTGGCGGTGGTTGGGAATGTGGAAAGAAAAGGCATAGTGTTGGTGTTCGTGGGTTTCGAATGCACTGAGCATGTGCATTTACTGTGTACTGGACCTGCCCTAGCTTGGCGTTGGTTAGCTGTTTGGATGAAGCTTAGTTGACTTGTTATCTCATGTCGCCAAGTAACAATGACTGTTCCTGCTTCTCATTCCGAGATGAGAAGGCCCAATTTCCCAACTTGTAGGTCAACATCAGCTTCGCTTAACACGTTGCTGACTAATCCAGAAATTCCCCGCTATCTTCTCTGGCGGGGTTTCGTGGCCCGCAGAAGACATGTATCATGTCTATCCTTTTGTTACCCAAGCTTCTATCATTGAAACTTCCTCCAGAGATCGGACTGCAACTCTACCGCCAACTTTGCGACTCCACCCCTTCTCGTGTCTATCATTTCGTCATTTAAATACGCAGACCGTTCAAATGGCGATAAACTGGATGAAATGTGCGAAGACTCGGAATATCCTCAACCATTCAATGGCAGGATGTCAAGCCTACCTATCATTTTCCACAACTCTAGGGTATCTAGACAATGTTTTTATGGAGCTGGGATTCCGCATATGTTGAAAAAGGAAGTTTGGAGGAGAGACAAAGTTCTGGCTACTTAAAGTGGGCATCGAAAGAGACATGGTGGTCAATCAGATCAAGACTGGAAAGGTTTTGGAGCGTTACAATCTTTGGCCTGGCTATTGTGAACAAGATGCTTCTGTCATTGTCCTGATGTTTCCATAAGACAAGCGGGTTCTCGTCAACTACGTAGTGTATTCGGAAAATAAGCGAACATCTATTCGACACACTACATACCCTTCAACCTTGGACCAAATCACCCCTCGCTTCACTGTCTGACCATCTCGGGTCGCGAACTCTTCACCTTTAGAGCATGAAATGATATGAAGCTAGCGCAGAACAACTCTCTCCCAACTTTCTCCATCACAAACCAACACCGAACCAAAACAAAGCATCCCAAAATAACAACACCAACACCGCCACCGCCACCTGGCTAGCATCTTCGCAATGGCAACCTCAGCCTACAAATACAGCTATACGAGCCAACTCCCATTCATGTTCACCTTGATTGGCCTGGTTAGCAAGTCCAAACCCGGCACAAATGGCTTCACTGAAGTGCAAATTCAGCTCTGGGCTGCTGTGATCGAGAACAGAGATCGAGTCCTCCGAACCAGCCCTTATCAAGATGAAGATCCGGCTATTCAGCAACATATGATGGAGATGTGGACATGGAATCGTTTCTGTATGTCACTTCTCCGGTGTTTTGAGATTATGGAATATGCTGATGTTTGGATTTCGTAGGGCCTGAGAGACCGTTCCCTGGCGATGAGCCTGAGAAGATTGAGATTGAGGACGCTCCGGCAGTGATTTCTCAACTCCGCGAGATTGAGCCTAGGATGGAGTCTCACGCGGAGATGCTCACTCAACCTTCTTCGTTGCCTCCAGTACGATATCCCCCTTTCATCGCCGAGTCCAAGATCAAGTCCGGCAATGATATCGCGATAAATCCACCATCTCCAACACGCCACCACAACATCCTCAACCCGACGCCAGAAGAAATACTTCGCACGGAGTGTCGTGCTGCAATTCTGCAACACAAGGGCTCAGATCATATACCATACCATGGCTGGGACGTCGAAACAGGTAAATGAAAACACCTAAACTCCACCTCCTCAAACCCCAAAACTAACCCCCTCACACAGGCCTCCCCTGCTACTCCATAATCTGCACCGCCACCAACGGCTTCCTCGTCTTTTGCGGCCCGCGCCAAGAATACTTCCGCGTGCTCAAAGACCACTTCTTCTCCACCGCACGCATCATGTACCAGCGGGCACGAACCGGGCTCATGATAATCTGGATCGAGGCACCGACCTACAACCAAGCCGTCGAGTTCCGCGCCAACAAGGGAAATTGGAATGCGTTTAAGGGCTGCTGGGTGTTTCTGAAGTGCTGGTCTGATGCGGCGGGTGAGGGGCCGGCGGATAATGTTGCGGATTTCTTGCGCGGTTGGAGATTGGATGGTAGGGCTTTGGAGAGTGTAAAGATGGAATTTCCGCCGATGCAGGTTCATCGTCAGGTTAGTCATAGGAGGCAAAAAGATACGAATTTCTGATTTTGTGGGTGTTTGGGGGGCGGGGTGATTGGTGGACTGGATGGTTATGATAGACTTGGGGATTCTGCATGCTTCCGCGCGCATTTTAATTTTCTTCATCCTTGCGCTCAAGGACGAAAAGAAATAGGAACAGAGCAGATCTCTCAAATCATGTTTGCCGCGAAGAGAACATCACCTTTTTCGTTCGAGTCATTCAAAACTTCAAATAATGTAAATGAGACCTCGAATGTCAGTAAAGCAAGACGGAACTGCGAGACGGAGGGGAAACGAGGCACAAATGAAGTAAAAACCATAACCTGAAGCAGGACTCTTCTTCAAAGGAACAAACTTTTGAATTCCCCAGCTCCTAAAAGTAGAATAGACCCGCTATTCCAAGGCCTAGGGTTTCCTCCCGGTGATAACTCGCAACGGGAAATAAACATGCTTCGACGAATCATAAAGCGATTTCCTAACATCCACCAAGAAAATCTCAAGAGCTTCAACCGACCACCCAAGCCCCGCAACAAAAGCCCGAGTAGCGATATTCCTTATGCCTTTAGAGACATTCTCCCGGAAGTACAAGCCAGCAAGTTTATACTCTTTGTTCTTGGGCCAAACACCTAGAGGGATTTTAAAGGGCACATCTTGGACGTCGACAAAGCCGGCTGCGCGCATCTCGCCTGCCAGCTTCAGGGCATTGAGGTTATCGCCGCCGAGTTTGGCGAGACCTATGTTTAGGTTGTCCATGAAATCTTTCATCGGATACGGATCGGTCATGCTGCCGTCGTCACAGAACGTGTAGAAGACTATCTCTTGAAATTCTAGGTATCCGCCGGGTTTTGTATGTCTGAATTTGATGTGAGTAGTGTTTTGATGGAGTTGGCTTTCATAGCTACTCACTTGAACGCTTGATCCATGAGTCGAGGTCTGTTTTTGATTGTTTGAGTAACGTGACGGCAATGGATGTAATCGAAGTGGTCTGCGGGATACAGCCAGTCGTCCTCGATATCATCGATCACAAAGTTGACGTTTGGAGGGACGAAGGGTGGCTGGATAGGACTGAGATCAACTCCTTGTACCGTCGCGCTGGGGTATTTATCACCCACTATTTGATTGTCAGATCTGAGACGTTGAAGATTGAAGATCACGAATACTTGCTTTCGATTGCCCAAATACCGCTTCCAGTTCCTGCACAAGGTCAACTCGAGCCAACAAAAGCTGCAGATAAATATTACCCAAATCAAGAATAGACTGAGGATTATCTCCAACAGGAGCAAAGTGAAGTTTTCCGCCCATCATCATACCCAACATAGCATGCTTCATATCGTCGCGGTTCTGTTCATTCTCATCATTCGGAAATGGATAATAAGTTCGGTCTTTTCGAAATCCATGATATCTAAGCCCGTTCTCTATCACACCAGCTCTCACACTGGACGACAGAGACGCATCAATACTACTTTCATCATCACCGTAGCCAGTATCAGCATCGCTCTCTACTTCGAAGTCTTCGTGGGTCGGTTCTAAGCCATCTCCAACTTCGATAGCTGAGTTGTCTGAAGGTTGAGGGGCGACGGCGGCTTCAGTTGTTGGCGATGCAGTTGCTGAACGTGGAGGGCTGGCCTGGGGAGAGCGTGGGGAGTGTGGTGGACTGGCAGGTGGCGTCTTTGGCGAAGCTTGACTTGCTGTTGACTCTAGCTCCTTCGAGCCGCCATGGCTCGAGTCTTGAGTCGACATCGTAGTGGCTTGAACTGGCCACGATCGTCGTCTCGAGTCGTAATTCTTGATATCTTGGACAACAGTGAATCGTGATTGGGAAAGCAGACGGGTATTGCTATTTTAATACCAAGGGACTCAATTATCAGTCGATCTTTCTCAGAGTCGGTGATATCCAGCCTATCAGACTACTCGGATTCGATGCACGAGCAGCTGGATGTATGCATGTGCATCCTCCCAAGGAGACAATCGACGAGGATGTTGAAAGACGCGTGCTCGCCGCAACTATGCCGCACCATATGGACTTGTACTTCAGAACCAAGTTTGTCTCTCAACCTTTGACATGCGTATTCCATCTAAACATGTATGCACAGTCCAAAGAAAAACTTCCAAATGGGTTTCACGTTTGAACCCTACAAGATCTCTGAAGGGAAGTTCATCAAGCGCCGTCCATCACTCCACTTCGGAACGGGAGGATTCTGTGCCGTACCAAGAGCGCCAAGCACCCAGGGTCTTCAGGGTCTCCAGCACGGCTTTGCATGCGGTACATGGAAGTAACTCCGTACCTAGGAATTATTTGTCCAATTATTTCGATTGTTGGCAAATCGATTTGGGCTAGAAGCAAACTCAATTCTGAGCCTAGCGAGCCTATCGTGTGACAGCGAGAATGGATCCTAGATTTGTCATTTCTTAGTGATGTCAATGAAGTCTGGAATTTCGCATCGAACTAGATATACTCTCGTCACACGCCCCTAATCTAGTCCTCGGTTCGGTACCTAATCAACATTGAGTTTCGAGATGGCGCCAAATAATCTTGTCGCTTTGGCAGCCGCTCTTCGTGAAGCTCTCGCAGCGCCACAAAGTCTAGTCGCGGCATCAAAGGAGGAGAAAGAGGCTCGATTGGACTTGATTGACATGGTCCCAGAGTTCAATGCAGCACTCATCGGAGATGCTAATGTTCTTCGAGAATTGGCCTGGGCGGTAAGTCGACTTCCAATCTCAGAGTTTCGCAAGGACGAAGAGCTCATCATACGTTCAGGCTGTCAATGTCGCGCCTTTGCATGCAATAAATCGTTGGGGCATCGGCAAGTTGGTTCCATTGGACTCAGCCCTAACGTATGGCGAATTTTCGGAGAAGACTGGAATCTCAAAAGCTATTCTGCAAAGGCTGTTACGCCATGCTATGACCAACAGACTCTTCTCTGAACGGGAAGGGAAAGTGTCTCACACGCCGACGTCCAGGTTGCTTGTAGAAGATGTGAGGCTGGCGGCCTTCGTCGATCTTCACACTGAGGGTGTATGGAAAACTTGGCCTTTTTTCGTCGATGCTTACGAGCGTTGGCCCGAGTCCAGAAATGTCAGAGAGGTGGGGTATCCTTTAGCCTTGGCACGCCCAGGTGAGGTTACACTATATGATGATGTCCAGAAAGATCCTGTTCGGGCTACCAACTTCGGAAGAGTTATGGAACTTTTCAGCTCAGGTGAAGGGTATGGCGCGGAAAGTCTAGTGGAAGGGTATAACACTACACTCTCTACCGTCACAGGTAACTGCGCGAGTTGCCTCGATGAAGGTGGAATTCTGTGTATTGGTGCGTCTAAGGAGGAAAAAGAGAGGAGAGCCCTAATGGCTATATGTACAGAGGGGCGAGCTCCCGTGGTCATGTGACCCTTAACAAAGGGTTTCCTTGGGCCGATATTGGCAGTGGATCTGTGGTGGACGTCAGGACTCTCATTTTCAAAGATATCGAACATGGTTGACAACTCAGAGGTTGGAGGAGGCAGTGGTTTCGCCAGTGCGGCGATTGCGAAAGATTTTACCTCACTGCATCTCATCGTTCAAGATATCGTCGTAAATGACGCACTAAAAGTTGAGAACCCAGAAGCAAACATAGAATGGATGCAGTATGACTTCAATACTCCCCAAACGGTGGTAGCAGATGTGTACTTCTACCGGGTTGTGTTCCACAACTATCCCGACGCTACAGTCATCATTATACTGAAAGCAGCGACTGCTATCCTCAAACCCGGTGCAAAGGTCTTGATCAACGACTCAGGTTTGCCTGGCCCTGGAGAAACGCGATGGTACGATGACAAGGCAGCCAGATTCGTCCAATACTCTCTTTGCCTTTGCTTGCTGACCGATTTCAGGGGTCTCGATGTCCTGATGCTGGCTGTTATGAATGGGCGTGAACGAAGCAAAGATGACTGGGAAGCACTTTTCAAGGCAGCGGATACACGATACAAGTTTAATGGCGCACATCTGCCAGCAGGGTCTTTAATCTTCATCATCGAAGCCGAGTGGACAGGATGAAGCGGATAATAATACGAATACAGCTGCAGAAATTGGGGTTTGGACATGGTAGTCGAGACGATTCCAATTTCTCCAACCCAACTTCGTGGAGACATATGAGCAAGGTACCTACGCTAATCAGCATGGGAAAGAGAAATGGCTGCGTGATCAGTTATGAAATAAAGACAGGCCTGACACGCAAACGAATGCCTTGTAATTCTCCCTAGAAAAATCCAAACAACCCAATATACCAAGTAATGGCAGCATGGCATTTTGCCTCCAGTCTGCAACACGGAGTCAGATCCTGAGGTGTGCTGTCGCTCGATATTGAAGGGGTTCGAAAACTTTTCGTTGGCAGCGCTGGGAATTCAAAGGTAAAGAGTATGAAAACTTGAGATGGAATGACGTTGAGATTGGCGTTTCCTTAGTTCGGGTCACGTAATGCATGCTCACACCCAAATTGGAGTCCCGCATATTGATCACGTGACTTGTTTACTTCTTCTTTGAATTTCCATTTATGGTGGCAGCCGATCTATTAAGCCAAAGACTCAAGAAGCAGGGTTAATATGTCCCAACTGTACTTCATCTTTGTCATAATGGCATAGTCAGAATGAAAAAACTGTCAACGTCACGTGAAACAGATACTCTCATATTCCTCCTGCCATGTCTCTTTCTCTTCCTGCTTTGAGGCCTGATATTCCTTGATCCCTTTACTCCGTCGACAACTACTGCATTATAGTATAGTAATAATGACAGCGGGCATAACGAACTCCAGTGCAGAGTTAGGCAAGTCTGAGTTCGAGTCGAATTAAATGGCCTTTTGGTTGGCTCGGGACTTGCACGAGTCCGAGTATTTTGATTTCGGGCCAAGTCCAGTCAAGTTCGAGCCGAGTTAAGACTCGAGTAGCTTGAGTCCGATTCGGACTCGCCTAATTCTGATCTAGTGTCCCGATATTAATGCCATGCCTGCCAAGGCCCAATACAGCCACTAACCCAATACAGCAATTTCCATCAGCTTTCCCAATATCTTCACTTCCTCTCGTCACAACGCGCCTCAAGATTGCTTCAGTCGGGCCAAAGTTGGACCTCGCCGTCTTGAAGTAGGCATTCTATGATGCTTTCTCTGTTCGGGATGTACATTGCACCGTGTCGTCCATGACCGGCTGGATTAATTGAAGTCGCTGGGATGCGTGGAGATGGAAGAGACCTCGAGACGGCGGGCTATAAGAGTGTCTGTTGTATCGTCAATTTTCTACTTTGCAATTCAAGCTCTTTGTCTTTTTACATTTGATCTCGTTAGGAAACTTCCAGCATATCACTCTATTATTTGGTTCTCCATCTGCTTTTCGATACACCGCGTTCAGCAATACATCTTGGCAATCGTTCTCAAATCACTCTCCATTTAATTCAGTCACAGTCGGGCTCCAGTTTACCTGATCATATTCAAGATGGCAAAGTACAACCCTGAAAAGGACATCCCGGATCTATCTGGCAGAGTGATCCTCGTCACTGGAGGTAAGTCAAATCGCTACAGTTTCAACCTTGTCAACAAGCCCCATATCTTTCATCCAGAACAACTCCTTCAAATCTCCCGCGCATCTCATTGACCAATCTATAGGAACCGCCGGCCTCGGCGCCCAAACAGTTACCCTCCTGGCCGCGCACTCTCCCTCCCACATCTTCTTCACCGGCCGCTCCGCCGGCAGCGCCTCAACTCTCATCACCGCGCTCAAGACCAAGTACCCTTCCGTCCCAATAACTTTCATCGCCCTCGACCTCGCCTCCCTCAAAAGCGTCCAAGCCGGTGCCAATAAAGTCCTCTCTCTCACAACCCGGCTCGACCTCCTCATCTGCAACGCAGGCGTAATGGCCCTACCACCCGGTCTCACGAAAGACGGCTATGAGATTCAATTCGGGACGAACCATGTCGGACATGCCTTACTCATGAAGCTTCTCCTTCCAACCATGCTTGAGACGGCTAAGATTCCGGGATCGGATGTCCGCGTTGTATCATTGTCAAGCGAAGGCAACCAAGGCCATCCCCTCGGCGGCATAGTATTCAAAGACCTGAAAAAAGTGCAGAAATTCCACCTCATGGGCCCCTGGCAGCGGTACGGGCAATCCAAATTAGCCAACATTCTCTACGCGGCCGAATTCGCACGTCGATATCCGGATTCCGGCATCCTGTTCACAAGCGTCCATCCCGGCGTGTTCAACACCGGGTTGGTGACGAATCTGGGACGTCTGAATAAGGCTTTGGTTTGGGTTGGCTCCATTGGGCAGGATAAGGATGAGGCGAGGGAGGGGCAGGGTGCGTGGAGTACGTGTTGGGCTGCGACGTCAAAGAGGGAAGGTGTGGTGAATGGGGAGTTTTATTTTCCGGTTGGAGTAGTAGGGAAGAAAGCCAGGGAGAATAGGAATGAGGTGTTGGCAGGGAAGTTATGGGAGTGGACGCAGAAGGAGTTGGAGGCTTGGAATTGAGCTTGAAACTTAGGTACCGGGAACTTTCTTTTGTTCTGTTGTTTGACGATGGGTTAGAAGTGGTTGTCCAACTGAAATTAAGCGAGTTTTCCGCCTATTAACTGTATTCCTAAGCTGTCAAAGCAGGGCACTTCCATTTTGTGTGTCCATCTTACGCACCTCTGCTCATTTGTACCTCGTTTGATCGCTTGCAACGACCGGGATCCTCTACTAGGCCTACGTAAATCGCAAAAGCCCAGAGCCCAGGATCCGGATTACTCTCATCCGGCATCAAAGCTTGCCAGGACTATCGATATTCTTGTTACTAGTAGAATGGCTGTGTCAGGCGATCTAATGTAGATAAATGAACAAACTAACATTAAGACTAATCTAATCGTAAAATACGAAAATGTGTACAACAAGCGAAGAAAGAGGTAGCTGCATATACAAACTCTCTCGGGACCTTTCCAAATTATGGTATCGCAAACGGCCACCGTCGAATCCATACGCCATACACCCATCCCATGACCCAATCCGATCAGCATAAATCATTTACCCGTATTCGCATATAAGCAATCACATGATTGCGTTCCATCCGCAACGCTGAAATCGCCCAAAGATTCTCCAGATGGACCAAGACAAGCAGGTGTCCCGGCACCTGCTAAAGCAACTTGCTCAACTCTAATAGCATATGGCCAACCTGCAAATGGCTTGTTTGTATCCGGCGTGGAGTCGGTGCTATCGGTACTGAAAGTCTTCGGCATCTTGGTGTATAGGTATCCCTGGAAGGTGGTAGAGTTGAAGGAGCATGTGCTCGCCACATTTTCGCTCCCCAGCTGTGCAACGGGTCTGGTGGGCTTCTCCATCATCGTTTGAAAGAAATAGTGTTCGTCGTCAGCGCCGGCGTTCATTAGGGAGAGCGAGGCGTTATTAAAAACGATAGAGAAATAGTTTGGCGTTGAGGAGATAGTGTAGTTGTTGCTTCCCTCAGAGGGGTTTATGATCCAGTCGAAGATCGCAGTGGATTGCGTAGGGTTTTCTGCGTAGGTGAAGTAGGGGTAACACCGCCATGTAGCAGGATTAGAAGTACAATTCGTAGAAATAGTATCGAGGTAGGTTTCGAATCTGTAAAAGCCAGCTGGAAATGTGGCATCGGCTGATGGATCAGTCGGGAGATCCACTGTGCCTGATGCGCCGCCTGCTGGACTATTGCTGCCACTCCTCTCCCTGTTCTTGTAAGCCGGCTTCCTCTCAGGTGTGAAAGGAATTCCTTACGATGAAGAGCCTTTGTTTTTGTTCCGCAATCCCACCACCAATCCTACCACCAAGCCCACTATACACAATGCAAGAACCGCCGCAATTATCGCGAACCTCTTCCATCCTCCCCTTTTCGCAATATGCTTATTATTCTCCAATCCCCTCCTCAAATCTGACAGCTTCTCCCCTTTTGGTCCTTGTACCTCCTTGCTGGGATCGAAATGGGTGTATGGTGGAGGACTTCCATCCCAGTTCAAAGTGGGTGGAGCTCCCAAAGCAAAATTATTATGCGCAGGACGATTCCAAGCTCGCGGAGGAACAGGAGGAGCATGTCGAGGTTCTAGGAACGAAGCACCATCTTCGGATATAGCAGGCAAGGAGCCCGCGGATTGGGGTTCTCGTCGATGCATACTGCCGACAGGTGTCGAGCGCATTGTGAAGATGAATGCCATCTTGAAAAAGTTCCGAGGGAAATCTTTCGACCAGCCGTCACCAGAGCTCGAGCAGCATCGGATTGTTTCAGCGCATGCGCGACGTGAGGGGGAGGATCTCGCGGTGATAGGACGCTGAGGGGATTGCTGGTTGATTAGGTTCGACTAAGAGCCGGCTGACAGCTCTGGGAACCGTAGATCTGACGCGGGAAGAGAACTAGCTGAGATTAGAGTAGTAACCGCAAGGTCGTAGAAGTTGTGATACAAAGTGACGAGAATGAGACAGCGGCGACGATGTGGGCTTGAATCATACATATTTGTTCCGAAGCAAACATGGCGCCTCCCAGTCATCGTCGACCTACCGTTGGTCTGCCCGCCATACTGTTTTCTGAGTACCGCGGCAGAGAAAGGTTGTGTCTCTGGCTGGGCTCAGTCGGACTGGGCTGGGCTGAACTTGTGGTGTTGACGGATGACGAGAAAGGAAAGGATAATTTTGAGGAGGAGGTGTGATTCGCCAATTCTCGCCTAAGCTTGATCGGTTCCAATAGCGTGCCCAGATATAGCTAGCCCGGCAGATCATAGGTCGATCGGGTTAAGTTCCGATCGGGTAGGGAAGGATCCGGTCCCAACTTCTGGTTTCCTCATCCCGTCTGTCAACAGCTGAAAGTGATGGAAGTTGAGGATATACTCGACTCTTCTTTCTTTATTTCATCAATTGTTTTCGTTTTCGTGATTCCTTTTGTCGCTCCTTTCTGAACTGGCGGCTTTGCTCGGGTATGCAAGCGTCGTTAAGTCATGACTCGAACTGTTAACAGTGTTACTCCCCAGGACAGAAGTACAAGTTTTGGGTCCCGAGTTACATCAATCGAGTGATGCGTGTCAGTAACTCTTTTTGATCCTTGCATATTCATCTGCTTCTGTTAGGTTTATTGGTATAGCCTGCCGCCTTCTTTGTAATGGATCTGCAATCAAGTACCGGCAGATTCTCTACTATCTACCCCTCCTTCCTCCCCGATGGATTGCCCACATGGGGAAACAGCAAGTAAACACGTTGCACAAAGGGAAAAGCTTCATTTCCTCACTTGTTTTAATTATAAATTTGCTTGGATTTATATTGATTCCTTCTTCAAATCCCTTTCTGGTGACCTAATACTTTGCTATGAGCACCTTAACCGACTTCCCCTGTTCACTCCCAACTCCACCCATCTCTCCCGGAACAGATGCATCTACAATCGTATCTGACTTTGCACCCAACCTCACCGACTTAAAAAGGCATAATTTCGTCCAAGATGCAGTATGGCGAGATATATTCGCGTTGACGGGGACATTACGAACCTTTTATTCCGCATCAACCATTTCCACCGCCTGGCATGAGACAACCAAGAGAGCCAAAGCAGGATCATTTAACCTCGATCGAAGCTCTGCTCGGATCGTCCGTCTCCCCCAGGGGTCATCGTGGATCGAAACACGGTTTACTTTTGAGACGAACGCTGCTCCTCAGACGACATGTACGGGGATCATGAATCTGGTCCCATGCTCGGATGGGAAGTGACGAATTTGGGTATTGAGGAGCATTTTGGAACAGTTGAAGTCGGAACGTCACGTAGATGTTTTTGAGCCTGTGAGCAAAACAGATGGGTCGACGAATGGGCACCAAGAGCCAACTCATTTCGACTGCGTGATAATCGGTGGTGGGCAAGCTGGTTTGAGCACAGCTGGACGTATGAAAGCGCTTGGAATATCCTACATTGTTCTGGACAAACACCACAATGTTGGAGATAACTGGAAGACAAGGTATGGTTCAGTGAGATGTAGGTTGCCCGGATACTTCTTGAAAACAATACTAACTCATCCAGTACACAGTAGCCGAGAATATGGTAAGGGTCAAATTCATTCCTGGACACATAATCTAATCCGTCCAAGCTCATCTACCATTTGAAGGGACATTCCCATCCCGGTATCAAGATTTCCTCAAGGATGATTTGGCCGAAGGCTACCAAAGCTGGGTTGACAAATTCAACACTGTATGTTCCTTCATATTCCAGTTCAACACTCGACATGGACTAAACATATTCACAGGAGATTTGGCTCGACACTACGCCAATTTCTGGGAAATGGGACTCAGCCAAAGGAACATGGATCTTGACACTACGGCGTCATGGAAAGGAACAATCCATTACCTGCTCTTACATAGTCGTCGCTGGCGGGGCTGGAGGCCAAATCCCAAAGATGCCCAGCTATCCAAACCGAGTGAGTTGAGAGCCTTTCGCATGTCAAAAACATGACTCAGTGTTTCTACAGGATGTGTTTCACGAAACCGTTCTACATTCGGCAGAATACAAAGATGCTTCACAGTGGGAAGGCAAGCACAGCATTGTGATAGGCACAGCTAATACGGCTCACGATGTCGCCGTCGACATGGTCGAAGCTGGACTATCATCAGTTACCATGATCCAGAGATCAAAAACATGTCCGTCAAATCTAGTCTCCCGCATCCATATCCCAAGGCTAACGAACCCAGATGTTCTTCCGGTAGAATACTACATGAAGATCTCCAACCGTACCTCACCCCTCCTCCGTCTCACCCTCTCATCCCCAAACAGCCCAACTCACTCACATCCCTATAGTATCCTACAACGCCACCAACGCCACCACAACCGCCGACCGCTCTTCGCAAACCCAACCGCTCGCCATCCTCGACCTCATGAGCCAGGTCACACTCCATACCTCAGCACGCCCAGAATCCGAACGGTTCGACGCCTTAGAAAGAGCGGGCTTCAAATTAGACCGACGGGGGAGCATACAGCATTGTTTGTATGCTCGGGATGGCGGGCATTATATCGATGTTGGAGGGTCCAAAATGGTTGCAAAGGGCTTGGTGGGTCCTCGTTTCTCTTTCATCAAACTTCTCTGAAGTACATTACGGGCATTGTGTAACGATCTTGGATCTTCTTACTGATTCAAAGGGCTTCTAGATCAAGATCAAGTCCAACGCTCTCCCAACACGATACGTCACAGACGGCCTCGAATTCAGCGACGGCACGCATCTCAAAGCCGATGTCATCGTGTTTGCGACGGGCTTCGAGGGGAACATGCGGTATCTCGTGCAGGAGATTTTTGGAGATGGTGTTGCGGAATTGATGGGTGATTATTGGGGGTTGGATCGAGAGGGGGAGTTGAAAGGGGCTTTCAGGCCGTGTGGTCGTGAGTCTCCTTTATTTTGTTTTCAGTAGAATTTCGTTTCTCTTTTCTTGGAAAGGAAGGGAGGGTCAAAGGCAAGACTAAGAATGTGATAGATCCGGCGATGTGGTATCATGGTGGCACGATTGGACATGCCAGGTATTACTCTAGATTCTCGGCACTGCAGATTAAGGCAAAGTTGTTGGGGACGCCTCTGCCGTTGTATGATGCACCGCAGACCTTTGAGTAGCCAGACAGGCATCGTGGTTGGATATTTGCAGGGGTGGTAGTACTCGCCACTTCCAGCGAGGAATACCGACAGGACCAACAAAGAGGCTTGTAAAGGATCAGAATCCACGAAATGTTTCAATGGAAGTACAAAGAGATAGAAGATTTCCGGATACGATTGATAAACTTGGCAATCAAGTCATGAAACGTGCGAATTGATGAAAATGGCAGGTACGAATTGAAAACCAATACAGATTATTCATCCGCACCTCGAAGGATTCACCCATGGTATCTGCAGGATACATGTCATCATGCTTCATTCATCGAAGTTCATCCCGAGAAACAGGGTTACTTTCTCTATTAAAGTCTCTATCAACTCCGTCACCTGCCTTCTCTCTTTTGGCCCTCCCATTGGAGCTCTTCAAGCCCATCCTAGAGCATGGATACAGTCCTTCTAGTCGGTCTATGAGAAGCAATGAAACTGAGACTAGCTTACATTACGTGCATTGATTTCCCCAATCCCCTAGCCACCATGATTGCTCATACCCATGGCACGACCAGAGCTACTCATCACCTCAATCCCTAGAGTGATGCACAACGTCCGTATTCTCGACATAGGTCACCGTTTTTAGGGGTAGAAGGGGGGTCAACAGAGGTGGACAATGAAGATAATGTGGCTTACTCTTGTTAATAAGAATAAACACAAGAATGCAGTCTAATAACCATTGTAACAACTTTAACATTAAGTGCTTTAAAAGCAGTCGATACTAGAAATCACCTGTTATGTTGGGCTTAATGTCGTAGTTGTTTGTATTATCGCAAATTTCCGTGTATTATATTATTATCTTTCCCCTAGTTCTAATCGTAAAAATTCAGTACTATTAGCCGTACGTATCTATATCCAAATATGCGGAGCTAGTAATGCATAACGTATACTAGGAGGACTACCAGGGCTCGATATAAACGTATTTACGACAGTCAAATCTGAAGTCAAGCTTTACCGCAGCTAGATATCGTTCCGTGTGACACTGGGGGCTAAGGCTGCAACTGAGAGCACAGAGTCAAAACCCGCTTACCTCCTGTCTCCTCTCGCTGACCGTCTTTAACGTGTATACCGTCTTTGTATTCTAAGTTGGCTATGATAATTCTATGGGTGAGACTTATCAACCCCAATCTGCCCTCACTTGGATTCCTCTTTCCGGACAGGCCCGAGCAATCCACCCTGCACACTGCGCCGGCCTCGGGTAACATCTCACTGCCTGCTTAATATCCTCGTCACTCATATACTCTAGCAAAAGACGTACCACGCCTTCCCACCCGAGTCTTTCTTTCGACGCCGCCGCAGCCACAGTAGAATTCCTCCCGCTCAGTCCGACCTTAGCGCCATTTTCCAAGAGAAACCTTACGGTTTCAATATGCCGGCCTCTGGCAGCTTCTGTGATTGGTAGCCTGAATCTATCGCGGGAGTGCTTTTTATTGACATCAACGCCCATTTTTAAGCATAGTTTGACGACATCCACCCAACCGTTCTTCGCCCCCGCCAACATGATGCGAATGCCAAACTTAGGCCCCACCTTCCCTAGATCAATCATATTCTTGACGATATCCACATGTCCCTTGCCTGCAGCCAGCAAAATTGCATCGTTGAACTCCGGTCCTGTCGTACGGCATCCGTACTTAGGATCAAGAAGCAAGTCCATGAAGCGCTGTTGTCCGGTAATCGCACTAGCTTCTAACGCAGTCTGGCCAAGTCCTATGCGCCCCCAGTGGATATAATCAGGGTCAAAAACATAATTCATGTTCACACCATGATTAACGTCAACACCATGCTCCAGCAGAAACACAACTAGCTCGTAGTGGTTTTGCAAGATAGCGTTGCATAGCGGAGTGCCGAAATATCTGTTCGTTGAGTTATCAATATCTTTCTGCTTACTTACAAGTTGGATGAAGAAATCGAGATCGCCTAGATACGCAGCTGCCGCTTCGACACAGTTCGCGGTGCTGAAATGAGCGGAATACATTGTGCTCGTGCTGTTTATGGGCTCCAGATAGCGGAGGACACACGCAATGTCCATCCACCATGCGGCTAGGTGACTGAACTTGCGGATGAAGGGTTCCACAACGGTGAAATCAAACTCAGATTCGGACCCTTGAATGGCGATACTTTGAGGGGCGAGTGCTTTGGCAGTAAGCAGGATAGCCGCAGGTAGAATCAGGGTCCTATTCCTAGGGTCGCAGGTCCAACGGTATACATGTTCTTCCACAATCCACATGTTGCCGGGGACGGCCATACGCCATTGGTGTTCAACCTCGAGCAGTCGCGCATTGGCCATAGCCGGGGGGATTTCCTTGTTGAATTTTTCTTTGTATATGATTAGCTTTAGCTCCTGGTTTTCGAAAGTACTCACGGCACACAAGCCTCAATTTCACAGCTCCTGTCAAGCCTGCCGCAAGCACCGTGTACTCTAAGATCTCTCTCAGTAATTCTATGGGTAAGTCGAAGATCTGCATGGTGAAGATGATAGATGATATTAAAAATTGCAAGCAAAATCAAGAGACAGGGCCATTTTTTGTATTGCGGCATCCTTTGTTTGAAGACTATAGAGGCGTATTGTTGTTTTGGTCAATCGGAATGTGACTAGACTTCGTCCGGCGGTATTTAAATATTAGAGACTAGGCAGGTACCCAGAGGAATGTCCCACACTTCATGCGGATGGATTTTCTCGGAGAAAAGATACTCCAAAGCATGCAGTGAGACTTGGACCAAGTCGCACGGGAGTTGTAACCTCCCAGAAGCGATGCTCTTAGCCGCTGACGGCGCTCGTCCCGAGGACTTCCCAAAATCCAGAGTCAGGCAAGGAGCAAGTTGTGCGCAAACTTAGTAGGATGCTGTGTGTAAATTAGACACGACATCGATTCTATCTTATCTCATGTACTTTAGAAACCCACTTCCGCTGCGCTCTCCTTTAGAGCCACTTTGATCTGGTCGGATTTATGCTTGATCATAACGTTGATGTTAATTAAGCGAGATAGAGAACGGGACTGAGACGAACCGCACTAGAGGCTACTGCTTTTACAGAAGACAGGATCTCATCAACCTGATACTCGTGCCCAAATACGATGTATCACATCTGGCAACAATTTTAATAATGCAGTACTGGAAGTAGCTTCTGCTGGATTCCTACCTGTGGCTCAGAACCTTATCCAGCGATGCAATATGGATGTCACGCCCAAGTTCCGCGATTTCCTCCTTATGGGAGCCTACCAATCTGGTCACGACGACGTTGTATCATTGGCATTACAGCTTGGGGCTGATCCCAATAAGGCAAAGTGGTGCACTGGCCGGCGATTTACGCTCTTGGTTGCCGCGAAACGGGCCATGTCCCCGTCATTAAAGTAATCCTTCAGAACGTCACGATTTTGAGAATAGGCGAAAAATTCGATACCCTTTCGGCAACAGCAAGCCTTGGGGGCTGAGACAAAGCCGTTCGTGCGCTCTTTGAGTTCGCGGATCCTGACGATGTAGGTCGAGCTGTGAAGCATCATGTGGACTCTGTTCTTCGAGAACCAAACAGTAGTGGCGCAACAATGGAGTGTAAGTCCTAAGAGTCGATATCAAGGGCTGGTTCGCTTGCCACCATTGTGAAACCATGCCATCTTAATCGAGCTGCTTCTCCTACCTTTAACTATCGCTTGGCGTTTTGCCATACAACTATCAGTGTCTACTCTTTGGGTAATGTTTCGTGGCCAGTTCTAAAAGCAGCTTTTGATAGCGGTATCCGGAGTAGCGCCTCGGAAGGGAAGGATATTCTACTAAAAGATGGAAGAGAAGGATGGACCTGATAAAAGTCACTTTCAGCCTAAGATTTCTTTGTACTGCTGTATGATTCTAAATAAATATTGATAAATCGTTAATCTCTACTCCTCGATCTGTTGAGGCATAGCCGCTCTGGGCGATGTCTGCACAACAGCGATGTGGGGTAAGATACCTCGCTTATTCAGGGGCGGGCCAAACAAAACAAAATAATGACTAACAATGGTGAGTCTATACGACGCCTCAATGTCAAGATGCCGTAAAGGAGACACAGCCAGTGATGGAGCGAGCAAATGAATTTGACGCCGTGTTTGTTCTGTGACCTGTATGTATCCTGATTTTTTAAACACAATACGTCAATTCTACTGGCAGAGAATTTAGTCGTAGAGTACAGTCATAAAAGAAGCCCAAAACGAAAAGAAATAGACTTCTAACATCAAGAGTAACTCCACCAATACCCACAAGAAAATTTGAAAATTGAGTAACCCATTACCCTTGTTGGTTTCTCCGGGGGTGATGTCACAAACACACAAAATCGCGACAACAACCAAGTAATCATCAAGAAGCAATCAAGAAGTCAAACATCCAAATGCAATAACAGGCAGAGCTTCATTCCACTGTATCCAGGTTGCCTATTCAAGAGAGGTAGGTAGCAAAAGTACATAGATAATAGTGTAGAAGTCAAAGCATCCAAGAGAGCTCAGAGATATTGATACACGTGATGATAGGTTGTCCGCGAGTATGCCCACACAATTCCTGTGGTGATGGTGGTGGTGGGAGTGGAGATCCTCGTCTTCATGCCAATTCCCAGATCAACACAGGGTCTTCCGTGTCTGGAAGACCATCCCAAGTGTGAACGAAGGCAACTTTCAATCCCTTCATCTCGTTGTGATGATCCGCCAGCATCCTGAAAATGAGCTTTCCATTCTGCGTCCCTGCCAAAGCGAAAAAGCCCTGCAACTCCGCATCGTTATCGGCAGCAGCCGCAAAGGTGATCTTCTGGCCTGCGATCCGAGTTTTGGTGATGGATGTGCGAGCATCGTTGATGATTCGTGGTGTGTCTTTATTCTGCACTTGAGCGATAATGGCATATTTGAGCTTGCTCACATCCCCACCTGGAGCTTCTTTCCAGCCCTGGAAAATAAACTCAGAGGGAAAGACGAGATTTTCCATCTCGAACCCCTCCATGAGCACGTTCTTGAAAGTTTCGGCTACCACCAGAGCCTGCTGGGCTATATTGTGGTAGACAACACTCACAGGGTCCAGAAGAAAACTACCTCCACGCACTTCTAGCATTGTCCATTGCTCGTTGTCTCTCAGCCCCATTTGTTCAAATGGGATTCTGAGATTCAGACCAGTTTTCTCCCCATCCCCACTGAAAGGAGAAGCGAGTTGCGGCATGCCAAATCTGTAGAAGCTTTTCTTGGCTGCATAGTCCCTGTCATTGTCGGGCCGGCTGGCTCTGGCATGGTCATCGACTACCTCTTGACCCTTCTGTGAGAATTCCCAGTACGAATGAGGAGGACGGAATGTTGCAATTCCACCTGAGTTGACTGCAGGCGAGCCTCCAGCACCAGTGGATTGCCCGGGAATGGTATTCATATTGCAAAGCTCGAGTTTCGATGTCCGCTGACTGATGAAGTGTTAGCTCTTCCGATGTACTCTTAAACCTCTTCGAGAGATACTAACAGAACTGAGAGACTTTCGTACTTTGGCGAAGGAGTTCTTCGAAGGAAGCTTCCACTGGTTTTTGCGAGGACGTTGTACTAGCAGCTGGAGGCAACTAGCAAAGAACAATGGCGGAGACACGCACTTCGTAGAGATGGGAGTTGATGGGCAAGTTGAGCAAGGTGCAAGAGACTTTGGCTTGAGTTCTGGCAGATACGATGCCCCGTAAGATGCAGGCGAGTTGAGATGTGGTGCGGTTGATGTTGATGTTGAGAAACGGAGGAGAATATTGTGATGTTTATATGGAGAAGAGGAAGAGGACGGTGTGAAAGAGGAGAAGAGAAGAAGAAGAGAATGGAAAGGCGCAATGTCGTTTCTAAATGTACCACATTATTCCCCGTCCTTTGACACTTCCTTGGTTCTTGACAGTACGAAATCTCGACTGAATAACAATTCATCTGGCCCATGGGGCCCAGACCGCATGTCCGTCTCAGCCAACAGCCAGAAACCTCTAGACAGCGATTCAGATAAACTTCAGATAATGGTTATCCTTTGTAAGCCATCAATCATTCCTTGAAAGGGGCAAAATAGGTTCAAAATGAGAATTTTCGACGTCATTCAGTGGTGTTTCGTGAAACGTAAATAAAGAGCTGCGCGTAAAAAGAAACATATATGCATCTTAGTCGACTGCCTGTTCTTTGCGCCGTCTGATTCTGTTTCATGTGGAGCCAATCAAGGTCGCATGTCAAATCTCTTGCGTCGTAAAGGACCAGAACAACTGGGAATGTTCCAAGTTCTTTCTTTGATTACACACTCGCAGGAATCTCACATGTGGCCATCGCCTTCTGTCTGAAATGATGTTCGGGTCCTCAAGTGGCCAAGCACAGCCTTTCAAGAGATGTTGGAAATCCGCGACACTCAGCCCGCAACTTCGGCCGCGTCAAGTTGGGGAGACTCAACTGCTTGAAATCATTATACATGGAATAATCGGTTCGGAAATGGGGACTCACAGGCAATTCAGATTGGGTGAGCATGTTGGAGTATCTTCCTCTGGATTCTTCAGAGCACTTTCGCAATATTTGGATGTCGACCTCAGTAACAAAAATGCATAAAAAGACTGTGCCAGGCATGCCAAAGCTCGCTACCTACATAACCTTCTTCCCTCGCCTTCGCGAGGCTTTACAAACGGCGAACTGATTGATACATATCCATTGAGACCAAGCACTCCTTCGCACTAGTTCCATTCGCAAGACATGATGATGTATCTTCACTTCCCCACAACAAACAACTTCAGAATCTCCTTTCTCTCAAACGCAGCTGCAACATCCAACGCACTTCTCCCCCTGTCATCTTCCTCTAACGGATCCACCCCCTTTCTAACCAACAGCCAAACAACTTCGCAGCACAAGCCCCATCTCTCCCATACCCTGTCTTAGCAATGACATGCAACGCATTCTCACCATCCAAATTCTTCGCAAGCCAATCTACCTTCTCCTTATACTCCCCTCCGAAATACGGATCGATGTTCTCGACGTGGTAGCAGACGACCTTGGGATCGTCTCGGGATACTAGAGCGGCGAGATAGACGTGTAAGGGTGTATTGCCGTTGTGGTCGCGAACATTGATTGAGCCTCCTTTTGAGAGGTAACGGTTCCAGAGCTTTAGGAGGCCTGGGTAGTACTTTGGGTAGAAGGAAGGCTTCAAGTCGTGATTGCTAGGCGACGGCTTGTCGATGAATTTTAGACATTTGCTGTGCAATCACATGAAGTGCTGTAGCGCCTGCTGGGTCGGGCTCGTGGAAATCCGCACCTAAATGTAGGAGAGCGTCGCATATTAGGTCGGAAAGTCAGCAGGGCTCGGTGGAAGGGTGAGTAGTCGTGGTTGTCATTTTGGTGGATAAGGATCTCGGCGATGGGAAGCTGAATGAAATTGATGACGGAAGCTTCCTCGATTGCGGCATTGTCGAGAAGGTGGTGTAGTGCGCTTCGGCCTTCATTGTCAACTGCTAGTGGATCTGCACCGGCTTCAAGGAGCGTTTGGATTGGAACGACGGCCTTTGGTAACTTCTCCAGTGATTTGTGTTCAGTCCAATGGCATGCGGCAAGGAGAACTGTGAGTCCAGACTGATCTCTCCTATTGAGTTCGATCTTTTGCGGGTATTGAAAAATTGTGGTGATCATTTGGTAGCTCGCCTTGCTGAAAGCATGATGAAGCAAAGTTATCTGATCGCTTAAAGGAGCATAAAGATCAGCTCCTTTCTCGATCAACAATTTGACAAATGGGCCGCTGTGCTGAATCGCGCTCTGAAGAATCCACGGTATTGTTTCGGGCGTGCCTCACGATTTCTCAATGAGTATACGATCCGTGTCCTTGCTGTTCGGATCAGCTCCCACATGAAGCATCAATTGAAAGGCTTGAAGATTATAGGCCTGAATAGCTGTAAAAAGAGCTGAAACTTTCCCAGCCGATACATCAACCCCTCTCTATCAGTATTTCCATAACTTCTGGACAGCTGACGGCTTTGTGAAGACAAGTCATTCCTTGCTCGTCCATGAAATTGGGATCGGCGCCCAAGTCAAGAAGCAAACGAGCACAGTCGGCTTTCCACCACTCTCCAAACTCGCAAGCTTGACAATGACGAATTCGGGTACTGCATACATGCAATGGCGTCTCTGTTTTTTCATTTACCGAGTCAACATTGGCCCCTCTTTGGACCAAGAATCTGATCGCTTCGAGGTGCCACCAGGACTTTCCTCTGGCAAGAATTTGCAGTGCTGTGCCAAGCCTTGTGGCCTAAACTTGGACTTGTAGAACAAAGTGGAGCGTTCACATTCGCCCCGCAAGTATCGACATGTCCTTGAAGCATCTCCATGCTTGGAATTTGACGCGAACATGCAATGTGTAGTGACGGGGTTATGTAATTTATCCATGATCTGTGACTCGTGACGTCCTGAAAACGC
The DNA here is from genome assembly GCA_002554605.1 of Helotiales sp. F229. Lineage (NCBI taxonomy): Eukaryota > Fungi > Ascomycota > Leotiomycetes > Helotiales > Helotiales sp. F229. Next base: position 2,630,539 of record MXAW01000011.1, read on the forward strand.
GCTTTCACGGCCTCAGCATCGTCGTTGCCACTGCTCATCTCACCAAGAGATGCAACGATGTTGGTAAATCCATGATCAATGAGTATATAAAGGAGCGGTCTGTTACAGTATTCGTAATAGTATACGTTCTGTATTATTAATTCAGTATTTAGGTAGACTCATATATATATTGTACTGTATTTTTAAGACTATATATATTGGGAGATATTAGTAAGGGTAATAATAACATTATATTATATAAGAATATATTGAAATATTAGAAAAAAGCCGTATTAGTCTTAAAATAAAGTATTAACTTAGAAATCTCGTTAGTATTTTGTTATTTATAATGTAATTTTAAAAAGTAAAATATAACTATAAAAAAGAACTTTTAAAAAACAAAGAAATTAAAACATAGAAACAGTGAGAATGAGAGAGAATAAACATTTAGGTATTAAAAATCTAGCAAAAACACCCCTAAAACAAGGAAAATTATATATCCTGGATATTTAAGCTCAGCTTAATCGCCCCTTGTAAAAAAAGAAGGCTGTATAATTAACAGTTGTCAGAGTTTTTGTTAGAATTTTACTTAAATTATTAGAATTTGGCTCTTTAAGCTTTAGGTTTAGTTAATATTTTAGACATTTATATATTTCTACTAGTTTTATTCTTATACAATTTCGACGGTTTGTTATAGTAACTTTAGTAGTAAAAAAGAGGCGTTTATATTTAGATAATATAACAAAAATTAATAATATATTAAGAACTATTTGAGAGAAGTTTAGAAAAGTATGATATTATAAGGCTTCGAGTCATTATTTTCGTGGGTTATAAGTATTGTTGTCTATAATTAGTAAAGTAAAAAGGTAAAGAGTATATTCGTTAATGATTACTTTCACTTATTATTTACGCTAAAAGTATATAATATAGGTGTTTTTAAAGGAATATCGAGCTAGGGATTAAAAGATAAAAAGAAGGTAAAGGTAATAAGTAAATCTTGTTTTTAAATTAGTATATGTTTTAATATTAAAATGGAAAAAAAGGTATATAAATTACTTTATAAAAGTATTCCCAAAACTGTTTAACCTTATTTTTTTATATAAATAACTACTCAGGATGTACCACCTTCTACTAGTCTTTAAAGTATTGCCACTTTTTGAAAGGGTTAAGTACAACGGCGGCGACATAAACTAGCGATTTATTTATTAAGGTATAATAATCGTTAAGTTTTAATTAGCCATAATTAATATAGGGTAAAAAAAACCAGTCCTCTTTATAACGTTCTTTACTAATTTCAAAGTAATTTAATATAAACTCTATAACAAAAAAAACTCTATTCAAAGTCATACTATAGCCTTTTATAAATAAGATAACGTTATATATAACCTAAAGAAAAAACTTGATTTTATAAAACTTTATAAAGTCTTCTACAATTAAATAATTAAAGGGATTAATAATATTTAAGTAATAAATATAAAGCTTTTATAATACTTTTTAAACATTAAGATTATTTAAAACACTCATTAGTTTATATATAAAAATCTACCTTATACCGTTATTTCTAAAGAGCTTTTTTTAAAATTATATTTAATAGCCGCTTATCTTTGGACTATGACTAAACTTGACGGTGTAGTTATAAGCCTTGCCAATTATACCCTTTTTTTTTTATAAAGTAAATTCAAATTTAGTAACGGCTACAACAAAAGAATAATCGTTATTATACTCTATGAAAGCCTTATTTTAAGTCTTAAAAAGGAAAGAATCGCCGGTAAAGTTAAGAATATAGCTATAATAAAATAAACAGTGTTTTTCGAGGTTATAGTTGATTTATAGTTATTCAAAAAGTTCTTAAAAAGAGAAAGAAATAAACAAAAAGTTATAATAGGAATAAACTCTAAATAAGTAAAAGTACAGGAACTAGTTATAATAAGTAAACAGTAAAGTATTGCCGCTAATCAAAGTATAAGAAAAGAGCTGTACTTATTTATTAAGATTTACTGTAGTATAGTACAATTGACTCTTACTCCATCCATTATAAAATAACTAAGCCTTTCTCTAATTTTATACTCCATCAACACTTCCATCAAATATATCGCTAGTATCTCTTAGTCATAGGTTCCTTGAATTTCTCGCATAATAAAAGGCTCACACTTTAGTTCACCGTCTTTGCCAATAAAATAAACTATTTAGACTATAATAAAAAAAACTATTAGTAAATACAATAAAGTCATAAGAAATATAAATAAAAGAAAGAGATTTTAATAAAGTGAGCTTCTTTTTAGCCTTCTCAATAATAAAACAACGCAAAATCTACGACTTAATAATATTGCCACTGCTTAAAAGCTAGGTACCGATATCCTTATTAATATATACCATTATAATTTAGAATTCCTCACTCTTTATTATTGAGAAAAATATAAAATCGGAGGTGAACTAATAGATTATTAATTGTTTAAGAATATGGGGATTAATTATATACTCAATTATAAGTTCAAAAACCTCTATTCGATGCTTTTTATAATTTCTAGACTTAATAATAACATCCATAACTCTCTTAATAACTCCGTGGTTCCGTTTTTTACGCTTTTCACAAAATAAGTCTTTATTAACTCTGTATTTAATTAAAAAGTATTTATTAATGATTCTTGTACCTCCAGACTTTCAATATTAACGGTTATAATACATATAATAAAATTTGACTTAATTATTATAATTAAAAAAATGTACTAAAAATTAGCATTCGACATATGATTCTACACATAAAAAGTACAATAACATTTAATTTCATATTTTAGAAAATCCATAAATATTATATTTTAATAAATATTACCTTTAAAATTAATAACTTATTACGAACCCCTTTATATTAATAAGTAATTAGCACTAAAATACTAATAATATTACCAAATGAATAATATTATAAAAGTATTAATATTAATAAAAGATTAGTACAATCTATGAGCTAATATTAATCAAAGAATAATATAAAATAATGATTAGTACTATTATATATATTATAATTGCGATTTTAATTATAGTAATAGTCTAAATTATAGTAGAAATTAAGTCATATAATGGATCTATAGATCTTAAAATTTTGTATTAATAAAAGGGATCCAAAAATCCAGGGATTTAATATCTTAAGGGATTTAAAAGATTTAAAAAAAATAAAGGTTTTATATAAGACTAATACATTTATCATTAAATAAAAGCTTTATATTTAATTTAAAATAATATTCTCAATTATACTAATAATTATCTTACCCTATTTATAATATACTTACTTTTCGATTATCAAAAATCAATCGTAGCCTTTTATATTTACACTAAATAAATAATAGACCATTATATTTTAAATACTTTTTTGTTAAAAGTACTAATTTATATATATAACATAGCTCTTAACTCTTTTACTAAGGCTTTAGCCACTATTAATGCCTTTAACCTAAAAAACGTTCTTAAAATCGTATCCTTAAATCTTAATTATTATAATTAAAAAAAATGTACTAAAAATTAGCATTCGACATATAATTCCACACATAAAAAGTACAATAACATTTAATTTCATATTTTAAAAAGTCCATAAATATTATATTTTAATAAATATTACTTTTAAAATTAATAACTTATTATGGACCTTTTTATATTAATAAATAATTGGCACTAAAATATTAATAATATTACCAAATGAATAATACTATAAGAGTATTAGTATTAACAAAGGATTAATATAATTTATGAGCTAATATTAATCAAAAAATAATATAAAATAATGATTAATATTATTATATATATTATAATCGCGATTTTAATTATAATAATAGTCTAAATTATAGTGGAAATTAAGTCATATAATGGATCTATAAATCTTAAGATTTTGTATTAATAAAAGGGATCTAAAGATCCAGGGATCTAATATTTTAAGGGATTTAAAAGATCTAAAAGGAATAAAGGTTTTATATAAAACTAATACATCTGTCATTAAATAAAAGCTTTGTATTTAATTTAAAATAATATTCTCAACTATACTAATAACTATCTTACTATTGTACAGAATAGGGGTTTATCGGCTGGTAGCACCAACAGAGCCTCAATGGCGCTGCAGCCAATCAAGACTGCTTATGTAACTAAATCTTTGGAGCTCCCTCTTAAGGGGAGCTCTACTACATTCCTTTATAATTCAAAATTTTTACACTTCCTAAAGCTCCTCCCCTACGGTGCTTAATAATTAAGAGCCACAGCCTCATTTCATAAATTACTAAAGTACAACTACTATAAGTCAAAAAAAGCAAAAATAAGTATTAAAGGATATTCACCGCTATTTGGAAAACTTTTCAAAAACACACATTCCCCCCTTTTTTAATTTAATAATATTTCTTCAAACTCTTCAAACGTTTGATAACAATAAAATATTTTTTTTAAAATATATTAATTAATAAAAACAATGCTTTATTAAGCAATTATTGCCAATAGCCGCAATAATAAACAAAATTTTAATATCACGCCTAATTTAAGGGCATCATTGATTTTATTAACTCAAATAAATATAACATTCCAAATTTCCTTAAATCTTAACCAGCAGCTTTTAATATTAATAAATATATATAAATTAAAACAAATCATTAATTTGCAAAATAAATAGCATTAATAAGCAATAGCAAACAAAAAATGTATTATAAATAAAAAATTATTAATAAAAATAAAAAAAGAACTTTTATAAAGTTTTTATAAGCTACCAAACCACAAAAAGCAACCTTCAGCAATATTAAAAAAATTTAAAAAGCTTGCATAAAAAAATTCCAAAACAATTTTACCTAATAAACGCTTCTTAGCATAAAGTATTAATACTTATTTAATTAGGTTAATAGTATTATTAATGTATTAATTCTAATAAACGCTATTAACAATAATAAATCAAAAAACCTTATTGGACTTCAAGCATTAATTAAATTAATTAAGCAAGAGCTTGCTTCCTTAAATACCTTTATGCTATTATTTATTATTTTAAATTATTAAAAAGCTTTAATAAATGCCTTTAAAAGAAAAGAAAAAAATAAAAGCTTGCATTTAGCACAAAAAATAGCAAAAAAAATATTATTTAATTAAAGCATATAATATTTCAAAAATTTAAAGCGTTTTAGATATTCAAAAAAAAATTTTATAACTTTAATTTATGCCAAAACATAAGCCGCTTAAGCTTTAAATAATATTATTAAAAACAATATTTTGGGAAGGGAATATTATATAACGCTTAAAAAATATGGTTTAGCTTTTAAAATTAATTTGAAAAAGCATTTTAAAAATGATTTAAAAAATTAAAAAATAGCAAATAAATTATACGCCTTTTTTAAAAAGCGTTCAAAAACTCCTAATAGCTTTAAAGCTACTTTTAATACTAAAAGCTTAAGCATTTATAACAAACAAGGCTTATTTAATTAATCTTATTTTAAATAATTAAAAAAAAGCAATTGCTTTTGCAATTTTAAAAATGGCTACTTTTAAGCATTTATCAAATGCTAAAAATTATGATACGCTTATAACAGCGATTATGCAAATAAATTAAGAAATTGCTTTAATAATAATAAGATTAAATTTTTTTGCAAAAAACTTAAAAAAAAGCGAAATACGCTAAACTACAAAAGGAAATTATTAAAAAGGGTTGGAAAATTTTCCTTATTAATTAAATTATTAAAAACGTTGCCTTAAATAAAAAGAAAAAGGAAAAGCTATTATTATTAATAAACAAAAGCAAATACTTTAAAAATGTTAATGCTATTATTATTAATTTAAAGCTATTTAATATTAATAAAACAATAAAAGTATACGCCGCAAATTTTATTAGCAATTTATATGCATTTTTAAATAACACATTTATAAACAATTGCAATGCTTAGCATTTTATTAATAATAATAAAAAGCTTATTCTAAGCATTTTCATGAAATTTAAAAACAATGATTATATAAAAGCAAATATACAACGCCTTTCAATTATTAATTAAGGCCAGCAACTTTTTAAAAATATGCTAAAAAGCAAAAACAATTTAAACATATAAAATTTAATCTTAAGCAATATTGCAATTATAATTGATTTTAATATTAATATTATTTTTAAAGCGCTTTTATTAAATATTGGGATCTAATACTTAAAAAAAGATATTATATTAAAATATAAGGAAATTTAAAATAGCATAATGCTTTAAAAGCTAAAGCAAAAATACAATTTTATCTTTTTTAAATACAAGCTTTTTAATTACTTTTGTTACCCCTATAACCCAATAATAATAAAGCGCCTTTTAGCCATAATATATTCAATTTTTTATTATAGCTTAAAATAAGATTTCCAATTAAATAAAAAGCTATTGTAAGCTTGCTATATAATGCTAAAAATATGGCACCTAAACATAGGCCATCTTAAAAAAAAGCACTTTAAGCGCTATTTCACGCAAAAAAAAAAATTTTAATGGTATTTTCAAAATTAAATGCAAAAATTATATTATAATATACGCTAAAAACATTATTTTAAAAAGGAAATTTAAAAATAAGGCAGCTAAACCATTTTTTAAAATCTTTTAAATTTTTTTTAATTTTTTTTAAGCTATAATAAAATGCAATAATTATTAATAATCAAAAATAAATATAATAAAAAGCTGTTTAATTAAATTTTAATAAGCAAATTGCTAAATTATATTATATTAATATTATAAAACTTTAAATATTAAATTAAATATTAATATAAATTATTTATATATGTAATTAAGCATAATAATAATATTTTTATTATTGCAATTTTTAAAACAACACGCTATTAGGATTGAATAATAAGAAAAGGAATTAAAATAAAAAACCCCTTAGCACATACCAAAAAACTAATTAGCAATTTAAAGCGCGCAAAATAAAAAATCATTATTAAATTCATTAAAATGCGCATTTAAGCAAAACTCCCAAAGAAATTGTATTTAGAAGTATGTAATACAGCGGTCTACCTATACAATAAAGCACTACTTGCATAACGAAAAATAAGGAGCTTAAATTAAGTGCTTTAAGAATAATTTTGAGGCTATTTTTAATAATATAATCCATTAATTGTGAAAAGGCTATTAATTAACCTAAAACCAAATTAAAGCGGGGAATACGCGTATAAGGCATGTGCTTACTTAATAAAAAATAATAAAAAAGCTGAAAGAAATAAAAAAGGCTTTAAAGTCGATTTTAGGGGATATTTAGGTTATTTAATTAATTATATTGCTTTTAATATATATAAAATCTGGGTGCTTTAACTATGCTATGTTATTATAATGCGTAATGTTTGTTTTAATGAAACAAAGTTTTATTTTTCAAAAAAGAAGAAATCGATTGGCCAAATCGCTTTTGCTTTAAAAGAGCTTATTATTATGATGAAGAAGAATGACGTTTTTTTAAATGTAAGGCTTGATATAAGCAATATTATAAAGAATATTGCAAAAAAACAAATGGCCAAGTTAAATGCTATTATTAAAATGCATGTTGGAAAACTAATAAAAATAAAAATTATTATATTAAAAATGCTTCCCCCGCTTATAAAAATGCTTTTCCCAGTAATCAAATCACCTGCAATAATACTAATATATTTTAATTTTCCTAAATTACTAATAAGCTTAAGGATAATAAAAAGTAAAATGGAAATGGTTTTTTATAAAAGCCGGGAGGTATAAAGCAATAAAATAATTCCTTATAAAAACCAAAAAGGGAAAAGCAATAATATAATCCCTTATAAAAATCAAAACTTAAGGATAAATAAAATAGTTTTTTATAAAAACAGCATCAAAAATAATAATAAAATTTTGATTTTTTATAAAAGGTTAAATTTAAGCGCTTTAAAATTTGCTAAAAATTAAATAATTAAAAATTAGCTTAAAAAAACGCTTTACATAATGAAAATATAAATTTAGGTATTAAAAAAGCGCGTCAAATATACTCTTAAATCATAATACTAAATTAAAGGCCATAAGATTTTAAGCAGCAAATCCCTAAATTATTAAAAGCTTTGCCTATAGCAATTGGGATAAATAACAATTTTTAAATATTGGCCAAAGCAAGCTAATAATAGCAATAAAAACAAGAACGTGATTAAATTTATGCAGCATAAGAAGTGTGAAAGGAGCACAACAAACTCGCAATTTGGGGCCACTACTCCATAATAATGGTTTTATAATAAAATAGCCATTTGCGCATAATAAAATTTGCTAGCATATTTTATAAAGCTATTTTAATGCAAGCAAATAATAAAAACATAATTATATTGCATGCAATAATAGCAATAACTATTTTAAATATTAAAATAAAAGCAAATCTTATAATCGCTTTTAATTTATATAACCTATATTAAGAAAAGCTTTTAAAAGCTTCAAAAAACTGGAATAAATTAAATAATTATGCTTAAAGCAAACATTTTAAAAAAAACGCCAAAAAGGAAATTGCTAATTTAAAAGCTTAATATTATTAAAAAGTGATTTTTAAAAAAGATGCCATTATATAGCCCATTTTATTAAAATGGGTTTTCATATATAAAATCAATTTAGCAAATAAATTAATTTGCTGCTGCTTTTGCATTATAATGCAAAAGGATATGCAAAACGATTTAATAATCTTTTTAATATATGCTGTAATATTTGCAGCACGCTTTTTTAAAATGGTAATAGTGCTTATAGTATAATTTAACTTAAAAATAAAGCAATTTAATATAATCAATGCATTTATTAATGCTAAATGCAATAAGAAAAGCGCTTTAATATTATGCTACCTTCCAAATGGCTAAAAAAGACCTAAAATAATAATAAAAATCGATTAAGCATTGTATGGCCTAAAAAACTCACCTGCATTATAATATGGCAATTTTGCTATAATATTAAATAAACTAAACCTTAATCCCTTGGCAAAAAAGCCATATATTTTCATAAATTTTAATAAAATAATTTTTATGGCGTTCTACGTTAATAATATTTAAATTCTGTATTATGCCTCAAACAACAATAAAAAACAAGAAATCATCAAAAGGTTGCACTCAGCCTACAAACTCATTATATTAAAAGATATGAAATAGTTTTTGGGGGTGCATATAATTAAAAATTGGTCCACAAAAACAATGTTTTTAATGCATAACATTTATATAAAAAAAAGTGGCTCGAAAATTTAATATAATAAATAAAAAATGCCCAAGCACGCTTTTGCTAAATTATGATTTAATCAAAAACTTTGGAATTGCTATATTAAAGCAAATTAAAAAGTATCAAAAAAAAAATTAAATCAATTTTATATATAGCCATTATGCTAAAACCAAATATTGCATTTGCAGCTTCTTAATTATCGCACTTTTTAATAAACCCAAACGCCTAGCATACAAAAGCAATTAAATAAACCATTAAATATTTATTTAAATCACGCTTTTTAGCAATAATTTACTAATGCGAAAATTGGGAGATATATTTATTAATAGCCTTAAATGCCTTATTTGCAAACAACAAAAAATCAAAACGCTTTTCTTAAAATTTTATTATAATATTATTTAAAGGTGCAATTGTTTAAAAAGCCTTAAAGCAAAATATTATAATCATTTTAATAACAAAAGCGGAATTACTAAAGGTAGCAAGAACGGCAAAAAAGGTAATAGCGCTTTAGCGCTTTTTTAAAAAACTAATACTTAATATAAAAACTCCATAAAACATATTTTATAATAATAAACAAATAATTTGGCTAATAATTAAAAAAAACCAATACATTTTAATAAAATTAAAACACATTAATATATAAAATATATAGCTATAATAAAAGCACAAAAGGAAAAGCTTTTAAATAATATATTTTCCCATTAATAATATGCTAGCAAATGGCTTAATAAAAAATCTGCCTTAATAAAAGTTTAAGATATTTATAGCTCTCCTAAACCTTTAAAACGCTTAAGCCGCTATCAAAAAGCTTACTTAAGCTAATACTAAAGCACATTTATATTTACATTTAATATATTTTATATATTAATTTAAATTAATATTACAAAAAAACAATAAGCATAAAGAAAAATTATATAAATTCCAAAAACCCGATTTTAAATTGCTATTTTAAAATTGCAAAGCTGCTTTAATATACTCGCAATATTATAATAATATAAAAAAAACATTCCCAAGCTGCAATTTTAGAATTGCAAAACCGCTTTATTACTAAAATAACATTCCCAAACTGCGACTTATGAATTGCAAAGCCACTTCTATTTATAAAAATAAAAGCAAAAGGTTCACCAATCGCCAAGCAGCGCTAGCCAAAATATTAATCTTCGCCAAAGCAAAAGCGCAAACAACAATACGTATTGCAATAGCAACAACCAAAAGTTTATTAATATTAATAGCAGCAATTACATCATTATCATCATTTACCTTAGCGCCAAAAATAAGGCGGGAAAGGGGCACGGCGGTCCTTTAGCAAAAAAAGGCTATAACATATCAAATATTATTTTAAATCAATAAAAATAATACTTATAAAGCAATAAACCAAAGGCAAAATCATTTTTTTCCTTATCCTCATCCTTAGCTTCCTTAACCTCCTTCTCCTTTAAAACAGCCTTAATAATAGCTCAACAAGCAATAAGGGCCTACAGCCAATTAACAAATTTTTTATATATTGCTTTTATATAATATTCAACATTATATAAAATAATATACATACGCAAAAGCTTTTTAACATCAATTTTGCTATTAAATAAGCAGCAAAAAAAGCGGCAGCGGCCTAGGGCGCAGCAGCATAATTAGCTTTATTATTTTTATAATAATAAAAACACTGCACCAACAATGCTTCATTGCAATAAAGGTCGCCTAACGCACTATATATGCTATTGCAAATGCAATAAAAGCACAGCATAGCATAAGCTTCCTTAATCATAACGCAATGCCAAAAAATTAATAAAAACAAAAAAAGCAAGCAAAAAAAAGGAATAACAACCTAAAAAGCGCCGGCCAATTACATCATGCATATTAGCATATTAATTTTAAATTTCTAAACATTTAAAACCTATTTTTTTTTTCTTCAATGCCTTAAGAACAATAGCGAAAGCGCGTTTTTTAATACAAATCATTTTTAATAATATAATTACTAAAAAACGCAAATTCCTAACACAAAAGCTTTAATATAACTTCACTTGCTTAATTCCATTGCCCCAGCAATAATGCTTTTATTATAATCAATTATATCAGCACTACTCCCAATTATATGGCAATCTGCATTTACGCCACCATATTATACAAATTACATTTAAGCATTCTTATTGCTTTTATAATTGTCGTACAGGCACGGCTGCAGCTCGCCTAAATTGCTCTCTTGGCACTGCACATTGTCTAAATAGGTTTCTGCCGCTATATACCGCCTTAGGGGAGCACTTCCCCCTTTTACACTTATTATTTAAATTTTACTTAATTAATTAATACATTTTATTAATTTAAGTGCTTGCAAAGCCTAAGTCTTATTACGCACGTTAATTATGAGCCTTATGATAAAGCTATTAAGTTAGTATTTTTTTATACTGCGCGCAGCTAATGAAATTAAAGCTTTTTAAATTCCTCAAAGTTTTTGAGGTTTTGCAAGCTACCTATTGCAAAAATTTTACTGCTATTTCAATATATTGCTTTTTTGATTCCAACAATCTGCAAAAAAGCTTAAAGAAAAGTTGGATTTAAATCCTTTAATTGCTCCCTCCTTACTTTTTCTTCTTTCTTTAATTTCTTAAATTCCTTGAATTTTCCTTTACGCTTTAAGCTCTTAAGAGCAACCTTTTTATAATAAACGACAAATCCATAGCTAAAAAGCTATTGCTTACTTATGATAAGCGCATTTGGCTTATATGGTTTTAAGCTTATAAGGACTTTTGTTGTTTAAATAAGGTTTAAACAAAGCTTGATTCAAATGCTCTTAATTTAATAAGCTTATTGGACATAGAATCAATTGCTTTAATATTTCTTATTATTAAATATAAGATTAATAATATACAAGAGGCCAAAGCAATAATTAAAGCTTAAATTGCTTGGGAAAGAGATATTAAAGACCTTGAGGTTAAAGGAGCAAAGCTTGATAAGGCGAATTATAAGGTAGCGACCTTAAAAAAGGTTGCGGCTAAGTTTAAGCTGCTTTTAATAAAGTACTTAATGCTTATGCTTTTTTGGAATGAAAAAGCGAGGAGCTACAAGGCTATTATAAAATGGGTTTAAAAGCATGTTAATAATAATGTTTATAGCGCTATCTTCCTAAAAAGCAAAAACACCTACGGGCGCAATTGGATTATTTAATAACTAATGCAAACCTTTTGATAAAATTATGCTCCTTTAATATTAAGTGTTTTGATTCAAATTAAGGAGAATTATATTGCAATGCTTTATAAAGCAACCCATTAACAAATTAAGCCTATCGTTTGAATTTAGGAATAAAGATGTGCCTATTAAAAGGCGCTTTTTTATAATTTGAATTTTGTAATAAGGGATTTAGCAACTTATATTTTTTTGGAAATAGTGAAAGTTTGATTAGCTTCCTAATAGGCGCAATACAAGTTTGCCAAGCTTTGAAAAAACATTATTTTAAGGAAACCTTACCTAATTACTTTAGTCCAATATAATATAATGTTTGTAGTTTTAGCTAAATAATTGCAACTTAAATTGTTTTTTAAAAAGCCCATTAGATTATATTCAATTGCTATTCTTAATAATAAATTAAATGCTTTTAACAATAATAACACATCCTTTTTTTTCTTTTGCTCTTGCTTTTTCAAATTGGGTAGCTCTTTTAAGAATTGCGCCTGCGCAATGGATTCTTATTAATATAAGCCATTGGAATGCTTTTGATTGCGCTATTTTTTTAATGATTTCATTGAAAACAAATTGCGCAATTTACCTTTAATCAAAGAGATTAAGGAAACATGCTTAAAGCTAGCCATTATTTTTATTAAATTTTAAAGCAAAGCAAATAAACGTAGCTAAAAAATGCTCCCTATTTAATAAATCATAGGCTCTTTTGATAACCGCTTTTTCAATTGCTCCCTTTTAGTTAATAATATTAAAGCAACCCAATTATCAAAACCTTTGGCGCCAGCATATTTTAAAAAAATAATCTTTGCAATAATCAGCCCTTAATTATTTGACTTTGCAATAAAAGCAATTGAAGTATACGCTACATGGGACTTTGATTATTACCCACTTTTTAGGAGCACCTTGATTAATAACAAAGCCGCAATTCATTTAATAAACTTAATTAATCTTTTGATCCCTGGCTTTTTTGTAAAAGCAATTATTAATAACGCTATTGAGGCTGGTATTTTAAGCCTGCTAATGAAGGGATGGGGTACTCGCCTAATATTAAGTGCTTTTAATAAAAAGAATAGGCCAAATATAATAAACTTAAAGCTTATTAACATTGCTATTATTAAGGATTTTAATATTAATATTATTTTAAAAGCTTGTTTATTAAAAAAAGAAATCTGGTATAATGGTTTAGATTATACTTTGCGCTATGAATTAATAAAAAGCAATATGATTATTAAGAATTTAGAACGCCACGCAAACTTAGCTTTTTTTGAATACAAGCTTAATAATTACTTTTTTGCCTTATCAATTGCTTTTAATGCATTAAAACGCCTTGATTTTGAACTTTTAATATTTTTAATAATAATAAAAAGCATTTGATAAGGTTTTCAATTAAGCAGGCGCTACTTAAGACCTTAATAAAACATAGCGCACTTATAGCACCTTTACGCAAGGCACTTAAAGAAAAAAGCATTATAAGCATTAATAAAAAATGCTTGCAATATTAAAATTTTAGGCCTTACAAAAATAAAATGCAAGCAATATGCTTTGGCAATAGCATATTAAAATATTAATTAGCAATTATTTAAAAAAAAAGCTACTTAACCTTTTTATTAAATTACCTGGGATTTATTTAATTATTCTCTTAAGTTTGACGAAAGCAATTGGTTCCTTTTGATCAAAAACAAATTTATAAGAATTTTTTATGGCTTTATATTCAAAAGCAAAAAATTAAACGCAATATTAATTGCTCTTCAACCTTTTAAATAATGAACAAAACAGCAATTTGGCCTTTTTATTTATAAAATTCGCCAAAATAATAAAACCTTAATTATTAGATTAAATAAAGCAACTTAATTTAAAAAAATAAACTCACAAAAGCAATATTGACCTAAAACTTATATTATCATATATTTATAAGCTAAATGAGAAAGCAAAGCAAGCAAGCAAGGAAATTATTAAAAAAGCAATCAAAATGCGCTTTGCTGCTAATTTTTTTAAGGCATTATGACCTGAAATTGTTTTTGCAATAATATACCTTTATAATATAAATTTTTTAGCATAAAAGGCATTTAAAAGTCCAAATGAGGTGCTTCACTTTTGGTTTAAATAATACTTTAAGTGGTACAACCCAAAGTTATTTATTAAACTTACCACTGATTTATAACCTAATTAAAGCGGGATTTATGCGTACGGGTTGTGCGCATACCCATTATCAAAAAATCAAAAAGCGCTCCACAAAAGGAGAGCTTTTAAAATCAACCCAAAAGCGCACATTGAATACTTGATTGGTTACGTTTTGTCTAATATATATAAAATTTGAGTGCCTTAATTATAGCGTGTAATAGTCATAAGAAACGTTATTTTTAATAAAACCCTATTTTTTATCTTTTTTAATATTAAGAAAGCAATTGGCCAGCTGCGCACAAGATTTTAAAAAATAGCCAAATTGCTTTAAGAAAATAAGATAAGGGCTTAAGATATTAAATATATATTAATAAATCGCCTAAATGCCGATAATATGCTGCAATTAAATGCTAGTGTTTTTTTTGAATAAAAGCAATTAAGTAAAGTTTTAAAAGCTATGGAAATTAAGGAGCTTATCAATTTAAGGGTGGCAATAACGCCTCCAATTAAATTTGAGTTTATAATCTTAGGGGTGGAGCAATTTCCCCCTAAATTAATAAACTTAAATATTAAACTTTTAATTAAGCCTTTAATTAACTTAATGCCTATTAATGAAAACTTGGGGGTAAAAATACAAAAAAGCATTAAACTTTTAACTTACAAGCACCTTGATTAAGTCTCATAAAATATTAACATATTAAGACAATTAGTAATATTAAGCGCAATTAAGAGAAGTGTTTTACATAATATAACAAATCTTAAAAAACTTAATATGAATGCGGAGCGCAAATTAATTTTATAAGTTGTTTTATAAGCTTGGGAGCCACATAATCTAAAGCAAGGTCTTAAAAAGCAATAAAAAACATTTAAGAATATTAAACCTAAGCTTATAAAAGCTTTATTTTAAGCAATTAAGGCTAAGAAGCCTTTTAAACACAATAATCTTTATAATGCTAAGCCGCAAATAAAACAGCTTTTATTGCTCCCGATGGAAAATTAAGATCAAAAGCTACCCAAACCTTTAAAAAGGAAGAAGATGCTTTTAAAATTAAGTAATAAAAATTAAAAAAATTAAAATTATAAGATAATTAATGCAATCCAATTATAATATGTATTTTATTATAATAAAAGAATTATTAAAAGGCGCATTAAACCCAATAAGCAATCGCAAGCATTTTAATAACTTTTTGATTACCTTTTGGCCTAATCAAAAAAAGGTGCGCAATAATAAAAAGGATTTAAAAGCAGTTCACGCTGTAATTGCAGCATTTATTCTTAATAATATTAAAATTTGATAATTAATTGCTTTTTTTAAAATTCATTAATCGCAATTTTCAAAGGCATTATTAAATTGAAGAGACCTTTAATATCATTTTTTTTAAGGAGCATTTCAAAGCCGGAGCTATTATGGAAATCATTAATTTGGAGTTGCGCAATTGCTAAAAGGTAATAAAGCATAGCTACGCTTTTAAGCAATCGATTTTTTTAAAATGGGTTTTTATTTATAAGGTAAATTCCAATGGTTATTTAATTAAATATTGCTTTTGAGTAATGGTTAAAAGGGATTTATAATTTAAAACCTTTATTTTGTTAATATATGCCGCAACTTTAGCTGCTTGCTTATTTAAAATTGCTATAATTATAATAGCTTAATTTGATTTGGAAATAAAGCAATTCAATATTATTAATGCATTTATTAATGCAAAAAAAAATGATTTAGCTGCTTGCGTGCGCTATTATTTTCCCAATGGCTTTAAATAAGACGGAATATTAATAAAGGTCAATCGCGCTTTTTATAAACTTAAAGATTTCCTAGCATTATAATACGGCAATTTTATAATAATTCTTTAAATTCTCAAATTGCTTTCTTATAAAAAGAAGCTTTATATGTTTATAAATAAGCAACATATAATGTTTATGATGTTTTATATTAACAATATTCAAATGCTAAATTATGCTTTAATAATTCCAAAAGCGCAATTAATAATAAATGGATTAAATTTGGCATATAAGCTTATTAAAAAATAAAAAATGGCATGGTTTTTAAGGATTTAAATTATTAGGGATTAATAAGCTAAGATAATTTTTTTAATATATAATAATTATATTTAAAAAATTGCTTTGCGTTTTGGATTTATTAATAAAAGCTGCCTAAGCACTTTATTATCTTATATGAAATTTATTAAAAATCTTGGGAAAGCAATCCTTAAAAAAGTTAAGGAATATTAAAAGAAAGTTGATTTAATGCTTTATATTGCAATCATATTGCGCGCAAACATTGCTTTTATAGCTTTAAAGCTTTTTTATTTTTTAATTAATTTTTTAAAAAAGCATCTTATTGCTATTAATTAAATAATTTAATATCTTTTTAAAACCCAATTTTTAGCAATAATTTACATTTGCCAAATGCGCGCTTCTTATTTAATCATAGCTTTAAATACTTTTTTTGGCAATAATCTTGAAATTAAATGCTTCTTTTAAGGATATATTATTATGCTTTTTGATGGCTTAATTTTATGAAAAGCAGCTTATTAAAATATAATTATTATTTTAATTATTTAAGCAAAGCTTTTTGGGGTTAAATATATAGCGAAAGAGGTTATGGCATTTTAATAAAAAAAAATTAAAATTATGCTTAAATATAAAAGCAGCTTGAATAATTTTTTGCAATAATATTTAAATAATTTGATTAATTATTAAGGAAAACAAGCGCATCTTAACCAAGCTTCGCTATATTAATATTTAAAATATGTAATTATATTAAAAATATTAAAAAGGTAATTTTTTAATAAAATATTTACCCATAAGCTTTATGCCTGCAAATGGACTTATTAAAAACTTAAGCTAATAAAAATTTGAAAATTTTATTGCTTTTATTAATTTGATAAATGTATGGGCTTAATTAAAGCAACTTTTTGAAAAAGCTCGTTTTTAAATAGCTTTTTTTTTATACTTTTTATTCTTTTATTTATAATATTTCTTATGTTCTTTATTATTTCTTTTAAAAAGCTTCTAATCTTGAATTATTTATATCATTGCAATTTTCACAATTGCTTTTAAAATCATTTCATTTCAAAAAAACAAACGCAATGCAAATTATAATAATAAGGGAACATTTTAGGGTAATAAAAAAGGTTCCCAAGCTTTAAAAAAGCAATTTAATTAATTGAAAAGCCTAAAACAATTTAAACAAGATTATCAAAAAAATTGGCAATTACTTTGGTGATTTTAATAATTTATTGCTTTGCAATAGCAGCTTCCTTCTTTGAAAAAGGGCGCACTTAAATTCCATTACCTAAAAAGGCATCAAAAAAACCAGCAAAATTATTAATTGCTCCCAAATTACGCTTAAAAACAAATAAGCCGGCAATAACCTTTTTCATTTTAGCCCAAAAGCTAGCAAGCGAATTGGATTGCTTTTCCTTTTTTTCCTTTATATTTTTGTTATGCTTTTTTCCATTTTAAGTTTTTTTATTTATATATGAAAGCAATTGATTAATTGCGTTTTAAAAAATAAATTTAAAATATTTTAATAAAAAAAGCAATTTACTATTAATAACCTAGCTAAGGCCATAATAGCAAAAGGGGCCATCAATATTAATACCAAAAGCAATTTAAGCAAAGCAAGCTGCGGGAGCAGCAAGAATAGCATTACCCATTTTTTTTATTGCCAAATAAGCGCTTTTAAGCTTGATTAACTTTTATATAAGTTAATATATTTAATTATTTTAAATTAAATAAACTTATTTCAAAAAAAGAGCTTTTATTGCTAAAAGCATCTTAATATTTTAAAAACGCAGCCAAAACACCAAAAAAGGGGGGGCAGCAAATATGATTATTGCTAGCATAATTAAAATAGCGCAAGCTACCCAAAACATTATAATAAAGGTTTATGCCTTTGTTTTAAATTGCTCCTTTTATACAATTTCGGCAAAAGACCAATTTTTTCTTATTAGCAACCTTCTTTTTTTAAACCTAATCAATGAAAGCAGCCTAAACAGCTCTTTTACCTAAGGCCTTAGCCAAAGATCTTTTGGCTTATAAGCAATTAATCAATTGTTTAAATAAGTTTCATATTCCTTAGATCAAGCTTATAAGGAAAAAGGTAGCGCTTTTGCAAGCAAATTAACAAAGTTCAGCACCCATTTTTGCAAGGAAAGCAATTAATTTGTTTATTTGTTTATTTAATTGATTATAATTAATATAAATCAAAAGCAAATCAAAAATTATTTTTTTATTAAAAGCTTAAGGTTTATAAATAAAAGAAAGCGACTTTTTATTTATATAGCGCAATTGTTTGCCTAATTTTTATTATTTTTAATAGCTCGCCTAATAGCCAATCATAATAAAAGCAATTCCTATTGCTATTTAATTAGGAGATATATTATACAAGCACAGCTGCAGCTTGCCTAAATTGCTTTTTTGGCATTGCATATTATTTAAATAGGTTTTTGCTGCTATATACCGCCTTAAGGAAGCATTTTCCCCTTTCATATTCATTACTTAAATTTTACTTAATTAATTAACACATTCTATTAATTCAAATGCTCGCAAAGCCTGAGTCTTATCGCGCATGTCAATAATTGCTTTTAATCAAGGGGATGTATTATACAAAATAGGGGTTTATTAGCTAATAGCACCAACAAAGCCTTAATAGCGCTGCAACCAATCAAGACTGCTTATGTAACTAAATCTTTGAAGCTTCCTCTTAAGGGGAGCTCTATTACACTCCTTTACAATTCAAGACTTTCACACTTCCTAAAGCTCCTCCCCTACGGTGCTCGACACTTACCCTATTTATAATATACTTACTTTTCGATTATCAAAAATCAATCATAGCCTTTTATATTTACATCAAATAAATAATAGACCATTATATTTTAAATACTTTTTTATCAAAAGTACTAACTTATATATATAACATAGCTCTTAACTCTTCTACTAAGGCTTTAGCCACTATTAATGCCTTTAACCTAAAAAAAGTTCTTAAAATCGTATCCTTAAATCTTTATTATAGAAACCGATTTAAACTTAAGGCTTACTTTACTTAAATAAAACTTTACACCAGATTCAACAATTATTAGTTCTTTATAAACACAAACAAAGTCCTTTGGACTATGTCTTTTCTTTATAAGGCTGTCTTTAACTAAATCAAAACCTTTTTATCCAATTATATCAAAAACAGAACCAAAAAAAGAAAAGTCTTTATTGTTATATTTAAAAAATCTCAAAAGATCTTTTTAAATTTCAAAAAATTCGAGGGATATATTAATTGTGTTTTTAGTAACATTGACTAAAATCAAATAACGGAGTATAATATCTAAAACCTAAAACAAACCGAGTCGGTAATTATATATATCGCCGTTTTCTAATAGTTCGTTAATCAAACTAACTAAAATAATAAGGCACTTAAGGTATAGTATTATAAAAGATTGAAAAATAAAGTCAAAAATAAAGTTACTAAGTTGGATATACCCTTTGACTTATAAGAACTCATTGAAATAGTTGTTAAAATCGATAACCGTAATTTTGAACGTGTTTTTAAACAAAAAGGCCAGTATCACTTTAAGACATATATATATTAAAACAAAAAGGGCAAGAAACCCTTTTACCCCTATAAAATAAAACTAAATACTATGTTCTAAAAATAATATAAAAAGAAGCCATATAATAGCGGGCTTTTTAAAAAAAAGTCATAAATAAACGTCGACAAAATAAGCTGTGCTTCGATTATAGTCTTCCGGGTTATATAACCAGTTCCCATTATTAAAAAAAGTTATAATTAAGAAAAAAGCAAATTAATATAATAAAACAGGGTACTTATAATATCACTAATATCCCCGTGCCATTATACCCCACTAAACAGTTTAACGCCTTAAGCTTTTAATATATAACTACTAACGAATTTAAAAACAACAAAATCTATACCTAAATAAAAGACGACAATAGTATAGTTTAAAACAATAAAAAAAAAGAAATAAAGAGCTTTATTAGGTCTTAGACTTAAGGCCACATTAACCACTGTTCTTTGGGTTATTATAAAGCAAAGTCTAAGAAGTCATTTAACAAGAAAAGAACTTATACTTTTAGGCTTTGAATTCTTAACACTAAACTAACGAAGTCACAAGGGTTATTTATAAAGAACCGGGACTAGTCCTTATGGAAAGACTATAGTAGGGCAAGAAATACTAAGTAATTTATCAAAACTATAAACATATTAAATAAAAGTAAATTAAATATAACAACAGTTGTCTTTGAACTTATATGTAAATTATTTTTCAAAAACCGTCGCTTATTCTTAAAAACTAAGATAAACCGGAAAAAGGAGAACTTTGGGAAGTTATGTTAAAAGATAACCAACGGTGCCTTTGGTTTAATATAACCAACGATACCTAAATATATTAAAAACGCCTTATTCTATTAACTTAGATTTTAAAGACAAATCAGTTGTTTATAATTGTAATTATAAAACCAAACCACTAGGTTTAGAAAAACATTTTAATAGAAGATTTTTATTAAAAAGATTTCTTTATATATTAATTAACGGTAATAAAGAACCGCCACTTAACTGTAAAAACGAAAATCAAAAAAGTAACTTTTAAGGCTATAATAGACTCTAAAATACAAAAGAATTTTATATCTCTTATTATTATACTCGAGTATCTACTATTAACTAAAATAAAAGAAAAAGGGTACTAGTTAATATTCGCCGACAGGAATACTGCCGCCGATAAAACGGTAAATATACGAACTTAGATTTTATATATAAATATCGCCGGTTACTTTAAAAGAATCTAATTCGATGTCACTCGAATCGGGATATATAACATTATCTTTAGACTTTTTTAGATAAAAAAACACAATTTAAAAATTAATTAAATCAAAAGACAATTAATGTTTAGTTATTATAAAAACTACTATTAAAACAAAGCAAGAACATTGATCATTCGAGAGGTTTGCGCCACTTCTAAAGAATAGATCGGATATTAAAATAAGGGTCTACTAATAAAAGATATATTATTAATATATTATAAGTTTATAGTATTATTTAAAGAAAAACGAAGTATCGAGGCTTTACCCAAACACTAGGACTACGATTATAAGATCGAGTTAAAAGAAAGTACTAAACCAATATTTTAATTATTTAAGGAATATTCGATAATAAACTTAATAATAATTAAAAATTACATTAATAAACACTTAATAAAAGGGTTTATCAAGGAATCCAAATCCCCGTAGGGGAATAACGTTTTCTTCATAAAAAAGAAAGACAATGGACAACAAATATATATTAATTATTATTAATTAAACAATATTATAAAAAAGGATGGTTATATATTACCATTAACTAAAAAACTGCGAAACAGGTTCGCAAAGGCCAAGATTTTTACTTAACTTAATTTAAGAAGTGTATATAATTTTGTTAAAATAATTAAAGGGGAAAAAGAAAAAACAGCATTTTATACTTGTTTTGGTTATTACAAATACATGGTTATACCGTTTAATTTAACCAATATACCGGTTATATTTTAATGTCTAATTAATAATATTTTACGGCTATATTTAAATATAATGTGTATTTGTTATTTAGACGATATTTTGGTTTATTCTAAAAATAAAGGATAATATATAAAAGATATAATAACGATTTTTAAAAAACTAAAAGCCGCCTTTATACTCTTTAAACCAAAAAAATACAACTTTTATATAAAAGAGGTTGTTTTTTTAGGTTACGTAGTTATTACTATTAGATTAGCTATAAATCCTAAAAAGATTTAAGCGATTATTAACTAGACTAGACTTATTAATATCAAAGAACTGTAATCTTTCTTTGGATTCGCCAATTTTTATAGACGATTTATTAAAGGTTATTCAGGAATCGTTAGGGTATTTACGGAGTTAACCTATAAAGACAAGGAATATGTATAGATAAAAAAAAGCCAATACAGCTTTTAAGTCTTTTAAAGAAATATTCACTAAAGAACCTGTCTTTATATCTTTTATACTTAATAATGAAATATATATAAAGACAGATTTTTCGGATTATATTATCGGCGCTGTATTTAGTTAACTGGGTAAGGACGGGAAATAATAACTAATCGTTTATTATTCGCAAAAACTATTATTAATAAAACTCAATTACAATATATATGACAAAAAGTTATTAACAATTGTAAATGTAATACACAAATAGAGGGTTTATCTCGAGGGTATAGTTTATGAAGTATAAATCTTAACGGATTATAAAAAATTTATTTATTTTATTATTATTAAAGAACTGAATCAACGTTAGATTCAGTAGTATAAAACACTCTTTACTGTAAAACTTCGAATTTCTTATATTAAAAGAACAGAAAACGTTAAAGCCGATGCCTTTAATAAGAAACTAAAATATCTCGTAAATAAGACATATAAGTTATATACCGTATTTAAGTAAAATAACGACTCGTTAGTGGTTAATTACAGACAACTAATAACGATAAGCCGCTTTTTTGAAAAAAATCTAGAAAAACTATAACTACGACCTAGTAATAGTCGAATAAAAGAAACAGTTAAAAAAGGATTTCTCTTTTACCGTCACTAAGGCTCTTTTATACTAAAGACGAATTTATATCCTAATACAAAATAAAACGGATTTTGTTAAAGAATAATATGGGCTATTAACCCATAAATACTAAAGAATTACTAAGACATTATTAAGGTTTTCTAAAGAATATTATTTCTTAAGCATAAAGAAAATAGTCAAGGACGTAGTATTATTATATAATACATATATCTAGAACAAGGCATTACACTATGTTCCATATAGGCTCATAAAGTCGTTAGTTATATTACTACGCCTATAAAAATTAATTACTTTAGACTTTATAATCGAACTATTATTTTCAAAAGACTTAGTTATAAAAATCAAATACGATTTGATTTATATAATTACAAATAGGTTTACTAAGTACGCGTATATAATACTAATACTAAAAACCTAGAATATATTATAAATAGCGTAAGTATTTTTCTAAATGATTTTTATAAATCACAAAATACTAAACAAGGTGATTTTAAACAAAGACAAGTTCTTTATTTTGAAATTCTGGAAAACTCTGATTATATTCTTAAAAATAAAACAGAAAATGTCAACGGCCTTTTACTTTTAGATAAATATATAAATAAAACGAATTAATCAAATAATAAAGATTTATCTTTGATATTATATAAATTATAAACAAAATAACTAAGTTCAATTATTCTTACTTACCTAGTTTATATATAATAATACAAATCAAGAGACTATTAAAGTATCGCCGTTTTACGCGAATTATAAGTATAACCTAACGGTATATAATATATTAATTATAAGTTAAAAGACCGCGTAAGAAGCCATGTTATAAAGAGACAAGTTAAAATAACTATACGAGGAATTATCAGTTAATATTCTATTTATAATACAAAGATTAACGATTTATTATAATAAAAAGTATAATATAAGACTAATGTTTAAAAAGGGGGATAAAGTCTATTTATTTTAAAAGAATATTACAACAAAACAACTAAGTCATAAATTAAATCATAAAAAACTAAGACTATTTAGAATTATAAAAGTCAAAGGACTAGTCAATTATTAACTAATATTTCTTAGGACAATAAATATTTACCCAGTATTTTATATATCCTTCCTTGAATTAGTACTATTAAGAGTATTACTTGCTTTTGTTACCGAAATATAACTGATTAACTTAAATGTAAAATACAAAGTCGAGACTATCTTAAACTATTAATATTTTTAAAACATTGTTAAATATTTAATTAAATAGAAAAAGTACTTATAATCGGAAAATACCTAAAAACCTAGATTTAATCTTTATTGCCTTAGGTTATTTTAGGAATTTTATTCTCGAAATCTAAGTTTACCTAAAAAAAAAGAGAGCTAAAATCAAGTACGTCAGCCCCCACTTTAAAGAAAAACGTAAAGTAAGCGTTAAATTCAAAAGCAAAAAACCAAAGACTAAGGACATTTATAATAGGCTTAAAAAAAGGCATTAAAAAACAAACAGAAGTCACTGTTTTACCTAGCTTAAATCGGCACATTAATTGGTTAAGCCAAAAGAACTTTATGATATACCCCGAAAAATTATAGTTATTATGTTTAAAACGAACGTATTCTGAACACCTCTTCGAAATGGACAAATCCAAAAAGTAAGTATAAGAGAGACTGTAGTAGAAAAAACAAGGCTTTGTATGATATACGGCGTTTTCAATATAAAGTATAAATTAAATACTCTGTTTTTTTTTTATTTAAGCGACACTCGATTTTTTTATAATATTAAGTATAATAGATAAAGAAGATAGTTATTAGTAACTGTTGACAATTCTTAGGTTATACTTAAACATAAAAGCCACGTTAAATAAGAAAAGGGATAGTATTATAAACCCCTTTATATTAATAAATAATTAGTACTAGGATACTAATAGTACTACCGAGTAAATAATACTATAAAAGTATTGGTACTAACAAAGGATTAGTACAGTCTACGGGCTAGTACTAATTAAAGAATAATACAAAATAACGATTAGTACTATTATATATATTATAGTCGCGATTTTAGTTATAATAATAGTTTAGATTATAGTAAAAATTAAGTCACATAATGGATCTATAGATCCTAAGATCTTATATTAATAAAAAGGATCTAAAGATCCAAAGATCTAGTATTTTGAAGGATCTAAAGGATCTAAAAAGAATAAAGGTTTTATATAAAACTGGCACGTCTGTTATTAAATAAGAGCTTTGTGTTTAACTTAAAATAATATTCTTAACTATATTAGTAACTGTTTTACTTTGTATATAATATACTTACTTCTCGATTATTAAAGATTAACCGTAGCCTTCTGTATTTACACCGAGTAAATAACGGACTGTTACATAACTATTCTAATAAAGTCTTGTAAAAAAAAATCTTTAGGCTAAAACTTATTAAAAAATTAAGACTTTATTTTAGTTCTAAAAATATACTAATATTTGTCGTTTTTAGTCAAATTAACAACTTCTTATATTATTTTTATAATCTCTAAAATAAACTCTTCCTATTTTTCCTTTACATTAAGTACGAACTCCAAAAAACTGTTAAATAAAGCGTTAAATAAAATAAAAAACAAATTAAAGGTTTAAGAAAATATAATAACATAATACGAGGTTTGAATAATTCTGAAAAAAGTATTAAAAGAAATAATATTAACTAAAGTAATATTATCGGTATTAATAATACAAAAACAAAAATATACAGGTTTATATAGTCAAAAGTAAATATCTTTCATCGACATCTGGATATACAAATATCTTCTTTTCTAAGGTAAAAACTAACAATTTCTATATTTAAAGTTTTTAAACTTACCCCCAAATCCTCATTTATAAATCTATAAATATCTTTATTTCATCCAAACCATCTGGGTATTACAATCGGCTTATTTCCCCTTACAAACATTAATAATTTTAATGCCTAAAATAGATTTTTAAAGTCTAAATAAACCGAAAGATAAAACTAACATATATCCTTATATCTAAAAAAGTTCCTGGTATAAAAAACTATAGATTTTTTACCCAAAAACAAACAATATAATGTCCAAATCACATATTCAAAAAGTATTAACATTAAATAAATATATATCCTCATTTCTACAAAGTTTTAAACACCATCCAGGCTTTAGATTTTACACCAAATTATACCAAAAACAAAGTATAAACTATTCCCAAGACATATATAACATAATAAAAATATCAAAAAAATACAAAAGAATTAAAAGACAACTTCCAAATAACCAATTAATTTAACACAACCTTAAACTCTCTAACAAATCTGGTTAAAAAACAAAAAGATTAAGAACCAAAAAAGTAAGCCCCTAGCCCCCTCCTAGCTATTTCATTTTATAAGGCTAAACCTCTAAAAATAAAACTAAAAACCTTACTTTTTTACCCCTCATTTTACCCTTCTAATATACCAATATACTACACAATAATATTAATATTTAAAATCTAAACTAATATCACTACGTATTTCTAAAAACAGTCCTATATCACTCTATATTTTTCAAACCGGTCCTATATTACTATAATAAAAAATACCAATTATACTACATACACTATTACAAACACTAGTCTGTCAGCCCTAACGTTTTCCTCGAACTCTGCGTTTACTCTGCCAACACCAGTGATGCCTCCATCATTCTGGGAAAGCCAATCGACAAGGCTCTTTGGGTCAATCTGGAAAAGATAATGAGCCGAGTTCAAAAGGAGGTCTTTGTCGAATGTCGTCGTTGAGATCCAATGACTGGATTTCTGGCCGCTTCAGCAGCGCCAGCTGAGTCAAGATACGGGGATCAAAATCCTCTTGCCGATATTCTTCGATGGATTGGACCATGAACTGTAGTTCTCGTGCCATTTCTGGACATCCATTCGCTATCGCATCCTCCACCGGATAGTTGTCGTTCCCGTCCCGTGCCAGGGGATCTGCACCCCCAGCGAGAAGCGCAGTGATAACTATACCAATTCGATTCATTCCCAAATCATATCCCCTGTAGTATGGCCTCCAACGGTCTTGAAATTTATCGGCCCGAGGTATCATTGTAGTTCCCGACCACGAAGAAAATTTTCCGCTCTCGAACAGAGTCAGCACAGCAGTGGAGTGGCGTCGGTCGCCTTTGTCCTTGTGATTGACTTGTGCACCAGCTCCCAGGAGAAGATAGACTGATTCAGGGTGACCAGAAGTACATACATCGTGCAAAGGCGTTATTCCGTGTTCATCTGCTTGATTTACCAAACCCTGGGTCTATTTGGGGTTAGCGAAGGTACGAAGATAAGCATAATTGAGAACTTTCCTTATCAAGCAGCAGACCAAGAACATTGCTGTTTCTTCCTCGACAGGCAATATGCAAGACGTTATGCCCTTCCATAGTAAGAGTATTTGGATCTGCTCCAGCGTCAAGTAAGCGGATCACCTCAATCTCGGACCGTACGCAGGCTAGGTGAAGAAGCGTCACCCCGCCAAGGTCCTTTATATTGACATCGGAGGTCTCATCGCCACTATGTCAGATATTAGCCGCTTACCCAATGACCACAATGACCACAATGACGAAGTAGTTAGGGCTCAGAGGTAGCTTGAGGCTGAGAGAAATGGTTGCGGACGGTTAGAGAAGGCTCAAAGACAGTGCGCAAGGCGAGAACACACGACTCTATGTATGAATGCTGACTTACTTCTTGAAAATATTCCATAACAGCGTTCTCCTGAAGT
Source organism: Helotiales sp. F229 (assembly GCA_002554605.1). Taxonomy (NCBI): domain Eukaryota; kingdom Fungi; phylum Ascomycota; class Leotiomycetes; order Helotiales; species Helotiales sp. F229. The sequence goes on from MXAW01000011.1 coordinate 2,658,233, forward strand.
CGTCACTTACACTCTCGACATGATTCGCCTCAACTCTAACATGCGCAGGTGTGAGTCCCTTGTGATTCGCAGTATTGGCAGAAATGCCGCAGCTCTTAAGATGATGAGTGAAAGGTATGTCCTTGGCAACAGATCCGTACTTCTGAGCGACTTCATGAAGCAGATTATTGCCGTCGTTGTCGACCTGAAGGACACAAATTTAGCCTAAAATCAATGTTGCAGATGAATTGAAGATAATTACCTCTTAGGATCCAAACCCATAGTAACCAATGCCCTGAAATCTTTCTACTGACGGCGTTTTATAACCATCAGCCACAAGATAGTGCAGAATGCCTCGGCCTCGCCGACCCGTAACCCCTAACCGGGCACCGCAGAGAATCAAGGCGTCAAACCCTTGTTGAGATGAGACATTAGAAAGCAATGAGGTCGCGCCAGCAGAATCAGTATCTTCAAGGTAACGCCTGTTGCGAGTAGCTCTTCGATAAATTGGACGGTGTTTGATATGTCTCCGCTTGAGCTCAAGCTCCGGAGACAAAGTCTTCTGGCTTCAATATTGGAACTCGCTCCAAGTAGAAGCTTAAAGACATCTATCCCAGATTTTCTTGAAAGCGACTTCTCTAATGCGCTGATCTCTTTGTCGTTTTTGATGTCACTTCGAGCACCGTTTTTGATCAGAAACCGAAGTACTTCAAGATCGTTGTCACGCGAGAGAGCAGTATGTAGAATGGTGTTTCTATTCTTTCCACGTGCATCGATACTTGCGCCATGCTTCAGTAGAAGCGCGAGAACAGGAAGATTACTGCTGTAGCGAATATAATGATGGAGCACTGTATTGCCACTTTGGTTCAGTGCGGATGGCTTTGCTCCTGCCTCGAGCAACATTCTCACAACTTCTTGATCGGGGTTCCTGTTCTGGTGGCATGAGCTCAAGAGCAGTGTATCTTTCTGGTGCATCGTGGCTTCGATGTCATCACCCGCTTCAATGAGGAGCTTCAAGATCTGTTCGCCTACCGAGCTATACTCAAAAGACATTCCAGAAAGAAGACCGTGCAGTGGTGTCGTTCCAAGCCCGAACGTTGTGCGAAGAAGGAGAGGGGACGCCAATTGGACTTTCAAGCGTAAAGCTCTCGAAGAATGGGTAACTGCTTGGAGCAGAAAGATCTGTATGTCTTGATCAACGCCGAGTACTTTTGATTGTTTGAAGGGCATACTGTCATACATCTCTTCCAGACCTATGGGAAGAGTGTTGACGAGCTTTTCGATGTCCAGAAGCTCGGACTGGATTGTTGGGATAATTTGATCGATCAACAGTCTGGCGTAGAGAGGAAAAGACCGTTTGATCTCTCACAAATAGCTGTTGTGAGAGATTCTCGAAGCTGTGTTTGCTCATCCGAGAGTACTGTCTTCACGCGATGCGATACGAACAAAGCGATGTCCTTGCCAACGAGGTCATCCTCAAGGCTGGTGTGAACGATGGACGCATCTTGCAAGCCACTTTGTAGTATTGCTTGGGTCTGCTGGTCATCAGAAACTTGACAGAATCTGGGCGAAAAGTTGCCAGGGAATTGAGGCGTCGCAAAAAGCCATCCTTCGGTCCCAGCTCCATCTCATCCAAGGCATCCACTACGCAATATGCCTTCTCCACAGAAGACAGTCCAAGTAAGAAATGCTCCCAGATGTTTTCATCAGAGATGTCCTCTAATTTGGATCCATCTTCTGATAGTTGATGAAGCACGATTTGAAGTCGAGAGCTGTGGGGAAGTAACTGTGCAAGAAAGTCGCGGGTAAGATCACGTGGCTGTCGATTTGCTACAATGATGTACCTAGCGAAAGAAGAAGAAAAGTACGGGGATATGCTCTCTGATTCTCAAGTACTCGACCATCGAAGCAGCCATGACTGACTTCCCTGCTCCTGGAATGCCTTTGATCCATAACGTACCGTGGATATCTGGTTTATGACACTGTTGAATGCGTGATGTTTCACAAAGCCAGAGTCCTGTTCCAGGCGCTTGCGATGAGAGATGGCGACGGAACTCACTCGACTCGGCCATGTAGTCGGTGGGTTGAAACCATGCTTGGAGTTTGACGATATCTGCTGGGCTCAAACTGGCAGCATCAGCGTCCAACATCTGAACATCAAGAGCGTCTACCATCTCGAAACCCTCAGACCCAGAAGCAGAGTCTGACATGGCGTTGGACCTGTTGTTCGCCTGACCTTTGATAGTACAGAAACAATCAGATCCAACCGTACCTCAATATCGCTTTTTCAAAACAGCACAGCGCTTGACTGGGAATAAGAGGCGACGTGGAAACGAGGTAACTTGACGCGTCGAATTTGAGCTTAATGATGGTCGATCTGGATCAGCTCGATTCCCAAAAGCAAGTCTCCATGCTATGATCTTGGTTGATGCGATGCTGAAGGTTCGAGGTTGGATGATGCTCACTTGCCAGCCTTACCCTTCTTGACAAACAAAACAACAGCCAAGCCAGCGCGGTATGGGGGAGGTCGTCAAGAGATGAAGCGAGATCCACGTGATTTATACTCTGAGCAAGCAACATTCAGCGACCAACACCAGTCGATCCAGTATGCAGTCGTGCCGGTCCAGATCATTTCTTTTCACGCAAACACTCCGCCAGCCAAAGACACAATACCACCAGAATGAGTTACAAATAGCAAGCGCTACGGATATGTGGATGTCACCAAAGAGCTGAAGAAAAGGCGCATCCTACTTCTTACCAGATCTTACAGCTTGCCACAATCATCTCGTCTTCGACCCTTCTTTGGTATGGCGATGCGCCCGAAACAGACATGGCCGGCTTCATATAGTTGGAGTTGATGTGGTGGCAGAAGATAACGGTGCTGCTGGCGCGGCTTCCGGGCAAGGCTCGAAGAGGGGTCTACATCGAGGCCGGGTAATTTCGTGACCGGTAAAGCGAGCTGCAACCGTGAGAATGAAATATTATGATTCTCTACAACTAAACAATGATGTTATTTCAAATTAATTCTCGGACTTTTGACAGGTCTCTAGACATTCTCTACGAACTTCTATAAAATAATATTGTGGTTTGCGTGGTAAAAAGAAGTACGCAGAGTCATGAGGCTACTGCTCGCTTCACTGGTCACGAAATGCGCCAGCCTCGCATGTTGTACCCCTGCCAAGAACATCAGTCATTACCAGATCATTTCATCCGCAGACTGCAGTATCTTGTCAATTTGTCTAAGTCTGGCAGCACCATCTATCCGTCTGTTGCCTGTTTGGGTATCCAATCGACTTGATCTGTCCTGTAGTACTTTACCAATTGGTAGCAAGGAAAGAGTTAGACGAGCAAGCAAACAGAAAGAAGATCAGACCATCGCCTGAGATGGACTAGGGTAGCTTTTGCTGCATTGATTCAATGGTTTGAAGGAAGCTATGGTACGGGTTAATGCTGGTTAGCCACGAGATCCCGCATTCTCCTCTGTCCAAAGAAGCATACAGCAGCGAGTAAGGTTATGACCCTTTATCCTGTACCATGCAGTGTGTTTGTTATATGACCTCTCTGCCTCGCTCTTTTTTTGTGCAGTATTACCTCTCTCCGACTCTCGTTACCCTGTGTCATTTGTTCATGAACGTTGCGAATCCCGATGGATAGCTCTAGTACCTGATATTCTAATACCGAAGTCAATTGAAAGCAACTGCAAGTGAAAAATGGTCTCGAAGATGGGCTCTGCTCATAAACCATTGCTTTGCATTTCCTCAGTAAGTGACTTGCCACCCAATAGATGATTTTCCATTTTGCTAACGATCAGCAGATAACAACATCCCAAGCTGCCATTATCGGAAAGCGTGATCTTGTGTTGCCTTCAACACTTCCCGGAAGTTGGAGATCTCAGGGCTGCTACATGTAAGTTTGACCTCACTGATGGATCGTTCATTGTATTGACATGCACCAGTGATGCTGGCAGAACACGTATCGGAGGTGGCTACCCAAACACACTAGAATGACCGATGAGACTTGCATTGCGTACTGTGAGAAGGTTGGCTACATCTCTGCCGGTACCGAAATGCAGAGGAGTGCTTTTGTGGCAACAGTCTCGCGTCGGGATCTGGCTCGGCACCAACGGCGGATTGCAACGTAGCCTGCTCTGGACATTCCACTGAACCTGTAAGGGACGGTTTGGCATAGGCCAGAATTTATGGTCGTTCTCCATCAATTGACTTTTGTTCATCTACTGTGGAGGCGGCAATCGCTTGAACCTCTTCTGGAACGGTCAAACTGGACCAACAACCAATCCAGGTCCAGCACTATGGGTATTCTCGGGTTGCTATACAGTAACAACTGGACACACTCTTGAACACGGTCTTGCAGTTGTGGATGGATCGAACAACATGTCCGTGAGCAACTGCGTCGCCGCATGCCAAGCAGCTGGCTACAGTCTCGCTGGAGTCGAATACTCCGGAGAATGTTACTGTGACAATGCTATCTCCAACGGCGCCGTACTTGCTCCTAAAGGAATTTCGGCTGTTCAATTCTCTGCAATGGCAACTGTTCCGAGTAGTGCGGAGGACCATCAAGAATGGATGTCTATGATTTCAACGAGACGGTCACACTACCACCGTGGAATACGACTGGTCTTGTTTCTTCTACAAGCTCGATTCTGTTGACTTCCAGCACTCGCATGGTTATAACAACAGCGTCGATCAGTTCGTCATTCCTACTTTCCAGCGTGGCCTTAACAACTTCATCGATGAGTTCCGCATTGACAAGCAGTACCAAACCATCATCGATCTCAACTTCGAAGGCTTCCAATCTGTTAAGTATCACAAAGTCATCGATTGCCTTGTCTTCTGGGACCTCCTGTCGCAGCTCCACAATAGTTTTCAGAAGTACAACGAAGTCATCGTCAATTGCCGATTCCAAAACTTTAAGCCTAAGCTCGACCAAATCATCGTTGATTTCCAGCTCAAAGAGCTCCACATTATCAAGTTCAGTACCAAGAAGCTCCAGCTCCCGGATTGCATCACCATCAGTAACGGCATCTCGAGCTCATGACAATCGAGATGTGTGCTATATAATGTGTGGATATATATACTTATTTCGGAACAGAATATGGTCGTGAATGTTACTGTGGTAACTACTTCGGGACAGGCTCAACTGTCGCGCCTGCTACTGACTGCTTATTCACTTGCGGTGGAAATGGGTATGAACATTGTGGAACTGGTATGTACAAACATCAGAATCGAGATTGGGGCAGCGCTAATATGATATGCAGGAAACCGACTTACAGTTTATGTTCTGAACGGCACAGCTCTCTCTTCGACATCTTCTGCATCGGCTTTCTCAACGAAGGCGCCGACGGGTGTTTCCTCGACAGTCTCTCCTTCAAGCTCAAGCATCGTTCCAGCTTCCACGGGGCTTCCTACCGGGTGGACATCTCAAGGATACTAAGTAGACGGCTTGAACAGTCGCATCTTGGACTACACAGCAACCTGATAATGCCCAAAATACTCTCGAGTCTTGTGTCCAGACCTGTGCTGGTCTTGGCTACACTATCGCTGGTGCAGAGTACGGAAGGCCGTTCTACCTCTTGTCCGGACTCCTTCGCCCAACATTCACAATCACCAATAAAGATTGGTCGTACGGTCAACGGGTTACTTTCACGGTATCCTCAGCTGCGTATCTCAAAGTCTCACTCTTGGGTTCGGTGGTTAGTACGCATGGAAATGCGATGGGTCAGCGTACTATCTTCCCAGCGGTGACTTATTCGGGTACGACGTGTGTCGTTACCGCGCCGCCCGCTGCGCATATGAGTCCACCGAGCTAGTTCATGATGTTTGTGCTTAATAAGCCGACGCCGAGTGTTAAGCAGTTTGTGAAGATGGTAGAGATCCAGCAAAGTTGGAGAATTTGCCGAATTTGCCGCCCTTTGATTGGCCTGGGATTTAGTTCATGTTTGGGTTAGTGGTGTTGATATGTCACCAAGATTTATGGGCAGGTATGGAGAAGAGGGCGGGTTTTCTGGGCAGGAAGGAAATGTGGCGGATGTTGTTTGGTTTAGAAGGATACTATATTTGCATATACTAATAAGACTTAATTTCTTCACAAAAATGTTGGGATTTCTCTTTAAGAGACGTGCTCTAGAAAGTAGATCATAGCGTTCTGCTCTGCAACCGAGTTACAACGAACGGCCCTAGGAAAAAGAGTAAATAAAACAAACGACAACAAAAACTGATCGACGAAACTCAAATCCTCCTTTATCATATCCATCCCTACCCGTTCAACCAAACAAAGCCATTAACCATCAACCGCCAAGCATCACAATCCCCTACCCCAAATCGGATTAATATCGCCAGTCAAAATATCAGACCACGGAGGGAGGGAGAGAACATAGTCTAAAACTAAATAATATGGAACCCTCGCGTTTATGATTGGTTCTGTTAAAGTCATTTATCTCTCTCATGCACAGATCAACACTGGAAGTGAGCGAGCAAGCGATTAGAGGGAACACCACGAGCATGGATCCTAGGATAAAGTTTTGAGTTTCGGGAGATCGGCAGGGCAGGGTCATGGACATGGACATGGACATGGACATGGAAAGTTCATGCGATGTGCTGGGGGGGGCTTGGCATCTGACGGGGTCTGTAATGACTTCAAATAAAAGTCTACCGAGGATTTTTGTACTGGTATCTTGTCGGGATGTGTATGTTTTGCTGTTTCGAGCCAGCAGTAATGTATTCATCAACTCGTGAGCACATAAACCTATTCCCATCTCCCAACACCACGATGCTATTTAGTTTACCCTTACTTTTCCCAGACCAGCCAACCATGCAATTTCGCTTTCATAAGTCAACAAACCATCATGATCGATCAATCATCTCGTACCCTCCTGCCTCCTCAACTCATCTCTAAAATAATTTCGTTCCCCAGTTCCTGTCGGACTCCCCGCCAAACTCCCCAACCCATCACTATCCCTCTCCCGTCCGTGATGCATCGCCACCTTCGCCGGACTATCCCTATACTGTCCATCACCCGGCAACTCTCTATCCCTCAGCTGAATATCTCCATTCTTCCCGCTTCCCAATCTCTGACTCCTCGATTTGCCAGCCCCATATCCGCTCCTTCGACCCATGATATTCCCCAGTCCGATCTTGCGGTACTTCCGGTTCCAGAAGAAACCACCGATGACGCAGAGGAGGATGAAGCCTAGGACTGTGGGGAGTGCGATGTAGAGGGATTGGCTGGAGGGTGCTGAGGAGGGGGGTTGGTGGTAGATGGGTTTTTCGTAGACTTTGACGCGGACGGTTGGGCCTGGGTTTTCAATTAGCAGAATTCAATGTAAAAGACAGGGATTTTACCTTCAAGACTTATTTGCGCACCGGCGGGGGGGTTGATACGGTTCAGGAACAGCGTAACATTATTCGTCTTCAGATCTTGCAACCAATCTCTCTGGATTTTCCAGACATAGTATCCCTCACTTGTAGAAACAGGATCAGACTTGAAAGCTACAGGTCCATGGCCAGTGTCGTTGACATAATTCGCAACAAGGTTGACCGACGCATTTCTCTGGGCAAAGAAATCCTTGTCCCATGTCACTATATCCCGTCAGCACTTCCCTAAATGCTTCAAACACAATTTCCCTACCATAGTATTTCCCATCTATATTAACATCTGACCCATTCTTAGGGCTGCAGAACGGCGCATACTTCCCATCGCGGTTATGGCATTCCTGGAACGATCCACCACCTGTAGCAGCTGTTATCTCCGCAGACTTGGAGGCAGTTTGGGTAGCTGTTCCGGTAGCTGTTAGGCTGTAGGGTATGGGATTGAGAGTTGTTTCGACGCCGTTTATGGTTGTTATGCTGGGTGTGTAGGTTGCGACTGGGACACCGCTGGGGTCGACTGAGATCCAGGGATTGAAGGCATTGGAGACTACTGTGGTTCCTGAGAATTAGCATGAAACTTTCCTTTGTGGTCTCGGGGAGTTGTACCATTTCTTGGGGCCAGAGCTGGACCAGCAGAAGCTGTGATGTAAAGTACAGCAGCAGCAAATACCCCGCTACATGGAGTGACCCCGCGCATCTTGTGGAACTCGTTTAATCAACCAGAGACGTTCTTCTTTAACTGCAGGCAGACTTCCCGAGAAATGAATCTGAATTCGAAATTACCCCTCTTCAGCCAAATGAGTGTAAGTTTGAAGTAGGTAGGTAAAAATGGTTTGTTTGGTGATCGACCTGAAGTGCTTTCGGATGAAGCTTCTTCGATGGGTCACTAGGATGTCAACCCTGCAGCTGCGGGACGGGCCTGGATTTTTGACATTGCGATAGTAATCTGTCACGGGAATATATAGATCATACCTAGGTAGGTACCTAGGTAGTACATTTCCCATTCATCTAAATAAGTACCTACCTTTACAAGACGGACGATATTTACCCGAAATTCTTTGATTTGATCCCACAATGCGGCCAGTATTCCGGTGCAGGTCACGTGAGCGTCATATCAACCTCGATGCTGACCGACTTAGTTTCCTGTCTTGAAGTATATACTTACTATGATGCCCGCGTTGCGGACATGAAATCGAGAGCTATTGTATTACCTGAATACATTGCGTGGCGTTATATTATGAGATATATCTGGCTTTAGATGTAAGCAATCATCAATTGTATACTTATTTTGTACTATACAGCGATACAAGGAGTCATGCCAAGAGCTAGGAATGCCCTAATTTGACTTCAGATGTAAGATATCATTAATTGTACACTTCTTTTGTATTGTACAGCTATGCAGGGAGACACCAATTTACCGGAAGGCATGTCAAGAGCTGGGAATGCCCTCATTTAGAAGTTCTTCTTTGAAATTACGAGATTAATATAAATTTCAAGTCCTTTTAAAATCTTAATTTTAAGCTCTTTCTTTTGACTATACCACTTAAAACTAAGCTAATATTAAGTCTTATATTATTCTATTTTTATTCCTTTTTAAATTAGTGATTTTAATTAAAATCTTATGTAATTTCATGTGCGCCAAGAAATGAGCTCCCCAAATAATAAAATCTAGTGGTAAAGCCGAAATTGTGGGGTCACACCTTAGGTCAGAGTTAGACCTCAAGAAGTCGTACCTCCTTGCTCTCGGCACATCACTGGCACACAAACCTCGGCGCAAAAGAAGGAAAGCTTCGAAATATATCGCAGACAACTTCAACCTTTCAGAGAATATCTCGACTCATTACCACCCATTTTCCACAAGCCCAGGCTTCAAGTCTTCATCCTCTGGTGTCCTGACATCACCGGACAGAGCCATTCCCGTCAACGTGAAGGAGCACTAAAGCCGATTTAAAAAACGTCCCGTTTCCACCAACACCTGTCCGATTCCAATTCGAATTCGCCTTCCTACCTCTCTCCAGCTTGTCGGCGCAACAATCAATTATTGAGCATTCTGCAAATATGTTCACGCCCTTCCCAAAGCTCCCAAACGAGCTCAGAACCCTGATATGGAAAGAAGCCCAAGGGGACCACAGGAAGATCGTTGAAGTACACTGGGACAGCGAGGCAAGATTCACGATTCACACTCATCCACCACCCCTCCTCATTGTCTGCAAAGAGAGCCGACAAATAGCACTTCGAATTCCTAACCACTCCAAAACACTGTTCATCTGGTACGGCTCCACTCTCAAGTTCGACCCGGATTGGGACATCCTCTACTTCCCTTACCCATCGGAATGCCCTGTTTCGTACGGCTATTCTCTCCAAACCTTCCTTCGCAGGACACCGGACGTTGATATTCGACATCTCGCTATCTGCCTCCCACTACCTGACCCTCCACTGGAGGTAAATCCTGTATTTTCCACACATCGCGAGGGGCACGTCGTTCATGAGCCAACAGCTCTTAACGCCATTCTCTTCTTTGACAGAATGGAAAGTTTGGCACGAGGCATACGCACCTTGAACCTAGAGACCTTGACGATCATCACACAAGATGCATTCATGAAACAACAGTCAGATCGGAGTCCTAGGAGCCAAGACAGCGTTACGCGGTGCTTGAAGGAAGTCGTGATGAGGACGGACGATCAACGGGATCTTTGGGTTTCAAGAGCGGAGTATCTTCAATGGCGACTTGGGCTAACTCAGAGTCTCACCGAGGAGTATACCGACGCCCATGGCATCACCAGGCCCATCCCTCTGTATACATGGGGGTCCCCTCGAGTTCTGTTCCGGACCGTGGAGCGTAACTATCTTCATAGCAGCGCAAAGTAGTAGGATGGAAAATTAGTTGCCTTCGATGAGGTTGGAAGAGCATGAGTAGTAGGGGAATGAATAATAATGTTTGTGACATCGAGAATTTTCTTGCCAAGTGACCTCTATCTTACGACCATCTATTTAAAAATGACACCTAATCTTTTCATCAATAGAAATATCTTTCCAGCAGAAAGAAGAGCGGTTTTGGCCAAAGGCTAAAAGGAAAGTAGATATGGATGCAGTTTGCAAGAATGAGTGACACAGACAAAGTAGAAGTCAAGCTAGAAGAGGCTCCCTTCAAACTGTGCTCCAATCCTCCCCTGCCTTTCCACAATGTTCAAAGGTGAGTAGTTTGGGTGTGTGAAAGGGATACAAGCTAGCTCCGCTCGGAGGGGGGCATCAGTGTCCCTTAGCTGCACACCACACCACTTCCGGGCAGACCCACATTCAACTCTCACGGAGCTAGCTATTTTATCCACATCTAGTAGCTACTGGGATAGATATCCACTTCTAAGCGCCTCCCGAAATACTTTAAACGGCCCACCTCAATTCCACAAACTATCAGGACTTGGCAATTCTCGGTTAATTCTCCTCTTTAGCTCATTGGTCAACAAAGCGATCTAATGCCAGCAGCACCAACTTTCCAAGTCGCCCAGCACAGCAAGCATCGACCTTTTGATTCATCTTTTGTCTCGTCTGCATTATAGTGTCAGAGTAATTGTAGAAATGTGACTCCAGATAGAAATGCCCAAACGGATTCACATGACTCTGAAATTAGCCAAGCGATCATCAGGAAGGAGTTTCTCTTGTCATGCTGGTCTAATATCTTAGAAACTGTTTTAAGCAAAAGACTTTACTCGTTCTTTTACTTCGATGTGGTCCCATTGTTCTCCTTCTCAGCCTTCCCGTGATGCTCATCCGCCGCCGTCCACAGTCACCCACAAAAGGGACACTTTTTAATATTCTCACAATAACCAACAAGACTCTCGTCATTTTTGCTAGGACCATTACCTTTGTCTCAACGTCTCTCTTCTCTATTCCACTTTCACTGTGAATCACGGCAGCCGTACTGTCCTCCACCACTATTAACACCCTCGCCCAAGCCATTCTATACGATTCCATTAATCCCTACACAACCATTCTTTGAAGCAATTGAAGCTCTATACTAATTCCTTTACTGGAATTGATCTCTTTGAATATTTTACTTACTTTGGCAGTGTCCCTTGCTTTGATCCCAGTGATCGTTCTTCTGATAAGCCTGTCAACCTCAAAATCAAGCTATCTCCTTCACTTTCAAGGTTCTCCTTACTCTTGAGCTCAGGAGCGTTCTCCTCTCCTTTACTATAGACATTCAATACTTTTCTTTCGAGTGAGCTGGCGCTGTCACCCTTGAATGGCCCCTGTCTTGCTGAATTCGAAAGTGTTCATTACCCTTTTGAAGACCTAGTTTTGTCTTTGATATAAAGCTGTGACGCCTTCAGGAGACTATTCTGTTCTACCTTTGTGGCACTTAAAGCTCTATTTCCTCAAAGCTTCACGTGAAGTTCTGTCTGTCGGCTCTCTGTAGATACTTTGAAGTGACGAACTCTCCCCACTCCACACCCAGCGTGACACCTCAACACCTCATCCTTTTTGTAACTGACTCCCACTCTTCTCTAAGCAATTGAAAGTTCGTTCACGTTGTCTTGAAGCCTGTCGCTGGCCTCAGCTTTTACAGCCACTCTCACCTTTTGAGCTCCTCAAAGTACTAACCCCCTCCCTTCAGCAAATCTCGTGATCTAAGTCTCAAGCAAGTTACTGTCTTCTCGAACCACAACTTCAGAAACTTCTCAGCCGATTTGAGTCTTTGTTCTGATGTACTTAAAGTGATCCTCTTGCTTGGTGAGCCTGTGAACCGCTGCTGTCTGGCCTCTCTGGCCTCCCTGGCCGTAAATCCTCCTTTTCGAACTAACAGTGTTTTTATCCACTTCTTTTTCAGCCTTAAGACTTCTCCTTGAGAATAGTTGCTCTCCTCACTGATGATGGTGCTACTAAACCTCCTCCATCCCTTCAGAAACTGCCCTCTAATCTCCCACCAAAGTCAACAAAGTTCATCTTTTCCAAATTTGAATCGTCCCCAGGCCTCCTTCTTTCCCCAGTCTTTCACTGGTCCAATCACTCTCTGCAGTCAATTCGACGCTGCTCCTTCCTCTTCTGTAGTCCCCCATTCACCGGGAGCGAAAGGAACACATACCAAAATGGGGGATAAAATCGGCTTGGCGCACAGCCATTTTACAGAAACCTTATGCAACTGCATCTCCAAGCCTTCACAAACCTTTCTTCTTATCTACATTCTTCCCGCATAGAGCAAAGTATCGATCTGAAGCTTACCGGAGTTTCAAGTGAGTCAAAACAGGCTTCTCGGACGTCATGGCCCGCTCCCAGGTCCTCAGAATTGACCTGAAGAGCGAGCATGCTGATACAGCACCCCAAGAGACCACTGGTAAGATTTTATAGAGCACCAATTGGCGCTGAAGTCCTCTTTGCTAACCAACTAATCAAATAGAAACCGAATCAGCCTCCTATAGTGACACAAGGAGCTCACCAGACGCCATCGCAAGCTTCAAGAGCACCGGAACTGACCTCAGTGGTGAGAAAGCCAGTTCAACACCATTGAATACTGCTATTAAATCCTTATGGCTGTCAATTCAAGCTAATCTACTCCCTTTGCTGACTACTCAATGAAACAGAAACCGAAAATCCTTCCCACGGCACCATAACAAGCCCACAACACCTCACCGCAAGTTGCAAGAGCGGCAGCCACAATTTGACGAAAGATGAAGCTCGTACAGCATCACCAGAAGCTACTGGTAAGCCTCTACATGTCCTCCATAAACGCTGAGGTCTCCCTTACTGATGATTTGACTAAACAGAACCCGAAAACCCCTCCATTGATGCCACAACAAGCTCTCAACACCTCATCACAAGTCTCAAGAGTATTGGTAATACGTTCCAAGAAGAGCAGCCTCCTACAGTGCCTCTGTTCACCGCTGGTAAAGCTTGACGAGTTTTCAATTTCAGCTGTGCTCCCCTTTTACTGACATTTGGATTAAACAGAAGCCTCACACCTCTCCTCGAAATTCCCTCTAACTTCCTCGTTCCTCAAAACTCCCATCGAACCATCCGAAATCCTCGAATCCCCTACATCCTCCTGTACCATACTTCTTCGAGATCGAAATGAGACATTCCATATGCCTTCGATACCTTCCTCATCACCCAACTCCCCACTTGCCAACAACAAGGCAAAAAAATCATCTCAGCCATTCGTACCATATACTGATTTCCCACAATTCCCGAACTTCCCTGCGGAACTACGAATGATGATATTTGAAGAAGGAATTGCGATGGAACCAAACCGCGTCATCGAAGTTAACCGCCTTGGAAAAGGCCGATGGGCCACCGATGCAACAACACCTGCTCTGTTGCATACATGCACAGAATCCAGAGCTGTCGGTCTCAAATACTACGACATTGTACTCATAAAGAATGTTGAAGAGAGAGAAAACAGGGCACCGAAAGGACCGATTTTGAAGATACATAATGGAGAGATTATATTCAGGGCTGAGAAGGAGACAAGTGCGGAGAGTGAAATACCACGGGGCATGCGCCACTTCTTTGCATATATGGACTTCCGGACCGATTCCCTTTACTTTCTCTACATCAACTTCGGAGGTCGTAAGAATCATGAACAGTGGGCTTCTCCATTTCTACAACAAGTCCCATTCTACCACCGAGAAATCGGCCGATTCCTTATCAAGTTCAACAGGCTTCCAGTCTCCAGCAAGTTACAAAATATCATGTTTGGTCCCAGATGGCGTACTGACTTTGGATATGATGGGAACGGATATCACTTAGTGAATATGCAGATGCCGCCGAATCTCAAAAACATCTGCATTGTTTCTGATGATCATTGCTGTCAACTGGGCTGGCGTGTTCACTGTAACTTCGTTGATCCCCGTCTGAATCATAAGAAGGCTGTGGCATGGACTAAAGTCGATAAATATGGACATCTGAAAGACGAAACATTTCGCATGGAGAATGCTGAAGTTCGGAGACACCCTCACGACCACCCACAACCACAAACGAGATTCTACAAGGAGAATTTTAAGCGCCTAACAATCCACTTTGGGAAGCATGGTCATGATATTAAGCTGAAGTTGACACGGGCTCTTATTCTTCGGGAGGCTCCTGGATCAACAGTAAGTGTTTCTAGTCTGCAAAGTCTAAAACTGCTCTTAGAAGAATGAAGCTGACTCCAAGCTCTACACAGTACCCACCATCTCCCTCTGAAGAAGTCTTGGAAGACCCTGGCAACGCATCGTGCCCTTGTGGCTGCAGATATCTGGTGAGATGATAACATTCAGGAGGGGAGTGACGGATCTCAAGGGGTGATTCTTGCATATTCTGTGTGTATAGCGATTTTTTCTTCTTTCGAATTATCGGCCGCACATCGTTTTTTGCTGGGTGTTTCCTGGTGGGAGCTTTTGCAATACTCAACATATGCTGGGGGTCGGATGGGGCTAAATTTTGGCGGATAGAGATACCACATTATATTGCGTTGCAGTTTTTCATATAGCAGTCCTTGACGATACAGTGCAGGCGCAACAAGTCAAGTTGCTTGAGCTTACTTGATAATACATAAAACTAAGTTGCGTCACGTCAAAAGTATCCGAGCTTTATAGTGCATATTTTACACCTTCAGATCTTCTGGTACTCTATTACAACCTTTTTTTTAATGCTGCACTTAAAAGTCTTCAATTAAGTATAACGAAGCCTAGAAAAGTTTTACTACGTACAAACAGGTTTGATACCTCACCTAAACAGCCGAGTTTTTATTTATGTTAAGTATCAAAGCTGATTAGGTAGCCGTAGAACAACAGAGCTTCAATGTCAGAACTTTGCTCTTTCAGCCAGTGACAGATCTCGGGACTTGACGACAGACGAGAATCATATTGCATCTCTATTTACAATTAGCACATCCAAGCCACGAAACACAAGAACCCAAATATTGGAAATTAAATACATGTCTTCTTGTTAAAGTGTCATAAATTTCATGAATAGTCCTGATTCCTATATTCCTTCTCATTGCTACCCATTAGCCTCCATCAGCTGAAAAAATCCCCATATATGGTAACATCCATTATCCCATAAACACATGACCAAAGAAAATACATCAAATGCTAAGAGATGAGCATCGATAGCGAAGGAAAGTTTCAGTTGAGAAAGACGCCCCAACTATGCCACCATGTTCAGAAGAGCCACACAATCACTACCAGAGTTATAGCGCCCTCTCAAGCCTCGGCCTTGTCTGGAACTTAAAATTCCGATCCAGGGTTCTCAAGGGCAGATGTCTCGAGATTAGCTGGTGTCTCGGTGCTAGAGGGAAGTTGCTCGGACTCGGACTCGGACTCGGCATTTTGATTCTTGAGTTGTTGCAGCCGCGGTGGTGCTTGAGAATGTGGCTGGGACTGCGCCTAGTATGTCGAAGTATGGCTGAGCTGCATCGTCGTTGTTGCCTAGACTGTCGACGGATTTTCCCTTCTCAGCGTGGTCTACAACACGTTGTGACTTTTGAGGATTTCGGCTGGCATTGGTCTCAATGTGGAGATCAGATCCGGAGGAATTCGACTTCAACCACTTCTCTTCATCTCTCCGTATGAAGGCTTCAATCTTCAAGCGCCTCGCTTCATATGCCTCCTGCGATTCCCCTTCATATTTTTTAGGATCGGGACGTTCCAGACCCGGCCAAAATGCGAATCCGTCTTTAGTATAGAGCTTTTTGAAAGGACTGTTCGGATTTGAAGACTCGCCATACTTCGTAAAGACAGCGTGCGTGCACCTGGGATATGTTCCAGGACAGTCTGCTCTGGATCGAGGGCATGTGAACCCTTTCCAGTCCGGCTTGTTGTGTTCTGGGCTTGACACGGATTCCATCTGCCAACCGAGTGGGGCAGGACGAGAGGGCATTTGTTGATATACCCAGGCTTTCGTAAGACTATCCATCTTGACCTCTGCATGTTTGTCTGATGGGAGTTCGGGCTCATGTTCAGTCTTGAACAGTGGCTTCATCTTATTCTTGAAAATGGAATTCGACTTTTGCCAGGCCCTGTTGGGATCAATGCCACAAAGATATGTGCATTTTCTCGTCCCACAGCCCAGAAAGCAACGTTCTTTTCCTTTCCGGCCAACATCTTCGTCAACGAAGGTGTCGCGTTTTGGACCTTCTATCTTGCGATGATCGTCGTGCTTTACCAAATCATCGATCTCCAGCTTCTCAAGTTCCAAGTAAAAGTCATCCTCAAGTGACGACGTTCTCTCGATGAGCTTGATGGGGCTGGGGCTGCTGCATAGAGTACACAGCTGAGAATAACCATGCTGATTCCTGTCAACCATGGTGTTTCGAATGATCCTCTCTAGCTGCGTTTTAACTTCCAGCCAGCCCTCACATTCCTTCTCATTGCCCCTGTCGACCAACTCCTGCAAAGCACCAGCGAGCTTTCCTTGAACCATAGTAGGGCCCTTCCCATTCTCCGCAGGTATCTTAGCGGTATCATACCCGAAACAGAAATCAAATAGGTGATCATGCACTTTGGCGTCCTTGTGCGGATTGAAATGCAGCGTCCTAGCATCCCACAACTTTTCCGTGCGATCAATGTCGATGACTGACGTCCATCCCTTCAAGACCTTTCGAGAAACCCAGATGCACCGTCCACGTTGCAAGTGGTTTATCAAGATATCGAAATTCCCATTCTTCTTCCTGGCAGCGATGAAACCATACTTTGGCCACATTCTCAATGCATAGATCTTTTCCTTGAGGAGCCTTTTGTTGTCAATGATCATCGAAGATTTAGTCAAGACAGTCATGGCGGCGTTTCCGCGAATCGTCATTCTACCACGGTCGTTCCAGTCCAAGCTATCCGCATCCAGATGCAATTCCGGGACCCAGAGACTTTCGCTGACTCTGGGACGCTTTTGGTCCCACTTCGAGATGAGGAAATCCCCCCCAAGCTTCTTAGGTCTTTGGTCTTGACTTCGGCGCCCCAAATTCGATACGCTCTCAAGAAACGATGAGCTCCGACGCGAGTGCGGTTCAATGGCTGGTGAGCCCTGATCGACTTTTGCTGCCTCCTTGGTTTTTGTCGCCCCTGCAACTCCTGTCATTACTGCGGCCTCTTTTGTTGCTTCAATGTCTGTCGCGGCTTCAGCTTTTGCCTTTTCTTTAACTTCTGTCGCTGCCGCAGCAATCCTCTCCGCTTCGGCATTCCTCTTCGTCTCAGCATCCATCATCTGCCCAACAACTTTCGTACCACTCTTGCTCAAACGCAAAGATCCGTCAGGTCTCCAAGTAATCTCAGACAATGGGATAGACATCTCTGGGATGGTGATGATCTTGGGAGTGGGTGATTCCCCTGCTTTGGGTGGAGCAGGTCCGACAGAAGATTCCTCGCCTTCTTTTTGGGCCACAAGCTGGGAATTGCCACTCTTCTTTGACTCGATAGATGTGGCGGAGCCATGTAGACTGGGTATTTCGGCTTCCATGTTGGTGGGCTGCGATTGTGGTTGCTCTGATACTTTTGGTGGAGGAGTTCTAGCCGAAGACTCCTCGCTCTCATTTCGAGCCATTATCTGGGAACTGAAACTGTTCTTTGGTTTGATGGATGTGGCGAATCCACCTGGGCTGGGCATTTCAACATGCATAGAGGTTGGTTGTGCTTGTACTTGCGGGTGAGGTTTCGGTGTAGCTGGTGGTGTAGCCAGGCGGTCTGGCGACGGGACGATGATGTTAAAGGTTGAGGTTTGAATTCGCGCGTTGCTGCGGAGGAAAGTAGGTCTTGGCAACATATGTGTTGGACGTTTGCTGTGGACGTCGATGTCCTCACGGTGTCCAGAGCTTACGGCAACTGCTCTGCTCACAGTTATTAGCATGCTGACTTCACAGAGTATGAACACCTACCGTGACGTTTCTCAGAATCTCGTGTGATCTAGTGACAGGACTATTTCATTCTCCCTATCGCGAAAGCGTTAGTAATCGTTTTGGAAGATTAACAGTATCTGTGGACGAGCTGCTGATGTGTTTGGGCAATGCGCCACACGAAAGGAAGGAAAAGAGAACCACTTACACATTCCAAAAGCGTTACGGATCCAAATTCTGTTGTGACTCGAGAACATGTTCACCTCCGGGATTTGTGTGTTGTTGTCCTCGATGTCAGTAAATGTGAGGAAATGTGAACAGAAGAGGAAAGTAAACAGAAGGGTCCGCCTGATGTGTATATGTATTCTCTTCCGCCTGGGTATCACTATTGCTCGTCCATCCATTTCGAATTTCGTCATGAAGGGTAGGTCCATCTAACCAGAAAAACAAACGAAACTCGAGCCGGTCTTCACCAGCCACCAAACCTAATCCACAATCCGCGCTAAGCCCTCCAAATATGGGGCCAAACCAACACTCGAAATAGTCCAGACCACGCACTTTCTCATCCGTCAATCATCGAACCTTCAAGTCGACCACGCTCCAGCGTCCGCCTGAGATGTTCGTCCTCCAACTTCCTCGCGCTCAGTCGACTCTCCTCTAATCTCTCAACTCCCTTATTGATATTCTCGATATGTACCGAGAGAGGGATATCAATACGATCGCGCAGCAACTCCGGTGAGCCAACACGTTCGCGCAAGTCCTCCAATCCAGCTCCCATCGCTTGCAAGCGAATAATGGTACCCGAAACATGCGCGTAGGCCGTCTTGCGGTAAATGCCGACTTGCTGCAGTAAGCCTAGCTTTTTATCCATCTTGTTAATCTTGCCTCGGTTGCCGCCAACCATGGTCCACAGCTCCGCCAATATCTCCTCCTTCAAGGCTTTAGTGTGCATGTCGTCTCTGGTAGCAATACCGTGAATTACATCGAGTCGGTCTTCGAGGTTGGTGAGGACCATGAGAATGGCTTGTGCTTCGGTGATCAATTTGTTGATTTCCTCCTCAACGATGCGAGTATGTTGGATATACTGATCCAGCAAGACGCTCTCGGTGAACTTCACTGGTTGGAATGGAGCGAGGAGTCGGTCGTTGATGAAAGCGTTAATCGACCCTCTAGAACCGTCTCGTTCTTGGATGCCATCAAGAACCCTGGTAGTCCATCGAGTGGTTGCAATAACGCTGTCGACCGCTCGACCCACATGACTATTGAATTTCTGCAAGTCGTATGAAGCTATTCGAGCGGTCTCAATGAAACCGTCAAATTCGAGGACAAGTTCGTTTCTAGTGATGTCAGCATTATGCCTCAAATGAACGCCGAAACTAGCCAGATCGCGTACTTGGAATGTAGCTGACTGTATCGAACCAGCTGACGTAGATCTCGAATTGATGCTTCACCGCGCTTCATGTCTAGCGGCAGTGAGACTCCACCAGCACTTTCTTCCAGGACTTCCTCAAACTTTGACTGCACGGCCATTAAATCATTAAACTCCACTGGTGGGGGTGCTCCATGAGAGGTATCGACTCGATGGACAGGACAGAATGGTAGGTCCAGCAACGACGCTCCAGGTATCCGACATAACGGTGACATCGATGCGTAGATGGAGTTTGTGACGAGATTTCTGACTATGACGGCGATCCCAAACAGAAGCCATACTGCAAGAAAGTATGAGAGAGGTTTCTTCAGTACTTTGAGGGCGCCAGTAAGAACATCCAGAAGCCAGGACATGATCGCGGTAATATGCTCAACTGCAACATCTACGATATCTCTGAAGCTACTAGAATCACCTTGGTATGCGGGGGCCGCCTCGTTTAGCGGATCCTTTTTCCTCGTACGTTTTACTGGACTTGCGTTGTTCATACGAGTGTTTCTTCTCCTTGCTTCCAGAACTCTTTCTGCTGACTGATTCGCCCTTTTTCTCGCACTTCTGTTCGTGTTATCTGTCCACGATCCGTCCATAGAATCGAGGTCCAGTGACGGCATCACCAACTCTGGCTCCGGCGACCTGGTTTCGCCTCTCGTAGACCTTCGAGGCGGCGTAATCCTGCGCGGTGGAGGTTTGTATTCATCATCTTGTGGTGAATACTCGGGATCCTCGTCTTCGCCTTCTACTACCCAAGAATCTCCTAGATGTAGCTTCGCTTTGCCAGGCGGCATGGTGAATGAATGAAGGTCTTTTTCAGCAAGTCGCTTGAGCAAGTTGCGATACGTGTAAATTACTAGCGATGCCAGGTGTTAATCCACTTGAGGAAAAGTAAATAGAGAGAATTTACTCGAAGTTAATGAAGAAGATCCAGATGTACTCAGGTAGAATCGAGATGTGCCATGCCGTTATTTGATTTCACGAGGCTGGGCTTCAAGGTTGGCTTCGAGGTTCCATGACGTTGCCAGCTGACCCTGGTCGCCGCGCTGTCTTGGAATTACAGGGATCAGAACGCGCTTCGTGACGAGCTGCCGTAATCTTTAAATAAATATTTGGACCCAGCTGCATCTCAATGTCATCACCATGATGCGCTCCTCGAGGGCTCTGCGCCTATTACAGATCAGATCAAGACCTTCACATGTTGTGTATCGAGTTCCGCGATCACATTCTACACACAATGGCTATTGTACAGTCTGCGAACCACCCGTGGGGACAGACACTGCCAAGTCAACAACCAACCCTCCAACTCCCCTCGCAGACCATCGACAGCTAGGAATCGAGCAAGAGCTCTTCACTACATCAGTCTACAGTCCTGGATCCCCATTGTTTCTCCCAAATGGCACCAAATTGTTCAATCGATTGACGAACTTCCTTCGAGCTCAATACGACCATTTTGGATTCCAGGAAGTCATTACACCGACGATATACAAGAAGTCGCTATGGCAGAAGTCGGGACACTGGGATAACTATGCAGATGATATGTATTCGGTGACTGGCCGGGGAGCAACAGGAGAAAAGGAAGGACGACAAGTTGGAGAGGATGAGGAGTATGGATTGAAGCCTATGAACTGTCCCGGACATTGCCTGATCTTTGCATCAAAGCAAAGAAGCTACCGGGACCTGCCTATACGATACGCCGACTTCAGCCCTTTGCATCGGAATGAGGTTCATGGTGCATTGAGTGGTTTGACGAGAGTACGGCGATTTCACCAGGACGATGGACATATTTTTTGCCGACCATCTCAGATCCGCGAGGAGATTTCGAGCACGCTGGAATTCATCAAGATGACATACAGAGTGTTCGGGTTAGGACCATACCGCCTGGCACTTTCTACAAGACCGGCTGATAATTTCATTGGCACGGTGGAGGAATGGGATAATGCCGAAGCGGCGTTGAAAGAATCGCTAGATGCAAGCAAGCAAGTCTGGACGGTCAATGAAGGGGATGGGGCATTTTATGGGCCGAAGATTGATGTCATTTTGAAGGATTCAGATGGTAAGGAACACCAAACCGCAACAATCCAGCTTGATTTCCAGCTACCAAAACGCTTCGAGTTGGAATACCAGGCACCCGCCCCAGAGCTTGAACAGAAAGGAGAATCAACAACCGACCAATCTCTCCTCAATATCCAAGGACCAGTAACCCCAGTCCTGGTCCACCGAGCAGTCCTAGGCTCCGTGGAAAGAATCATGGCTCTCCTGATCGAACATCACGGCGGGCACTGGCCATTTTGGCTCAACCCTCGGCAGGTGATGATCATCACAGTGAATGATTCCCAACCCGTAGTAGAATATGCTCAAAAATGCAAGCGGAGTATCCAGGGTCTAGGATCCTCGAACCTTGCCAGCAATGGCTCCATGACCATGAAATCCCAAGACCGAATCTCAGTCGACATCGACGACAGTTCTCGATCCATCCAGAAAAAGATCCGTGAAGCCAAGAAGAAACGGTATTCCGTGATCGCAGTTGTTGGCGAAAAAGATATCGAGAAGGGGCATCTCGTCGTGGATTTGAGTGGCATTCCAAGAGCTGATGAATGGATGCCCGGCCATCCAGCTTTGAGGCGTGCCGCGAACTTACACGCGGCTATTCCAAAAAGAGCGAAAGCCGATTCCGTGATCAGGGGCGTGCGTGGGAATTTTGAGGACGACAAGACGGTCATACGTCCGTTGGGGCTTCCAAATCTGACGCCAGGGCAGTTGAAGAGCCTGCCGATTTCGCCGATGGAGTTGAGTAGGTTTTTGATCGATATGGTGACACAGCATAGATAGTAGATACTTGTGATGTTGTAAGATACTACGTGGGTGTACATTATGATCATGCAAGTACTGATCTCCTCTGGCTACACCATCTCGACGTTTTGCCATTTTTTGAGCTTCATTTATCTTCATACAAGCCAATTCTGCAAAGCAAAGCATATCTGATATCTCCCATCCGCATTCCTACAACAACTCCAGACGCCTTACCTAGATATTTCCCCTCCTTATTCCCAGTCCACCCAACCATCCTTTCACAGAGAATATACATCTCATCAACTCCCTGCCCACCGCATCATCCCCATCATCTCCTCATCCCCTCTTCAACATGCCCACCCAACCCCTCAACCCTCCCAACAAGCCTCTTCCTCTCCGCGAGCTGCGCACGCATATAATCCACCGTCTTCTTCAGCACCACGCTCTCACTCCTCCCTTGACCTTCTAAGCCCGGTACGAGTTCCGTCAGGCGGTCGAAGCCTTCGCGGATGGCTTGTCGGCGTTTTTGTTCTGTGGGAAGGAAATGTTAGTTGATTGTTTGTTGAGAGGGAGAGGGGAATGGATGGCTGGGAAGAAATACCAGAAGCAATATGATTCGCCTTCTTCTCATGTTCCGACAATCTAGGTTTCTCATCCAACCCATTCGCTGATCCAGGATTCGCAGACCCTTCGCGCGGAGGAGAGGTTGACATCTTCTTTTCCTTTCCTTCTCCTCAACCTCTTGCGCCTTTCCTCTCTCTGTCCAGTGCCTTTCTTGTCCGCTCTCTGCACGCTTTATTGTTTATTTTATGGTCACACTATCATGTGCTCAATACCCGACTGTGGAAATCACATTGCACGCGCTGGAACGTGGTTGGAGTGAAGTGACGCTTCAAAGGAGGAGAAGTCGTCTGGTCGGGCTGATCACTCCGCACTATCACATGTCCGACGAGGCTTGCTGCCAGCTTGTTTTAGGCTAGTGCGACATGTGTGCCACTTTAATTTCAGCCTTGCACTCCAAGGTGTGGCTGTGGCTGTGGCAGCAGACTCAGAAACGAAACTCAATTGGAGAGACATGTTTCCAGAATCTCGATTTTCCGTCTCTTCTGTGCAAGGAGCTTTTTCATTTCAAGAACAAGTACTGCTTCCTTGAAGCATCCACTCACATCACATAACTTGCGGATGCGTTCCGTGTAGCCAATTACAGAACCATGGATCCTAACGTCGCCTCCCACCCAACCTTGTAATTAGCGAAAACAACGATAAATTCCTCCTCTCCAGATCTCCTCAATAAAATGAAAAATGTTTAATCACTAGATCTACCAGAGGATAGCGCTCTCAAGATATCTCTCCGCACGCATTTCACCCCTGAATCAAGTGAGCAACGCCTCTTACCAAAAGGAATCGCTCACATGAAACCTCGGACACAGAACAAGGCAGTCATTAAGGGCACCCGAGGTGATTCAAAATTGCCAGGAATGGCTTGGATCAACCTGAAACCTGAAGGGAAGGGGATCTTCGAACCATGAAAGAATATGTAGAACTTGCACTTAAACCAGGTTGACTCGGTTGAGGCGAAGTCCACAGATTAGCAATTGCTCAGCTGAGGGTAGATTCACGTATCAGCTACAAGGCGGCCAATCCTCCTGATGTTAACTTTGCTCAAAGGACGTTGCAATCTTGTACCAGCCTAGAGTTTGTCAGAAAATTACCGAACGTGTGGCTCGAGAGTTGAGATCCAGACATCGAACCCCTCGAACTACTCGCACTACAAAACACATCGAGATTGAGACTTATTGTCTACGTCTACATTCCCTACAGTGCTGACTTGCTCTGCTACTCCAAATATAAATACTCTCTCTCTATCCCCCCCCCCCCCCCCCCCCCCCCCCCTTCCTCTCTCAGTCCCTATCCACGACCTCATTTCATCTAGCCAAGACATCTCACACCTGACCCAATTCTCAACTTTTCCATCATCACAATCACTAAATATCCTCTCGACATCCTCAATCATCCCTCTATTTCTCAGCCACAAAGCCTAACAATGCATTATCAACTCGTATTCATACCACTTACATTCGGCTTGCCAAATTCAACACGCCATCGCAACCCAAACATCAAGTCCAGCACTTGCCGGGCTGACCCTACACCTATCAACATCGAAACAACCTTCAGCAGCGCTGAGCTCGACTTTGATACCAGTACAGAAGAGCTAGATGATGAGTCTCCAACGGAGCTCTAGAGACTATGTGAGAAGCAAGGAAATCGCGCAAAGTTGGTTGGAACAGTCCATCATACTAGTATTGCAGCTGTGATTGAGCGACATGGGCACTGTTGATGAATGTGGAGATAGGAACTGGTATCTTGGACAGCGCGAGGGAAGGACAGGAACATGTGATGTATAATGTGATTGGATATTACAACTACAAAACAAAAGTGTGTGTTGGAAAACGTATCGATAATCTCGAGTTGGACTCTTCTCAAACAGGGCAAATATAACATCTCCTTCTCATACAGGATATCATCTCTCATACCTAGTACACAGACAAACAAACAGATATTTCCTGCTCATCTCAAATTTTGATGCAGTGATGAGGCCTCTGTCCCTAGGAGTAAATGAGGTCCACAACAACATCTATTTCCTTGAAGGTATGAAAAGCTATGATTGACATTGTCAGTCCACATCACCAGGAAACCCCCATGGAGGAAAATTTTTACCGTCAGCCTGTCCCAGGGCAGCAGAATACCACGATCCTTCATCATATGTTCCCACGTCATTCGGATCGATAGCGAAGTAGTCTACCCCACAGGCAATCAATAGATCGTTCATGCTCCTGGGAAGAAGAGTACATACCTCCCACCTCCGGGACGACAACCAGAGTCGGCAATCCCTCCAGACACTTGTACTTGATCGCCAATTCCGGTGTTATAAAGCCATGCCCCAAAATATTGAGCTTCTCACTCGATTCGCTCGCAGGCGTGGCATAGACTAACCCCACTCCTGCTGACGGAGCAAATGACGAAAGGATGCCTGAGTGTATCTCGAAGCGCACTGGCTCGCCATCCACAGCAAAACCAGCGAGGGGCTCAGAGGCATCAATTCCGTAAGGCAAATTGTGACCGCCGACTTGGGTAGCTGCGAGGGTAAACTGGCAGGTCAGGTCTGTGATGGGAAGGTTTGCCCCGACGATGTCGCCGTTGACGCAGGTGAGGGAGTCGAGGAAGGGGATGCCGCAGAGACCGCTGAGTGGGCCGCCTTGAGGAGCTGGATTGGCGAGGACGGTAGAGAGGAGAGAAACGAGGAGGATGAATAAATGCATCATGATGGCTTCGGACCTGTGGTTTTCTGATCCTATACTGTCGGTTTTATGGTGAGTTTTTGAAGCTGAGATGTGCAAGTTGGAAGACGGGTGGGAAATGAAAAGGAACGAAAAGGTTACAAATGCAGGTACACAACGAGGATAGAGCTGAGACTAGCGAAGTGATTATCGAAAAAGGGGCACATTGCTTGGTCCCATGAGGAGGACATGGTCGGACAGGAAGGTACGAACGTGAGGCGAACTGCAGACAGTCAAAATTGTCTTGAGATCGTCACCTCCGTCACCTTCGTGGAATCCACATCCGAATTCCATGGATCTCAGTCTCCAGAGTCAGGTCTCCTTGATATCTCTACTGAAGTAAGGATAGTAATTCACACAAAAAACAATTTCCAAAAAAAAAATGTCATAGTCGGGGAATACTAATTTCTCACGTACGAGTACAATTTTCTTCTGAATTATACCCTCGTGGAGAAGCAGACTACTGGGTGTGAAATTCAACACCCGCTGCCAGATCCAGGGATGACCGCCCTTTTACCAAACCCAGATCCAACTTTCTTGGGGCTGAATCCTTGCGGGTTGGTAGATTTGTCAATGCAGCCGAAGCTCATGACCGGTTACGTTTTACGATAACGTACCGAGGGTTCGGAAGCTGTTAGAAATTGATTAGCGAGGGTCGTGAACGTTGTGGTGCGCACTTACAAGCCTCTGTTTAATGGTATCGTTGGTGAATAACTGCTTATTTCACTACATGTTATGTGCAGAGCTGAAAGGTGAGGATATCCTCGCTTAGCATCCCGCGATTGTAGTGAAAGTGAGCAAGAATTTCAAACCAAGGCACATTGGCATTAGAATAATTCAAATACCCAACTTTGAACTTTGAAGAACATACAATAAATGGTGAGTAAGTATAGTGCTAGATAAATGACAAAAGATGAAAACTTTATGGGCGCCTCGAACGCCGGCTCTCTGGTGGGGTATCTAAAACAATTTCCAGTCCTCCAACTTCAAGTAATAAAACGAATGTATACTCCAAGCACGATGCATGCGTCCACCAAGCCTTAAAAGAACGCCTCGGATGCATGTCTTCCCCCGCGAATAGAACGATGTGGCTCAAAATAAACACTGTGTCGTGGTCACGTGTATCAAATCCGAATGAGTATCTGGCTGTTGGGGGTAATTGCCCTCAAACTGTGATACTGACATGTTTCCTGCCCTCCGCCTCTTCCAGGTGGAATCCAAAGACCAATTTGAAAAGATCCTTCAAGAATGGGTATTGCCCACTCCTCATCATCCATCCAACACTCTTTGCGACATCTATCGCGCTGGCCTGCTTGCCAACGGCCGGTAAAGCATTCGAGCTTCTAAAAGTAGGATCGCTCAATATCAGGTTTCGATATGCTGCAAGGAGCTTCGCATGTGCTGGTAATGAACCAAATGACCCTGTTGGAAGAGCCTTGATAAAATTTTGAAATGCCGGTGAGTCGGCAGTATTTGGTGTAACACTCGTAGGCGTTGAGCGAGAGAAGCCGACATTCATAGCGGCCTTGAGAATAAGAATCTTCAGTCTGGTGAGGTTCGCATCCTCAGGACTGGCTGCAGTAGTGATTGTGCTGGAAGACTTCTGGCTTCCTTGGGAATATGATGATGATGAAGTTGCACTTGACCATCTCGCATTGGAAGCACGGGTACCTTCTGTACCGAGGACAAGAATATTTGGGATGTTTGGCGAGTTCGCTTCCGGGGATATGGGAGTGTCCTCGAATTCGGTTGTGGGTGTCTCTGGTTGGTATCGGGTACGAGCATGCTCTGGATGTTCTGGGTTTTCGGGGAGACTAGGTAGGCTGCTGCTCTTGGTATGAGATGATCGACTCATCTGGTCGGAAATTTGTGTGAAAGTTGTTTGTGATGGTCGTGGTGTCCCGCGCTCTGGGCGAACTTGAGTCCATCCTTCTCGGAAAAGGTCACATAGCTCCCAGCATGCTTGCACAGCGGATCCTAAAAGCTCCTCATCAGGAGCCTTGCCTTCGCGTCTGTTCTGTCGGAGGCTGAATAGCATCTCGGCTAGGCCCCAACATGCTCGAAGAAGGGTGTCTGTCTCTTCGGCCAATTCATTTCGTTGTTTCATAAGTCTGTGGCACAGTGTGATATAGAAGTCCAGGGTTCGCTCACGGAAGGCTTCTGGCAAATTCCGGTCATGGGTGTTGTAGAGGTGGTTGTTCAGCTCGAAGCTGACCCTCAGCACGGAGTCAGCAATCTCATCCTTTCGCTGCCGAACATCAAACAAAGCCTGGCAGAAGTCCCGACAGAGATCCAGAGTTGGTCTAACGTGAAATTCGTGATGGTCGTCTCGACTGTCGTATAATTTTTGGCATAGTCTCCAACAACATTTCCAGGCAGTTTCGTGGGCGTCGCCAGTTCCGGAATAGCTAAAGATCCTCTCTCGGTGAATCGAGCTGAGGCTTGCGAGGGTGTTACACAAGGTCCAACATTCGTTCAGGGCAGTCTTCAAGGCATGGACTTCCTCATCAGAAGTATGAACGGTCCGGGCATCGAATTCATATTCTTCCACATCACGGTGCTCTTCCGGAATTCCTGCAAACCATGAGTAATGCGAATTGCTTCCAAGGTTAGACGAGGACAGACCTTCAAGGCTGTGGGCGCTACTGGATCGAACGGATCCACCATAATCGCTAGTAAGAGCTTCGACTTCTTGTCGAGTCTGAGCTCGAGGAGTGGCATTTTCCAATCCATATTTGATAGGCGTTACATCAGTAGAGATTGGAGGGGGTGAGACCGGGCTTGGTTGCGTATTCTGACTGTACTTAGAAATGTTCGACTGTAGTAAGAACATAACTCACCTTGTCCTTGGGAACTTGTAAATCTACTCTGATCGTTGCAGGGACATTTGTTTCTTGTTGATATGGAGTAGGAGTAGATCGGTCGGCTCGTGGCGGTTGAATGGGTAGATTGTCAGGTAAATTCTGGAACGATTAGTATCCGATATTCGACTGAGACATATCTAACTCACAAACTTTCCGTATCCCTCTGGTGCATGTATGACAGATATAGATTCGTCTTCGAGTGAAGCTCTGAAATGATCGGGAAGATTCGTGCTGAGTCTCTTCAACTATAAATAAGTCAGACATGCAACCTTATCTTGTTGGCCGCACCTACCGTAGCCTGCGAATCGGCAGATCCAACTAATCTTGGTGGTGACGGTCTGATTTCTTGCGCCTGCACATCATCTGCAACCTCGTCCTCGATTTCTGTTGTCTCCGTCCCGTTGGAGGTGACTGGAGACGGCCCCACCATATCACTTGGACTTGCCATTTGTAAACCGTTCGTAGAGTGTTCGTCAATTGAGTTTGGTCGGAGATGGGAAGATTCTTGGGAGTTGCGCGGGGAGCTAGCATATGTTAACAGGCGGACAGAGTCCGAGAGCTTGCATTTTACATACAATGACTGATATCGTGAAGAGTTGTTCATAGCCGGAGAGTTTGGGGAGAGAGAGAAGTCTGTATAAGGAGAGAAAGCCGACATGATATTGCCTGGAGACGACGAGACCAGGGGACTTTCCAATGCCATTGTTGGCGCAAGGCTCATATGCGTGAATCCTAAAATGGCCTTCAAATCGGTCCCTGGGCTGGATATGAAGAGAAAGAAAGAATCGACCTGGCTCAGGCGCAGGCAGGCAGGCAGATAGGCCGCAGAGTTGGTGTGGGACGGTCAAGGCTGAATGGAGCTCTCGGGACTCCGTTGCTGATAGCTCTCTCTCCAGCTGAGGGGCTAGGCGTTTGGTTTATCAAATGGATAGCAACAGCAGTAGCAACACACTCGCAGTAGTCGGCCTGTGGGTCGGCAATAGGCCAACTAGAAGCAGTAGTCGAATGTACCGCAGGTACGTTGCAGTAGTTGCATATCGCGGAAGTATGGATGTCTGTATGTATGTCTGTATGTATGTATGTATGTATGTATGTATGTATGTATGTATGTATGAAGGGTTGGTTTTGCTGTGCCGCATTCGAGCCTGACTGGCTGGGACTGCACTTGACGTGACTCTCTCTGCTTGCTTCTCTTCCAGCGAGAAGACAACGCAACGTTCGCCGGCTGGTTACACCCTTGCAGTGTGATGCCCAGAACCGAGAGCTGTGCTTTGATCCAGTCCTGGGAGGTCGTGGAGGTGGAGCGCAAGAGGCGTGTATTGATTGCGACTGCGGTGAGGAGTTGCGGTCTCTCTCTTGGTCGCTCACTGCGTCTTGCGTCTCCTCTTACTCGGCGATGGGAAACTGGTAGAGGAAGTCTGGAAGCGATGTGAGTAATCGGTTCGTATGGATTCGTATGGGTAGGACTGCACTGTATGGGCAGCAGCCACTGCACTTTGGCCTCGATTCGGAATAGGCTCTGGAAGCAGGCCAAGTGGGTGATGCTGGTGCAATGCTGCAGCTGGGACTGCATCCAACGAATCAGCCTCTGAGGAGCGCGTCTTTTGATCGTGGGCTGCATGACGCTTGAGAATCTCAGCGCTTAACGGAGGGAGGGGCTGGAGAATGAGAGACATGACAGGGGAACCAAGCCAGGGGCATGGACAACATGGACCATGAAGATAACCTCTTCCTCTCTTTTCTCCACGTTCCGCACTTTGAAATTCTAGCTTGGCTCTGTGAATTTTTAACTACTTTTACAATTGAAATTCAACGCTGGCATTAGAAGAACATGTAACTGTGTAGAAGGATAACCGAGACTCAACCGAATCATAGCCGAGGGACAACAGAAGAACAACACAACTTTTCCACCCAATTCGAGCTGCATAAGAAAGTGTCCAGGCTGGATTTCCCAAGAATCTCGAAAGGGCGCTAGACATGAATACCGGAGGCTGGCCGTATCATACTCCACAGTCTGTAAAGTCGCATCCCCAGACCCTCCACCCTTGACTCCCTACCTGCCTCTCTCTCCCGATATTCCCCCAAAGCTTGAAACAACTGGCTTGAGGATAAACAACAAATCTGTCATAGACCAAGGGTGTCAGAATACCCAACCAATAGCTTTCACAAGAGTCACAAAGCCAGCGCCCAAGATGTGATGTGCTAGGCGGGAGGGCCCGATGAACTGGATTTCTGGGTAACAAACCAGCGAGCTCATCACCAAAAAGTCACCCGCCCTTGCAATGTAAGAGAGTTCAGAATAAGAACTAGCCGAGTTGATGCTGAAATTCCGCACCATAACCGTGGTGGTGGGCTCGGAGGAGGGAGGGGTCAACTGTTGATCGACCTCCTTCGGAGCAAGATCATCACCTTTCCATCATCTGGTGGCATTTCGTGCCGTGGCCTCGCATTGCACTGCCAGCAGAGAGCCACACTTTGCTTTTTCTTACCAGCCAGCAACACTTCAGTCGGGCGAGCTCGAAAGCGGTAAGAGACTCTCTCAAATTGGTAATAATATGTCAGCCCCACTTACCCCTCCTGCCTTACGTTCTACGTACCTGGTAAGGGAAAATATTCCGGTCCAGTACTTCAGATACGATAAACGGACATCTATTGATTTACCTGTTCACGGACAACGAGGACAACTGTGAAAACCAGTAGAAATGAAGCCGCGTCTGGGAGAAACGTTAACTGCATGAGTGTGAGAAGGCCCTCCGCATCTCGATCGCTTCCCGCCAATATCAAACGTCCGCGCCGCTTCTAGCCTTGTAGACACGCGCATAGGCGCTCATGTGGGTATATCAACCCTATCAAATACAAGCACTAGCTTGTTTCTTTCTGTTGGTTTTTCTCGTGGTGTTTCTCATGGCCTGTACGATCAACACTTGGAAAGATTAGCTTGGTGGAGGGCGGACTGGGCATTCAATCGAGGTTGAATCTCCACGCCCACGGCGTAGAATAATGCGTTGTCCATGCGATCAAAGGGCACAGAGATCGGAGAAAATCCTTTCTCTGGGATGCAGCACATAACATGGCGCGTAGATGGCGGGTCGGTCGGCTGTTGCGGCGCGGGTAATCTGGGCTTTGTTGGAACAGAGGAAGTATGGGTGGAATTCGTCTGATATTGGGAATCGATCTGCTTTCTAGGAACCATCCCTCGCATTCCCAAGCCTCCAACGCCTTTCAAATGCGCCATATATGCAATGTAGCCGCCGAGCATATTCCCTCTTCCCAAACTGAACGCCTGTGCCTCCACATCAAAATATTAAATCTGCCTTAGTTCATTGCCGCCTTCTTGGTATCTCGGTCCGCGGGGTTGTATCTGTCACTAATGTCAGATACTAGAGTAGATATAACTCCGCATGGCAGGGAAGGATTCGGCGGAGTAGATTGTGGTGTCGTAGTACGTACTTGAGGAGCTTCTCAATCAGATCGACGTGGGTCATGATCATTCTGCGGCAGCAATATCGTTTACATCCCAACTGATCCATAGCCTCTCTGATGATATTGTCAGTGTGTTGCAGAAATCCAAGACGGAACCAAAGTGCAAGGTTGACTAACCCGTCTTGTACTTGAGCATCAATGAGCTTCAAGTAACGCTCCCAAAGGTCTCCAACCACCTGTATGCAAATTAGAGGGGCGCAAGACAGGAGTCCAAGGAGGCATACCTTCCCGCAGGAAAAGCATCGCACAGGAATAATCATCTTGAATTGGTCTTGGTGTCTGTGCAGGATCGAGACAGTTGTTGCGTGTGATAGCTGAACAAAGAACTTAAGCTCCGGATTTGAAGTGGTCGTGTTCAAGCTCGCGATTCCATTCACAAAATATTTTGACGCTAAGATAAACCTTGCCCCACAACTTTTCTGATTCGACGACATTTTTCGCCTGGCTGATTAAAAAAAGTTCGGTCTCTTATCACCAAAACATCACTTTCCACACAGATGGACTCTGCCAACACCATGGCTTCGTTATTGAAGCGCAAGAGAGCTCCAGTGGAGGTGCTGGATACGCCCAAGCCATCTAAATCCGTGAAAACAAAATCCGGAACCCCTCTGCGAAACCCCATACAAAATCCAGGCTGGGGTGCAGCTTTTGATCCACCGCCTGCGACAGAATTGGAGAAGGTCAAAACCCCCAATGGAGACAGCAAGGAAGTGAATGGGCGCTCGAACTCACTGGAATCAGTCGAGTATGAAGACTTCGTGGCAAATGGTTTGAAGGAAAATAATGTGGTGGGGGGGAGCTCTGGCAGGAAGAAGAAGAGGAAAGGAAGAGGGGACAAGCCACCAACAGAGCAGGAAGTCAAGCTCTCGAAAAAGCATTCTCATCAAAATCGCTCAGAGTTACCTGCTTTAGCCAGTACATTCAAGAAGACCGGAAGAGAACCTTGGAAGCTTTCTGCGTCGATTGGAGGTCGCATGGTCAACGCAGATCCAATTTTTACTCGAGATGAGAAGTGTGACTGTTCTATCTTATCTGTGGAATGTTGCTGACTCCCACAGGTTCCTCATCGTTGCACATCTTGGAGCTATCCATGTTTACTCTACTGCAACCTCACTCCTTACGCGATCAATCAAGTTGAAGCTCAACGAATCGGCCGACCTTCCTCCACGAATCATTGCCTTCTGCCTGTCACCTACCAACTCGGACTTGTTATGGGTTGCGTGCTCCGATGGGTCTGTTTATAGCATCGATTGGACTTCAGGTATTGGTTCTGAGCAATACTGGGGGGTATCTTCCACAGGGTGTATCCATATGACTGTGGCATCTATGGAATCTGCGGATCGAAGACGGGATGTGGTATTTACGACTGAAGCGCGAAAGGATGGAGGATTTAGAGTCACGGCAAATGAGCTAGCTCCACCAAACACCCCGGTCCAGACAGCCGCCAGAACGATATACACTTCCAATCAACGAATCAACTTTCTTAAGACGGCGAGGGAAGGGTCAATTGTGGTGGCTGCGTCTGGTAACAAGATTCTGGTTGGCCGCCTCCGATCCACCGAATACGATACCATCGACAAGATGCGATATGAATTCCGCGTCTTCGAGACAAGTGATACTGTCAAATCTCTAGATATTCGTGTGACCCAGAGACCTGGAGCGGAAGACTTGAAGAAGGCAAACCCTCTGAAGAAGATCCCTGTTGTCGACTTGGTTATTGGGGATGTGAGAGGTGTCATTTTCGTTCACAATGATCTGTTCCCAAAGCTTTGGATTGGCTCAGAGGGGCAGTTGTCTGGTGTGAGCCTTGCACTTGCGCCGAGGAAGCTTCATTGGCATCGACAGGCAGTGCACACTGTCAAGTGGTCCTTGGATGGTAAGTTTTTTTTCTAGACCTTTGTTGAACCAGCGCTAATATCGCCAGGCAATTACATAATTTCTGGTGGAACTGAAACTGTCCTCGTGCTTTGGCAACTGGATACTGGAAAGCAGCAATTTCTACCACATATGGCCGCAACCATACAGAATGTTGTGGTTTCACCAACTGGTACATCATACGCTGTTCAGCTCGCGGACAACTCGGCTATGGTTTTGTCCACTTCTGAACTCAAGCCAACCGTCAATATCGCCGGTGTTCAGACCTGCGTGGTCGAGTCTGAGCCTTCAATCGAGTCGCAAATCGAGCGACTCGAAGAAAGCTATTGGAAACAACCCTTGGTGCAAAGAACACCTGCCGTCATCAGTCCTACCAATACCCTACAACTCCTTCTGGGTGTCGGACAGACGCAATTGGTCCGAGCCAAGAAACCCTTGATTTTGAGCAACCCATTTCTACAAACTCTCGATCTCGGGTCTGGTCACAACCTCTCTCGTCAGGCTTTGACGAGGACAAATATCACGAGTATCAACGCAGCGCCAGGATTACATCGCATCACAGAGCCGAGGATCACCCACATGAAGATTTCTCACGATGGAGAATGGCTTGCAACAGTTGACGAATGGATGCCTCCGCCACGGGACATTCATCTGAGTAAACGACAAGAGGCAGATCTAATCGAACGCCAGCCAAGACGAGAAGTGTTCCTCAAATTCTGGCAGTGGAGTCAGGAAAGCGCTTCCTGGGAGTTGGTATCCAGAATCGATGCTCCTCATACCTCAACAAGAGACTCCGGAAATGCTGGAAGGATCTTGGATCTTGCTGTAGACCCAAGCTCGTTACGGTTCTCCACCATCGGAGAGGACGGCGTGGTTCGCATTTGGACAACGAAGACTCGAAAGAGGGATGGAGTCGTTGTTCGTGGGAAAGACAACAAGCCACTAAGGAATTGGCATTGCGAGTTCGCAGCTGCACTTGGCAAGGCAGAGCTCCTAGATGGAGCCGATGCGCCGGCACCTTCTGGCTGTGTCGCCTTTTCCGAGGACGGGTCGATTCTGGCTGCTGCTTGTAACAGCAACGACGGGCTTGTACATTTCATGGATCCGGACTCGGGTTCCATCCGTCTCTCCCAAACTGGTCTATTCGAAGACGAGATCATCAGCATCGCATTCCTCGGCCAAGATCTCATCACTTTGTCCGATAAACTCATCGTCTTTGACCTCGTCTCCGAAGAATCCCGCCTCGTAATCAAAGCCAGCGAGGCGACCAAGTCCCTCGCAACCCGCCAAAAACAAGAAATGATGCATCTCTCTGTCGACCTTAAGAGCCGCACCTTCGCTGTCGCCCTTCCCACCATCCGCGACCCATCCTCCCTCCGCACCGCTAGTTCAGAACTCATCGTTTTCCACCAGGACACACGAGAGCCGCAGCTCAAGGAGGCATTCCCAACACTTATCACAGCCCTCCTCCCCGCCCTCAGCTCAGAAGGTTTCCTTGTTCTCGATACAGGCGCAGAGATCTTCTCCATCATCAAGAAAGGGACACAGAATATCACCATGCTCGCACAATCCACCTCAGCACTGCAACTCGACGCCGCTGAAGAATCAGCAGATGTTATGCCACTCGACCAAGATGACGATGATTTCGAGGACGCAGAAAAATACCCTACGCCTGCTCCTACTCAGGATGGTGACGAGGACGAAGAGAACGATACGCATGTCGTGCCTCAGCAGAAGCTAGCCGAGATCTTTAATATCGGGCCGGCGTTTGCGCTTCCGCCGCTTGAGGAGATGTTCTATCAGGTTGCCGACTTGTATGCTGCGAAGCCGTTGAGGAAGGAGGTTGTTTGAGCGGAGGAGACTGGTTTTATCACATGGGAAATGAGGTTCTGGAGTTCTGTAGCATTTCAGCGAGGCATTGTACAGATGGTAGTCGAGAAGGGAAGGAAAAATACGGAATGAATGAGAATACTACACCAGTCTGTATCTGTGTAACTGCTTCAGAGTATTGCAATCACCCATTCACCACCACCCGATCTCGCTTCATCCAAAACACCCCTTAAATTCAAGCCCGAATAGTGAATCCCCCACTTCACTGTCCCAATACATAACCAAATAAGCACATTCTGTCTCGGCGGCGTGTTCAGATCGGTCAAAACCGCAAGATTTTGGCCAAATCTAACAACCTCCACATACCGGCCTTCCCCACATGGAGTTCTATACCTAGCGAGTAGATCCGGGGTTTGGTTTTGGGGCGGTCATCCGTTTGATTAGCGGCTCGGTTCGTTCTGTTGCCTATCCCAGAAGAGATTTTCGCAACAATGTGAATTCCTTGGACTATGACATTTAATTTTTTTGGTTTCTTGCCAGAATGTTTGGCTAACGGAGGAATTGATTTGTGGGGTTTGTTTTAAGTTACTTCCTAGGAGTGGCGAGAACGACTCGCCTTAATGATATACAACTGTAAGACCTCAAGCCGATTTCCTAGCCATTATCTATTGAGTGAACAGAAGCGCCCAAGTAGGCACTGGTGAAATGACCATGTACAGTCTATCTCGTTTCCATCTCAGAGTTTGTGATTTCCATACGCTCCAGTCATGTCCACATGCACAATTCTTACAGGCAGGAGCTACTCTACCTGCTTCTTTCCCTATTCTAGCCCATAGATCGTGCCTTCTCTTGTCTCTCTAGTAAGACTTTATATACAGTTGTTTCTCCCTCTCTTCTTCGTTTCTCGTTTCCCTTTCAACCCAACTTTTGGACGGGCCCCCTCTTTGGAATCCATTCACTTCAGCCCGAATTACCCCATCAACACATCACAATGGCTCGTCTCTTATTTGCTCTTTTCGTGCTCTCTATCGCGCTCAGTCAGGTCCTCGCCACTGACCCCTTGGGAATCTGCACCAAATCAGCACCTCGCACCTGGTTAGTAGATTCTGCTCTTACATCACAAATCTCCCAGATATATCTAGGATCTATAATTCTGATCCTTGATCGTGAAGGATTTCGCATACAGTGCTAACTTACTGATCAGTTCCGGCAACGACATCGAGCAACTCCTCATCACCAACGGTCCCATCACCACTCTCAATTGCAACTTCACACTCTCCACCACGCTGGACGGTACCACGATGCCCTACGCCATCACCTCCTTCTCTCCCAGCAATCAAAGATATCCCACACCAATCTCATCGTTCAGCCCAACCAGCGCAAACCCAACTGTCAAATTCTCTCTCGAGAACAAGAAGATCATGACCTCTGTGGCGCCATACCCTGACCTTGGGCTAGAGGGAAACAAGTACCGAGAGACACTAATCACTTATCAAGATCCGGATCAGTATGGCAGCTCAGCTGTCTTCCTTCGGGATGGTGTTGGAAACTTGGGATTGTTGGCTGAGGTCGAGGGTCGGATGAAGTGGCAATGTATCGATGGAACTGTGTCCCTAGTTTTGGTTGCTCCCGAGGGACGTAAGTACATGACAACCGTGTCAACCTTCGCTTGATTTGGAATTGACAAAGCTGACAACCATGTCAAGGGAATTTCATCACCGATACCGGAGCTTTTCAGAGAGTCTATCCTGGACCATTGCTGATTGACAATGCGTTCGGCGGAAGATTCTTCAGTGTGTACTCCTGGTTCCGCAATGACAACAGATGTTGACTATTTCACAGGTTCAGGAGGCATCTTCAAGAAAATTGACGTCGTCGTGCACATCCTTTACGACGAATAAGCGAAGTTTCGAACAACATATGAAAGTCAACTTGAATCACTAATCACACATTTTGGAGGAGACGGAACTTAAAGATCACAATTGTTAGTTTTCACTGATTTTAGAGGAATTGGGGCGGTTGTTGCAAGAGATAACAGAGTTAGAAACTTGGAGGGTAATTTTTGGGACAATACATGCTTTGATGACATTCATCGTTATACTTAGCACGAAATTCAAATCCTTCGATGGCACCCATTCAAAGGACATACGTACATCAGCTTTCCTGATGGAACTGGAACCCGGGGATGTCTTTCAACCAACGAGAAATGTGCCTAATTTAAAGAGAGTTAGATCCGACATTTCAACGGTCTGGGTTCCTTAGACCTAATGATTCATTCTTCATGACACGGCTGAGTGCGATCGATCCCCCCTTGTAGTCACATCTTGCCATTAGAAAGAACGATTCACTGTGCGGATCAAGGCTCTCATCTGGGTCGCTAAAGTTCCAATGATACTCCAAATCGACCACATGACCAAGATGCGTTGGCCATTTCGATAACAGTACCCTCTTCTTGTCATTTGATTCCTCTCCCGCGTATTCTGTATCACAGAACCACAGTGCTTCCATTGCTCTACAAACGTCGATAAACTCCTCGCCTATCTCCAACAATTCCTCCGAATCTGGTCTTTGCTTCGTCCCCATTCGAGAGCTCGTGCAAGATCTTCCTTAGTGAATATTTAGGTCCTAGAATTTCCAGATACCGCATGTGCTCTGGCATTTTCCGATCTCATTCCCTCAGCCCCTTGTCCTGTGGTGAGCCCCTGCATGATATCGATTTGTTCCTTCTGAAGCTCTAACTGAGCCTTGAAAGTTTCCAGAATCTGCTCCAGGCTTGCCTTATCCATGGGAGCTTCCTCTTGCCCTTGTTTTCATCGGTGTGCTTAACAAGGCTGTGGGAAATGGTGTCCTCGTCACAGTCGTCTACATGAGTTGATCCGACGGTTACGGGTGTTGAGGAAGGACCAGCTTCGGGATCCATCGTGGTGGTATTGACGCCATTAATTTTGGATATGGAAATAAGGAAATGTTAAAAGCAGTTTTCAGACAATGAAACGAGCAGATTCTCATTGAATGGGAACGGGAATGAGGTTCTGGGACTTATTCGCAGCTGAGGGCTGAGGCTGAGACCTGCATGTTGTTCAGGCGTACGATTGGATTGCTACGCGCTCCGGGTACATAGGAACAAAACCAATCGCACACAGAATAGTCCTCTGAAATTTACAAGAGGAAGAATTAGAACGTGAATATATATGGCTGTTATCGAAACAGACATCAGAAAGAACCAAATGGCATTTTCTTGAGAACTACATGTCTCAGGGGAATGTCAACAAACCCCCGCTAATTAGATCGTCAAACACTAATTGCAAACCCTAGACCGTAATTATGGGTTACCAGAAGATTCAAATTGAAGTCTGGTGATTCACAGACTCTTCACTGCCGACTTTCTCACATTCTGGCTTGCAAAGCGTTGTACGAAGTACACGCCGGCACATGTGCTCTGTTACACAAATCTTAGCTAGCATAGCCAGACTTGCTTACACTGGCAACTTGGAAAGACGCGTGACACCGAAATATTCTCACCATCATAATTTGACGCTAAAATGCATCGCATTCCTCCTACTTCACAAGCACGAAAAGCTTCGTCACTGTAAGTCATATTTCTCAGTGTCTTCTCTTGTAAAGAGTGACAGCTGAGCCAAAGTCCACAGTCCATCTTCGGCATGCACCTCTTCGACACAAATGAGGCTGGGATCGTGGCTGCTAGGCCAAAGTTCTACAAAACCATTGCAGTCATATCGCTCTCAACCTACGTCGCTGCTGGGCTTGCTTATTGGCTCGTACGGAATCGGAAGACGGAAAATCCCGGATCTGGAAGGGAAAATGGTTGGAAGACATGGTGGATAAAGAAAAAATGGATGAAGATGCAGATTCAGATGGAGAGTTCTCTGAGAGCTGCAGGCAGGAAAGGCTAATAGTGGAGTATTTGCATCGAAGAGAAAAGGGAAACGCAAGGGGGAAAAAGCAAGAGGGGTTGAGGGGCAAGTGTAATGTTGCGAAATGTTGGGAATCTCTTCTGCGAAAGGCAAGTTCGGCTTCAATAAGAAGCACTAGAAGTAGGAACAGTCATTGCAAAGGATATGTCATTGCTGAGCCACGCGCGTGTACGTCCCTATGTCCGTCTGCCTGCCATATGATACAGCCAACCGACCTCCAGAGCCATGCATGCGCAACTAGACCCTACCACCCGACGAATCAACCATCCATAAAGCATCCATAAGCAGACCAGACCGTATAACTCCAGATTGTGTCGTGAGAACCCGAAGTGAGCAAGCAAGAAACGAGAAATGCTTTAGTCTAAGCCTAGGGCTTGCGACCACTGCGCTTGACAGACGAAGCAGCAGCAGAAGCTGGGGTCCGACCGCCGCGCTTTGCAGAGGAAGCTGGTGCTGGGGTGGCAGCTGTCTTTCTCTTCTTGCTGGCTGGTGTCTGGGTGTCCTCATCTGCGTCGGCGGCCGCGGAAGGACGTCCACGCTTCTTAGGTGTCTTGACCTCCTCAACAGTCTCAGCTTTGGCGGGACGACCACGCTTCTTTGCTGGAGCATCGGCGTCCTTGACTTTGGTTGCTGGTGCTTTCTTGGTTGCAGGAGCTGCTTTCTCACCTTTGACTGCTTTCTTGGTCGCAGCAGCCTTGACTTTTGGCTTAGCCTCAGCTCCCTCAGCCTTAGCTGGTCGTCCTCTCTTCTTGCCAGTCGCAGTCTCATCTTCTTCGACTTTAGTAGCAAGACGACCTCTCTTCTTTCCGGCCTTAGGAGCAGCGACCGAGGTGGCCTTGCCAGCTGGGCGACCTCTTCCCTTGGCCGCAGTCTTCGTTGAAATCACTCCGGATTCATTGATCAGAAGAGCAGTCGGCTTGACAACACGACCAGTCCGGGTGCGGTTTGTAACTGCCTTTGCAGCCTTTGCCTTCTCGGCCTCTCTCCTTGATTGTTGAGCCTTCTTCTCGGCTGCGGACAAAATAGGTCGTCCTCGAGGCTTGCCATTGGGAACGTAGGTGGATTTCTTGTCACTCTCCGGTAGAGCAGGACGACCACCCTTCTTAACTTCTGGAGCCTTCTCCTTGATCAAGACGTAGGCCACCTTCTCCAACTCAATAGGGGTACACTTCAGCCTCGACATAACTGTTTGGGCCTCTGCGAACATGGTCTCAAACTCCTTTGTATTGTACTTTGGGACGACAGACTTGCCATCCGCAGTCAAATAGCTGAACAGTTCGTCGCTGAAGAACACAACGTTTTGGGGGTCGTGGATAGCGAGTAAAAGAGAGGCAGTGGCTGGTCCAATACCCTTCAGAGCGGAGAGCTTCGAGATAACCGTGGCAATATCCTTGTTGTCCTGTGCATAAGCTGCGAACGCGTCCTGGGTGACATCCGCGACGGATTCGTTTGTATTGGAAGCAACCAGCTTTGGCAGAGTTGGGCGGAAAGCACCATGGTGGCTAAATGCTTATTAGTTTAAGTCACAAACAAATCCAAAGCCGGATGGTAATCGCGACGGAAATACGGCGTGTTCGATCTCCCGATGCGCCAAAAGTCGTAGCACAATGGAATAACGCGCCAGAGACTATAAACATTAGGGAAACTTACATTTTCCATTGAACCAACTTCTCAACATCAGAAACCTCCATGACACGACCAGTAACCTTCGAGAAACTCATGGGCGCAGTTTGGTAGCGGAACTTGTCAAGCTCCTCAATAGTGGTCGAACCATCCTTTGCTATTAAACGCGTCAGTATTCGAGTCGCAAATACCCATGAAATTGATCGGCCAGAGTAGATAGTACATACGAGTCTTTCCATGAGCTTTCAAGACCTCAGGATATCGTCCCAAGGCCTCCTTGAACTCGTTCAGGGAGATTGTTGATGCCATTGTCGAAGATGAAGATTGAACGGCGTCTTCTTTCTTCCCGAAGATTGTTCGAAGCATTCAGACTGAATGCGTCAAGGCAAACTTCAATGTCGTTTGCTGAAAAGTGAGGAAGTTGATAGTTGAATTATTTTTTTAAGAAAAGAAGAGGTTGGACGCGACGAAGGTGAAATGAATCGCGTCGGTGGATACACATCGGATTCAGTAAGCGAAGAACCCCTGCTTGTTGATAAGCCAAAAGAGGCAGCGGTGAGAACTGGCAGATGGCTAGATGGCTCGATCGGCTGTTCTTTTTTCTGTTCCGATTTCCATTGCACAAATATCCCGCTCTGCCCCTCCACTTCAAAAGTCCTACAACCAACCAACTTGACACAAGTACTTGTACAATAAAACACTCTCTCCACGTAACCTCGAACCTCCGCCTAACTACCAAACCGCAAATATGGGAAACGTAAGTTAGTATCTTCAGTTCTCGAATCAGCGCTGACATGACGAACAGGGTGCAAAGGCAGCCTCGAAGCGCGACCGCAAGGACGACAAGACCAAGGTCGCAAAGTCGCAACTGAAAGTCAACGAG
This sequence comes from Helotiales sp. F229, assembly GCA_002554605.1. NCBI lineage: Eukaryota > Fungi > Ascomycota > Leotiomycetes > Helotiales > Helotiales sp. F229. The sequence continues at coordinate 2,700,439 of MXAW01000011.1, forward strand.
AAGGCCATGGATATCCAATGTGTTATCTGCAAGTCCACCTTTTTGAAGACGACTCGTGCGCCAGCGTATGTTCTATCCCCTCCAGCGAGAAACTGAAATCGCCCAAGAAGGGTTTGCTGACAATCTTTCTTCCTACAGTCTCACTGAGCATGCCACTAACAAGCACAGCAAGACCCTTGTTGACTGCTTCCCAACCTTCGTTGCTGCACCTGCGAAGTAAATGCGCCTCTTCGACTCTGAGTGACCGGGAGAAAGGGTTTGGGGGATGATTCGTGTTTGAGGGACTTTTTCAACAGATACGAGTTATGGCATGGTGTGGATTTTCTTTGTTAGGCTTTGCTACTCAATGTTTTCGCTGGAGGAGTCATGAAATAAATGGGTGGCACGAGCAGATGTTGTAGATGGGTTTGTTTTTTGACTTGGCTAGCGATTGGCGCATTGGAGGAGTTGAGTTACATAGACAAAAGGCGACGCATAATGTGTCTATGATAGACTCTGGACATGTCTCCGAGCCGTACGGCCACGTTTGGTATATTTCTTGCAAAATGATAGTAAGCAAGTGCTTCATTCAGTGCGCCTCCACAGCTTGACCCAGTCCACCAGTTACAGGCTTGCCATTTGATACTGGTGCGGCACTGGCCTTCTTGCTCTCAGCTTCTTCTCTTTCCCTCTTCTGCTTCTCTCTAATCTCAGCAAGGATATCTGGATACCACCTCTCCCCCACATCTGGATGGCTTTTGATTCTATTCTTCAGCGTAGCCTCTCCCAAAGTTCTAGCTCCATTTCCTCCACTAAATGTAAACTCCACGTCATCCAATCTTCCCCCATTTCTGGCGACGACCTGCCTCCGCATCTCTTTGATCTCTTCCGGAACTCTTCCAACTCCACCTCCATTCTCCCAGTCATTCAATTCGTCGAACTCCGCATCCAAACTGACGCCTTGGAAGAATGGTACCGAGAAGCGAGCTCCACTCCCAGGTGCTGGTGATAGCACTCGATGTGTAGTAGACATGCATACACCCTGAGTAAGAGCCTCCATACCCTGTCCAATAGCCACCACCAGCGTGTTGTCGATAGGCGGACAGTCGATCCACTCCCCAGCCAGGTTCTGTACCTGCAATCCTCTATGCTTCGTAACCTGCAGCAAGTACGACGTGAACATACTATCCTTATGTGGACCAACACCTTGACCCTCCGGTATTTCCTCTCCCTCTTTCCAAAGTCCCAACTCCTTCGAATCAGGGTACTTCACAATCTTAAGCTTATGCTGCTGGTCAACGTCGAAGTACTTGTTGAAAGCAGTCGGCTGCAAGCCAATTGCTTCAGCTATCAGTGATGTGAAAAATATCGAGATCTCGCCCATGCGTGTGATGTATTCGCTGTATACGGGCTTGAAGTCCGGAAGGTCGGATGGAGAAGGCCATTGTGTTGGCGCGAAGAGGTTTCTGTAGAGGGGTTGATCGGGAGTGCGGACTGCGTGGTCTGTTGAGAGGTCGATTTGCTCGCGGTGGTCTATCGTTTGTGCTGTTATTTCGGCATCGAGACGAGAGTATCCTAGAAATGAAGGGGCGTTCTTCATCTCTAGTTTGAGTCTGGAATGCTGGTCAGCTGGGAGTCCAATGTGGATTTAGAACTCAGATGTGGCATGACTTACTTCTCTTCCATTGGCAGATCAAAGAAAGATACCCCTTCCCTGATGACTTTCTGCGTGAGCTCCTCTGGTATACCTACATTCTTGAGGTATAAGAATCCCACTTCTAGCAGCGCATGCCGGAGCTGTTCCAGAAATTGGGGCTTGGTAGAGGGATCTTTGGCCTCGGAGAGGTCCAAAATGGGAATGGAATCAAAGGACATTGTGAATATTAAGAGAAGCCTGGAGGAGATAAGGAGATGGAGGAAACCAGATATACTTTCCTCTCGTACGACGGAAGACACAAATGTACACAAAGATATCGCATCGCGCCTTTCCGATGATGCGATCAACCCCGCACTCCACATCCGATGACTAAGCGTCGCCTGCCCATTGTTGACTTTCTAGAAATTCGAAATTTTTCAAGCTCAGGGCTAAGATCCTGGAGTAGTTCAATACATTGTTGATTCTTTTGGAACTCCAAAGATACATCATGAGAGTACTAGATCGTATCGATTTCCCAGCAAAGTGATTATTCGGTGTGAAATTTCCCCCGTTTCTTTTTCCAAGGCAGTGAGTGGTGTTAGCTAGGCTCGAGTCTGGGGATATCAACATCCACGGATGGCGGATGTGATTTACGTACTTGGCAGTCTCAATCCATAGCTCATTTTTGGTTTTAGTCGCTTGGCTGAATAAGTACAACATTGGGTTGTTGTACTTGGGAAATCACTCGGCTCGCTTATCGATATATTTGTTTATTTTCACAATCCCATCACTTGCACGACCATTAACATTTGAATATTTCCATTTGAAGAAGATAGAACTCCCTGAAGAATTCATATTCGCACAATCTTTCTGTTAATCTGTCATTCCTAATTTGTGCTACTTTGTGCCACTGCCACAGCCGGGCTCGGAAAATCCCCTGGGGGGTGTGATATTGACAAGTAGGAACGTTCAAGTTTACGGAACCTGTACAACTCGTATGTTTACATTACCTCCTAAGCTCCAGCAGCACTGAGACTGAGATAAGATGATTGTTTACAAGAGATCTACTGAGTTCAAGAAGGATTGGATGGAAACCAAGTCCAAGTGAAATAATGGGTCACGCAAGGACTTATGCTCAATGTGGATTCCACTGTCCCGCAAGTGCAAATGATAGAAATTGACGCAGATTTGAAACGAATAGCCTGGAAATCTCGTTCTGAATATGTAAACTGCCCCTTTCATACAAGAGAGAGCATTCAAGAAACGAGACTTCCCCACGGCCCAGATTTTGATGCCCGGACCAACATCTGGAGTCATTGCTAATGAATCATCAAAAATGCAGTACAGAGTACCAATATCCAATGTGTGTGCACAAGCCCTCAGTACGAGTCACGCTCGAGCAGTAAACACCCTCCGAATCCCGTACACCGTTCCAAAAGGCGATTTTCCTCCGAACCAACATCGCCATTCATAACAGAAGCAGGCAACATGACCATCCAAGTTCCAACACCCAGAAACCAACATACAGCATCATCACACAGGCAGCAGCACCGTAGATCACATACGAAGTCCATTTTTGCATTACAGGAGTCCCCTGACCTCTTATTCTAGACTCTTCCCTACCTGACATATACTTGGCTTCACGCCACACGCCAGTTTTACAAGGAAGAGGGACAAGAACAAGGACCAGCTCTTGATGCTCGACATCACATCCTCGACTGAGAGCAACTTGAAAGAATGGAATTGGGAAGGAAGTGACGCCCGCCGCTGAGCCTGCATATGCGGCCGCAGGTTGGCAGTTGTCACACTTTTCCAAGCCGCAAACTTCATACTCCGAGCAATATATCATGACCTCATTCCAAAACCAACAAAGTCAACAGACTTTCTACGCCGCAAAAACACGAAGCACACGAACAAGAGACAAAGGAAAACCCTCGGATACTTCCCGCGGACCTTTGTGTGTAAGTTTCAGCGCTGGCAGCTGCAAGGCGCAAGCGAAGCACAATTGACGCCCGCGCTACTGTAGCTGAACCGAGAATGAGAACCTCCAACCGTACCGCAGCGCTTCCTAACAATGACTCGCCCGAAAAGGGATCCGCAACGCCGAATTCTGCAGCCACAGAAAAGCAAGACATGTCGCACCAACACGTCCGCATCCCACTCTCTAAAGCGAATGTGGCTTCCGCTTTGTCGCGTAGAGGAAATTCCTTTTGAGCATGCAGCTGAACCCCCACAATGACTTATGAGGCCAACCATTTCATCTCATGTGTGAATCATAGGAAGGAAAGAATGCTCGACTCAGCTCTGTGCAGAAAAAGAGACGAGATGGCCTGGCATGTGCTAGTCACGTGCCATGGACTTCTTTCACCGCTATCTGGGTGCAGAGATCGTCTGGGGCGATAGGCGCGCGTATTTGGGAGTGGAGTGGGATTTGCAATCTGCAGTATGCAACATGGAGTTGTAGATCAGTGAGATAGTGTTTGCCTTGTTTCGGATGGCATTGCATAGGTACATCAGCCCACCTCACTCAGCCGAGTCACCAATAACGGATTTCAAGAGCCGGGAAGACAGAAACTGGCAAACGGCAGATTTCATAATGATGATTGGTTTCGTTGCTCGGCATTTTGATTGCGAACCAGTCATAGATTTCCAACCAGAATTGAAAGTCATAAGCTCATTAAAAGTGTGTGCGACACTGCGACTCATGTCAACGCCCACCATTCCCTTCATCCGTAAAGCCCAACCCGACTCGCTATGCTTGCTCAGCTGCTTGATCCGTTCCATTGCTCTAACGCCCATTTATCCTATGCTCCAGCCGTAAACCCTTCCATGCCGTTTGCTCAAATACGTACACACCAATGGTCAGAAAGTGAGTAATCACACAACAACCTCCTCGCTCCAATCTCCATCATCGCTTGCGCCAAAGTGAACCGGGCCCAACCTCAAAAATCGCCTCTTCTGCATCAAGCTTCCATCACTGCTCAACGACGAAGACCGCCTTACTTTCTCGACCGGGACGACCGGGGTGGCAAGTGCCAGCGCCTCCTCCGGCACTGCCGGCTTACTCTCAGCTGAGGCTGTCTTTTCAAGTGATGTAGGTCTTGTGAGAGGGTATGAAGCGCTCGTTGCGGGTGCGAGGGAGAGGAAGGTGTGGCTTTGGAGTTGGGCTCGTTCTTCAGCTGCCGGCACATTGTTCTCCTGTCCCAAGAAGGCCAAAGCCAACATGTCGGCGGGGGATGGAAGTGTAGATGCCATTTTGGTAGTTCGTTTGGAATGTAGAGTAATTGAGATGTGATCAGCCAAATTTTTGACGGGCGCGTACTTGGAGGATTGCTGACTGCAAAGTGTTGTTTGCTTGTGGATAGTAGGCGGGTCTTTGTGAGGAGGCCGAACAAAGGACTGAGGTCGCAGAAATGGCTTGTAGGAAGTAGGATTTTTTGGTGTTTAAGAGAGAGTGAAGAGAAATGAAGGACGGAGGCACAGCTTTTGTCTGAGAATTTATCAAGGTGCTTGCTCAGAAAGCAGTGCCGTGGGGGGATTTCAGCGTCTGATAGAGGATGTTGGATGATGCACGCCCCCGTTATGCAAGGCCCACACGTGGGAGATGGATTGGTCGGGTGACAGGAGGAAATTAGAGAGGATTCGTAATTGATATTAATACGGGCTTTGATTGAAAATGCAAATTCTGCTGGGAACAAACAACAAAGGAAATGGGCAAAAGCATGAATATATCTAAATCAGAAACCACCACGTCAGGTTTGCCGAACGCATGTTTCCCAATGGGGTAATGGAACTTTAAGAAGACGATAATGATAGTCCTGGGGACAGTTGCGCTTGACTCCGGGATGACCTCTTTGCAGAGCCTGCTATTGGAGGACTCCCCGCAGAGAAGAGGATAACTCGGAAGCAGCTGGTGGCTGCTCACGCCATGTTTGGGCGGTTTGAGGAGTGAGAGGGGTCTCAGAGCAGGTGGCCGACGAATGCCCTCTCTAGCCGCCGGCTCCATGCGAATGAGTCTCGAATCAGCTTCAGCTTAGTTCTTGGTGGCTTCTCACGATAGTGAACTATAGGGCCATGGTCAGCTGTTTGCCTTGATTTCTTCTCTCACACCGAGATATTTGCACGGTGGAAGTCGAGTCCATGGAGAATAGCAACAGAGGGTGCGGTTATGCTGACAAAATCTCAAGACATTCGGCACAGGCCGAGACTATCCCGCGGACTAAACAGCCCACTACGACAGCAACTGCTCATGTGAAGCCTCTTCAGTTCCTGGTTCGAGACCGTTGAGCTGGATGTCGTCAAGTCTGGCTTCCGCAAAAGCTGGGGTAATGGAGGAGTGCCGAAGCCTTAAAGTCCCGATGGCTCGGCTCTCGGCTAGTGAAAATAGTGCCCCTTTAATTTCAAGTGGAGGCATTGTCTTCCCACTATCACGGTTCAATCACGAGATTTCATGACATCTCTAGCAAGAGTTTGCGGAACGTCTTTGGCCGGAGGTCTTGCAGCTCGTCTTGGAGAGAGCTGTAATGATGTCCGTGCGGACAACTATGCCGGAGTGACTGTGTTTGTTGCCATGAAATGTGCTATGATCGACTTCCCCAAATAGGTCGAGGGGAAGCAAACCGAAAAGCCCTGATTGTTTTCTCATATCTCAGGTCAATCCTTCGGACGGATTCAGCCTGCAATATGATTCGTAATGGGTATAGTGCCGTGGGTGACCGGACAGAAGGCACTCCTTTGGGATATACTCGGTGGTTTCGATCGACGCGTTCAAGACCTTGAGCAACTTTGTTGGTTTTCTGGTCGGGCAGAAACTCGCTACTAATACCTCAAGATCATACAGACTCAGACGTCAAGCACGGGACTTATGTTTTCTTCTGCATGAGACGTCGGTCCGATGACCTGAACGAGTCCAAGAGGAGTTGAAAGATCCCAGCTGATATCTGGTGATAGTGCAAGAGTTCGCAGATATGCAAGAGAAAAGGTGCGAGGCCATGCATAAGTGGCAACATCGCCTTCTTACCTAAGCCACAGCCATCGCCCGGCTATGCACGTCGTTGTACGCGCCAGGAACATCACGCTTGCCTCATGATCTAATCGTTGAGATCCGTGTGGCGGAACTATCTCTTTAAGCTTTGAAGCTGTTTCTGCAGGTATTGTTGTTGAGCCGTCTTCGAATGGTCCAGAAAAAAAAAGGTAACAGCAGTAAGATGTTCTGCATCAGAAAATGAGACGAGTCGACATTCAAAGTCCGGGGAGTTGAGGCTGCAATCAGGACTTGATTTTGGTGAGGAGAAAGTCACAGACTGTACGACCTCTGATAATCATAAGCTCGCGGGAAGCCACCTTGCCAGATTGCGTAGCCTCTCAACTGTGCAATCTGTCATGTATGACCCCATCCTCGTAACCAGGACGTTGAGATTTGACGCGAAGTAGCTGGGAAGTTTCGACAATCTTTTGCCGGCCCCCCTGCCCGTATTTTCTTTTGGGGCGCTTATTCTTGGACGCCAATTCGCGAGGGTCCATCGTCAATCGTGGCTGCCAGGGGCTTTGCCTATCACAGCTTCCTTATCGATAATGTGCGGTCGGTGATTGACTGCTCTTGTGGCCACTGAAATGAACGAAACGAGGATTTTCTCCTTTATCCGACGGTTCTACAGCCTGTGATTGACTCTACTCGGAATCCAAATGGATCAAATCTCGATGATGCAGCTGACATGTTTGCAAGTAACCGCTTCAAAAATAGCATGACATCGTGGCCTTGCAGCTGAGAGGTCTTGTGCTCCCTAATGGTTTTTGAAAATTTATCAAATCAAATCGTCTCGAGGACCTCAGAGTCATACATGCCAGGTTCAAGGCTTGAACCGTTTGAACTGCCCTCCTCCGAGAGGGGCACCACATGGCACATGGAGAGTTGTCTTACTTATTAGCGCGGTGGGGGAAGCCGCAGTGGATCAGTCATTATTCCATGAATGTTGGGACGACTTCGTATGATGCGATTGCTTGGATTACTTGAAGGTCTAGACATCGGTTTCTCGACCTCCTCGTCGGGGTCCTGAGAGTGACAATGTGTATCGTTCATATCAGAATGTGCTGCAACAAACCAACAGCGCCGAGCGGCGGCTGTTGAGAGCGGGCTGTGCAACCACTGACTGATATTCAATGCGGGTTCCGAACGGTGACAGGAACGGCCATTTGGGGGGCGGCAAGCGTCAACACCAACAACGGCCATCGTTGGCCAGATTGGGGGATACTCCGAGCTTTCCGCGATTGTCTGCACCCAAACCAGGTTGGAGTCGGGTAGAATGTTACCATCCGCCAATAAAGGCATGGGGTCCCTGATCTTTCAACTTGAAAGATTTGCAAAATGTTGAAACCAAAGCTTTGACAGTTGACACGAAGACATGTGCAAGGGACCGAATAGAGTATTGTCAGATTAAACAGCCGGCCGGCTGCGTTTGCCGAAATCCTCAGTCATTTGGCAAAGCAAGCAGTTCCACGAGCGCCGAAAGAAGCCGTTGGAGTGTTTTCGTGAAATCAAGAAATTGATGTGTTGGGTCGTACAGGATAGTCCACGTTCGTCAAAGTTCGGGCGGCGCAAAGAGCAAGCCAACAGGTTTGACTGTGCCCGACGGCTGGCTTGATGCAGAGACGAGGCAAGTCTTTCCTTTGCCGAGAGGCTCACGGGAGGCTATTCGTGGCTTGCGGCCAAAGCTCCAATCCCCAGTCTGCAGTCAGCAACAAGCAGAATGAAAAGGCTGATGCACAGTTCAGCCTGCAGTCTTGAGCTTCGGCAGCTGTCTTTAAGAGTGTCCTTGATGTTTGAAGGCTCTCCCCCGGCCCTGAGGCTGTTTTCAATGGTTTCGACTCTTGAGAGCATCGAGATTTGAGGAGCCTGGCCACACATGGCATCCTTGCAGGAGGTCGGGTAGGGTATGTTGTGAGCCGCGAGATCGAATCGGAATGCCGCCCTTCATTGGCCCCATCGCACACTGGCCTTGATACCCTGCCGTCAACCTCCCTGTCCTCCAGAAGAAGCGACAGCAATCGCGCAGTCGACTCGCCCTGCGTCTTGTCTGCTCTTGCTGTGCAGTAGTCGCGGTGGAGCATTGGCCATGGAGCTTGGGTGACGAGTCTTTGGCTGCTTGAAACCTTGTCCGATGACCAGGGTGCTTGGTGGAGCTCTTCTCCTCCTCCATCTCCTTTGCCAGCTCCAAGCACCACTCTCAGACTGACCATGTGAGCTTTCTCAATGGCGTCCTGCAAACCTTGTCAGCAGTGAGGATGTTCCTTGTCAATCCTGCCTATATGTGCTCCTCAATGATCCTCCTGCCCTCTCGCCAACTAACGTTTTGGCTCGGATGACGGATCTGTGTAGGCAGTCCAGACTTTTCGGGCCAGCCTTGTATTAATTGTTTTTCTGTTCTCCAAGTAAACTCCAACAGAACTCATCACATCCATCCGGAGAACAAACGACCACCACGACCAACAAGGACACACACAGGCCGCAGACAGGCATCTCAACCTCCCATCAGTGTTGCCGTCTTCCTCCATCCCCTCTGGGATGGCAAACAACTACAGCTCGGTTTAATTGAATAGACTGAACCATTCCCTCGGAATGGTGTGACGGCCTATAAAGCATTCTGCCGTCCCTGATGTTTTCAAAAAAATCAAAACCAATCCATAACTTCTCGCGGCGTCACTTTCTTGTCTTCCTTCAAACATCAACCGACAACTGAGATTCAACGCCTCGGAGCTCGCGCCCAAGCTATACAATCAATAAGGTAAGCCCTGACTGTTGTTCTGCATGTTCACTGTTCCCGACATACGAGCCATATTAATACATTCGATAACGCAGATCACGACTTCCGGTCTAAAGACGTCGATACCAATAAGCGAATCGTTCGTTTTAAGGACTGTTCTTCCGCCAATCTCAGTCATGTGCAGTGAACAAGTCATAATCCATTCCTGTGGTCACAGAGTGGGACTTGGCATAAACCATTGTGCCAGACACAGAGCAGATCCAACCACGGTTTGCAAGGTCGAACAGAAGATTACAAGGAATCCCGAAACTTGCGAGAGTTGTCCCTAGCCTGTAAGTCATCCCATATCTGAAAATACAGAGCATTTTCTAAGAACAAGCAGTGCACTTTGGACTGCCTTTACAGCATATGCTCCAGAGATGGAGAATGCTGGGTGGCTTGCTATGGCATGGTCCACACAAGATTGAGACTTGAGAATGGCTGCTCTTGGAGGGGATGACTGTCGATGAGGGTATATGCTTTGCTCTACCGTATACTGTTGTCAACTGGATACTTGGAGTTCTGCGTTTTGGGGGTTCCATTGAGAGTTTGGGCCGGACTAGTCCTTGGGCGGGAAAGCCTGCTTGGGGTAGCATCTCTCTAGGCTCAGCTGAATATCACGCTCATCAGTTTCGAATGATTGGACACAATCCTGCTCGTCATGTCTGTGATCAATTTGGATGGCTGGCACGAGATGATCGCATAAGTGCCGGATCTGTCGATTTTGCCTGGGGCCCACCCACCTCGGAATACTGCCAATAGCATGTCGTGTCATTTCAAGGCCCTGCCTCTGGACCCCAGACTCAACACCATGGAAATCAGGTTTACCTGATATGACCATTCCAGAGCCAGCATGGTGTAGATATGGGGGCTTGCATATACATGCGGGAAGCTGTACGAGTCACCACGAACACGCCCCAACTGTGGAGTATCGGAATGGGGAGATCCGCGTCCCTGCCTGCCGGTTATCACAGACGAAGGAAGCGTGAGTACCGTTCGACGGCAATAGAAATTTGTTGGATACGATGTTGGAGACTGGGATGTCGGAGCAAATGATGCCTAACAGTGGCCGTTTTTCAGGCCGCAGAACGGGAGCGTCACCTGATACCTCCTTGGAAGAAGAGGGAGCCCGACGTGAACTCGAAGAGAAATCTTTCCAATTCCATCTTTTCCTGCAGGAGGGTTAGATGAAAGAGGAGACTGGGTAAAGGGAATCATGCTGTTTCATCACATGCAGTTGTCTCTGATCCAATGCCTCTGGAGGACAAATAATGTTGGTAAATGGAGGGGAACCATAGGCCCAAGGGAGATCAGTGGGGGTGAAGTCCCCGACTCCTCCGGACGGGAACGTCTTACCGACAGTCCGACTGGTTTAAGGGCCGTGTTGGCGATTCAGGGTTTGATGACTGGCCAGATTGATAAATGAGCATCCTTAAAGGACCGGTAGAAGACGAGAGGTGCGACCACGGTTGGATGTGAATCGAGTTTTTGTAATCGTACGATATTCAACGGTAAGGATCAATTGGGCATCAAGATGCCACTGCAGTTTTGACAGCGGGGAGGCGGGCGGGAGCATCCCGTTGCTGTCAAACGTCACTCAATGCTGTGGCGATTCATCAAAGATGATTGACTGATCTGGTGCACCGTGGGACGCCAGACGTGTGGCTGCAGAAGGACCTTAAAGAACTCAATAGAGGAAGAATGCATCGCTTGCCTGCATGCTCTCGTGCATGATGTTGACCATGCACTCGGGGTGCCAGAAACATGTTGAACGAAAGCTGGCTTGGTGGTCAACTTCAATCACTTGACAGATGCTAGAGTAATCTGTGGCAAAACTGATGAGAAAGGAGACGGGAGCTGAAGGATCGAGCTACGGTCCGATTAACAAAGTTTCGTAGGCCGCCGGACAGGTGTATTGCCTCTTAGGAAACCAATATTGGCGAGTGTTCATGGTGTGGAGCGTGGGAGTAAAGCTTGGCCAACATCAGGCCGCGTGGAGAGCGAAGTGGACAAGCGGCTTGTTTACTAGACACAGCCAGTTCCCAGAGGAGATCACAACGTTCGGAGCAACGAGCACCCCAGACTTTCGTTGATGATAATGGACTTTTGTTGACGGACGACGAGGCGAAAGCGAGGCGCCAAAATAGTGGCCGCCTTAAGACCTTTTTTTAACGCCGCCCTAAGTGGTAAGCGAAATCGTTTCAACCTCTGGAAACATGACCAGAAACGAAACAAGAACCAACAATCTCAACATCAAGGTACCACCCCCCAGCCGGTCTAATCTCTTTAAAAAATACCAATTCAACTCAGACAAGATCAATTGAAACCACTGAATCTGCTCCAAAACCTATGAGCGCTCCTCGAACTTGTAGCCATCCGCGAGGTAGGTGCTGAACGGTGTGCATCTTTCGGTCATCAAGAACAAATGTCCATCGACCTGAACTGGGAGACCCTCACCACTGGCCCCGATGGAATCGCTTTGGCAGAGAGGATCCGGGACTTTGTGCACGAAAAGTTCCAGACAGTGACTCTTCCACGCTTCATCAAAGGCGTCAAGGTCCACGCCTTTGAATTTGGGTCCATTGCCCCCGCAATTGAGATCAAAGACATTTGTGATCCACTGCCCGACTTCTACGAGGAGATGGAAGACGATTACGGGGAAGATGTCGAGGAAGATGACCAGGATGGTAAATGGGAGGCGAAGGCAACAGATGAGGAGTCCTTGAGAGAGAGAAGAAGGATGGACCGAGTCGAGAGAACAAATGGGCCTTCACAAGTGACGCATTACCCACCATACATCGACACACGATTGCCAGGTATGAGATCGATGCAGAATCCTGGAGATATTGGAAGTCCATTCCTTGGAGTCAGCACTCCTGGGATTCCAGGGGGAACATCAAATCTCCATTACTTTCATTCCCAACTGGCTACTGGACTGTCTGGTACCCAAACACCACTCGCAGCGGTAGCTGGCGCACACTTGCCACACGGCTGGCCAGATTATTCAAACCTCCATGCAGGGAATCGTGGCCATCGGCACACAGCGAGCGGAAGTTCTATCACACCACCCCAAACTTCAGATGGACAGACGCAAGCTCTACGAGAGAAAGCAAGTGTCTCTACGTTAGCTACATCAAACTCAACAACGAGACCTCAAACCAGAGACGGGCTTCTAGAAGAAACCATCGAGGAAGAACCTACATCACCTCCACGAAGGTATCGGGAGCCAAAGGTTGAAGACCTGCAGACGGTATTTCGTGTACGATATTCTGGTGATGTGAGGTTATCTCTGACGGCAGAGATCTTGCTGGACTACCCCATGCCTAGTTTTGTGGGGATACCTGTCAGACTGAACATCACCGGATTGTCGTTTGATGGAGTTGCCGTGTTGGCATACATCAGGAAGCGAGCTCATTTCTGCTTTCTATCACCGGAGGATGCGTATGCCGCCATTGGAGCAGATGATGAGGATGACAATAATCCGAATGGAATGAAAATGGGCGGACTGTTGCATGAGATCAAAGTCGAAAGTGAAATTGGGCAGAGGGAGAATGGGAAACAGGTCCTCAAAAATGTTGGAAAGGTGGAAAAGTTCGTCCTTGAGCAGGTCAGGCGCATATTTGAGGACGAATTTGTATATCCTAGTTTTTGGACCTTCTTAGTATAGCGATCCTGAAGCCCTGGATTATTGATAGAGGTTGAGAAAACAGGACACCGACAGCTGCTCATTGAGGCCAAATGGTTCCTCTTATACTGCAGAAATCCCTCCCCAATGCCAAGTCAATGCCAAAAACGCCCACGCTGTGCTCCCAAACTCAAAACTCAAAATGCCTCCTGCAACCATTTCATTTCAATGTCGCCTTGAATCCTTGATATGCGCTATTCATATCTAACTCCAACTCCCGAGCTTGGTCCTCGCTGACTTCCTCTGTCGCCTTCATCTGGTTCAAAGCAATCAACCACTGCACAATCTTCCCTCTCCCCTCAAAGTCTTGGTCTGTAACCTTATTCGCACTTTGTATGACATCCGATAGCAGCGGATGCAATTGGTCTTTCGCAAGCAGTCCGAGCTTGAGAGCATCGAGAAACGTGATAAAGTCCTGTGTAGCCTCCAAAATCAGGGTTCCATTCGAGCCCCCATTTCCACCTGTCGTTGTGTTTATGGATGGCGCAGTGACAGTACTTGGGAGTCCTATTCGAATGCGTTCTGTTGCTCGAGGTACTTCCATCTACAGTTGTCAGTCGAAATATCAGGATATTTTATCTGCGAACATACATCCCAAGCGTTTTTGAAGCTCTCGAGATCTCTAAACTCGCGGGAAACCGCATCGTCTGCCAGGATTTGTTTATACTGCTTCAACAATCGATCGCAAATCTCTGTGTAATCCGTTTCCGAGATCGCATCTTTCAGATATGCCTTCTCTAGTTCGTCCAAAGTAATAATGATGCTGAAGACTTCCGCAAGAGAGTCCTGAAGATCCCTTTCTGCTCTGGTGTCTGCGAGCTTGACTTCCTTCGAGAGATTCATATTAACAACTGTTGGGTGATGATGATTGAAGCCTTACCTCATCAAGGTTGATAGTTGCGGACAATGTTGTGTTTGGGATGTAACTGTGGGGGGTAGGCGCGTACGCCTGTCGAGTTGGATACATTGTCCCACTTTGTATCCCACTCTCTCTGTTGATAATGAATCCGAGAGGCTGATACCTGGGCATTCTGCCCACACTAAGGAGCTCCAGACCGCCTCAGACATCGAAACGGGCTTAGACTATCTCCGCCAAAAAAGTTTATCTGCGTTTTTATCTCATCGAGAGTTGGAGCATCATTGTCGCAAAGCAACCAACATCACAATGGCGAAAAGCACGAAGAAATCCACTCGTAAATTCGAGAAAAATCATCTCAAGGATACTCTCGAGAAACGGAAGGCTGGTGCGAAGATCAAACAGCGCAATCAGGTCAAGGCCAAGCGACAAGCCCGCAATGCGAAAGATGCAGAGTTCGAAGGAAAGGGTGGAGAGGATGATTCGAAAGGAAAGGCGCCTGCTAAGGAGGATCCCTTTGGAAAGATGAACGTAGACGACTTCTTCCAGGGTGGGTTTGAGATTCCAGAAAAGCCTGCGAAGAAATCGAAATCGAAATCAGTAGCCGAGAAGTTGGGCAAGAGGAAACGATCGGAACCAGAAGTGGAGGAGGATGACTCTTCTGAGGCATCTTTCGAGGATGCACCTGTTCTGAGCGACAGTGAAGATGGGAGTGAAGCCGAAGACGATATTGGAATGAGCAAGGGTGCTATGGAGGCATTGGCAAGCAAGGACCCCGAGTTCTACAAATATTTGAAGGAGAACGATCCCGAAGCCCTCGATTTCGATGACGATGCGGATCTTGCGGAGGTTGATGACTTGAGTGGTAGTGAGGACGGGCAACCAAAGAAGAAGAAGAAGAAGTCCAAGAACGCCCCAGTCGAGGAAGTTCAGGAAGAGGAGGCATCCGAGGAGGAAGCCGAAGATACTTCGGAACTCACCAAAGAGATGGTTGCCAAATGGACGAAGGCCATGAAGGAACAGCACTCACTCCGGGCAATGCGACAGGTAGTCCTTGCATTCAGAGCAGCGGCGCATGTCAATGAGGATGATGGGAAGGAATACAAATACACCATCTCGAACTCTCAAGTATACCACGAATTGCTCCTTACCGCCCTCAAGTACGTTCCCGAAGTTCTCAACCACCACATTCCCGTCAAGGAGACCGCAGCTGGAAAAGTCCGTGTTTCAACAGATTCGAAGAAATTCAAGACCCTCACAGCCCTCCTCAAATCATACACATCATCCGTACACCACCTTCTTACTGCCTTATCCGATGCACCAACTCTCAAACTCACTCTTGCCTCTGTCACTCCACTTCTTCCATACCTCCTCTCTTTCAAGAAAGTTCTCAAGAACATCGTCAAGACCGTTGTCAACATTTGGTCTGATACCTCAAGCGACGAAGCAACACGGATCACAGCATTCCTCGTTCTTCGGCGTTTGGCGGTAATTGGAGATCCAGGATTGAGGGAAGCTGTTTTGAAAACAGTTTACCAAGGATTAATCAAAGGAAGCCGAAGCACAACAGTGCATACAATACAGGGAATCAACTTGATGAAGAACTCGGCTGCAGAGCTTTGGGGAATCGATGCAGGGGTTGGCTATGCTACTGGGTTCGCCTTCATCCGCCAACTTGCCATTCATCTCAGAAATAGCATTACCAACAACCAGCAAGAATCGTACAAGACAGTCTACAACTGGCAGTACGTGCACTCGTTGGATTTCTGGTCTTGTGTATTGTCCGAGCATTGCAGTCCGGTAAAGGAAGCCGAGAATGGCAAGGAGTCCGAGTTAAGACCGTTAATCTACCCAACCGTGCAAGTCACGCTTGGAGCTATGCGCCTTATCCCCACATCAACATACTTCCCTCTCCGCTTCCACCTCATGCGATCGCTTCTCAGATTGTCTCGTGCGACCGGAACATACATTCCACTCGCTTCAGCATTACTCGAGGTGCTGAACTCCAATGAAATGAAGAAAGCTCCAAAGCCCAGCACGCTCAAGGGTCTCGACTTCACCTCAAACTACAAAGCACAGAAAACATATCTGAGAACAAGAGTATACCAAGACGGGGTCGGAGAGCAAGTCGCTGAGCTGCTGTCCGAATTCTTCGTTCTCTGGTCAACGAATATCGCATTCCCGGAACTGGCTTTACCAGTAATCGTGATGCTGAAGCGTTGGCTGAAGGATGCAAGTCACAAGACTTCTGGAAACAAGAACAACAAAGTCAACTCTGCCTTTGTGCTACTGTTACAGAAGATCGAAGCAAATGCCAAGTTCATCGAGCAACAACGAGCCAAAGTTGAGTTCGCGCCAAACAACAGAGCCGGCGTAGACAATTTCTTGAAGGATACCGAGTGGGCGAAGAGCCCTCTTGGTGCATTTGTCTTCGGACAGAGAAAGCAGCGAGAAGAGAAAGCTAAGCTTTTGGAAGAGGGTCGGAGAGAGGAAGACCAAAAGCGGAAGGCGGATCGGGAGAAGGAGAAGGCTGGCGCGGGGAGTGACGAGGATATGGAAGATGTGGATGATAATTCCGAGGCTGGTTTTGAGACGGAGGATGACGAGTAGATTTGTACAGTCATGGGAGGCATTACTATGGAGTCCGGCGTACGAAAATGACACCTTTGGCGTCTAGCCCAAGCGCTGATGATAGACATTTTTGACATCAATCAAGATTCTGAACATGAACTCTGGACGTGTTTACCTCCTGACTTGATGGACAGTCTTGATCATTACTGATGTGGTAGGTGGGTATTAAAAAATCAAAGACTACAGGTTATTCTGCGCATCTGATTACGTTTAATACAACTATGTACTTTGGATGTGCCATACGCATGGAAGGGTGTGTTTACCACTGGATTGTTTTCGGGCTCTCAATTGTCTTGCCTGGGTACGGATGAGGGGGGTTGTAAGTAGGCTTTGAGTCGGCAGATGAGAGACTTGTTGGGAATTATGTTGTTTTCGGGAGGGGGGAGGGGATTACACAGAAGTTTCGAAAAGTCACTCATCAAGATACTAACTGGCCAGAGTTTAAGTTATCTACGGTAGGAACTCATTAGCATTGAGGAGTCGTGGTGGAGAGCTACGGAGTAGTTTCAGGGTGCGGCTTGCAAGGGACGTGTGAGGAGATACGAAGGCCGGGAAGCCATTGCGGGAGCTCGTAAAAGGAAAGGTGTTATTGGAAAGTGAGAGCAAATGAGAATGGAGCAAGGTGGCTACTAATGGTGTGTAACTCAACTTGGTGGAATTGCTGCTCTCATGCTGTTCTTCTTTCTGACTTTCTGTCTAGGCGAGCCCCTGGCCAGATAGTCAACAAAAGGGCTTGCATCACGTCGGCCTCGAAATCTTGTCCGGATCTCACCCAGCCTCTTTTTAGCAACTGTATACGATGCACAGAAAATCGACAAAATGATAGGGAAAAATCGGAATGACATAGCTTTACCTTTCATGCTCACAGGCGTCTGAGTTCATGGCCAATAAACATCCGGAGTCGCGGCGTGGGACCTTCCTGTGTCATGATTGGCTGCTTCAAGCGACCCCAGAGATTGACTGTCAACGACATGCCATCTCAACCACCAGCAAACACTCAAAACACCAATGCTCTTACCCACATGTCAACTCAAATCCATTTTCACCAATCAAAATTACCCTGTTATTCATCGACGACCAGATGTTGCTCTCTAGACGCTTCTCTAGCTAAAGGATAAAATGCTGATGCGTCCGAAGGCGGAGACCTTCATTCTCGTGCTGGAAACTGATGTATTTCCAGCGCTGACTCGTCAATGATAGACTGTCATTGGGCTCTGATCTATACTCATATAGTACTTACCCAGTCTTTCAATTTTTGATCCGCAACAACAGACCTGACTAGCGCCGCGAAACTCCTATATGACTACCCCTCCATGCAAGACCCTTATTCGGGTGCAGCCCATGTGCTTCTATGATAGGTCGAAAGAGCTGACATACTCCCAGGTTGAGACGGCAATGTACCTTGGAGGGGCAACATGCATCTGCATGAGGGGTTGAGACGCCGAGCAGCTAGGAATATATCACTCTATCCCAACTCCCTTCATTCCCCCCTCTCTTTCTCTCCAGCTCTCTTCATCTCTACTCAGTATCAACTACTCTTTCCCATTCCTCTTTCAACCAGAAATGAGAGAGTACCATGGCTTCTCTTACCCCTAGCATCCTCGCCCGGGATCCCCATGCCCAAATCATCATTGTAGGAGCAACACTCGTTCTCCTCATTGGCGTTATTTTCGCCGCAACTTTCCGCTCTTCTGGGCCAAAGAAGGCCAAAGACAACGATCTCTCGACTTTCGGGTCGTTTCTGCGCTTTTTCTATGCTTCGTTCTTGAAGCCGCACACTGGCGATGGCACTGGCAATGGTCAGCAGGATGCGCTTGAGAGTTTCTACAAAGCACAAGCTGGTGTGTATGATGCGACGAGGAAACGGCTCTTGAGAGGTCGCGAGGACATGCTTGGTTTAGTCGCTGCACAACTCGTGCAGAGGGCTGCAAGAGAGCGAACACACGACCCGAAGCGTATCTGGGTGGATGTAAGCATCCTAACCTCTCAATCATGAAAGATACTTGCTGATGTAGATATTTGTAGATCGGTGGAGGTACAGGTTGGAATATCGAAGCCATGTCTGAATATGTTGACGTCGAAAACTTCTTCTCGAGCGTGTACCTCGTTGACTTCTCTCCCTCTCTCTGCGAAGTTGCTCGGAAGAGATTTGCACGTCTGGGATGGAAAAATGTGAAGGTCGTTTGCCAAGACGCGAGAACATTCCGTCTTGAATATCATGAGAACATGGAGGATGGAGGAAACGACGTTGGTTTTGCTCTTCCGCCGAGCTACTTCTCCGACGAAAGTGGCAGTGTTGCTGGTGCCGATCTCATCACTTTGTCATACAGTCTGTCAATGATTGTAAGTTTGATTTCACGTGTAGAGAGATCTTAGCTAATAATAACAGCCCGACTTCTACTCCGTGATCGATTCTCTCACTTCTCTGCTCGCCCCAACTGGCATAATAGGAGTCGTTGACTTCTACGTTCAGTCTATCGTGGACTTGAGTTGCAGAAACTACACAGGTGGGGTGATCAACCGTCATGTCAACTGGTTCGGACGACTCTTCTGGAGAGCCTGGTTTGATGTGGACCGAGTTGGTCTCGAAGCTGGTCGTAGAGACTACCTCGAGTATCGTTTCGGTACCGTTCTCAGCGCTGATTCACGAAACGTCCTCCTCGGTTCCATTCCCTACTACGTTTGGATCGGGTCTCCAAAACGGCCTTCAACGTCAAGCTCGCCAAATTACCCCCATGAAATTGTGGAACGTTTGGACGCTGCAGCAACTGAATCACCATATCTCTTGCCCATGAATCACACAAGCGCCTTGTCACGAACAGTAGAGAAAGCCACTCCTCCCGAACTGCGGTCGAAAGCATACGATGCTGCAATAATCAACCTCTCGGCCAACCTTCCTCTCCCGTCATTCTTCTACCAGAACCACCACTGGCGTATCCACTACGATGACCAGTTGCAAAAGCATACTCAATTTGGCCATGAATTCATCTACGCCTTTACCTGGGAGGACACTCGAATTGACCACCGCCTCCTCAAACTCACATCATCAGACGTAGTCCTCGCTATTACCTCAGCTGGCGATAACATTCTCTCTTACGCTCTCAACTCTCCCGCACGAATCCATGCCGTCGATCTCAATCCCAATCAAAACCACCTGCTAGAATTAAAAGTAGCTTCCTTCACCGCGCTGCCTTATGCAGATGTCTGGAAGCTCTTCGGACAGGGCAAGCACCCCAACTTTCGCGAACTTCTGATCTCAAGACTGTCGCCACACATGTCATCTCGTGCATTCCAGTACTGGTTGAACAATACCCATGTCTTCACTTCAAGTCGAGGTAGGGGACTCTACGAAACGGGCGGTTCCAGACACGCCATCCGAGTCATCCGTCTCCTCGCCACAACCCTCCGCTTCAGCTCCCAAATCACCGCTCTCCTCTCAGCCAAAACTCTCAATGAGCAGCGCGAAATCTGGGCAACCAAGATCCGACCCATCATCATGTCCCGCATATTCTCCTACCTTGTCGTCTCGCAAGAAACGTTCCTTTGGGCAGCCTTAGGCGTACCACACAACCAGCTCGCTATGCTCGAAGCGGACCACCTTGCTTCGGAATCGATTTCAGAGGGCCCAGCAGACGCAAATCCACTTGGTCATTCAGAGAAAGAACTTAATTCTAGTCGTGGCAAGGCAGTCTGGGAATATATGGTGCAAACGCTCGATCCAGTGATCAATCATTCATTGATCGGAGAAGACAATCCGTATTACCTCGTCTGTTTGCAGGGCATCTACTCACAGCGCTGTCATCCAGATTACCTGCAGCCAAAATCGCACCAGAAACTCTCGAGGGGTAATGCGTTTGATGGGTTGAGGATACATACCGATGAGATCAATGAGGTTGTGTCGAGACTCACGCCTGGGACTTTGACTGTTGCGGTCGTCATGGATAGTATGGACTGGTTTGACCCAGGGTCTGCGGAAGCAGAAAGGCAGATTGAGAAGTTGAATCGTGCGCTGAAGATGGGTGGGAGAGTGTTGTTGAGAAGTGCAGCGCTGACCCCATGGTATGTTTCGAGATTCGACGCGCTTGGTTTTCAGGGAAAGAGAGTCGGCGCAAGGATTGCTGGTGCTTGTATTGACAGGTCAGTATTCTCCCATCAGTCCGTATCGGGTAAGACCAAATTACTGACCACAAACAGAGTCAACATGTATGCCTCCTGCTGGCTCCTCACCAAAGTCGAGGCTGTGATTCCTTCGACTCCGCGTGCAACTCACACAAGCTTAGTGGATCTCGAATCCCTCGAAATCTGACTTCCTGCACCCTCGCCTGCACAGAGATCTACATGGCAGCCCCACCGACGAGGTACTACAGGTCTCGATGTAGATTGGAGACTCCTCGCCGAAGGCATAGCATTAAGAGATCTCGACAAAACGCCGACACAAAATGATATCACGGCAAGTTCGACCGGGAAATTAGTTCACCGAAAGCACAAAAAGAGAGGGAAGTCATTCTAGTTGTTACTGTGTCTTGTTCTTTGTATGTAATAGACTAAAAAGATCTACCTCTCTATACGAAAGCTGATCCGATCTTATGCGAGTCCCTGTCTCTCCTGTTCTGTCGTGTACTCGTGTCGAAAATTGTAGAAGTCTCAAAACGCCCAACCCATGCTCATGTTCCAAATGCCATGCTCCAAATAAATTACAAGAGGAGGAGCGGCGAAGAAAATCAGAGGGAAAAAACAAAAGAAAAGTATTCCAACATGCCTAGCGGAGGTCAACGAATTTCCAGTGATGAGAAACTTCGTTCTGTGGTCTCAAACCTGAATCCTCCCCTCGGCCTGTCCAACCGATGGTTGGAGTACCGGCATTATCCACCGCCCCTGTACGGCTTTCTCGTACTCTTCATAATCAACTTCTCCACACCCCTTCCCCTTCCCCTCCCCCACCCCAATTCTAAGGCACCCAGAACGCCTCCACGT
Source organism: Helotiales sp. F229 (assembly GCA_002554605.1). Lineage (NCBI taxonomy): Eukaryota > Fungi > Ascomycota > Leotiomycetes > Helotiales > Helotiales sp. F229. Next base: position 2,721,999 of record MXAW01000011.1, read on the forward strand.
CCTCCCCATCTGCCTTCAGCTACTCGAGGAAAGTCATCTTCGGCCCCTCCACCTCCACCTAAACCTCATCTCTCTCCTTCTCCCCCACAGCAGCCTCCCGCGTCGTCAACTCCTCTTCTTGCCTCTTGGCCTTCTCCTCCTCGTCCTTCTTCGCATCCTCCTCCGCCTTCTTGGCCTTCTCCGCCAAGTAGACCTTGTACTTCTCGTCTAGCTCCTTGTAGAACCACTTATCGTGGGCGGCCTTCTTCGACATCGGGCCGGACCCGCCCAACCCCTCTCTCATCTGCTTGTTGAAAGCTTTTCGAGAGGGGTCGGGCCGGGCGGCCATGACTGGCTTGCCGGCCGGGTCGAACTTGGTGCACACTGTGATTCTCTGTTAGTCTTTGAATCTTGGCCAGCTTTAGGTGGTGTGCTTACGCTCGCCCCACTTCCAAACATACTTCAGCATGTCCAGCGCCGCCCGGACCTCTGGGATGCCGTGGTCTTTGTAGTCCACTGTGCCTTTTCTCCAGCGCGGATCCGAGCTCAGGGAGGGTCCTTCCTCCTCTGCCCAGTCCGACAACCAGTCACCAGGGAGATAACCATTAACTGGAAACTCGAACTTGGGTTTGTTCAAACACGTCACATCGAGTCTGGTCAGCAAAGGATAATCTGGGAAGATATCCTGTAGCCATTTCTCCTGCTCTTTGATGGCCCTTGTCTCATCCACAGGCATGTGGTCGTCGTCCTGACCCCACGATCCTGAGGTCAATTCTGGTATCGGTTCTGGAGAATGTTCCTTGCGGCGGGGAGGTGCCTTGTATGTGAAGCTGGGCAGCTGGGGAATAGGGTGGCGTGCCCGCCATTCCACAGCATTGGCATCGGTCAAGATATCCTCCTCTACCGGCTTTGGTTGCTCAACGTGAACATGACGAGAAGGTGCCACTGAGGAAGATTGGTTGGTGTTGCTAGGTTGTTGGGGGCCTTGGGAGTTAGAAAGGATGCTCTTCGGTGCCGAACCCTCCCGACTGGCTGGCTGAGCCTCATCTAAAAAAGACTGATTTCCTCGCTGAGCATCACTGACTGCGGGTAGTGGCGAAGTAGACGAGGCTGCGGCGGGAGCAGTTGCGTCGGACGGCGGACTAGATGTTTGGTCTCCTGAATGTGTGGAGGCCGAGGGATCTGTGACTTTTTCATCGTCATCATCATGTCCCTCACCAAACAGCTCATCCAAAACTGCGCTTGAAACGCCATTATCTTCAACAGGGGAAGTTTGGTCCCCGGGATGTGCGGAGGCCGAGGGAGCTGTATTATATGAACCCTCACCCCACAATTCCTCGTACATTGCCTTCTCATCTGGGCCGTCATCCTCGACAGGGGAAGTTTGGTCTCCTGAATGTGCGGAGGCAGAGGGAGCCGATGAATCTGAACCCTCACCAAACAGAGCGGGAAATCCTGCTTCAGTCTGCTTCTCAACTGGTCCGGCTTTGCGCATTGACGTTTTCGGGCTGACGTTCTTCAAGTCAATGTGAAGATCTGGCTTCGCTGGCTTTGAAGTAGCGGGTGTGCTGAGGGCAGGGGGTCTCCTCCTCTCCCCGGGCCAGAGTGGTGGGTTGGATGGCGGAAGCACCGGGACGAACGGAGGTCTCGATGGATTAGATGGGGCAGCTGGACCTGCCATCATGGTATTCGAGGCTGTAGCAGTTGATGGTGGGGTGGGTGCCTTTTTGGGTTGGGCCTTGCGTCTCGGCTTTGGGGCAGGCTTTTGCTGAACCGATGATGGAGCAGCATGTTGCGGAAAGAGAGGTGCCTGTCCGCCGGGCCAGGTTACTCCCCCTAGGAACTGAGCTCCGGTAAGAATAAAGATGTTTTTACCATTTACCACCTTATGTTCGTCTTTGAAGTGATCTAGAAAAACGGACCAACCATCGCGCGCAGTTGGGAACGTGAAAGGCTGCTGGAACACCGGATTTGCGAGCTCGACCACGTTCACATTAGCGACATCAATCCAAACACCATGGATCAGCTTGAAATCGCTGACGGCACCCTCATTTCCAGTTGCAGGAGATGCTTTGATAGGTAACGAGGAATGATCGGAGCCAGTCCCGGAAGTGGACCCTGGACTTGGTGTCTTTGCAACGGAGCTCTGCAATGGAGCGGACGTACCCCCAGCCACGGCACTGTTGACAGCCTGATGTAATGGCTGATCATGCACCTGTGGCTGGTTTGGAGTGGCTCTTGATCCAAACTCTGCATTGGGCACGTATGGGCTCTGGTAAGGACCATTTGCTGGAGACGGTGTACTAGCTCTCGGAGCTTGCTGACCGTTGAAGACTTCAGCTCCCTGATTAATGCTCTGGCCTTGTCTCTGTTGATGTTGTGGAGGTTGCGTTCCTGATACACGCGGATTCACAGAAGAACGAGAACTGAAAGTAGGTAGGGAGATTGACTTCTGCATAGGAATTGAAGCCGGTTGAGGAGGAGAGACTTGCAAGGTGTTGCTGCCAGCTTGGTTGGCCGAGATTTGGCTTGGGGCAGGTTGCGAGGTAGACTTCTGCATGGGGACTGAAGCCTGTTGAGGAGGAGGGAACTGTAAGGCCTTACCACCAGCATGGTTGGTTGTAACCTGGTTAAAAGTAGCTGTGGGAGCTGTACTTGGTCTGTTCTGTTGGGGGATATATCCAGCGGGATATTGCATAGAGTTGGCGTTGCCTCCATTTCCTTTGGGCTGAGCCTGCTGAGGAGCAGACATAGGCCTATGGTGATTCGCTGGGAAGTTTTGGTTAGGAACGGCGGCGATACCATTACCAGAGACACAAGATTGCTGGGAAGTAGCTGTGGCGGGACGGTTCATGTTTGGCGTGGTTTGAGAGATAGGAGGACCGTTGAATCTGTGTCCAGCGGCCTGAGGGGTCTGAGAAACTGGTGTATCTGTTCGATTTATATAAGGAGCTTGGTTGGTAAGAGGAATAGCGGCACCATTGGTGATGTATGGCATGGGCTGGCATGAAGACTGCATGTTTATACTATTGTTTCCGATGGTTTGGCGTGCCGTTTGTTGACCAGGTAGTCTTTGCGATGGTCTGGTTTGATCTATGATTGGTGCTCCAGCGCTTTTTCGATTGTTACCTGTCAAGACTTTTTGCCGCATACGTCTGTGTAGCTCTTGCTGCTCTAAGAGAGACATGGCTGATTGGGGCATGCCATTGAGATGACTTGCTGCTGCGAGCTCACTACTTCGTAGGGGTTGCATAGATGTTTGGGAGCCCGCACCATGCGCCATGATGCCAGCTTGTTGTTTCAACTGTCCGCGATACAATTCTGCGCAGAATTTCTGGACATCATTCAAATATCCTTGCCTGGAGAATAGATATTGCAAGAACCATTCATGTCTTTGATGGAGAGTCTGGCCATCATAGACAGGCTGGAGATACTTGAGGGCGGATTGATTGTAACCTTGTTCAGCAGTGCCTACATCGCATGGTTTTGGGGCATGCGTATTGCCGCTTGCGGATATAGAGTTCTGCATGACTTGAGGCTGGGATTGAGAGATAGTACTAGATGCGAGTCGTTGTTGGGGAGTACCTTGCGATGGCTGAGCGGACTGCTTTTGTGAAGTTCGACGAGGAGTGCTAGTATTGAGTGCAGCATCTTGCATGGAAGACCGAGGAGCTTCCCCAACATTTTTGCGTTGTTCTCCAGAGACACCCATCATAGTCGCATCAGAACTATCCTGCTTCTGGCGTTTTTGTGGATTCATCTGGCGGTCACCATTGTTGCGTTCTCCGACTCCGACAGCCGACATCTGTACACGAGCGGGCTCTTCATGGCGCTTGCGCTTGGGCCCATTCTGGGAAAACAACTCAGGTTGAGGAGCAGATGCAGAACTGGCCTGAGGATTATCCATTGCACCTAATAGATCAGGGTGCTGGAAAGAACGTTCTGCTTCGCTGAGGTCGAATGCATCTGGGGCACGACGGGATTTGGAAGATGAAGGCGGACACATGTTCTGACCTTCGGAAGGCTTCTTGGGTGTCGTGATAGCACGGCCACCAGGAGTAGAATTGTGGCTACGTCCCATACTTGTCGTGTCATTGACATTGCCCATTATAGCCTGAGTGTCCTGTGCGTCGGGCATGTGTTGGGAGGAGGTTGGCCGGCCATGATGAGCATATGGATTGCCAGTAGATTTAAGTGCTGGAACGTTTGGAAGACCACGGCTGACACCAGGAGCTCCAGTGGCCATGTTGGCTCCAAGGATTGGATAAACCGAAGGACTGTTCGTAATAGGAAGACCATGGGAGGTTGAATAAGCCTGTGCTGGACCCTGGGGTGCACGTTGCTTGTAGGATTGTCCGTAGAAATTATCCAAAGCACTGCCAGCAGAGTTGAAATTGGCAGCGAGGCCCAAGCCAACTTGAGCAGCATTGCCAAGTCCTCTGTTAACCTGCTGAGTCTGCTGATTCATGAATCCAGCAATCTGACTGTTCGTGGGGTGCATCTGACCATTCTGAGGGTGAGCGTATCCGTTTTGGCTCATATATTGCTTCAGGGCATTGGCGTCCATTCCGAATAGGTTCATTGTTCCTGGCTGCTCCTGAAGTCCGCCGGTGGAAGTAGCCGGTCGCTGCATTCTTTGGTGTGAAACGTCGTGTCCATCGTCATCGATAGTGACTGGATCGTGGCTACTTGCACCAGCGGTCGGGACAGACGGGTATTGATAATCTTGGGGGTTGAAAGGACCTCCCGGATAGTCGTGGGCACCAGGTTGGACGTACGGATAACCCATACCGTTTATCTCGTTGCTTTGCATGGGGTTTGGTGTTGAAGAGTTGGCGGAGGAGGGCATATGCATCGGTCGTGGGTTATCGGAGCTAGCGTTGTTGCTCCCGGCACCAACGACCTGACGGCCGGTTTGAGTAGCCGGATCAAATGACGAAGCAACTGTAATAGCTGGTGAGCCGAAGGCAGCGTTGTTCAACGCATTTTGTAATCCTGCTGATGGCTTTGAAGCATTGGCGGGCTTCTTCGTCTTCTTGATACCACCGCTTAGGACTTGGTCGTTGGGGAGCCTGGAGAGGGGAGTGAGCCAAGTTGCAGTGATTCGCAGAGATGAACTTACGCAGGATCAGCCTTATTACTCAAAACATACTTGACACTACCGGCATTGAATTCTTTGGTGCGAGGGAATCTGTCACGTAGAGATTTGGCGATAGAATTGTTATCCATCTTTGGGTTTTCTTGATGCTTGCATTCCCAGACGTGCGCAATCCACTCCGGTTGCCAGTGGTTAATTCCGACCATGTTTGCGAGGTTTATGAAGAGTACAAAGATCTCGTAGATTGATGCGGAGGTTGTATCTTGGAGGAAGAAGTTCGAAGGAAGGTACCGATCTCGAAGGTGAAGGGGTGGTCGTTGTTGTGGCACAGTAGATAGATATCGTCGGTCTCGAAATGCTCCAGAGCAAATGCAAGATGCGAGAAGTAATGTACAGTACCGGTGCGCAAGCTTTCGCGTTGATTGTGCAGTTGCGCGTTTTTCCGTCGATGAGGTTGTGTGTAGGTTGGAGTCGAGGTCGAGGTTGAGGTAAATTTCTGGGAGCGCGACGAGGCTGTGACAAGCGAGAACTTCCTATTGTCGGGGACTCAAGATATCGTGCTTGAGGAATCACGGGATTTTTTGGGTCTGATTCACCTTCAGAACAGATATCCCGAGAATGAATGTGCGACAAAGCAGCGCCCGAATATGACCTGGAGTCAAACCCGGCACTTGCGCGAAGGCGACGAGCGGAATGCGAGCAGCACGAAAGGTGAGGACCGCACTGCAGAAAACGACGACAACGATGCTGAAAGCAACGCAAAGAATACTGACTCGCAGGATGAGCCTTTGCGCAAAATTCATGCTCCGAAGGGAGAGGCTTGAAGTAATTGCAGCCGATGTTGTGACGAAAGCTATTACAGTTGTGATGAGAGCAGACTAAATCAGGTCGAAGCAGAAGATAAAGCAAGGACTGAGTACTGGGAAAACAGAGATGAGATGGTGGACCAAGTCTTTGGGTTGTGTGAGACTGTAGTTATTGCTCACCAAGGAACTTTTGTTTGTATCCCTTTGTATTGAATTTCAACAAACACAGATCACGTTCCATCCATTCACTGTCTGTTCAGTCTAAGTATTGATTAGAATGAGTTCGAGCCATCAAAGTCAACGTTCACATCTCTGCGACGCCACACAGTCCACTCAACTTGAACCTCTTCGGCCGAGGTCCAATCGTCCTTACAGGTTTCATGATCCCGGTACACCACACAGAAGCCTGTATTCTCCAGTATTGCTGAGAAATGCCACGCCATACGCTTAGTATGATCATCACGTAGAGGAATAGCTACCAATACTCGTGACTTGGTGTCTTCTGTCAAGAACCTCTTTACCATTCTTGCAATGAGTTCCGGATGCTCGTCATCGTACATTGGATCTGCTGCAATAACAATCTGCATAGATTAGTAAGAGTAGGGCAAGGAAAGGAGAGACGTACCCCAAACTTTTTTATTTGTAACGACGGCAATGCGTCTTTGGGCTTTGTCCAGTCAAGTACATCGCCAGCAATCCCCCCACCCAGGTCCGTGACTGTGGGTAGATTCTTTTCAATATTGAATATGAGGTTCTCCTGTATCTCCTCGAGATCTGTGAGAAGGACTTTCGATTTCCACACCGCAGCAGCAGCCATGCCGACCTATACTTGTCAGTACACAGGTGCGAAATCAAGAGGAGAAAGTTGACTATAAGAAGAAGTAACTCACCAGACCCGTACCAGCGCCCAACTCCAAGATTTGTGGATGGTTTGAAGTCGTCTGGTCGTTGATTAACGCACCAAGGTATTCAGAGCCGATATACTCCAACCTCTTCGCAAGGACATACGAAGTTCCCCAGGTCTTCAAGCCAATTTGATCTCCAGTAAGCGGGGGTTCGCGAATGTCGAACTTGATTTCTGGCAATCTAAGTGATTCCGGAATGATCCAAGTGCGAGTCATTTCCCCAGCAGCTGAATTGAATCAGTAATTGTACAGCTGCAGGGGAGAGGACTTGCCTGATCGGCCACAGCGTTCCGATATCCTACTGCTAGCTTCTTTGATCAACTTCTCTTTCTGCTCATCAGCTGATAGGACGACTCCAAAATCATCTTTTGTTTCTTGGAGCCATTCGAACTCGCTCATGATGACTGATATTAGGAACATATTGGCGGATCCATCACTTCCGACGGTTGTGGCTTCAGGAATGCAAGGTTCGTCCCAAGAGGATGGCTTTAGTTGCAGAGACTCAAGGGCTTGAAGAACTGTGCTGTATGTTGGGTTGCGTCGAAGGCTAGGAAGCTCCATGGTGATGACTTCGGGATGAACTTTGAAGGCGGGTAATGGTCTTGGTTCTATGCTGAATTGACGTATGAAACGAAGGAATGATTGTCCAATTCAAAACAATCGTGCAAAGGCCTGGATTATCGGTGTGACTGAAAGGTACCAGAAAAGCAATATCAACTTGACAGTGTCTTTGAAGGTTGGAAAAGCCACTTTTGACTCTAATATCACGTGAAGAGGTTCCTGAATCGGAGTGGAAGGGTTGTTGAGCTGTTCCAAGAAGGCAAAGAGAGGCCCAAAATAAAATAAAAGAATAAAACAAAGCGATAAAAGCAGACCTAACACCGTTCTATGTCGTTGCGGTATTCTATGTCCTTGCAAGGAGAAGACGTCAAAGTGAAGAAATTGACATGTCGTCGGCCCAACCAATCATCGGCAGGCTCCGGGCCGACAGATACGCCCCACATTAGATCTCACAAGTGGACAGTGTCATTTGAGTTCGAACAAGATAACAACAGGATTTGCTTCATATACTGGCAACAGTGTCCAATACGGCACCCTCCCCCAGACGGCCACGATGATTCAAGGCATATTTTTTGCTCGCTTTTTGTCCGAACGAGGCAAGTCAATACACCACCTCGCCGCACTACATCTCCATCATCTCATGTTCTAACAACCAAAAGGCACCAAAGTAGTGCATCAAAGCCCACCAGGATGTATCGTAGCCGAGCCGGATGTCGACAAGCCTCGTCTCTTTGAATTCGAGACCATGGCCGAGTACATCATCCCGAGGCAGGCGTTTTGCAACCGCTTCGTCACGATCTCTGAACCAGAAAACAAATATCGCATACTAGGTCACCCTGTATGTATTCAGGATGAAAAGTATTCGCGAAATGAATTCATGTTCAATTTCTGCATCGTTATCGGTGTAGAGGTGGACAAAACTCCCTATGAAGCTGTGGTACGACGACTGGCGAGCACCTTCACGGAGATGGAGATCCAGAATGAGTATCTAAGCCAAGATTACTCGAATTCGCAAGAGCGACGGTCCATTGCAGCGTTGATAGAGATTATCAAAGAAGATCTGAATAATTACAATGAGTGTATGATACCTGTTGGTGGGTTTTCCGAATTTCTTGGCGACCTCGACTCACAAGTCTAGATGACGCAAATACAATCAATATGAAGCTCTTCCCCAACCACAGACATCCACCGCCTGTGAAATCATGGCATGTCCCAATCTCGACGTTGAAGTTCTCCGAGATTATAGACGATACGTGGGATTTGACGATGAAGAAGGTGATCAAGCAAATCGATGGCATCAAGGACGTTCGACGGATCGCTCATGATGCGGACGTCGCTCTCGACTTGACCAAAATCGCCCTTCAGCACCTCCTTTACTATGACTCAATTCTGATGCTCGACCTCTTCCTCTTTGGCAACATATACGCCCCAACACCTGAAGTCAATGACTTCGTCGCAGACAGAGATGGCATGCAAGATGAGTGCGCCAATTACGTCTACATCAATGGACCTCGCCTCCCGAATTTTTATCTCTGTCGCCTCTTCACCTCGCTTACCACATCTCGTACCGTCAAAGAATGGCTCAAGCTTCATATCGACCAAGGGTTTTCTGTCCTGAATTTCGTCGACGTCCGACGCTTCATCCAGTTTGGCATCATAAAAGGCCTCATATACCGGGTACAAAAGTATGCCGTCTCGCCTGCATATATCTCTTCCTTGGTTTCTGGACAAAACAAGGTCATAGGCGGCGACATCATGCAGAGATACCTGAATGGCTGTCATTCCTTTGATCAAATCATGACAGAAAACAATATGGCCGAAGCCAAGATCAGAGAGCATTTGCGAAAGTTTCCAGATGTTTATACCATTTACCGATGATGGTCGTTGATGGAAAGTTTATGATAGACACCCATTTTGTTTGTGAGCTCTGAAGCTTACGGGGCAACGGTCTAGATCGAACGATTGGGTGGCTGCTGAAGATCTACACAAGCACCACAACTTGAAGGTGCAGAGAGTTGATGGCCAGAGCTGCATCCGGGAGGCTTCTACACTTGGTAACATGGAGCACTCACGGGATGCTCTCAAAGTAAGAATCTACTTCTCGGCACTCTCTGCCAGATGCACATTTCATCCTACATGGGAATTGGGAGCTCCCTGAAGCTCAAATTTAGGGTTGGTGAATGATGATGTGTGGCATTCTCCAAGCGAGCCTGAACCCAGCCTCGGATTTGCAACAATTGTCCGTCATCTGTTGCTATTCTGAAGGTGTAAGCCTCTTTTTCTCCACGATATTCGTTTGCCTTTGTTCGCTCATTTCTGCCTTCAACTTTTATTTGTCTGCCAGTTTTGGGGCAGTTTTTTTTTTGGCTGTGTCTCAGCGTCGAATTTGTCAACAGATGCGGATGATGTGCGGCAATGCTGCGAGAGTTCGCACGTTTGGCCAACCATTGTGTCACCCCTGGCCAAGGTTCAGAAAACATGTTTTCTATAGGCTTGTCTGGAGGCCAAGCATCGGATCGTAACTCTGGAGAACTACACTCGAGCTATTATTCTTGTAAATTCGTGACTTCGCAATATTCGGCTCTTAGCGCGGCTCTGACTCTGACTTCCTAACTGACGGATACAAGTATATTGATCTGCCTGGAGGCTTGAACCTTAAAGTACAATCCGGCCTGCACGGAGTTCTCACTGCCCAATAGTTACTTGGAGTCCATCGTCATATCTAGACCTCGATCTTGTGTCTCTGCATCTTCGTTACCCTCAAGAAGTGCTGGCATCGCGTTACTCATATGGAAAGTTCACCCACCGTTTCACTTGTACCTATCAGCTCGGCAAGATCACATCATTGATCCGCGATGCAGTTCCGAGATGCAATTCCCAGATGCTCAGTTTGGCCGAGATGTCTCCCAGCCGCTCCGCCAGCCTGCTATTCTAAGGAAGCAGTTCTCTCAGGATCGTCATTTCCCAAGCAAACCTCGCAATCTAGAATCTTGTAACTTCGTCGAGTAGAGATTCGTCTAGCATCCCAGTGAATGTCTATAAAATACCCTTCGAGATCTCCCAAGCGCGAGCTCTTCGCTTCACTCTCAAGTCTCTAGATCAACTCAATCATCCGCCTCAAGTCAAAGCTACCACCACATCAATCCAGCATCTTCAACATGCGTTTCCAAACCATCATCATCTACCTTGCCGTCGGCTCAGCTCCTCTTACTGTCGCTTCACCAGTAGATTGTTCTCACAGCACAACATGCAAAAAACTCACACACCCCAGACATCAACCGACGCTCTCGCAGCTCGTGAGACACTACCGGATGTCTACAGCGGTACCGCCATCCAGGACCGATCTCCCGCCAAGGAGACAGCTGCTGGGACCTCGGAGCCCGACGACGACGAAGGTATCAGTACCGACAAGTTGGAGACCGCTACGATTAGATGGGTTCGTTGCACACGCGTCTTAATGTTGTTGACACAACTGGATTGTGCTGTAAGCGAGGTCTTGATCTTGCTGCTGCTTATGGGTGGATCTCGAAGGGCGATGATGATAAGCTGCAGGTTGATGGATGGGGAAACAATGGGCGGTGTAGACGGTCCCTTGGAAGTGATGTGTTGGAGGGTATTGATTTCTGGTACGATGGAATGTTCTCGAATGCTTTGAGGACTGTGCGATGGGGAAATGGTGGGATTCAGACATTTTTACTTCTTTCATTGTACGAGTATTAAAACCATGATGTTTGGGGATGGTTTGCTTAAGGTTTAGTTTTCTCGTGAGAACATAGCACAGATACACGATCTGCAATTCGATCTGGTTGTTTTCACCTATCCGCCTGCCGTGCGTGTGTGCTCCATATAGCAAGGAAACAGTTCCAAATTCATACCCGACATACCAACTCATACAATACATCATCTAGATGCGTAACTTCGGCAGAGAATCACCTGGCTATCCCACATCAGGAAGGTTCTCTTGTAGGCAAAGCTCACGTGCAGGGCGTTTTTTGACCTGGAATCTTGGCATGGCTCATGACGCTCTCCCCTTTTCCCCGTCGCTAAAATTCTGCATCTCGGCTTGACTCACGCCGTCTTATCCACCAGGAAAGACCACAATATATAAGTCGCCATGCCATCTCATTCTATCACTAAAGATCTTTATTAATTTAATTCCGAACGCTTGGGAACAACATAATCATGTCCGCTCCAATAGAAGAAGTTCGCACGATGCCATCAGCCAAGAAGACTCCACCTCAATGCACATCTCACGAACCCATCTCCATCCGCCCCAGTCGTCTCTTCGAAGGCCACCATGTAGGTCGCATCGCAGCACGCACATATTACGACACAGCACTCACCAAATATCTATCTCCGCACCGTGAGGAATATTACGATGACTATGAATACGGATTTCAGACGCGCGCACAAGCACGCATGTTCTCACCTCGCCAAGCCACGTATTTCGCGTACGAGAACAACAAGCCAGAAACCCCGATCGGATATGTGCAATTTTTGCGTCTGGGCGATGATGACGCTGCGAGGAAGATGGATGCCGATGCTGGAGTCACGTGGAGAGTATGTCTCTGGGTGTTGGGTTGGCTGTTTGGGGTTTGGGTTAAAGCGAAGTGGTGGTGGAGGGGTGGAAATAGAAGTGAGGATCTTGATGCGGTGATGAAGTTCGTTGGGATGATTGAGGAGGAGGATAGGTTGCATTGGGCAGGGAGAGATGATAGGAAGAATAGGTGGCATGCGCAGAGTGTGGTTGTGCTGGAGGCGTTTCAGGGGAAGGGTATTGGGAAGAGATTGATGGCTGAGGTGCTGGGGAGGGCGGATAGTGAGGGTGTTGTTACAGGTATTGAGTCGAGTGCTGAGGGTGAGTGGATGTATAGGAGTGTGGGCTTTGAGTTGGTGGCTAGGTTTAGTGGGGAGAATACTTTTGAGGGGGATGGTGGAGGTGTGATGATTCGGAAGCCAAAAGGGAGGAAGTAGAGGAGGACTTGAAGAAGTATGATTTGTGTGCAGTTGGTACTCGACGGCTCAGTGGCGGGCAGACGTAATGTAATTCTAGTTGTGGGAACCCGTGCTAAAGGTCCTGCACGAAAATTTCCGAAATCAATGGTCGGCGGAAGCCTGACTTGTGAAGTATATCTTTAAGTTAAAATTTACCTTCGGAGCTTGGATGGTGGAAAAGAAAGACTGACCTCGGAAGAACCGAAGAAGCGCAAAAGTCCGACCCAACCCATGTCGAAGCACCAGCCTCGCGCAGGGAAATACCCAAAGCCCACATTCAACAACCATGTATCATATTTGACTCTGAGTTTGCATTTCTCGGCATTCAATTGAAGTCGATTAACTGGGAGTCCGAGATGAACGCCGGGTCCTGTAAACAAGCTGTCGTCCGCCGAACCAAAGCTTCGCATCCCAACAACCATCTACTCCTTGTAAACTACTCGTCCAAAAACACTATTTTGTCGCTCATGTTTAACTTTCACCTCACTGCCCAATCGCATTTCTCATGTAAATCTAGTCATGCATATAGACTAAGCATTTCCCGATTCGTATGAAACACTGCGCTCGCCTTGGTTGCTGAATGAACGCATGAAGGGGGTTCGGCTCTCAACCGAACCACCACCCGCATCCACTACTCGCAGATCCCGCATGCTTATTTTAAAGTATGTCTTGCATATTGTGCAACGATGCCTTGAGGTTCGGACAGAACCTAAAATGGAGATGATGACCCCTTTGGGAGTGAAGATGAGTTAGTTAGGTTTGGTTGGATCTCGGATCGGATGGTAAGTGGTCTGGGGATGCGAGATGGTAGGATGCTTTGACGGATTCGAATAGCCGTTGGGAGACTTTGGAATATGTTGAACCTTGAGGTCTACAGCTTGTTCTGCTTGGGACCTTGACATCTAGAACAATACTAAAAACTTTCCGCTTTGGCATTCCAACGTCTAGCAATGCTTCGATTGAAGCTCCAAGATCAAGCCTTGCCATCTTGGCATACAATCTGGGGTTTATGCGATAAACCATAATTCAATCAAGCTTGGAAAATATCATAATCGGCCTTGACATATTTTCCGATTTTAAAGCTTGAAGAACATCCATCCAATAGGCAGCGGGAAGCATCTACTGAGCTCGGGGCAAATGATAACACAATAATCCCGAAGAGTCAAGTCTATCCAGACAAGTCTTCGAATCATGGGAATTTCCCAAGCGATGTAGGTATCCCCTAAGCTGGCACTGCGGGTTTTAGCGTCTTGGCAGGCTCCTTACCAAAATCAGGGGTAAACAAACATGTAAACAAACATAATAATTATTATTATTTATTACCTAAATTATTATTAGTAATTATGCAAAATGTTGTAGCTGATTTTATTGACCTTGCAATTACTTGCCTTAATTTAGATTTAATAATTTGGAGTGGTATAGCTTTTAAATTGATGGATTTACCCTTATTTTTTACCTTAATTTTCTTTTCATTTATTGTAATCCCAATTGACGCTTGGGGATTATTTTGATTTTTTTTTTTTGAGAGCTAGGTCCGGATCATATGCAAGAATATAAATTAATGAATGGATATTAAAATTTAGGCGCAAAATAAGCTATTTAACCTTTTTCCATGTGCTTGGATTAATTGTTGGCATTTTATGATTATATCCGAGATATATGGATATTTAGGAATTTGTATATATATGGGGATTTATATTAAAAATCAAGTTATGGATTATTGGAAGCCAGGGACCGATACTTTATTAGATTATTCTATTTTTGAGGTTATAAGCCTTCGGAGGTATGAAGCTATTTATGCCGTATTTCAGCTTTGTATAGCATATCCGGATTATGAATTTGAAGATGTTTTTGATTGTGTAAGCTTATATATATTTTATTTGGATATAAAGCTAATTTTTTGGATAGTTAGAATTTTTGAATATATATATTTGAGATACTTCTTGCGCTTTATGGTCCCCTGGCTGGGATGTAGCTGTGGATGAGGTTATATCACGTTTTTAAGGCCGATTTTTCGATATTTTAAAGATCTTAGGTAAACCAATTGATTGGGGATATAAGATTTGGGTTTTTGCAGACCAGGGCTATTTTTGGGATTGGGTTTTTTATTGAAAAGGCATTAAAAAGACCGATTTAAAGCGTGGAAAAGCCGGCCTATGGAAGATTTATATACCTTGGGATTTTGGGGTAAATATGTTTTTAGTTGTGGTTGCATATATGATGGCAAGGCTTTTGAATTACGGCAAAGGTTATATTGTTTATTTAGACAATTTTTTCATGAATATCAAGCTTTTGAAGTATGGTAGAGAGCATGGTTGGGGGGCAATAGGCATATGTACAGCAAAATCCGGTATTTTGAAGCGTTTTGCTTAAATGAAGGCCGCCGATGCAAAGAAGGATGAAATATCCTGGGGTACCCTTTATATGGAAGCAATTGAAGACAATTTGATTAATATGATGGTGTGGAAAGATAATGCTTTGGTATTTTTAATGTTCACTCATTTTGATGCTTAAAGGATGGTAGAGAGATTATGCAAATGGCCATTTGAAACCTTTTTTTTCGCAAAAACCTCCCGCGTATTATTTGGGACAAAAGCTTGAGCTTGGTTTGATATTCCTGAGTACGAAGATGATTATAATTATCAAATGGGTGCTGTAGATTAAGGCAATTAATTCAAGAAGCCAAATTTTTTGGAGATATGCTGTTGATTGGGTGACTATTGGAGTTTGGTTATTTGGTTGATAGATATAGCTTTCATAAACGCATATAAGCTTAGTTTTCATTTTTTGGTATTAAAGGAAAAGAAATGGATTGCTTAAATAGCTTTTAGAATAGAGATTATTGCATGTTGTTTTAAGGTTGCTAGGGAAGGCGGCTGGAAGCGTAAAAGATCTTTAATTTTTTTGGTTAAAAAGATAAAAAGGATTTAATTTGAAAGGGAGCATGTATTATCACGCTTAGAGTACTTAAAAAGGTGTGTAGTTTGTACAAAAGAGGGGGTCTCATAATAGGTAAAGAGGAGAATAATGGCGAAGCTTTTTGCAAATGTATTTTCAAATTTGAAGGGATCCGGATGCCGGAAGGAGTCAATATTTGGCTGTAAAATCTGTTAAGTCTTTTTATGTAAAGACAGCAATTGCTTTGCCCGGTATTATAGCTTAGAATAGAGATGTTGTGGTGTTTTTCTGAATCCTTTCAATTTTTGGTGGGGGAAATACCCGCCAAGACGCTAAAACCCGCAGCCGAATGGCCAGCTTAGGGGATACAGTGTAAATGAGCAAATGCCAAGACCTGTTTCTTCACGAAGCCTTCTTGGATTCCCAACGGAAGTTTCACTTGCATAATCTTAGAATTTAGGCGTCGGAGTCGTATCCATCGGGAAAATGCTTCTCGCCATGTGGAAGTCTGCGAAGTGGGAGAACTGAACAGAGAAAGCGTATAAAGAGGGTTGCTCCCACACTGGGTTCTACTTTTCATCATCAGCAGTTTCATATCCAGACAAGCCAGTTCAGATTCATCTCAATCTCAATCCTCATATAGGCATCATGTATTTCTCAACCATCATCCTCTGTATCACTGCAGTCGGGACTACACCACTTGTGAATGCAGCACCTGCAGCAGCACTCAGGCCCAGACACCTGGAAGATACCGCCTCCTTGAAACAGGACTTTGAGAACGGAGACAACAACAACAACAGCTGCTATGACGTCTTTGGAATGCTAGTCACCTGCGGGGCCTGCATCGACAATGACAACAATGACAACAATGGCGGGTTCTGCACCGACTCCTTCTATCTTTGCGGCGACAACGACGAAATCTACTGCTATTATCAATCCGGCAACCAATACGAATGCAACGACGCTGGTTACGACGAGGTGAGAACGCAGAATGCGAATCAGCAGGCCAAGATTCGAAAGCAGCAGCAGAAAGATGCGGATGAACGGGAGAAGCAGAGACAGATGAAGGAGCATGAGAGGGAGAAAGAGCAAAATCAAACGGAGACGCAGAAGGAACAGGAGCAGAGGGAACAGGAGCAGAGGGAACAGGAGCAGAGGGAACAGGAGCAGAGGGAACAGGAGCAGAGGGAACAGGAGCAAAGTGAGAAAGAGCAGAAAGAGAAGGGAAAAGAGCAGAACCAAACAGAGAAGCAGAAAGAGCAGGAGAAGCAGGAGAAGCAGAAAGCGAAAGAGCAGAAAGAGAGGGAGAAGGAAAGACAGAAGCAGAATGATGGCGGCAACTAGATTGAGAGTACGGAATCTGTACTGTAGCAATGGAATTGAAGTAATGTTTTTGAAGATATGAGATGTCCAAGATGAGCATGAGGTGGATGTTTTGCGCTTGCCACCGATCTAGTAAGTGCTAGAGGATGGTCCGTGACAAGTGCTGAGCCACCCAAGTAGCCAACCTATTCGATGAAACATTTCCTCGAGACATGCAATTGATTGCGGCACCCGCATGGAATATTCTATCTTGTCTTTGGAAGGTGTGGATTTGATTGTCGGCTGCAGCCTTCGTGGTTGGGTATGACTCCGCGCCCATTTCAATGACTTCATGTCTCGGCACCAAACTTGCAAAAGGAACCTAGGAGAATAGCAGTGAGACTTACAGATAGCTGGAAACTAGGATCGCACCACCGAAATAAATATTAGGCGCGCACTTACTTTTCCTTTGATTTCTATTTGTGATGTCCAAGGTGATCTGAATTGGTTCTCTCGCGGGCTTCACTTACAACTCGTTTCCCCCACCATCGTCATCGGAGATCTCAAAATGTCGGCTCCGTTGAATTCAGCCGCTCCCGTCTTCGTCCCTCGAGCTCGATCCAATGCCTTACAGAACGGCATTGCCGAGGAGAGGAAGGAGCAGAATGGTAGCCCGCCAGTCGCAAGAACTCCAATGTATGTACCATGTACACTTCCACACTCACGAAAAGTCTGACAGTACTTTAGGTCGAACGGAAGTCGTTCCCCTCATTCCACTGGCAACCCTGGAGTTGGGCGAGTACTGGCTGTTACAGCGTTGCCCACCATCTTGGACGGACGAGTTCTCCAACACCCTCTATCGCAAGCCCGGCCATACCCGCAAAACCCTGATATGAATCGAGTCGAACGGCCTGCCTTCAACCCATCCTTCAACCTATCCTTTAACGCTCTTCCACCACGAGAGTGGGTCGAACGACATGGTGCTTGCATGGGCATGTACGACAGACTTTTGGCTCGGACCCGTGCGGCAGAGTCCCAGTTGTTGGAGACTCGAAATCGATTGTTCAGTACCCAGCGGGACCTTGTCGCTCTCCAAGGGGCTCATTCCACAGCTCAGGAAGAGTTGGAAAAGAGAAGAAATCAGGAGGGCTCTGGCCAAGATCCTAACACCCCACCACATGCGAAGGCTAGCATTTGCGGACCATTTGCGCATCCAGAAGCTTAAACGTGCCTGTACATAGTCCTAGGCTTGGTAGTGATGTGTCGTTGACCTCGAGAGGATCTGGCTTTGGTATCTTCGACCACACCTGGTGTAGCTGTAAATTTTGGTACTATGTAATAAATCCAATCACATTGAACCCACCTGAATAGTATCTGTATATATTTCCAGTCATTGCCACCGAATCGTATGATACGAAACATTGACTTTGATGGTGTTCATCCAAGAGATGTCGTCTGAAAAAGCTCTTGAGCTCTTGACGAGGCTTGGCAAACCCTTGCCTTCCCCAGATTTGATTTGCCGAGAGCTTCAACTCCAAAGGATTTCCTTGGCTGCAGGATGGTGTCCGTTATGGCGGCTTTTCTTACTTTTCTATTGCCACGCGACGCTGAACTCTCCCTCTCCTGTCCTCCATATCTCTATCCAGAAACCGGCAGACCAGCTTACTCATGAACGATGTCCAAATTTGGGTAGCCCATTGGCTTTTGACTACAGACGAAACGAGCTTCGAAGCAAGGAATGGCCGAGACTGGAGAACTCTTGTCGCGATCAAGATCACGGTCCAGCGACCACAATGAGCGACTAGAACCTCACATCCTGCGCGCGGCAGAGAACGACGACGTAGAGAAACTCCGCCAGATCATTGATGCCGCGAGGGCCAAGCGTCAATTGAACAAGAATCTCCTCCGCATCGGCTTGGTACGAAGTTCGGAGAAGGGAAAGATCGGTGCGACACAATATCTTCTGGCTGAAGGCGCTGAACCTGATGGAGCGACTGGAAACAGACTCTCTCCGCTGTTCAAGGCTGTAGAGAGGAACAATACTGGCATTGTACACCTGCTTCTGGAGCATGGCGCAGACCCAGAGACCTCGGACAAGAAGGGAAGGACAGCGTTGATGACTGCTGCTTGGTTAAATTTTTGGCACATCCTGAATTCATTGATCGTGCGAGGTGCGGACGTCAATGCAAAGGACGCTCGAGGCCGGAATGTACTGCACAACTTGGGGGCAGACAAGCAATGCAATTGGGGAGATTCAGTCATTGAGCTGTTGCTGAAGGAGAATATACATATCGACGGAGAGGATGGCAAGGACAAACTTGGACGATCACCACTACACTGGGCTTGCGCGACTGGGAAAACACATCTTGCAGAGCTTCTTCTTACGAGGTCCAGAACACCAAAAGCCAATGTACATGCGGTGGAAATACGGGGAAAGAGAAGTCTGCACCTTGCTGCTGCCCATGGCTGGATCGATATTGTACATTTGCTTTTAAAAAATGGCGCGGACATCGCAGCGAAGAGTGACGGAGGATGGACCCCTCTCCACAATGCTTGCGAAATTGGACTCGAAAAGATTGTACGGATTTTGGTCGAAGCCGGATCTGATGTGAATGCGAAACTTCTCAATGGCATAACTCCACTTCATCTAGCTGCTCAGGGGGGTCATCTGGCCGTTGTCAAATGTCTTTTGGAGCAAAAGGATATAAAGAAGGCGGTGAGAGATACATTTGGAAGCACACCATTTCTGCGAGCTGCCCAGAATAAGCATAAGGATATAGTCAGTCTTTTGGCACCTTTCAATCATATGGAACGTATATCCGAGGATGCTTTAGGTGCCAGCAACGGGTTTAATGCTACAGTTGTTGATTTTGGGAACTTTCACAATGAGAACCGAGTCAAAAGACCGACGGTTTATGGTATGTTGGCTCTCCGTCGCGGTATGGACAAACTGACGAATATTTAGAGCTCCTGTACGGCCGTGATCCGGTCAATCCAAGAAAGCCGAAGTACACGATTCTACCCAGCGATGATAAAGCCTCAGAGTTTCGATGGATTCATCTTCCTGCAAACAACATGGCTTGGATCGAAGTTCTGCTTACGAAGATGTTCATTGAAGAAGGAGCGAGCGATGTCGAAGGGTTTAAAGCACTGGAAAAGTCCTTTTCCCATCAACATCGTGGGCAGCAGAGTCATTCGCACTTCATGAGGCCTCTTTGTCAAATTTCTACAAGAGCAGCTCGTATTCCACAAGTTCCCGAGCCTGTGGAGGATCAAGGTCCACCACGGATTGTCATAAACGGGGCAGATGCGAAAGGTTTCCCGAAGCCGGCTTCAAGAAGCTCTACATTTCGAGAGGACAGTAGTGACTTCTTCAAGTCGTCTCACGGGAAGGATCACGACAAGGGTGCACATAAGGATAAGGGGAAGAAGCCTCAAGCGAAGGGAAACAAGTCTCCGAAGCTTAATGACACGCCTAGTAAAGACAAAGATACACCTCGTGAGTTCTCCTATTACTGATTCTAAGATCTTGACTTGGTGCGGAATTCTTGCATCTATGATTATGCCTGGATTTCTTTTGGACAATGGCGGTTCCTCGTTCTCTTCGTAACATTTCCCGAGTTTCCTCTCCAGAGTCAATTTTCATTCTGAGCTTTTTTTACGTTCTTTGGTGGCTGATTTGTACAGGAAAGCCCAGTCAATCCCTTGATCGCCCTGGTACACCTGGCCGTAAGGAGACTTCACAAACCAAAGGCAATGTATTCACATTCATGCCGTACCTCCATTTCGAAAGTACTCGGCGTCGACAAGAGATGCAAGAAGCCATCAAACGAGCCGAAAATATGCGATCTCCACTATGTCCATATCTAGGCAAAGCTCAAACCTACGATGAAATGTTGATACGAGCCCATCTCGCAACCTCAACCGTGTCTCTCCACGTTCGCCGCACATTGGATCAGTTCTTCTACCACAACATCGATACTGAAAGCCGAGATCAAGATCAGGTTGTATACCGATATCAGTTGAAAGGCAAAGATCATGAAGACACTGAGGTTGACCCAAAGATTGTCATGGTCGATCAACTGTGGATGTGGATTCTTGGAAAAGACTTGATCGTCACAAGCTTCCCTCAGCGGTGGCAACAACCCAAGAACGACCCACTGAATGTGCTGGACAGCGTCATCGAAGACATCAACAGCAAAACTCGCGAGCCCGTCAAGTCGGTCTACGACCTAGCCATGATTATCACGGGACGATGCACAGGTGTATTTGATCGACATCGGATGGGAGACGAAGAATATCAGTTTCTGGATATGTTCGAATCAAGCATCGGCAGTGTCACAGACAGGGAGACGATCCTGTTCAAAGAATTCAAGTGAGTGTTCTCGGACTTCTTTTCCTCCTTCCATCCATCGCTCCGAACGGCAATACTGACTCCGAGATCTTTCTTCAGCGCCGCATCAGCACAAGCATCTATCTGGCTCCAACACCACCGACGGCCCCACGGTTTTTCCAGATTTATCGAACACGGGACAACCGAAGCAGAGATCAAGCTAGAGACCAACTACATGAATTGGAACGCCGAAGAAGAGAAATTCAAACTCGAAGAACTAATGCGAAACCCTCCCTTCATCGACAAACTCCTCGACATAGGCCAAGAAACCGACCTCCTCGCCGAAACAAAAGACATCCGCGACGAACTCAATATGATCGCCAAAGTCCTCGACGATCAAAAGAACGTCCTACCAGACCTCCAAGACGCTGTTTGCGAGATTTATCGCGACGAGCAAAGATCCCAACAGGAAGTGAAAAAACGCTTCCGCGAACAACTCAAAACTATAGAGATGCATCTCAAAGACATAGAGCGCATGGACCGTCAGGCAGAACGCATCTACAAATCCATCACCGACATGCTGGACCTCAAGCAAAAACACGCTAATGCTTTCGAAGCCCGCTTTGCGCGCGATCAGGCTGCTGGGACTGCGAGACAGAGTCAGACGATTATGGTGTTTACGATTGTCACTATTATCTTCTTGCCACTGAGTTTCATCGCTGCGTTCTTCGCGATCAATATCCGTGAATTTCCTCGCGAAGATAATGGACCAAGTCTGCCACTCGGATATGTCAGTAAATACATGTTTGGCATCGGTTTCGCCGTCTCTATCCCCCTCATAGCAATAGCCCTCAGTCTCGACGATATTGGGCATATTCTCCGCAGATTCCGGCGGTCCTTAAACCAACGCCGACTCAAGAAAGAACGAGCTAGTCAACCTGGCGAAGGGAGTTTAGATATGCTGGCTTTTGCACAGGCGTTGAGCGTGGCGAGGAGTACGAGGAAGAGTGTTGAGACGGAGTGGATAAGAGAGAGGTTCTCAACGAGTACGAGGCCGCCGCCTGTGGTTCCTAGGCCGGATATCAGACAGACGGCTACGGGGTTCAGGATGAAGAGGGTGAGTGGGGATTTGGAGAGGGGGACGAAGGTGAGGGATTTGGCTTTTGGGAAGGCATGATTTAACCCGCCATTTACTATATATACCCCATTTTGAGACTTTTCGGCATACCTTAGCATACACTACGTTATCTTATAATTGGACTGAAATGCCGTCTTTCTACCGTGGCTACGGACATCTCCGGTAGGATGGCGCTGCACAAGCGCTAGCCAGCAGTCCTACTTACCTATCTGTGAATGTTATGAAGCGAATAACTAGCAGTCGACGACAGCAGTAACAACGAAGAAGAATAAACCCGTCTATCTCAGCCATCCCAATACAGAATTCTCAGGAGTCGACTCGCTTCTCACACTACAACATTGGTACGATGGAGATTGAGTCGATGCTCGGACACCCACAGTCCAGAAGGCTTGCCAGCGTGCTATCGTCACGCAATCTCCTATTCATCCATCTCTAAGGAGACGGGTATGCTTTCAGCGAAGCTCGCACGCTCTTAGGGAATTGATGCTCATCGAGTTTACTTTACTTTACTTTACTTCATTTCACTACACGTCAAGTCCAAATTCCGCATCACCTCATCCAACAGAGTGAACATAACATACCATACCACACTCTAGTCAACCTGCTACGCTTCTCCCCTCAAACCCTGAACCTAAAGTACACAGACACAGCAGTACCTACCTATCAACCAGTCCATCTTCTTAGGCGTTCGTTGATACCATGAATCCCGTACTCGCAATACTCACTCAAACGTTTGTCCTACGTGTGAAAACTGAAATACTAACTGTCTCATTATCAGCCCGGGAATGAATTACTTATTATTTCCCCCCAGATTTTACCACCAAATGCGTATGTGTCGAGGGGGAGGGCAGCTGAAGATATTCACGGAGATCGTGCTGTATGTATGCTTGAGCTTGAGCTTCCTTGATGATAATGTGTGAAAAGGTGTTTGTCTTGGCACCTCGTGGATGCTGTACTTTAGCCCGAGACAGCTGAAGAAATTTACGGAGATTGTGCTGTATGCTTGAGTCTCTCTCAATAGAGCGTATAGAGCGTATAGAAAGAGGGAGTCTAGATACTTCATGGTTGAGGACAAGGACAGTTGAAAGAACCTTGGACGGTGGAAATGTAGTGTATTCACGTGCACATCTCGGAGTTTCTCGGATTATTATTCGGGCCACTTGATCCGAGTTGGAGCCAGAAAAACTATCAACAGTGTACCATTCATAGCATCAATGATCTCAAACATCAAATCCAGGTATAAAGAGGAGTGTCCTAGTGTTTGCAAATTCCATGTATTGTACACAATGGCAAGGTCTTTTTTCTATTCACCATGCAGGCAAGCAAGCTATCATCCATCCTCCATGCATCTATCCACCCCATCATCATCAAACCCCGAGTATATGTAGTGTGGTATTACAGTAGGCCATTTACATAGCGAACAGAATCAAGAAGGACACCATGAGGGCGAAGAGTCCAGTGGCTTCAGCGAAAGCGAATCCAAGAATGGCGTATGAGAAGAGTTGACCGCGCATGGATGGGTTGCGGGCGACACCGGTGATGAGGGAACCGAACACCGTACCGATACCAGTTCCTGCACCCTGTGAAGAATTAGCATTGCATTCATCGAATTGAAGAGTGGCAGAGGTAATCGATGCGGAGGTGTTGTCTAGAGCAGGGGTTGATAACCCAAAACAAATGACCGGCATTGTTTTGAGGAGCCAGCTGCGCAGCTCCGGATCAATCCAATTGGGTTTGTAAAAGCAGGACAACTTACGATAAGACCAGCAGCAGCGACACCAGCACCGATGAGCTTTCCGGCACCGAGGATAGCAGCACCAACAGCGATATCGGCAACACCGCGTGTCTGGTTGCGAGTGAGGTTCTGGCAGGTGTTGCGGAGCATGGTACGGCTCATCAGGAGACCGCTGTTCTTAGCCGGAGCTTGGAAACGGGACATCGAGGTCGATGGACCTGTTGTTGAAGACATGTTAGCTGATTGCTTGCCAAGGATGGAGCTGGGGATGGGGAGCTAGAGCTGGAGCTGGAGCTCAGGAGTTGAGTTGTTGAAGCAAGGACAAATCGCGCCAGCTTACCATTTGTGAAGGCACGGCGGGCAATTGGGTTTGCCTGGCGCAGAGCAGATGCGCCATTGAGGCGTGCCGAGCGGGCGGTGAGTTGGGCGATGGAGTTCATGATGATTGCTGATGGAATTGGAGATGAGGGAGTGGAATTTGGATGATGGACAGACGAAGTTTTTGCAGAAGATGAAGAGGAAAAGGAAGAGGAAGAAGGACTGGAAACGAGAAGGTGCGGAATGCTGGGATGGGGTTGGACTGGACTGGCTGGTTAAATAAATAGCGCGCTTCTTCCGGGCCAACCAGATCCACCCCCTCTTTCTAGAAAAGTGGGTCGGTTTCTTGGTTGCATGGCACCCCAACACCACCCTCGTCTCATATCATCCACTCACTTGTGGCAGCAGTCAGTTGACCAGAGCCTCATACTGCACTTGTATTGAAATGTATATCATTCCATCACTC
The DNA here is from genome assembly GCA_002554605.1 of Helotiales sp. F229. NCBI lineage: Eukaryota > Fungi > Ascomycota > Leotiomycetes > Helotiales > Helotiales sp. F229. Next base: position 2,746,533 of record MXAW01000011.1, read on the forward strand.
ATTTGACTGCTTTGAACGACATGGCAGTGTATTGTCGATGGCCAAAGGAGGTCGATGAAGTTAGCGCCCCACGCGGGGAAATCATTCCCCCGCGTGAGGAAAGTGGGAACTGCGGTGCGGATCGTGCACAGCGAGGTCTCACCGTCTCAGGCACCCATCCCTGAAACTCAGCACCCCGCAGCGAGCTTACAGGCTACCACTCGCTGAATCACAGCGCATACATCGCTGAAGCACCGTATAACGATGCCCTACTTCGTTAACGTGCGAATTGGTGCTTTTGTTTGCGCCGTCGTGGAAATAATTGATTACGCTAGGTTGCCTTGTTGCCTTGTTGCCTTGTTGCCCCTCAGCACGCGGAGATTCGCAATTCAGTGGACCTGGGGGAAAGCACAGTCCAATTTTCAGTGGAGTTAGGCTTTCTTTTTGAACCCCACAGCGTGTCCCAGTCCCCGCGAGTCAAGCCATTTACTGAATGAACATCGACAGCACCACAACATTTCTGCTTCTAGCATCGGTTTGGTTCGAATGTAAATTTGAAGATATAATAATCAGCCTCAGCTTAAAAAGTTCTGGCGGCAGGTCATCAAGTGTGCGCCCAATCTTCCAAGCTTTGCTTTTTCCTGAGTAGCAGGCTGCGGGTGATCGCTGAAGCTTGCTACAGGCGAGGCATTTTGTTTACATTGGTCATTTTGGCCAGTACTGTCTGTTAGTTTAAATTTTAGAACGCGTATTATTGAGTTAGGTCTAAACCTTTGAATGATAGAGCTCAACTCCGAATGTAGACAGCTTTATGGTGGACCATGTTTGCCCACGCGGATGGAAAACATAGACGTACTCTTTAGAAGGTATTGCTAGCCCTCCTGTTCCTGCCCTTGGAATTTCACACAATCGAGATTCAACAACGAGCAGCTATAAAATTTTACCTTACCCTTCATACATGATCTCAGAGAGTTAAAGTACCATGTGTCCATTCACCGCCAAACCAAGCGCAATCTTCACTTTCCAAAGCAAGCGTCACGACACTATCCCCTTAAATGCTGTATGCATGTCTGCTTCCGGGACTACAGCGTGCGAGATGTCACTTTAGTAGCTAATCTGGCGACTTCGGGGACAGTCGCCTCGCTTAACAGGCGGCATTACAGCGTTTTCAGGGATGTGAATGGAATCACATTTAAGGAGATATTGTGCCCTCCCACCACCGAAAGACAATCAACAGAACAGAACAAGCAAAAACTCCAAGGCAAGGTTTCAAGGAATGAATTTATATGTTAGGTGAAGAGTCGAGCAGGGTTCGTGATCCTTCTAACTTGATCTGATCAAATCATACGAATGAATCGAAGTCGTTCTCTACAGCCCCGCGGGAAGTGGCCGATTTGAGGACACCTGCCAGAACTCAGACTTTCTACAACAAAAGTTATACTAATTGGCTATAAAGTCAAGGTCTTTATGTTATGATTTAAACATATTAGTTTTTTCAATTTAAAGAAAAAGCTAATTATAATTGTGACGTTAATCTTAATTTATACTTGGAATTTTTGTTGTTTTAGTGGTGGCCTATGCCCTCAAATCAGCCATCTCCCGCGGTGCCGGACTGGTCGTTCTACGGTACAGACGAAAGTGTCGGAACACTTCAATATATGTCTTTTCTCTTGTCATCTGCCATGCCACTATCATCTCTCCCTAGGATTTACATTCTCACCATCAATCCAAACCCCACGATTTTGTCCAACATTCACATCTCATTGCTTCCACAAAAGACAGCCGTAGGCTTCTCGGCTTCCTTTAAGAGGTTCTTTCTCTCTTCAAACTTTCTGTCTAGTTCGGCTGTGAGTTTTGAATCGGATTTACGGAAGTTTGAAGGAATTTATACCAGGTTTGTTGAGTAGAAACTCGGTATCTAGCATTCATTCGATCAATGATCCCTCAGTGCTCTCTCCTTGGCTCTGCGCTCACTACGACAGCAAACATCCTCTGCGATGCCTTTGTCTAGAGTAGAACATCGAGCAATTTTTCTCGTACTGTTCTTGAGACAATATAGCACGTCTTCTCTCCATGAGTGTAGAACAGCAACTTGAAACAAAGTGAAGGCCGTCAATCATGCGGTGTGACTTGACTGCTAGAAACGAGCATCGAGTTCTTTCTTGTAATCTTACTAGCTCTGCCATACATATTGTCTCATTGCAGTATCACTTATTCCACATTCATTCAAAAGCTGAAATCTTACAAGATTCACTGTCCATCATCGTCAAAATAAATAAATCACTGTCATTCTCGACTCACTATCAATTTCTCATATCTCATTTCAACTTCACTCAAAAGACGAAGGCAAATAACGTTCACACAAACATCTGACAGAGCATTCTCTCATCTTTCAACTCGGGCACATAAATATATTAACCAACGAAACTGGATTTTATCAGGCTACCAAACTTCTTCCTCGCAGCACTTCATCCTCCTCCCAGGTATCTGCCTATTGCTATGCCCCTAACTCGTTGTTTGTTATGCCCTTAAATGTTGAGACCAATGCACCAGATTGAAGGTCATCAGTAGCTAGATTCGGTCAATTTACTTTGATTCACCGATTTCAGGTCCTCCCTCCGTCACTTCAATGAAGCGAGCCCCTAGACTTCCCAAAACAAAACACGAAAATACCATGCCCCTTAGCACGCCATTACACTGAGAAGATAAGTAACGGAGGATCAAGAGACATGTTAAACCAGAAGTAAGTACTGATGACCAAGAAATTCTTCGCCGTCGAACAGTTTTTAGTTGTCATGTACCTGCTTTATCGACTTCGGACCAATTTCCCTTTTTTCGCACTCATTCAACCTTGGATCTACGTAAACTCCAACTTCGAAAGCGCTCGGCTATTCAACAGAGAGAGACCTTACATCCCCAGCACGCCATGTTTACTCTTCAGCGAGCTCCACATTGTCGAGGCGTCCCCGTAGCTGAAACATCCCATCGTCTGTTTTTGTTTTAATAGAGTTCTCCACGGGGCATAGCGGAGCTTTTGATACAGATCGCTTTAACATCTGGTCGAAATATAGAACTATCACTCAACTCCCCTTCAATCCAGATCTGCCATCCACCTTCCTTTAATTCACCTCCCGACCTTCACCATCACTTTCCTAAACAACCAACTTCTGCACCTCTTGTCCCTAACACCATCGCGCATACACACACACAAAACTCAAGCTTCTCAGAGACATAAGCACCACCACTCTTCCTTCCAAGCACTTCTCAACGCCCCTTTATACCACAGCCGAAGGACTGATCATTGGAATATCTGTGTCCGTCCTAACATACCTGTATGTATATATACATATCCAACATCCTCTCATCCATCCACGATTCTGGCCGAAGAAAGAAAGACAGACAACCACCGACCCCTCCGCCCCTCCCTTCTCTCCTTCTCATATCCTTTGCTCTCCCCTCCCCACAGACCCTCCCAAGTCTTCGCTTCCCAAACACCACTGCTGTCAACACCCAAATCACTGTCACTGTCACTGTCAAATGCCATAAACACTTTCTCCCGTACTTCCCATCCCCTCTCGCACCCCTCACCGAGTCACCAACTATTCTCGTCCATCTCCACCTTCTGATATCAAATTACCTTACTATACCACCAGCTCCACAATCTCTGCCTTTCGATTTCCACCGCCATCGCCATCTCCACCCCTTAAACTCCTCTAGCCGTGCCAAATATTTTTCTTTCTCCTTGCTTCACTCTTCCTTCCTCCTAGAGAGGTCTTTTAAGTAAGAGGACCGTTACGGAGATAACGAGGTTAATGGAGAGAGGTGAGATGAGATGAGGAAAGTGAATAGTCGGTAGGTATGCAGGTAGGTATTTAATTTGGCATGTAGGACATCTCAGTGAGGAGAAGGTACTGAATCGCATTGCTTTTGGTACTAGGTAGAGAGAGCTAGCTGTCTAAACTTTTGCTGTAATTCAGAACACTAGTGCAGAGATCTGAGAACAGATCGGAAACGCAGCGCGTAGAAAGAATGTAGACTCGCGTCGAGATGAACCCATCCGTCTTCCATATCGCATAAGGAGGGTACCACCCCATCCCAGCCCAGCCCAAACCAACCCACTCCAACCAAACCGCCCAACACCCAGTCATTATCGTTTCTCATGCATTATCACCTCACCATCTTCTCACCACCCTCTACCAACGTCTCTCATACTCATTGCTCCCTCTCCGTCCACCACCGCCCTCCCTGCTCCCACTCCTATCCCTCGACTTATTTCGTCTCCGCTGCTTCTTCTCCTCATCACTATCGGGACTCTTATTGCGTCTATACTGACCCTTTCGATCATCCCCACTATCCGGGCTCTTATTGCGTCTGCGCTCCTTCTTCTCATCGCCACTGTCCGGGCTCTTGTTCCGCCTGCGCTGCTTCTTCTCGTCATCGCTATCAGGGCTCTTGTTGCGTCGACCTCCATGCTTACGCTCCTTGCTGCTGTTGCGACTTCCTCTAGAATTCCGACGTTCAGGTTGGCCCCAGCCAGCTTCATTACCAGCGCCGTATTGTGGCTGACGGGGTGCTTCACCATAGCCTCGGGCACTGCTGTATTCTTCACGCTGAGGTTGGCCATATTGCTGACGCTGGTGCTCCTCATATCCACCTCCGCCGTAGCCCCGACGGGCGCCATACTCTTGACGAGCTGGCTCGCCGTATTGCTGTCTGGGGGGTTCTTGGTATCCGCCTCCTCCGCGACCATACTCCTGACGTTCAGACTGCTCATAGCTTCCACCATGGGGACGTTCTTCTCGGCGTTGCTCAAAACGACTTCCACCTTGATCATTTTGCTCATAACGTTGATATTCGGTCTGGCGACCTCCATCACGACCTTGAGTCTGGGCGTACTCTGCCTGAGCGTACTGGTTTCCGCTGTGTCCGTACTCGGACGTGGTTTGCTGATAGTCGCCTGAGGAATTGTAGCCTTGCTGTTTGGTCTGTTTGATCTTTGGCTCATCAGATCCACCGAATGCTCCGCTCAGAAGAGACCCTCCTATTCCGCCAGCGAGAGCACCAACAAGGCCACCAAGAGCTCCGCCTCCAGCAGCTTCACTGGCAAAATTGCTGATTCCTTGATTTACGACCTGGTTTTGTCCACCTCCGGAGCCACCAGACGACCCTCCATAGCCTCCAGAAGATTTACCTCCAAGAGCAGATTGAATACCGCCCATCAGTCCACCTGCAGCGGTACCAGATGCACCACCAGATGACTTTGCCATACCGAGAGGCTTGCAACATCCGTGACCAGAATCTTTAACTCCTGGCTTGTGATTCTCTCCATTCATAACACCATTTCGGCTAAGTTGCTGACGGAGCCTGTCTTGATTACGTCCTTGTGATTGCCACCATTGCTCGACAACTTGGAACATGGCACGACGACCATCTGAAGCTCCATCCTCGCCTGTGTTACGTTGAGCTGGATGATGGAACACACCGGCGATGATACGGTTGATGGTACGGTCAACGTCTGCTCGCTCATCATCCATACATTCGATAATTTGTGGGACGACCCATTTGAGGACTTGAGACGCAATCTTTCCAGCTGGCTCGTTGAGAACCTGACAATATTAGCGGTGGCCAAGTACTGTTATGGGGTTATGACTTACATTGGAGAAATGATCCTTTGAAAGCATGGAATGGGTAGGATCAGAGCACTCGTCATCATGGAAGACGATCAATTGCTTGTCCTTACTGCTTTGAATGATCTCTGAAGAACCAGTATTCAACTCATTCTTGATCTGGCTGATGATAGGCAGAACAAATGGACCGATCAAAGAGAAGACAAACATATTGACCTGTCCCTCAAGCTGTTCAATGAGTTCGGGAAGCATTGGGATCTTCTCAATAGCCTCGGTGATTGAAAGCATAATCTCGTCGTGCCATGCCATGATAGGCTTGATTTCCTTGGCAATATCTTGCATCTGGATAGTGAACTCTTCCGGGTCACGAGGAGAAACGCGGGCTTGATTCATCTGAGCATTCGTTGCGTTCATCTTGAGCTCTTCGGCCTTTCCAGCTTCATCTGTATTGCCAAAGATACCCTTTGGAATTTTGTCCAGGAGATCTTGGAGCAAGGTTGTATCTCCACCAGCTTGTTGTTGTATAGTGCCCTCGAGCTCCTGGAGCTCACTCTGGGTAGCTTTATCTGACGCCTCTCCCATAACAGAGTGGATAAAATCGACGCCTCCAAAAGTACCAGTTACGATTGGGAAAACCTCGCTATGTGCACCTTGAAGACGGATCTGTGTTCGACGACCGACATGGGGGAAGATATCACGTTCGCCCATTTCGATGAGAGCCAATTCGGTATAGTTACTGTGCGCAGAGTAATCTGGCAAGTCAGCTAAAGTCCTTTTTTTTTTAACGATTAAATAACTTACCTTCCAAACAATGAAGGGCAGTTCCCAATAGACGAAGAGATTCGTAAAGCTCATCCTTGTTTCTGCTTCGATTGTATGATCTGCCAAGTTGGATACATCGGCCAAAGAGCTTACGGACATGCAGAGCAGAAGTCATGCAGCCCGCACGCTCATTCGCGATATAATTCTTCAGACCAGTATATGGATCAATAGCCAACTCCACCCGCTCATTAACCGGACCGCGGAGTCTGCGATCATATTGTGTAGCGTCGATGTTATCCGCATAGTCTTTAGGATTGTCGATGTGATCTTCGGGACGATAGCAACCAAGACGTTCAGTTGTAACTTCGAATTCCTTGGTACCGAACCCAAAAGTCATGAATCCAAGAACCCACAATAGAATACGGATAGCTTCGGCAGATACGTATTTGACGGTACCGACATCGATTGCTTGTGCTGTAGAAAAAAAGTTAGGAGTGATCTATCTCCGCCGCGTAAGCTTAACTTACAGTAATCTCTCAACCAGTTTCCAAAATAAACTCTTGCCACCGACATCTTATCGAACTTCTTTCCACCAGCCGCCCGCGACATGAGCAAGGTCAGAAGGGTATCTTCGATATCTCCATGGCGCCCTGGGAATAGTTAGCAGATGTTGTGAGCTTCAAGGGATGGATGTATCGGACAATTTAACCCCTCTATCTTGGCAACTGCAGCAATGTTTCCAGCTCCAAAGGCTTGAGCTGGTCGTGCAAAAAGAAGCACTGTAGCTATAGTTATCAACAGTGTTGTAAAACTGTATGAAGGCATGATTGTGATTGTGATGTTTGTTGTTGTTTGATGGATTGTGGTGAAGCTCGAAGCTCTCTTTGAGGAGGATTGAGAATTGAGATGGTGGGGTTAGATTTGCCAAGTGTTTCAACTTGGTTCGAGGAAGAAATGCCAAGAGAATCGTCACGGGGAGCGGCTGATGTCGTACAGTACTGGCGAGGCGGCCAAACTCATGACCAGCGAAGGCAAGATATGATATGTTGCAGACGATCTCGGATGATCAACAGCCTCACTTTTTGAAGTCGTTGATTGAAGTGGTGACTTTGCGTATGTCTCACAGTACGAAAATTGTGAATATAACATTTTCCTTCGACAGTGACGAAGAGCGAGTAACTCAGTCACTGGACTGTTTCAGGGTTATTGAGTAGGTAGCCTATTTCTGTCCTTCCAGTTATCAAGCTATCCGGTACCTCAAACCACTGTCGTCGTTCACACAGGGAGGCTGAAGCTGAAGCTGCTGGTGATGCTGAAGCTGGAACTTAAGTAACATTCCAGAGCGGAAGCGCGGGATGGAGGATGTCTTGGGCTGGTGACGCTGGGGCGGCAGGGTCAGACAGGGTTTGAAATCTCTCCTTGGGGCGGCAAGCAAATGAAAGTCGGTTTCAGCGGGACACACCGCCAGAGCAAAATCAGCTGGCGGCAGGCGAGGATTGCAGGCTGACAGAGGGGTTTGCTTGATGTTGGAGGGGTATTATTTATGCTGAAAGCAGTGGCGCTAGAATACACAGGTTCTCAAGAATAGCGCTTTTGCCTTGGCTTCGTCTTTTGATGGCTCCCTTTAGGACTTCTTTTCCTTCTTCTGGCACGAGCTTTAGTGTACGAGCAACTATTTGAGGTTTAAAGGGACTTTAAGCCTATGGTTTTGTAATACGCCATACTGGAAACCAAGGCACAGTAAGGAAAAGCTTACCCGTCACACTTCAAGATACCTACAAGAGAAGAGACTTGAAGAGAGGACATTCATTCCCAGGGGCTGTAAGGATTACCTGAAGAGAGACTAGAAACGAGCAGAAGAGAAAGTGTTGAGGGTCTATGGTAAACTTACCTTCTTGAATCCAAACATAACAACTGATGAGCTGCTCTCTTGCCCACCCCCTCCAATTTCTCCCCCTACCACTCCAGTACCTTTCAACCAACCATGGCCTTGTACCCACTGATGCGATGCCTTTCGATGCTTTCGATGCTGCTCGCTGTATGGTCACCTTGCCCAGCAGATCAGGCTATGCTATTGCCGCCCTTAGAATGAATGCCCTGGAGAACTTCACTCCAGGTAGACTCGCTCACCGTACGAGGAGAACGCTGGCACACGGGAGAGGGAGACAGGGTGCTCTTGGGCTTGTCTCCTCTGTCAGCTCGTCCAACTAAAATGCTTCCTTGGGCTTCACTATGCACCCTGTCACCCCGTCACCCTATCACCCTGTCACCCTGTCAAACTTCACTCCAGGCTCAACTCGACCAACCGTACAGTAAGTAGTAGAAGCTCTCGCAGGCTTCACTTGCCCAGGTTGAGCTTCGGAACGTGTCTGTCATGTCATGCTGTTTGTCCGCCTCGTCTTTCCCATTTCTTTCCCTGCCTTGCCTTGCCTTGCCTTGCCTTGCTTGCCCGCTGCTCTCTCTGGCATCTCTGCTCTCTCTGGCATCTCTGCTCTGTCTCCCTCCCACACCTTTCAACCTCTCTACCCATCAGCCAGGCCAGTCCATGCCCCAGCCAGACCAGACTCGGGGTTTCACCATCCGCCCAGTTTTTCTCCTCATCTCTCCCCTTCATCCCCCATCCGATTTCGCTCCAGGTAGCTTCGTAACTTCGTAACTTTCGTAAGCGTCACCGACCGTAGCATCTGCTGCTGTCCTCTCCCGCAATTCCCGCCCAGAACAGTCAGCTGCCGCCTGCAGAATCCAGGCTTTCACCACCCACCACGCCCTGCTCAAGACTTTCGTCCCAGGAGGACTTCACCAACCGTAGCAAGCAAGCTCACACAGGGTTGTCCGCCTACGGCTCCGCGTCGATCTGGGCAAGGCAGCCATTGAGCAGTGCGACAGCGAGGTGTAAGCTGAATGCTAGAGATGGACATGAAAAGAAAGAGTGCTTGGAACAACTATAGACACTGAACTGAAATATAGCAATAGAATCAATAATATACTAATATTCAAACCTGTACCTGTTTATATTGAATTCTAATAGACTTTGAAGAATATCCAAAAATACGCGCTGCCAGCCATCTTTTTGGGTGATCTGCTCTCTGTGCTCTCTCTGCTCTCTCTGCTCTCTCTGCTCGCTTCTGGCTGGCGTAGTGCCCTGCCCGCTTTCGCTTCAGCGTCTGCTAGAAAAGCACCTCAGCCCCCCCCCCAACCTTCGCCCCAAACCCACCAAAACTTCCAAAAATCTCGTCCTGAAAGCCTGCACCATAGGCATCACCATCACTGAACCATCAACACCACATACAAATCATCACCATGGCCCGCGCGAAGAAGCCAGAAGAGAAGCCCAAGGAGGGAGCTACCCTCACCATTGATGTAGACAGCTTTGTCCGCACAAGAGACTCGGTAAGAATCAATCCTTTCCTTCGAGTTCATCTTCATCCACCTCGAATCAACTCGAGCCGCGCATCCATCCTATCTCGATATCGTCAACCCGTCTCATGACCTCCCTCAATTCACCACCATCCTCACCTCTCCCCCACATTCCAACAACCACTCCGCGGACCAGCTCCCCAACCTCGATTCCCACATTCCTACCTCCACGCGACTCTATCCCGAGAAGATCTCGTGTCGCGATCCCCTCCTCGGCCTTCTGCACCCTACGCGCCTCCATTGTTTACTTCCCTGACGCGGTGGTCCCAGGACCCCGCAGACAGCACAATGATTTCGCGCCACCGCGTGGAATTGGATCCCAACTACTTTACTCACCAGTCGCTAATATGGGAACAGGTCGTCACCGGACTCGCGACTCTCCAAGATGCTATCCAAACCCTCTCCTCCGCCTACATCAAGCATACCAACGCGGTTCTCGGTGAACACGGCGCAGGCCTCGATGTTGACTCTGCTCTGGCCAAGCTCGGACAGAACCCTCTTCTCAGTCTCGGAGACTTGAACCGCGCTGTCAGCCCAGCAAAGTCACCCGTCGCAGATGCACCAGACAAGAAGGAGCGCAAGAAGAGACAACATGATCCCAATGCGCCAAAACGCCCCCTTACTCCCTTCTTCCTCTACATGCAAACCGCCCGTCCTATCATTGCTGAGGATCTCGGTTCCGACTATGGTAAGGGAGCTGTTTCCAATGAAGGAACCCGTCGATGGAGTACCATGGCCCCAGAGGACAAGCAGGTGGGTTTCTACTTCAATGTACTCAGATATCATACTAACAGCACCAGCTCTGGACCAATGCCTACAAGGACAACCTCCGTCTCTACAACGCGAAGATGCACTCCTACAAGACCGGCGGTAACCTCCAAGCCAAAGACATGACTGACCAAGAAGCCGCCGTCTACGCCGACGAGCACAACATCGGCGCCGACAACACCGCGGACGCCCAACTCGTCGGAGACGCTTCAGCCGCCGCTCTCCACGACGAAGACGCGGAAGGCGAGCCCGACAAGGAACCCACTCCTCCCCCCAAGACCCCCAAAGCAAAAGGCGGCCGCAAGAGCAAAGCCAGCAAGAACAACACACCTGCCGCTCCCCCACCCCAGAGACCATCATCCCTCCTGCCAGCGCAAGCAGCATCGTCCCACCAAAGGCAGCTGAGAAGGAGAAGAGCCCAGATAAGAAGCGCAAGAGAACGAGTAAGAAGGATGAGGTTGCTGCTGCCGAGAAGGAGGAGATGGCTGTGGAGACGCCGAAGAGTGCTCCTAAGCCGCGAAAGAAGAAGGCGAAGGCGGACTCTTAGATCAGCTTTCTCTCTCTCTCTCTCTTTCTTCTTGCAATCCATACTGTCCCGTTTCTTGTTTCGCTCTGCTCTGCTTTTATAGTGAGGATGTGACTAGGAAGGATACATGGATACATGGTTCGCTGTCTCATAGTTCTTCACTTGCTGGCTTCTCTTTATCGTTTCTGGTCGGTCTGTTAAGGTGGTGGAAAATTAAAATCGGTACATGATGTGTATGATTGGGAAGGATGGCTGGATGAGTGGGTGGGATATGGGTATTGTGTGTTGCGTCGCTTGAATTACTTGACTTGCTCTCTTGGACCTGTGCTGGGATACCATGCATTGCTGATAGGTACCGATTGTGTCTGGCTGTTTGTCTGGCTAGTAGGAGTATAAATGAATCGAGAACTGAAAATTGTAAACATGTCCTTGTCTCGCTCGCTTGTGATGGTCTCGTCTGGTGATTTAGACAAACATCCATAAGGAGGAGCTTTGACTTACAGCTAGCTAGGTATCTCCTCACCTTTCTAGAGTAGATAGGCGTATGCTAGTACTCAGTTCTTCGCATCATCCTCTCCATCTTCTCTCCATCTCACCCAGTCACCTCCCTTTTCCTGCATTCAATCTCCTCCTCCTAGACACGAAAGCAAAACAAAAGCCGTTCATTCCTCAGATGCACATTCATATAATCGTATTCATACTTCCAGATTGCCTTTCCCTTCCTACCTGATCCTCCTGCACTCCAAGGCTCTTCTCCCTACAAGTAAGCTATAAGAAAAACCTGTGGCTAGCCAGTATTATGTCTAGTCTACTAGTAAGTGACTTACAACTATCTATAGATCCTCCAGCTCCTTCGTTCCAGTACAGCAGAGCGCCCGGGACAATGTTGAGAACTTACAGGTCGGGAAGAGACTTGGGAAGATCTATTCCCTTTTCACATGTATGGCATGCTTTGTCGTGATCACGTCAAGCTCGAAAATTCGGAGGCACGGGTGGTAAAGGAGGGGATCTGGGAAGTGGACGTGAGAACGATAGGAAGCGGGAAAGAGTTTTATAATATCAAAAAACCGGATAGTGGGAATTGACAATAGGTTGTGAAATGGCAGTATATTCAGATCTGGGAATCGACACATCGAAATAGAAACTTCGACCAAGCCTGGCAGAATGGGCCTGTCTAACATATTTCGGATTCATTATGGAGTCAAGTATGATGATGGTCACTTGCTCGTCTGTACACTAAATTCAGCTAGAGAGAAGCGTCCGCTCACATGAGCGTTGCTGGAGGGTCCTTGTACCTATCTGGTAGGTCGATTCGTTTGTTTATTTACCCCGTGCAGGAGAGGGAAACTAGATGAGCTTTATACTGATGTTTTTGAGGTTTGGTGGTGTGGGTAGAGCATAGCAGGCAGATGAACCACCTGGGTTTGGTTGGGTTGAGACTGCTGCGGGTGCGGGTGCGGGTGCGGCCAGTTGTTTTGTTTCGAATGGAGACTTGGGTGCTAGATTCACTCTCTTTGTCCACTTCAATAAATGTAAAGCAGAACCTGATATGAGGAAGCACAGTCTATAGACTCGTGATGTGAGAGGATCGATGCAAAGAGAAGGGGTATTCTGCAGTTTATTTCAAACAGCTATTTAAGAGGGTGGCGAACGAGGATCACACACACCACCCTGTAAATCCATTTCCTGATTCCGATTTACAATTCCTTTGTGTTGTAGATTTCCGAGGTCTACTGAACCCTGTAGATTGCTTGGCTTCCTTTAAATACATGAGGCAATTGTGAGTTCAGCGGAAGATATATATTATGGGATTTTCTGTCGTCAATAGTGGTTTGTTTTTGACAGCAATTCATCATTGGCAGCAAAATGTCTGTTCTGATGATCAAGTGTCTGATCAACTTGGGGCTTGACAATTGCATGCTTACTCTCTCGGCTCTCCTGATCGGTCGACTGCAAGAACAGAAGATATAGGTAAGGCTTTTATTTCCCAACTTCTAGTTCACACCCGTCGGAACCACCAAACCGCCTTGCAACTGAAACTTGCTCTCGACTTTGGCTCTCAACTTGGATAGGCTGGTACACGTATATACCTTCTTCTATGGCAGATCCTCCATTGAGCAGCCGAGGTCGAGAGGACGTATAGTTGATGTGAGGAGAGGAAGGCGGTGCCTAGTCAGGGGTGTGACTCAAAATATGGCAAACATCCGAGGCAAGATATGTATGAGCTTACGAGGAACAATGAGACAGGTGAATGCCGCGGATTGCAGAAAGGATTTCAAGAATGGCCGCAGCGTGTTCATTTCTCTTACATAAATCACACATCTTGAAATTCCCGAGGGTAAATGTAGGGGATGTAAATAGAATATAAATATACAGATGATCTCTTCCATCAACAGGTACCAAACGGACCGTTCGCTAGAAATGATGAAATTGGGAGGAAACCCGACGAAATCCTCGTGGAGAGGAAGCGAAGGACGGGTGGCTCACTGTAGAATTTATACGTCAAGGACACTTCAACGGGAACAACAACTCAGACTGTTTGCTGCAGCAGATGACTGCAAGCTTAGACTGAAGGTCACAATAGTAAATAATACAATAAAAACGAAAAGAAATTGTTGGTGACAGCAGAAGGTGGAATTGACAACCACAAGCTAGGTGAAGCCTAGTCATGGGGTCTTCTTAACCTTTCAGCGCATATAGTTTCTTGACTTTTTGACGATACAGTGCGTAAAGCAGAGCGCAACGGTGACAACCTTGTAAGATTGGATTGGAAGCTTGCAGTCCAGATCACATCATGACTTGTATTTCGCAAGGAAGTCTGAAGAGCTTAGGAAGAGAGTAAACTTGTCTACTTATCTACTGTACAGCCCGTCATTCCTTCAAGGACGATGTCACGACCACTGAGAATTCACTTTAGTTCAGACATTCCCCTTGCCGTTGCTGGCCACATGTTGTGAACCAGCTCCATCAGCCGCACTGCTCTTCTTGTTGAGCCAGGCATTTCTGAGATGGTTTCTAAGACTGCAGACAAATTAAATAGCCACACGCTCTGAGCTCAGCTGCATCTCGCTTGTTTGTTGATCTCAGGAGTCACGCCCCAACTGAGCTCGCTTGCAACAGGGGGTGAGCACGTGGCAAACGAATTTGGCCACAGAGATTTTAGTTGCGAGAGCAAGATCCACCTCAATATGGCGTCCAGACTAAACTGATCAAACTAGTTACTACTTAGCGCATTTAAGGAAGATTGCCACATCGACACAACCCAATTCACCAATCGATTCAAACGAATTAATCTGATCAGCTGAACCAAATTCACTGTTCTGAGGCTCACCGTGGAAGGTATTCGTCATCAGGGAATACTACTGTATCTACCTTGCAGCCGGGGTGATGAAGCAACATCGGGGTCTTCGCTGGTAGATTCAAGCAAAGGACATGGTCATTGGTCACACCTAGTCAGGAGTCAATAGTCTTGCTCTTGAACTGGTACAGTATCCTCTTCTAAAGTGGCATTTTGCTTTGTCTCTAAGTGTCAAAAAAGAAGATGTCTGGCTATATTAACACAATGAGGGAATGAAGAACGGATTATGATTTAATGAAAAGAACATTGCAGTTGCTCTGAATTAACATTTCTTGCTTTTTCAAAGTTAACTTTGAAATTTTATCATAAATGAATTGTAGAAAGCACAAAGGAGGTACCGTCTCCATTCCAACGACGCTAAAAGACGTTTATACCACGTCATATGATATCCTATCCACTGCCATCGCCAAATTCAGGTGAATTTGTCAATTCCCTATCGATCTGTGTGGGTTTCCGTTGACACTTCTCACGTTCTTTGTTGTTATGGATCCTGATTTGGCGGCATTTCTGGAGGCAGCAGGGGCAAATACAGCGAGACAGGACTTCACCGAAGACTTGCGTTTGAGCACCATAATCTTAGTATAATCGTCACGGTCTCAATGTGTTTGTGGCGTTAGACTTCTGGGCTCGTTTTGAGCAGATTTAAAAATGTGGTGTTGATGATTGGCTGATGCTACCAAGTCTGAAAGACGGCAGGAAGACACCAAGTGATCTGATCGAACATAGATCAAATTTTCTCCTCGGAGCTGGAAGCGAATCTTGCAGTGGACGAAGTCAGCTAAATCTTGAGGGGTGGTCAAAATCTGATCCATGGAACAGCCGTGAGATTGACCTCGGCTACCTAGGACGTAGTCGTTAAGCATTGGAGCATTTTCGGATTACATTGTGCTGGCCAAGAAACAACTGTTTGTTATATGAACTTCAAAAATAGTGTTGGTAACAGTATTAACATATGTCTATCTACTTACAGAGGTATCTATACTAAAACGCTGGAATCAAAGGACTACCTCCTCAATTCATCCTATCATCCCAATGTAAATGCACATCATACTTCTCCTCACCCTTCCACACCCTCGTGCCATCATTCACCGCCGCCACCGCGGCGCGCAGCGACGTTCCCATCCCCCCAGGTCCACTCCCAACCACGCTAACACTCCCTCCGATCTCAGGCGCCCGCTCCACAAACTCGCTCACCACCTCGGATAGATCGGGGTGGCGGTCACCTAGCCATACGACCTCGTATCCTGGCTCTGAGTCCGCTAGACTCGAGATGTTGCTACCAGCAATGGAGGTACGCACGTTAGTGCCTTTGATCTCGTCGTCTGAGGGGGTTTCCTTGGTTGTCTTTGATGATAGTTCACGTGTGATGTAAATCCGGATTGAGAATTTACCAGCGGAGGCTGCGATGTGGCGCTTCAGAGTAGACAATTCCGGACCCATCCATTCGAGATCCTTTGCACGGCGGATGATCCACACGAGTTGCACGATACCTCCAATATTTGCGAATTCTTGCACACGTTGAAGAGTAACTGGGAATGCCATCGAAGCTCCGGTTCCACCGCCAATGGCGAGGAAGTTTCCGGGTTTGGAGAGAGTTGATGGGCCGTAGGGACCGGAGAGGATGACGGGCGTGGTGACTTTCTCTGATTGGATTCGCTCGGCAAGCATGCCCAATTTTGAGGTCTCACCCTTCAGGCAGCGCACGATGTAGGTGTGGTGTGGGCTGACGCTCTGTTGGGAGGCAAGGGAGGCGACGGTGAAGGGGTGGTTTTGCCAGATGGAGAGTTCAGGGAAGCAGAGATAGAAATGTTGACCGGCGGCCCAGGGTCCGTGGTTGTGCTTGAAGTCGATACGGACGACTCGGCCTTCTGCGTCGTCGTAGCATTGGAGTGTTGCTTGAGCAGACTCAAATCCATATCCTAAAGGGTTAGCGAGTCTCAAAGCAACTTGTCAGGAAGATTTCTTACCTCCAGACTTCATGTATCCAACATGGATAAGAGAAGTTCGTAGGTAGCGAATACCAAAATCCAAGAACACAATAGCCAACGAAGCGATCATCCAGCATGCCAATTTATTCCAATGACCCCAGCAAGCACCGATATATATCAGCGCAATAATAGCATGAGATTTTCGGAAGAACTCATAGCCAGTCAATCGGATCATGCGAGGGAAGCTGAAAACCCAAATGAAAGACAGGAGACCCATTGCCACGATACCCCAGATCATGTACGTCTGTTTGATGAAGGCTGTGTACACTTTCGGTTGAGGCTGGTACAGCTTCGCTTCGATAATCGTCCAGATGATGGTGTGTACCATTGATTGAGCGAAGATGATGTGGCCGAGCCATCGGTGGATGAAGTTGAACGATTGAGTTGGCATGCCAGTGAGGAGTGAGAGGATGCTTTCTCTCTGTGAGAGGAAGACACTGAGTGGTGTCAAGGCATAAGCGAAAGCTCCGATACGGTCACTGAAGCCGCCCATTCCAGTTCGGGTATTGAATACACCCGGCATTTTCTTGACCGGGGTAACCCAAGTTTTGTATACGATTCCCACAAATCTGGTAGCGTTAGACACCTTCCACATCCTCGAGATAGAAACGCTCACGAGAAAATCACCAGATATGCCGACAGGATAGCTAGTAGGACTAGCTGAAGTCTCGTCACATTTCCGAATATTGACTGCAGACTCTCGGGAAGTAACAAGCGACGCAGA
The DNA here is from genome assembly GCA_002554605.1 of Helotiales sp. F229. NCBI lineage: Eukaryota > Fungi > Ascomycota > Leotiomycetes > Helotiales > Helotiales sp. F229. The sequence goes on from MXAW01000011.1 coordinate 2,763,682, forward strand.
GCTGCAGTTTTGGACTTCCAGAATCGTGTGAAGATGCTCATGGGAGCAACTGATCTTCCGCCTTCGAGTTCCATGCGGGCACTCCTTGTTCGAGAAGGCTTGATGGCTCTGGAGAAAACGAATATAGCGAGAAGGCCGCCTAGTACTGCCCAAAGGATGAAGGTGTACAACATGGATATAGTGTGCATCCTACTCGAGTGTCAGTACATGCTTTTGAAAATGTTTCCACCAAGGACCAAAAGTCAATAGTTGTAAACTCAAGTTCCCAGACCACAAGTAATGAGGGCAAGAATAATACGTACCAGTAGACGCCATCGAGATACTCGCAACTGCCCACATCATTCGTACATGGAAACACCCGGGTGGCATAACCCCAATAGAAAATGGAGTCGCCTCCTGCGGAATGGTTCTGAATATGCTGACGAGCTTCGAGCACACCGTGAGAGGCCATCTTGTCTATCGACTTGGGAGAAAGGGAAGTCTGCCCAAAGTGTTTATAAAAATTGCCTTGCCTTGCCTTGCCTCTCTCAAAAACAAGTAAGGAGAATGGCTTTTAATTGTACATCTCTCCCCACCCGCCAAGATCCAGAGCCCCATCCCAAGCACGATCTCAGCTGTTCCATGCAGAGAATTCTCTGCATGAGCAAGATAAAAATCGGGTTCGCCATTAAATTCTCCCCCTTTCCAGCCTTGATGTTACACCCGTCAAATCCCGCCATATTGGTTCTGATGAATCTCACACGCAAACCATCGACAATTGGCCAACAGGAGCGTCAGCAATGCTCAGCGTTGCGACTGCCAGACTTCCAGAACCGATCGCGTCCCTTGGCATCAGGATACTCCCGCAAACATGCTCATCAAGCGTGCCGAGCGAGCTCAATCCAACTCGCTCAAGGAGCGTGATTTGCTGCCTTGGAGAACTGTGGAGTCTTTGCACTGACTCGCGTTTTGCGAAGAGTGGGATTCCAGGGAAGAGCTGCATGGCGCCCAGCCATGTGCGGGGGTTTCGATGACAGGCCCCTGCTGGGTCCGAGAACAAACAAGGGATTGAGCCTTCTATCAAAATCAGCTTGTGTCCCACCTGTCGAAACGGACTTCAACCATATCCATCTCATTGTTGTGATAGCCAGCATTCGGATATTGTTGACTCCCACTCACGGTCTGATCTCTACGTCTCTATTTCAAAATGGATCATGGATCAATGGGCGGTGAGGGCTCGACCTGTAAAATGTCGGTAAGTGACCCTGAGAGAGAGAGAGAGAGAAAAACATTAGGAGAGCGGTGCTGACCAGTGCATAACAGATGTTGTGGAATTGGACAACAATTGATGCTTGTAAGTTCCTCCACTTGCAACGAGATATTCGCGAGTGTTTCGTCCACCAAGATATTCGCGAAACCCTCGCCAATCTTTGAAAGCATCCTCGAAACCATGAACAAGAGCTGATTGCATACCTCTGAAGGTTTCATCTCTTCATCATGGCACATCAAATCGACGTCCATGTTCGCCGGCTCCTGCATTGGTGTGATATTCCTCGTCATGTCCCTCGAAATGCTCCGTCGCCTCGCAAAGGAGTATGACCGCCACATCCTCAACCAATACCAGCGTCACGTCGCCTCAATCAACACCTATGTCACATCCTCCAAAGACTCAGGTAGCGACACACCTCAAGTGTCCTGTCCACCAGCCGCAGCCCTCCCAACGCCTCCATTCCGCCCAAATCTGTTCCAGCAGATGGTGAGAGCGACTCTGCATATGTTCCAGTTCTCCGTTGCGTACTTCATCATGTTGTTGGCTATGTACTTTAACGGATATATTATCATCTGTATCTTTATCGGCGCTTGGATTGGAGCTTTCGTCTTTAGTTGGGAAACTGTCAATGTCAGGTCAGTTTCTCGCTTCGTTGTTTTCGCTTGTGATTAGGCAACTAACTTTGAATAGTGGGATTATTGGGATCAAGGAGGAAGCTACTGCTTGCTGTGGATAGAGGAGAGACTGAGGGGAGTTTGCTGGATTGGAGATAGAATGTACTTGTATTTAGAGACGCAACCACCACATCAACAGCAGAATCTTATACCCCGAGAACTTCGAGAAATATCACCAGGTAGTTATCATGTTTGACACTCACTTATCCGACCCTATGACCCTCATCCAAAATTTCCAGAACGACCTCGTCGCACTGATATCTACAATAGGATCATCACTCAAAAGCACAAGATCCGCTCTCCCCCAACCGCAACTTCTCCCCTATCATCAAGTCCAAAATACCTCTCCGGCAAACCCATCGCCGCTCTCAAAGCACCCAGGCTACTCAACGCCCGCATCAACAAACCATTCCAATCCGTCGTGGATAATTTCTTGGTACATGGCCAGTGTGCTGCTTCGGCCTTGGGTGTACTCTATCTAGCTGGGGATCTTGAGATTTTTCACTATGCTATCCATCATCGTCTCGACAGTATTTTTCTTCAAACCTCGGAATGCTTTGCGCTGAACTTTAGCACGCTCGAAGAGTCCGATCGAAAGTACAGTACTCTTGGGATGTCAACAACCACTTCACTTGATTGGCGGGTTGCCAAATTATCACATTCTTTTCCACGTTGGTAAGACTCGGCATAGTAGAACAGATGGAACTCGCTCTGCAACAGCAGTCATCGAGCTCAGCAAGAGCTCGACTCAAATGAACAACCCAGAAACCGTCTCAATAACCCCCTTCTGCTTCGGCACCCACCCCAACCCCCTCAACCTCGACGCCCTAATCCTCATATTCGTCGCAAACAGAAGCAATCCCCAAGGATGAATCCCCAACGCCTCCTCCTCACTCAAGACATCCACCTCAGCCATCCCAAGCAGTTCCCTCTCATACATCTCCCTCGCAACAGCATCCACCACATCCCTAAAAACAACATCTTCCTTCTCCACATAATAAACCCCCTTCTCACCCCACTCAACACTTGACCCCTCATGCTGCAAATCCAAAGCCCGCTCAACGAAATAAACAAACACGTCCGCGAGATCCTTCACATGTACAACCGACACACTATGCTTCGCCTCCCCGATCTGGAACATCTTCCCTCGTGCTTTCGCAAAGTCAATAAGTGTCGGGAGACTGATACTACGGTCTCTGATGCTATCGCTGTTTCCGTATACGACGGGTGGCACGAGCATCGCTGTTTTGATAGCGAGTCTCTTACCGAGACTAAGAACGAGTTGGTCGGATGGGACGTGCATGACGGGTTCTTTGAATGTGGTAATGGTATCGAGATCTTCGATGTCGTCCCAGATCTTTGGGGAGAAGTGGCCGTACCCGGTGCTGTGGTCGAAGACACTTGCTGCGCCGGAGAGGTGGATGTAGACTCCTTTCTTGCCAGAGGAGAGGCCGGTGAGGAGAGAGGTTATTGCGCCGAGGTGGTCGGCGTCGGCGGTGTCTAAGATACATGAGCTTTGCATTGTCTGGAAGACAGTGGTACGTACGGACGACGACATCGGCTTGCTTGCTTTGTTCGATGAGGAGCTCATTAGAGTCTAGATCTCCGATGATTATCTCGATGGAAGGGTGTTTGGCGAGTATCTGTTGTTTGTGTTCTTCCTTGCGGACAAGTCCTACGATTGAGTAGGAGGGATGCTTGGATACGAGGCTGGCGAGTGTTTGGCCACCAATGTACCCAGAAATACCTGTGATGAAGATACGAGGAGCCATTGTTGATTTCAAAAAACGGAATATTGCAAGGAGCTGTTGGGAAATGGAAGCGTGGATGAAGAACGAAAGTTGACTTTAACGGGAAAAGCAAGCATTATATATCATTTCGATGGAACCTTTTGTGGAAATAATTAGCACAATTGACACCATCCTCCATGAACACTTACAAAGCTGTAAACTCGATGTCGATATGCAGCGTTCAGAGTCAGCGAATCTGATTGGAGAGCGGCAAAAAGATGCGGACTCAGCGGACTTTCAGTCAGCGGGTCCGCAAAGCTGTCATCCGCATTTCTTCATTTCCAGCGTTTGTCCGCACCTCAAGACGACCACCCTTCGGTATTCGAGAATCCACAGTCATGACGCCACAAGCTTCTCGACAGCAAACGCTGTCATGCAACGCATGCAAAGACAGGAAGCGCAAATGTGATCGAGGGCTGCCCAAATGTTCACTCTGTTCCAGGTATGTCAGCGATTACTCTTCTCGATAGCAGGATTGACATAAACCTGAAGGACAGACCGGAGTTGTGAATATCCGACTCGTCGCCGCCGCGAGCTCTCCCGGCCTCAGACACAATCCCAGACTTACCCTTCGCCTCAATCTCCGACGACGGCGTCCACCTCACCAACACAACCCCCATCCGCAAACGCCGTCTTTTCCCCGCCGACTTCAGACTTCCCAGCTGTCTTCTACCTAGACAACTTAGTTTTCCAACACTCACTAATCCCTAAACCGCCTCCTATCTCATTTATCCCAGTTTCCATCACATCTCTGATCGGAGATGCGCCAAAATGGGCCAACATTGCCACGGCCTACTTTGAGACTGTGCATACATGGATGCCCATCATATCTAAGAAGCGTTTCTTCGAGAATGTACCTATCAGTAGCACAGTAACTCCGCTTCGTTCTGATTATGCATTGTTAGTATTGTGCATGGAGCTGAGCATGTGGATGCCGTTTGAGCAGAATCCTCGGACCCAAGCTTACTTAGCTGCTAAGTCCTTCTATCTTGACTTGGAAATCCAGGGTATCGTATCCATTCAGGTGCTGCAGGCTTTGATACTAATCGCGCTATATGAGACGGGTCATGCAATATTCCCATCTGCGGCGGTTTCGGTAGAGGCTTGCGTTAGGTATGGCCAGGTTTTGGGTATCAACTGGGAGGCAGAATATCCAGAGAAGAAGCCATTTGCTTGGATCGATCGAGAAGAGCAGAATAGAGTGTGGTGGGCAGTATTCATGTTGGAGTGGTAAGTCTCTCACCTGAAGAAGACCAAACTTCCACTGATAACCGATCAGTGTCACTAGAATAGGATATCCGCGAAGTCGACCTCTGCTTGAGGGTCCACCACAAGATGTGCACTTACCGTCTAGCACTTCGGCTTGGGATGAAGGCATAATGCCCTCAAAGAATCTGACCATTCTTCAACCTCGCTCAAACCAAGACTTAGGACCCTTTGCGACGATGGCCGAGGCCACACGACTACTGAGCAGAGTTCTCGAGCACGTTACTGTGGAGAACGTCGATGAGCAGCATCACGAAGAAGCACTCATACTCGATCGAGCATTGAAGGCTCTGGAGAATGTGGTTGAGCACGAAGGCGATTACAACAGACTCTCAATCATGAATCAGACGACGATGTGTTCCATGTAATTGTTTACACACCATCCCCAAACTGCATGCTGACATACCTTACCAGCTCCCTGCTCATCCTTCACGAAGCACATGCATCCAAGCAGAACAGTGCATCCGACTACTTCCGCACAGTTCACCAAACCAAAAGTGTCACTAGCTCGGTGAGCAGATCTCGGGAAGATTTCATGCGGGCCTTGACCGACCCCGCACCAGTGCATTCTTGTGTTAGAGAGGCATCTCCTTTCATCACTGTCCTACTGTATCAGGCTGCTATTTCAAACTTGCGTTTGGATCAGGAGAAGGGAAGTGAAGAATCTTCAAAGGCATTACAAACGATGAAAGTGACTTTTGGAGATTTTGACAATAGATGGAAAGCTTCAGGTGGGTGATTTAGGATACGAGCACTTGCTTTTAGCTTACTTTTGACAGGTGCATATTTGAAAATATTGGAGGCAAGAGAGGTTTATGCAATGTAACGAGGCAGAGATTTGAGCTGATCAAAAGAGTATATATGGTAAGTAATTGTCTTGAATAGAGTAATTGTCTTGAATGGATTATGAATCGAAGCTGATCGGTGATCTCAAGTAGCGCTTGTGAAGACGATGTTCTCGTTACCAACGACAGACTAGACAAAGGTTAGCCTCTGGCACTGGAGGGAAATCAACACTACTTACTGTCAAAACATTATTTTGGATGCCCGTGACAACTCCGTCTGCATTCGCACCCATGATGTTGTCATAGCTGTCCATAACCAACTGGATGCCCGACACGAATCCCTGACCATCGAAGCCGCAATGTCCACCTCCGTTCGGCGTGTTGTCAACAGTCTGAAGGGCGCCAATCTGGTCTGCAGCCAATCCTGCGTCGACAGCCAACTGCTCGTACGCGGTGACTGATTGAGGGAGAGCGCCTTGGAGCGAGGCCAATTCGTCCTGGGTGCTCTGGAAGTGGATCTTCATGCTGGTAATCATAGTGTTGGCATCAACGACGGCAACCTGAGGAGCCAACGCGCCACAGTTGAGAACGACGCCTGTCTTGTATTGTGCACCGAAAGCTGGGACAAAGAACCCGGACATCAAAAGCGAGCCACCGGATACACCAGTGAAGAAGACGTTTGCGGGATCGAAAGCAACGTCTTGGCTCATTTGGTCCTGAATGAGAGAATTGACGGCAGCGGCGTGTGCAACACCGTCCGTTCGATCAAGACCACTTCCTCCACCCCAGAACTTTTCCTGATTTGGTGCAAGAACGACGACTCCCATGAGGTTGTTTTGGACGGCTTGATTGGGAAAGTCGACGAAACTTTGACCACCATCACCGTGCAGAAGGACATTGACACCCATTGTACCGGTGGTATTGGCGGCTGCAGCTCCTCCGGGTACACCTGAAGCTGCGGTGAACTGATCGGCTGGTGCTGAAATCTTGTATCGAATTGGTAGGCCACTGTTCCTGTTAGAGATGTATGGCAGGGTTGGAGAATCAACTTACTTGATCTGAACAGTCTTATCCAATATCATCGATCCGTCGGTAGCTTGAGTGATCTTCGTAGCGGCAGCAGCTCCAGCTCCTCCATTTCCTCCACCATTTCCTCCACCATTTCCTCCACCATTTCCTCCACCATTTCCTCCACTATTGCCTCCACCATTTCCTCCACTATTGCCTCCACTATTACCTCCATTCTTTCTTCTCTGTGGCGAAGATTCAACAGGCAAGGCGACCAACAAGAAAAGAAGAGCAAGAGACAGAACACGGATCCATGAATTCTGCATTATGAAAATAGAACAACGTCCAGCGTAAAAATTATCGAATCGACCGACAGTTGAAGAAAATGATAAAGATCGAACGGAATGAAGAGGAGAAGAGAAAGAAAGGATGAGAAACACAACGAGGACCTGCCCTTTTCATATAATGGGACGAAGGTCCGTCCATTTATCTGTCGTCCCTAGACTTTCTGGAGTCCCCTCGCTTGCAAAGTCATGAAGCATGCTGTCAAACCGCCAAGGCTGTTTCCCTTCACAATTATCCCAGTGACGATCGTGCGGCAGGTTGCTGGTGAAGGCAGATCCGTTTGACTTGGCAGGGAGAGCTGGTCGGGTAAGTGTGCAGGAGAAAGGATCCCATTCGACTGAAATAGCTGGCGCTCTCTTACCAAGATGCTCTGATCGCCCGTGGCGCAGATAGATTCTCGTTTTTGTTCTTGGGGATTTTCATGACCTTGATTCTTGTTTGGTGAGTGAGGTCAAGACAGACGAGGAAAGCGGTGGTGTTTCGAAATTTTGCTTGGCACCAAGGTCTTAATGATGAGCTTAACTAGAATTAGAGTTCCTGGGCAAGCAACGGAGTATATACGAAGTACCAGTGATGTTCTTCTCTCTTCATTCGTGTCTCCGCACAATAAGGACCGCCTTTTGCGGCGTTTCATCTGCAAGATCACTTCAAGATTGATTAAGACTTTTCACGTGATATCTTTAACCTCATCGATCACAAGACTCTGTCGATATTACCGATATTTCTTCTTGGAGAGACTGGATATGGGCCTGTTCTCACGGGATCCCCATATCATGAAGACAATTCATCGTCGGGGAGGTGAGAGGTCGTAACCACCTTTTAATTAAGAAGATCACGTGAACTGCAGCTTACTCGACGGTTGACCACTCTTGTCCTGTATCTCTCGTCCTTCAGCATGCAGCTTGATCGACAAGTCATCTTTCCCAAGTGAAAAGTACCGGCTGGATGTCTCATTTCCTGCTTGCAATAGCAACGGGGGTACTCGGTCTGAAAGCAGGGTTGACTCACTCGCCACACAGAGGCATCTCAACACTGGTATCCATATATTTCAATCTTCTGGGTTTTTCGGGTTTTATTTATCTTTCCTGTACAAAATCAGCTTAACAATGGATCCATCTCTGGCAAGGAAACTTGCTTTTCCTGAGCTTGCCACTTCCTTCCGGAGACTGCTCACGGGCAATCCGTCTACTGACCAATCCACAGCCAACTCAATCTTTACTTCTGTCGAGAAAGAATTATTACCCCCAACCGTTATATCAATATGGCTTCCTATTGACAAGTCCCCAGTAACGCTACTGCATGCACTTACCCAGCAATTCTCGATTTCTGTTCGCAGGTTTACAGTCAGACGATTCTTCAGAACGCTCCGTAGCAAGCAATGGCAGGAGATGTGGGATGGGATTGGGGGAACCCTAGGAATTCTCGCCCTTCTCAAAGCGTTTTCGGTCCTGGAAGTCCGCATGTGCCTCGGTCGATTTTGTCGCTGGCAGAATGGCCCCGACAAGATTGAAAAGCAGATCAAGGTTACCGAACTTCTCCTGTGTCTTCCCCCATGCAACTACCCTGAAGCCGCCTTCAAATCCCTTCAGAGAGAGCTACGAGCTTCTACTCCCTGCTTGCACTTCAGATTCGTCGAGGAAATCATCAATAATGGAGGCCCCGTTCGGCTCCGGTCACACCCGGATATCCTACGAGAACACTATCAGCTGTTGAGGCGTCGATCTCTTGACTATCTTTTCGGCTTGACAAAGGCCAGCATAGATGTCACGACATATCTCCAGCCACTCATTCGATGGGCGCCTGGCTTATCTAGCATCAAACATCAGTTCTCAGATTCGATGCCCTTCTCACTCCTCGTTCTAGAGAATTTCGTCTCTCAGCCCGAAGTAATTCCACCTTTTACGATATTGACGGATTGAATTGAGCCTCTGATCCGGAGATTGCAGAAGAAAAGAGTCGGTTTGGCTGCTACTAATGAAGTCTTAGAATCTCTTTAGATACTTGTCATCTCATTCGCAAGAAGCGAGACTCTTATCCTTCCATCCCAATACCCCGTATCGCTTCTTGTATGCGTGTATCAGATTCTGGGCCGTTTCTAGCCCTCACCAACAAGAAGCGGAAGCTCTGCTCAAGTTGGCTCTACAAATGGTCCCTGCAGAGCATCATCGAAATCTCGAATACTATCGAATAGTCATGGGCACAGTGCCAAAATTTTTGCGGTATTGCTTGCTAAAGCTCATGTTTCTTCATGTTGGCGCCAAACCAGTTGTTATTGATGATCCAGATAGTTTGAAGTTGGCATGTTCCCCATATTCTAGCCCTCAGCTTTCAAGTGATTTCCACGCAAATGTCCTACATACGTCAGGAGTTGCACCACAAACAGCCACGATCTGGTCACTTGGAAGATTGACACAGAAAGAACTCAAATTACCAGCGATACGTGAAGGCCTGGTAGTCTCGGCTGTCCTCTACCTCGAACAGTTCATCCCAAAGTATCCTTGCCACAGCTTTTCCTTCCCTAGAAGCTGTTAGATATCCGGACATGTGGCTAGATTTGTCCTCTACAGAACTCAGCGGCACTGAATCTGCGCCTAATTACAACTCCTTCGACCCTCCTTCGCTTATCTGCAGACTGACTGAAGAATACTTCGATGCTCTGGATAAAGCAACTGGTGAATCAGATGCGAAAGTCGCCGGGCTAAAGTATCTCGCATTTCGGTTTTGCACATCCTTTCACAAAGCGACTAGCCTTCTTTGGTGACACAACTGATCCTGAAAACGATCCCTGCGAGGCCGGTTTCTAGCTCATGGCATCGCAAGCTTTTGTCTGTGACATTCTTGAAGACCCTTTCACCAAGACAAGAGAAGGACTTGGTGCAAACTAGTAAAAGGAGCAGAGGATTATGAGAGAAGTAGGTAAAATCAAGGAGCACGATTATATTGCAAGCGAAGCTTAGCGGGCTCTTGTTTACCCGACTCAAAGATGGCCGAGGGGCCAAAAAAAGGCAAAAAGTAATTTATGAGCACGCTTTCACCACGCACAGATACCTCATCTTCCCGACACGACCTCGTTTTCAGAGGGATCAGAAGTAGAAGTTCAGTATGTTTATTACTTTTCCCTTCCCGACACGACCTCATCAGAGATAAGGGATCAGAAGTAGAAGGTAGGCACAGTGTTGGCACTGTACAAACGTCATGGATGGGACGTTGTATTTCCTGGATTGCCAGGGCTTTTGCCGTGGTTCCCGGTTCTGGAACGTCCATTCGGACACCATTCCGAGGCCCCCCGCAGGCAAGGGGCGCGTAGACAGAAGCCCATGATTTCTAGATACGTTCGAGCAGTGAGGTTCTTCCCCACCATTCTTGTCTTTCACTTCCCTGTTTTTCCGTCGCTATTACCACGACTTATGTTGTGGTGCAGAGTTTTACGGCTACACCACGCGGGCAGGAAAGACTGACAGAAATTGCTTGTTTGGCTAGTTATAGGACACAATAATTAGCCGAGAAAACAAGTGAATTTCACCGGACTTGCGACATTTTTTGGACTGATTCCGATAAAAAGCCGACTCGAAGCTGATGCAGATAACTCTCAAGTCACGAGGAGCGGTCACATCGGATGTACAAAAGAGTTACGAGTGAAATTAAGTCTCATTTGCTTTCTGACATGGCACGATGAAAGTCTGACTGGCGACTAAGCTATAAGTCTACTCTAATTTCTCTTAACACTCAGATACCTTCAAAGCATAAGGTGCTTGGTAGAAAACTCTAACCCGATGTATGGGAGCCAAAGAAAGCGACCTACGATAGAACCAGATTATTCAGTGCTGAACTCTGAGTCCGCATCTGAGTCCGAATCATCGATGCCTCTGCCTATAAGTTGGATCTTCATCTTCACATGAGAAACCCAGAAGTTATCAACATTAGCCTTAAGACAAACAGCCATAACTTGATCACCCTTCTCCGTATTTTCAAAGAGCATGAAGTATGCGGTCTCGTCTGCACGTACTTGGACGGGTGTGTAGCGAGCCAATGCTACCATCAGAACTCCAATTACATCACCTCGAACAGTCAAGTCCTCTGGGATGATTTTGAGGTAGGGAAGGTTGCCTAGGGTAGGTTCGATTGGGGAGTTCTCGACGAGTTGAGGTGCAGTATCGATGACTGAATTCTTCTCATTAGCAGACGGGGCAGACTCGCTGCTAGATCTGACTTTCTTGGTGTTGACAGATTCGCTGGAGGTAATTTCATTCCTGCGCTTAGATCCAGGATGCAAGCTCTAAGGTAAGAAGTCAGTAAAATGAAAGGCTGCAGTACATTTCATCAACTTACTGTCAAAGTCTCCGCAGCACTGACTTGCATTGTAGCATCGACCTTGGACATTCCACGATCAAATCCCATGACCATACCCTAAAATTAAACTTGTTAAAAATCTGTCAATGCATGAGGATTCATTGGAAAGCTTACATTTGGCTTATTTCCATCGTTTCCAGGATAATCAACCTCACTTCTGAACGAATCAGAACCCATTGCTAGAGGCAAAAGTCCCTTCGCCATGTTTCCTCCCTTCATATGCTCAAATCCCCTTGGTCCATCCTTATTCTTGCTCGCCGCCTTGGTCTTCTCACGATAAAGGCCAACCCGATCATCCACTGCCTTGTATAGTGCCATTTTCTCTTGGGTGAGAACCGACTGGGCAGTTCGAAGATCTGCTTTAGCTTGCTTCAGTCGACGTTCGAGTGTATCGATCTCAGCGGTTCGTTTGGTGTGGTCGGTTTCGAGTTTGGTTAAATATTCCGCGGCAATTGCTTTCTTTTCTTTGATGCCATTGGGATCAGTCTTGTCGTCGAACACCGTGACAGATGGGACAGGCTCATTCAATCTGTCATCGCCAAGTAGGCGTTTGATGAGCTCATCTTTATTGCCACCGCTACTCAAGCTTCGACCGCCACATTCTGCCCTCAGCTCATAGACCTTCTTCTTATTGTAATTCTTATTGACCATGATGACAGCGCGTTGATCAAGTGGATCACAACTTGCAGATCGATTGGGGGAGTGTGGTGAGAGGGGAACGGAAGTCGTTGTTGTGATGAAGTTGGTAAGGTCGATACAAAAAAGTAAAAAGAAAGAGGGAGCGCGAAAGTCGCAGAAAGGATTTTATGGAAGGGCCAAAATTGATTGTGCACGGTAACACTAGGTCGCAAAAGCAATTGAATTGAATCGAATTGATTTCTGGCGTCAAGTTGAAGGTGAAGATGAAGTGTTCACCGGTTCAAGTTGCGCTGGTGAGACTCCATGAGACTTCAGCTTTGGCAATATGCGTGAACTCTCGCTCATTACGTGCCAAACTACCTGAATACACCAGATCTTGACGTCATTTCTCAGTAGAGAACTCGAGTTCTGAGGAATTCATTTTCAACTGCTGGGCAAATCTTGAACAATCCAAAGCCGTGGGTCTTGATGCCCTGAGCTGTTTTCTCCAATTCAGTTGAAGTCGGGTATTCCTTGACAGTGAATGAGCAAGCTCGATCCCAGCGCAGTCTGCTCGTCGTCGAATGAGACTAGTGAATAATCGCAAGAGATCATCTCCAGAGGTCATGGTGTCAGGGTCCATGTTGGTGTTGTGGACCTCTTGGATGCTGGTGGACCCGCGTGCAATAACCAGTGGCAGACGACATGGCTAGAACATGCTTCTCACATCAAGATTGTTTTCTCAGCATCGGCTTAGTACCATGAATGATCAGCTGGTAGAATCATACAATACTGCAGTCGAATAACGTACGTAGATCGTAAAGCCATAATTAGAACTCGATGCTCTCTGTAAACCACACTCCAGTGCCAAGCTGTCGCTGTGAGACAACGAAGTCCTGGTTTTTATGAGGATCAATGTTCCGGGGACATAACAAATCCAGATTTTTTTTGCAATAATCATCTAGGTTGTTAAAGTAAAGGACGGGTCCGTAGCTTGCGTGAACTTAGCTAGTACTCACTCATTTCAATAGTTTCTCTCTGAGCTCAATCTCTTGCCAACACCTCTTCGATATTCACAATGTGCATGTATGAATGTCCTGCCTTGCTAGAAGAACAATCAAGGCTGACCTAAGGCAGACTTAGAATTGACGCTTGTTCCGGGCGTAACTTGCAACTTACATCTCATCAGCATTAAGAGCCCAGGCCAATACTTCTCTATGCCTCGAAACTTCCAACGCCAGGTCTTTCGTGTCCGAGTGTTAAAGGCCATTTGAGGCGTTGTACAAACCGCTGCACCAGATCCTTCGATTTCGAAAGCTCGAATATGTCCACCAAAGCTTGAATCTTTTGAGGGTTCTGAGGCAAGATTCGATGTCATGGACTTGAATCGTAGCAATGAAGGGTACTTCGCCCCTCTCAGACCCTTCCGCAACATGCCTAAGCTGTGAAAAACTCTTACGAGAGAGTTGATCTCGCCGACGAGGGAGACCACGCACGGCCTTGTCTGCATCTTTGACTGCTGTGACGTATTTATAGCCATTCGGGGTCACGATATCAGGGATGGTGATGAGTCCTGCGATGCTGCCGGCGATAGACAGAGGATCGGCCATTGTTGAGAAGGAAAGTGAGGTTGAATGGAACGAATGCCATTCGAGAAGTTCAAAGTCTGAAGAGTTGAGTTGATGAGAAGATGAGAAAAGCAGAGAAGGTTAGGCTAGCAACCAGAGCCACAACGCTACGAATGTAGGCGCGACTAGTAAAACTATACCAACTGTGCAACCACGACGGAAAGGTTGACGAGCGACTGCAAGAGAGTGCCATTTCGCTTCTAGCAAGGCGTTATCAAGAAACTAGGTCTGGAAGACATATCAATCTGTAACCTCATTCCCCTCAAGCCTCTGAATACAGTAAACAGTGGAGGTTCTAGAAATCTTGCATATTATCCCAATTGCCTGTCCGGCATCAATGTCCAATCGAGAAGCAATCTCAACGGTCCGAGATGCCACGGCCATGGGAAACCTAAGAACCAGTCAGAGCAAATTTGAAGAAAACAAATCCAAGTAACTAGAATCACGAGCATGCAAAAAAGTATATCAAAATCGCACCAAATCCTTCCGTAAATCTGCTTATAGTACAAAGGGCCAGATGCAACATACACAGCCCAGCCCCAAAACTTGCACCACCCAGCCGTGGGAACCGTATGCAAGTATCAAATTTTGTGATTCCCTTTTCGCTCAGAACCGCAGGAACCCAGAATTGCGATCTCAGCAAGCACCTCTTGCCTGCCACTTCTCATTTACTGCCATAGCTCGTATCTTATTTAGGAGGAGAATTTACGTGTGACCTTGGCGATGACTGGATTGTGGGTTAGCTTTGGCGTTTGGAAATCAGAAGAAAGGAAGAAACATACTGTGCAACGCAACAACACTGAAGATGAAGACCAGGGAGAGAACAAGAACAACAACGGGATCGACCTTCAATCCTGGGGATTCATCGGTGTAAAGTCCTATAAGACCGTTAGCAAGTGGTTTAATCCTCTCCGACAACTGCGACACAGGCAAGTCAAGGCTACGCTTTTGCACGATGGTAGCAGACGCATTTTCAAGCCATCCTAACTGCCCAACACCACTCCTGACTCCTGAGCCTCTCGATCTGCCGCATATACACAGCGAGCATCTCCATCCCCTCAAATAGCTCTCCGCTTACACCAAAAGACACTCCCTAACAGAAAAAGAGACACCTACTCAGCATAGTACTCGAGCTTCCACCCGCACCAGCCGCTCTCGTAGAGCTCGGCCTAGCATTCGCAACCTTATCCTTCTGATCAGCGGCCGCGCGACGACGAATCGCAGTCTTTGGTCCACCGGGAGGAGTTGGGGATGAGGGGCGGCCGCTGCTCAGACCGGCGGGAGAGTTGATCGGCGAGGAGGGGCGTGGTGAAGACTAGAGAAGGAGCATCAGCATTGTGTTTCTCTGTACGTTCTGGAGTGTATGGAACTGGATTGAATTCCTAGGAAAGACCTGGAGGGGAGGGGCGAGTGTAGAAGGGAGGTGCGCATGCGCCAGACATCGCTGCCTCAAAGGCATTCGAGCAGACTGGATTGAAAGGTGGAAATCATACCATGATGGAGAATTCGAAGATCAATTAACGCGGCTGGTGGTTGAAGATAAGGTGTGGGATTGTGAAGGGAAGTGTCCTGTCGAGGTGTTGTGAAGTCGAAAGGGTAGAGAGACGAATTATCGAGATGAGGACACGAGCGACAATCGAAAGGAGGCTCGGTTGTGGCAGGGATGATGGTGTTTGGTTGACACTAGTCTGGGAGTGGGCCTGGTCGCCGCTTAGATTGGATGGAATCTGGGGCGCCTGGTATCAATTGACAAAACGTATTCAAAAGTTGTTACTTTAATGATGACC
Organism: Helotiales sp. F229; assembly: GCA_002554605.1. Lineage (NCBI taxonomy): Eukaryota > Fungi > Ascomycota > Leotiomycetes > Helotiales > Helotiales sp. F229. The sequence continues at coordinate 2,779,182 of MXAW01000011.1, forward strand.
ATACATTTTTGACTTTTATTGATTTAGGAGTCTTTTGTATTATTTGTAAGAAGCGATTTTCAACGATGCAAAGCATCTTTCCATTTATTGCCTATAATGGATGCACTTACGGGGTATTCTCTCCGCCCCTCTCTGCCTCTCACTCGCTCCCTCTGCCCATCACCAGCACCACAAAACCTCAACCCACGACCAGCCCAGCAACATTGATACAGGAAGGTGATTTTCCGTCTTTCTTGTCTGTCTGTCGATATGTGCGCCCCATTGACGCATGCTATGAATTGAAGAGAAGATGAACAAATGAAAATAGAAAAATTCCCTCCCCGGGAGCATCTGTATTTCCTTCAACCCAGCCCATCCATCAATCCTTCCTTCCCTCGCTGCTACCCAGGTATCAACTCAACTCCTCTGCTCGATAGCTTCGCTAGAAAGATGAAAACAAAAAAGAAAACTGATGTGAAGGCAGCGTGGTCTGCTGCTCTGTAATGCTATCCCCGAGGCTGGAACTCCTTTCAATCTTTCCCTTCCTTCACATTCCCATTCCTGCCAGCCAGTCAAAGGTGTACATTTAGCACCAGGAGACAAATGCTTTCCGTCTTTCCTCCAGTGAATTTTTGATGACGCGCTCAATATGACTCCCACTCACCCCCCGATCGATCAAAGTTAAAGTGGCTGCTTCTGGTCTGGCCAGGAGAAGACCCATTATATAGATTAAACAGTACATTCTACAATGAAACCAAAGGTATCAACCAAAAAACGCCATCCGCTATGATAGCAAGTGTCTTTGCATGCAGGAGCGCACATAAAAATTTGCTTCAAAGGGCGACATCAAGGACAAGACTGACGTCCCGTACCTGCGAGCCTGCAAGGTCTTCAAGGACAGGGATCAAGTCCAGGAGCTCGTTATCGTGAGCATCAGAGAACCAACTGCTGATAGGAACAGCATGTTGAGGATGGAAGATATATGAAGTGGGAGAGTTATCGATGATGATCGTTTCGCGAAGATCCCGGCCGACTTGAGATAGATCTTTGACGTAGTTTCCTTGGTGGTTATAACAACTCTCTCGGAACAGGCGATGGTGCACAACGTGGTGGATATCCAGTTGATCAAGGAGAGGATCGCCGTACTGTACAATTAGCTTTTGATTTAAAGTGCGCATGAGTAGGCATACCTTTGAGACGGAAGCTGTGAAAACAACAACCTCATAGAGTTCGCCAACCCGCTTCATAAATTGGTCAACACCTGGTCGCTTGATAACATATACATTGTGATATTGGCCCTCGATCTCAACGGGAATTGTGAAATCGGCTTGGTGGAGAATCTAGAAAGTCAATAATCGCACTCGAAATTTTCGAATGAAACGTACCTTGAAGCTGCTGTGGACCAGAGTCTCGTCAAGATCTAGTACAAGACACTTCTTTCCTTGGAATCTTGGAGCAATCGGGGGTAAAAGCCATTGCGACTTCTGCTCTGCAGGTTCTGGGGATGCTGGATCCTCACTTGGTCCAGGTTGAGGCTGAGGAATGGGTGGCGGTGGAGGCAATGCTGCCTTGTTGACTGTCTCGTCTTTCCGAACTGCTGGTGAAGGAGTTTCTTCCTTGTCTGCTGGCACTGATCCGGAATCACTCATCGTGGTATCGCCCACTGTGTCCTTCTGCTCTGAAGCTGGGTCCTTGGTGGTGGAGACTTTTGACTCCGACCTGGAAGGACTTTGTATTATGACTGCTGGGGTTGAAGTTTGGCCAGCGCTCGTTGACTCTGTCTCATTTGGTAACTCAGGCAATGCTGGATCACGTGAATCAAATGCCATTTGATTCAGATCACCGTTCGCTACCGGCGGGATATCGCCTCCCGTCTGCACAGTTCGACCTGAACTTGTTTGGACGTCGTTGCTCTCCTTGTCAAGCCCAATCTGCTGAGCATCCTTGCCAAGGGCCTCCTTTTCAGTCCGAAGTTTGGTCGGAGTGCTGTTTGTTGGTACTGTTGCTCCCTGTTCCGGCCGGCTAGCTGTTGCAGGTCGTACCGACGGAACCTTAGTAACCTTGTTTGCAGGCACAGCTGCGTCGTTTGGGTCTACTGTATTGGCGCCATCCGGCACTCCACAGCAGAGAAACGAAAAGAGCCCTTTCTTCTTTGGCTGTCTCGAAATCGTAGGGTTAGATGTTGTGTTGTTTGCGGTCCCTGCTTGGCCTGCCGATGTTCCTTGTTGTGTTATCGACATTTTGCTACTTGCAGCACTCCCATTCCGCCTCCTCCCCAAGATACTCCCCTTCGACTCCTTTGATCGACCCCCTATGCTATCCGCAGGATCGCTAACAGTAGCTCCACTTAGTCCAGTGGTCGTGGGCGATGGCTGTATTTTGTGCGAGGAAGATCTGGATGGAACTGGAAGAAGGCCGCGGTTTTTCTTTGGGACCTCTGGAGCCTCATCCGCAACTCGTAGTGAATCTTTCTCGTATTGTGATCCCGATAAGGCTGTATTCTCGGAATCCTCGGTTGTAGCGGTATTCTGCGTTGAAGTAGCCTGGGTAGAAGAGCTGGGAGGATGCGGAGTGTTCGTGACTGTAATAAAAATGGTTAGCTTGCTGGACTTTCATTCCCAAGGTCAAGAAACCGCTGGCGCATTCGCTCTGAATCACAGCGAAACGAATACAATGGAGGATGGAACACATACAGCTTGATGTATCCAGCGCAGGCGGTTTCGATGCCTTTCCACCTTCAGTTGATGTCGAGCGGCTAAGATCTTGCTCCGTCGGCTGTACTATCTCGTTACTCATCGAGGGCAATTCGCGACCGAGGGAGGCCTGTTGTAGAGATACACGCCGCGATGAATTCTATCTCCTCCGAATGGAATCTATCTGCACGCGTCGGCGAATGGCGGGAAATCGATTGACGATAACCCCTAATACGACTTCAACGAGGCCGAGAGCTCTCGAACGTCCGGGAACGCGATTGAAGCAGTGGTGATGGCTGGCGCAACGGGATGCGACAATTGAGGCAGAGAATGGACGAAAGCTTTCGAAGCTTGAAAAGGCCTCTGCGAGCTCTTGAGAGATGAACAGAGGAGATTCAAAGAGAGGCTGAGGGACAGAAGGCAATGGGGTTGGGATAAGCGAGATGAGAGGTTGGCCTCAGGTACGGTAAGATTTGGGGGAGTGACTAACGAAAGGCGGTATGGCGGTATTGGCTCGTGCAGGGGAAGCTTTGATGTGTCGCGTTGGGATACAATTCGATTCAATAATACAAGCGATCAATGAGCCAGTGATGAAGAGGAAGAAGCTGTAGATGGTAGATGGTAGATGGGACAAGAAATGAGAGTCGTTGACTGAGTGAGGGGGTGTCGTGAACACAGCAGGAGTTACCCAGCCCAGTCTTGCTTAGTGCACCGGGGCCGATGGCGGCCAGGAGCTCGACTCGACTGAAGCTCAAAAACTCTCTGCGGAACTCCATCATGCATTCATATCCATGATGCAACGGACGACAGGCTGTCTGCGCATCCCTGAACAGATTCTTATTCTTCAGGCGTCCATCCGAACCTTTGCTCGTCTTCTGTTCCACGCTGTCCGACGCCTGTTCCCAAATTGGGCGGGCGTCCAGTCAGAGCATGTTGTCGACCAGCCACTCTCCAGGCGAATGAGATTTAGGCGCCCTGGACTTGCCCCCCCCCCTCCGAATTCATCCTATCAAATGCACTTTAACCCAGAGACTCGAGGACTTGACTCGGCAGGCGAGATGCAGACACAGTTGAAGCAAATATCTTCGCAATCATCCACATCTCGATGCAAGTCAAATCAATGTCACTGACGCCTACCTATTGTCGCAGATTTCCCGTTAGCGATGACTATTTACTTTTGAAAGTTCGATTCGGTTAACGGGATGGCCACAATTGATGGCCGGCCACTGACCGTGCAATACGCCAAGCATGAACCCAAATGCAGAGCAATGTCGTCGAGGATCAGAAATACACACTGCAGGCATATCAATAGACTTTCTAGTCAGTAAGACCTACCTAGCAAATGCGAACCCTTACAGACTCTCCTATCCTCCAAGGAAGCTAGCTACTCTGCTCACTGTACCTGCTTCTGGTACGGAGAATCCCATCCTTTGAAGCTGCTGCATTCTGAGGTCCAAACTCACAAATCCACCTCGGCGGCTACAGAGCTAACGTAAGCCACTCGGCAGCCAGCCTTTCACAGGAACAACATTCTTGAACCAGGATCAAGCCGGAACAATGCAAAGCCCGGAAAAAGACGTTCTTCTGACCTGTCCATATTTGCATCCGTATGCGCTTTAAGTGTTGGTAGAGAGAATAAACGAGGGTCCATCTTGTGAATCAGGGCGGGGATGGTGTTTCGAGAGACGAGATTATCGAGATCTTTGAAAATGTGTTTGCCGAGAAGACAAGAAAGGGGTTGCATATTGGGCCCGCGTCGGCTTCGCTGCCGGTAGTCTTCTCCAGTAGAAAGCTGACAGATGAGGAATGATTAGCTTGTAGGGCTGGAGAATTAGATGGAGGTGTGCAGCCTGGCCTGGTCTGGGGTACATAGTGATGGGAATAGGTAGGTAGATGAATCGGCAGGCCGGAGTGACTTCCAGAAGCATCAGATAGGTATATTATCATGTATCACAATGCTTCATAGCTATCAGCATTTGGGCACTTTATATCCTCACCCGGACTAAATTCTGGTAGCTGCTTAATTTGGGTTCATCGGCAGGAGCTCAGATATCAGGCCCCCTGCAACCTCGACCACAATCCTGTGGGCTAATGAGTGGGTATCTTTAATAAAAACCCTCCTTTTAATCCTTTATATTAGGTGTTATATAATCATATGGTAAAAGAGTCTAAAGCGCCCCTGAATAGTTACATCATACAAGACCTCAACTGTGCTCCTAAAGCTCCCATAACCTCCTATGGAGCTGTCTCTCACTCGCCCAACAGCATGCCTGAGGCTCAACCGCGCTGTCTCCTCACAAAGAGTCAACCCTCTTTTTGGCCTTCAGCTTTATTCCTGGTGTTACAATTAAGCGGTCTCTCAGCGTTCGGTTGAGCATCATGCTTTTGAAGCAGGAGGACAGATGCCATTCATACTGCAAAATTCCGGTTCAACAACTTCAATCCCTTTCAGCTCTCCTTTTGACTGTCCAACCGCGCGACCATTATCCCTCTTCCTATTCCATGTGCTTTCTACCAACTGAGTCTTGTGAAGATGGGAGTGTAGGGAGTGTCCTGTCGGGGGGTGGGGGTTGTTGGGGGCCTGGGCAAGGTATTCGCTGGCTGTTTTGGTAGAGGGTTGAAGCATGATACGCCAGTCGTGCATGGTACGTGATGTCTATATCTTTGAAGATGTATTGGGGTGCTGCTGGAGAGTTGTTAGTAGTATTGGAATGGAACTGCGCTGTGATAGTATTTGGGTTGGGGAAGGTGTGGGAAGCGAGATAGAAGTGGGACGCCAGGCACAAAACTTCGTGCTTTGAACTCGTCGCCTCAGGATTCAGCTGAGAGGCGTTAGATGATGTTTGTTTGAATGAGATTTAGTTTGTGCGTAGTGATCCTTGCTGTCCATTGCAATGTCTGTGTTGAAGCTGGTGCGGGAGTCTTTCATTTGGTGGTACAAGGTGACATCTACACCTGCTGAGAACCTGTACTCGTTAGATCTAGAACTCGCGGATTTTATATAAGGGACACGATCAGCGGCTGGGCTGGGAGCGATGCGAGCGGGACCAAAAAGAGCAAAGGCAAACGTCGGTAATTTGCTTGATTCTGTGGTAGCACTGGGAATTGCAGAGCGGAAGAGTAGCCTTTGCGAGCGATTGTATTGTACTGTATGCTTTGTCGGTAGTAGTTCTAATCAAAGACAGGGCAAACAGAAACGCTTGGACAACACTTGTTTGAGCACATAATTGTATGTATCGTTATAATAACCTAGTAAGTACCTAGCGCCTAGGTAGGTGCCCAATCTACAAGTACTACGTACAGGGGGCAGCAAATGTTAAGTGGTGGACCCAATTAAAGAGCAGGATCAGGTATCTTAACCAGGTGATTGGTCAGGCCACCCAGAAATTCCGACTTTATGTGGGCCGATTTAACAACTGCTGCCCCCTGTACGTAGTACAGTTTATCGCCAATCAAACGCATCTTGACCGAGATTGTGGCCCTATCTATTCCCACGTCTTCATATGGGATTGTTATTATCGAAACTTTCGTGCACCAGCAAACCTAAATCGGAAGCGTATGCCGAGGACAACCATGAACACGTTCAAATTGGATTTGGACAGCCGTATAGAGATGTAGGTGTGACTACATATAATTGAATTTCTTAGTATATTAACGAAATTTGTAGCCCAAAGCAAGAGATGATCAGCTTGCGTTTCCGCTAGATAACCTGGACCTATCCTCGATGTCCGACAAACAACTTGCAGATTTGTTCTCCGCCGCACCAAGACTTCACCGATATGGCGGCGTCGACATCGTCCGGCTCTCCAAATCTCTTGCCATCAAGGGTGGACGAGGCATTCCTCCGACCGAAGCCCAAAATATGGTCTTCGCGCAGAATCATTGCATTTGCCAGTCCCCAGAGTCCACCGCACCTTCAAAGCCGATGTCCCTAATTTTGGCGGGAAGACGCTCGTGGAAGGTCACTTCATCGTTATGGACTACGTACCGGGACCGACGATTGACGAGTGTTGGGACTCTCTAGATGCAAGCCAGCGGGAGTCGGTGGCTAGTCAAGTTGCCGCCATTATCGATACAATGCAATCAACAACCCTCGACCTACCACCGGGTCCTATTGGATGGACGGAGGGTCAGAAATTTGAGGGTCCTTGGTTCACAGACTACGGCGCTGGCCCATTCGCGACGTTGCAAGACCTCGAAGACTGGTGCAACCATAAGATCGACGTCTGCATAAAATTTAAGCAACTATCGCGGTGGTCGCCAAGGTTTAGATTTCGAAGGCTTGTGCTCACACACCAAGACATTGCGCCACGAAATCTCATCCTCGACGCTCGGGGGAAAGTATGGATCATTGACTGGGGCTTATCGGGAGTATATCCTCCTGGATTTGAGCAGGCCGTCCTCCAAGCAGATTCGGGGTCGTATGAGGAATTTGCGGAGATGGTGCTCTCAAGGCTAGGAGCTCGGCAGAACGTATTTCGAAACAATTCCTTAATATCGGTTTTGGCCTTTCGGTTGGTGTACATCATTAATACAGACACAATTTTGATTTGATCTCACTATATTTGATTGGGGTAAGAAACCATTTACTAAAGAATAAATAAGTTTATATATAGAGATGTTGTACGGATCTTTACATTCACCCTTGGCAATCCTCATCGCATCATCACTGTACAGTTTACCATCTTACTGACCATGCATCATATTCCGCAGTCGTTTGTACTTTGTACCATACTGCAACAGCCTCAGCTCAGCAAGGGACTGAGAGTGGGGGGTGGCGGTGTGCCTACGGTTGGTTCAGCAAGTTTTACCACTGCCCCTGCAACCTCGGCCAACAGTCCAATCCACCTTCCCCAGATTTCACATGCGACAACGTGTCGAGGCTCAACATGAATGTGACAGCCAGCCTTTTTCAACATCTCTGAACTCCACGATTCGTGTCACTCACAATCAGCATTTGTCGACATGATAAACTGGACTTAACGAACAGACCAAAGCAGCGATCCTGAGCAGAAACCTTGGAGGAGAAGGGTCAACACGGCAATGAAGGAATGACGATGTAGAAGAACAAACAACACCGACATCCCGCGAAGAAAACATGGCTTCGCAATCAACCTTACGATACTCGGCAGATCCGATCGCCAACCTCTACCACCAATACTCGAATCTCCTGCGGCAGCGGCTCAAGGGCACTTCGAAGACCACACGACTACTCGGATCACTCGCCCTCACACTCTCCATAATCGCCAGCGGCGAAGGGACAAGACGATGGTGGAAGTCGCGGAAGGCAGAGAAGGAGCAAGGACGTCGACTGTTACGGAGGAATTCTGGACTGAAGAATAAGGATGGCTCGAGAGTCATCTTCGTTCCGTACAAGGATTCGACTTCGAAAGTTACCATACATCCAACGAAAGCCCTGACTTTCGATGCGCATCGAAGACTGTTCCTGAATCCGCCGAGGGCGTCTGGGCTTTCTGATGGCAATACACCCCAGATTCCGCCGCCGCAGACGAAGCCAGGTCTCAATTTGGCATTTTTACACCAGTTTCTTAGTCTATTGAGCATCATGATACCTAGATGGACGAGTAAAGAGACCGGGTTACTGTTGAGTCATGGTGTGTTTCTGATGCTAAGAACATATCTTTCATTGGTGGTAGCTAGACTAGACGGAGAGATTGTGAGAGATCTTGTTGCTGGAAATGGGCGGTCATTCATTTGGGGCATTATTAAAGTAAGTGTACAAGCTTAAGGATTCCACTTTGTCTTGATGTTCCTCGTCCTTGCAAATCTAACTCCATATAGTGGTGTGGAATTGGTAGTTTTGCCTCCTACACAAACGCCATGATCAAGTTTCTACAATCGAAAGTCTCAATCGCTTTCCGAACCCGTCTCACGAGATACATCCACGATTTATACCTCAACGATAATCTAAACTATTACAAACTTTCGAATTTAGACGGTGGTATCGGTCAGGGAGCGGACCAGTTCATCACGCAAGATCTTACACATTTTTGTGCGGCCGCAGCAAGCCTTTATTCCTCACTAGGAAAGCCATTCGTTGACTTACTGGTGTTCAACTACCAGCTATACCGTTCACTGGGTCCGCTGGCTTTGACTGGACTGCTGAGTAACTACTTCCTCACAGCTACCATACTTCGGAGACTGTCTCCACCATTCGGAAAATTAAAGGCTGTCGAAGGTCGCAAAGAGGGTGATTTTAGAGGCCTTCACGCCCGTCTCATTGCGAATGCTGAAGAAGTTGCATTCTACGGAGGTGCAAGTATGGAGAAGAACTTTCTCGATAAGGAGTTTAAGAGTCTGAAGAAATGGATGGAGGGTATCTACACCCTCAAGATCCGCTACAACATCCTCGAAGACTTTGTTCTCAAGTATAGTTGGAGTGCCTACGGATATCTCTTAAGTTCTTTGCCCGTCTTTTTGCCAGCATGGGGTGGACTTGGAGGAATCCAAGAGCTGGCAGATGCTTCCGTCAGCGGTGGCCGGGAGAGAGGTCGAATGAAGGAGTTCATCACCAATAAGCGTCTAATGCTGTCACTAGCTGATGCTGGTGGAAGAATGATGTATTCCATCAAAGATCTGTCTGAGCTCGCGGGGTACACGAGTCGGGTATACACCCTGGTCTCGACACTCCACCGTGTGCACGCAAATGCATACTTCCCACAACGGGGCACACACCCTGAGCTGTACTCGTTATCTGATGTACAAGGTACTATCCAAAAGGGCTTCGATGGTGTCCGCCTTGAAAACGTACCTGTTGTAGCCTCATCGGTCTTCCCTCATGGAGGTGAAGAGCTTGTTGATTCCCTCTCTATCATCGTGCATTCTGGAGAGCATCTCTTGGTAAGTTTACACTTCCCTGTGATTAATGGCCTAGCTGACAAATCGCAGATCTCTGGCCCTAATGGCGTTGGTAAGAGTGCAGTTGCACGTATCGTAGCTGGCCTATGGCCTGTCTATCGCGGCCTAGTTTCCCGTCCTCGAAGCCTAGGAACAGATGGCATAATGTTCCTACCTCAGCGACCCTATCTCAGTGTTGGAACTCTCCGCGATCAGGTCATCTATCCGGACGGTGAGATAGAAATGCGTGACCGCGGACGACGCGACATTGAACTCAAGCGCATCTTGGAAGAAGCTCGCTTAGGTTACCTTCCAGATAGAGAAGGCGGCTGGGATACTCGGAAGGAGTGGAAAGATGTCTTGAGTGGAGGCGAGAAGCAAAGGATGGCTATCGCCAGACTACTGTACCACGAACCTCGATATGCCTTCATCGACGAAGGTACATCCGCAGTATCCTCCGATGTCGAAGGCCTGCTCTACGAGCGATGCAAAGAGAAAGGCATCACATTAATCACGATCAGCACACGAGCCAGTCTAAAGAAATACCACACATTCAACCTCACTCTCGGCCTTGGCGACGACGGAAGCGAATGGGACTGGGAGCGCATTGGCACCGAGAAAGAGAAGATGGGCGTCGAGCGCGAACTCCACGAATTACGCGAACGCCTCGCCAAAGTCAAGGAATGGGAAGACAGGAAGGTCGAGATCGAGAAAGAGCTAGCGAGGGTGTGGGTTGATGGCGGCGAGGAGCTGGAAAGTCCGCAATACGTCGAGCAGAGCACGGAGTAAATACATTCCAAATCCATTACAGCCAAACTCATATCCTTTCCCGAAATCCTCATTCGATGTAAGTCACATGTTCCCTTTCGCGAGCCAGTATCCAATAGTACATCCCCTCTCTATCCATAACAAATGAGGGTCGCTTGCAGTTAAGCATAAATGAACCCGCCAATTTGGAAGAAACGTGCTCGCCCGCTTATGTTGTTTGGAACTTATTCGACCGCACTATACACAAGCCGTAACACAACAAGGTTCCGGACATTTCGTTTCGGGAATCCCCATTCCAAGCCGCTCAACATCTCCCGACGAATCAGCGCAGATACTTTACGCAGCCGTGCTCAGTTTCCCATTCAGCCAGTTTAATTTGGAGGCGGATCATGGGAGAGAGATTGTCTGTATATGAGATTCTCAAGTGGTGTTTGGGAAGCGATACTACACTGTGTATTGATGGAGGGGTAGAGGGCTGTGAGAGTATAATGAGAGGACGATTGAACTGCCGATGAGGGTTATTCATGCTGTCTATCTATCTCTGGGTCTGGGGAGGAACAAGTGAGGTATAAAAGACACCGCTTGGAGACAGTGCTTCCCCTCCCCGATCCCAGAATACTTCTTTCTCCCCTTACCTCAAGCTTTCCTATCCTACCTCATATCCTTCGTCCTCGTTCCTCTCCTGTTACTATCCTCATTCGAGTCCCACCCACATCACAATGAAGCTCTCCCTCTTCCTCGCCAGCACGCTCTCCCTCCTCGCCTCCGCGATCCCCTACACCGACGTCAAAACCGGCATCTCCTACTCGGCTTTCTTCGACGCAACAGGCTACAGCTTCGGCATCGCGCTACCCGTCAACGCAACAGGTGATTTCATCGGGTTAGTGACCGGCAAGGGAGTGGGATGGTCGGGTACCTCGCTCGGGGGACCAATGACGAACAAGTTGCTTATTGCAGCGTGGGCGAATGGGAAGACTCCGATTGCGAGTTTTAGGAAAACACCGTAGGTTTGAGATGTTCTTTTTGTGTTGGGGATGTGGTTTTGGGATTAAGTGCAGTTGTTTTAGCAAACGCTTCTCTTGATATCGCATTCCTGTGGGTCAGGAAAAGGGAAAGGGAAAATACAGAGAAAAAGGGAAAATAATAGACGGAGAAGACAATTGAGAGAACAAAGAGCACTCAAGTTAACACCCACTCCCAACAGACGCCCAGGCTCACCGCCGGAAGTAACCGGCACATTCAGCCTCCTCCCCATCGCCAACGGCACCTACACCAACACCACGCACTGGTCCCTCACCTTCCTCTGCAAAGCCTGCATCCTCACGGACGGCACCACCTTCTCGCGCACGTCTGCCACTGACATGCTTGGCTGGGCCTACAGTACTGCTGCTCCAGCGACGCCAGCGAGCAAGTCGACGACGTTCACGAAACATTCGAAGCAGGGACAGTACTCGGCGGATCTTGCCGCAGCGAGATCCCCGCTCTTTGAGACGTGGGCGGCGGCGGCGAAGTAGGTCTTGGGAAGGTTGAGGAGGGGAGATGTGAGATCGAGGAGAAGGGTTGCTCGGGGATGTTGGCGATTTACATGCAGGAAGTAAGACGGAGAAACGTGATGGACAGACATCCAAAGCCCTGTTCTACGTGCAACTGGCGGTCGGTCATCGGTGAAAGGAAGAGATGAGATGTGATGTGATGTGATGTGATGTGATGTGATGAGATGCGGTGGATGTACATAAGGGCCATATTTCATTCGTGTATAAAAGTATAAAAGTCCTTCAACCCCTAAAAAGGACGCCTCTTTCCAGATCTGTACAGAGCAAAAGCACAATAGTACTTTTGTAAACAAGCTCGACAAGGTCAACCAACCTCTCAACTCACCAACTAGTTTCCGCTCCTCTTGGCACATCTTGCCTCCCGCCTCCAGAAATAGCTTGTTCAACCTCCCGTCCCTTCCGCCCTCCCCAACCTTGAGCACATTTACAAGGCTCAGGTGATGTCCCCCTTCAGAGACAAAGATCCTCACAGATCGGCATCGAGGGACCGGGAACAGACCGTTCACTACTTAGCCTGAATCTTGGACAGTAATCTGCACTCTAAACTCTCTCAGCCCTCCAGGACCTCATTGGTAACCCCGTCTTCTCTGAACCCGAACCTCGAACATCGATTGGTTCAACAGGCTATTTATTCTGTTCTGCAGCATCGAACCGAGCCCGGGCTAATACGAGCAAGAATTGGATTTTGCACTCCCCTGATCAGCGATCATCGCCAAGCCTGCAGGATGAAGAGTAAGAAGTCGCGCACCCCGCAGAAATATGTGGGGTGGGTGGGTGGCTGGATGGCGGAAACTGGTCAGATCGTTGCCGGATGGAGGAGAAAACATGAGATGGTTTTCAGGTACAGGGCTCGAGGAGCTGAAGGGTGGTGCTGGGTGGGTATGCAGGTATGCAGGTAAGCAATAATCTGGTATGCATGCAGGTTTGGCTTTTTTTCGTATGTTCTCTCGTAAGAAGTGTGGAATCGGTGGAATTGGAGACAAAAGCGGGCGAGAAGAAGCTGGAAACGGCAGTTCCACAGAGGAACATGTGGGATGTTGTATTATAAGGCTGTCGGCCAGGCACGGACGGATATTCGACCTCACAAGGTACGGCACAGTGGATGGGATGTTCTTGAGGAGGAGGTGCTAGGATCAGGAAAGCACTATGAGGGTGATCTGATCTGACCACTGGCGGCACAATACGACACAAACATACTATAAACAGCGCTTCCCTCCCTGGTTCTTGGGAGTCTTGGTCTCTATCCCGTTTGGCATTGATCTCTCCTCCTAACTCCAACAAATTCGTTTCGGAAGAACAATACACAAACCAGGGTTCGACCTTTATACCCAACGCCTCCCAATTCTCTTCCTTTACATTCGTTTGAAATATGGCGCCGCTTATCAGCCTTGCTACGTCCCTTCTCGTTGGGCTACTGACGCTGGGTGTGGATGCTGCTTTCAAGCCTCCGATTAACAATACGTTGGAACCAGGCGTCGCGACGGAGTGTAAAACTTGTCCGTATTCGCTGTGTACGAATAAGGAGTTCTACGACTATGATACTCCAGTCACGCTTGTGTGTTGGACGAGAGGGACGGTTATTGCTGGAGATTCGTATGTTGCACTCTCATTGGTAGGGGAATGGAGAAAAGCTCACTGTGTCTACCTAGAACTTGGTTGAGAACATCGGACAATTGCTATGTCACGCAATACGACCTAGTGGAATACAGTGGAGAATGTGAGGATTTCAAGACTGGGTACTTGGGTTTTAAGAGCAAGGTCACTAACTGTTAGGCAGACGAAACAGATCTCTCATACTGTGGGAAAGCTTCCGAGCAGAAACATCTCACTTATGACGAAGCAACAGTCAAGTACAATGCTGAGTGCAACATCTGCCCGGATTATGTTTCATGCGAGACTATCCAGTACCGGAAACCAAACACCGATCTGACAGTGACCTGCTGGACTGACGAGGGAGAAGCTGTCATCGACGATACGTGCGTCTCACTCTCTCGGGATCCATCTCCATGAATTTCTCAAGCACGACCGCAAAGCTAACATCCCACAGAACATGGCTAAAAACCACCGATAACTGTTACATCGCCCAAATCCACCTGGAAGACCCCGCCGACAAAGACATCCTGGACAACTGCGGCCCAATCGGTTTCCTCCAAGTGAACCACACCGACACCCAAGCCGCGCCCGTCGAACCCGATGAGCGCATCCAGATACCAGCGTCAGAGCAATCCGAGCTCAAAGGAGCATCCTGGAGCCGTATCCAGCAACGCACTGCTTCTCCCGAACCAAAAGCAGAAGCTGAAACTGAAGCTGAACCAGCTCCTCTTCCAGAGCCACTCGCAGAAGCCAGTGCTGAGTTGCACAAACGCTACTTGATCAACATCACCGTCGGAGAGGATTACGCTTTCTGTCACCGGAAACCCGTGGGTACAGCCAAGGTAGTGAAGAAGTATGAGTTTGGCACGGGAGTGCGAATGCAGTGTTCCGAGAATACTCAGAGTACGGTCGTGAATGAGAGTTATTGGTACTTGACGACGGATTTCTGCTATGTGAGGGAGGTGGACTTCTTTGAGAGCTTGTTTGATCGTGAGTTTTATGATTCTATATTTTGATGGGTTTGGAGGTGCTAACTGTGTTGCAGAGTATAGATTTCCGAGGTGCTCGCTATTTCATTAGTTGGGTGCGTGGAAGGTGATGCATTGTTGAGATGGGGACGTCAGTGGTGGCTGGAAGTGGGATGAATGGTTTTAAAGGCGGGGTAATGAAGAATAATGTATGCAACGTTCAAAGCATCCATGTGACAGAAAAACTCTCGAGTATTGGAAAACTCACAAAATAATTTACGAAGTTTCGTTCACGCTGTTCGATGGCCAGGGCTCTTCTAGCTTCCTTCTCGTCTGCCTATTGTTTTCTCGGTTAGCCGATCCCCCTTTCTGTAACAAAACAAAAGCAACAAAAAACCCAAACTCACAAAATCCACAAAATGATGTCCCAGCATCCACAAATAATACACAGGCTCGGCAGTAAGTCAGGGAACTCATCAATATGTTTCCCATCCCAAGTCTGAGCTCCGAAAAGCGGTGTCATAGCAAGGATCTCATCTCGTCTGCGTTGCTTAACTTGCTTTTCGCCGTCCCGAAGTTGCCAGATATGAGCATTAAAGAGTGAATACTCGGCCATGTGCTTGGTGCGCGGCTTACGGATTACTTCGAAGGCGCGAAGGGCGTTGAATGGAAGATGTTAAAGTGGCGCCGGAAGACATTCGGCGAGGCAGACGCCGATTGCGATTGCGATTGCGTGGCCTTGCCCTGAATATGGCATTATGGCATGGGCAGCTATACATTTATCGGAGGAAAATCTCGTGCAGCTAGCACCATATACCGTCACCTAAAAGGTTCAATCCTCGTCAAGAACTTTGTTACCACGGGTTCGAAATCGGAACATGTCTCCTTCAGTTGTCGCACATCTCCAGGCTTGTTCCAACCTTCGGCAGTGCCCGTTTTCCCAGCATGCGGACACTCCACTGAAAGCAACGTTCCGTTCTGAACAGCCATGGCATCGACGGTACGTGCTGGTCCCCACCAGATAGTTGAGCAGTTCCGTAGGAGAGCGAGGTCGGGGTCAGACTTTAGTGAGCTTCCGGGAAATGCTTGACGACACTGTTTGTTCTGTGTGCCTGTATGACACCGAGATAATTACCATTACTACGAATTATATATTAAGTTCCTGCGATTATTAGACATTACCACTTCCATTTCCAAAAATCCAACCTCCGTCCATTAAAAATTATGTCCGTATCCACCATCATTATTTCTGTCATCGTGTTTCCCTTCGTTGAAGGCGTGTCTTGGTTCCTTCTTGTCCCGTCCCCGCCTGCTCTTTCGGCATCCCTTACTCTTCAGCAAATGGCTTTCTGCTGTCTAGACTGTATCGCTCGTTCGTGGCCTCAATTTGGTCGGATTTGCGAGCCTTCCTCCAGCGATCATAGACGATGCTGTAGTAAATCAGGCCGGCAATGTATGGCAAACTACATCATGTCAGCCTGTGATTCGAACTCGATTTTAATATCTAGAAGATGGGGAAAGCTGCTCACCCTGCAAGGATATCGAGTACATTCGACACCTCGTACACTTCGAAGATCGGTGCACTCCAGACAATACACCATACGGACATCGCGACGACGGTCAACCAGAACAAACCCATCCAGACCGACCCGATCATCATCCACATAGGAGATAGGGAATTCTTCTTGTAATGCATGTATGCCGGAATAGTGAAGATGATATTGATGACGGTGAATGAAAAGACCAGACATGAGGTTCTGTAAATCCACGTCAGTTCTCGGTGCCGCTAAATGAGAATTTCGAAAACCTTACATGAAATATAGAGCGTAAGCTAATCCATCATCGTAGCGTTGCTGAAGAGGATTCGTTCCGTCCTGATATGTTCCCTGGAATTTGCCATCAGTATTTTTCCTTTAAACGAAAACCCCTCGAGAGGAGTCTGCATTGGCCCAAGAACCCCAGAAACCACATAGGACGTCCGAGTTTGCGAAGTTACTTACTATGAGAGCTGCGGCGAAGGCGGTGACAATGATAGACCCGATGGTCTGGAAAGACCATAGCCAGATGATAACTTTCCGATTCCATGGCGACTGTGAGTGCTCGTATTGAGTATGAGTCCGAGCCATGATGTCTATCTCGTTTTTGTATTTGGTTTGAGGATGAGTTCTCGGAAGGTAGGAATGTCTGATGGTGTTTCCGAACGAATGGAAGTGAAGACTCTTTATATTCAGAAATAGCTCAGCGCTTCGCATCACCATGTATCATCGTCAATGCGGGGAAGCGAAGTGAATCTGCGGCTGTAGTGGGATGCCAATAAGATCAATCGACTTGATGCCTAGTTGGCAGTTACACCAAGACACGCGATGGGCTTCAAACTCGGCTGTGCAACTGTGCCGCAACAGGATTGTCGAATCAAAAGCAACACAGCACAGAACAAAACATGTCAAGATCGTTGCAGGCGAGTTCTGAGAGTCTTGGAGAGCTTAAAATATAAATCCCGAAGCATGTGGACGTGGCCAAATCGTCATAGGTAATGGTCACATGACTCTAGCTTTGTACATCAATGCAACTGAAGGAAGGATTTGCGCCTCAAGGATTCTGGTGGAGATGTTCGAATCAGAAGAGAGGGGAATTCACGAAGCCCAATCATCACAGCCCGGACCATTGGCAACTGCGCCTGCCTGAATGTCATAAAATCAGCCTATGGCCTACGTCCTGCAACCCAAACGAACACGAGAACGAGTTGAGACAGAACGCTCACCACCACTTGATGATCATAATAGCCATGCTTATAGCCAAGAACTGAAAGACAAAGATTTGGCTGGCTCGCTGGTCAGGGACAAAAAGAAGTTCCTGGAATCGCTGTTTGAGTAGAAGCGGTGGCTTATCAAATGTTGATTGGCTGTAGAAATGCTCTCGTCGACGACATCGTAATTGATCTTCTCTCACAAAGGTATGATAAATCATGACGAAGTACCAGTCTTTTTATTTTGAACAACTCGGACGGGACGCACGCGGTCTGGAATTGGATCGCATTCAGCTTTCCAGGATGTGCGACCATCGACCCCTCCTCGCTTCGCCCAGTAATCATGTTTACTCTCCACATGAAATTCGTTCCTCCACACCATAACACAAATGACAATTACAACATCACTGCTAGGGATGAAAGCTGAGCCCCGCAGAAAACATCCATCGAGACTAGTTTTAAATGCCGATTTCGAGTGTTTGGCACTTGCTGATTGTTCGCAACTGAAGGCAAGTGAATGGCCCAGTTCACAGATTGAAAGATGACTTCTGCCCCGTGAAGTTGGGAAACACAGCTGCTCTCTCAGTCATTTTGGGATAATTGTCTTTGCATTGCTGAAGCTCAACTGTAGAATTGCTCCTACCAGTGATAACTACAACAAAATCCCATCCCTTCCATTTCCACCCCAAACCCTCAAGTATTCGCACATCAGAAGAATCCCTTGTGAACAAAAAACTTAATCTTTGCAAGACTTCTTCATACTCTTTTAGATTTGCCCACGACGAGATAGATATCTATGCGGAAGCATTGGCGCCGTTCTTCTTGCAGTAGCTATTCAACGTGTCAATGCACATCCACTAGAAGTTCACAAGAATTCACCAACTTACTAGTCGAAGTCATCACCACCCAAATGCTTTCCAAGCGATTCGCAAACCTTGATCTGGTTGTTCTGCACAACAGTGCAGTTAGGAAGAGGTGTTGTGTTGGGGAAAAGCTTACGTGGGGCCAAGAGAGGACGAGGATGGATGAGAATTGCATGTTGATGTTGTTGGGTGTTGTTTGGTTGGTAAAGAATGTGTTGTTAGAAGCGAATGTGATTGATGAATTACTGTTGAGAAAAAGGGATGGATTAATGAATGTGGATGATGATCGAAATGGAGTGGGATGATGGCCTTTATATATGCCAACACCACCTTCTTCCTTTAGCTCCGACACGTTGGAGAGCTGGTTACAGTATGATAGCGGATCTTGCTGACCTATTCTCGTGTACCACGAGTAATGTTTTCTGTTGGCAAAGTGAAGTTTAGATGGACGCCATCTGACCAAAACTTCGGGAATATTATTCTTGGAGAAGCGATCAGTCTTCGGGGTACCAGTTACCATTACCCTCTCAAATTCCGACCTCGTTCGCCGGGGGTGTAGTGTCAGTCGCGCTTCTCGCCTGCTGAGCCGGCAATGCACGACGTCCGCAGGAAGTAAATGCTTGAAACGTGGGCAAAGTAGGCAAACACGTGCATGAAAATGGCCTTATAACGCCAAATAGAGAATACAATGGAGCCGCAGAAAGCATAATAAAGGGGAACATTGGCGGGTAGATTGAATGCCAAGAAAAAATAGACCCAATAACCAGGAATGCTTGTTTCATCTGATGTATAGACATGATTCAGGGACTGTCAAACTTCATCGATAGCAATGTACAGTATTATAACTTTAAACTTTATCTTGGATCCAAAGCTTGCTCGTGCTTCCCGCACGTTCGGTCAGGGTTCGGTGACGCCGTCTCAAGGTATCTTTGAACCGAAAGAGGCATGTTACCACTTATAGACAGTTGAATGTTTGGGTGCTCGTTTAAATGGAACCTATGATAGCCAGATCAGACCCTACAACCAGGCTTCTGTCAGGTAAACCATAATTGCGCTGCAACTCAGTATTTCTAGCCATACGGTGACGGTAGGAGGAAAATTCCAATGAAAAGATTCTCAGTACACCTCTCTTGAGTTTTTTTTAAACAGATTCGATTTGGCACATAAAGGACGCCAATAGTGTAGCAACAGCAAAGCCAGAAGTCACGCACTTCTTCGGTACACGCGATCTGAGCAAGGGGAAGAGTCGGAAACCTTGACTCAAGCAGCGGAGATCTCTCCTACGTCCAGTTCAACTCTCTATCGATGATATAGTTAATGCTCTCAGGGTTCACTAAATCTAGAGATTAAGCTAATCAGAAGACGCAGGTTCAGGAATTTGATCTTCTAATTGGATGTATAATTTTGAGGTACAGGCCGCGAAATATACAAACAGTAAAGTCCTGAAAAACGCTAGACAATTGAACCGGGGAGGGGGGCCATGTTGAAATATTGACACGGGACATGAAAATAGATGGGATGGTTTGCAATAATCACAATGACTAGAGACAAAGAAGAGGCAGATGGATGAACAGTAGCAGGAGAAATCCCCAAGTCTTCATATCTTCATCCAAATCCTACTCATTCGACCAAGAACAACGTCTGCTGATATCTCACATCATGCCACTAGCGGCCTCAAATTCCCAAGGCGCCTGTTATTTCTACAACATAGCAGAGATGCTACGGCTGCAGCATGTGTCGAAAGTCTTGACTCCAATTGGCTAATTCTGAATATCATACAAGCTTCGCAATACTGGGAAACTTTCCCTGACTTCACTGTTTCAGTCCTCCAAAGTAGCCAAGGATGAATACACATCCCTTTTGTGAGTTGTTTCCCCAAGTGTTGAGGTACTGGGAAGCGTCTGGTCACGCTCGATCGAGATCAACAAAAGGTTCTTATGAAAACAGAAAGAGAAGCTGGACGTATGAAACTTTGAGAAGGCACTTCGCAATCAGAGACTTGATTATCCGATTTAAGGTAATGACAGCAGATGACAGGGCTCAGAAGACAAACCGCCACTATCCAAGAAAACCCACAGGTCTCCTCGCTCTTCCAGTATGGCCAGAAAGTCTCCTATCGCCACCCAGCTCACTGTGCAGCTCACCAGATCCTTGGCCAAGCCCACCATTCAGGTGGCCCTGTTTGAGGAGGCTGCATCCATGACAGCGGCGGTAACCCAAACGTACAGTGAAGAGTGACAGCTACAGCGACAGTTTCGGGTCTGGTCTAGCCAGCGGTGCAGGAGACCTCGAGGTGTAACTTCGTAAGCAGTACTCGCCAGCTAACTCGACGCCTCATTGAGAGCTCAGTCGATGCGATATTGAGGCGATATTGATTCCTCGAGATGGTGGACAGGCGTTGTATTGGTGAAGATGACGATTACAAACACGTACTATTGTCGTCAAGGGTTCTGATGGAATAACATTATTGTTGGATCTTACCTTACGCGTGAATTGTGGTTGTAAAAAGTTAAACAGTCAAGACTCGTTCGTCATCAAAGCCCAGCCCAAGACCTTACTTCGTTACGAGTACCTGCCCTGCTGCCCCGCCATCACATTTCCCTGGTCTTCACATCCATCTGACATGCGCTTGCAGCCCAATACTAGCCCACCCCACTCTCCATCTCCATCTTCATCTTCATCTTCTCAACTGGCAAGATACGACGAGCTTACCTTGGCAAGCGTCTGCTGAAGACTGAAGACTGAAGACGAAAACATATTTTCTACTTTCCCGAGAACAAACGGCGTTACGTTACGGGACTTCTGAGAATCAGTATCACCCCGCCGCCCCCACGATAAACCATTCCGCGAGCCACACAACAGCTACACTCCCTAGTCATATCGTAGAGGATCGATGGAACTATAAGAATTTGAAGCTGTAGGAAGTCTTCCTCGTCACTAAGAAGCCCGGGATATCACTATCAGGCGGTGACAATGGCGTCCAAGCCAGGAAAAGAGGGCGAAAGCGCAGATAACGCTGTACCCTCGTCGATCATTGCTTGCGCAGAGGCTGCGATTATCGGCAACTTCGAGGACGACGAGCCAGAGGCGATATCGAGACAGGCGTCCAGAATCCATCGGCCACATTTCTCCAGATCCAACACACATGCCAGCACTCGAAGCGTACGGACACACAAAGGTGGAAAGTAAGTCTGAGGCGCAGCGATATGGTTGATCAAGGCTAACAATTATACTCTGCAGGTCGAACAACCTTCAAGTCCCAAATATACTGTCAACGGATGGCTCGACTGAAGCTCCTCCGGCATACGGCGAGAAACACGATCAGATAGAGCTCAGCCAGGATGGATTCGATACGAAGGCAAAAGTCACAGAAGATGGTCGGATAAATATCAATATCAACCAGAAGACAAGAAAGCTTTCGGATCTTCTTGTTCCAGCATT
The DNA here is from genome assembly GCA_002554605.1 of Helotiales sp. F229. Classification (NCBI taxonomy): domain Eukaryota; kingdom Fungi; phylum Ascomycota; class Leotiomycetes; order Helotiales; species Helotiales sp. F229. The sequence goes on from MXAW01000011.1 coordinate 2,800,644, forward strand.
GAGAAATCAACTCTCTTTGGTAGAACACGAGAAGGAACACCCACTTCCATCCGGCTATATCCCACCTGCGCTTGGAGGATTACCAGGCCAAACACCACCTCCAAAACTCAATGTAGTCATTCATGTTGTTGGATCCAGAGGAGATGTACAGCCATTTGTGGCTCTGGGAAAGACCTTGAAGGGTACATATGGTCACCGTGTCCGACTGGCAACTCATCCTACTTTCAAGCCATTCGTCGAGGAAAATGGTCTAGAGTTCTTCAGTATCGGAGGAGATCCTTCCGAGCTCATGGCCTTCATGGTCAAGAATCCAGGTTTGATGCCAGGATTCGACTCCTTGAAAAGCGGTGATGTCGGTAAGAGACGAAAAGGAATGGAAGAAATCGTCTTGGGATGCTGGAGATCCTGTATCGAGGCCGGGGATGGCCTTGGAGCTCCACCGAACACATCAAGTACTGACGACCTAGGATTTGATGCTGGCATCAGTATGGATTCTAACCCTGCCGATCGACCATTCATCGCGGACGCCATTATTGCCAACCCGCCCAGTTTTGCTCATGTACACATTGCGGAGAAATTGGGGATTCCACTGCATATGATGTTCACGTATGTCTGCGCTCTCTTGTATCTGACTTTATTGCTGAAATTAACATAGAATGCCTTGGTCACCCACCCAGCAGTTTCCCCACCCCCTTGCCAATATCCAGTCTTCAAACGCCGATGTGAACATGACCAATTTCGTCTCGTATGCTCTAGTAGAAATGATGACTTGGCAAGGCCTTGGAGATGTCATCAACCGTTTCCGTGAACGTGCTCTAGGTCTGGAGCCAATCTCTTTGATTTGGGCTCCGGGAATGTTGAGTCGTCTCCGTGTGCCATATACATACTGTTGGTAAGTACGTGTGCAATATCTTTGTCCCGGCCGCTGACAAGTTCAGGTCCCCTGCACTGATCCCGAAACCAAAGGATTGGGGTCAACATATCTCCATTTCCGGTTTCTACTTCTTATCACTGGCTTCGTCGTACACCCCAGACCCAGAACTAGCTGCGTATCTTGCTGCTGGCCCACCACCAGTCTACATTGGCTTCGGCTCAATTGTGGTAGATGACCCAGATGCGATGACTAAGCTCATATTCGAGGCAGTCAAGAAAGCTGGTGTCAGAGCTCTGGTATCCAAGGGTTGGGGAGGTCTTGGCGCTGATGACCTGGGGATACCCGAAGGGGTTTTCATGCTTGGAAATGTACCCCACGATTGGCTGTTCCAACATGTTTCAGCTGTAGTACACCATGGCGGCGCTGGAACTACTGCTGCGGGTATTGCTACCGGCAAGCCAACAGTCATTGTCCCATTCTTTGGTGATCAACCGTTCTGGGGTGCCATGGTTGCACGCGCAGGAGCCGGTCCAGTTCCCATTCCGTACAAGCAGCTTACTGTAGATAAGTTAGCTGCAGCCCTCACAGAAGCTCTCAAACCCGAGACTCTCGAGAGAGCTAAGGAACTTGGGTCAAAAATAAAAGAAGAGAAAGGCGATGAGACTGGCGCGAAGAGCTTCCACGATATGCTAGATGTTGATCAGTTGCGATGCTCTCTTGCACCAAGCAGAGTAGCTGTCTGGCGAGTGAAGCGAACACAAACTCGGCTCAGTGCGCTGGCCGCACATGTTCTTGCAAATGAGGGGCTTCTGGACTTTGGTGATCTCAAACTGTAAGATGTCTAAAATTCAGGTCGGTTCCGGATGCTGACATCATTTAGATACCGCCCAAGAGAATACGAAACAGAAGAAGGTCCCTGGGACCCCATCTCAGGGGGTGCATCAGCCTTACTTGGTACCATTGCTAGTCTTGGAATGGGTGTAGCAGATTTCCCAATCGAAATATTCAGAGCGGTGAAGAAAACAAACACCAAGCGGGCGGAGACAATGAGTTCAGCCAGTACAAAGTCAACAGAGAAGCCTACTTCAGGTGAAGACACACCCGTGGCGTCTACTTCGGCTTCTGCGTCGACGTCTAAAACTGACCTTAGCCTTGATAAAACTCTTGGTGGCAGTGACACAGATTCAAGCTCACGTCATGGCTCTACATCGACCACCACCCCGAAGAATTCTTATGATACTAGACGATCCTCTACCGAGACGCCGGTCTCCGAGACTTCTGCAACCAGCACCGCACCCGTGCGGGGAAATTCGTTGAAGCAGGCTTTGAGCGGCTCCCTCTGCAGGTCCAACTCAAGATCGTCCTCAAGAGATCGTAGTTCACTGTCACGATCCAACTCAAAAGATCGTCGACAAGGATCTCGCAGCGGCTCGCCATTTGGTCACCGTCGCAGGCAAACAGAAGAGTTTGATCCAACCAAGCTGACACTTGACAATGCGACTCGGGCTGGAAAAGGCATTTCTCGTATTGTCGGGGCTGGTTTGAAGTCACCCATGGATTTCACACTGGGTATTGCACGCGGGTTCCATAATGCACCAAAGCTGTACGGGGACGATACTGTTCGTCCCCAAGAGAAGGTTACAGACTTCCAAAGCGGGCTCAAAGCTGCAGGCAAAGTAAGTCGAGACCCTTCAATCTCCAATATAAACACTAACGCTCGATAGGAATTTGGCTACGGTATGTTTGACGGTATCACTGGACTAGTCACTCAGCCTCTTCGAGGCGCAGAGAAGGAAGGCACTGCAGGTCTTATCAAGGGCATTGGCAAGGGTATTGGAGGACTGATTTTAAAACCAGGCGCTGGTCAGGACCTTATTTTCTGTCTTTGTTCCTTGCTAACCATGTTCTAGCTGTCTGGGGAATTCCTGGATACACATTCATGGGCATCCACAAAGAAGTCAGAAAGTTGTTTGGCTCGAGCGTTTTGAACTACATAATATCCGCTCGAACCGCTCAAGGGTTCGAAGACGCACAATCCGCCACAACCGAAGAGCGGCTCGACATCTTGACTCGATGGCGCCAACATAAAGATGAGTACCAAAGTGAAAAAATGAAGGTTCAAGAGACTTCCCCGGAAGGCCAAGAGTCAGGGCGCCTTACTCCTAAAGGATTCATGCAAACAAGACATCTGTCTTTCGATGAAAGAAAGAAACTCCACGAGGAGCGAAAGGCACGCCGTGAAGCTGAGCGCAAGAAGAGCGAAGGAGAATCGGGCCATCGAAATTGTCCCTTCTGTCGCCGTGACGGAGCCCACAGCCACAAGCCTCGTGCCGTACAGACAACGCCAATGGTTCAACCTCTAGACGAGGATCAGAATGCTGAGTTTGAGCATGCAATCCATGCGTCCGTAGCAGCCACATCTCGTGGCAACGCTGAAGAGGATGCAATGATTGAGCGAGCTATTCGCGCCAGCATCCGTGAACTTCAAAGTGCAGAAGGATCTACCCTCACTGACCAGGAAGCACTTGAGCGAGCGATTCAGGCCAGTATCACATCTTCTGGCCGGCATGCCTCCGAGCCAGACACACCCACCCACTCACACGAACTAATTACAATGACTGACGAAGAAGCCGAACACCAAGCAGCTTTGGAGAAAGCCATTCAGGCCAGCTTAGCTCAGTATAAACTTTCCGAGACTCCAGCTGTTGCAGAAGACGTTGACACGGACGAAGATGAGAACGTCAAGCTTGCAATACAAATGTCCAAAAACGAATCTCCTGCTCAGCGCAGCGAAGACAAGATGCTGAAGTTGGCACTACAGCAAAGCCACGAGGATTCTGCCAAGGCACAGACAGAGGAAGAGACTGTGCTGGAGTATGTCAAGAAACAAAGTCTACTGGAAGAGCAACATATGAAGGCCAAGGAAGAGAAGCAGAAAGAGGTCCATCCAGTCGCGGTTGCTGACGATGAGTCGATGAGCAAGGCAGATGAAGAAGCTTTGAGGAAGGCGATCGAGGAGAGCATGAAAGGTGCCGGAGATGGACAGGCTTCGGGGTCAGCACATTAGAGGGTTTCTGTTGAGCTGAATAGCAGCGACTTGAAATATCATGGGCAGGTTTTCTTTTGGTTTGGTTGTGGTATACCCAAGCGCTATGATCATGATAGACAGGATCGAAGAACATTATGACATTGCCCCCTTCCATTCTGTGTTTCACTATCATCTAAGGTTTGCTGCAATTTTGCTTGTTCTCAACCCGACCATGCCATCTTGAAGTTCGGATCATAGCTCGCCTTCTGCCTGATTTTACCTTTATCTTTTGTTTATGCTCGGTAAAAACCCTTAGCTGACCTGATGTTCTTCTCTGTTTATCAACAATCGAGATAACAGGGCTTCATTCGATAAGCTACTTCCACTTGCCTCGATTCGCGTCGATCGCGCTCTTCTGCAAACCCTTTGCTTCTCATGGTCTCCTCTACAAACGAAGCCCCATGCCCACACGCTGTATCCTACCTCGAGTCCTCGACATCGCGTGCGCGTAGGTCGCGCTCCTTCATTATCTTGCTACCACGAATACGTGCCAGTCAATACTGTGTCGTCAACAACAATACACACAAGCGCCACAGATTGGAACCTACTGGCATAGGCCCAAAACGACAACAAAGCTCATCAACGCATGCTCGTTCTCGTCCAGCTTGTCGCCTTGTCGCTCATCGATTTCATCTTTGCCATCGCAAATCATATCGACGATTGGCTCGCAACGGTCCTCGAAAACAACGTACTCCTTCGACTTTGAACACCACCTTGCTCACCACATGTTCATGCCAAAGCATCCACAACAGCAAGAACAACAGGCAATTGCAGTACGACCACAATCATGGTAGAGACACGCCCCAAGCGCAACGCAGCTGCGAAGGCAGAGTCAGCGAACAAGAGAATGGCAATCGCTGCCAGGAAGCCTATGGAGGCCCAGGATCTACAGACACAAGAGGACTACGAACGGGAAAGACCAGCTCCTCATAGGAGAGTGTTGGTCCAGCCTCAAACTCCACCAACGAAAACTCCCGATCCTCCTCCTATGGATATGCGAACAGCAGGTACAGGCAGATCATCCCAGGTCCAAGTCGTGATCCACCAACGCTCCTCACTCCAATTCCCGCGTAGCAACACACCTTTACATTCGCATTCGAGATCGCAGAGCCTCCCAACAGCTAGCAACTTCCAGCAAGCCTCTCCTCAGCCAGTCACGCCGGGTTCACGTCCTCGTCCTCAGAATGCGACAAAAGATCCCCGTCGATCCAACCCTCCTCCATCCAGAACACCGAGCCCACAGATACAAAGCCCCATTGCGGCGGCCGAATTCGAGCCTTTCACACCTTTGAAAGCGCAAAGAAATAACACAGCGAGTCCAGCACCGCTGCCAACACTCGTCGATCAGGTTATGAATTCAAGCCGAGAGTTGCGAGAAGCAGCCGCTGCACGAGCTGCAAACGCAGCTAGCTTCCTCGCCCATCCACAACCCCAGAACACGATCCATAACCGCTTTGACAGATTAAAACTCGCAGATCGAGCTCTCACAAAGAGCGCTGAAGAATTGATGACTTCGCAAGCCCCTCCCGTGGATGCTGTTGCCGCGCAGGTTTTGGGAAGAAAGATGTCGATGGAAGACGTGAGTCCATTTGGCTCGAGTGACTCCAAACATACACAGCGACTTCAAGAGGCTTTTTATGCCCAGCTAATGGCTACGCCCGGACAGAATCCAGGACAACAACTTCAAGCCGGCGCTGAAGCTCCCGGTGACACTCCGCAGCAGCAATATGCTCCCAATCAGCCTCCTCAACCACCAACCTACTCGTCACCACTTGGAAATCCTGCTGGACTTGTTAGCATGCCTCTAGCTGACTTTGATCGGTTTGATGCGTTCGATTACGATTTCCGCCCCCAAATCAGTCGTCCCAGAGCCAGTTCGGGAGGTCGTGGCGGGTCTATACTTTCATCGAATGTACCGACAACCAATTCTACTGAGTATTTAGGATCAACTCCTGGCTTTAACCAGCAGTGTGCTGCAGCACGTACCTATGTGCCAACTCATCCCACTCACACTAGAGCCACCGCTGAAGCCCCAGTCGGATTTCTCCCTCCACCAAATCGACTTCGAGCCCACTCTGCTGGCGCTGCATTGCCAAATCCTCATAACTTCGTCATACCTAGCCCTAGGCTACCTCCTGTTCTTCCTACTACCAATCCCAACGTCAATCGACCTCGAATAAAGCTCAGATTAGATCCCAACGCTGCCGGTTTTAAACAGACAACAGAGGATCCGAACGAAGTACAGGAGGACTCAGAAGCCACCGTTTCTCCTTCGCCGCGCAAGACACCAGGTCCATATAGAGATTCAGATGCCACAGTCTCGCCTTCCCCTCTCAAGAACACTCCCAGAAATGGTCGGATCCTTCCACCCGTACCGCTTTTCCCCCAAGGAAACGAGCTAGTAGAAGCTCCAGTGCGTCCTCGAGCTCCAATTCATACACTTCACACACATGTGCTAAATCAAGTACAGGCCAAATCCTGTTCTGCTCGGTCTGGCATTGGATCCGTTGACCGCCAGCCTCAGGTGCACAGAGCTCTCTCTGATCATGAGCCCATCGTCCGTCAGCAAAACCTGGACTTTCAGTACAAGTCTGTTCCTCCAGGAGTAGATCCGACGCTGTGGCGCCAGCAACGAGAAATATCTGCCGGCTTCAAACAAGTAGTAGGAGGGGCGAATTTAAATCCTAGAGGGCCACTCTACTCAATGGGAGGGAAACAACAACAGGGTCTTCCAGATAAGTCAACCACATCTATGAACAGCCTCGAGGCGCTATTCGAAGTCCGCAACGATGCCATGACCGCAAAGTTAAATCGTACGACCGATGAGAAAGAGCAACTTCGCCTATCTACTGCTTTCGCGAGTGTGTTGCTAAACTTGAAGCAAGCTCGCGCTGCAGACAAGGACAAGGTCCAAGAAGAACCACCACCTGTCGGAAAGTCGTCGAAGACCTTTATCGGATGCCTTGCAGTAACACAACTGCCTCCAGCAGTCGAATTGTCACTTCTTTCTCGCTCTCGCGACTTTCACGAGATCATGATGGAAGACGACAGTGATCTCTGTGTCTTCTGCAACCACGAGTCCTGCTTCGGCATCTCCGATTCTAGCGTCTGGCTACCCATAGAAGCATCCCCAGGATACTGTAACGAATGCCACGAAGATACTCAACAAGTTTTCAGAATGTGGGAAGGACCTTACAGACTTCCTCATGGGCTGAGTCGGGAAGACAGGGAGAAATATAGAGGTCTAATCGAGATATCCACTGCGACTCCTCTGAAGGAGCTGGGCGATGCTGTTGATTTCAAGACGCAACAGAGGGTAGAGATGAGCAAGCCTCGAAGACAAAATGCTATCCTCAACGCTTCGAAGCCGTGCACGAAGGATGGTAGAAAGGATCGACGAGAGCAGAGAAAGGAATACAACCTAACCAATTCAGTCCGAAACCTACCACGAGGAGGAAAGCTGCCAATGAGAAGAGCAGTAAGCGGCGGTCCAACCAGACGAAACAGCTTCGCTGCCGAGGTCCAAAGAACAGTTTCTGATGGTCTTCGAAATACCAATGGCCAACAGATGGGCAATTCTATCAGAAATGCACCTCATATTCCGTCGCCACTGGGTGGCCATGCTCCTCCTTTCCCCAATTCAAAGCCGTATCAGGCCTCACAAACGGCATGGACTAATGGTGCACCATCCAACCCTCTCATGATGAGTGGCACAATCCCATCTGGTCATCCAGCGATGCGAGCCAGACACGAGCATAGTCGGGTCATTACTCCTAACTCCGCTGCCTTCATGGGTATCTTGGATCTCGCGGCTCCTCCCGGCTCAATGGCAAACTCGTCAACATCCAGTTCTACAGTCAGAACTTCAACCAACGGCAGAACAGCCTCTCCATCTCCCACTCCAAGCCAAATCAGCATTCCAGGAATGTACGCGCAACCCACTGGCAATACTGGCCCATCAGGCATCCCCCAATACTTCAATCCAGGCCCACCCGGATCCTTCCTCAGCCCACCACCCTTCAACAGCGGTCCCATCTTCTGTCGTGGCTCTTCCTGGCGACAAATCGATTTCACCAAAGCCAAGATCTGCGCCACTTGTCGCGATTGCAAGTTCCTCATCTGCAGCCACACGCAGCACCTGGACTTCAAGATCCTAGCCGAAATCCCCGGTGTTCTGAGCCTCGAGCATCAAGGGCATGGTCTAGGCAGAGTCACTGGTGATGGACATATCGTCGCAGACGGTCGGTATAGCAATTGCATGGTTTGTCCTGGACAGGCAACACATGGATGCGATGATTGTCCGTTGAGACTTTGTGGGGAGTGTGTGGTTAGATTGGTGAGGTTGTGTAAGGGCAAGATGAACGAGCTCATCAACTTCTACAATAATGGCCGAGATCATATCCGGAACGATGTAAGTGCTCCTTCCCCTCCCTCCCGTATCGCTTACTAATATCTACCAGGCATTCTTGCTTCGTAACGATAACAAGGGATTTTAGAATTGCATGGTCGCTGGCAATGTGCTTTTTATATGAGGAAAGGCGCATCCAGTATGGGTAGGCGTTATTGGGCAAGAGTTGGTTTTGCTGTGTATTAGGACATACCTACACGGCGTGATTGCTTTGGCTTACCTATTTCACATTCACTTGCCAAGACTTTGGAGAAATGAATGAATCATGTAGAATATATCAAAATCGTTTGTCCATATAAGCTTACGATTTCCTCATTGCCATTGTGCTTCTCGCGTGCTGAAAGACGCATTGAGCAAGCTTCGGGTGGCCTTGACTCTCTAGCTTGCTTAGCAAGACATCATATATCCATCCAGCGGATAATTTTGCATTTTCCAGTGTGTTGATACTTCGAATTGGCGATTCGCGTGAGCTAGGCCAGAAGTGTTTACACTGCCAAGCCAAGAAAGGGGGATGAAAACATTCTAAGCGAGGCGAGTTCCGATGGATTTCTACTCTGTAAAGGCAGCGACTACGGATCAGTTTTACTGGGAACATATGCACCCATGTGTCGGAAAATCCGAAACACAACAGCCCCCACTTGAAAATATAAATCGATTGACTGGAGGAAGAACTCGATCAAGGTTTTGTTCCAGCTTCACCAAGCTTTGCGGCGGCGAAAGCTTGGTCCGGTGCCTTCCATTTTTGGATGATGACGCATGCAATCTCTGGACAAAAATGCCTCCTGCATACATCTAGGTGTCATTGTTGGACAGTGCTCCGAATACAGATGACTGGATAAAGTAGGAAGTACACCCCTGCCCGAAGAAACAATGTCCGTAAAGCCAAGTCAAATGTACAGTCAGATCGCTTTAAATACGACAAAAAATTAATAGTGATATTAAAAAATATTTATTTAATTTAAAATTTGCGCTTAAATGCTAGCGTTATAAAGACCCACTTTTTGTTTCGATTGGGCTAGTTCTTGAATTTAGGTATTTATATAAGGGCGGTTTTGGCGGTGATAGGGGGGTTCAAAATATTTTGAGATTTTTATTTTTTTATTTATATGTTTTAAAAAACTTATAGTAAATATTTTTAAATGATTTTTATCTTTAAAATCATTATAAATCCTAATATAGCTTTTAGTTAAAAAAAGAGTTCAGAAATATTAGTGAAAGCTATTGTATTTTAATAAATATATTTTTGAAAACCCAAAAATTAATTAAAAATTATAAATTAAATATAAATTAAATATTAATACTTATATAACGTATTGATAAAAGTTATAATAATTAAATAGCATATTATTGCGTACTATAGCTTAGTAGTTAGCGTGATTAGCGTTATATTATAATTATAAAATAACTTTTTAATAGTCAAATACTTTATCTTCTTTAAAAATCTAAAATCTCGCTTATTATACTTTAATGCCATTATTTAATAATTATGGCTAATCAAGCCAAAATTATCTGTAAATGATTAATCCATTTTAAAGCTTATTCTTGATAGCTAATTTTAAATTAAATGTTTCTGGCGATTTTACTAATAGCCGCCGATTTTTTATTAATAAAAGTTATAATATCAAATATCAAATTCCTTCTTTCTAATTAACTTGCTTCCCTTTTGATGCTGGTTTATTTATTTCTTATTAATTATATTATTAATTTCTTTTATAATATATTTTACTTGAATTATTAGCTTATTTTTAATAGGCTTATCTTTTTATTATCTTTTTATTAAAAGAGGTATAACAATTAAAATTCATGTTAAATGGATTATCAAAGCTATTAGAGGGCCTATTAAGGCTTTATTATAGGCAGAAAAGAGGGTTATTGCTAGCGTGATTGCAAAGAGGCAAAAATGGATTATGGATAATGATTTGGGCCTATTATATTAATAGGCTAAAAGTATTATAATTTTTAAAAAGGTTAAATTAAAAGACGATTTTATGGAATTAAAGAAAAGGTAATTGATTCAAATTTGAATTATTACTTTTTATAAAGCACTTTTATAATTACTAAGCTAGCTACCGCGCTAATAAATAAATATAAAATTCAATCAATTAAGCCAATTCGTCCACTTCTTGCTTACCTTTTGAAAGTATATCAAATTCCTTTATTATAATTTTTAAAATTGTTTTATGGCCGCTTTGTTTTTTAACACATTAAGCGGCTTGTTTAATACTAAGCCCTTTATGGTAAGCGTTCATAAAGCGTGAAGCTTTATTATAATATCTTTGTAACGTATTAAGAGGGCAAGAATCAAAAGCTTTAAAATAAGCTTCTTTAGCTTAAAAAATATAAATTAATAAATTAATAAATTAAAAAAATAAAAAATAATTATAAACGTATCTCCGAAAACGTCTCTTTTCAAACCTGTCAATAAAAATTCTTACAATAGGCCCAATATATTTTAATTAAATTTAGCTTATAGTGGAATTTTGGTAGAAATAAGCATTTATGGCCTTTAGCCAATAAAATCTTTTTAAGCGCTAACTTTTGCTTAAAGAAATTTTTGTGATTGATTAGGATTTTTGCTAAACAATAAGTTGTAAGCTTTTTAGGAAGCCAAGAAAAAATTAAATTATAACTTTTTTTAGCCTTATTAAAGCATTTAATAAAAGGCATCTTTTTATTTATTTAAAGTTAATATATTACTTTATAAATAAAAGCTATTTACTTATTGGGAAATAGCCTCTTTCTGCCAGAATCTATTTAATCCCCTTTGGGATTAGCTTTGTGATAATCTTTTTAATTCTTTTTTTATTAGGGTAGCCCTTAATTGCCATTTTAATAATCTTTTTAATAATATGATTTAATTTTTGATTTATATTAACTAATCTGCGAGCTTGCTTAGCCTTGCTAATATCAGGAGGAAAGGTTATATTCTAAAGAATTATATTAGTTATTTCCTAAAAGGGAAGGTATAACTGACCTTTTAAAGCAAAAAAGCTCCGCTTTTACTTAAATTTATTGCAAAAGCGTTTAAAGCTTTGTTTCCCTTATTAGCATGAGCACTTAATTGGTTGAATACAAAAATAGCTACCTTATTCAGGTGCTTTTCTTCAAATATATTAATAGCTTGCTTAACCTAATCAAGCAATTAATTTGTATCCTAATAAAGCGTTTTTTGCAAATTTCCAGGATAAATGATTTGCTAAGCGTTTTTCTGGCCAATTATAAGCTTCCCTTTAAGGCTTATAAAGTCAAAGCAATGAATAAGGCCTTCTTTACTTTTTAAAAGCATTTTTTGTTAATTTTTGTTTAATCAAATTTGCTTAGAGTACTCTTTAGCATGAAAACAGCTCTCGTCATAATAATATATAATATATTTTTTTTCTTCAAAAGGTAGGTCAAGTGTAAAAGGTTATAATACTCTATTAATGTTTTTTTTATAATTTATTATAAGCAATTAATAATAGGCCATTTTCGGTAAAAAAATTTTTAAATTAATTAATAAATACTTCTTAAATAAAAAAATATAATTTACCGTTTGATAATAATTAATTACGTCAGCTCTTTTATAACCGTTAATGTAAACTCCTTTTTTTTTTAATAGCGTAAAATTCAAATGACATGCGCGATAAGATTCAGGCTTTGCAAGCATTTAAATTAATAAAATGTGTTAATTAATTAAATAAAATTTAAGTAATAAATGTAAAAGAGGGAAGTGCTCCCTTAAGGCGATATACAGCGGCAAAAACCTATTTAAATAGTGTGCAATGCCAAAAAAGCAATTTAGGCGAGCTGCAGCCGTGCTTATATAATATACCCCCTAATTAAATAGCAATAGGAGTTGCTTTTATTATGATTGGCTATTAAGCAAGCTATTAGAAATGATAAAAATTAAGCAAATAATTGCGCTATACAAATAAAGAATTGCTTCTTTTTATTTATAAACCTTAAGCTTTTAATAAAAAAACGATTTTCGATTTGCTTTTGATTTATATTAATCATAATTAATCAAACAAACAAACAATCAAATTAATTGCTTCCCTTGCAAAAATAAGTGCTAAACTTTATTAATCTGCTCGCAAAAGCATTATCTTTTTCCTCATAAATTTAATCTAAAAAATATAAAATTTATTTAAATAATTGATTAATTGCTTATAAGCCAAAAAACCTTTGGCCAAAGCTTTAAGTAAGCGCGCTATTTGGGCTGCTTCCATTGATCGGGTTTAAAAAAAAAGGTTGTTAATAAAAAAAAATTAATCCTTTGCTGAGGTTATATAAAAAAAGCAATCCAAAACAAAAGCACAAGCTTTTATTATAATGTTATGGGTGGCTTGCGCTATTTTAATTGCGCTAGCAATAATTATGCTTGCTGCCCCCTTTTTCTTAATATTTTAGCTGCATTTTTAGAATATTAAAATGCTTTTAGCAATAAAAGCTTTTCTTTTAAAATAAGTTTATTTAATTTAAGACAATTAAATATATTAACTTATATAAAAATTAATTAAGCTTAAAAGCGCCTATTTGATAATAAAAAAAATAGGTAATGCTATTCTTGCTGCTTCCGCAGCTTGCGTTGCTTAGGTTGCTTTTGATATTAATGTTAATAGCCCTTTTTGCTATTATGGCCTTGGCCAGGTTATTAATAATAAATTGCTTTTTTCATTAAAATATTTTAAATTTATTTTTTAAAACGCAATTAATCAATTGCTTTTATATATAAATAAAAAGATTTAAGATAAAGAAAAGCATAACAAAAATATAAAGAAAAAAAAGGAAAAAAAGTAATTCAATCCACTTGCTGGCTTTTGGGTTAAGATGGGAAAGGTTGCTGCTGGCTTATTTATTCCTAAGCATAGCTTAAAAGCAATTAATGGCCTTGCTAGTCTTTTTAATGCCTTTTTAGGTAATAAAATTTAGGTGCGCTTTTTTTTAAAAAAAAAAAGCTGTTATTGCAAAGCAATAAATTATTAAAATCATTAAAATAATTACCAATTCTTTTAATAATCTTATTTAAATTATTTTAAGCTTTCTAATTAATTAAATTGCTTTTTTTAAGGCTTGAAAACCTCTTTCGTTACCTCAAAATATCCCCCCATTATTATAGCTTGCGTTGCGTTTATTTTTCTAAAATAAAATAATCTTAAAAGCAATTATAAATATTGCAATAATACAAATAATTCAAAATCAAAAGCTCTTTAAAAAAAAATAATAAAAAACATAAAAAAAATTATAAATAAAAAAATAAAAAGTATAAAAAAAAAGCTATTTAAAAACAAGCTTTTTTAAAAAATTGCTCCAATTAAGCCTGTACATTCATTAAATTAATAAAAGCAATAAAATTTTCAAATTTCTGTTGGCTTAGGTTCTTAATAAATCCATCCGCAGGCATAAAGCTTATGGGTAAATACTTCATTAAAAAACTACCCTTTTAATATTTTTAACATAATTACATATTTTAAATATTAACATAATGGAGCTTAATTAAAATACGCTTATTTTCCCTAATAATCAATTAAATTATTTAAATATTATCGCAAAAAATTATCCAAGCTGCTCCCATATCTAAGCATAATTCTAAAAAAAATCATTAAAATGCCATAACCTCTTTTGCTATACGTTTAACCCCAAAAAGCTTTGCTTAAATAATTAAAATAATGATTATATTTTAATAAGCTGCTTTCCATAAAATCAAATCATTAAAGAGCATAATGATATACCTTTAAAAAAAGCATTTAATTTTGAAATCATTGTTAAAAAAAATATTTAAGGTTATAATTAAATGAAAAGCGCGCATTTGGCAAATATAAATTATTGCCAAAAATTAAGTTTTAAAAAAATATTAAATTATTTAATTAATAGCAATAAAATGCTTTTTTAAAAAATTAATTAAAAAATGAAAAAGCTTTAAAATTGCAAAAGCAATGTTCGCGCATAATATGATTGCAATATAAAGCACTAAATCAATTTTCTCTTAATATTCCTTAATTTCTTTAAAAATTGCTTTTTCAAAATTCTTAATAAATTCCGTATAAGGTAATAAGGTGCTTAAGCAGCTCTCATCAACAAATCCAAAACGCAAAACAATTTTTTAAATATAATTATTATGTATTAAGAAAACTATTTTAGCTTATTAATTCTTAATAATTTAAATTCTTAAAAACCATGCTATTTCTTATTTTTTAATAAGCTTATATACCAAATTTAATTCATTTATTATCAATTGCGCTTTTAAAATTGCTAAAGCGTAATATAGCACTTAAATATTATTAATATAAAATATCACAAATATTATATATTGCTTATTTATAAATATATAAAGCTTTTTTTTATAAAAAAGCAATTTAAGAATTTGAAAAATTATTATAAAATTGCCGTACCATAATGCTAAAAAAAATTTAAGTTTATAAAAAGCGCAATCAACTTTCATTAATATTTCATTTTGTTTAAAGCCATTAGGAAAATAATAGCATACGCAAGCAGCTAAATTATTTTTCTTTGCATTAATAAATGCATTAATAATATTAAACTGCTTTATTTCCAAATCAAATTAAGCTACCATAATTATGGCAGTTTTAAATAAGCAAGCAACTAAAATTGCGGCATATATTAACAAAATAAAAATTTCAAATTATAAATTCCTTTTAATCATTATTTAAAAGCAATATTTGATTAAATAATCGTCGAAATTTATCTTATAAATAAAAACCCACTTTAAAAAAATCAATTGCTTAAAAGCGTAGCTATGTTTTATTATCCTTCAGCAATTGCGCAATTCCAAATTAGTAATTTTTATAATGGCTCCAGCTTTAAAATGCTCCTTAAAAGGGTAATATTAAAAATCTCTTTAATTTAATAATGCCTTTGGAAGTTGCGATTAATGAATTTTGAAAAAAGCAACTAATTATCAAATTTCAATATTATTAAAAATAAACGCTGCAATTATAGCATAAATTGCTTTTAAATCATTTTCGTTATTGCGCACCTTTTTTTAATTAAGCCAAAAAATAGCCAAAAAGTTTTTAAAATGCTTGCAATTGCTTATTAAATTTAATGCGCCTTTTAATAATTCTTTTATTATAATAAAATACATATTATAATTAAATTGCGTTAATTATTTTATAACTTTAATCTTTTGACCTTTATTACTTAATTTTAAAAGCACCTTCTTTCTTTTTAAAAGTTTAGATAGCTTTTGATCTTAATCTTCCGCCAAAAGCAACAAAAGCTATTTTATTCGCGGCTTAGCATTATAAAAATTATTATATTCAAAAGGCTCCTTAGCCTCAATTGCTTAAAATAAAGCTTTTATAAGCTTAAGTTTAATACTTTCAAATATTTCTTATTGCTTTTTAAAATCTTGCTTTAAATCGTATAGCTCTTAAGCTCATAAAATAACTTATAAAATTAATTTGCGCTTTGCACCCATATTAAATCTTTTAAAATTTATTATATTACATAAAACATTTTTCTTAATTACGCTTAATACTACTAATTATCTTAATATGTTAATATTTTATAAAACCTGATCAAAGTGCTTATAAGTTAAAAGTTTAATGCTTTTTTGTATTTTTACCCCCAAATTCTTATTAATGGGCACTAAATCAATTAAAGGCTTAATTAAAAGTTCAATATTTAAATTTATTAATTTAGGGGGAAATTGTTCCACCCCTAAGATTATAAATTCAAATTTAATTAAAGGCATTATTGCCATCCCTAAATTAATAAGCTCCTTAATTTCCATAGCTTCCAAAGCTTTATTTAATTGCTTTTGTTTAAAAAAAACACCAGCATTTAATTGCAGCATATTATTAGCATTTAAGCAATATTTAATATATATTTAGCATTTTAAGCCCTTATCTCGTTTTTTTAAAGCAATTCGGCTATTTTTTAAAATTTTGCGCGCAGCTGGCCGGCCGCTTTTTTAATATTAAAAAAAATAAAAAATAAGGTTTTATTAAAAATAATGTTTTTTATGATTATTATATGCTATAATTAAAGCACCCAAATTTTGTATATATTAAACAAAATATAATTAATCAAATATTTAATATGCGCTTTTAAATTAACTTTAAAAGCTCTTTTTTTGCAAAGCGCTTTTTAATCTTTTAATAATAGGTATGCGCGCAACCCATACGCATAAATCCTGCTTTAATTAGGCCATAAATCAATGATGAATTTAATAAGTAATTTTAGGTTGTATTACTTAAAATATTATTTAAATCAAAAGTGAAGCACCTCGTTTGGACTTTTAAATGCCTTTTATGCTAAAAAACTTATATTATAAAAATATATTGCCGCAAGAACAATTTCAGGCCATAATGCCTTAAGGAAATTGGCAGCAAAGCGCATTTTAATTGCTTTTTTAATAATTTCCTTGCTTACTTGCTTTGCTTCCCCATTTGGCTTATAAGTATATAATAGCATAAATTCTAAATTAATACCACTTTTGTGGGTCTATTTCTTAAATTAAGTTGCTTTATTTAGTTTAATGATTAAAATTTCATTATTTTAGCAAATTTTATAAATAGAAAAGCCAAATTACCATTTTATCTATTATTTAAAAAGTTGGAAAGCAGCTAATATTGCGTTTAATCCTTTGCTTTTAAATATAAAGCCATAAAAAACTCCTATAAATTCGTCTTTAATTAAGAGGAGCCAATTGCTTTCATCAAACCTAAGAGAATAATCAAATAAATCCCAGGTAATTTAATAAAAAGATTGGGTAGCTCTTTTTTCAAATAATCGCCAACTAATATTTTAATATGCTATTGCTAAAGCACATTGCTTGCATTTTACCCTTATAAGGCCTAAAATTTCAATATTGCAAGCATTCTTTATTAATGCTTATAATGCTTTTTTCCTTAGGTGCCTTGCGCAAAGGTGCCATAAGTGCGCTATGTTTTATTAAAATTTTAAGTAGCGCCTGCTTAATTGAAAATCTTATTAAATGCTCCTTATTATTATTGAAAATATTAAAAATCCAAAATCAAGGCGTTTCAATGCATTGAGAGCAATTGACAGGGCAAAAGAATAATTATTAAGCTTGTATTTAAAAAAGGCTAAATTTGCGTGGCGTTTTAAGTTTTTAATAACCATATTGCTCTTTATTAATTTATAGCGCAGAATATAGTTTAAATTATTATACCAGATTCTTTCCTTTAATAAATGAGCCTTTAAAATAATATTAATATTAAAATTCTTAATAATAGCAACGTTAATGAGCTTTAAGTTTATTGTATTTGGCCCATTCTTTCCATTAAAAGCACCTAATATTAGGCAAGTACCCCGTCCTTTCACTGGCAGGCTTAAAATACCAGCCTTAATAGCGTTATTAACAATTGCTTTTATAAAAAAGCTAAAAACTAAAAGATTAATTAAATTCATTAAATAAATTGCGGCTTTATTATTAATTAAAGTGCTTCTGGAGAATGGGTGATAATTAAAATCCTATGTAGCATATACTCCAATTGCTTTTATTGCAGAATTAAGCAGTTAAGGGCTGATTATTATAGAGACTATTTTTTTAAGATATGCTAACGCCGAAGGTTTTAATAATTGGGTTGCTTCAATATTGTTAATTAAAGAGGAACAATTAGAAAGGCAATTATTAAAAAAGCTTGTGATTTGTTAAATAAGGAGCATTTTCCAGCCACGTTTATTTGCTTTGCTTTAAAATTTAATAAAAATAATGGCTAGCTTTAAGCGTATCTTTTTAATTTTTTTGGTTAAAGGTAAATTGCGCAACTTATTTTCAATAAAACTATTAAAGGAATAGCGCAATTGGAAGCATTCTAATAGCTTATATTAATAAGAACCCATTGCATAAGAGCAATCTTTGAAAAAGCTATTTAATTTAAAAAGGCGAAAGCAAGAGAAAGAGGAAAACTTATTATTATTATTAAAAGCATTTGGTTTGCTATTAAAAATAGCAATTGAATATAATCCAATAAGCTTTTTAAAAAATAATTCAAATTGCAATCATTTAATCAAAGCTGCAAATATTATATTATACTAAATCAAAATAATTGGGTAAGGTCTTTTTAAGGTAATGTTTTTTCAAAGCTTAGCAAACTTATATTGCGCCTATTAAAAAGCTAATCAAACCTTCATTATTTTTAAAAAAATGTAAATTGCTAAATCCTTTATTACAAAATTCAAATTATAAAAAAGCGCTTTTTAATAAGCATATCTCCATTTCTGAATTCAAATAATAAGCTTAAATTATTAATGGGTTGTTTTATAAAGCATTGTGATATAATTTTCCTTAATTTAAATCAAAACACTTAATGCTAAAGGAGCATAATTTTATTAAAAGGTTTGCATTAATTATTAAATAATCCAATTGCGCCCATAAGTGTTTTTGCTTTCCAAAAAAACAGCGCTATAAATATTATTATTAACATGCTTTTAAACCCATTTTATAATAGCTTTATAA
The DNA here is from genome assembly GCA_002554605.1 of Helotiales sp. F229. NCBI lineage: Eukaryota > Fungi > Ascomycota > Leotiomycetes > Helotiales > Helotiales sp. F229. The sequence continues at coordinate 2,819,443 of MXAW01000011.1, forward strand.
CTTCTTGCTTTTTTATTCCAAAAGGGCATAAGCATTAAGTATTTTGTCAAAAGCAGCTTAAACTTAGCCGCAACTTCTTTTAAGGTTGCTACCTTATAATTCGCCTTATTAAACTTTGCTTCCTTAGCCTTAAGATCTCTAATATCTCTTTCCCAAGCAACCTAAGCTTTGATTATTGCTTTAGCCTTTTATATATTATTAATCTTATATTTAATAATAAGGAGTATTAAAGCAATTAATTCTATGTCCAATAAGCTCACTAAATTAGGAGCATTTAAATCAAACTTTGTTCAAACCTTATTTAAATAACAAAAGTCCTTATAGGCTTAAAATCATATAAGCCAGGTGCGCTTATTATAAGTAAGCAATAGCTCTTTAGCTATGGATTTATTATTTATTATGAAGAGGTTGCTTTTAAGAGCTTAAAGCGTAAGGGAAAATTTGAGGAATTCAAGGAATTAAAGAGAAGGAGGAAGAGTGAGGAAGAAGCAATTAAAGGATTTAAATCCAACTTTTCTTTAGGCTCTTCTGCAAATTATTAAGGTTAAAAAAGCGGTATATTAAAATAGCAGTAAAAACTTTGCAATAAGTAGCTCGCAAAACCTTAAAAACTTTAAGGAACTCAAAAAGCTTTAATCTCATTGGCTGCGCGTAATATAAAAAAATACTAATTTAATAGCTTTATTATGGGGCTCATAATTGATGTGCGCAATAAAACTCAAGCTCTGCAAGCACTTAAATTAATAGAATGTGTTAATTAATTAAGTAAAATTTAAGTAATAAGTGTGAAAGGGGGAAGTGCTCCCCTAAGGCGGTATACAGCGGCAGAAACCTATTTAAACAGTGTGCAATGCCAAGAGAGCAGTTTAGGCGAGCTGCAGCCGTGCCTGTACGACACCAAAACAATTTAACCATTTATAAATAGCTGTTTTATCAAAAGGTTTCCATTTTTTTGGCTTTTTATCAAAAGCTTTCCATATATTAATAATATTTTTTAAAAAAGGTTTCTTATTTTTTTTAATTAAAGCAAGTAAGCGAAGCATAATTTCCAAATTAAGAGCGTATTAAAAGCGTTTAGGAGTAACCATAGCAAGTTTTTAAGTTAATAACCAAGCTTAACAAGCTTAAAAAATGTTTTTATTATTTAAATAAGATTAATTTTTACGTTTACCTTCTTTAGTTTTTATTGGTAATGATTTGTACGCTTAATAATAAAAAAATAAGGCTTTAATTTTATAGGCGAGAGTTTTTCCGTTGGTGGTAAGGTGGTTACTTTAAGTTATAAGAAAAGAAGCCTTAATTCAACTTTTTTGGGGACTTTTTTTTAAAAGGTTTTGAACGTATTATTGAATAAGCGAGTATTTAAAGCATAGTTGAGGTAAAAGAAGAACTTGCTTATTATTGATTTGTTTCTTAATTGAGTTTAATACCTCTTTATAAATTCTTAGCATAGAAGAGGCTTTAGAAGAAGTATTAATAGCATCACCAATTAAAGAATTTAATAAAAGTTTGCTTTGCCTATTATTAATAAATTTGATATTGTTCAAATTGTTTAATTTAATTAAATTATTTTCAGCCTCAAATTCAGCCTCTTTTAAAGCATTAAATTCGGAATTGTCGTTTTCGCTAAAATTGATATTTTCAAATATATTGTTTTTTTATAAAAATGGCAATAAAGGTTTTGGTTTAAAAAAAGCAGAAAGAGGTTATTGAATTGTTGTTATAATAGCTAAAAACGCGGCTCCGGGTTTTTAAAGAGAAGTTTATTGAATTAACTTTCTTTTAACCGCTTTTACTTATTTATAAATTGTATAAGGCTTTTTTTTAAGAGAAATTAATTTGCTTTTATAAAAACCTCGAAAACCTAATTTAAATATTAATTATATAATTAATTAATTAAAGAGTTAAATACGTATTAAGAGTTGGCGTATTAATTACTTTTTCAAAAAGCATATTCCAATTATTTTTTGAATTGATAACTAATTGATTAAAAAACCTAAAGCGTTTAAACTCTATTAGTAATTTATTCTCAGCATTTGATTCGTTAATATCCCCCTTGTTTAGCTTATTCGGGCTTAGCTTTTTAAGATTTTAATTTAAATATTCATTGGCGTGAGTAATATTATCTTCTTTTTTACTCTCTAATTCGCTTTTTTCTTTACTTTTTAATTTATTGATTAATCGAGACCGCATATTATCCTTGCTTTTTGATTTATTGATTTGATTATTATTAAAAGCAATAAGCGTAAAGGTAGTAGCAAGCTTAATAGGCCGTAAGGGTAAGTAAGATGTGCTTGAAAAAGAGGCTATTTCAGGTGTTTTTTGACAAGGCTGCTTTGTGATTGGCCTAATAAGTGATCTAGGGGGTGATTTTGCTTAAAAGGAGCCATATTAGCTTTTATAAACATGTAACGGTTGTGATAATTAAAAAGGTAAGAATATAATGTAGGTTTGATGTTAAAGTTGAGAATTTTTTTTTTTGCTTAATTATTAAGCTAGAATATTAAAATAATAATTAAATATTAAACGTCCACATTTAAAGAGACTATCTAATTTAAATTATAGCCCTAATTAAGGGGATTTTAAAGAACCCACTTTTATCTAAATTGGGCCTAGTAAAAAAAAATTATATTATTGCTAAGGCTAGGGGGTTCAAAATATTTCAGAACCCGCCAAGACCTGATGATATTAAGAAGTAACTTTTTAATTATATAGTAAAATATAAAAAACTAAGAGGCTAAATAGCGTTATTTAATAAGGCGCAGATTATTGTTTAAACAAAATTTTAATATTTTAATATCTAAATTTTTGTCGTGTTTGAAGCGGTCCGACTGTAGAGTATTTTGAGGTGAGGACACACGACGGCCGACTAATTAAGACAGTGGGGCTGATGTGAACTATACGTGAGATAGGGTACCAAGTTTGATGGTAATTTCCGCCAATCAACTTCCTGGGAAGTTTGTGTTCGTCCAGTCCTGGCTCTTAACAGAAAAATGGTCATCTTCCAGCTGTCATTCCTATCTACGAGCGTCCGATTAAGATGACGGACTAGTACTACTGCATGGCAAAGTCTGAGCTTTACTAACAGCTACTTCTCAAAATTCTCTGAATCTGTCAGTAACTTCGAAGATATGGAGAATTTACATCAATCTTGGAGGCGAGTTAATATATCACAATTCAAACCTGAGAACCCCAAAGGATAAATTGACAATCGAGAAACAGACAAACTGGAGTAAGATTGCAATCTTAACAACATAAAATGCCCCATAAGTGTGCATTGGCTCATGATATCATGCTACTAATTCCTTGAGATCAAAAACCGAGCACTTGTCACTCCGTCCCTAGCAAGCCCAAAACTCCAATACCTCTGAATGTATGCAGAAACCAATTCGCCGTACGCAGAGCCCTGATGACTTCGCAAAAACCGCTCCAACTTCGAGATGTGGAATGAACTATGGCTGGCTGGATCCCATCCAAGTTGCCCAGCAGATTCAAACGTTCTACTAGGCGTATGTACACCAGACAGCACAGATGGTTTGTGGAGGACCAAGTTGATAGTCATGTTCAACAACAGTGGCAGCAACTGCGGTATGCTCATCAACGCCGAAGAAAGTGCATTTTGCAATATTGTGGTCGTAATAGACATAGGAGATGCTGAGGTGGTTTGGGTCGTATGGGGCTAGAAGCGGGTCAGTTAAGTTTGATGAAGAATAGACATGTTAGCAACGTACTGGTTGATGTAGGTGAGTCATATGGAGCGTTCAAGGCAACATCCAGGCAGTAAGAGGCTTCAGGTGTGGCCCCTTTGAGTGTGACTTGCACCGAGGTCGGTGGCTCGTATGTTGGATTTCTGGCTGCGAGTTGTGCTCTCGAGGTTGGAGATGCGGAAGTGGTTGAGAGGAGGGTTGCGAGAGCAACAGCGTAGTAAGTAAAGGTCTTCATGATGAAAGAGGGATAATGTATATGGTAAACTGGTTGGATGACAGTTGAGATGTGGGAGAATTGTGAAGATGATGTTGATGGTTGATTAGGAACTCCAAGTGAAGGGAATGAGCTTCTTTATAGAAATCACTGGTAAGGTACTTCTCCTCACAGAACCTGAAGATTCAACTTCTTTGTATCCTGGCAAAAGAAAGACACTCCAACATTTGGAGCATTGCCCACCTAGAGTTTCAGTGTGAAGCTATTTCCAACATGAGCAGCCTTGAGCTCACTCAGCTCCAGCCTTCTCATCTCACTGCCACCTAGGACAGGCAGAAAGGAAGCATCCTTTACTCTGTCCATGTGAAGCCATCACCAAATTCTAAATTTAGAATTCACATTTTAAACTGAGATTTAAGCGAGAGCTTACTGAAGCCTCTTGTGTGGCTGGTAGGGTTGATGTCAGGTTAACTTGGGACCCTGATGTGAGCCAAAGGCAGCCTAGAGATAATGCACGATGGATGAGAGACGAGGCTGAGCATCAAGCTTATCCAAGTCATGAGAGGCTAGGTGAGGTGAAACCCAGACTATCGGTTCTGCCATCTGGAGGCGGTTCGCGAAGCCTGACCATCAATCAACACAGGATTGATAGATCTAAAGCTTTCATCCAGCCTTTGTCACCATTTGGTTGATTTCAAGAAGTTTGATTTGATAATCACATCAAGCACAATTCTTCTGGTCAGGAACTCGGTTGGCTTGCGGCACGCAACTCAGCCTTAACACAGCCTGAAGCGAGACGCTTGGCCTCGTTGTAATTAGGGCTTTGCTTACGCAGGCGCAATTGAAAAATATGAGGAGTGGAGCATTGGACACATGGAAGAGCCGTATACTACAAGAATTAATTATTGAGGGGAGTGCTGAACTGAATATCCCTGGATGTGTAACAAATCGAATAAAAGAGGGTACTGTTTTGGAGTCGCTTAGATTTGGGGGTGAATCGGGGTTTTGGCAAACCAAATTGACACTGAATGGAGACACGGTCCCGCAATACTATTAGTCTTCGAGATAAACATCAATATAAGATTAATATAAGGTGTGTAGATTAATACTACAAACGAAATATTGCTTCAACGAAGTCTATACGACAAAAGGTAAAGTGTTTCAATTCTAGCCCAGAAAGAATCGTGAAACCATTGAAAAGGTGCTACGATGGTCGCGAAGAGAAAAAGAACAATGCAGTATGCAGAAATATCAGCTGTGATAGCTCTTAAAAAGATAACTATTATAAGCAAATCGGCAGATGTTCTGTTGAAATTAATCAGATGAAACCAAAACATGTCTCTGGCACTCCATAAAACTCGAAGCTACCCATGATGGCCTGGGCAAACTGCCCCCAGAGCTTGTTGGTAACTCCGTACAAATTCCAGTATCTTTGAGTAATCGAACCAGACAGAGAATAAACTGGCATATAGGATGGTCTGCCGCCAGGGTTGTGTACATTTATCTCGAGGTTCGTTGGTGTCCATGTACCAAGTGCCAAGCAAACTCCGCAGCTGCTTTGGTTGTTCGACGATTTGCATGAACATGCCTGTGGATGCGTGGAAATCATTGTGACAGTGCATGGCCTAGTAAGAAGTTAGTATCCTGATTGCGAAAGAGCAAAGGAGAAAGTGGAGCATACCCAAACTCCCGGATTGTCTGCCTTGAGAGCGATCACGTAGTCCCAGCCCTTCTCAATCATCAATGTGTCTCTCAGTGACACCGCCTTGGTCCCTGTGCGTAGGGTATTTATTGAGTTAACTATGGTGTAGATATTTTGGTAGAATCTAGATGGTTGCATGTCGTAATTGAAGTTGTAAGGATTTCCGGTTTGAGGATCCGTATCTATTGGGATTTTCGCAAGAACTTGAAAGTGATGGCCATGTATGTGGATGGGATGGTCGCCTCTTCGAGACCGGATAACAAATCAGTGGACTTCATTGACTGTGGGGAGAACCATTGTGTGAGCAAAATCGCTCTATGTCTCTGGATCTTTGAAAACAGCTTCGTTGTTGTCCGCTTTCAGGACTTTGAGGAGCGTCGTTTTCCCTGTGGTTCCTGTTGCCGCTATGGTGAGCTTGTGAGGCACCTCAGGAGTATTCCAGCTGGAGCAGACTTCGTCAGCCAATTAAGATCACCTCAGACAGGGCTGATACATACGGTGTTGTGGGATAGTTCCGGGAAGCTGTGCTATGGCCCATGGTACCGCGGCCAGATGTATCATTCACCAGCATAATGGTGTGTAGTAAACTTTCCAGAGGCTTTGTAATGTCCGCCATCCATGCAGTCTGATTATCTCTGGGCTTGAACGCCACATCCGCGAAGTTCCAAGAATCATCCGGAATCCAGTATTCTCCGTTGTTGGGGGTTGGATAGTTGCGCTTCTGGCTTTGAACTCGACCTTCGGGCGAGAGTTGAAGTAAGGTCGGCCATAGACATCAGATGGTTTCCAGAGAGTCAACTCCAAGCCGTCTCTGAAATCCGTTTTTGTCACAGCATTTCTCACGGCAGTTGATTGGTCGACGCTGTCGATCCAAGCCCATCCAGCTTGAACTTTTTGAGCGTCGGCGCCAGAGACTGTGGTTGGGGTGAGAGCACACCCATTTGCTCCATTGCCACCGGATCCAATGCGACGGTCGGATATGACAATAAGACGAGCCGAGGTCACGTTACTCTGGCTCGGCCCTGTCAACAAAATTCTCACCCTTTGTCCACTCGCAATTTCGAATCCTTTGGTGAACGTGCCCGCTAAGAGAATGCCGTCAATCTCGACAACTTTGAATTCCCGAAAGTCGCTGAAGTGAATGTAGAAACGTGCGAAGCAGCCATACTGACAAATCGAAAACGTGCTATCTCATCTGGGCCAACATAGTATGATTTGTTACGATCTGGTAGAAGCCTAAACCACAGTAGATTGAGGTTAGTCTAAGAGTATATTCACTTATACTGGATACAATGAAAAAGAGGAATGCTTCCTACTTGCTCTACTTGCATTTCCCCAATCTGACGCATCATCATTGATCATAACTTCAGTCGGCGCCGGTTCAACACCACCTCCACAGGTATTGTTTTGATAAACTTCTTCAATATCCCAGAAGTTTTTATACCTGCGATATCTCGTTAGCATATGCTATGCATCAGTAAATACTGCTTCTACCAGTCATTGACGCTTACAAGGTAGTCCCGATCTGCTGAATACCCAATCGAAACAGGGTCGCTGGCCTCCCTGATGAGGAGAGGAGATCTCAAACCTTTTGGATATTGTCCCGTAGCATGAGAGTATATCCAATAAGTCCCGGACTTGTGCACTGGGAAGTGAAACTCTGTCCAGGTCTAACGGGGCTGAATCAGAAGTCAGTATTAAGCCAGGCCAGATTGCAATTCCCTAAGCAGTACGATATCTTTGAGTGAGACCCTGAAGGCCATCCATCACAGTATATCCATTATCTTGCAAGATGCCCTAGAAGTGTAATACAGCTTCTGTTCCAATGATGTTATTCGCAAGTTTGATTCGGATGCGTTGATGGATTAAAATGTCAACTGTCGGAGGCGGCCATTTCCCGTTCTGCAATGATCAGCGGGTCAGTAAATGCTTAATCATGTATTTGTCAATGAGCACTCTAGAAAGTGAACTTCTATTAAACACAATCGAGGAAAGTAGCGATTGCGCGAACAACGTACCACTGCCATGTATTTGACCGGTCAATTTTCGACGATAGTTATCTTCCATTCTGCAGTGTAGCCATAAGCAAGATTACCATCACCTCCACAATACAGCGAGGTGGCAGGATCTTTATCGAAATCGCGGCAAAGAGGTACTTCGATCTCTGCGAACGGTGTCAAGAAGACGGTACAGGCCACGAAAACGGTCCAGAATTTTTTCAACATGGTGAGAATGGCTACTAGTCTCGTGAATAATGGAATTCACAGAGCTAGTTTGAGATATAATGAGGCCATTCTTGATATCTATAGACTGACATCCACAGAGCTCCCACTTTCGAAAGCTGAGAAGAGGGGCAATGGTTCTGGGATTGTTCATGCCAAGGGTGGAAGCTCGCTGAACTTTCAGGCGAAATACCACCCAGCGTCGTATTCCTGACAAGCGTCTTTCAGGTCTCACAAGGCTGAGATAGACTTTCCTCGCTACCCCAACAAAGGACGGGGTTTTTTATCCGGGGGTAGAAAATGGCGATGCCGTTGTCAGCACCATCAACTGCACCCCAGCTTCAGTCCAGCTTCCCAGAAACGCCACATCGCTAGTCATCCACATTCGTCGCTCAACAACAGCGGCATGTCCGTTGCACTGTAGCGATATTTTTTAGAGAGTCGCAATGCAAGATCGATCCAGAGAAATAAATTAGTAACGCGGAGAAACTTGATTTAGAGGAAGCGCCGGATTGATTTTTGGGCAACAATACGGCCCGAATGAAGTATTAGCGACCGTTTTTGGATTTGCAGATTTGCATCGGAACCTCCCTCTATCCAATAACCACTTGGACCGACCACTGAATGTATTTTCGCGACTTGGCGTATGAGACACAATAGAGTGGCAAGCAGAGATGGAATATGAGTGGAACTAGTCCCTGGCTATTCAGATCTTCTCTCCTCCCAGTTGTCCCTCGTGAAGAATCTCATCAATCCGTCCCATATCATCCGTCATTCCAGAATCACTTCCACTAATGCTGATACCATCAGATCTTGCATCCGATCCCGAATCAGTGCATCCTCCACATGTGCAGTCAAATCCGTAGATGCGCTTGAGATACTTCTTCTTATGCCCATAATCGACTGTGACCTCCTCCCCCGCCAGTAGCTTGAAGCGATTCCAGAACACAATCTTTCCAATGCTCTCTTTCCATTCGTATTGAGAATTTGGGACGCATGAATGATTGATCCTCGAGGCAGTCTCGAATAGACCAGTAGCAAGATCGTTCATGATGGAGTAGCCGTTGCTGTAGACGATGCTCCTACTAAGTGATTCATGCTTGTTTCGAGAGTAGCTGTACAGCGAGAAGAAGGCCTTCTTTCGCTCAGGAGACAGAGCATTGACTGTGGCATCGAGAGGGTCAGCGCGGGCGCCGTTGTCTTGAAGTGTGACAAGGGGTGTTTCGCACAGGAGGACGGTTCGAGGAGGTATGTCGCACAGAGCAAACACGCCTAGACCTTTTTCTTCCGAGTCGCGGATTTCGATGAGAGTGTCAAGTGTTTCTGGGTCTCTAATTGGTGCAGAAGAGAGAGACAAGGATGCCTGCAACGGTGTTGGAGGGGCGGAAACGTGGTGTTCGATGAATGAGGGTGTGGGGTTGGGTGATATCGACAGTGTAATGTCAAGGATGTCGATCGGAGGCATAATTGGAGTTCTTGGTTCAGAGGCGGCTTCGGTGGTTGGTGTCTTTGGAGATTTCTTGATAGATTGGTCCATGTTGTAAATGGCTAGGTTTCTGGAACTTATCGAAGACTGACTATTGAAATATAAATATTAGTAAGTGGTCCGTAACTGCGAATACATGAGATGAGAGATGACACGGCTCTGCCAGGCCCGAAGATCCGATTCAATTTGGTGTGCAAACTCGAAACCCTGGTGTAGTGAACTCAATGAAGAAATCCAAGCCATTGTTATGTTATATGCCGTCAAACTTGCCGCGCTCCTTCACCTTGTGCTTACTGGGGTTCGTGTGAGTGTTGACGTACTCGTCGACGAAGTAATGTGGTGTGTCTGTAGTAGTGCAGAGGACAACTCGGAGGACTGTAAGTATTCTGCCAGGCTCTCAAGTTCCGTCATCAAATGTACAATCCGACTGGCCTTTGTCGAGTCGGAACCAATCAAGTTCTCAGGGTTGTTAGCCCAAAGCGCGGTAGCTCGCTTAGCGGGACACATAAACAGACCTTAAATCTTGGAAGGAAATGCAAAAAAAGGGAGAAGAGGAGGGGAGACCCCGAAGAAAGCCACCGGGGAAAAAGAATAAGTAAGAATATTGTGCCAAGAAATCCATAGAATAAAATGGCAAGACCTACGCACAACCTGAAGTTTTCCCCTCTAGCTGTGTCGCTTGAGTGTTAGATTTCTTATAGTAACCGTGCTTACGGCCTGGACCTGGCGAATTACTACTATAATTTCCAACAGCTTGCAGAAAAAGTACTTATTTGGCTACATGTACGAGTTAAGCCCGTTGAAGTTCAGGCGAAAAAGGCAAAGAACGAAATATCAATGGCAAGACATCCACGATGCTCAGATTCTCTTAATATCACACTTGCAACGCAGGACATGTCTGTTGCCAAACAGTCAAACACAGATAGAAGGTCGCCTACATATTACCCAAAGCTGAAGATGCCGTCTACAACCAGTTTACTTGACGTCCCAATGTGCGCCAAGAAGAAAAGCAATCGCATGTTCTATATGCTTCCAGCATTTGCCCATCATACCGATGAAGCTGAACCAGTTCATCTCTAGCCAAAAACACATGATAGAAATACAGAAGATGTAAGGACAACGCAAGTGAACCTAACAACAAGCAGCGAGGAAGAGGCGGGGCGCGCAAAGTGAAGCAAAAGTCGGCACGCAGAATGACCATACACACAGTTTCTCTCCGTCGCTGGAGCGATATAGAGATGCTTTCCTCATCATCTTTGATTCCATTGCCAATCCGTTTCGGGTCAATTTGTGATGGGTCTGTGGATGTTTGCTACTAGACCCGGGCCATCTAACACCATCCAAGCAAGCTGCTCGGCATCAAGACCAGGTGCATTCTCCACTGAAACACAAACCAGAAAGACGATTCCATACAATCATACATCCCTAACTTATACGCATACTCTGCTGGGCAGGACGAGTATGCCAAATATGACTTTCCGGAACACCACCCAATGATTCCCAAACTCCTTGCGATGCTCCGCTCGGCTCTTCCATATATCCAGACAACCGTCATCGATGTCGGTCCTTACTCAACTGGTCCTCATCACCCTTGGGGAATCCTCCCACCCGCTCCGCCTTCCTCATAACCTCTCTCCCCTTATCTCCCTCTCGGTCAGCCTGTGGTAGACCCCACCACTCCCGATGGAATTTCTCCTGCTCTTTCTTCCTCGCTTCCTTCGCCTCTCTATCTTTCTGCCTCTTCAGCCGTAGCCCGAACCATTCTTCTCTTGCGGCGTCTTGTTCGGCTTGCGTTGCGTGGGCTATCATGCAGGTGTTCATCGCTCGATTCTGTGGTCTGCATTTGAAAGGCGCTGTGAATGTTCGTCCTAAAGCACAATCCGCAAATACTAATATTGGGATACATTTAGCTCCAAGAATCAGAGTACAATAAGTAGCTGAAAGTACGCACACTTGATCTCTGCTGCGCAGTACCCTCGTACCCGAGCATGGTATAATTCTCGAACTTGGGCTTCTTGTCCGGCGGATAATGGGAGCGGATTCCTTGAGGGCATGGGCAATCGAGGCACTTCCTCATCTTGCTGTTTAGGAGGTGCCATGGCTGCCATCTAGATGCAGCAGACTGCGAAGGTTGGGACGTTACTGGTGGGAATGGCTTCAAATCGGATGTTTTCGATCGAGCTTGAGCTTGTATGAGCTAGTTAGATGGCACGTGACTATTGATGATTTCAAAATTGCTCAATTAAAAGACCTTTGGCGTTGAGGAAACTCACATGGCTTGGTGACCATTCATTCTGCTCCTTAACATCTATTGCTTTACGGAAAAATTGTCCGTCCAGCTCTGAAATTTGGATTTCTCGAGTCCATCGTCCACGTCGAACTAGCCTTGCCGGTTCGGAATTTCGGAAATTCCATGAGGCTGAAAAGTTCAGAGCTCGAATCTTCAAAGAAACCCCACACCACCCAGACTCTGAACAATCACATCTACAAAATTCGAAAGAGATCCGCAATAGAACCACCATACGATGTCTTCCATGCGCAATGCCGTCCAACGGCGGAATCACAAAGAGAGAGGCCAACCAGAAGAGCGACAGAAATGGGGTCTGTTAGAAAAGCACAAGGTACAATTCCTCTACTAACCCCATAAGAACAACTATTGACAATATCACAGGATTACTCTGCTCGCGCGCGCGACTTCAACGACAAAAAGAAGAAGCTCAAGGCCCTGAAGCAAAAGGTTCTCGACAAAAACCCAGATGAATTCTACTTCGGCATGATGTCCCGCCAGGGCCCAGCAACGACAGGAAAGAACCGAACAGGAACAGTCAATGGCGATAGAGGCAACGAGGCACTGAGCCAGGAAGCTGTGCGGTTATTCAAGACGCAGGATCTGGGCTATGTCAGGACGATGCGGAATAAGGCCTTGAAGGAAGTCGAGGAGTTGAAGAAGAGGGCTGTGGGCATTAAGGGTGCTGGGAAGAAGGTTGTGTTTGTGGATGATGAAGAGGAGCAGCGGAGGAAAGTGGAGAGTGCAGATCGGGATATGGACGACGAAGATGAGGATTCTGATGTCGAGGAGGCGGAATCGGACGACATCGAGGCGAAAAACTTCCGGAAAATGCAACAGAAGGAAGCGGACAAGCTGGAGACCCAATTGAACATGGCGCGCGAACGATTGGATGTTCTGACCGAGACGGAACAGGCACTGGAGTTGCAGCGAGCGAGGATGGCGAAGTCACCGACGGTTGGAGGAGTTACGAAGAAAGGAGTCAAATTCAAGGTGCGACAACGCAAGAGATAAATGGTATTAATTTTGGTCATCAGAACACGTCGAAAAGTGCATGCTTGATCTATGTGTGACCACTGCGCGCCTCGAACGCCGGGAAACCTTCTGCCCAGATCGCCAGCGAGAAGAAATTATATCAAGAGAATTCTGTCCATCCTTCCTACCCAACAAAGCCTTCCTGAACGCCAGCCCAAAATCATTTCATGCAGATGATTTCTTACTCCTTGTCAGACACCTGCTGATGAAGATTATGATCTTGGCCAGCGCCTTGAAGAACATCGTTACACCCCACACCAAACACTTGATCATCATCCAGATCAAGCCCAAGCATCCCGGAACCTTATCCTCCCTCTGCTTCTTCTTTTCATCCTTCACACTATTCTGGCTCTCCAGATCCAACTCGAATTCCTCCATCTTCACTTCCTTCTTGCTCTTCTTCTCGTTCTTCTCTTTACCTTTCCCCTTGCCTTTGATCTTCCACGCAGCGGATTGCCGATTCGGCGACATGGGAGACATAGGTGCGATTGATGGCGGGGCATCGAATCTCTCGATATTCCTCGTCTTCTCCTCGGTAACAGCCACCAGCATGATGGCGCAAATCGCAACATCGACGACATAGAAACAATCGATTCGAGAAGCCACAGCGGTATCGACTTCCAGGTATCCAGAGCCAGAACCGTCGCGTACTAAGCGAACGATGTTATGTGGTAGTTCGGCGTGCTCGAGGGTGTACTCTACAAGGGAGAAAGCAGGGGATGAGTGGATTGAGACGACGAATGGTGTGGAGATGGCCGGGTGTACGAGGTAGTATTTCCCACTGTCCTCGTCCCAGACTAGACGTCCGCATTCACGTTCTGCTGCCGCGATGACTTGATCGCTGTCTGCCCGATTTGATTTGTTGGCGAGTTCGATGACCATATCTGAAGCGGCGCGGGGGTAGAGTAGGGCAACGAGCCCATCGTTCGGTGGTAGCCGTCGAGCAGTTTCTTCGAGTGTTGTGCTCATGACTTCTGATCCTGGATTTGGCTTTGACGACGAGCCGAGTCTAGGCGAGCCGGTGCCTTTTGGGAGTTTGTTTGGGTCGTGACGCAGCATAGTCATTTGTGCCGAGGTAGAGGTTGGGATGAGACGGAGGGTGTAGAATGGTTGGGTTGCTGATGATAGGGTGTGGACTGGTTCGTCGACATCGCTGGTCATCTTCAAGCAAAACCGGCGTCCTTCCGAGGACGAAACTCTCCAACCGTTGACAACCTTCCAAAATTCCTTCAGCTCGTCATTGGTCGATGGCTCGAGTACCGACTCATCTTGCACTCCTTTGGGGAACCGCCCTGGTGCTATGCCTACTGGCATTGGACTCTGCAGACCTGCAATACTCCTCTCACTGATGCTTGGGGAGTATGGTCTTCGGTTGATGACTTGTGGTGGGATGTGTGTAGGACTTGTCTGTGTTGGGAAATACGCTTGGTGCTCCAGTGCGATTTGAGGATTGTATCTCGGGAAGAGAGATCGCATCACAGCAGGCTCTCCCCTCTGCGGAGAACCATTTGCTGCAACCTTCGCATTGGAGCTATTCGACGAGTTGCTATTACTTCGGACGAGCGTGGGAGCTTCGGAGAAAGAGGTGTGTGAGCGAGGGATGTCGGAGCCGAAATGTGCTTGTGGAGGGGTGGTGATAGGCGAAGTTTGATCGAATTGAGGGGTCTGTCTTCCATTTCCATTCTGAGGAGTCTGTCGGCCTCCTAGAGCCGACTGTCGACCATCAAGAGCTGATTGTCGTCCGTCTGTTCCAAAAGCCGGAGACTCTGATCTCTCAAGAGAGGATTCGGGCGACTGAGGAATCACAGCATGGCGACGCACACTCGGTTTCCTCGATGGATTCGTCTTCTCCTTTGGTGGGGGTGGGAACAATTTCAGTCCCATGTTTACCGGCTTGTCAGGCATGTTGAAGACGATGGACAAGTATTCCAGATACTACCTTGAATCCTCAAGTACAACACAAGTAATTCAGATACACAAAGTGACCAACTCCGTACGTCTAGGACCATGGCACCCGGCCAGGAGGCACCCTCAACCTGTTATACATATTTCCCATTTCCTGGGCGATCACTACACACCTCCCCAGCCGATAATAGCAAGCGCTAATGGTCCGATTTCAACCTGTGCGTCTGATTGCGATAGTGCGGGAGAGTCTAGAAATAGATTTGACCCAGCGAGTCACAGTGGCTAGACCCCGGGGAAAATCCATGTCAGCGGCAGCATGCAGTGTGATGGGAATTCTCATTGGTAGGGCGGGACAGCAAACGCCTGTTCGCGGGTCCCTGGTTGTAAGGAAGCGCTGCCGATTTAGTGGCTGGAATGGGAATCATGTGACCTGTCACTTTGGACTTCATTTGTCAGTTCAGTATATATCTCCAGGCACGTCGCGCTATTCTT
Source organism: Helotiales sp. F229 (assembly GCA_002554605.1). Classification (NCBI taxonomy): domain Eukaryota; kingdom Fungi; phylum Ascomycota; class Leotiomycetes; order Helotiales; species Helotiales sp. F229. The sequence goes on from MXAW01000011.1 coordinate 2,834,493, forward strand.
GATATTGTGATGCGTGCATGGTGTTCTCGCTTTCTTCTGGTTCGATTTGCGCTTTAAGCTGCGGACCACCCCGGCATCAGATCTGTTCCTGAAGAAGTTTCTTCACAGAACAACTTCCTCATAAGTTTCCAATCCTTCAGCCGCACTGACCTATGCATTGCTCAAATGTCAAGTTCTCGTGGTTTTTCTGTTGGCATCAATTGTGCTTGTTTTCTCTAAGCTCACTCTGACGACGTATACCTCCCGGCAAGTCGTAGCACTCCCCCTCACCTATCCACAATCATCACAACCTCCCCAAGCGACAGGCACGCAGCATTCACAGCTGTAACAACCCCCAACAAATATCCCACGATGTCAGAGTCAGTGTCCCTGCATCAGCAAGCAACCCAGCCTTCCCTTTTCAAGCCTCCCAATTGTCGGTGAACGCCCAAAAAGTGGGGATCTCAACACTGCCAGCACGAAACGTGGGAACGTTTTTCTGGAGCATGCCTGGATTGTCCAATCATATCCTGGTTTCAAGGATCTGCTCAGTCTGGGTCTTGTTGTCACGCCGTGATGGATTGGACTTGTTCTTTGTATAAAGTTGTCTTTGTCGCCGTTTTGCCTTGGTGAGATCTTGAGTAATTGGAACTTGTTTTGCGAGATCGCCAGATAGATTTTCCCTCGTTCCACTTGTTTCTGCTTCAGTGCTGTGGAATTTTGTAAAGCTTTTATTATGGGGAGACCATCTTCACTGGGCCAGAGTGGCCGTCACGAATCCAGAGACAATACGCTTGTACGCAATATTCTTCGGGATATTCTTCTCATTCCCAACCCCACCCTTATTTTGATAGCCTGGTATTCTATGGGTAGGTTTCGATTTCTTCTGGATTTTAATAGCACTCACTCTCTTTTTATCCAGTCTGGACCTCGTGCCTCGCATGCCATACATCAGGAAAGCCTATCCAGGCGATAGATTTATCCGTTTCGCTCGTCCAAAATTTTGCTGTTGTTGCGTTGATTTACTCCTCATTTTGCACGCTCAAGTAAGTCGACAAACCTTCTCTCAAACGAGGCCACTAACGACAACAGTAATTTATTTAATGGAAGTCAGGATGAAGACCGGCCGCGAAGTCCCTCACGGAAAGGCTTTCTTTTCGTCGTCTATCTATGCCGAGTTATTGGAGCTGCAGTCGCGATATACTACCTTCAAGGACAAGATTCCCTCGTTTTTTGGCTCCCATGCGGCATTTTGGGTTCAACCTATGCACTTGTGAGGAGGTTCAGAATATTCGGGC